>CM064878.1:20268158-21551109 GCA_003313485.2 Penstemon barbatus | reverse complement strand
ACTGTTGGGATTCGGTAAGAAAAACAGCCCTAGGCACAGCGGAATATAAAAATTTCTAGGGCCTCTTAAAGAATCTTGCCAGGATATTCTCTAGTTGTATATATATAAATATAATTAAAGACAGTATAAGTTTTCTCGTTTATACCTGTCTCCTTGCAAATCCTAGGCTAGCAATATGAGCTCTGAATTCTGACCCCGGTTGATCGACCCACACCTTTTGGTAGCGCCCCACGTGTTGCGCCTCTACGAGTTGATACACCACAATATCACGAAAATTAATATACCTAATCGACTAGAACATAGGCTATATTAATATCTAGGTTTTAGGAACGATTTGGGAACAAAAACGAAGACGAAAAATTCTTCCACAGGGAAGAACAGTTCGGCCGATCTGGTAGGGAGAGGGAGAGAGTTTTTTTTGCTCAATTTTTGCTTAAGGAGTTGTGTGAAAAATAACTAGAAGAAAGCTATTTATAGTTTTCTTTCTATCCTAGTCCTATTAGGACTAGGTCTTCTCTCTCCTACATGGGCCATGGCCCTCTTTAATTAGAAGACTAAGTCTTCTAATTAATTCATGGCCCATATTAATTAATCTTTCAGGGCTTTATTTAATCTCCCAATTAAATAGCCCAATTAATTAAATCATCTCCCAATTAATTAATTAAACTCCAAGTCTAATTAAATTAATTATTCCATTAATTAATTAAATCCTAATTAATTAATTTACTCATAAATTAAATTCCAATTTAATTTATAATCTTGATCCAATTCCAATTGGATCCACTTTCGTTCCATATGGGTCGACCCAGTCGACCCACCCATTTAATCGACCCAGTCGATTTTGACCCAGTCGACCCAGTCGACTGGTTCGTTCTAGTTTCCTCGCTTTCGCTACTTGTGTATTGTGTATGCCCCCGTAGGTTCACCACATAATTGGCCGTGGGTTGTAATTAAATATTATTTAATTACTCGAGCAATTAGTACTCTAAATTAATCGAACACTCTGTCGATTAATCATTCCAAAATTAGCACCCCTGCTAATTTGGGAATTCTCCCACACTCCACGGTCGATGTCCAGTCACAAGCCCATGGAGCCCATCACTGGTGAATTAATTCAGTGAACCTTCTATCATTTACAATTTCCATATACGACAAAATCTCTCCATCGATCAATCTCCCAGTCGAGACTAAAGGGTATGGTCTTTTATCGGATTCCCTTTTCTTTTGTCTTGACCTTATGTACTCTGGTCTCGAAATAAATTCTCTTTGACTTAATCTTTATGAGCTACTTACATAAAGTCGTCAGTTACCTTGGCCAAGGATTTTACCAGAATTAATTTCTCACAGAAATCCATAGGAGAATTTCCCAACCTATCAAGTCGGGTCAATGGATCCTTTGTTGATGATATGAATCTGCATACGAGTTCCTCTATACCCAACATGAGTCCACAGAGACTTTCTGGCTATCCCCAGTTAGTCGAAACTCATATCAAAGTATAGACGTTCTCGCACCAGACAAACCCTATCATCTCAAGTTGTTAGGGATCGTTCCTCGTATACTATTGTAAATTGGAATAACTTCAACCCCGATATGCGACTACCGCTTCCATGGTGAGTTATTTCCTAATTGGGGTATTCAGTGCACTTGCCATCCCAGCAAGCCACCCACTTATGTGTATCGACTATCCCAGTCACGCTCGTGGACCCCAGCGTCCTCCAGTTCATCGGAGAATACACAACAGTGAGAGTCTAACCGAATCCAACGATGTCCTATCTCGATTGGATTCTACGACTCTTGAATATGTTCTAGATCACGGCCTTAGAGATCAGTCCACGGGTTGTCCCATAGCCCTGTGATCTAAGGACTTCTATCCTTATGCGTAGACAAATATTACATAAGATAAAGTTGACCATTTAATAAAAGTGCATTTATTAATCTAAATTGAATAGTTCCTCATTAATTACAATTAATGCTAGCCATACAGCTGGCTTCCAGGACACTATTTCTATCAATCTCCCACTTGTCCTAAAGCCAGTCTTTTATGTTCTTGAGTCCCATCTTATGCAGATGTTTCTCAAATGCCTTTTGAGGCAGAGGCTTCGTTAGCGGGTCTGCCGTATTATCTTCTGAGTCGACACGTTCCATCTTAATGTCTCCTCTACCAATGATATCTCTTATCACATGGTATCGTCTCTGTACGTGCTTGGATTTCTGATGAGATCTCGGCTCCTTTGCTTGTGCTATTGCCCCATTATTATCGCAGAAGATAGTAATGGGCTCAGCAATGCTAGGTATCACATCCATTTCCTGGATGAAGTTCCTCATCCAAACACCTTCCTTTGCTGCGTCACTCGCGGCAATGTATTCTGCTTCAGTGGTTGAATCCGCGGTTGTTTCCTGCTTGGAGCTCTTCCAGCTAACCGCACCACCATTGAGGCAGAAAACGTATCCTGATGTCGACTTGAAGTCGTCTACATCACATTGGAAGCTCGAGTCTGTATAGCCTTCCAATTTCAATTCTCCTCCGCCGTATACCAAGAACAATTCCTTAGTCCTTCTCAGGTACTTCAGAATTGCCTTTACGGCTATCCAGTGCTGCTCACCTGGATCAGACTGGTAGCGACTTGTTACGCTAAGAGCGTACGCTACGTCTGGTCTCGTACATAGCATACCATACATTATGCTTCCTATCGCGGATGCATATGGTACTCGAGACATATTGCTTCTCTCTTCAGGCGTCTTTGGGGCCATAGACTTGGAGAGTGCAATTCCATGTCTTATTGGAAGCAACCCTCTCTTGGATTCTTCCATACTAAATCTTTTCAAGATTTTATCTATGTACTGGGATTGGGAGAGGCCCAGCAGTCCTTTTGATCTATCTCGGTAGATCCTTATACCTAGTACAAAGGATGCTTCTCCCATATCCTTCATCGAGAATTGTGTAGATAACCATGCTTTAGTTTCAGACAATGCTTTTACATTGTTTCCAATGAGAAGAATGTCGTCAACGTAAAGCACCAAAAATTCAACTGTACTCCCACTGATCTTCTTGTACACGCAAGGTTCGAACATGTTCTTGATGAATCCAAAAGTTTGGATTGTCTCATCAAAACGAATGTTCCAACTTCGGGAAGCTTGCTTCAGTCCATAAATGGACCTCTGGAGTTTGCACACCTTGTGTTCATCTCCTTTGGATGCATATCCTTTTGGTTGCTCCATGTAGATCTCCTTATCAATGTCTCCATTGAGAAAGGCAGTCTTTACATCCATTTGCCATATCTCGTAGTTATACCACGCAGCTATGGCCAGCAAGATCCGAATGGATTTGGGCATTGCGACGGGCGAGAAGGTCTCCTCAAAGTCGATACCTGGTCTTTGAGTGTATCCTTTTGCCACTAGTCGCGCCTTGTAGGTAATCACCTCTCCGTTCACTCCAAGCTTTCGCTTGTAGATCCACTTGCAACCCACGGGAGCCACTCCCACTGGTGGATCTACCAAGGCCCAGACCTTGTTTGAGTGCATGGAGTCCAGTTCGGATTCCATGGCTTCGCGCCACTTTCCCGAGTCTATGTCTAGCATAGCCTCTTCGTAAGTCCTTGGGTCGGTTAGAGACTGTCCAGTCTCATGCAGCAGACCGTAGTACCTCTCGGGTTCTCTACGTTGTCTTTCTGACCTACGAAGTATCGGTGTACTTTCTGGTGCACTTTCATGCTCTTGTTCTCCCACTGCCTGTGGTGACGGGTCAGCTCGATCGACCTCTAAGGCCTTTTCAGCTTCAGTGACCTCATCCAGTTCTACGTTATTTTCTTTGTTGTCCACCAAGAAATCCTTCTCCAAGAAGTGAGCGTTCCTTGAGACAAACGTTGTTTGTCTTGTAGGATCGTAGAACTCGTATCCTATTGAGTTTTCCGGATACCCCACAAATTTGCACAAAGTGGATTTTGTTTCCAATTTATCTCCCACTAGCTTTTTAACGTAAGCGGGAGATCCCCATATGCGCATGAATGCGTATGAGGGTGCCTTGCCAAACCATAGTTCGTATGGTGTCTTTTCTACGGATTTTGAAGGTACCATATTCAGTATCTTCGTTGCCGTGAGGAGGGCATGTCCCCAAAATGAAAGAGGTAAGTCAGTGGCACTCATCATGGATCGAACCATGTCCATCAAGGTTCGATTCCTTTTCTCTGCTACTCCATTTAATTGGGGTGTTGCAGGAGGAGTCCACTGCGATAATATTCCATGCTCTACAAGATAATTCAGAAATTCGTTACTAAGAAATTCTCCACCTCGGTCAGAACGAAGAGCCTTTATCGTATGACCAAGTTGATTCTCTACTTCCATCTTGAATTCTTTGAATCGCTCAAAGGCTTCAGACTTGTGTTTCAACAAGAACACATATCCATAACGACTAAAGTCGTCAGTGAAAGTGATGAAGTAGTCATAGCCCCCTCGGGCTCTTTTTCTTAGTGGTCCACATACGTCAGTATGTATTAAGTCCAATGTTTGCTTGGCTCGCTCAGGGTTTCCCTTAAACGGCAACTTAGCCATTTTACCCTTTAAACATGGTTCACATGTTGGCATTTCATCAATGCGATTGATTTCAATCGCGCCAGATGATGCTAACTTTTGAATCCTTGACTTAGATATATGTCCAAGTCTAGCGTGCCATAATTGGGCAGATATTTCATTATCTTGTTTCCTTTTGTTTTGTTGTACGTGCATCACTAACTTAGGTGGTTCAACGGTATATAGTCCATCTTTTAATGTACCAGTGAAAAACATATTATCATTCATGAATAACGAAAAGGAACCTTTATTAATAGTAAAACTAAAACCTTCATTATCCAAAACAGGAATTGAAATAATGTTTTTCACTAAACCAGGTACATAAAGAACGTTCCTAAGGACTAATTTATTACCACCTAAATCTAACTCCACTTCGCCTATGGCCTCGGCAGCAGCTCTAGCTCCATTGCCAAATCTCAGGATCCAATCCCCTGGCCTAAGTGGCCTTGTTGCTCCCATCACCTGTAAATCATTACAAAGATGAGAACCACAAGTAGTGTCTAGCACCCATGATGCACAGTTAATTGATAAATTAACTTCAACAAGGAATATACATTTCGAGCTCTCCAAGAACTCTTTGCAGTTCCTCTTCCAGTGTCCAGGTTTCTTGCAGTAGAAACATTTTTGTTCACCAGACGAAGCTTTACGCTTCTTTCCCTTCCCTATGGGCCCAGATGGTGCTTTGCCTTTGCTTGAAGAAGCATTTCCTTTCCCCTTCCTTTTCTTTGTCCTTCTGGACTTGGATTGGGTCGAGGTAGCAACCATCACTAGCTTCTCTCTTTTCATGGAAGCCTCGGCAGTGGCGAGCATATTAGCCAATTCGTGAAGTTCAACATTCATCTTGTGCATGTTGTAGTTCACTACGAATTGTTCGAATGATCTTGGCAACGATTGGAGGATTATATCCTGGCAGTAGGTATTGTCCATCTTTACGTCAAGATGACCAAGCTTTTCAATAAGCCCAATCATCTTGATGCAGTGAGATCGAACATCAGCACCTTCAGCCATCCTCGTTTGTTGCAAAGTCTTGGCAGTTTCATACCGCTCATATCTACTTTGCACCCCAAATAAACCATTCAGGTGCGTGTAGATTTCAAAAGAAGACTTCATATGCTCGTGCTGCTTTTGAAGCTCATTCGACATGGATGCCAACATGAGACAACGTGACTGCAAGTCATCGTCAAGCCATAAATCCACGGCTTCTTTCTCAGTATCATCGGCATCCTTAACAATTTCGGGAGGGGGCCCATCAAGGACAAAACCTCGCTTTTCAGAAGCGAGAATGATCTTAAGGTTCCTGACCCAGTCATGGAAGTTTGGTCCAGTTAATTTGTTTTGTTCAAGTATGATGGAAATCGGATTCTTAGACATTATATCTACAAAATGACGAGAGAAGAAACAAATACGCGAAAGATTAATTTAAAATGCACAATTCACAAACATGGATTTTATTTGCAAATTACTCCCACTATTTTAATCAAAATCTTATGCCCCCACATAAGTTTCGGGAATTTAAAATATCCTAGCGGGCTTAAGGCCCAAATGCAATCTCCTAGTACCCACGACTCGTTGGCCATACTATTTGATCCACTTGGTGGTCGACAACGTCAACGGTTAACCATCGTAGTTAACCCTTAAGTTCATTTAGCCTCGTTTTTCTATATGGACCCACGACTCGTGAGACATCCATACTTACTAGCGTTAAATCATGTCCAATACTCGTGGAGAGAAATAGTTCAATCCTAGACGCCCCACGACTCGTGAGACAGCGCCTAAAACCTTGCTATCCCCTCCCTTGGCACTAAACTCGTGCATCGAGGCAATAGACATATTATCCTCCTATAGCTCGACCCACGACTCGTGAGACATCGAGATATATTCGTACAATACGCCTAAGACCTAGTAATTGGATAGGCTCGGACCATAGACACTATTCATATGCGCCCGTTATTCGATTTAATATTCTAATTGAATTTTAAGTTCAATTGGAGGTTTCTAAGTGTGCGAGGTCTCATCAGATTATGCTTATTTTGTTTACGTTTTCTATCCTAAGCATGCATCTCATACATCAAAGAATAATGTGCGAAAAAGTAAACATTCATCACCTAGCAAGATATGATTGGTCGATTGCCCATCCTATGCGATCCATCACGAGCCATGTGATGAATCAATTGGTCAGTCTAGGGTGAAAATTAAATGTCCTAACTATTACAATTTTTAAACCCATACATCATGGGCCTTCTTGTAATATCCAGCTTGATTGGGCCTCCATGTCCTCCAAGGTAAATGGGCCTCCATGTGGATCTCCAAGTCTTCATGAGGTCTTCTCGGCTCCAAGCCTAATCTAAGCCTAGCTTACATAATTTAAATGGTCCTATTCTATTACATTTGTTTGCGCAAGCAAGGGCACCAATCAGGCCCATTTAATTACAACCCAAAAATAAATAAACCAAAATCAACATAGGGCTTAAGGGCAAAATCGACCAGTCCACATATTCACTCAAGAACATGCATAAATTCACATAAGGGCAAAAATGTAAATTTACCGGCTCCATTAATTTTAATTCATAAATTTTATCCAAGTTAATTAATTTTGAATTAACAATTAACCTCTAAGATTAATTAGCTCTTACTTGAGCTCCAAGTAATCTACAAATCCTATCTTGATTAAGATTGGTTAATTAAGGTAATCTAAATCTATAAGATTCTTACCTTATCCAAAACTCTAAGTTTCCCAATATTCCCAAATCTCCAAGATTCTCAAGATAATCCTATTTTGATTAGATTAGTTTAATTAAGGTAGTGTCTAATTCTAACAGAATAACTACCTTATCCAAAAACTCCAAGTTTTCTAATCTTCTAAAATTCTCCAAGATTTTCAGGACATCCAAAATAGGTAGAAATTGAATCCAACCAAAATTCAGCAACGGAGTGACAAACAGGGTGCCGCCACGTGGCAGCACACACGCGGCCACGGAGGCCGCGCGTGAACCGCACGCAGCGGCTGCTGCTGCGCGTGACAGCACGCAGCAGCGTGCTGCTGCGCGTAGCCAACGCGCGGCAGACTGTCCGTAGGCAGTTGCCGTGCGCGGCACGCGCAGCCAGCGCGCTGTGTGCGTGCTGCCGCGTGCGGCAGCGTGCGGTGGCCGCCCAGCCGCGGTGCGCTGCTGCGCACCGCCGCGTGCCACCGCGGTCGAACCAAATTTCAATATTTTTTTTTTGTTTTGATTACTTTTGATTTAATTAAAAACAGTCTCAATTAAATTAAAATAACATGATAAAAAATACGAATCTAAAATTACCCATTAACTCTAAGTTAACTATAAAGTCCTAAAACATGCAAAGTTATAGAACTAGCCACATAAATCAAACATATGATTTAATAAACACAGAATTCGCAAATTCATATATATACAAAGCCTAGAGTTGGCTCTGATACCACTGTTGGGATTCGGTAAGAAAAACAGCCCTAGGCACAGCGGAATATAAAATTTTCTAGGGCCTCTTAAAGAATCTTGCCAGGATATTCTCTAGTTGTATATATATGAATATAATTAAACGACAGTATAAGTTTTCTCGTTTATACCTGTCTCCTTGCAAATCCTAGGCTAGCAATATGAGCTCTGAATTCTGACCCCGGTTGATCGACCCACACCCTTTTGTAGCGCCCCACGTGTTGCGCCTCTACGAGTTGATACACCACAATATCACGAAAATTAATATATCCTAATCGACTAGAACATAGGGTATATTAATATTTAGGTTTTAGAACGACTTTGAAACGAAAAACAAAGACGAAAAATTCTTCCAAAGTGGAAGAGCAGTTCGGCCGATCTGGTAGGGAGAGGGAGAGAGTTTTTTTTTTTCTCAATTTTTGCTTAAGGACTTGTGTGAAAAATAACTAGAAGAAAGCTATTTATAGTTTTCTTTCTATCCTAGTCCTATTAGGACTAGGTCTTCTCTCTCCTACATGGGCCATGGCCTTCTTTAATTAGAAGACTAAGTCTTCTAATTAATTCATGGCCCATATTAATTAATCTTTCAGGGCTTTATTTAATCTCCCAATTAAATAGCCCAATTAATTAAATCATCTCCCAATTAATTAATTAAACTCCAAGTCTAATTAAATTAATTATTCCATTAATTAATTAAATCCTAATTAATTAATTTACTCATAAATTAAATTCCAATTTAATTTATAATCTTGATCCAATTCCAATTGGATCCACTTTCGTTCCATATGGGTCGACCCAGTCGACCCACCCATTTAATCGACCCAGTCGATTTTGACCCAGTCGACCCAGTCGACTGGTTCGTTCTAGTTTCCTCGCTTTCGCTACTTGTGTATTGTGTATGCCCCCGTAGGTTCACCACATAATTGGCCGTGGGTTGTAATTAAATATTATTTAATTACTCGAGCAATTAGTACTCTAAATTAATCGAACACTCTGTCGATTAATCATTCCAAAATTAGCACCCCTGCTAATTTGGGAATTCTCCCACACTCCACGGTCGATGTCCAGTCACAAGCCCATGGAGCCCAATCACTGGTGAATTAATTCAGTGAACCTTCTATCATTTACAATTTCCATATACGACAAAATCTCTCCATCGATCAATCTCCCAGTCGAGACTAAAGGGTATGGTCTTTTATCGGATTCCCTTTTCTTTTGTCTTGACCTTATGTACTCTGGTCTCGAAATAAATTCTCTTTGACTTAATCTTTATGAGCTACTTACATAAAGTCGTCAGTTACCTTGGCCAAGGATTTTACCAGAATTAATTTCTCACAGAAATTCATAGGAGAATTTCCCAACCTATCAAGTCGGGTCAATGGATCCTTTGTTGATGATATGAATCTGCATACGAGTTCCTCTATACCCAACATGAGTCCACAGAGACTTTCTGGCTATCCCCAGTTAGTCGGAACTCATATCAAAGTATAGACGTTCTCGCACCAGACAAACCATATCATCTCAAGTTGTTAGGGATCGTTCCTCGTATACTATTGTAAATTGGAATAACTTCAACCCCGATATGCGACTACCGCTTCCATGGTGAGTTATTTCCTAATTGGGGTATTCAGTGCACTTGCCATCCCAGCAAGCCACCCACTTATGTGTATCGACTATCCCAGTCACGCTCGTGGACCCCAGCGCCCTCCAGTTCATCGGAGAATACACAACAGTGAGAGTCTAACCGAATCCAACGATGTCCTATCTCGATTGGATTCTACGACTCTTGAATATGTTCTAGATCACGGCCTTAGAGATCATTCAACGGGTTGTCCCATAGCCCTGTGATCTAAGGACTTCTATCCTTATGCGTAGACAAATATTACATAAGATAAAGTTGACCATTTAATAAAAGTGCATTTATTAATCTAAATTGAATAGTTCCTCATTAATTACAATTAATGCTAGCCATACAGCTGGCTTGCAGGACACTATTTCTATCACTAACAACCGCATGATTTATCTGCTTTAACTAATAGCTTATGAATCCTCCTTACCGCGTAATTAACTCCCCATTTACTTGCTTTCGTAGTTAGACTTATTTTATCGCTCGTAGTTAAATAAAATCACCCTTATCAATATTTGGGTTCGATCCTTTTGTATCAAGCATTCTTAGATAGAATAAGCCTTTAATTGATTCGTTTATTCCCACCTTTTACTCATTCGTGGGGATTCGATACTCGGTATGTACTTATCGTTTTATATTACTTGTAACGACCGTATACTTGCGTAGTTTGCGTATTAGTATTTGGCACGCAACAAGAACTTGCACCTAAACCCTACGACAAAGTTCAAAATTATACATATTGTTTAAAATTTCATTTTGAATGATTTGATTGCAAAAAAGAAGCTTTGCCCCATAAACCTACAACAAAGTTGTACTTTTTTCCCATGAACTTACACCCTTGTTACACTTTCTCCCCTAAACTTCAAATTTTGCCCTTCTCCCCATAATTTTAAACAACGAGAAAAACCCCACACATTATCATATGCCTCTCACGTAACCTACGTTGGCAGGATCGGAAAATCGATTGGAAAAGAGTTTCTAAGCGAAAAGTGCAACATTTATTTAAGTTTAGGATGGACAGTGCAAAAGTTTAAGTTCAAAAGAGAAAGTGCAACTTTAATTTACAGTAAGTGTAGGGGGGAAAGTGCAATTTTCCAAAAGAGAATATCAATTGTAAGTTTGAGGCTTTGAGCAATATATTGTTTGAGTCAGTCAAACTTTTTTTCCTAGTTTTCGTCTTATTATTTTGGATGGATAAACTTAGGATGTGATAAGAGTTGTGATGCTTCTATAAAGGAGACTTGATTCTGTCAAATAAACTCACTTTTTGATGCCACTTATTTTCTGTGCAGATCAGATTTGTACTTCTCCCACTTCCAGTATATTAAACTTTACAGCCCAATTAAAATGCAAAGAGAAAGGGAAAAAGTAGAATTGGAGGTAGGAACCAATACAAAAATATAACCTTGTTATAAAAAGAAAAAAAAAATAGAAAAATATAACCAACTTGCTTGAGTAAAGACAAGACATTTTCTATGAGATTGAAGATTCATTCACACTTTCAAAAAGAAAAAGTTTTACGCTCGCAATATTTTTCTATCCAAATCCATAAAGGCTTATGAGCTATGATAAAATCGATCGAGAGGCCCAAATCAAGAGATTTTGAGTTTGATTATTGCTGCAGTAAGTTTTTTTATCTTTTAGTTTAATACTAATGTTTGATTGTTGATTTTATGCGATTTGATTGTAATCGAATGAAATTTCTGATTTAGTGATATTTATGTGATAATGTAATAATCGTTTCAATAAAAATAAATGTGTATCAAGGTCTATCTATACTACTTATTATAAAAATAGAACAATTTAAGTTATTTTTTCTTTTTTGGTAAAGACTTGAGTTGTGAAGTGATATTTAAATAGAAAAAACGCATCTTACTTATATATAAATGAACAAAAAATGCTTATAACTTTGCTAAGTACTTAATGTTTATTTGGCTAGAGAAGCAAGATATTAAGAATATCATGGCATGCATAACTTCGTACTTTCATGAAATCTTTTCTTGAAAAATTAGTGAAATTGGTCAAAAAACTAGTAAAACCAATGAAAATTACATAAATCAAAAAAATAATATATGAAATCAATGAAAACATTTGAAATCGAACAAAGTCTGGGTGAATTGGTGAACACTAGTGCAATTGGTTAAAATGGGTGAAATTGGTAAATAAAAATGTATGTGAAATCGTAAATACATTTGAAATTGAAAAAAATTTGCGTGAAATTTGTAGAAAATTGATGAAAACGGGTAATTCGGTTAAAAAAGGTATAGTTTGTGAAATCAATGAAAATTAATCCCAATGGCACTTGTAAGAAAAATGATGAAACCGGTGAAATCCAGTAAAACGGGTAAAGCCAGTTAAAACAAGGTAAAATGGGTTAAAAAAAACGTATAATCATTAAAAGCATATATAATCAATGTAAAGTTTAGGTGAATTTCATGTTAATCAGTGAAAAAATATGTAAAATAGGTAAATGAGTGTTAAAATAATAAAAACGAGTGTAAAATGTTAAAAAATAGTTTAATCGACAAAAACGGAAAAATAAAATAAAAGAAATCGACCAAAAAGGGAAAACAATGAAAAATATTATAATCTATGAAAAAGGGGTAAATCACTAAAAAATATATGTAAACTGGTAAACAAAAAATAAATAGGGAGAACATATATATGAAAGGATAAAAATTTGGGTGAAATTTGTATAGAAATGGATGAAGACGAATAAAATTTATGAAAATGGGTAAAATCAGTCAAAAAAACTTAAAGTCGGTTCAAACATGATTAATCAATGAAAAATTCAGGTGAATAACATGAGAAATTAGTGAAATAGGTGAATCGGGTTATACTTTATCCGACAAAAAATAAAATCGGTGGAAAAATAAAAATAGTTTAAATTGAAATAAAATATTGAGGAAAAAGGGGAAAACATTGAGCCTATACCGGAATCTTAGATATCGATAGGATAAAAGCAAAGAAAAAGTTTATTATCGATAAAAAAAAAAAAAGGCGGAAATATCACTAAAATAAATATATTAACTGGTTAAACAGTTAAAAAAATATGAATCTATGAAACTTCGGTGAAATTTGTGAACACTGGTGAAGTTGGTGAAAAAAATTGTGAAGTTGATGAAAAAAGTGGTGAAGCCATTAAGAAAACATGCACGTTATATTGATGAGTGCATGTGAAATCGATGAAAGTTCGAGTGAAATTTGTGAAGAAACGGATGAAACATGTATCATCATTGAATAACAGATAAACTTAACATGAAAACTACCATTGTGAAATGAACTAAATAATGATCTTAATTTAGAACAAATTTTATAAGATGTCGTGACTAAATCAGTCATCATTTTATAATTTATTACAACCGTTTAAAGCCATCATTTTTTATGGTAAAACAATAATAACTAATAAAATAAATGGAATATCCCTCTTAAATATATGATATTTTATGACAAAAAAAATTGAATTTTACTCTAATTTACAAAAAATACTCATGAAATTAAAACTAGACATGTACACTTTTTCAGTTACTAAAAACGACTCAAATTTAGTTCCAGCAACAAAGCTAGCACTCTAAGTGATTGATTAAACACCTACCACTAAAATTAATTCTCTCAAACTCTATATTAATTGATTGATTTGACACTTATCCAAACTTAAAATTTCAAAACCCACTTATTATATTGATGTTTTATCATATCCATATTTGATATATCATCCAAAGTCAATCCGAATCGTACTCCAAAAGTGAACCGGAATCAGCCGGACTCAATTTTGGATATCAAAACGAAGTAAGATCAAAAATATAATATCTGCACAACTTGTTCGAAATTAAACATAAAATAATAATAAAATTAATAAACTACACTTAGCACGCCTCTAAACATTTGACTTTGGTCCAAGAGGGTCCACTTAATTTTGTTGGATCGATCAAATCAAGCACCAACGCTCAGCACTTTCTGTACGTTTGTACAAAATAATAATAATAGGAGTAATAAAATAAAGCCCACATGAATAATTTTGGCCACATTAACAATCATCATGTTTTGGACAGATTCGAGAATAGTCGACTCCAATAGAATGGTTCAAACTAAAACCAACTCGTTAAATCAGTTATGGACCCCACCTAGCCCATATTCAAAATCGGGCGGTTCATGAGCCAACCCCAATTATACATAATGGATGCTTTACCCCCAACCCGATCCCATATGATCACATAAGATCTTATCTCAACAACAATCTACCTGTCATTTTAGGCTGTATTTGGATGGGTTTTGGCCCGGTCTCACGGATTTCACGAGACCGAGTTAAAACATTTTCAAATGAGTTTTTGCCAAACTCATAAAACCATCAAAAACATATTCAGAATCTCACACTCAAACTCTTCAAACCTATAAAACATTAATTTGACACCTAACACCTACTTTTTCCCCCAAATCTCACTAAAAAAGACATTGATTTGACACCTAAAACCTATTTTTTCCCCTAAACCCCAACATCCAAACCCAATCCAAGTGGGGTTTCAACTTATTCAAACCACAAAACTCAAGAAGTCAAAACTCATCTAAAAGAAGTCTTAAAGCGAAACCACCTAAACCAATTTTTTAAAACCTAGACCAATGAAACCGAGCCAAAACCCATCCAAATAGACCATTAAGTACTCACTTCATTCGTTATGTTTCTATCTTTTGAGCGGAGTTTTAAGTAAAATTATAAATATAAAATTTTTAGGTATTTTTATATAAATATTCTTAAGAGCAGTGGGTGAGAGCTAGTTGTATTGTTAATTACTATATGTGAGATGATATTTTTAAAAAGAATAATTTTATTTAAAGAAAGAGACAGTTATTGTGTGACATCCAAAAAAAAATAATAGTGAAAATTTAGGGACAAGATAATATATACCTTGACTGCTTAATTGGACTTGCTTTACCAGATAGTCTAGTTCCATTCCTTCTCATTTACTTCCTTTCAATGAACTTAATAGTTGATTTTGTAAACAAAATTTATACTCGAATACAGTTTATTGATCAATTTGATTCAATTATAAAAACTGATAATGATAATGATACTAAATAATAAATTACTTCATTTCAGTATTATTATTTTTTGAATATATTTCAATATTAATTTGATAATGTCATATAACACTACATATATTAGAAAAATTATTGTCCAGATCTGAATTGTCCAAATTCATCTAATCACCCTTCTTAATTTCACCTAAGAGCTTCATCAAATTCCAAAATAATTGTATTGCACTTATCATTTAATTACTATGGATTCAGCCGAGCCCTATTTAAATAAATTTTTTCGTATATATTAATATTTAAAAAGTATAAACATCTAAAATATTAGAAAAAAAGGCTCACATCATATAAGGTATTTGAAAATTTAAAAAGTTTGAACTTTCATTAGAACTCTAGAAGATTCACATGTAAGCATCAATATTAATTATAAGTATCATGACCTATACAACAGTCTCCATTCCAAATTGCTTAGGTTGACAAATTGACTGTGACTTGAATCTAATCTCCCAATACCACTTAACAACATTTAGGCATGCACCTTAAAATATCATTTTAAATTGGATGTAAGGAATATCAAAACGAAAAAAAAAAAGGGTAAACACCACATTTGGTCCCTTTTATCATTAATTTTTTATATAGTGGTCCCTCTTATATTTTTTTTCTCAGTTTAGTTTCTACTATGTATTATTTGTTTCACTTTAGTTCTTTTCAGGTGTTCCAAGGCGGTTCCGATAACATATGATATGCTCATAAGGGCAATTTCGTCATTTCAAGTAAACTAATATGGATATTTTCATCTTTCTAATCATTTGAAAAAAAAGTAAAAATTTGATATCTTCCAAACTAGGCTTTCATTCCAGTCCAACTTAATCGTCTATTTCGTTCCAAACTAAAGTTTTCTCCCAAAATATTTTTCAAACACCAAAATTGCTCACCAATTAAACAATATCTCAAATGGTCTCAATAGCGAACAGACGAAAATGCCCTAAAAAATATTCATATGCATGTCACGTGTTATCAGAACCACCTGATAAGGACTAAAGTGAAACACATAATTCATAATAGGGACTAGAGTGAAATAAATAATTCATAGTAGGGACTAAAGTGAGAAAAAAATATAAGAGAGACCACTCTGTAAAAAGTTAATGATAAGAGGGACCAAAAGTGATATTTACCCCAAAAAAATAAAAAATAAATAAAAGATTGACAAGTAATACTCCTACCAACTACTGCTTGCATAATCATGCAATTTAGGCCAACGAAACCAGCTTGGCCCAAAACCATCGTCGAACCAAACCATTATAAGTGGGCCAGAAACGTAACTGGGCAGGCTTAGAGGTTCAACCATCCAATCCATTAACCATTGTACAGAAAATCAGAAATCATATGTCACTTTTATGATGCAGCTAAATCAAAAATTTCCAATGTATATTAATTATAACTAACATATATGTAGTGCCGAAAATCAAATCAACATATTCGATATTCGGCTCGATTTCGTTCCGTAAAAGCTCGTTTGAGCTCGATTCATCAAATAAATTAAATAAATTTGAACATGATTTTTAGTTTGATAAGTTTTGAAGCTCTACTCGATAAGCTAAATATGAAGAAAAAAAATACATGTAAAATACCAAGCTACTCAATATTCGGCTCGAGCGCTCGCTTCGTTAAGAAATTAAACCAAACTCAAACACAAAATTTTAAGCTCGATAAAATTCAAACCAAGGTTAAACAATGTCCCATTTAATACTACTCGGCTCGTTTACACCCCTACGTATAGGCCAAGGGAAAAAAGTTAACAAAAACAAAAAATGAAAAGTATAAACAAATGATCAAATATATTGGAGTATTGGACTTTACAAACTTATTTAAAATTTTAAATATGGATTATAAGTATGAAAATTATATATTAATGTGTAGTAAGGTTGGTCTATTTATATGCACTTTAACAATGAGTAGATTTTTATTTGCCAATGAAAATTTATAAGTGTGAATAAATTCGATATAAATGATGTAGTTGTCAATGTACCACAATAAATGTCCAATTTTGAAATGCAACCGCTATAGCTCATTTTACAGCACAAATTTAGTTCAAAATTCATCCTCCATTGTGTGCATTTTAGGGAATTATCCTCATAAGAACATCAGACTTGATTTAATAAAAGAGTTGAAAAGAAGAAAAGTGAATGAAAGAAACCATGTTTCATAATGAACACCAGCAAAAAAACACTATACATCATTCTTGAAATATCCCATCATGTCTGCACCAGTATATAATACAAAATGCAGATCTTTCCTCAAATGAAAATTTTCTACTTAATTATCTAGTCTTTTTTCAACCAATTTTTTTTTTTTTTTTTTTTTTTTTTTTGTATTGATAATTAACATGATTACTACAGGCCTGTCAAAAGGTCTTTATTTCCAGATTGATTGTCAAGAGGGGTCGGAATATCTTCAGGAATATCGACTTTGGTGGTATTAAGGTTGTCCATTTCAATGCTTGATGATTCAGCCGCAGCATGACCAAACGGAGATGATTTATGATCTGCTGCTGCTTCTGCTGCTAAAGGCGAATGATCTTCCGGCCCTTTAATCGCTAGTAATGCTTTACGTGGTGAGTGCGGTTTCTTCCTCACTTTTTCATGCCAGTGCTTAAGTGCCTTTGAAGTTTGTTCATCAAAAATTGATCTTTTCATGTGTGATCCCATCTGTATATTCAAATTAAATAATTATATAAATACTTTTAAATATTCTATAGTTTGCACTTATAATGAAGAAATTATTCACCTGTGTAACTAGTGCATAAAGTGGAAGTGTAACGTAGCTGACCATTAATTGTACTCCTAATCTGCAAATGAAAATGTTCAAAAATCCAATCGAATCATCAAATGGCCTATTCGAACATCGTTCTGAAATTTCGAGAAAATATTACCCAAGAGCCACTCTGAGATAAGTGATCCTGACATCGTCATTTAAGCAAGAATGCAGCCCGAATTCATACTGTTACATTACGAGTTATGTCAACCACGGTTATAGACGTTGCTGCATAGAAACAAACAACACATGTATGGAAAACGAAGAGGATTGCCAGCTTTCTTACCGATATCCAGATGAAATGTGTTATTTCAAATGCATTCTGAAAATCGAATCAACAGAACACTCATAATGTAATAATACGAAACGGAGAAATAAATAAATAAACAAGTGGAGGTAGAGAAGTGAATTAAACCTGAAATAGTGTAAGATGGATAAGATAAAGAATTAATGTAGGTGAACCAAACCAAAAATGTTTATCAGAGAGTTGCACAAGTGGAATGCCTTGAACTACAGCATGTCTTTGTTGGATTTCAATCGCCATACGTGTAATGATCGATTGAAGCTTCGTTCCAACTGCTAATATTATCAAAACTGGCATCACAGACAGCCAAAACATAACATTCCATCCTGAAAATCAAGAATCTCGATTCACTTTAAACGAACTATGTCATTTAAAAAAGAAGAGCATTGGAGTAACATAGGAAAAACAAAAAACGAACCCTTAACGTTAAGAAGAAGGTAGACTACTGTAGTCAGCCATAACGTTGGACTGAGAGTGAAACAAAAAAATAGTATTAATTCAAATAAGTTTATTTGGTTAAGGCAAGCAATATATAGAGGGAAAAGAACATACGGGATTCCTACGACGACTTTGAAGTCGTCTTCTAACGACCTTTTAATGTACTGTTGAAAGTTAAACTTTGTTCCAGGAGCCAAATGGACCTATAAACATAATTTTTTTCACAAGAATATTATAATAACTCTCCAAAGCTTGGATTAATTAGTACGCGTTTAAAAAACTTACGGAGATGAATCCGTGACGTAGAGTCAAGTAGTCAGGTCGTTGAACGGATTGTGTTATGTGATGGAAAAAGCAAACCTAAATCAAAGGAGTAATACTATTACATATGGGGATGTGAAAATGATAATCAAAATACTTGATAGTTATTATCATCCTTACGAAATAAAAAACGACAGGTTTTGTCATCCATGAACTGGCGTGACCTCTAACGAAAGAATTCTCGTGTGTAAGCTTGAATTGAGAAGCACCTGCGGTGTAATAACAAAGATAAAAAAAAACATATTTTAACATTTAAGTGAAGAAGCATTTCAACAACTAAATAAGGAAACAAGATACCATTGTTTGTTTCATGCTCATTTTCAATCTCTCTTTCCCAACTTTTCCACTTACGAATCTGCAGACACGATATGGTTATATAAATAAAACCTACATTCTGATGAAAATATGAAAATACTACTGAAAAAGAAAAGGTACCTTCAGTTTCCCCAGTATCATTGTTAAGGCACTGTAAAAGACATGAAACATGGCTAAAAAGAATATGAAAATGTGGAGTTGATGTAGTCCGTGGACAGATATAAGCGGCAGGTATCCCTGATACATAATATATACGACGAAATAATGTTTCATTGATATCGACTAATACAAATACAATAATAAGTAAATCACGATTAATTAATTGTGCGTGCGTACATACGTTTTGGCAAGCCTTGGCTGGACTATCGGCTGCCAAAATTCTATGTTCGTACCAAAGAAGCCTCCTGTGATGGTCTGTGTTCTTAGACTTAGATTCTTCGAGATCACAGGGCAACAAAGTATTTGCGAGTTTGTAAGGAATGCATATTCGAGTAATGTAATTTTGCCCAAACGTTAGAATTAAGGAAATGAAGCCTAGAACCATAAGCTCTGCAACAAAAAAGATCAAGATAAATATATATATATAAGTGAAATACACACCCATAGAGAAAAGGCTTGAGCTATGTTTGAGCTCTTACCTGCTTTAATTTTCTCAAGAGCTTCAACCAACGCGATCTTTTTTCTTTTCTGAAAAGTCTATAAATACAAAAAAAAATACACAAAATGCTTATGTATGTTATTCTTCGTATACTAAAGAAGGGTATGCAAAATCAAGATGATATAATTAGCAAAATATCAAACCTACATTTTCTATCTCAAACTGGAATAGATTTTATTGTGAAGAACAATAGGCTTAACAAAATAGTATATCATGGTCAATGTTCAAACCCATGAAACATTTTTTACATCATATAATTCCCCGATTCCAAGATATTGTTGGACCTGATTGGTTCATGGATTTCAGTGAGTAAAACGATAAGGAAAATGAAAATGAACATGTGTAAATGGAGCTTAATGTTCTATAACATTTGAAGCCATGAAAACATTTTCCTTAACATTGTACTAAATGATCATTTCAAGAATGAAACATGTATATATCCGAAGCATCGTTATACCTAAGAATGTAGCCGAGAGAAACAAAGAAAAGATTGTACCTTGCCAACTTTATGAAGAGTTTTCTCCAATAAGATGGAGATAATAATGATTACTGCAACAACTAATGCAACAGCCCATGTCGGCGTTTGGTTGAGCTCCCTCACTTTTTCTCCTCCACCTCCTCCTCCTCCAGCCATTTTCTTTTCTTTTTCTTGTGGATTATCAATGGAAAAAGAAAAGAAAATATGAAAAATGATGTAAATCAAACGTGATTTTTCACTTCATTTTCAAATGACATGAAATGAAATGAAAAATGATTTGAAGTTATTCTTGATCATATGATGGCAGGATCCATTTTGTTAATTCTGAGGGATTTTGGTTTCAAGAGAGGACAGGGGCCGGTTCAAGAGAGTTATTAACGGTAATGAACCGGGATTGTACGGACGAGAGTCAACAGTTGAAATATAGGTAGAGGTTTGGTCCTAATTTTGGAAATTATTTCGAAGATGCCATTGAGAAGTTCTGTTGACCCCGAGTGTTTGTAGGGATTTTGTGTTAAAATCTGACCTCAATATATTTTCTATTATTTTCGTTTATTTTTATTTTTATGGGATGAGATAGTTTTTCTATATATAATATAAGAAATCAATTGTAATTTAAATAACTGAAACCGAGTTGCAAAAACCACAAAAAAGAATTTTCCTTTGGGGATTTATTTTAAATAAGCTCTTGTATCAGTATTAGAGCTCCTCCAAACTTAACTTCTTAAAATCAAAATTATGTTTAAACAAAAAAAAAAAAAAATACAATCAACAATATATACTTCAATTCAATTTGCTCAGTTGATTAATTTTATGTGCATGATTCAAAATGTAGTAGATCTTCATCAAATGCAACGAAAACTGTAATATCGAATATTAGAGAGAGGCCAGCTTCCAATATACGGGAAAAACACACAACGTAAATATGAAATTAATAGTGACTTACAGGGAAATCATTTCGACAAAACTGAACTTAAATTAAAACCATAAGAAGTTTAATCCCCACATACAAATTAAGGTAAAAACTTGAAAAAACTCAAACATAGGTGTCGATCAATGATTTTCTCATTTCATCAACAATAGCACTAGGTTGTGCTTCTCTTAACTTGAATACGCTCTCAATAACAGACAGTTCGGTAGCAGTCGTATCTGATCCACAGAACGCGGTCCAGTCATTGACTGTCAAGCCAGCGGCTATCACTTCACTACCACGGTTCACAGTTCCAGCCACCAAAGGGACCTGAAGGAGAGTCGATAGTTCATCCAAATCCTCGATGGATGTATGAGGATGGACCTGCTCAAGAAACGAGTTTTGTTTTA
This sequence comes from Penstemon barbatus, assembly GCA_003313485.2. Lineage (NCBI taxonomy): Eukaryota > Viridiplantae > Streptophyta > Magnoliopsida > Lamiales > Plantaginaceae > Penstemon > Penstemon barbatus. The sequence goes on along the minus strand of CM064878.1, from coordinate 21,529,784 downwards.
TAGGTATGGGGATGTCAAACTAGCTGCTAAACTTTATTGAATTAAAAATGTTTATTTCACTCAAGGATTGAAGTCTTACCAAGCCACCTCTGTTGGAAAAGGCACAGAAACTTCCAACAAGAATATTGCCAGCAACTGTCTGCCTGAAGACTTCTACACCTAGAACATCAGCAATCAACTCCTCGGTTTCCTGGTGAAAAAAAGGTGATATTTATGACCACCAATCCATGGAACATGATTCTAAAACAAATTATTGCAATTATTTGAAATATCAGCAACAATCATGAAATGAATAGATTTGCCACTTTTCTTATTCTCTAGTTACAGAAGGGAAGAACAGTTCTCAAATTAAGAAAAATTGTATCCAACTCAGCATGTAAATGATGATTGAGTGCAGAGACAAAGAAACGGGACTAATTATATAGTAAGGACATAAATAAAAGCTAATCAGATAGAAGCAAATTGAACAAGGGCAGAAATATAAGAGAGTTCAAAGTCCGTAGATGTCATGATAATATTATACCCAAATTACCAAACAAGGCACGAAAGGATTTACATGTCATTAAAGTAAAGGCTCCAAGAAAAAAATAACTAAAGTACAAACAATAGAAGCAGTTTCTTACACACAACAAATTATTAAAGGGATGTAATTTGATCCATTTCTATGCAAATAAACCCAAGAACATTACAGATGCAGCATATTAAGTCATAGTGAACTCTTCACAAACTAAACATAAAATTTCAAACTTTTCAAAGGTCATGAGAAAAACAGAACCATCGATACCAAAATATATTAGAAGTAATATCAAAATTTGTGCCATCCAACAAAATACACCAAACTAATTCGGATGAATTACTATATAAATTTAAAGATACAACAGGCAGCTCAATCAAAAGAGTTTTACCCTGTCGAGATCAGGATGCGTAAGAGCAACATGATCATTGCATGATATGCAGTTCCCTAGAGCGGACAATCTCTCCTCTATACGCTGAACAACAACTGAATCTGGCAGACTATTCCTTAAATGTTGAAGTTCTACAATAGTAAAGGACAAACATGTCAGTACATAGTCCATAAGACCGCCAAGATGAACAAAGACAATATCATGGGAACATAAATCACAATGTATCGAGGTACAGTGAGCAATATTTGACCATTAATAAAGGAAGAAATCGAATATCCATGCTCAGATGACCAAGTCATACGTTAGGGTGTTCAAGAATATCTGAAGGCATCATCGCCCAGTTACGACTTCTCTTCTATAGATATTGCAATACAAATGGGGCCAGGAGGGTCAAAGTGAAGGACTGGACTAGATGATGCAAAGACTTTGCAAGATTGTACGAGCTCATGAACCTCACATATAATTCAGTTATCTAGAAAGGACAAATACTAATCTTCTTTGATAAGTGACTTGTACTAATGACATCACTAACTTATAATAAAAGGCATGGAACATAGATCTCATTATTTCATGGCTTAGATCCATAAACTGACAATTCAATCATCATTAGAGCAGAATATATAATCCTATTGTAGTCATATTTGAGATAACACGGAGAAAAGAGAAAATTTATAACAACTTTGAGTAGTTGAATAACATGTTATGTTTTCAGCTATTACATCCAATTCATGTAATAAAAATATGGCGAAACCATTTTAAAAAATTCAAGCATCACTTGAAAGTTCAGTCATTATGAGCCTCCAATTTGAAGGTTTGGGTTCAAAAAGTAAATATGCATTCTGAAATTCATCTTGCATTCAATAACATCATCAAGTCAAGAATAATATAACAAGCTACATACATCTGATACACTAGTACTTAAGTGAGTCGCAGAATTACCTTGGTCAGTAGTGTTGTGAGGTAAAAGCAACCCGTTTTTATTACCTGCCAAGGGTAGATTGAGGATTAATAGAAGATGAGACCCTGAACGCAGCTACATGTACAATACAAATTCAACAACTCATAAGAAACCATAACTTCCACATACCAGCACATAGTCGTCCAATGATTCTAGTTCCGGCGATTGAGGTCTTAACCACTGGGATTACATCAGCCAACTCACTCTCAAATGTGCTGCAAATCCAGCAAATGAAAATTAAAATATATCACAATATAATACCACCTCCGACCAGAAATAAATGTTTCCACTGTTGATCAATCTTAATTAATTTCATAAATGCAAAATAGATTAATTTAATTAACAATTCTAAAAAATTATAATCGAATTAGATAAATACTTGAACAGCTTTTTAATTCAGAAATAACAAACCGTACATCTAACACGAATTTTTTTAGAATATGAAACAATAAATACAAGATAGATTATAGCAAACCTGTAAAAGTTTTCAGAACCACCAATTGCCACCAAACAATATGCATTAGTAAGCTTGGAGAAAACCCCAATCTCGCTGTTGTTCTCGTATTGCAATCCTAAATTCAAAAAATAAATCAATTTTTTCCATATCTAAAATAGAATCTGATAAAAGGAAAACCTACCAGTTCAATTACTACTTACTTGTTGCCATGATGCGATTTGATAGCGTCTGATCGAGGTGTTGCAGGAAACACGAAGCTCTGTGTGAAATGAAAGGGAGAAGGAGGATAGAGAAAGAAGCAGCGGTGCCTTTTGTTTATGGAGGAGTTAGGGTTTTATGGAGTATTCGTTTTCTCTTCTCTTTGTGAATAATAATTGAACAAAATATCAAAAATATTAAATGAGTTTATAGCAGAAAAAATTGGCCCACAAGCTGGACATATGATCCATCCGGTGGTCCATTTTCTTGCGGATCAAGTTTAAATTGATGACCAGGGCTGTCAATAGGTCGGATTTGGATCTTGTTCATTTAAAAAGTTAAATTAATATTTTTTTTTTAAATAAGTTTATTAACTTTTCAATTTTATTTAATTTTAGCTCACATGTTCAAAATTTTTTTACTATATTCATATTTGTAGAATGAAAATAATGTTTTAAATAAATTTATAAATGAGTTATAAATTACTATCTTCTTATATTGGAGGTGAAATATTATTAATGATACTTACTTTTATAAAAAAATATGTATATATATCTTTCTTTTTATTTATTGTCGGATACGGATCTTTAACGGATCGGATCGACCTAAATTCATATTCGCTCCATGAGATTCGGACTACGGATCTTTATATTCGGATCAGGTCCATCGAATTTCTAATCGGACAATTATCCTAATAAATCGAATCGGATTCGGACGGATCCGGATTGAAGTCCGCCCCATTGACAGCTTATTGATGACGAATGACGAGTATTTTTTTCAATATATGTTTTTATAATTTATTTTTTATTTAATTTAAACACAAAACATATACCGATATTACATAGTTCTCAGAAGAAAGAAAAAAAATACATAAAGATATATGTTAATCGACATATGATCTATAACGACTAAAGTCGACTTAGAGCTATTTTGCTTCATTATTTTGAACCATGAATCATGTTCATCAAATAATCGATTAAATATCTTAATAAATTGGATCTGTTTCGATCGAATTAAAGTTAGGATTGATTCAGCCCTAATTGTAGATAAGTGTTAAGGATGTTTGTCGACTTGAAGATTGCCCGGACCGTGAATATTGTTTATGTTGTATTTTTTAAATAAGTTTAGTTGCAATGTGATTTTTTTAGATAAGTTTAGTTGCGAACAATACAAATAACACTTAGGGGCAAAATTGAAATATTTTAGCGGTAAGGGTTAATTGTCTGAGGAGAATATTTGTAATACCTAATACATAAGGTGATTTTTATAGTATATAATTAGACCTTATTTGAAGGAATATTCGTAATTTATCCTTTTTGTTTTTGAGCCAATAGAAATTAAAATAAAAATATATAATAGTTTCTACTTCAAACTTCCCGGGCATTCTTAAGCATGTCAAATATGTAATGTAGAATTAATATAACCACGATAAAACATAACGAAATATTAGCAATTAATTTTGTACTTAAGAGTTAAGAGTCAGTTCTAATTTCCTAACCAAATTTTATTCTTTTTTGTTTTGGGGCTAACCAAAATTTATTCCATTCAAGAAGAATACTGTTTTTGCTGGGAATCACTCGGGCCGAAAATCGGTAGCTGTGATCTACTACCCTGCTGCTGCTGATAGTAACTCGACGTCGAACTTCTTTGTGCCCCAGTCGACAGCGACCTTCCAGATCTCGTATCCTTCACGGCTGAACCTCCGAAAAAATTCGACGGACCCGTGTGCATAACCTCGGGGTCGCTCCTGCTCGAGCCAGAACTAAATCGACCAGCTTCCGGATCCCAATATACCCCCGTACAGGATTTCATGTTAGTGGCACCACATGTATCTGATCCTTCTCGACTGCTAGCATTAGTCTCGTAATATCCTTGCCTTGTACTAGTCGGACTATTTTTACGGTTTATAGTAGTACTAGATAAATAGTCGTGATCATGGTTATGAGGTCTAGAAGTACTTATGGGACGTAAAACTGAAGATGAAGCCCTGGCCTTTGCACCTGCTTTAATTGCCTCGTTCGAGTCGAGTTTGGCAAGCTTCCATGCACTGATTCTCACAGGTGGTACTCGTTTCCCTTTATCGGGTTGTACTGAATCTGGATCGATCGTTGACGGTAATCGTCCTTGCTCGAGATGATGAACTATTTCATCCTGGGAGTAAAGAGCGTTTATAGTTCAACCTCAAATACATTCATAGGAATGTTTTTACTCATTCTAAATAGAACTCCAGAATTATACGAAGAAAAATGAAAAATAAAAACGAATAGTTAAGAAGCATCGGAAAACAATCAATACCTCGTGATGATTTGTAAATATCCTGGGAGGAGTACACCAAGCACCTTTATATTGTGGGCCCCCCTTGCCAACTGAACTTTTTGCGCTTACGGCAGTCGCAGCAGAACTAGTTGGTGAAGAAGGCAAACTTTGTTGATCTCCTCCATCTAAAGAAGGTCCAGGAGGTTCGCTTTGTGTCCTCATAGCAACTATATATTCATATGTCGTAATACCCTGCCCGGAAAAAAAGCATATTAATAAAAATAAAAATCGGAATTGTTCTACCGACTTTTCTTCCAAGCATGTGCACATAAAGACAGGAAATTTGAGCAAGAATATAGGCACACCTTTCGGATAAGAAGGACATGAAAAAAGAACAGCTCTCCCAAAGACACAGCGGCGACAAAAGAAACGGCTGTACATAGGGCCTGAAATATCAAGTGAAGATTAGGAAAACATTTCCCTATTGGCACAAAAAGCAGTTCCATTATGAATCGAGAAAGCAAAAATTTGGTCTATGCTACCCAGAGGGCCTCAAGGAACGAAGGTGTCCTGTAGAATTTGGTATTATGCCCTCACTAACTGACACGAGACCAATATAAAAGATATATATAGATGTAGAAAGATGCACGTGGGAAAGTGTGACGAAAAAGGTAAAATAATGTACCACTACAGTAGCAAATGGTGGGCGAGAAAATCCATCTCCCAGCCTGTGAATAATTTGATTCTCGGTAGCTTTCCTATCAATGAAACATCGAACAAGGACAGCTATGCCTACTGCACCTTCAAACACAAGCTGACACACAAAATGGCATGTACGTGTATTATAGGAGCAAGGTAAATACGTAGATTATAAAACGTAAATGATTGAACAAGAAGCGGTACTAAACTTACCCAAACAAGGCTTGCGGCCATTAAGCACACAAATGTTACATAGTTTTTTCGGCCAACACAATTATTCACCCACTGAAAGAATTAAAATCCCCGAATTAGGATTAGCCGTAAGTCAATCAGCTATGTTGGGTGAACCATAAACAGATGATTCTCGCATTACCAAAAAAGAAAAGAAAAGAAAAGACGCCCATAACACAAAATTTAACTTTTCCACGAGGACAATTTTATGATATCTAAGTAGTATAATTTTCAGACAGAAACTTGTCATCTATCATAACGATATAAAACTCTATTTTCAAATTGAAGCTCAAACTCACCCGACAATGATGATCAAATCCGTCGACACATTTGTCACAACTTTTGCAGTGTTTGCTGAACTTACCCACCTAGGAAACAAAAAAAAAAAAAATTAAATGCAAATAGAGAGATTTATCCATTTCTATCTCTCTCTTTTTTCACTTTTAATTCCTTGATTTCCAATTTAAAAGGAATTCAAGCCTCCTAATTCATTGTATAGTCAAATAAGATAACAGCAGCAACAACAACAAGGATAATGATAATCAAAATAGTAGAAATAAGAGGTTCTGTAAAAGCAAAATGTATTGTAAAACTTGATGAATTTAGAACGGTTTAATATCGGCATTGGTACCTATGATATCTTGAAATAGGTAGACCTTCTGTAGTGATATACCTCAGCATTGCACAAAGTGCAAAAGAAAGCGTCGTCCTCATTATCTTCCTGTATATGATGATCATCAAGCTTGCTGCAATCCTCCATCACAAGAAAACCACAAAAGCAACCTCCAACTCTCGAACAGCAACCTGTATCCTGTCTGCCATATTTTCCTCCATTTTTCGATTCTACTTTACTTGATTCGTCAGTCGTAGATAAGTTACCTAATAATAAACATTAACGAATTAGAATAAATTTGTTTTTATTAGTTTCTTTTTGTGGAATCCAAGAACCAAATATAGTCTTAGTAACTTCATTGTAGCTAGATCACTTACTAGGAATCTCGGTGCGATGAGGTGATTTGTAAGCTGATGTCTTGTCAGCTTCAATGAAAATTCCAGAATCAGCAGGATCAATAGCCGTGCATCTAACGTAAAGTATAGATACACAAAGTGCCTGGAGTTAAAATAATCATGATAAGAACTAGCAAATTTGAAAAGAAAAAAAAGGAGAAAGGTAAATGAAAAACGTGAAGAACAAACTCCGGACGTTGTACGTACCAGTACGGAATAAATGCCAGTGGCTATGTACTGACAGATGTCCTTTCCAAGAAAAGGAGCAAGAAATGCATAGAAAGCAACAGATAATAGGAAAAAAACTATTATTGCCAAAACCTGCATGGGGAACGTGAGTGCGGACTCAAGATAAGTGAACATATGGATGACAATCATTAGATGAAACATTCTCGCAACTCAGTTTCATATAATCTGAAAACATAACCTAGTTAAGATAATTAACCACCACTAGTAAAACTATGAGGTGCATCCTCAATCGATACAAGCTCAATTCCCGTACTTAAATTATCCCAAAAAATAAAAGCTAAGTGACATATATTCATTTGTATTTTCGAGTGATGACACAGCCTGATCATGTAAGATAAACATGTCTAAGAATGAAATTTTCTATATGCAAATAAGTAGAACTTAGCTAAAACATATATATATACACGAAAGTACTTCCCGAAATCACCCCAATACGCATTTACCAAAAACATCTTCGATTTCATTATGCATTTTCTTGTATGAAGGTTTTACACTTCACAGTTCAAACCCAACAAATGACACAATCCAACTAGTAAAACAAAACATTATTAACATTCAAATAGTACAAACATCATACACTAACAACAATGTAAAACAATGAGAGACTAATTCTAAACTTCTTAATAAAACCCAAAAACAAGAACACACATTTCTAATAAGATTCCCACATTTTGAATTTCAACCCATCACAATAAAAGTAGGTAAAAAATTCAAACCTGAAAGGAGTGAGCAGGGAGTTGCCACCCATGACGTCTAGCCATTAATAAAAAAATCCACACTTCAAACAACAAAAATTAGCACCCCGAGTAGAAAAACATAGAAAATTTTAAATGACAGCCTCTCAACATATTAATGTTAAATCTTTCTTGCATAATCACAGGACCCACGAATTATAGCGAGCTTTTGAATATATTAATGCTGAATTACATGACAATTAACACGTTTTCTAAACAACCCATTTACTTATTTTCAGAAATCTAGGGCTCTGCATTTCAAATATCGATTAATCAGTACAGAAAAAAGAATGGAAAGAGAAAAGGGTCTTTTTTTTCTGCTGAGTGGAGTGGTACTCTGTTTTGCTCGTGTGAATTTTTCACCCTCTTTTTGTGCTTTTCTGTTATCTTGGTTTCACAATTTGAGATTGACTGCGTCTAAAGATAAAACATTCCACAGAATTTGAGATTTCTGTTACCTTGATTTTGTAGTTTCTATTCTGAAATTAAATTTTTTTTTTAAGGATGTAATGTGATAATATTCCAAGTACATGGTGCAAAGTGTTAAATGATATATTCTTGGAGTGCGAAATGGCAAATGCTCAATAAGGTGCCATGCATATTTTCCCTTTCCTTATTATATGAATTTAACTTAATTAAAAGAAGAAAAAGAATAACATTGGTAAATGAAGTAATGTAGAACATAATAATAATTATAATAATAACTTTTGTAAAGTCGGAAAAGTAGAATTATATAAATTTGATTATCCTATAAATATATTAGTTACTTAATTACTTATATTTACATTATTGACTATTGAGACGTATTTGTCGCCTAAGGCTTGGTTTACTTTTTTTGTTTTGTTTTTCAAAGGTTTAATTATTTTTAGATGTGTTGAACACGTTAAGTAAAAAATTTTCCAAACAGAAATTCGAAATATATTTACATTATACTTAGGCTTATAATGATGCACGCAAATCTCTAAAAAAAAAAAATGTACATACAGTACACACTATTTAACGAAACGTACCATAACAATTGAAATCTAAGTTTTCCTGAATTATATGACACTTCAAAATCTATAATCTCATCGCAATGTTGGAAAAAAAAATCTAAATCACATCCGATGCGACATCTAATTAAGCACAAGTGGGGGTGTAAACGAGCCGAGTAGTATCGATCGACACATTTTTCAAGCTTGATTTGAAATTTATCGAGCTTGAAATTTTGTATTTGAGCTTGGTTTGGTTTTTAACGAACCGAACTCAAACAAGTTTTCATCAAATGAAATCGAGCCAAATATCGAATAGCTTGGTTTATATTTCAGCCCACCAGTTGATCTTCACAATTTACAATCTCAAAAGCTTGGGAAGCATTATAAATTAAAGCAATAAATATATCACCTCATTTTCATGAAATTATTTGTTATTATACCTGTACAATTTGTTCATGTTATCCACCATCAATTATACATAATTAATGTTTAGCAACTAAATTTGAAATGTTATCATGATACATGAAAAATAATTTGTCCTAATTAATTAATTAATTAAACAAATCAATTACCTATGACTTAATAAAAGAAAAATCAATATTATGAGATTCTCTATTTGTTTCTGGACGATTTGAAAGCTCAATTTCTGAAAGTTCATTATCAGATAAATAAGACATTGGAGAATTGGGCATACTTTCACTCTCCGGTGCATTGGACCGGTATTTGTTGTTATGCAGCAAAGGAAGTGGTGAAGAATTTTGACTTGGACTAGCTTCACTACTGGCATTTGATGTATCTGTTGTACCTGCACCGGCTTTACGCAATTTTTTCCTTTGCTTTGCAGCTTGGTGCCATTTCTTTAGAGCTTTTGTGGTTTGCTCCTCAAATATTGCTTTCTTCTGATGTGATCCCATCTTAAACACAGATTATAAAAGAAAAATATGGTAATTATAATTATTTAACAAAGTAATTAATAAAATAATTGAGTTGATTCAAGCTTATTTTAATTTTCTTAAAAGATTGTGTTAGTTCAACTTCAAAGGAAATTGAACCTTTCTTATTTTATTTTGTTAAACCGTACCCGTTTAACAACTTAATTAGTTAATAGTTTTAGCTATATACTTGAAGTTCTTATAAAAAAAAAAAAAAACTACATACTAGAAATTTAAAATTCCTGTCACGAAAGTTTGGCACTTCCAATGTATTCATTATAGTTCATTTGTCCCCTGTAATTTGAAAAAGAACATTTACTCCCCTGTGATTTTCTTAAAATATTACATTGCCTCCCTAAAAATTTTAAGCTTATAAAAGATATGAATTGACAAAACTGCCCCTCTTAAATGTGGTACTTTACCCCTATTTGTTATGATAAATGTGGTATTTTACCCCCTATATTATGATAAATGTGGTTTTGTACCTCCCTGTATTATGATAAATATTGCACTTAACCCCCCTATTTTATAAAAATACTTTTCAAATTCACTCTCAGTTTCATCGAGTGAGTTACACTCTTTAATTGAAGGAGGTAAAGTGCTCCATTAAAATCTTAACAGAGGAGTAAAATGCTCTTTTTCAAATCAAATAAAGGTAAATAAAACATTATACAAATTACAGGAGATTAATTAACATTAGTTCATTCATTATATATATTAGCTCGAGATTTGTTGTTGTAGTAGCGAAATTTGGTTTCGGCTTATTTGATTTTTCAAATCGTGATGGAGTAAAATTAGCTGACTACAAGATTTAAGAACATATCAAACACGTTTTATTTAGGTGGACCTAATCAATTTTCTTCGACTAATTCTAACTCCAACTCCAACTTCAAATAACACGAATATAATCTTTTCGTACTGAGTCGACCAACTTCATTCCATTCTATTTCCAATGTACCAACACTTTTTTTTTCGATCTAGACTATCTTTTACCATGCCCGGCCCGGAACGGACCTAGTCCAACCCCGTGCAATTAATTGTCATATTTCCGGTTTGTTAGCTAGTTTATTTTTATTAGTTCAAGATGAAATTAAGAGGCATAAAATTGAAACTCAAAAGACTTACCTGTGTTACAAGGGCATAGAGTGGAAATGTAATGTAGCTGCACAATATTAGAAGGGCTACCCCTAAAAACACTCTAATCATAACTATAAACAGTTTCTCGTGCAGACAACTTGTGATTCCAAATTCATACTGCAACAAAATGTTATTGAAATGATATTAAATTATTGATCTTGTATCTTATAAAATAAATTGATTAATTAATTAATTAAGGACCACTTACCCATTTCCATAAGAAATATGCCATTTGGTATGCGTTCTGTAATTGAAAGTGTAACCAACTTTAAAATTGGCAAAATGAAGAGATTGATAAATGAATATATATCAAATGATGATATATTAAATTATTTCCAATCGGCTTCGCATAAGACCAGAATACAATGCACAAAATTCATCGGTCAAAATATGCACAAAATTCAATTCACAAAATTCATCGGTCAAATTTTTATTGCACAAAATCTCTTTGTACTTTCAGAAAATGTGCACACTTTGCTCTTACTACATTTGTTGTCTAACGCCGTTAAGTTTTAGTTGATATACCTAAACTACCCCTAGATATAAGGAGATTATATGTTAAGTTTAAAAAGTACAAGGGGATTTCGTGCGAAGTTTAAAAAGTACGTAGAAGGAAATTTTGTGCCAAGTGAAATTAATAAATTGACGAAAGCGAACGGGAGATTCTATGCAGAAAATCTGATAGTAGTATGGGATTTTGGAATCCCAGTCCAATTTTTGTGTAGATCTTACATTGCGGAGAGGAATAACGTGCATTTTCCCCAAATAAAAGGATAAAAACTAGGTAGCTAGTTACTAGTCAATCATAACCAAAGGCTTAATCCCAAGTTTATGGCTAGGAAAGAAGTTTTTCTTTATACAAAACTCCAATATAAATTTTTAGCAAATTTTAACTAAATCATATTGCAATTTTTTAAGGTTTCATGGAATTGGAAATGTTTACCTCGAAAAGTGTGAAATGAATGAGAAAAAGAATCCATTGTGGTCTATTAAACCAAAAAAAGTTGTTGGTAGGCTGCACCAATGGAGCTCCTCTAACAACAGTTGTTCTGTCTTGGATTTGTTGAGCCATTTCCACTATTACAAGTTCAAGCTTCGTGCCCACTAGCAGAATAATCTACAATTACAATTTTGTGTTATGTATTATTTGTCGTTTGGCACATTTTGAAATTTTGTTCGAGCTCGACTCGAATAAATAAAAATATTATTAAAATGTATGTAACAGTGACAAGCTAGGTTATACTGTTTTTTTTAGCCTAAAGCTTATATTTTGAATTCAAATTGATTAAAACTCGTTCGAAGTTGTTTTGTGGAAAAATAAATTAAATTAAGACACTATGCCATTATTGACGAGAAAAATAAATCAAACTTGAATAATATGTTATTCGATTAATTCAAATCCTAAATTAGCTATACATATGACATTTTCTTTATATAAGTGTGTGCGTTTCATACATATGAAATACGTACTTTCAGTTCTTTGACTTTTAACGATAGTGATTCTGAGATATTTTTCTTTCTAGGTAAGCAATTCCGATTCTTAAACTTTTCAGTGTTTGCAATTCTAGGACATTTGATTGTAATTTTTGTCCTTGAACTTTTTTTAATTTCGGGCAGCGGATCAAAATTGTTGTCAAATATTCTAAAATGCAACTACTAAACGTTAGTGGACCGAAATTGCAAACACTAAAAAATTGACGTATCGAAAATGCTTACCAAATAAAAAAACTGTCCCAAAATTATCAAGTGGTAAAAGTTAGAGGATTAAAGATGCATTTTTGCCGTCCTTTATGATTGTGAAACCGGCCTTGGGATATTCTTAATTTGCATAAATCAAAAGGGACTTACAATTAGTGGAATCAATGAAATCCAAGCAAGTGTATGCCATTCTGCACCATTTATTGATGAAGAAAATTTGAATCTTAAAAATCAAATATTTTAGATTTTGAGTGTGTGTGTGTGAGAGAGAGGGAGAGAATAAGACTTACGGTAGAAATTTAAGAGAAGAAACAATAGAGCAAAAATCCATAGTGGCACACTGCACAATCCAAGAATGAATTAGTAAAAAGGTGTACACATTATTCTCTTCGTTCCACAATATCTGTCGTTTTAGAGAATTTTTATTATTTTAAAATATATGTCGCAATACCAAAAAGACATGTTATTTATTTGAATCATTAATATCCGTGCAGTACTTTGAAACGACAGATATTATGGAACGGAGGGAATATTACTTAGGATAAAGATGATTTTTTTTTTCTAAAAAATATTGATGCAAATTAGTTAAATCTGAAAATTCTCAAATAATATCCAAACAAACAAGACCACACTACATTTTGAAATTCTGGAAAGTTAATCTAACTCTCCAGTCTCCACAAAGAAAAAATAGAAATTATTTATTTTCATGTAAGTAGATAGTAGTAGTACATACCTTATTCCCAAAACTGACTTGTAATCATCTTCCATGGATCTCTTTATGTACTTGTGGAAGTCAAATTTGGTATTTGGTGCGAAGTGGGCCTGTAAATGTCATGGCTAAATAAATAATAAATGGTGCGACATTAATTTTAAATTTCCATATATATAGTATAATAGAAGCAAAAAATTGGTCACTCTTACCTATGTCAATTGTAAAATTAATAATAATAACCGAGTACATAATTTTGTTTGGCTTATCAAAAAGGCTAAATTACGATTTTTTTAGAATATAAATTACAAAATCAATTAGTAATTTAATAAAAGGGAAACTTACATTAATAAATCCATGCCGGATGGCCATATAATCTACCTTAGATATTGATCCAAAAAATTGCCTGAAAAACGCGACCTGTCACACATAAATTATCATATTCACTCTATGAACAACTAATTTAATTATCTAAAATTTTCTCCTGTGTAGGAAATTTAAAAAAAAAAAAAAAAGAGAGATAGAAAATTGTTTTTTTTTTCTTTTTCTTTTCTAATGATCTTACAATCCATTTTAGCACAGGAGTGCTGTAGACTCCAGCATGACGCCTCACAAAGGAGGTTTGATGAGCAAACCTAAATCTAGCTGGATCTGTTAAACAAATTACAAAATTAATTTTTAATTTACGAAAAAAGATAATCATTTTAGGTAATAATATGTATTTATCTATAATCGATAAAAGAGATTCTTGTATAATATGCTCGACTCATCTTGAAAGGAATTAAGTCGAATTTAAGGCTTGAATATCTTTGAGAAACAAAAGAAAAATCTATAGTAAGAGATAAATTATCAAACAACTTAATTAGGCTTCTTGGTTAGCCCAATTTATTTTTTATTTATTTATTTATTTTGTGTAGACCTGTAATATATTACAGACTCTGAACAAAATTGATAGGCCAACAATAAGTTGAGTAATCATAATCTATAAAAATATTCTTGGACTTAATCGGAATAAAATGTTTCATAGTCAAAATTAATGGAGGATTATAAAATTTTATTAATCCAATTGATTCAAATTTTAGTCCAATATAGTAAAATAATTCAAAAAAGATAGAAAAAATAATTATGTAATTAATTTGCCAATATGTATTTTTATAGTGTATTGATATAAAATATTAGAGAAATTACCATTACTGAACTGATATTCCAATGAAGAGGTCTCTAATTCCCAAGCTTTCCACTTCTTCATCTGCTTCCAATTCATATAAACATAAATATTAGATATACCTATATTTTGATATTAAATTTTGCTGTGTATTAAATTATAATATATAAATTAAAACAATTTGAACTAAAATTTAGTCATCTTGGTCAACTACACATTAATATGACTTAATTGTTTGAAAAAAAGCTACTAATTCGTTTTTGTTCAATAAAATTCTATAAAAACACATTTAACTCAAATAAATTGTTATACGAAAGTTGTTCTTAAAATTAATTTGAAAATATTACTTGTTCGAAATAAAATTCAAATTAAGAATTACGACTTAATTTATACTTACTTTGGCATGCCCTAAAGCCACAAGAACAACGCTGTAAAGAATATGCATGACGGCTAGCACGAATATGAAAATGTGCAATTGGTGAACTCCAGAATATGATATCAACGACACTTTTCCCTGTTTTCAACATGAAAAAATTATTCAATAATTCAATATGGATATCGTAAAGCCAAGGAGTATGCAATATTATTTTGTCCAAATCAATTTCTTGCAAAAAATAATTTTAGTAGTGTCTATTTGTAAACACAATTGTTTACAACAAGTGCGTTTTTTGAGAGTCAATAAATGTTAAGTAAAACATATCTAATAAAATAAAACCCTTTTCGGCCAAATTCATATCGAATTAGATCACATCCAAGTTTTAATTTCTAATTCATCTTTGATTTATCAAAAAAAACAAAAAAAGAAAAAAAGAATTCGTCTTTTATCCCCCAAAATTTGGACCTTTCGTATTCCATCTAAAGAAGTAGTTATATCCAGAGCACAAAGATCATGTATTCGAATCGCACCTATATACCGGTCTTTCTTTAGTTTTATACTAATATTATTAAAGAATATTTTTTAGATTTGTTAATACTAATCTTTGATGTAACAGCCGTTCCACTAAAAAAGAAGTCAAATTTAAGTTGAAATTCAACTACCAATAAAGGTAGTCTAAAAACTAAGAAACCAAGAATTAAAAAACCAAATTTGTGTACTAAAAGTAGGATATTGCGAGATTTCCAGTTTTATGATCGAGCTATATCAAACAATTAAATGAAACGAAATTAAAAATAAATATCGAAATCAATAAGTAGTAAAAAAAATGAATTTCTCAATTTACTTGATTGTAACAATGATCGTATTCATCAGTTCCTACAGCCAAAGATCTTCTCCACACCATTTCTTGAGCATATGAAATCAATTTTCTTTGTCCATTTTTTCCCTTTCCATCATCGTCATCATCGTCATCACTTTTATTCCCTGCCGTCCGATTTAAATCTATATCACATGGAAGCCATTTATTTCCAATTTCTTTGGAGACGCATATTTTAACAATATATGTCGTGCCCATTGTTAAAAGCAAGGATATGAATCCTAACAACATTAGCTCTGCAATAAAAAAAAAAAAAAATCAAGAAAAATAAAATCTAATAGTGTTATCCAGTCACAAAATAAATATGATTGCGACCGAGTTTGTTCTCAACTTAATTATTGCTATTAAAATAGAAAAGTAATCACAATATATGTAATGAACCTGATTTAATTTTTTCCAAGGCTTCGATCATGGCTCTTTTCTCGCGTTTTTGAAACCACTGCCATCATAATTGCGAAGAAAAAATAACACGAAAACAAACTTTTCGTTAGACGACATATATGTATGTAGTATATGGTCTTATATAGGAACTTAATCTAAATTCGACACGATTAAATTAACGATTTAAATGTAAATATACCTTGCCAAGGGACTGTATACCATGTTCCATGACGATTGATATGACAATAAAAACTGCACAAACAATTGCAACAGACCATGTCGAGGTTTCTTCAAGTGATCTGTCTTCTGAACCTCCAGCCATAAATGCAATAATTAATATTTATCTTAATTATCAAGTTAATTATTCACTCATAAAAATGGAACACAATATTGCAAATGTGGGGATTTAGGAATGGGGGGTTGTCATTTATCTTTGTTATTACTATGTAATTAGGAAGAATAAACAATGTTCCAATTTTTTTAATTTAATCTTAGATTTTTGTCTTAAGTAAGATTCTAAGGAATTTCCTTGTAATGAATCAAGAGTCGGCCGGTCAGCCGGCCGGCCATATGTGACAAAGAGAAGAATTTAAGTGAAATTATATATACAAAAAGGAAATCCAACGAAAAAGGTTATCAAAATTATAATTCGAAAGAAAGCAATAAAGAGACAGAGCAAGTAGGTCTTTGTAAGATTATGTCAAATTTACTTTGATTATAAGTATAATTTAATTTCAGAATCTAGTTGTGAATAAGTGTAATGAAATTAAGAGGAAACATGTGGGAGTCCAAATTATAGGAGAAATTATTTAGTACAATCGCTGCACCATGTCATCAAGTACACGTGGTGCAGTCCATCAATATGAATACAATTTTCTGAATCCCTATTTTTTTTGAACATGGCTAGAATATGGGGTGATGTGGATTATAAATCCACATTTCTCAAGTGTATTGGTGGGCTGCACCACGTGTACTTGATAACGTGGTGCAACGGTTGTACTAAATATTCTCTCAAATTATAGACACTTTCTGTCGCCAAACGAATCAACTTTTTCTTTTTCTTTTTCCCGAGAGATAATCAGCTAAATAGTATTTCCTTCGTCCCTTTTTTTTTTTTCACTTTTTATACGGAGTTTCAGATAATAGTTAAATAAGTGAAACTTTTATGTATTTTTTGGATAAATGCAAAATACACTCCTATGTTATGCTAAATCTACAAGAAAATACCCTGTGAAATTTTTATTGAGCCAAATTTTCTTGTGCTTTCAAAAACCCTGCAAAAAATACCAATCTGTAAAAAAAAAGGTCATTTTGGATCTACATATTTCAAGATATTTGTGAAAAATAGATCGTTTTGGATTGACAATTTTTCAATAACTCATTTTTAAAATACTTCAAGTTGGTCCCTACAACTTCACGTGATATATTTTTTAAATTATTTCTTGAAATATGTAGATTCAAAATGACCTATTTTTTTTACAAATTGGTAATTGTTGCAGGGATTTTGAAAGCACAAAGATGTTTGGCGCAGTAAAAATTTCACAAGGTAGTTTCTTGCATATTTAGCATAACATAAGGGAGTATCTTGCATTTCTTCCTGTATTTTTACATATATCATATTACGTCCTTAAAAGTAGTGGTTGAGAGTTAGTAATGTCAAATTACTACTTTATATGAGAAAATATTGTTGAAAAAAATGTCATTTAAGAATATCACTAAAATGAAATAGTAGTAAAAATTAATGACAGATGAAATACTATTATTACAATATTACCCTTTTTTTATGGTTCATCGTTTATTTGCCGGCGGGACAATGATATTATTACTCTTCTAATCTTGTTTATCTCTCTAATTAATCAAAAAATCTTAATCTCATAGTAAATATTTGTAGTGCCACGTTGCGTTGGGCATATTCTTCGGTTTCATCGACAGTAATAAAAAGGAAACAAAATATTACTTATTTTTCTTCACTCCATTTTCTTCTTAGCTTCGAATTCCTCACTCACTTCTTCACACACTCATTCAATCTGGTTCAAAAATGACCGCAGCTGTATCTGGTTCATTTGTGATTTCTAAAGCCCCTGCTCTCAATTTCTCATCTGGTAAATCCCTTTCAATTTCGATTCAACCATTATACTTCTTGCATGTACCAACATATGAATCTGGGTTTCCTTTAACTTAAAAGGAAAATATGATTTTTCCATTATTATAGTCTTGAATTTCATTTTTCCTGTACATATTTATGATTTTTGTATTATTTTTTCAATATCCGAACAGGGTTCTAATTTTTTATTTTATTTTTATAATTAAATCGGGATTTGGTATGTGAGTGTGGTGCCTTTGAAAATCTTGAGATTGTAGATTAAATGGGTGGGAGCCCTTTTTGTTAGGTTTTATCTGTTGTTCTGACTTTTTAGTCCTGTACACCTAATTTCTGTGGTTTGCTTTGAATGATTTCTGATGGGATTGTTTTATACTGTGGCCTATTATGCTTATTTGCTATGAAATTTATTACATGTCTAATGTATTGGAAGCTCAAAAATCTTAGTTGAGATGGGGAAGGAGCAGGGGACTGTATTGTTTCTGACCCTAAGATTACCTTTTTGAATGGGATCGATAAGACGTAACTCAAAACATCGTTGCATTTTATGAGATTCCTTGACTCACACCCAAGAATGAGTTAGAGCTAGATGATTCATTTGTCTTGGTTTATGAGGTTTTATGTTGTTGTTCTACCTCGAAGTATTAAGTATGTGAGCTCATTTATGCATCTAAGTAGGAGGTTAATATTGTTCATTCTATTTTGTTTATTTGGTTGTTGGATAGGAATACGGGAGAAAAAAGTTTTAATATCTGAATCTCCAAGCAGTGTATGTGTGTGAGTGTTTGTGCCGACGGAATTGCATATAAGGGTGCTTCCAACAGTCAAAGCTTCTGTGTATTTTTTATGCCTGAATACGATTTCTTAATTCTGAAGGTTTAGAAAGAGTGCTTCGCTCTATTGAAACTATTATGACTTCTAGGTAACATATAAATCAATATTATATCTCATTTGGAGCTTGTTGGAATTATAACTTAAAAACACACCGTATCGAGATTTTGAAAATTGTGACTTATCTTTCATGGGTCCTATATTAATATTGAAGTGCGTAAGTTAGTTTCATTTTTGCATCCTTTTGGGACATAAAGTGGTCCAAGTTAAGATTTCTTCTTGGCATATTTGGCAGTAAAGAAATATTGTATTTTCCCTCACCCAAAGATACTTGAAAATGGTCATTACAAACATTGGACATGCTTAAGAAGATGGTACATTATGTTCAGCCAAATTATTGTTGAAAAAAACTTATGGGAATAAGACATTTCTTGTAAATTCCATCACAATTTTTGTGCTTCTGATGTAAATTGGATGTAAATTCCATCACATTTGGTGCTTTATGAATAACTTGCTTAGCAATTAGCATGGCCCTCCAGCACTTGTTATACGCCATTTTATACTTCACAAGTAATTTCAACTTTGGTTTTTGTGTTTAGGTTCTTCTTTAAAATCAGCAGACCAATGTGTGGGCCCCATCAAATTGGCCTTCAGTTCTAAGAGCACGAGGAAAACCCAGAAAAGGGCACTCACCATTCAAGCAAGTTACAGGTATTGTCTTCACATTTGTCGCCGATGTCCATGAAAGTTGTTTTTTCCTTAATTTAACCCCACGGTTATCGGTTGGTCTAACTTTTTTTTTCCCAAATTAAGTAAACATTTAACAAAATTTATACTTTTTCCTGTTTGCCCTAAAGTCGCAATTTCTTTTTGATTCAATTGGACTCAAATTGAAGTGCTCTCTGTTTGACCGTATATAATCAACGATACAATGGAACCAATAGGTTTGATGCTCTAAGGCTTCATACCCGGTTGTCGTAGTGACTTTTTGATCAGTGAACATAAAGGCCGATTAATTTTGGAAAGGAAATGGATATGTAATGATGCAAGGGCCTAGGTGAAAACAGAGTTAATAATGAGAAAAAAGACCACTCTTTGTTTTGTTTTCGCATTTTAAAATATACCGAGAGAGGTTTTAATAATATCTTGAGTCATTATGTATTTGATGGCAGTGATGGTAGAAGATCAAACAGTGCAAGCATCTTTGTTGGTGGCTTTGTCCTAGGGGGGTTAATTGTCGGCACACTTAGTTGTGTGTATGCACCTCAGGTGATAAAATTAAACCAATTGTCAGTATTTGCCTTGACCTACTACTCCCTTAAACTGACATTTGAATCGGTGTTCTTTTTCTTTCACAGATCAGCAAGGTTTTAACCGGTGCTGACAAAAAGGATCTGATGAAAAAGTTGCCCAAATTTATCTACGACGAAGAAAAAGTTTTGGAGGTAAGCAAGCACCTTTTATTTTCACTATAGGTCATATTATATATCTTCTTGTTCTATTATGAATGTATTCTTCCATATTTCCAGTAACACACGTTTGCTTTCGTTTCCACAGAAGCAACGCAAGAAACTGGCTGAGAAGATTGAACAACTCAACAATGCTATAGATAATGTGTCCAGCCAGTTGCGATCGGAAGACGAACCTCCAAATGGAGCTGCAGTGAGCTCAGACGACATTGAAGCTATCGTCTAAGACTTTTGTTCATGTACCTCGTTTGTGTTGCCGTTTAATTCAATGACAATTTCTACCGGGGCGCCATTGTCTGCGACCTTAGTTTCTTCTTAGTCATTGATTAATGTTGGATCTAATATATAATAGTTTAAAAGTTTTATCAAGTTTTCTTCCACTTGGAGAAAAACATGACCTGTTGTTCAATGTTGAAACTCCTTAAACTAAGTACACACATAAATAATTACCTTTTGTTGGTCAATTTAGTGTTCATGTGACTAGCTAGTTCTTTTACATTACTTTTGCATCTCTTTTTGTTACTCCAACTTATTTTTTAAATAATAAAAATTAAATTTTTTATCCCATCAGTTAGATTTCCAAACAACAAATATATAAACAAATACCTGATGGCTACAGGTTCATTTAAATTTCTTGATTACCTTCACAACAAAACAAGATGTAGACATCTTTCAAAAGTAGTAGCAGCAAAATGTGTACAAAAGGGAACACAATGAATTCAAATTAAAATGAAAATGAAAAAGAATAATAGGTGGACAATCTTGTGGTTTTGACGGTGCTGAAGAAACATAATCTTATCAGAAATAAATCTTCAGATACAATCCTCACCACTCAAATATTTCAAATCATTTACAACCAGAACATATACTTAATTAATCAGAAAAAAAACTTTTATAATATAAAGCTAATTAAATTGTTTTCTATTAGTTTTAGTTGCAGATTTGCAGCCATGGCATCACATGCAGCTTTGGCTTCTTCAAGAATCCCAACAATCACAAAGCTTCCTTCCAAGACCTCCCATTCTTTCTCTGCTCAATGTTTTTCTAAGGTTAGTTACCTTTTCATTTCTCCAATGTGTCTGATTATTTAGGCTATTTTCAGTTGTTGGATTTTAGTGAATAAAATACTAAAAAGAAAGTGTTTTATTACAGAACATTTATTTAATTATTTATTTCATTTTCTGCAAAAATCCAAGTTCTAAATATAAATGAAATGTGCTAGAAGTTTTGATTGGATTATAAAAAGGATCCTTGATCTGAACCTCTTGGTGTCATGAACAAGGCTTAAAGGTTGTTGTTTAGCTAATTTTTTGTACATGTTTTCATTTCATAAAAAGGTGTAACTTTGATTAATATTTTTTGAATGTTTAGAAGCTAGAAGTAGCTGAATTTTCAGGACTTAGGTCCAGTGGATGTGTGACTTTTTCCAAGAATGCTGGAGAGTCTTCTTTCTTTGATGCAGTGGCTGCACAGCTTACTCCAAAGGTACTTTCCATAATCTTAAGATGTTATGTTGAGCCCTACTGAGTAACCAACCTTCATTTTGCACTTCGTCAAAATCCACGTTACCTCTTAACTTTTCGATCTTATCGGACTTCACTCCGTAACCCTTTTACCGCTTCACACTTTTCGATCATGTAAAGGTGTAATTTTGTACGGTTACAAGACATGTAAGCTCTACTCAAATGGAATATGAGACACATTTGATGTTTTTAAAATTTTGCATAAAAATTACAATTTAATATATGCGACACTAATTATAGTTCTTGTTAATTTGTTAATGGTTAAGTTAATCTATAGCTCTTGATCAATTAAAAGTAACATTTCTCCTTTATTGTTATTAGACTGCAGGATTAACTCCAGTTAAGGGAGAGACTGTAGCTAAACTAAAGGTAGCCATCAATGGTTTTGGTCGCATTGGTCGAAACTTCCTCCGCTGCTGGCATGGCCGAAAGGACTCACCACTCGACGTTATTGTTGTTAATGACAGTGGCGGTGTAAAAAACGTAAGTGCAAAAAAAAAATCAACTTTCCATAGAATATTCTTGATTTGAAATGTTGGTTATTAAGCATTCGACTTTGTGTATCTAAATTGCAGGCTTCTCACTTGTTGAAATATGACTCAATGCTCGGTACTTTCAAGGCTGATGTTAAAATAGTCGACAATGAAACCATTAGCGTTGATGGGAAGCACGTTAAGGTTGTATCTAACCGTGATCCTCTGAAACTTCCATGGGCAGAACTCGGCATCGACATTGTAATCGAGGTACTGGACCCAAAACAGTTTCAAGCTTTTTATAATTCTTTAACATTGTTATCATATAATAAGAATATGAGTTGGTTTTTGCACTTTGAATACAGGGGACTGGTGTTTTCGTAGACGGGCCTGGAGCCGGAAAGCACATTCAAGCTGGAGCCAAGAAGGTTATTATTACAGCTCCGGCAAAAGGTGCTGATATTCCAACATATGTTGTTGGTGTTAACGAAAAGGATTACTCACACGAGGTCGCTAACATTATAAGGTTAGGACATAGCATAATTTATCTAGCTATACCCTTAAAGAATTATGTATGGAGTAACATTGTATGAAAATTACAGCAATGCTTCTTGCACCACCAATTGTTTGGCTCCTTTCGTAAAGGTCATCGATGAAGAATTCGGTAAGACTTCATTTTTTGAGAATTTTCCTTTTAGAAGGTCAAAAATTTAATTGTGATTTTTTTTGTTGCTTTCGATTTGCAGGCATTGTAAAGGGTACGATGACGACTACTCACTCCTATACCGGTGATCAGGTAAACACATAAAAAGTTGCTACGAATTCGATCGTGTTCTTTGCTTCATTTAAGAAGCTAAATGCAAAAATACCCATGTGCTTTGCCTAATTAGCAAAAATTCCCGTGTTATTTTTTATTAGCAAAAGAACCCCATTTGAAATTCCTTCATAAATCTACAGGGAGGTTATTGACAATCTTTCAAGTGAGGATGGGGGTTATTGTCAATTTTTAAAGTTAAAAGGAGAGGAGTTGTCAAATTTTTAGGTGAATAGGGGTGTTTTAGCAATTTTTAGTGGGGGTAGAATCATCATTCTTTTTTGGAAAATATGTACTCGGGCTTGGGAGAGGTTTTTTGTTAATTTTCATTTAAGAGACATTAATTCTATCATATGCAGAGGCTATTGGATGCTTCACACCGTGACTTGAGGAGAGCTAGAGCTGCAGCATTGAACATAGTGCCGACAAGTACTGGTGCAGCCAAAGCCGTTTCTCTTGTGCTACCTCAGCTCAAGGGCAAGCTCAACGGCATTGCTCTCCGTGTGCCAACGCCTAACGTATCAGTTGTTGATCTCGTTGTAAATGTCGAAAAGAAAGGAATTTCAGCCGAAGATGTCAATGCTGCTTTTAGAAAGGCTGCCGAAGGACCATTGGCCGGTGTATTGGCCGTGTGTGATGTCCCTCTCGTGTCCGTTGATTTTCGGTGCACCGATGTTTCCTCGACTATCGATTCGTCTTTGACGATGGTAATGGGAGATGATATGGTCAAGGTGGTCGCTTGGTACGATAACGAATGGGGATACAGGTATGTTATCAATTACGTCTAGAAATGTTAAAGATAAATATTAAATGTCTCTCCTCTAACAGTTTAATTAAGCTTTTAAATGAGTTAGAAATTTCATATGGTATCAGAGCCAGGGCCCAAAAGAGGTCCTGTGTTCGAATCTCTCCGCCACCATATTCTAAACCTTTTAGATGATCTAGACATTAAGAAGCACCAATTATTCTTTTTTAAATTTGATCGACCGATGTATTCATGGATTGTATGTCGATTGTGTTTGAACATTTTTCCAGCCAACGAGTCGTCGATTTGGCTCATCTAGTAGCAAATAAGTGGCCTGGTGTGTCCGTAGGTGGAAGCGGAGATCCGTTGGAAGACTTCTGCGAGACTAATCCTGCTGATGATGAGTGCAAAGTTTATGAGTAATTTGTTGGGAGAAATTTTCATTTTTTTTTTAATTTGGTTTGAATAAATTTTAGGGGCTAATAAGGATTTTAAGTTTCTTAGTTACTCTCAAAATATTGTATTTGTGTAACCATGTAAAGAGGGATATGGAACACCAGCCCTATAAATATTATGTAGCTACATGACTTGAAGTTATAATTGTTTCCATAAAAGCGATTGGAAATGTCCATTCTACCTATGATTTGATCATATTCCATTAAATAACTAGATTCAATTATATAATCAATAAATAGGCGGGGGAAATAAATAACATTTCAAACAACAATTTATAGTAATTAGTCAATTTGACTTTGATTTTTGGTAATTCAATGTATTGCAACTTAATTAATAAATTTAAGATATCTAGCTCCACTCCATATTTTGAATGGTCATGTCATGCCAATTCACTTTTTATCGATAACATTGGTATGTCTCTGGCATAAATAAAAAATCATTCGAATTTCTATTGGGAGAAGTTCCCACTTTATGTATCCGACGCGTTTCGAAGGATTAAGTCCTTAAGAAATAAAAAAAAAAAATCAATTCGATTCATCGTTTCGACAACAACGCGGCACGCAATCTTTAATAAATAAGGAAGATCTATAGAGGTACTCATCTAAACATATACACCTTTCGCCTTTTTATTCTATTTATACATAATAATTTGATTTTACCAAAAAAAAAAAAATAAGAAAGAAAAAAAAAAAGCCCTAGCCCGCCACATTTACACTACAAGTATTAGATAGGAATATAAATAAAATTTTATTTTACCCAAATCCCTAGTTACCCTCGCGCAGCTTCTTTACGCCCAGTAAACTAAGTTACTCCCGAAAACCTAGCTCCGCCTCCGCCGTTCAGCCGTCTGCTCCCGCTTCCACCATCAGCTCGCGCCTCCGTTCCTTGCTGCAACATGAAGAAACTTAACTCGATTAAGCTTGTTTTAGGTTCAATTTCTTTTTTCCTTTTCTCATATGCTATATATCTCCTTTTGCAATCCCCAAATTTGGAGACTAAATTCAACCACTTCAAGGTTGAAAGTGACTCCTGGTTAAACTACGTGTTTAATTTGGACAAACTATCTTTCGATGGGTATAAGAATTTGATAGTTGGGATTTCTCTCCATTCCTATGTAGCTGTGGTTTTTTATCTGAGAATTTTTAACTGGTTGACAAAAATATTCACTGAGATGGCTATCCAGAAAAAGCACAAGGCTGAAATTACTAAAGGTTTCGTGAAGTTTATCACAAATTGTGTTTTCCCCCTTTTGTCTATCACAGTCAGCTATAATGTAAAAGACCTCAATGGGGCATGGGTCACAGGGCTAGTCATTTTGTCCCTTACAATTTTGCGACTGGCTTTAGATAATGAGGAAGATGGGGGCTTGGTATGGCTGTTCCGAATTAGTGCATCGGTATCCATTCCGATGTGGAGCAAGAATATGTCGGATGCTTTGGTTTTGTCGGGGTTTTGTGGAGCTAGTTTTCTTGTGGAGGAAGTCATTAAATTGGCTCTTAAATCGCCCAAACCCCCAAAAGTTGTAGATTCCTCCCGAAAGGAGGGCACAACACCCCTTTAGACTTGGTAGAAGAAGTAATGTAAATAAAGTTACTAGTTGTAGCGATGGTTACCTAGTAACAATTAGTGGTAGTTTATTATGTAAGTAAAGTTAGGGGTTTCGTGTTTTGACTTTTATCGTGGAAGCCTTGCTGCAATTCGCCAATTTCAAAAGCAATGAAACAACATCCAAAACTAGTTTTATATGGAGTTTAACACAAGGATTAACTCAGGTGATCTTTGTATCTTTTAACAAGATAATGTTTATCATGTTGGTCATCTTATCACACTTGAAGGTCAAAGTGGTTGAAGGGCATTGAACAAAAATAGATGTGGTGTTACTAATGTGGTGCTTCAAGAAAGAGATCAAATAATGACTGCTTGCAGGTACATGAGGTTTATTTTAGTCTGTTTATGGTTTATATATGTATCGATAGTGGACTTTATTTATTTCTTGATTGGCCTCTTTTTTTGATGTTGAGATTACAATTTCTGGAAGTGATGCTTCGTCAGTGTAA
This sequence comes from Penstemon barbatus, assembly GCA_003313485.2. Classification (NCBI taxonomy): domain Eukaryota; kingdom Viridiplantae; phylum Streptophyta; class Magnoliopsida; order Lamiales; family Plantaginaceae; genus Penstemon; species Penstemon barbatus. Next base: position 21,503,371 of record CM064878.1, on the reverse strand, counting down.
AACTTTGAGAAAGCATTAGGTACAATCAATATGCAACAAGTCTCATGGTTTTGATCTTATGTGTTACAGAGAACTCATTTACATCTTAAAGAGATGTCCTCACAGCCATGCATGTCCTATTGCCCCACGATAATAGATAAAGGATAAATCGTTAGTTGAAGCAATCAAAAACTGGTTTTGCCTTGGTCATATGATCTATTGCATTACTCAAAGTTGTTATGTTTTATTTTTCTGTTTTCTTTAAGATTTCAAAGGACCATTGACTTTTCTCAGTTTGCCAATTTTACATGACATATTTTTAACCATTCTCCATGTGCATTGCAGTTGCCTTTTCTATAGAATATGATGAGTCAACTTGAGTTAGAGTTTTTGTTGAAGCATCTACTTGAGGTCTGCAGATTTGGCCTTCTTATTTTCGTTCTTGTACTGTATTATGTTGATTTAACTTGTGTCAATTCCATCTTTAAAAATATTAATCTGTTGCATCAAAATTTGTATGTATAGGAAGCCACAGAAGAGACTGCTCTTCAATCGAAAGAAACTTCTTCAAGATATCCTGAGTTATTTGATCATCTACTGCCTGGGAAAGGGGCCGAATCATATATTAGCACATGTTATTGCTTGGTGTTTTGCGGTAAGGGACATATCTAGAGGCGCAGCAAATTAAAACTTTTACTCGTATTTTAATATTTGTCTTTTGGATGCTGTCTGCATGTATTAAATCACAGTAGTTGAGGTTTCCATCTGTGAATTCTGAAAGCAACGCAAGTTCTTCTATTTTATTGAATTTCGAGTTATATATGTCATTAATCATGTGTTAGTTGCTGAATGGAACTTTTGTGCTCAAAGTACAGTCTCATTCTATCAAATTGAAAAATTTTCAGTATAATGTTGCATACAAAATAACTTGCATGTGCAATTTTACATTGGAGTGAAAAACAATGTAATTTGCTGGAGTCCTATTCTACCTAATTGAGATTCCGGCCATCTCATGATGGGGCGAGTAAATTTCTATGCATCCTGAATTTCATGTCGTGGTGTGCTAAGTTGTCGTGCACTAGTATAAATTGTTTCGAAGTTGACCTATTAATGTTTACATGAGTTTGTTTATCTATATACATAATATCAAATGTGAGAATCATTTATCGTTCATGGTTTTCGAACTTTCATTCGAGCTCGACTCCATATGAAAAGGGTGATAAAAACATGCACACCTCTAAGATTATTCTAGATTGATTTATGTTTGTAATGAATAAATTTTGAAGTACGATTTAATAAAAAAAAAAACCTAAATCTACATATAAGCGCAAATTATTAAAGTTGAACATTTTATTATTTGATAAAAAATTGTTTTAAGTTCAATTTGATTGAAAATAAAACTAAATGTGTACAGTTCCAAAGAGTTCATAAATCTCCAACAAAGGTATAGGGCCTGTTTGTCTCGCATTTGGGAAAAAAATTTCACCTTTCCCAAATGCGGAACAAACAAGTCCACTTGTTTCTGAAATATTTTCCTTTGCTAGAATATTTCAGAAACAAGTTTCAAAGATGGACTGAAATTTCATAAAGTAGGTATTTTTTATAAGCCTACTCTACTATCTACTAGTTTTCATCTCTCCTCTCTCCTCTCTCCTCACTTCTCACTTCTCACTCGTCACGCTTCCGACGGTCCCACAATCCCTCTCTCCTCTCACACCTCTCACAGTCAGTCTATATATATATACATATATAATATATATATCAAATATCAACTTTAATCAAACCAATCAATCATATATAACTGATTTGACATAAAGTCTTACATTTAATTAATTAAATCTCTACAACCTAACCCTATCAAAATAACCTACATATTCATTATTTTCCAAACCACTTTTCCAAAATCTAAACAAACAACATTACGCAAATCGAGATTATTTCTCAAACCCCTACCACTTTCTCAAACCACTCTCCCAAAGACCAAACAAACATGCCCATAATATTTGGAGCTGATTCGATCAGCTCCAAAGAGTGGCATCTTATTTCATCATATTGTTGGATTCTAGTTTGATTCCTAAGTTCAGTTTGAGATTTTTGTAAGTTAATTACCTCTATTTTTTTTAATTAGTTACCATTAAATTCAAGATACGTATTTGTTCTGTTGTTTCATAATCATCCTTTTTAATTTTAAACTCAAATCAACAACTGCATTTTTTATTTCTTTCCTCGGAAATTTGAATTCTGATTTGCTGAATCCCCCTCCGCCCATTGGTGTACTTGGGCATAAGTTTAAAATTTCACTTTGGTAGGTCTTATTAGTTAAATATTAGAAACTTTCCAGAAATCTGGAAAAGTTTTTTAAAAATATTTGAAAAAATTGTAACTACACAAAAAGCATGTCAAATAAGAAACTACTATACATTTTCGTGTTGATTGACTCACAAACATAAAACAGTTTTCATGACAACATATCATGATTTTGATACATCATTCTCACGTGATCATGAAAAGAGAAGAAAGAAATATAAAAAAAAAAATTAAAATGAAAATTAATGAAACTTTTATGGACTTTTGGTAGCTTGCTCCTCTTGAAAACGGGTTGCTTAGCAAATTGCACTTTTGAAATTAAATTTTGGTAGAGTGCACCCTTTAATTTTTTTCGGGCCAAAAAGATTGACGAAAATCGAAAATCTTGAATTTTACAAGGGCATAATTGTCCTTTTAACTCCATTCCCTCCAAACTTAAGCAACCTAAATTAAACGTATAGTTTGTCCTTTACACATTAAATTAGATATGCTCCACTTAATCTACATCAGTCCCACGCTTAATGTTTTGCCATATTTTTGCATCACTTTTACCTTCTATCGCATAAAATCGAAGTTATATGTAATGATAGGATGTTAGGAGGATAGAATTGGTACACTACATGGTGAAGGTAGCTCTACCATAACTAGAGTTTATAGTTGAACTGGACGATATTTAACTCATTTTATGTGAAAGCATTAACATTGAATTGAAGAATAATGAAGGCAATTGAAAGATTTTGTAGACATTGAAGTACATTTTGTAGTTTAATTGATATTGAACTTATTTGGTCTACTTATTATTTTAAACATATTTCAGTGGGAATTGGTGTTCTAATATGAATCAAATATGGGGTCAGATGAATTGTGTTTAATTTCTAGACTTTGTTATATGTAATTGTATGTTGTCTTGAAGCTATATGAATTTGCCTAGATTAATATGAATATTACTGCTAATTCTTGTTGGTGGGTTGCTAAGTTTATTGTGTTTATTATGTCTTGACTATCATTTTTATGTTAAATGCAATATATTTGAACTTTAAAAATCTTATGTTAAATGAAATATATATTAATTTTGGAAAAACTTTGACCTAAAAAACAGAATATAGATGGTAATGGTGAAGAATTGTGTATAAATAGTTGAGAGATGTAAATATAGGTTGTAAGAATATTGAAAATTTGGCACAAAACTTCAATTATAGTAGGGAAATGAGTTAAAAGGACAATTATAGCCCTTCAAACAACAGGATTTCCAATTTTTCATTGATTTCTTTGACCCAAAAAATTAAATGGTGTACTCTGTCAAAATTTATGTATTTTGAAGGTGCCATTTTAAAAAAAAACCCATTTTCAGGGGTGCAAGCTGCCAAAAATCCGACTTTTATCATCATTTTTAATTTTGGTGGTGTAGTTGAAGAGGTCGTAGCAGTTATGATGGTGTGTTATTATTGAACAAGAGTATTGTGAAGGGTACGATGATGACTTCTCATTCCTACACCGGTGATCAAGTAAATGGATACAAAGTTGTTACAAATTCGATAGTTTTTCTTTGCTTCATTTAAGGATCTAAATGTAAAAACACCCATGTGCTTTGCCAAATTGGAAAAGACTTTCATGTATTATTTAGCAAAAATCCCCCTGTACTTTTTTATTAGCAAAAAACTCCATTTGATATTTCTTCATGAAATGGATCGAAGGCTTTAGCATGAAATTGGGACAGGTTACAATCACCAAAGCCGAGCTTATGGCAAAAAGAGAGGGACTTAAAATAGCTTGGAATAGACACATAGAGAAGCTAGTAGCAGAGTGTGACTCTAGAGTGGTACAAACATTCACCCGTTGGAAAATATTATTGAAGACTGTCGAGAACTTATTAGAAAGTCATGGACTTGCAAACTCTACAACATACGTAGAGGAGGAAACATATGCGTGGATGAATTGGCAAAAAGGGGCCATATACTACAAGAAGGGGCACGACAATGGGAATCACCACCAGAAGGATTGATCTAGATATTCTTCGAAGACGCCACTGATTAAGTAGATAGTATGCTTTAGGACAAAAAAAAGAGATATTTCTTCATGAATCAATAGGGATATTATTGCCAGTTTTTTAAGTGAACAAGTAGATTACTGTCAATCTTTTAAAGTTGTCAGCGAGATAATTGTAAATTTCTTAGGTGAATAGAGATGTTTTTATATTTTTTTTAGTGGGGGTAGAATTGATATATTTCTTGATTAATATGTACTCGTGCTTTTGTGAATGTTTTGCTCATAAAAATAGCATACGTGGGATCCTTGATAATAAAAACAACATAGGGGCATTTTTGCTTTTCACTCTGATTTAAGGGTTAGTTTGGCCCTATGATTGTAGAATTGATTCTAGAATAATTGCTTTTAGTATAATCACTTTTTGAAGAATTGATTTTTTATAATTGATTGAACATTTGGTTTCAATTATTTTAAATTGATTCTAGAAATACTTATTCTTAAAATATTTACAAAACTAACCTTACAATAAGCTTATAATTGTAATTAAAATATGAATACAATTTACAAAGAAAAATCAATGAACTAAAATTTTTAAATATTGTCAAAATTAAAAAGGTTATAAAAATCATATATAAAAATTCATAGCATCAAAATAAGACAATAAGTTAATAATTCATAAAATCCTCAATTTGAGTTTCTACATAGTTTATTATGAAAAATCTATTCATCTCATTATTACCTAAAGAAATGAAGTACTTGTTATATAGTAGTTCTCTTCCATTAATGCTTTATTTTCTCATTTAGCACAAACTTTTATAACAATATAAACACGCATTCAATAAAAGATCATATGTATTTTAGATTTATTTTTAAAGAAAAAAACTTAAAAGTGGAATATTAAAAGACGAGGAACTATAAAATAGAAAGGATAATAGTGAAAAATATTTAGATTTATTTTTAAAGAAAAAAACTTAAAAGTGGAATATTAAAAGACGAGGAACTATAAAATAGAAAGGATAATAGTGGAAAATATATATTGTGAAAGTTGCGGTGAATCAAAAGCACCCCTATGGCTACTTATGTAAAACGTGGGATTGCCACATTGTGTACAACAATCGTGAAAACGAAAAGACTTGGCCAAACGATCAATACCATGCGTTAGACAAGCAATCGTGCTTTTCCACTAGTGTAACGCGCGGCCAAACTATCTCTAAGAGACGTTGATTTTGTCGTACACAAAGGCTATTGAATGCTTCACAGCGTGACGTGAAGAGAGCCAACAAGCGCGGGTGCAGCCAAAGCCATGTCACTTGTGCTACTTCGGCTCAAGGGCAAGCTCAACGACATTGCTCTCCGTGTGACAACACCTAATATATTTGTGGGTGACGTATTTTTACACGTTTTTTAATTATGAAAAAAGTGTACTTACACGATTTTTAGTTAAGTAGATGACAACTTCAACATAATTACAATATTTTGTCAGTTGTTCACAATTGAGTTAATTTCATTTTTCATCCATAAAATATAATGGTGGTATCACTTATTTCCCTACAAGTTATATATGAGACATTTTGCCCCTTTTTGTATGATATAGATGACTGTTTGTTAAAAATATTTTAAGAATCCCAATTTACAAAATCTTTTTACCTTTCTTGTACAAATGTATATTTAATTTCATGCTTTTAATAAATTTAATTGTTTTTGGCTGATTAAGTCATATTTGACTATAATAGAATAGAGTGAGTGCAAGTTTGTCGTAGTGATTGGAAAAACAATTTTAAATGAATTTTGACAATAACTGATTGTAAAAAAAATAAGTTATAAAATAATTATTGTTGTATAATTGTTTTAGGCAAAAGTGATACTTTCATTTTTTCTTTTTTACTTCAGAAAATCTCAAAAGTGATTATGGTATTGCAGATCAAGATAATTTTTATCTTAAATCCAAACACCTAAAGTGATTTTGAGAATTCCCATCATTGGACTAAACCCACCTAAGAAAAAAATGGACCTACGTCATCTTTTGTTCAAATGAGTAATTTGAAAATGTAATGTCGTAATATATCTAGTTATTATCAATATAGTATAATTACCTATAAATAATTTCTCATTATATGTAAAACTTATTATAGTTATTCGAATTCTAGTGAAGTTATCATAGTATAAAAGGTATGATCCAATGCATTCTCGGTCTGGAGTGTGATTCACAAATCAATAGATAAAAAATTAAATAAACTATAATTTGTTATTTAATTAGTTTATTTTCATATAATTTACTTATAATTTCTTAGTTATCACTTATCAGTGATATATAAATAAGTTTAATCATATAGTAACGTACGCACATTCTCAATGTAGTTAATACTAGTGTTTAAGTACGATACTTATTTTAAAATTATACCAAGTTAGTGGTGGAAATAAATAACATCTCAAACAATAACCGATGGTAATAGGTCAATTTGACTTTGATTTTTGATAATTTGATCTATTGCTATTCAATAACATGATATTTAACTCCACTCCATCTTTTAAATGTTTAAGTCATGCCAATTCTCATTTAAAAACCAAAAAAATCCATCGTCTCTGCAATAAAACGGCACACAATTTTGCTAAATGGAAAAAAATTGTCAATTGAAATAATCATTTGTACATAATTATTTTTCTAATGATTTTATTTGTGATAGGAGCTCTCCTCTAATTTGTTTAATAAACTTTTTGACGTTATTAATGCAATTTGATTTTACCAACAATAAAAAATAAGAAAACCCTAGCGCGCCTATTTACACTACAACTATTATAATAGGAATATAAATATAATTTTTTTTACCCCAATCCCTAGTTACCCTCGCGCAGCTTCTTTACTGCCAGTAAACTAAGTTGCTCCCGAACTCCGCCTCCGCCGTTCCGCCGTCTGCTCCCGAATCCGCCGTCAGCTTCTGCCTCCGTTTCCTTGCTGCATCATGACGAAACTTTATTCAATTAAGCTTGCTTTAGGTTCAATTTCTTTATCCCTTTTCTTATATGCTATATTTCTCCTTGTGCAATCCCCAAATTTGGAGACTAAATTCGAACACTACAAGGTTAATAGCGACTCCTGGTTAAATTACGTGTTTAAATTGGAGAAATTATCTTTCGATGGGTATAAAACTTTGATAGTCGGAATTTCTCTCCATTCCTATATAGCTGTGTTTTTTTATCTGAGATTTTTTAACTGGTTGACAAAATTATTCAATGAGATGTCTATCCAGAAAAAGCACAAGGCTGAGATTACAAAAGGTATCGTTAAGTTTATCACGCATTCTGTTTTCCCCTTTTTGTTCTTCACAATCTGCTATAATGTCAAAGACCTCAATGGGGCTTGGGTGACGGGGCTAGTCATTCTGTCCCTTCCCATTTTGCGAATCGTTTTAGACAATGAGGAAGATGGTGATTTGGTAAAACTGTTCAGAATTAGTGCATCAATATTCATTCCCATGCAGACCAAGAATATGTCGGATGCTTTGGTTTTGTCGGGGTTTTGTGGAACTAGTCTTGTTATAGAAGATGTCATTAAATGGGCTCTTACTTCGCTCAAACCCCCAAAAGTTGTAGATACCTCCCAAAAGGAGGGCACAACACCCCTTTAGACCCCTTTAGACTTGGTAGAAGAAGTAATGTAAATAAAGTTATTAGTTGTAGCGATGGTTACCTAGTAACAATTAGTGGTAGTATATTGTGTAAATAAAGTAGTGGTTTCGTGTTTTATTTTTACCGTGGAAGACTTGCTGCAATTCGCCAATTTCAAAAGCAATGTAACAACATCCAAAATATGTCCGTATGGAGTTCAACACAAGGGATAACTCAGGTAATCTTTGTATCTTTTAACAAAGATAATGTTCATCATGTTGGTCATCTTATGGAAATTTTTTTTTGTTAAAAGGTTATCACACTTGAAGTTCAAAGTGGTTGAAGGGCATTGAACAAAAATAGATGTGGTTCATGAAAGAGATCATATAATGACTGCTTGCAGGTAAAAATGAGGTTTATTTTATTCTGTTTATGGTTTATATGTGTAGCCATAGTGAACTTTGTTTATTTACTTGATTGACCTGTTTTTTGATGTTGAGATTAGAACTTCTGGAAGTGATGCTTTGTCATTGTAAAACTTTGAGAAAGCATTAGGTACAATTAATATGCAACAGGTCTCATGGTTTTGATCTTATGTGTTACAGAGAACTCATTTACATCTTAAAGAGATGTCCTCACAGCCATGCATGTCCTATTGCCCCACGATAATAGATAAAGGATAAATCGTTAGTTGAATCATGCTTGGCAAAAACTTGTTTTGCCTTGCTCATATGATCTATTGCATTACTCAAAGATGTTATGTTTTATTTTTCAGTTTTCCTTAAGATTTCAAAGGACCATTGACTTTTCTCAGTTTTCAGATTTTACTCGACATATTTTTAACCATTCTCCAAGTGCATTGTTGTTGCCTTTTCTATAGAATATGAAGTCAATTGGAATTGGAGTTTTTGTTGAAGCTTATAATAAGCATCTACTTAAAATAAGTTTGGGCTGCTTATTTTTGTTCTTGCACTGTAAACTCCTTCTTTAAAAAAATTAATTTTTTTGCATTAAAATTTGTATGCGTAGGAAGCCAGAAAAGAGACTGCACTTCAATTGAAAGAAACTTCTTCAAGATATCCTGAGTTATTTGATCATCTACTACACGGGGAAGGGGCCGAATCATATAATAGTACATGTTTTTGCTTGGTGTTTTGCGGTAAGGGACATATCGAGTGGCACAACAAATTAAAACTTTTAGTATTATACTATTTTGTCTTTTGGATGTTGTCTAGTTGAGGAATCCATCTGTGAATTCTGAAAGCAACACAAGTTCTTCCATTCTATTAAATGTCGATTTATATACGTCTCATTAATCATGTGTGAGTTACTGAATGGAACTTATTGTGCCAAAAGTACAGTCTCATTCTATCGAATTGAAAATTTTCAGTTCTACATTGGAGTGAAAAACAATGTAATTTGCTGGAGCCCTATTCTACCTAATTGAGATTCCGGCCATCTCATGATGGGGTGAGTAAATTTCTATGCATCCGGAATTTCATGTCATGGTGTGCTAAGTTGTCGTGCACTAGTATAAATTGTTTCGAAGTTGACCCATTATAACATGAGTTTGTTTATCTATATACATAATATCAAATGTGAGAATCATTTATTGTTTATGGTTTTCGAACTTTCATTCGAGCTTGACTACATATGAAAAGGGTGATAAAAACATGCACACATCTAAGATTATTCTAGATTGATTTATGTTTGTCATGAATAAATTTTGGAGTACGATATAATAAAAAAAAATCTAATTCTACATATAATCGCAAATTATTAAAGTTGAACATTTTATTATTTGATTAAAATTTGTTTGAAGTTCAATTTGATTGAAATTAAAACTAAATATGTACAGTTCCAAAGAGTTCATAAATCTCCAATAAAGGTATAATATCTGAGCTGATTCGGTCAGCTCCAAAAAGTGGCATCTTGTTTCATCATATTGTTGGATTCTAGTTTGATTCCGAAGTTCAGTTTGAGATTTTTATAAGTTAATTACCACTATTTTTTTAATTAATTACCATTAAATTCAAGATACGTACTTACCATTAAATTCAAGATACGTACTTGTTCATAATCATCCTTTTTAATTTTAAACTCATATCAACAACTGCATTTTTTATTTCTTTCCTTCGCCCCTTAGTTCAAGGGGGGGCTCAGAAATTTGAATTCTGATTTGCTGAATCCCCCTCCCCCCATTGGTGTACTTGGGCATAAATTTACCTCTTTGACTATAGTTTGAAATTTCACTTTGGTTGGTCTTAGTAGAAACTTTCCAGAAATCTGGAAAAGTTTTTAAAAATATTTGAAAAAATTGTAACTACACAAAAGGCATGTTAAATAAGAATTACTTTATATTTTCATTTTGATTGACTCACAAACATAATAAAAAAAAAGTTAAACAGTTTTCATGGCAACATATCATAATTTTGATACATCATTCTCACATAATCACTAAAAAAGAAGAAAGAAATATAAAAAAAAAAATTTAAAAAGAAAATTAATGAGACTTTTATGGACTTTTGGTATCTTGCACCTCTTGAAAACGGGTTGTTTGGCAAATTGTACCTTTGAAATTAAATTTTGGTAAAATGCACCCTTTAATTTTTTTCTGGCAAAAAAGATCGTCGAAAAATTGAGAATCTTGATATTTACAAGGGCATAATTGTCCTTTTAACCCATTTTCCTCCAAACTTAAGCCACCTAAATTAAACGTATAGTTCGTCCTTTACGCATTAAATTAAACATGCTCCACTTAATCTACATCAATTCCACGCTTAAGGTTTTGCCTTATTTTTGCATCACATTTACCTTCTATCGTATAAAATCGAAGTTATATGTAAAAATAGGATGTTGGAGGATAGAATTGGTACACTACATGGTGAAGGTAGCTCTACCATAACTAGAATAATGAAGGCAATTGAAAGATTTTGTAGACGTTGAAGTGCATTTTGTAATTTAATTGATATTGAACTTATTTGGTCTAATTGTTATTTCAAACATATTTCAGTTGGCATTGGTGTTCTAATACGAATCAAATATGGATTAAGATGAATTGTGGTTAATTTCTAGACTTTGTTATATGTATTTGTATGTTGTCTTGAAGCTATATGAACTTGCCTAGATTAATATGAATATTAATGCTAATCCTTGTTGGTGGGTTGCTAAGTTTATTGTGTCTTGATTATCATTTTTATGTTAAATGCAATATATTTGAGCTTTAAAAATTTGATGTAAAATGAAAAAGATATTATTTTTGAGATTTATAAATCTATTTCTAAATCATATGGAAAAACTTTAATGTCTAAAACAGAATATAGATGGTGATGGTGAAGAACTGTGTAAAAATAGTTGAGAAGATATAAATATAGAGGGAATTGCAGTTTTTATACCAAACATTTACCTACTTTATACATTTCATACCACCTTTCATAATTGCACATTTCATACCAAAATCAATCAACCTTTTTCAATTTACATACCACCGTTAAATTTTGGACGGAACTGGACACGTGCGCCGCACGTGGCCGTTAACTCTAAAAAAAAAAAAAAAAAGTTATGAATTTCACTTTTCATACCGAACCTTTACATACTTTATACATTGCATACTACACCTTTCAGAATGACACATTTCATACCAAAATCAATCAACCTTTTTCAATTTTCATACCGACGTTAAATCACAAAAAAAAAAAAAAAAAAAAAAAAAAAAAACCTCGCGGGCACTGTACTACCACATATGCTATTCTTAATTTGAGGAAATTGTAAAAAATCATATGATAGATGACATTCCCGTTTCTTTTTCGAAAGGGTAAGTATCTCAGGTTCGTCACTTTTTTATATTTATATTAACCCTTTGCCCCCTAAAATGATCCAATTTTACCCTTGGGTATTATTAGTACTAATAAATATGTAATAAATTGAAATAATTTTTAAATTTATGGGCAATTATAAATTATATCAATTAATGAATATGATGATTTTGAATTGATCCAATTTTACCCTTGGGTGTTATTAGTACTTTTCTACTGTTTCAATTCAAAATTTTGTAATTTTTCTGGCAAAATTTTAAGTATAATTCATTCACTTTTCTACTGTTTCAATTCAAAATCATCATATTCATTAAAAAAGTGACGAACCTGAGATACTTACCCTTTCGAAAAAGAAACGGGAATGTCATCTGTCATATGATTTTTTTACAGTTTCCTCAAATTAAGAATAGCATATGTGGTAGTACAGTGCCCGCGAGGTTTTTTTTCTTTGTGATTTAACGTCGGTATGAAAATTGAAAAATGTTGATTGATTTTGGTATGAAATGTGTCATTCTGAAAGGTGTGGTATGAAATGTATAAAGTAGGTAAATGTTTGGTATGAAAAGTGAAATTCAGAACTCTTTTTTTTTTTAGAGTTAACGGACACGTGCCGCACGTGTCCAGTTCCGTCCAAAATTTAACGGTGGTATGTAAATTGAAAATGGTTGATTGATTTTGGTATGAAATGTGCAATTATGAAAGGTGTGGTATGAAATGTATAAAGTAGGTAAAAGTTTGGTATAAAAAGTGAAATTTCCTCTATAAATATAGGTTGTAAGAAAATTGAAAAATTGGCACACAACTTCAATTATTGTAGGGAAATGAGTTAAAAGGACAATTATAGCCCTTCAAATAACAGGATTTTCAATTTTTCGGTGATCTCTTTGACCGAAAAAGTTAAATGGTGTACTCTACCAAAATTTATGTATTTTGAAGGTGCAATTTTTTTTTAAAAAAAAACCCATTTTTAGGGATGCAAGCTGCCAAAAATCCGACTTTTATCATAATTTTTGGTGGTGTAGTTGAAGAGGTCGCAGCAGGTGGTGTGTTATTATTGAACAAGAGTATTGCGAAGGGTACGATGATGACTTCTCATTCCTACACCGGTGATCAAGTAAAATGGATAAAAAGTTGCTATAAATTCGATAGTTTCTCTTTGCTTCATTTAAGGATCTAAATGTAAAAACACCCATGTGCTTTGCCAAATTGGGGAAGACTTTCATGTGTTATTTAGCAAAAATCCCCCTGTATCTTTTTATTAACAAAAAACTCCATTTGATATTTCTTTTTTTTTTTTTTTTTTTTTGATAACCCAGGTGTACAAGCTTACACTCGACTAATCCATTTGATATTTCTTCATGAAATGGATCGAAGGCTTTAGCATGATATTGGGATAGGTTACAATCACCGAAGCCGAGCTTATGTCAGTAAGAGAGGGACTTAAAATAGCTTGGAATAGACACATAGAGAAGCTAGTAGCGGAGTGTGACTCTAGAGTGGTGGTCCAATTGATTAAGAAGGCGGACACGAACATTCACCCGTTGGGAATATTATTGAAGACTGTCGAGAACTTATTAAAAAGCCATGGACTTGCAAACTCTACCACATAGGTAGAGGAGGATACATATCACCCTGGATGAATTGGCAAGAAGGGGCACGGCAATGGGAATCACCATCGGAAAGATTGATCTAGATACTTTTCGAAGACGCCACTGATTAAGTAAAAAAAAAAAAGAGAGATATTTCTTCATGAATCAATAGGTACATTATTGCCAATTTTTTAAGTGAACAAATGGGTTATTGTCAATCTTTTAAAGTTGTCAGCGAGATAATTGTAAATTTCTTAGGTGAATAGAGATGTTTTTATATTTTTTGGTGAGGGTAGAATTGTTATATTTCCTGATTAATATGTACTCGTGCTTTTGTGAATGTTCTTTTGCTCATAAAAATAGCACACGGGGGATTCTTGATAATAAAAATAACATAGGGTCATTTTTTGTTTTCACTCTGATTTAAGAGACGTTGATTTTGTCGTACACAAAAGCTATTGAATGCTTCACACCGAGACTTGAGGAGAGCCAACAAGCGCGGGTGCAGCCAAAGCCATGTCTCTTGTGCTACCTCGGCTCAAGGGCAAGCTCAACGACATTGCTCTCCGTGTGCCAACACCTAACATATTTGTGGTTGAGCGTGTTGTAAATGTCGAAAAGAATGTTGGATTTGTTTTGCTACAATAATCGAACATTGGAAACCATATTTAATATCCGAGTTTAAGATAGAAAATTGTGACCTTGTTCGCTACCCAAACACGTAAGGAACCCAATTTATATGTATTTTTACACGTTTTTTATTTATGAAAAAAGTGTATTTACACGATTTTTAGTTAAGTAGATGACAACTTCAGCACAATTACAATATTTGGTCGGTTGTTCACAATTGAGTTAATTTCATTTTTCATCCATAAAATATAATGGTGGTATCACTTATTTCCTTACGAGTTATATATGAGACATTTTGCCCCTTTTTGTATGATATAGATGACTGTTTTTTAAAAATATTTTAAGAATCCCAATTTACAAAATCATTTTACCTTGTACTAATAAATTTAATTGTTTTTGGCTGATTAAGTCATATTTGACTATAATGGAATTGAGTAAGTGCAAGTTAGTCGTAGTGATTGGAAAAACGGTTTTAAATTAATTTTGACAATAATTGATCGTAAAAAAAATTAGTTATATAATAATTATTGTTGTATAATTGTTTTAAACAAAAGTGATACTTTTATTTTTCCTTTTACTTTTTATGGTATTGCAAACCAAGATAGTCTTTATCTTAAATTCAAACACCTACAAAATCACGATATTGGGCCAAAAATAATTTTGAGAATTCCCATCATTGGACTAAACTCACCTAAGAAAAATGGACCTACGTCTTCTTTTGTTCAAATGAGTAATTTGAAAACGTAATGTCGTAATATATCTAGTTATTATCAATATAGTATAATTACCTATAAATAATTTCTCACTATATGTAAAACTTATTATAGTTATTCGAATTCTAGTGAAATTACCATACTATAAAAGGTATGCTCCAATACATTCTCGGTCCTGACTGTGATTCACAAATCAATAGATAAAAAATTAAATTATGATTAAAACTATAATTTGTTAATAAATTAGTTTATTTTCATATATTTTACTTATAATTTCTTAGTTATCACTTATCAGTGAGATAGAAATAAGTTTAATCATATAATAACGCACATGCTCAATGTAGTTAATACTAGCGATACTTATTTTAAAATTATACCAAGTTCAATAATATCATCAATAAACAAGTGGGGGAAATAAATAACATCTTAAATAATAATTGATAGTAATTTGTCAATTTGACTTTGATTTTTGATAATTTGATCGATTGTAATTTAATAAAATGATATCTAACATCACTTCATCTTTTAAATGGTCAAGTCATGCCAATTCTCATTTAAAAACATAAAAAAAAATTCATCGTCTCTACATGAAAGCGGCACATAATTATGCTAAACAGAGAAAAATATGTCAATTGAAATGACCATTTGTACATACTTCTTTTTCTAATCTACTCTAATTTATTTAATAAACTTTTTGACGTTATTAATGCAATTTGATTTTACCAAAAATAAAAAATAAGAAAACCCTAGCCCGCCTCATTTACACTACAACTATTATAATAGGAATATAAATATAATTCTTTTTACCCCAATCCCTAGTTACCTTCCCGCAGCTTCTTTACTGCAAGTAAAACTAAGTTACTCCCGAACTCCGCCTCCGCCGTTCCGCCGTCTGCTCCCGAACTCCGCCTCCGCCGTTCCGCCGTCAGCCCCCGCCTCCGTTTCCTTGCTGCATCATGACGAAACTTTACTCAATTAAGCTTGCTTTAGGTTCAATTTCTTTTTCCCTTTTCTTATATGCTATATTTCTCCTTGTGCAATCCCCAAATTTGGAGACTAAATTCAATCGCTACAAGGTTGATAGCGACTCATGGTTAAACTACATGTTTAAATTGGAGAAATTATCTTTCGATGGGTATAAAACTTTGATAGTTGGAATTTCTCTCCATTCCTATATAGCTGTGGTTTTTTATCTGAGATTTTTTAACTGGTTGACAAAATTATTCAATGAGATGTCTCTCCAGAAAAAGCCTAAGGCTGAGATTACAAAAGGTTTCGTTAAGTTTATCACGAATTGTGTTTTCCCCCTTTTGTTCTTCACAATCTGCTATAATGTTAAAGACCTCAATGGGGCTTGGGTGACGGGGCTAGTCATTCTGTCCCTTCCCATTTTGCGAATCGTTTTAGACAATGAGGAAGATGGTGATTTGGTAAAACTGTTCAGAATTAGTGCATCAGTATCCATTCCCATGCAGACCAAGAATATGTCGGATGCTTTGGTTTTGTCGGGGTTTTGTGGAGCTAGTGTTGTTATAGAAGATGTCATTAAATTGGCTCTTACTTCGCTCAAACCCCCAAAAGTTGTAGATACCTCCCGAAAGGAGGGCACAACACCCCTTTAAACTTGGTAGAAGAAGTAATGTAAATAAAGTTTCTAGTTGTAGCGAGGTTACCTAGTATAGTAACAATTAGTGGTAGTATATTGTGTGAATAAAGTTAGGGGTTGTGTTTTGATTTTTACCGTGGAAGCCTTGCTGCAATTCGCCAATTTCAAAAGCAATGTAACAACATCCAAAATATGTCCGTATTGAGTTCAACACAAGGGATAACTCAGGTAATCTTCGTATTTTTTAACAAGATAATGTTTATCATGTTGGTCATCTTATGGAAATATATTTTTGTTAAAAGGTTATACAGTTGAAGTTCAAAGTGGTTGAAGGGCATGGAACAAAAATAGATGTGGTTCATGAAAGAGATCATATAATGACTTCTTGCAGGTAAAAATGAACTTTGTGTAGCCATAGTGAACTTTGTTTATTTACTTGATTGGACTGTTTTTTGATGTTGAGATTAGAACTTCTGGAAGTGATGCTTTGTCATTGTAAAACTTTGAGACAGCATTAGGTACAATTAATATGCAACAAGTCTCATGTTTTTGATCATATGTGTTACAGAGAACTCATTTACATCTTAAAGAGTTGTCCTCACAGCCATGCATGTCCTATTGCCCAACGATAATAGATAAACGATAAATCGTTAGTTGAATCATGCTTGGCAAAAACTTGTTTGCCTTGGTCATATGATCTATTGTTTTCAGTTTTCTTTAAGATTTCAAAGGACCATTGACTTTTCTCGGTTTTCAGATTTTACTCAGACATATTTTTAACCATTCTCCATGTGCATTGTTGTTGCCTTTTCTATAGAATATGAAGTCAACTGGAATTGGAGTTTTTGTTCTTAAGGTAAGTTTGGGCTTCTAATTTTTTTTGTTCTTGCACTGTAAATTCCATCTTTAAAAAAATTAATCTTTTTTGCATTAAAATTTGTATGTGTAGGAAGCCAGAAAAGAGACTGCACTTCAATTGAAAGAAACTTCTTCAAGATATCCTGAGTTATTTGATCATCTACTACACGGGGAAGGGGCCGAATCATATAATAGTACATGTTATTGCTTGGTGTTTTGCGGTAAGGGACATATCGAGTGGCACAACAAATTAAAAATTTTAGTATTATACTATTTTGTCTTTTGGATGTTGTCTAGTTGAGGAATCCATCTGTGAATTCTGAAAGCAACACAAGTTCTTCCATTCTATTAAATGTCGATTTATATACGTCTCGTTAATCATGTGTGAGTTACTGAATGGAACTTTTGTGCCCAAATTATAGTCTCATTCTTGATTTCTTGTCTACCTTAACTATATTTTCTTTCACTCTTTTTCCTCAAGGTCTCTTCGATTATCTCAAAATATTCTTTTGACCTTTTCCCTCGTGTTCCTTTTAATTGTTCCGATAAAAGTCAAAGTGTGAACTACAACTTAGACCTTCAATTAGAATCAGTTCATATTTTTGGATTCTAGTTCGATTCAGGTTCAGTTTGAGATTTTTATAAGTTAATTACCATTAATTTCTTTTTTTTGATAATTAATTACCATTAAATTCAAGGCACGTTTTTGTTCGTAATCATCCATTTTAGTTTTAAACTCAAATCACAACTGCAATTTTTTTATTTCTTTCCTTCGCCCCCTCTTTCAAGGGGGACTTGAAAATTTGAATTCTGATTTGCTAAATACCCCCCCCCCCCCCTACCCTACTACCTCTTTGTCGTCCTCACTATAGTTTAAAATTTCATTTGCTAGTAGATCTTATAGTAGTTAAATATTAGAAACTTTTAAGAAATTGTGAAAGTTCGTAAAATATTTGAAAAATTATAACTAAGCAAAAAAGCTTTTAGAACATGTAGAATAAGAAACTATTCTATATTTTCATTTTGATTGATACAAAAGCAAAAATAAATTAGATGTTTTCATGGCAACATATCAAAATTTTGATACATAATTCACACATGATCGCTACAATAAGAAAAAAGAAAAATGAAATATATATAAAATAAAAATGAGACTTATTTTTCATTTATTTAGGAGAACTTATTTATTATAACGATTGAACCACATGGTCCACATCATCAAGCACATGTGGTGCAACCGACAAATGAAATTATTACACGTGGAGTGAGAATCTACATCACCGATGTTCTGATAATATGAATATAATTTTAAAATCCTAAATGTAATAATTATATTGGTCGATTCCATCTCGAATACTTGATGACGTGGTGCAACGATTATACTATATAATTTGTAGTTGAATAAAGAACAATATGCATATAAGAGGCTTAATTTTGTCAAATTTGTATTTTTTAAAGTTTAAAAATGTCAAGAGGACAATGTAAAATTTTAATAAGATTAATCTAAAGTGTTATTTTCTAAATCACATGAGAGTATATTAATTATTATGCATATCTTCACGGGGTGAATTGCCATTAACTCTATAATAAAATGAACCCTTACATTATTCTGAAATGGACAATGTACAAAGCTTTTACCACTGAGTTTTCACAAAATTGAATCAAAAAAAGGGCCTAACTTCTCTAATATTTTGAAGAACAAGGGCACAAATCACAATTTACAATTTACATCATTGTTAGCCTTCAAGTCATTTGTTCAAGAATTTGTAACTAAAACTTGTTTATGATGACTTGGCAATTCGAGTTTAGTGTCAATTAATTCGCTTTGATCTTTACTTTTACCCCATATGACTAAGTAAAGTCCAATAACAATCACCACGGCTCCTATAACCCTGCAGTTATTAAATTATAATATTAGAGATTAATGTTAATAATTTATTTAATTTATTATAGAAACAAATAAATTATATAAAGTACTTACTTTCCCACATCCAATTGCTCCGCAAATATGAAAGAGCTGGCTATTGCAATGATGACCATATTTAGAGGATTAAATGCGGTGACAAACACTGGTCCCTTTTTTTCCATTATTATCCCTGAAATATAATATGTAACTCCTGAACTGATTATTCCCTACATCAAAATGTTACCATATGTGAGAATTTGAATTTGGACACGTAAATTTAGAGCGTTTACCCCCTTGTGATATTCGTTCAATCTACTTTCTTGTTTCTTGTAATAATTTAAAAAAGAGCAATTTATTCTCTGTGAAATTTTTAAAAGGCAATTTATCCTCTTCAGCTGAAGAGTATAACTCAATTTCCGAAATTAAGAGTGAACATGAAAAATATTTTGTAACATAGATGGTAAATTGTCACATTTATCGTTAAAAGGGGATAAATTGCCACATTTATCATAATAGGGGGGGGGGGGGGGGGTTTAACTATCACATTATTATAACACAAGGGAGTAAACTGCCATATTATATAAAAATGTCAGACCGGAAGACGGTTTGAAACTTGTATAAAATTACAAAGGAGTAAAGTGCTCTTTTTCAAATTATAGAGAGATAAATTGAACATTATGAATATCACAAGTGATTAAATTGCTATTAACTCTTTAAAATTGTAGTTTCATATATACCCCATAAGCATAAGCTAAAAGTTTAGAGTCCCATCCTATGGACCATATTGCAAAGTTGCCTCTTTCAACTGCAAAAGTGAGTATAGTTCCTTGCAAAGCTCCGGTTGTACATATCAATGTTGTTAGTGTAAGTCCAACTGGATATGACTTTAACGTGATTGCCTATTAATTAAAAAAATACATAAGAAATTATTGAAAATATATGTAGCAATGCGTATTTAATTTTATTCTTACCATTCTCATCAATGTTATTTTTAAGTATTCTTACATTCATTGAATTGAGTACTATTTTGCACAATATGTGTGCATTTTTTAAGATTTAAGAAGAAAAAATCATGCAATGAACAAAATATAAAGACAAGAATGGGGAAAAATGTATCCTACTCACTTGTGTTTTGGAAAACCTGCACAAAATCTCCCTGCGGTTTTTTTATTGCAAGGAATTCCCTCCTGTTTTACAAAATATTGCACACTTTCCTCTTTAATGGTATATTGTTAACAACATTAATAAGATTTGATATTCCTATTTTAACCTTCAAATATATACACGATTTTCTATTTTAATCTTGGTTTTATGATGCAAAGAACCCCATGAGCTATGCTTAATCTACACAGAATCCCTATCACTTGTTTTAATTATGCAAAAACCCCCGCAGAGTTATCCTTAATCTGCATAAAATCCCTATAACTTGTTTTTAGTGCAAAGAATCCCCTGAGTTATCATTAATTTGCACAAAGCCCTTGTTTTGTTCCAGCACACACGTGGGTGGGGGGTTTATATGCATGCATTTTTTTTATTTTTAAAGTTGATTCCTTGTAAAATTTGGTACAACACAAACGGATTCCTTGCAATAAAAATAATACATGTGAATTTTGTAAAGATTTTCAAAAACATAGGTAGGTAGGGTGCATTTTCCCCAATGTTATTAAAACCGGACCAGATCGGCCGGTCCGATTTACGGTTTACCCCCTAAAACCACCTTACCCAAAAACCAGATTGCAACGGGTTGAACCGGTCTAAAACCATATACTTTAAAATTAAATATATTTATTACATTATTATGACGTCATTCGATTCAACCAGCGGTCCGATTGATTCGACCAGTAAAACCAGTGGCCAGTCGGCTCACCGGTTCACTGTCCGGTCCGGTTATGAAAATGTTGATTTTCCTCCAAGAATGAGAGGTAGAAATGTTACAAACCTGGAGAATGTAAAAGAGGGAATAAGCAAAATTTCCCGCCGCAATCATAAGTGCTCCTTTAATGGGATGTTGAACTCTTGTAGAGTTAGCAGAAGGCTTATTATTATCAGAATGATCTTTCGACGTCCATGGCAATCCTAATTCCGGCCCCGCGATAATCGTCAAAATCATTGCTCCACCAACCGTGACCAAAGTCCCCACAATTTTTGCTTGACTATGTAATTTTTTTAAATTCACATTTTCAACCCTGTAAGTAATTATATATTATTCATGAAACCTTTTTTAAAATAATGACAGTTCGTATTTTAATTTGTTGTTATTTTAGAAAATATTCAATACCTTAGTATCCAAGCCATTATAAAAGTGAGGGCAGGAAGAACGTTGGACAAGGCTGAAGTAAAAGTAGCCGTTGTCTGATTCATTCCAGCATAGAAAAGATTCTGACCCATAACCGGACTGTCACAAAGAAGTTTAATAAGCAATATAATTCACCTTCATTGATAAATAAAATGGCAAAATAACTCCTTATATTTTTGCGAAAGAAGCGTACATATTGATTTTTACATTTATTACAAGGGAGTAAAATATTCATTATGCAATTTCACAGAGGAGGTGAAGTGGGAAAATTCTTACCCAGATCGGGTTTGGTCGAACCCAAAGTAATTACATGACAAATGTAATACACTTGCTTTGGGATTTGATATAACTTCCAGGAAAGTGATCAATCACAAAACAAATGCAATATACTTGCTTGGTGGTTGGATGAGTTTGGTCAAGCCAGACTTGGACAAAAATTTTCTCGGTGAAATGCTCATTTATACATATCATAGGAAGGTAAATTGTCTATTTACGCATATTACAGAAAATTAAAGTTGCCAAAAATCCTATTACATGATATTTTTAATTTCAATTTACTTACTCTAATAAGCCAAGTAATATGATCTTTAGGAGAATGTTGAAAGTCATCTTGGGTCTAGTTTTTCTGTGGATAAAATTAAGAAGGTGAATTATTATTAGTATACAAATTAATTAACTTAATTTAAATGAAACACATATACATGCACTAATCGAAAAATTATACCTTTCTAAAACAAAAGCAAAAGGAGCAAATACAACAGCGGCAATTGCATTCCTATATACTGCAAATGTATAATGGCTCGTTCCCTTGTTTAGAGCAAATTTTGCAACTATTGCAAAGCCTGCAAAACCAAATTGCAAGAGAATGACAGCTAAATATATCTTTATTTTGTTTGCAAATTTTAATTCCATTATGAAAATTATAACTAATTTTTATTAATGTATATATTGAGTGAGGATTTGAATGCATTTCTTGAGATTATATAGTGTAGCTGCGTGTCAGAATAATACATAAAAATAAAAATAAAATAAAAAAAGAAATTGGAATCATGAAACTTTGGTCAATTCGATAGCAATTGCTTACTTTGTTGACTAAACTTTAATTCATGGCCACCCAAATTACAGATATGTCCCCCGTGATATATCTTCAACTTTTTGCTCTAAAAAAGATTAAGTCAATCTGTCCAAAATTAGTTGAACTAGATTATCCATTTCACGTTATATTTTTATGTTTTTCATATTTTCCGTCATATGATATTTAGTAATCCTATCAAAATATTTACGTAAATAGATAATATTAATTAGGAGAAATTGCAAGATACCCTTTTGCATTATATAAAGCCAACAAGAAATTACCATGCGAAATCTATTTTTATAAAATCAAATATCCAAACAAAATTCTCAATAGTACAAAATAGGATGGGGGTATCATGCCATAGTACAACACGTGTACATCTTCATATACTTGTGCAATAAGTATTGCATCAACATGCCTAGTGCACGATCATCAATTTATGCCGAATATTTTGATGTATAAAAGAGTTAAATACAATAAATATTTAATATGATAATTTTAA
Source organism: Penstemon barbatus (assembly GCA_003313485.2). Lineage (NCBI taxonomy): Eukaryota > Viridiplantae > Streptophyta > Magnoliopsida > Lamiales > Plantaginaceae > Penstemon > Penstemon barbatus. The sequence goes on along the minus strand of CM064878.1, from coordinate 21,480,503 downwards.
AAAAATTAGCATATTAATCTATCCCATTAATTAGATGTAAAAGTTTAGTCAAGTTTATGTCTGATTAATTATAGCAAGAGAGTGGAAATTGGAAAGAGGGAAGACTTCGTTTTAAAAGTTCATGGTCGATTTCTATTTATTTAAATATTAGACGTGTGTTTCAATAGGTCATTACGTCCAATATTATTTCACCAAAATGTAAACTCTTCACATTATAATCCCATTAAAATTTAGGAAATTAATTGAGCAGACATGCAATTGAAGTGATTAGAAAAAATATATACGTCAAGATACTTATTATTTTTTGTTTATCATATAAACATGATTAACAGTTAACACTATTCATTTTAAATCTAACCCATAGGCGAGTTTATATTTCTTGATTTCTAAATATATTTTTTTATTAGATTTCATCATATGGATTGTGTCAAGTCCACATTAAATAGTTTGAATCTAACTTACTTCAAAATCTAGCTTTTAAGTTGAGAATTGTCAAAAACCTTATAAAATCAACTTACTTTTGTTTTAATGTTTTTTGTGATGGGGGTTACCCCATTGTAGACTTTGTTGTACCGTTCTTTTGAGTTGGTGAAATGAAGTATTATTTATCCAAAAAAAAAAAAAAAACTTACTTTTGTTATTTAATCCCCATTGTACAATTTATTCATAATATTTTTGTGTCTATACTTTTAGATATAATTACTTTTCACATTTGTTCAAATTTTCAATATCTTTATGATCAAATCTCACGTTCCTAAAAATTGGGGATTAGAGGATCTCGGAAGATTTAGCTTTTTTACGGAGCTCCTAGTTTTAGCGGGTTGGGGATCGATGATGATCTCCGATCCCATTGATCTTGCATACCCGAAGTCGCACCCTATTATACGCAAGTTATATACATAGCGAGGCAATTCAATATTAGTAAACCGCCTCTTGATTTATCATTTTTCGGATCTTGAACCTTAGAGTTGGGTCCGGATCGAATTCGGGTTTGGTGATGGATCCATGCTATATATATCATCATTCACTGCGAGAATATGATTTCACCGAAATAAATGATTTAATGTATTTTGAACTATAATCTAGAAATTTATTGTAAACTTTGGCTTTTACGAGGAGCCGAAATTATTGATCAATAATGGGACAAAATTTTATGCGCTTTTACTATTGCAGGACTTGCGTGGCATTCTAAATTTCACCTCACAAACACACATGGCGTTCTTTAGAATTCAACTAGCTAAGTAATGGTCAATCTTAGTTTCCTAAAATAGATTTTGAATAGAGAATTAATTAAAAAAACTTAGAATAATCCTTACTAGTTACAACATAGAACGAGCATAATGCAAATTCCGAAGTATCGTAAGAAGCTAACATGTCTTGTTGTATTTAAACCTTATTTTTAGATTAGGTGTTTATATTTGTTAAGTCAAGCAATTAAGGAATAGGTAGGATTAGGGCTGTCAATGGGGCGCATTTCAATCCGGATCTGTCCGAATTCAGTTTGATTTATTAGGATAATTATCCTATTAGATATTCGATGGACCAATGATCCATAATCCGAAACACATAGAGCGAACATGAATTTAGGTCCATCCGATTCATTAAAGATCCGTATCCGAGAAAAAATAAAAAGAATGATATAAAAGTAAGTATCATTAATAATATTTTACTATCAATTTAAGAAGATAGTAATTTATAATCATTTATAAATTTATTTAAACCAATACTTTATAAAAATATGAATATTAGTAAATGATGTTTGAAATGTGAGCTAAAATTAAATTAAATTGTAATAAACTTGTTTTAGGAAAAAAATACTAATGAAATTTTTAAATAAAAATTCTATTGGATAAAAAAAATCTAATATTCGGCCAAATTCCATTGAATTAAAATAATTTAGTCCAGGTACAATCCGAAGCCGGATCTGGACTATCCTGATCCGATCAGAATCCTACCCATTGACAGTCCTAGGTAGGATCATTTTCAAAAAGAAAAAAGGAAAACTTATAAATACCGGGAAACATCCTCTCCCGACATAGCTTAGACAAACTCATCCAACCATTGTAACTAGTTATTTTTCTGTAAGTTATATCCAATTAAAAAACGAGTGTATTGTTTCATGTATGAATAAGAATTTTCCCAAAGATCATATATACCCATATTTTAGTAAATTTTGGACCTATGTGGACTTGGGTTTGACTACACGTGCGCCTTGAGACAAACTTGGGCTTCAAATAATATTTATTTTTTGGAGAAAAACTTATAAATTATTTACCCCAATTGTGAAGCCCAAACTTTCTATCAATTCCAAAGCTCGATAAATAAATATGATGATGCAGCGTGCTATTGATTGCTGATTATGAGAATTGCCATTAGAAAACTAATATGCAATATCATGAGATTGAAAAGACTGAGCGAACTCAAAATTACCCTTATGCTTTTATTGTTCGCAATTCCTCTATTACTATAATTAAAATTATATGTTATTTAAGTAAATTTTATAAAAGTTGTACATTTTAATACTTAATGTTTACTAAATTAAACAAATTAAAAGATAGTGGTACTATTAATCAGTTAATAATTGTTTCGGTTCACACCCATTCGTACAAAGGCGCATACTCTTTTCTTGTAGGGAAAAAGAAAAAGGGAAAAGGCGTGACCATATTATAACCATTAAATTCAAAATTTTGTCTAAAAGACGTGACCGCTCAAATATTAAGACATCAACGGTTAAAACTATATATATGTGTATGTATGTGCAAATTAATTCTAAAGTCATTATCAATTTTTCCTTCATCGTACACAAATTTCCTTTTTTCGTTAATTGATAGTTCAAACAGTGAACACAAAATGGGAAGAAGTTGGATGGTCGTGATCGCGTTTTGTGCGCTCGTGACGGCAACGGCAACGTCAACATTGGAAAAAAACCAGAACGTGATTTGCATGACGGAGTGCTACTTCGATTGCATGCAAATAAAAATCTTTACGGAGAGTGACTGTAAAAGAGAATGCGTATTGACTTGTGCCAGATCACATTTGAGCACAAAAGCATCACAAGAGGATGACACCAAGTATTTTCCCGTGTGGGTGTAAAACTTAATTTAATGAGATTATAATTAATTTTGAAGACTTGAAATGGAGTTTTCGTTTAAGAGTTTTTTATTGTCACATAATTATTAATAGATAAGTTGAATTATATAGATTTTATGTGTTTATATAGTTATCTCCTTTTTTTTTTGTTTTTGTTAATTTAAATTATATTAAATGGATGAAATTTTTGATTTCTCTTGTGTTTGTTTTAGACATAAATTTACATATTGAGAATGAATAGTAATTCAACCGTGAATACATCCTCACCCGAATGTGAATAGGCCAAATCATTAGTAATTTATGATAATCATACACAACAAACATGATATAATAACTTATTAGTAATTTTATTAGAAATACAATTAATCATATTTTAATTTATTTAGAAAATCAAAAGTGACATAATTTGACTAAGAAATGGGTAAGGTGTTCGGTTTTTTTGGGCCTTATAACATCTAACACGATTTCTGGTAAAATTTAATGGAATTCGACGCTATAAAATTTAATGCATTGAATCTAATCCCTCAACTATGCGCTCTTTATTACTATTATGATCATATTATTGACAGCTTCTTTCTTAATGATCATAAAAGGAATATCATATTTTTCTTTCTTGAGGGGAAAATTGCAGGATCCTCTTCTATGTCATGGAAAATTTGCATAAAACTCCCAGATAAAAATTTTATAGCGTCAAATTACATTGTACTCTCAGAAACACTGCACATTCTCACTTTACTTCATTAGTTGTCTAACGCCATTAAATTTTAGTTGATATACCAAAATTACCCCAAGTTTAAAAAAAAAACTAATATTTGATTTGTGCTAAAACCAAAAAGGGGAATTATGTGAGAAACTTAGAACGTACAGAAAATTTTTGTACAAAGTGGACGGTTAGTATATTATATACAAGCTAAAATACAAAAGAATTTGGTGTAATAAAAATTGCATAAGGTGGATTAAGGTGCATTTTCCATTTTTTAATGTTTATAAAAGGAATATGGTATTTACCTCTCATAAAAAAAATAACGAAGCTTATGTAGAGGTAGAGCTTAATAACAGTCTTCGAGAAAACGCAAAAAAATATTGGGAATTCTCAATTATATAATATTCTAAATATATTTTTCTGATGCAATGACCACAAAGATCACATCGTACAATCAAACAAAACTCAACAAATTCTATAACACAACTCAAAAAACCATATTACGATCAATGATAGTAATATAGTATATAATTTTGACACAAAATGTTACATTTAGTATTTATCATCAAAAAACTCTTACACAAATACACATGGATTCCTAAATAGACAAAATTCCAAACATAGACAAAATCCAAGTCCAACCAATTTAACGGATATAATGTAGCAAATCAAAATGGCATAAAGTAACCCAAACATAAAAAGGGTTGACAAGAATGTGGATTTCCGTATATAAACACATAATTTAAACAATAACACTCATTCCTCTGATTCTCAATTTTAAAAAAAATAGAATGAAATATGATTACAATGTGGAACATTTCAAGAGATCTCTTCAGCAAATATGATTTCGTATATGCATTGCACTGCAGAGGAAATGGAAAAAAGTCAACAAAACATTCACGAAAAACTTTGAATATTGCACTACCTAGAGGCTAGAATTAATTCCCATATAGAAACTGCAATGTAAGTAAGAGTACAATAGATCCCCATCAGGAGCGTTGAAAATTACCTTCCTCTCGCGGAATATTAGGTTGATCAATCAGAAGTTGCTGAAGAGCACTTAAATCACCAATTGTCCTGAAAAAAGAAGTTCATCGACAATGCAATGGATAAGTTAAGTGTACTGAAGGTCTGATAAATGAAAAGGTAAAAGGAGATTGCTATGCTAGGTGATGCTTTCTTGTATGAAGTACGAGCAATAACGACTCGCACTGGTGACTGTAGTGATAAATAAACGTGTTACATGAGACCTCCAACATTGAATCTTAAACATAATAAACGAGAATATGTTTCATAAAGCTGAAAACAGAAGGCTAGCTTAAATTGACATAATAGTATTTTCCAAGATTATGAGAAAGAAATGATGTAAGATTTATAACTGAAAATAACATAGATTGAGTTTGCTAGTACTTAAAAGAGCATACTTAGGTTTCAAGGCAAGATCTTGAAGTGCAGACACCAGAGATAATTTTAGACGGTACCTGCATGAGGTTCAGAAATGAGTTATCCTAAACAATAGATAGGTTGATATATTTCATTTAGAAGAACAATGAAAAAAAATATAAAAAAGGAAAAAAACTAAAACAACATAAATGAGTTAGCTTAAACAATAAGCATTTGTTTTTTTATTTTTTCTTTATTTTGACAGAGTAATATTGTATACGAAGAAAACAGGCATACTCTGATTGGTGCATCTCTTCAAGAATCCTAAGTCCACTTAAACAATCTTCAAGAGTTGGTTTTAATCCAATCTGTTGTTTGAGCTGTTTGGCTGATAGCTGTTTGGCAGAACCACCTCCGACTAGCTGTCCGCTATCACGAACCATCTTCTCAATCATTGAGACAACTCCACGGAATTCTTCCCTGAATTTCAATTACCAGGAATAAGAAAAGGTAAAATACAAACCTCGAACTTGTTTGTTTTGCAAAATCCATTAAATAAACCTAGCACAAATGGAAATTGGAAAACGAATAAACTCATGTTAACATTTTATGAAACAAGAGCAAACCACTTCAACTGTTATGTATGCAAGTGTAAAAGGCAATGAACTTCAACATATTGTTTTATAATTCCCAAGGCCACAACTCAAAAAATTATTAGCCATTAAGTTCTACCAGATGTATTCAAAAAAGCAAGAAATAAAATTACAAAAGCATGCCTAGTCTACCAACCTAGCTAACTGACTGCACAATAAATTTCAACAATTTCATATTTTACTATGTTGTTTCATGTATTTCATCAAAGCAAGCAAAACAGGAATTTAAGTTTTCAAGAAAAATACTATTAAAAAAATAAAAAAGTGAAAAGTAAACACTACATACATAGTCTTGTTAATGGAGAGCAAGATGGTTTGGAGGGAATCCATTTGCTTTCTCAAAACTGCATCATCTATGCCCTCAATACTTCTCAAAACACCATAGTTTCTGGAATCTAGAATAAGCTAAACATAACAAAATCATCAAAAACAGTTCAATAGTAGTATAAAGGTAACATTTTAACCCAAAAAAAAAAAAAAAAAAAAAAAAAAACTCTGCATATATATATATATAGGGAGGAAAAGGGAAACCTGCAACCTCTGAATGATTGAAGAGGCATTAGAGAATTGGGAAATAAGGCGAGACTGAAGCTCTTCCCATCGTCCCATTTCATCCTTTATTCTTCTGAATCTCTGCTGATATTTTTTCACTATTGACTCCATCACAGAGCAGAGAAGAAACAACAACTACAAAAGTAGGATTTGTCGAGAAGTCCTATAAACAAAGCATTGGAGCTGTTAAAAAATGGGCTGGATGAATCTATAATTAAAACTATGAAGCCCGAACTCTTTTAGTTCATACTCAAATGATAACAATATAATACCCCAGTCGTTCCAAATTTTTAACTTTATTTTATTTTTAATGTCCCAACTCCCAACACAAAGCACAATTAGCTCGAATGATTTTCTTTTCTTTTTCCTCCAAAAATCGATCTATTACTAAAAAAAATGACGTGTCTCTAGCATGATTTGGATGGAAGTGGAGTGAATACCATAATATTCCACCACTATTTTCAAGAGTGAATTTGTAGAAACGTCTAAAATTTGTAAGGCACAATCCAAACTAAAACTATAGGAAGTTTGAAATTTAAATATCTAAAGTCCAAACTATTATCCAAAATCCAAAATTTTCTACTTACATTTATATATTTGAGGCTGAGGAATCGACCTTGGATTTACTCTACTATTACGAAAAGCAGAGCAGCAACGCAGCATATATAAAAGTGACAGTTAAATATAACCAGCATCTCTTTAATTGTATTTAGTGAAGAAAGTTAACTCTTTTAACTGAAAATCCAATAACGACCAAGCTAAACAAGCGCTAAATCAAAAACAAGTAGAAAATTTATCTGGTTAAGGAGTTACAGCCAAAAAATTGGGTATGTGAGCAAATGATAAAACCGAACATTACCGTTCAGTATTTTCAAATCGCGTACCGTTTGCCAAACCAAAATTTCGGTTCGGTAAATTACAAAAAATCAGAATTTTTTTTGGCCTTTGAATTCTCTAAAAATTTGGGGTTTTTTACCATTTCGAAAAAATCCCTTCTTCATTAATAAATTGTACGACCTTAAGTTTAGACACTTATAATTTGGATGGAGGCAGTAATCTTTAGCTATTAATAGCGAAGAATTAAGGTAACTCTCAAAACTACATAAGAAAATAATGAAAACATCAATTAGAAAAGAAAATTGGGGTTTTGAACTATACCTTTGTTGTTGACTTGTTGTACCAATATGGGCCGAGAGATATGGCGGAGGTTGCGGCGTGTCGTGGGGGTGGTGCAGCGGCGCAGTTCTGGTGGCTAGGATTTGATTTTGAATTGGGGAGAATTGTTTTGTTTCTAATCAAGGTCAGTGAAGAAGTGAAGAGTTTGAAAGACGCTTTTATCTTGGTCTAGAATTTAGGATTAAAATAATTATAAAAAAACCAGATACTCTGGTTCGGTTCGCTACATGGGCTGGTAATATCGAAAATCGAAGGTTGTCAAGATTCGGTAATGGAGCACTTACCGTATACTGAACAGAATTTTAATTTTAGGTTCGGTTTACGGTAGATACTGAAACTTCGATATAGGAACCGATCAAATCGATTTACGGATCGTGCATAAACCTAGGGTTGAGCACAACGAAAAATATGATGGATGAAAATCACATATAACATAAATATATACACTAAAATCATAAAAGTGAATTTTCTAACCCTATATCGATTTAGTCGATTGAAAGAGGATTGCTCGTCGCAAGAGTTTGAGAAAACCTACCAAAGTCTATTGAATGAATTGAATAATTGATGAATTGAACTTGATGGAATTGTTGAATTGAATCACCAATTATTTCTTTAGTTATATCCCCGGTGGGAGAGAACACATTTTTTTGTAATTAACTACAACGGCAGTTACTAATTATGTAATTGTCAAATTGTTCATCAAAATTTAGTAATTACACTTAACTACTTTACACATAAAATACTTTATTTACCTCCACACTTATATAAAATGATATTTATTATATTCATATAATACTAGCCTAAACCCGTGCATAACGGATCATATAATAAGGTCCAATATTTAAACCGGTAATTGCATTATGTGTTTTTATTCTTAAATTTTCAAAATGCATTCTTCATAGTGCTTCAACTTGATTTTTTTTCAATATTATAATATTCTTATAGTTTCTTTGTATTTCATAAACTAATTCGATTAGTATATAAACTGATAATTAGTGGTGTACAAAAATTTGACACGTGAGAAAAAGAGAAGTTTTTCATCATATTTTTGAAATATATCACACAAATCTTGAGAAAATAACATCATTTTTAGTCAAATTGAAAAAGCTAAACTATACATTAAATTGAAATAAGATGACTCTTAACCTGACTTGTCACTCAAACACTACCATGTGAGTATATAATTTTGATGAATCAAAGTTGACTGAAATTCTATAACATCTTTAAAAGATGTAGCGAGAAAAATATAAAAAATAAAACATGAAGAATATTAAAACACTTTACCTAAATGTTAAATTTATTCATGTTCAGTCATTATTAGTTAATATTTGAAGTTGATGATCTTCACGAATCACGATTAAACAATCATTTTGTCGCATATGATGGTAGAGGAACTCTGTCACGACACTGGAGGTAGAGCTGTCGTGAGCCCTCATCGATGGTATCCATAAACGGGCACCACCATCCTTTAGGATCAGTGATATCTCTTTTAGTTTCTTTGTTTTAGATGTTATATATTATTTGAGACTGCTCCTTTAACATAGTCTACACAATATATACTTTAGTATATAATATCAGTCCATAGAATGTGTTGTCACCTTATCATTTTAGCAAATATACAAATATGTTACTCCCAACAAAATTCAGCATTTGCCTGTAAGATTTTCTTCTAACCGAGAACAATGATTAGCCTCGACACACCACTCTCATTGGGATCTTGAAGGGACATTCTTATTTAGACCTGGTCTAGGAGATTTTCCTAGACCTTGTGGTTGAAAAATACTCCACATCATCATTGTGAGAGCACCACATCATCACAATTAATGATGTGGTATTTTTTCAACCACAAGGTCTAGGAAAATCTCCTAGACCAGGTCTAAGTAAGAATTTTCCGATCTTGAAAGGTGCTATTCTTAAACCAAAACAAATGTTCTCTTAGAACTTTTATCATATTTATTTCTTTCCTCTCCATTTCGTTCTCCATGTTGCTTTTTCCAATATAATCTAACAATCTTCTTCATTTAAGTACATAAAAAAGAAGACACATCTAAATTTTCTTCCTAATTGGTGGTAAATTCCAACTCAATTCAATCTGCAAAATTTTGGTAAATGGTTTTTTTTCAAAGAAAAAGCAAACCTTTGAAGCATATCAAACAGAGGGATCACTCTATTAAATATGTCTATGAATTCGCAGAATTAAAAAAAATAAATAAATAAAAGGGACTGACAATAAAAAATTGTAACATCAACCTCACTGAAAGCAGAAAATGGAATCATATGCCAAATAAATACGAAACAAAAAGTTAGGGGATGGTCCAAGAATTAGTAAGAGTTTGGCTCAGTCGTTCCATATTGTTGTTAGTTGTTACTTCCAAACACTTCACCATACACTTCAAAAGCATTCTTCAACACTTGAGTTAGTATCATAGGATTTAATGTAGAATGAATCCCCAAACACAGAAATTTGGAGGAAATAAGCCGGCTGAATGTGGGAAAATTAAGCAGATGTGAAATATGATATTAACTGCTTGACTAAAATTGTGGGTTTTTTTTTTTTTTTTTTTTTTTCTCCCTTGAAATGTGGAAGTGCTTGACATTTTTTAATCATCATCTGAAGTGGCAAACGTGGGAATGGAAGTTAATTTGAATGAAACCAACTCAAAAAACAACGGATGAAACTATTTTATCAAATAAATAATTCTAAACTATGTAAAAAAAGAATTTAAGTCAAAATTATACTCTTTGACCAAAACACCCTCTTGAAATAATAGTAAGTTAGATTAGATTAGATTTAACTTAATTTGATCACTTTAATCGGACATACAAAATTGAAATAGCCATTCTAACTTAACTTATTAAAAATCCACCTAATAGAATTATTACTGAATAAATAGTAAAATTTTCAGCAAATCATGCCGAAAGTATTTATGAAGCGAATTGAAGTTGTAAACCTGAATGTAGGGCTGTAATCGAGCCGAGTAGTACCGAACGACACACTGTTCAAGCTTGGTTTGATTTTTATCGAGCTTGAAATTTTGTGTTTGAGCTTGATTTGATTTTCAATCGAGCCGAGCTCAAACGAGCTTTTATCGAACGAGCTCGAGCCGAGTATCGAGTAGCTTGATATTTTACATGTATTTTTTTAATTTTTAGCTTATCGAGTCGAGCTCGAGCCGAGCTTCAAAAGTTATCGAACGAAAAAAGATGTTCAGGCTTGTTTGATTAGTGTGACGAACCGAGCTCAAATGAGCTTTTATCGAACGAGCTCGAGTCGAGTATCGAATAGCTTGGTTTGATTTTCAGCCCTACCTGAATGGCTCATTAGATGGCTCATTGGTCCGGTTGACTTGACCCAAGACAATCGGGTTGCAGTCGGGTCGGTCTCTTCAAACAAGTTATATTATTATCAGTTTATGACACGAGTCCTTGAATGCCCGCTCGTGTATTTTTCAGAACCCGACCGGTATTTATAGAGTAACCGATTAGGGGTGGGCGCGGGTAGGGTATTTCGGGTATTGGGTATTTCGGGTCGGGTACCCGACTTGGCGGGTAGTGAATTTTCATACCCGAAACCCTACCCGATTTGGCGGGTACCCGAAGTTCGGGTACCCGAAATTTTCGGGTATTTCGGGTATTGGGTATTGGGTACCCGAAATTTCACACTTTTTTTTTTCAAGAATTTTTTTTCAACATATATGTACGTAAAATTATAAATAAATGAATTCAAATATTAATTGTACACAATAACTTCAAAACAAAACAATACAAATGTCTCAAGCATTCAAGATTCAAGTATTCAATAAATTACAATCAAATCAAACTCCAAGTCGGAATACTAAATTGAATAATTGATTGAGCAGTAAGAATACTAAGTGAAACTGTGAATAGGCAATTTAGGTTTTTTTTTCTTTTCTAGTCCAACTAATTATTTAATTAGGTCAAAACTTTTTTTTAAAAAATACCCGAACGGGTACCCGAATACCCGTTCGGGTGTAAAATTAATACCCAATACCCTACCCGAAAATATATTTCGGGTTCGGGTACCCATACCCGAATGTCAAAATACCCGTTTTTTTGTCCCAAACGGAAAATACCCAAACGGGTCGGGACGGGTCCCAAAATACCCGACCCAAACGCCCACCCCTATAACCGATCCCTTAAAAACCGAATTTTCAGAAGTCAGTACGTTTATTGATAAAAATAAAACTAGCACTTTATTGGCCGCTTCATTCTTCAATTCCATAAATTGAAAGAATACTTCTTCGTTTCTTCAGCGAATAAAGACCCTAAATTAAATCAATAAACAAACAAAGATGCGGAGCTCTGAAAATGGAATTGAATCATCTAAGGAGATTTCGCAGAGTGAAGAGAATGTAATAAATTTCTTAGACTCCATGGACACTTATCTAATCCTTGTGGATTCCTTATCTTCAGCTCTTCGCCAGGTAAAAAAGAAAAATAGACAAATTATTTTGTTGATCGTAATTTGAATTTATGCAATTAGTTCAAAAAAAAGTTGAATTTATGCTATGCAACACTAATTTTCAGTATCTACTTGCTATAATATTGAATTTATTTTATTGTTTGATTGCTTGGATTATGATGTGGAAATACCCTTTTCAATGGGATGCATAAAAGATCGAATCTTGGTGGTTGTGGTTTCTAATAAGTCAAAATTATTTGGGCTTAATTAAAGGAAAAGTTAGATTCATTTTGCTCCATATTTCTGGAATTGCATCTTGCTTTTTTAAGTTCCAATTTTGCCTAAAAGAATGGATGTGGAACTATTGTTCTTATTGCTTTTATATTTATTGTTTTACTGTTTACTTTCAGGCTCATGGATTTATTTGTTATATATTTTCTATCTAGATGTTTTTTGTGTCTTGTTCTGTGTACAAAGCTATGGTGAAGTGGAATCTTAGGCAGATTTAGAATAGGACCAATAGGTATCTAAATTTTTAATTTTTCAGGGATGGTTTGAGTTGGCCAGTGCTCGGCAGTCAATGGGTGCTTCTCGTGTCAACAGCGCCTTATTTGACCTCAAATCTCACCATGCTTCAACAACATTGCAAGTAGACGAGCACGAAGGTATCTTAGTCGCTTACCATTAAAAAAGTTCATCTCCGCGGATTAGTGTTTAATCTACCCTGGTTTAGTTAGAGATTTTGAATTTATCTTCCCTGGTGGTCCAGATATAGAGTTGCCTCACTTTACGTTGTGCAAATGGGCATCTTCCGATGACCCTGAAAAGTACTCCGAGGAAGCCAAATTTGAGGAGGATGAATTGTTGAGGAACAAGTCTGATAGTCCACGACCTCAGCAGCGTGGGGCTACATCTCATTGCTCTGGTATGTTTTTTCGTTATCTGAAATTTAAATCTATTGTTGCTTATGAAGATTGAGGTTAGAAGTTAGATTCTCGAAAAGTTACTATTTGTGCCTTAGTCGGTCGACCTAACATGATATTTATTACTAAGATAAAAAGACCAAAAATACCCTCGTGCTCCGTGTAATGACTTAACTGTGAACAGCTTTAGATTCTACCCCATCAGATAACACTTGCTTGGCCAAGAAAAAACAAAAAGAGAAAAAATCGTTCCAAGGCAGAATTGGATGAGACTTTACTGTCAGTGTCGGCTTTCCTCCTGTGATTTTCACCATTATTAACACCTTCATTGTTTATCTTTTTGTGTTTTGCTTGAGAAGAATATCAGGAAAGAAGTGCAGAAATTGGTGGATCTCCAGTTAAAGTAGATAATCATGTAAGCTAGCAACTATCTATTCTTAATAACTAAGTACGTCGTCTCATATAAAATAAAAGTCAGTAATTTTGACCTATATATAACATTAAAGTCTGATTAAATCTGTGCTTGTTACCTATTAGCCACTTGTTTGGACCAAAGATCAACTCTCTTGAAACAATTTTGGCATGCAGGCTGAAAAAGAAAGATTTAAATCGCTGTCTATGTTTGGAGCATTCGTCTCTCCTAAGCTTCGTGCAACCCAATCTTCGTTCGAGAAAGGTACTACACGAGATTCCTTCCTTTCTATCTAGTTGTTCTAAAATTAATATACGTGTGTGCAATTTGACAGCTTTGGAAATAGTGGTAGAGATATCAAATGTACGATCATCTTTATTGCGTTCTTATGATCAAGTAAACGAGGAGCTGAACAACACCAAATAATTATTGCGATAGCCGATATACACATTCTTAATTCAGGCAGGCATTTGTAATCCCTCACAATAATTTTATCGTCCCGTAGAAAGATGTCAATCGATTCATAACAACTTATTAGACACTTTGCGCGTTCCTTTTCATATTCGTCAGAGTTGTATTAGAGATTGGTTTCTACTGGTGGAATGTTTCAGAAGAACAGTTTAAATTGAAATCCTAGCAAAATGGGTGTTGGATAGTACCTCGTAGCTAGACGAGAACTAAAAAAATGTATTTGGGTTTGTTGATCAGGTCCTCAATTCGGACAAAAATAGATGAAATTTGAGACCGAATAATATAATTTCTCAATAGAAAAAGGAAATTAGTGAAGGTCTATAATTATAGTCATAGTTAAGATAGATAAAGGTTATTTAATTTTTTGTGTTTCTCTCTAAAAAATTTCATACATCTTGGGTTGTCTTCAGAAAGTGAGGAAATTATTTTATTTTACTATGTGACTTTTCGCATATATTTGCCAAAAGAACAAATTTTCAAAAATTTAACTCAGATAATACATTTTCAAATAATAAAGGGCCAAAAGAACAAGATTTGGTTATCTTTTTTAAATTGAGACCCGATAAATCGAACCAAAACTTATTTAAATAGACCCCTTAAGTTTTTGGTTTTAGAATCAGATATGAGAAGGAGAATGATTCAAGGGGCGGCAGTCCGCAAGCCACACGTCTCGAGTGATTCATGCACCAAACATTCCTTTTTTTTTTTTTTGTCTTAATTTATTCAGGGTTTAATAAAAATCTTTTTAAAAAAAAATACTTAATTAGTTTGTGTATTATTTTAAAAAAGTTAATTTATATGAATAATTAATTGTTTTATTATTGTGTACCAAAAAAATTTATTTTTAATGTTAATCTTAATTAGTTATTATTATTATTATTATGATTATTAAGTGAGCATGGAAAATAATGAAGATTATTATTAAATGGATGAAAAGGGAAGGGGTGAAAAAAATGAAGGAAAAGAGAAAATTGTACTGGAGTTCCAATAGCTTAATTGAATTTACAGTTTAACTCATGTATTTGTTATGAAGGAATCATATTCCTTAAATAAATCAAGTTTACTAGAAAATTTGGTCAAAATTGCATATTTCGGTCAACAGACCATTATGCTATAATATAAGTATATACATGAACTGGACATGCCTTTGCAAAAGTAATTTCTTACTTATGAAATAATTCAATTTTTGTTTTTGAAGTTTCCAAAAATAATCATCATAATTAGGGTCAAACACCACAAAATCACAATTGATTATAGTGATTTTTATTTTGGGGTTCATAACATCTTCAATATCACAATAGAGATAAAAAAAAGTACTTTTGAGAGTTCTAACCACTAGATCAAACTCACTAAAAGTTTACATTTGGTCTATTTTGATTGTTCGTGGCATTAAATGCCTTTAAAATTATAATCACTTTTAAAAATGTCAAAACACGAAAGGTTGGTATTTTTCAAATGATACTAAATGAGTTAATGACAATTTACTCCATTTGATATTCTTAATATTTAATTTATCTCTGTGATTTGAAAAATAGCATTTTATCCCCATGTAATCTTATAAAAGTTTCACACCATCTCGATGGCATTTTTATATATGTCAATTTATCCCCATGTGTTATGATATTGTTTCATTTTACCCCCTCCCCTGTGTTATGATAAATGTGACAATTTATTCCATGTATTATGATAAATGTGATAATTTACCCCCTATTTTATTAAAAAAATTTAATTCTCCAATCTCAATTTCGACAAGTGAAGAGTTATAATTTTCATCCGAATGAGGTCAATTGTTTCTTTAATTTTTTTACATCAGATAAAATACTCTTTTTCAAATTATAATGATAAATTATACATTATTCACTTCAGGATGAGGTAAATTGACACTAATCCGATGCTAAATCAAGAGTTTTTGTCTTTTTGACAACTGGGATTTTATAAATTAATTATTTACTGGCTCAAAATTTATTCAACCTTTAGATGAATTAATTACTTTTCAACCTGACGGGTTACTCGGCTCAGCAAATGAAAACTGGTTCTAGGCTCTAGCGCCTCTGAGTTTCTGACAAAGACACTGACATTTGAATCTCTAGTGTGGTCAATAGATTCTCTGTATCACAATTTGTGTACCATAAATGTGTACTGACTTCGAAAGATATTTGGCAATAAGAAGTTTAAAATTATTTTTTATCGACGGTAACTTTTGGTAGAATTAGGCAATTCTACTAAAGCATATTCATTTTTGTGGAATTGAAATGCACAAAAGAATTAAAACCACAAATTTTATCCCTATGACTCTCTTAACCAAACACAATTATGTAAATCTATTCACTTTTATTAAACTACTCCTATATCTTTTAAATTATTGTGACAAATAACTTACTATAATCAAACTCTATATATAAACCTTTCTCGATATCTAAGACAGACTCAACCTATATCAGATTTGAAGTTTGTCATACATTATGATTCAGTAGCTCAAAGACTGTGAACATGCTTATGGGTCAAGTCGATACATTATTGAAGTTTGAATTGAATTTTCATTAAACTTAATAGTATTATGTTTGAATCTAGTTTAATTTTTTAATAAAGCGAGTTCAAATGTATGGTTGGTTAATGGATATCGAGACAAGCACGGGTCGTTCTCAAATAAAATTTGATATTTTAACATAATGCATAATATATCATTCATTAACTTATTTGGTCGAGCTCGAACTGAGTTTGAGAAAAGTATAGTTGAATCTTTGATTTGATATATATACTAAACAAAAGTTTTTTTTTTTTTTTTTTTTTTGATCTATTAAATTGTGTATTTACAACTCGAACGGAATAGTGTATTGGATATATATCCTTCCGTTGTAGTGTCTCTAATAGGATTCAAACTTGAATTTCGCCTCTGAAGATCGCAAATCACTACTACTTGGCTCAATCACTTTTGGTGTAAATAGAACTTAATTAAACTCGAACTGAATTTTTGATAGATTATTTTTTATTTTTTATAGCCATTAACGCCTTTACACCAATTAATTAACCAGTCAAAAGTCACACTTGAAAGATAAATACAACATATTCCAACAAGGCAAATAAGCAACACGCCTATTTTATGTCACACTCTAGTTAAATTTCAAATTGACCTTAAATAACAAAATTCTTTCTCTATTTTTTTTTTCATAAGTTGTTTCGATTTGTTATATTTTCTTGCTTTGACCTCATCATCTGAACAATGAACAAACAATTTTTGGTCATTATAATAGAAAATGGATACATTTTTTTTTATCTAACAGACATTGGATAATTTATATATATATATATATATATATATATATATAGAGAGAGAGAGAGAGAGAAAGAGAGAGAGAGAATTTGCTCAGGATTTTGATTGGCATGTCATCGTATAGTATTAATTAACTATTTAACTAATTTAAGTTTAATAATTTTAGCTAGATTTAATGTTAAGTACACTTCTTTGTAGTATTTAAAATAAAATATTGAAACATTAAACGAAATACTATTGAAATATCTTATTAATTATGATAGTTGTTTATATTTTTGTAGTTCAATAAAAATGTTATGATGATCAATATATCTATAAAATAAGAAAAGTAGAATCCCCAAAGTTCGGTTCTTACTTGGGAGAGGTTCATATATTATATGTTCAACGCGCTTTGAAATGAATTAAACTTTTGATAAACAAACAAAAAAAAAAGTCATATTTTTATTCAGACAAATAAAAAAAATGAGTTTAAAGTGTACAATCAACACTCTTTTTTCCACTAAACTCTCCATTGACTTATTGTGTATACATAACCCTTTTGACTGTTAGAAAATTTGGTAGGAAATAAGTAATTGATTGAAGAATTTGATTTAAGGCATGTTGCAATGCCACTTTCCTTAAAACTTATTTCGCTCCCAACACACGATATACAATTGGAATTTCCGATTACTTTTTAGGATACAATGAAACCTAATGTTTAATTATGTTTCGTTGCTCACATAATTAAACCACAGGGCACACACGGATTTGACAAAATAATCTTAACTTAGAGAATATTTTTTTCTGCAGTAAAATATAGTATGAGTAATCTGGAGAAGGAGAAAAAAAGTGATTTAATCTCAGATTTGTACTTGTCCATTATAGACATATTTGTGTTTATTACGGATAGACACAATTATTTGAATTTGGACACAACTTTTAAAATTAACTGTCATAATTTTAATAGTCACAACTTTCCAATTTTTAAATTCACATTCGAATAAAAAAATATGTTATGATGGTCTCATTCTTAAATTATTTTCAATGAAGTGACTAATTAGTTCGATTCAGGAGAATTTTAAAAAACTTCTAAACACATTCTTATACATTCTTGTGGAGAATAATATAACTCGTAAATATATATCTTACTAGAAGTATTCTCATAAATATCTAGAAAAATTGTCTAGAACAATTTTTATAATTATAGATGGATGATGAATATCTATCATAGGCTCGAGTAGATCCCCATCGTCTATTTGAGGAGGTTGAATAGAAAATAGAAATCATTTCTAAACTAAGTATCTTGGAGATCAACTAACACTAATATTTTGGAAATAACTCCAACATCGACAATTTTGCATGCTGGTAGGCATTTGGCTCTAATATTTTATGATAATAGTTAAGTCTCGCTATTATGAGTTTTTACTGAACATGACATGCCTTGTGAAGATTATTATTTTTCGACAGATGTTTTCTGTCAGAAAATCATTTAAAAAATAATTAATTTCCATAGGGTGAAGCCGTCGGGACTCGGCAAATATACATCGGTGCCATTTTTTTCAGAGTGCCAAATATGTCGGAAAATGCCAGTTTTTTGTAGTGATAAATAAGTTGATTTTTTTTAAGTTTTTGAAAATCCTAAAAGTTAAAATGACGCTAAAGCCAAACACCTTCTTATCAAAATAATTTTGTCCTTCGCTTTTATTTTATTCAAATTTGAGTAATTTTTTTAACGCAATATATCAATTATCAATAAAATTAACAAATAATTTTTCACTATGTGTAAAAGTAATTATAGTTATTTCGAGATTTAGTGAAGTCGCCATACTTAGAGTTATAATCAAGTCGAGTAGTGTCGAACAACACATTTTTCAAGCTTGTTTTGATTTTTATCGAATTTAAAATTTTGTGTTTGAGCTTGGTTTGATTTTAAATCAATTTGCATGTTCTAATACATTATTTACTAATTTCTTTCGTTAGGGATACAACGGACCAAATTTACGTCGAGTTCGCCGATTCCGTGGGTGGTTCTACCAAAGCTTGTACATAATTTCATTTTGTATGTCATTTGTGTTTCTTATGAGCGGAACAAGCATATTCGTAACGTCCAAGGGGTTCGAAGTCTATCTTCATAACTCTAACAGTTATCATTCTCTTGCAAAATGGCAAGGATGGACGATTGCACTGTCGGTTACCATTTATGCTTTTATGATACTAGCTAGTTATTGGGGCTGTAGGTCATTACTATCCAAATTTACCCGAACATTATGATTTATGGTTATTGAAATCAGTCACGACTACGATTTGTCTAGTGTGTTCGTCGTTGGTTAATGACTTTCTTACAAGGTGGTGTGATCCGCCGCCTAGGCCAGTTATTTCTTACTTAGAAAGACACCCCAAGCGAGAATGAGAGGACGTCATTCGTGAGACATAGCAATATCTCTTGTAAAGACATTTGTTTAGGCTGCTGGTGGGCACTAAATTCAACACTAGTATAGTACATGTTGCAAGGAATTGTTTATGCAAAAATATCTATTGACATTACGTATATTGCTTCCTACAGGCTATGTGGGAGGACAAAAATACTTCAGTGAAGTGGGTAACAGTAAATCGGAAGTTTGCAAAGCTTATCATTGATGTAATTAGGAAATGGTGGGAAAAGATTCTAAGTATGAAAAGTGGCTAAAAAAGTTGAGGACAATGAACTTAAGAAGAACTACTCATTACACAAAGAAAAGCTTTACAACTTGAAGGATGGATTCTACAAATGAAGTCCTACCTATTTATACTACTTGGCATCCTAAATGGGTGGCCAAAATCTATTTGATCCAAGGGCTAGAATTGAGTCTCTAGCACCTTCCACAAAATCCTACATAAACTAGATCTATGTACACATTTCTAGAATGTCCTACCATGTACAAGGGAGCTCTATTTGCTTCTTGAGCCTTCCACACGGTTCTAGAGTCTTCCGCAATGTTCTACATTCGTGTAGGCTCTTCCGGACCCTTCCGACGTCTCCCGGTATCTTCCGGATCCCTCCGGGGTCATGTGGAAAATCCCGGAGTCTCCTTGAATGTTCCGGACTTATGTGGAGTCTTCTAGAACCTCCCGGAACCTCCATTGCTTTGTTTGGGACTTTAAAATCTCTAAGGCCGCCCCTGGACAGCCCCTGTGCCACCCGATGGGTCATGTCTCGGCCAAGGGTCTTGCCGTTGCCCATATTTGTCCCGTCGGCATGTCTTTCACGCCCAAGTCCCTTTGTATCCCATTTTGTGCCCCAACCCTTTTGTCCTCGGCCTCTTGGGTTGGGTGAGTTGTTGGGGCGTGACACTATGCTATAAAAAAGAGTGAATCGCGATCGAAAGTTTGCAAAGCTTATCATTGATGTAATTAGGAAATGAGTGAAAAATCCAGACATTTAAATGGTGAATCATTCACTCAACCTTGGTGATATTGTGATGCTATGCTATAAAAAAGAGTGAATCGCACCTTTGGCCCCTCTTATGACTTTATTATTTTCGTCCCTTTTAACTTTTTCTTAGCAGATTCGTCCCTCTTATCATTGTAGTGTAACACATTGGTCCCTCTTAAATTCAAAACACATCCATTTTAGGAGGCAAAGTTTTATTTTTTGGGGGGCCTCTAAAGTGGTAGCATTTCAAAAGTGGCAATTTTATTGTGTTACCTCGATAAAATACATCATTTATTGTGTCATCAACTTCAATTTCAGTCCTTATCATCGATTTTTTTTTAATTAACGTCGAAAATCACCAATTTATGTTCAATATGACCGAAAAATTTAATTTTAGAGTGCCATTTAAAATTTAAGAATTTCATTCCAAAATTTACAAGTCCAATTCATGTGGTAAATCTATAGCTTCACTTCTTAATGAAAACGGTTAAAGTTCGTTTCCCTATAAATCGAAGATTCCTATCATTATTTATAAACAAATAAATAGGTCAAATTCACATCACATTTGCCTCAAATTTATACAAATTTCATTTTACAATTCTAATCTAAAATAAAAATTAAAGTTATAGACCTATCACGTGATTTAGACTTGAAATTTTGGAGTCATAACATGAAATTTTCAATCTTTAAGTGTCACTCGACGAATGATATTTTTTGCTAAAATTAAAATTTTCAGTCATATTGGACATAAATTGATGATTTCCGGCGATAATTAAAATTTTTTGACGATAAGGACTGTTGGATAAGGATGAAGATGAAGGCACTGAAGAAAAATTTAGAAGGGAGGTTTTGATGCATTCCAAAACTTCAAAATCTGCTAAGTATGGAGTAACTTAGTTGATGATCCCTTTGGAAGGAATTTTGACTAAGTACAAGAAGACATCAGAAGAGTCAAAATTTCAAGGTCCAAGACTTCTGATCTGCTGAAGAGAAGTTATCAGACTGATGAAGATCAACCGACTCAAATCAGATTTGTTCAAGTTTGGGATCAGCTTAGTTCGCCATCAGACGTGCACTTCCGACAGCCAAGTGGAAAGGATCATAAAGTCTTCCCAACGGTAATAAATGCCCCTGGAAGTAATAAATGCTGAAGTACAAGGATATTTAAGACAAATGATTGAAGAAAGGATTCGCATCAGCTGGGTGCATTTAATGCTGCCTGCAGAATAGTACTGTTGACAGTACGGACAGACTGCAAAAGAGCCGTTCGCGGATTTTAAGGACCAGTACTCGAGGAATTTGAATCTTGTCTCTCTTCAACGGACATTTTTCAAACCTCAAGTATAAATAGCTGAAAGAGACGAAGAGAATACAAGAAACACAATTTCTGAGAGAATTTTCGAAGCAGAACTCTTTAAGTCTCAAGAACAGCTCACTCATCAGCTTAGTCATCTGTTGACGAAAAGCGAAGTTGAAGAACAAAGCTATATACATCTTCTGAGTGATTTTGTAAACAAGAGTGTTGTGAGAAGTAGATATCCATCTAAGTGAGTGATATTACTTCAGAGAGTAGGATTTCTTTGTGATTTCTTACTGCGCACTTACGGCCTGTTCATTTGTTGATCGGCGTAAGCAGAGTGTACTGGTTACTTTGTGTTTCTAGTATAACCCAAGATCTTTGTGACTTGGACGAGTGGATTAAAGGATATTTACATCCATATAACCACTATAAAAATCACTTGTGTTTTTACATTGTTTTTAAACTTGCATATTTTCTGATTGCATAAAAACACTTTACTTAACTGTTTGAAAATATATTAAAAGGAGTTTATAAAATTGGGGAGACACTTTTCAAACTGCTGAGATTACTTGTGAAAAACACTTTGAAAAATCCGCTGCAAGTACTCTAAGTATTAAAACTGATTTTGACAAAATCAGCTAAGTAATTATCAGACGAGTGGTCATCAAATCTGTTCAAAGATTTGTTCGCGAACAGACTTTTAACTTACTACTCTGATCAGCTTAGTCTGATCACTGTTAAAGAAAAGGTTTTAAAGTTAAAATTGGAAGAAAATTTTTAAGGAGGTTTATTCACCCCCCCTCTAAACCTCATCTGACCACTTGGGACCAACAAGTGGTATCAGAGCAGGTGGTTCATTTGAATCAGCTGCCTGATCAACGAGCTTGATCCAAGTGTTTTTCAAAGGTTTTAAAACTTTTCAAAAGAGCATCTTTTTGAAAAATCAAAACTTTTTGAAAAATGGACTGTATCAGCCATGTTCCCCACATTGCTGGTATAATGATAACATGTACACATGTATCATAAAAGGTCCATTCAAATTCACCAAGACCATTATAGTTGATGAAGCTGAACTGGTGGTGGAAAAAGATCTGACAGAGATGACAGCCGAAGAAATAAAGCTGTTCAATCTGGATAAAGTTGGCCGTTTCATCATGACCAAAGCCCTGGACAATGATCGGTTTGACAAAGTCAAACATTACAAAACTGCAAAGGAAATGTGGGACAAGGTTCGTGACATGAGTGAAGGAAACGACGCCATCAAAGAGCATCAGCTGAGTGTTGCTCTGGAAAAGCTGGACAACTTCAAGATGAAGTCTGCGGAAACCATTGACCAGATGGATACAAGGTTTATGAGGACGTTGAATGAAGTGTTAAAGCTTGGAAAAACCTTTACGGACAAGGAGATAACCATCAGAGTGCTGAAGGCTCTACCTCCAAAGTTCAACATGAAGGTGACAGCTATGGAAGAGTCAAGAGATCTGGGCAAGATTTCTCTCACCGAGCTGTTCTCAGTACTCAAGGCATACGAGTATAAACTGCC
Source organism: Penstemon barbatus (assembly GCA_003313485.2). Taxonomy (NCBI): domain Eukaryota; kingdom Viridiplantae; phylum Streptophyta; class Magnoliopsida; order Lamiales; family Plantaginaceae; genus Penstemon; species Penstemon barbatus. Next base: position 21,457,212 of record CM064878.1, on the reverse strand, counting down.
AAGAATGGGTGTTGAAGAAACCTCAACTTCAAGTCCCACAGCTGCACTTGTTGCTGCTGAAAATCCCAGAAGGCCAGCTCACAAAAGCAAAGATGTGGACTCATCTGATGAAGCCACAATACTCAACAAAAAGGAGTACACTGCTGGAGACGTTGCATTGCTGATGAACAACTTCAAAAAGTTCTACAGACGAAAAATGAAGAACAAATATAACAATGCTTCTACTTCTAACCCTACTTCTTCTTCTCAGGATAAGGATTCTTATAAATCTAAGATGATGTGCTATAATTGCAGGAAACTGGGTCATTTCATTAGAGACTGCCCATATCCTAAAGCTGAGAAGTATACTGAAGAAGAAAAGAGAATCAGAAAAGAAAGAAAGCATCAGACAGCTAAGGCGATGGTAGCAAAAGCAGAAAAGCCAGCTGCCGTTTACTCATCTGATTCAGATTCTGACACTTCTGATGAAGAGTCTTCTGATGAAGAGAGCCCTGCCCTTCTCTGCCTGATGGCTAAGGAATCTGATGACTCTGAGGATAGTGAGGTAACTCCTCTTGAGAATGAACTATTTAGTTCATTTGAACAAATGATGCTTAACAATACTACTATTGCTGAAGCATATAAAAAGCTTAAGGAAGAGATGATATTGCTGAAAGAGCAAAACAGTTCACTGAAACTCTCAGCTGAAAGGCCAAGAGAATCAGCTGAATATAAACAGCTTGAGCAAGAACATGAGTCTCTGAAAGCTGAATGTGAAGTCTATAAAGGAAAAATCATGGAACTTGAGAAAGTCATTGAGTCTCATGAGAAGTCATCTGTTGCATCCACTCATATGTCTAGTAAACAGAAGACACCTTTAGAACAGGATAAGCAAGAAATGAATCATACTGAGAAATTTATATCTGCTGACAATAGTAAGGTCATCCTGTATGTTCAAACTGCTAGACCTGCTTCACCTGAGAAAGTATTAAAGGAGACGAAAACTCCTAAGGCTAAAAAGAGCAAAGAGCCTAGTGTAGGAAAACAGACTAGTAAGCCTAAACAGAAGAGTCCTAGGAAGTCCTCTGATAAGGCTAAAACTAATCAGACTAGTGATAAAACTAAGTCGTCTGTTAATGAGCAAGCAAGTAGTAAACCAAAGAAGCATAAGAATAAGAAAAATCAAAATGCTTGGTATGAAAATGAGTCTTATTATGTGCAACCTGCTGCATATCATCCTATGTATCATGCACCTCAATTTCCAACTTACTATGCACCATACCCTGCTCATCCAATGCATGCATATCCTCCTTATCATGCATCTTACTCTGCATTTGAACATTATCCTTATCATGCTGATCATCAACAATATGACAAATCTGATGAACGTGGTAAAGGCAAAGCTATTCATACTCCTGTTGAAACTCAGAAACCTAAGAAGCCTAAGACTTCATCATCTTGGGTTGTCAAAGGTGGAACTAATCCTTCAGGACCCTCTCAATAAGGGTACCTAAAACAATTTTATTTTGTTTTGTAGGTTAGGATTAGGAGTAGGAGTAAAGTAGAGAAGATTTGGTACTTGGACAGTGGCTGTTCAAGGCACATGTGTGGAAAAATAAAATTAGCACTTAACACCCTCTATTTAAGAACAAATCAGCAACTAGGGGTGGGATCGGGACGGGTTTTCGGGAATTCGGGTATTTCGGGACGGGATATCGGGTTTCGGGATCTCAAATTCAAATCCCGAAACCCGGTAGATCAACCAAGGTCCCGAGAGTTTCGGGTACCCAATTTAATTTCGGGATTTCGGGACGGGACCGGGTGTCCCGATAAACTATTATTTTTTTTTATTTTTTTTAGTTTAATGCAATTTTCAAACCGCCTCGGATCTTATGTGTCAATATTGGTATGCCATTTCACCATCTTATGCACAACATGTAGACTCAGAAATGATCTCAAAACCTCAAGACCTGATTAAAGAAAATTATTGGAGAAGTTTGAAAATTGAAAGATGTTATATGTTGAAAAACTGAACGTCGGCGAGCAACGGATGAGTGGCGGACATCGGGAGTTGAGTTGTGGTGGAGTTAAGTATTATGATTAGATACATTTACTTGTATGTTTGGATTTTAGAGAAGAAGAATACGTAGAATGAGATGTGAATGGTTGAATTTTAGATTTAGATTAGGTATTTTGATTATATATATGTTTTAATTAAACTATGTAATCGGGACCGGGTTCCCCGATAGGGTGGGGATCAAAACCCGAAACCCGTCCCGATTTTTTGGGACCGGGTTTTGTCCCGTCCCAACTGAAAAAATACCCGTTTTGTCCCGTCCCAAATGGGAAAAACCCGATCGGGATGGGACGGGTACCCGAAACCCGATCCCATTTACCCACCCCTATCAGCAACTTCCACCCCCAAAACACAATAAATGGGCACTTTGCACCCCAAAACACAAAATTAACACTTAACACCCTCAAATTTTAAAAACCCAAACCCATCGTTTTTTTCGTCAAAGTTGACTATTGGAGTGAAAAAATCTAAGGCAAAGTAGGAAATTCATTTTTTTACTTAAATTTTACAAAATACAATTATAAATACTCGAATACTCATTTCTCTCTCCATCTATCTTTTCAATAATATAACCATAAATAAGTAAATAAAGTACAAGTAAACTTCTCGAAGACCCATTGTCTACTTCAACATATCAAAGACCCATAAATAATTACCTATTTTGCCTTAAAAAAATTCACCTTAATAGTCAACTTTGCCCAAAAAAATGAGGGGTTTGAGTTTTTTTTTTAATTTGAGGGTGTTAAGTGTTAATTTTGTATTTTGGGGTGCAAAGTGTCGATTTATTGTGTTTCGGGGGTACAAGTTGTTAATTTGTTATTAACTAGGGAGTGTTAAGTGCTAATTTTATTTTGGCGGGGCAAAGTGCCAAAGATTTACAATAGAATTACCTATTTTGCCCTTGAGTTTTTGCTTGAAAATAAAAGAGGGTGCAAAGTGCTGTATTTTTTCATATTTTGAGGGTGCAATGTGCTAAATCTAAGTTTTGAGGGTGCAAAGTACCTATTCCCCATGTTTCGGGGGTGCAAAGTGCAAAAAACTCGAAAATAACACACTCCCCCCACCCCATTTCAATCGTCTTCCCCTACGTCACAGACTCACAGATCCCTTATGCAAAGTAAACAAATAAAATATTTTCATGAAATTTTCATGAAAATATGTAGATATATACATAAGTTAGACTAGACATACTTTAATTATTTGTTTGTTCATTTGGAGATTTGGAAATTTCAAAGATACTATATGGCTCATTTATAACGTTAATTGAACCTTATGAACAAATAGAAAGGTAGAAGATGAAGATGAAGATGAAGGTGTGGTTGAAGTTTTGGAGATTGAGAAATTTTGAGAGAGAAACGACAAGAGCATAAGAATGATGAAGTTTAGAAAATCTAATATCTTTCTAAATATATTTTTATGTGAGACAAATGATGTAAGAGATATGTTATTTTATTGTCAAATCAGAGTAGAGTTTGTATAGGTTTTGTTTGAAAATTGTTGTTTGCTTGGCTTTTGAGATAGTAGTTTGAGAAAACTAATTGAGACATGAAAAATTTATTCGAGAAAGTAGAAAACATGTTTGTTTGGCATTTTCCAACAAGAAATTTTTTTGAGAAACGCCAAACAAAAAGGCCCTAAGTGTCTCTGGCATCGAAATTGCCCTCAACAGTTGAAAATCATTTTTTTGGTTGATTACACATTTAATTGGTTGAAATTCATTTTTTGGAGCTCTTTATTTCAATTGGAATTTTGCGGGTTCAGATCTTTGACACGTTCCATCAACTTTATGATCCTCGTTGGTTTTCTCTAATGTTTGTAGGAATCAATTTACAAATTTAACGCATCCCCAAAATGAGTGAACTTGGTCTTTCTTACGACTAATTGGAATATATCTAAAAATTTGGGAATTTATTTCGTGTCCACGAGGGAAAGGTAAAAAGGAGGTTCGATAATCCAAATCACCTCTTCAATCTTTCCATACCATACTTACAAAATATTCCCCCAACCTTCGTGGCCCAATTTAGATCAAATATCCTACCTTCAACATCACCTTAACCCATCATCTGAGATGATAATTGCTGTAGGAGATTGAACAATGTGGTGTCATTCTTATTCACAAGGTTTAAGAATTTTTTTAGATCAGGCCTATATAAGAAATTTTCCAAATAATGGTGGCAGACAAGATTCGATGAAAGATGATGCTAGTTATGGGTGGAGAGATGAATTTGGGTGACAGTGTTTGTAATCGTAAAAAGAAGAGTAGGAATTCAATCAGTGTTTTTGTTCGATCTTTTGATCTTTCCAATTAAAATTACTATTAACCTGAGGTAAGTCTGAATTACAAAATTTTCTCTCACGTACTGAGTATTACAAAAGTTCTCTCGGGATTTGTCATCATCTTATGATTAGCACTTTACCCCCTGCAAATTTTCGATTTCATTTCAAGAGGGCTGTGATTGGTATGTCTATACTTCACAAGTTGTGATCATGTATGTATAAACAAAAATAAGTACTAGTATATGTTGGGAAAAATGCAAGATACTCTCCTGTGTTATGCTAAACTTGCAAGAAACTACCCTGTGAAATTTTTATTACGTCAAACTTTCTTGTGTTATCAAAAACTCTGCAAAAAACATCAAATTTGTAAAAAATATGCCGTTTTGAATCGACATTTTTAAAAAATTATTTTAACAATATATCACATGAAGTTGTAGGGATCAACTTTGAAGTGTTTAAAAAATTATTTCTTGAAATCTGTCGATCAACAGATCTGAAACGACCGATTTTTAACAAATTGGGTATTTTTGCAAAGTTTATGAAAATACAAAAAAGTTTGGCGCAAAAAAAATTTACAGAATAATTTCTTGCATGTTTAGCATAACACAGAGAGTATTTTGCATTTACTCGGTATATGTTAGATGAGGACAAATGTGTAATAATTGAAGCATCGGATGGTCAAAACCCCAATGGCCAAAGGGGCAATAAGCTGAGGTGGCACAATTATTTCGAATAGCCCGTAATTGTGAATTGGGTAACCGAACTCAAAATAAGGTCTGATGCCTTTATCAATTTGGGCCTAATCTGGCCTAATTGGGGCAACCAAAAATGGGTCATAAATATAATAAAAAAGGTCAAATTGTATCTCTCCGTTGGCTTAATTAGAGCTATTTCAAATTATTATATCTAGGTCAGGTGCATGCCTCTCTAAGTTTCCTCTTTCTCTCTCTCTATATATATATAGGGTAAACATTACATTTGGTCCCTTTTATCATTAACTTTTTACAGAGTGGTCCCTCTTATGTTTTTTTTTCCAGTTTAATCCCTACTATGTATTATTTGTTTCACTTTAGTCCTTTTCATATATTCCAAGGCGGTTCCGGTAACATGTGATATTCTCATAAGGGCAATTTCGTCATTTCAAGTAAAGTAACATAGATATTTTCGTCTTTCCAATCATTTGAAAAAAAAACTATAGATTTAATATCTTCCAAACTATGCTTTCATTCCAGTCCAACTTAATCGTCCATTTCTTTCCAAACTAGTGTTTTCTCTCAAAATCTTCTTCAAACACCAAAATTGCTAACCAATTAAACAATATCTCAAATGGTCTCAATAGCGAACGGACGAAAATGCCCTAAAAAAAATTCATATGCATGTCACGTGTTATAATTAGAACTACCTGATAAGGACTAAAGTGAAACACATAGTTCATAGTAGGGACTAAAATGAAATAAATAATTCATAGTAGAGACTAAAGTGAAAAAAAAATATAAGAGGGACCACTCTGTAAAAAAATAATAATAAGAGGAACCAAAAATGATATTTACCCATATATGTATAACAATTCGGAACAAGTGAAATCCTCGTATAAGGCGACAAAGCATACATTCAAAAATAAACAACCGTCCTTTTTCCCCACCCAATTTTTAAAAATTGGTTTAATCAACCCGAAAATATTAAAAGAAAAAAGAGTGGATTGTTTTATTCTGTCCAAAAAAAGCGGGGAATGTACATTTCCTTGAAACAATTCCCAAATAACTATTTTACGCCTTTGAGCCCGCATAGAACCTTTGATTATACCTCGGCGAAAATCTGATTGTTGTGAATAGCGTATACATTAAAAAATAAACAACCAATGATATATTACTATAAAAAAAAAGACCAACAGGTGATTGCTCTAGTGGAAGGGACTAGTCACTACAAAGTAGCGGACTCAGGTTCGAATCCCTGTTGGGGGAGGTTCCCACTTTATGTGTCTGACGCGCCTCGAATGGGATTAAAAGAAAAAAGAGTGGATTGTTTTATTCTGTCCAAAAAAAGAGGGGAATGTACATTTCCTTGAAACAATTCCCAAATAACTATTTTACGCCTTTGAGCCCGCATAGAACCTTTGATTATACCTCGGCGAAAATCTGATTGTGAATAGCGTATACATTCAAAAATAAACAACCAATGATATACTAGTATAAAAAAAAGACCAACAGGTGATTGGTCTAGTGGAATGGACTAGTCACTACAAAGTAGCGGACTCAGGTTCGAATCCCTGTTGGGAGAGGTTCCCACTTTATGTGTCTGACGCGCCTCGAAAGAGATTAAACCCTTGGGATTTGGGAAACCAAAAAAAATAAAAAATAAATAGAAGTATAAAAAAAAGTTACAATTGAAAACTTAAATTAACAATTGCTATTTTGAGACTATGACAAGACTTTATTTTTATTTTACAGTAGCATGTAATAGACATAATTCCGTAAATTGAGTTTTTCCGTAATTGGGTAAAAGTTCCACCCAATGATAATGTAAATTTAGTCTATAGGGTTTGTAATGCAAATATAGCTCACACATCCAATTTTGTATTTGTCTTTCCGAAAAGAAAAAGAAAATGATAAGTTTATTCATCTAAACTACATCTTATATTTTAAATTCTAATTTTTATTAATTTAATGATTATTAAAAAAATGACTCACACTTATTTATTTTTTCTACTTAACTCTATTTTAATTTAGTGAATTAGTTAAATTTAATAATTAATTTTTAAGTAATTATAAATAAATCGATAAATCTTATACTAAAATGTCTACCACCAAGCTCCTACACCTGATCTAGATATATTAGGGACGACACATATGTACACATATTATTCAAAAAAACAAAATGATTTGAGATTACTTTGAAGTCTTCTATTTGTCAAAGTGAGTTGCTCGAATCATAGGGTAAAAAAAAAAACACATTCATGTTCCATAAATAATCCATCAATAGAGTTACTAATTCACTACACCAATTTGATATGAACAAAAAGAGTTAGAATCATCCCAAGTTAGTCCAATATAAATGCAACATATAATAAACACAACCAGCATGCATCAAAAGACCCAGAAGTACTACTACATGTTGTGTTTTGAGTGTTCTGAATGGTTTGACCCTACGATGCTCAATTTTTCCTTTTCTTCCAGGAACCAACAACACTTTGCCTGCCACGCGGTTTTCCATTGCTATATGAGCATTCGCCGCTTCAGAGAAACTAAATGTTTTACCAATTAATGGTTTGATATGCCCATCACTGATCAGTGGCCATAGCAAAGTCCTAGATTTCATCAAGAGTTCCTCCAATATTCTAGGAGGTAACTTTACTAAACTAGCCCCTACACATTATATAAATCTTAATTAATTTCGTCAATTTGGAATAAGGAACTAAATAAGGAATATTGTAATAGTAACTCAATATTAAAAATTGAATTTATAAATACCTAAAACATCAATATCCTTCTCGCAAAGGACTTGAAGGTCGAGATTAACTATTTCCCCACTTTTATATCCTATTATTATAAGAGAGCCGCCAGGAGCAAGACAATCTAAATTCTTGTGGAAAGAATCTCGTCCATAGACATCGATTATTATGTCCACTCCTATCAAGAGACCAACACATTAAACTCATTAGAACAGACATGTCATCATGTGAAAATATCAAATTAAGTCAATGTGTTTTCTGGGATCCAATATAGTTATTGGGGAAGGTTCATAGATACTACTAACTCTCATGCATTTTGAAAAAAATAAAAACAAAGAGCTTTTGGTATACGGACCTGAAAAACAAATGCAAAACTATTTTAGTATTACCTTTGCCTCCTGTTTCAGCCTTTACACGCTCGCAAAAGTCTTCAGTTTCATAGTTGATGCAGACCTTTGCCCCCAAAGTTTTACAAGTTTCCAACTTTTCTTGCGTTCCTAGACAAACAAGACATTGAAAAACAATGTATTCTTCAAGCCACATTTTATTTGGACAGAAGGAAGGGCGGAATAAGACGTAAGAAAGACATTGATTAGAAAACAGTACATATATTATCTTCAATAGCAATGTTTTGCTTATTTTTTCTAGTAAAAAAAATATAGTATCTTCATTAGCAAGAAATGATTGCGGATTACCATCCTACTTCCATAATGTTCCTGGAATTTTTCCAGTGATTTCAATAAGCACAAAATCGACAGAAGACAACATCAATATGCCTTATATGGTTCAAACAATGAATAAATTTCAATAGATGTCTTTGAAAGTTTTTTTCATTACTTATTACTAAACTCTCACTTGCTTCCTTAATAATCAATATTTGGCTGGTAGAACCATAAATTACCACTTTTAGTACATTCATCATCAAGTTAGGATGCTTATATATCATCCTTAAAATCATAAAGTATAGAATCAAAATTCCTTCATTGGGTTTTGTTGAAGCAAAAATTAAGTGCACATTAATGCTAATTTAACTACAAACTACAAAGTGTACTAAAACTTGACCAAAATAAATTAATTGATAAAAGTGTTATTACCAACTACCACAAACACATCAGAACCGGTGCATTTAGCATATTGGAGTGCAATCACACCAACCCCCCCTGCAGCACCATGTATCTGGAAATTGTTTCGAAAATTAGTACTATAATTTTTTAATTATAATTTATAATAGTTTTAGGTAGTCTAAGAATAAGAGCTAATGCCAATTTTTCCCCAACATAATGTTCAATTTTATAACCTCTTTTTCAAATCACAGGAGGTAAATTATACTTTAAAAGTCACATGGGGTAAATTGCCATTAACTCATAATAATAATAATAATAATAATAAATACAATACCATAATTTTTTTTCCAAGAGTAGCAAATCGCAATGTAGAAAGACAATACATAGTTAAGCATGCTGCTTGAGGTAAAACAGCTGCTTCCAAGAGGGAAATTCCTTGAGGAATTTTCAATACATGTATTGCAGGAACCGCCACAAATTCTGCATATCCTCCACCATTCTTCAGAACGGCACACACCTAACATAAACAAAATTATAATAACATAACTTAAGCATGAAGAAACACAACAAGGATTCCATAAATATTAATGGGATCAATAAACTTTTACCTGATTGCCTTTGCTGAAATCGACAACATTTTTTCCTTTGGAATAAATCACACCGGAGCACTCATATCCTAGGTATATTCCCTTACATAATTCGTAACCTCGGCGATCGATATCAAATACATTGACTCCCGTAGCTGTTACTTTGATCAACACCTCATCGTCTTTGATTGTTGGAACTGGAATTTCATATACGTTCAGAACTTCTGGACCACCGAGATCTTCATAATCAACAATCCTCATTAATCTCTAGGAAAAAAAAAAAGAATAATCAACATTACTCTCATCAATATTATTAAGAAAGAATGGATAACAAGTTACTTTCATCCAAATAAAAGATTGTAGGTTGGTATTCATGAACCTAAATTAATGGATATAAAAATTCCAATACTAATAAGCAAATCACAATGTGTAAGTTAAGGGGAAAAGATAATAAAACATTACACGAATATTAGAAGACATTTTTGGAGGCGTTGGTTAAGGTAGATCTGTTCCAATCTGTACTGCTTCAGTTATAGATCATAATATGGGAATATTTTAACATCATATGGTTAAGTGATTCATACTTTCTTGTTGTTTGGTTTTGCCTAAACTTTTGCTCTTAACAATAAGAAAATTATTAGATTCATAAGCTGCATACTCGTTCTTGTCAATTTTTCGTTGCGGTAATTCTCCTAATAAATCTCAACTATCTCTAAAACCATTCACCTTATTTATGTTTATTCAACGAATTTTTAATATAAATAAATTAATTTTTTTTATTCGTATACAGACATGTTTAATTTGGATCAGCTCAAGAATTGAAACCTTAAGCAAAGTAAAAAAAGTAGGAATATACAGTACTGCTCAATTGAGGATCTAAATTAATTCCCATAAACCCTAAATCAGAATTCTCCAATTCCACCAATTTTCCATCATCCGTCATAAATTTCACAACTCCAGAATCAAAACATCGACTCCATCTTCCCTAAATATAATAGGTATCCATGGAAAGGTAAATAGATAAGGCGCATTTTGGTATCTCATTCTGTAATCTCCAATTTCTGATTGAGCATATGTATTTAGCTAATTTACTTATTTGAGAAGAATAACCTAGATATTGTATTAAGCAATTCATAATTTATTTTAGAAAAAAAAAATTATGCTCCCACTGGTTGTATATAATAGTCTTTGTTTAAGGTAGATGAACAAGAATTAGAAATGGACTCTTTTTAGACAACATGGCCAAATTTTGTTTAGTCTTAATTTTTTTCCATCTTATGTGTTTATTGACATAACATAAGAACAATGCGTGCGATGGTGATGAAAAAAGGTTGGCTCTCTAGCGTGTTAGAGCTTCAAGAAGTCGAAGTACCACAGATTAAGAAGGATGAGGTATTGATAACGGTTTTGGGCATTGGGGTCAACAGGGATGATTTGTGCTCAGCAATTGGTGTGTGTCCTGGAATCCAGTGTTCTGGACTAATTGAGTCCTTCGGAAGAGATGTCCATAATTGGAAAGTTGGACAGAGGGTAAGCATCACTAATCTATTTTTATCAATTATAAACAAATACTATAAAAGAATAATTACTCTCCTCATTTTAGGTGTAAATGTAGGTTTTGCTAGTAAGTGATCATGGAGATCCTCTTTGCCAGTATTTTGTATATATATATATATGAATCTTGTTTAAGAATACAAGAATGAAGTAAGCTTGAATCTTAACATTACAACTTTTCTAATAATGATCTTCCCCATGTGTAGTTTTTTAGGCAAAACGAGAACAAGTAGAGGGTGAGTGATGCTAAAGAATTAGAAAATACTTTTTATTCTTGTAAGACTTATTCTATTTGACAAATAAATTAATTGTATGATACTGCAGGTTTGTACTATTGTAGATGGTGGAGCCTATGCCGAAAAAGTAGTTGTACCTGCAAGTCATCTTCTTGAAGTCCCTGATACAGTTTCTATAAAAGATGCTGCATGCTTACCTCACGCAGCTTGCAATATTTGGTTAGCTCTAACCAAAAGAGAAGAGGATTTTATTATGCCAGATGAAACAATAATGGTGAGAATAAACTTTTTATTCTAATTCCCTTACCACAAAGAAGGGATATCTAAGAAGAGCTTATATATGATGAAAAGTGAAAACAATCATTTTCATATCACTAATTTGTTATCATATTTATTTTGTATCTAAATTGGTTTGTTGGCCTCTAAGATGACTAACTCCTGAAAACTATTTATATGTTACTATTTTCATTATCGATTTATATAAAACTATTATGTGATAGTTAGCATTCCCTTGCAGTTTATATTCATTTGTAATTTACTGGCCTTGTTTTTTCTCAATTCTCCAGATTCGTGACGGCACGTGTGCTATTGGTGCACTAGCCATACAGTTCGCCAAATACAAGGGTCTGAAAGTCATTGCCACTGTAGGTGAGCTTATTTACTCCATACTTGTTATGTGTTTGTTTCTGTAACGAGTTATAACATCGTTGTTCTCATGTACTCATTCTAATGCATTCTTTGTCAAATTTTAGATAGAGATTCCGATTTAGGACATTGCCGCGATTATGGTGCAGATGTTAGCATTAACCATACCAAGAGCGACTTTGTTAGTTCAGTTATAAGAGAGACAAATGGGGAAGGTATTATGAAATCTGTCATTTTATCATTGAAAGATTGCCTCTTGCATCAGTTTTGTTTTTTCCTGTTTGCAAGCAAATTGTTGCTTTGTCTCTTTTCATAATCTCTATAGTAACTAGATATGTAGGTATTCATTTTGTCGGCATGTCATTGAATACCTGCTTCCGTTAAGTAGTTGGCATTGTTTTTTGTATTTGCATTGAATTAGTTCTTTGTCGAGATAAGGGGGAAAGAAGTCTTGCTTAAATTCAACCAAAATTGAGGGTAGTAATTTTTTTCATGGTTTACTAACATCCATTTATATTAGCATTCTTATTCTTTGTCGAGATAAGGGGGAAAGAAGTCTTGCTTGAATTCAACCAAAATTGGGTAGTAAGTTATAAAAATCATGGTTTACTAACATCCATTTCTATTAGCATTCTTATTCTGACAATACCTTACAAATCTTTTCCTTTTGGTGTATCAAACTCTTAGAAAGTTTTGGATTTTGACACTTTTAACTTTTTGAGATGTTGGAAAGTCCTGTTTTGATTGATATTCATGTAGTTAGCTTGTCTCATAACAAAATATGGCCCCAGTAAATGGTGGAGTTGTCTAGTGCCTTAGACTAGGTGTAGTCAAGCTAACAATTTAAATTTGGTGGTTGCTGTGATTTTATATTATGTTGCCATGCCACCCTTTGATCCAAGAATTAGAAGTTATATGGTTCCTTGACGTTTTGGGTCTTGTCTAGTTAAAAACTTAGTTGGCCAGAAATGGTTATGTATGGGATGTAAATAGCTAGATTGATATAGAATACCAAGGTGAATGGATTTATATCTTTTTTCAATGGATTTTTAACCTTGCTGCATTTGAATTCTGTTTGTATAAATATTTTTTTTTATAATAAAATTTTGTTTGTAAATTGAGATATGGCATGTTCCTTTCGCTTTAGTACTAATCAGTCTTTGCAGGTGCTGATTTTGTACTCGATTATGGAGCTAACAGGCTTTCCGAAAACTTTTGGTGTTGTGCTTTATGGGGTAAAGTGTTTATTACGGACTTGCATGGGATGAAGAAAAATTCTATAAATCTTGCACAACTTATTGTAAAGCATCTTCAAGTCAGAGGTACAAAGTTTTTAAGTTAATTATGTTTTAAATATTAACTTGCACCTTCAATAAAACTTTAACAAACTTGATGAAATGGTTTTTACTCTTTATCATTTTTTTCCCAAGGACATCGTTTGCTTTTGCATAAATTGCCAGTTCAACTGTCATTTTTAATTTATTTGCATGTTTATCTTTCATCGTTGAGTTTTGTTGCGTAAATTGCTAGTATAACTGTCATTTTTAATTAATTTGCATGTTTATCTTTCATCATTGAGGTTTGCTGTTTAAAGATATCTCATAAATTATTCTATATTTTTTGCTTTTAAAGTAAAAAGAAAAAATAAGGGCCTTATAAGTGTGTACTTTTTTTGGATGATTTATATCTTGAGTAGAATACTTACCAAGACAATCTTACATTTTTTTTTTTTTTTTTGCAAACAGTTCTCGACATACGGTGCAAAAGTTTGGAGCGCAGGGCAGCTATCATCGATGAAATACGACACAACATATGGCCTGCAGTTAAGAATATCAAATTTAAGGCTCGTGCTTACTACTCTTTGATGGAAGCACAAAGAGCGCATGAGTTTATGACGAGAAACAACATCATGGACAACATTATTCTATTTAACACTGAGAAGAACAAGGATGAAGAGTCTACTAAGTAAAAGGAAAAAGGGTGGGAAATCCAGATAGAAATAGTGTTGTATGACCTTTGAATTATGGTACACAAGTCTGGTAAAACAAGTATGCTTATTACTTTCTTTTATTGCTTTCAGTCTTTCTTTTTTTAACTAATGAAAAGAAATGGTCAAGTCACCCATTTTAAGAATATAAAGCAATGGGGAATGGAGATTGGTTCAGCTGCAAAGCAATGAAAGAAAGTCATAAACATACTTATTTATATACTTAAAATGCTAGTATATTGTCACCCGGAATGCGTGTTTGCTACTAGCATCCGCTTGATTAACAAACATCTTCTGCCTAAAAAAAGGAAAAAAATCTTTAAATGGATGACTTATAAAATGGTTGCTGATATAGGAAGAGAAATTCAGAAGATGTTTATATTCTTTTGGTTAGTTTTTTTATGGAAAAAAAAATATAAATCTGGACTGAAAGTATTTCGATTCTCTTTTCATGATGAGGGAATTTTCGTGGCTACCCTCTGAAGTAGCCACCATCCGCCATGGTAGGGGGATTTTAGGGACACTTTTTATGCAAAAGTAGTCCTTAAAAGTGATCTAACATGACAGATGGTGGTTATCCAGAGAGCAGCAACGAATATTCCTGAGATGAGATAGCAACAATCAATAATAACTAGTGTTTTGATACACCAATTAGTTAGATACATATTAGAATTTCCAACCCTTAAAGTGTAATTAATTTCAAAGTAAACCGACTTGGTTGGAAATGCTCTAAGGCGTTCCTGTAAAAGTTAATTAAGCTCTAAAGCATTTTTAATCTCTATGGAAATTAGTCACGTTTGCAGTGTAATTCCTTGCTTGTATTGTTTTGTATTTTTCTCCCAAAAAGTTAGCTTTAATCACTTAATTTTCCATGCTAGCTTATAATTAATTATGAGCTAACTTTCCTTTTAAGAAAGTGTACCACAACATAGTACTAGCAATGTTCTTTTGAAAAAGTTTCCAGGCATCATTTTTTCACTGCACAAGTAGACAACGTTAGAACTAGACTCGAGGTGTCACCCGGAATGCTTTATATAATTCCGGGTGATTTTGGAGCTTGGTAGCAGTGGAGATCGACTCTTAAGTTTTGTATAATAATAACCTTTGTGTCCACTTTCATCAAAAGGTTATACATAACTTGAATAAATATGGGATCAATGTCACTATAAGAAATTTTACTATTGGATATGAATAATTTCGTTGCGAAATATCATAATTTTGTTTCTAAAGTGTATTAGGGACGAAATATTTTCGTTGCTCAGTTTGTCTCCAACTTTGCGTCGCTAATAGTCTTCGGCTACAATTTATATGATATAGTCGCGAATTGTAACTATATCATATAAACATGTCTTGTGGTGTGAAGTATGCTTAAAGTCAAACACGAATGAGGCCCAAATACAAATTTTTACTTGCATGGGTGAATGGAATTTACCATAAAAATATTAAAACAAAATGAACTGAAGTTGAATGAGAAACTTATAAATAAAAAAATATTGACATGGAATGATATCTTCTCTCAATCCCATAAAGTTTCAATAATGAGGGTGTGTTTGAAAATTCTTTTGTAAATAACTTATGAGTTTTTTTTAGGTAAAATTGCAAAAAAGTCCCAAACTAATTACTGATTTTAGATTTTCATCCCGAACTATTTAACTTGGCGAATTTCGTCCCGTAATTTAATATTTTTTTGGAATATCGTCCCAAACTAACTACTAATTTTGATTTTTCGTCCCAAACTATATCAACTCGCCAAATTTCGTCCCATAATTTACCATTTTGTATAAATTTAGTCCCAATATTAAATTTCTTATTTAATGAAAATGACGTTCAATCTTGTAATTAATTTTGGACGAACTCTGAAATATTATATAATTATTTATGTTAAAATTTACCATGTCATGACACTTAAGCAGCCATGTGATAATTCATCGGCAAATGCGCAATTTCGTCTTATAATTATGGTGGGACGATATTCCAAAAAAATATTAAATTACGGGACGAAATTCGCCAAATTAAATAGTTTGAAACGAAAATCCAAAATCAGTGATTAGTTTGGGACGATTTTTACAATTTTGCCTTTTTCTTACTTTGAACATATTAATTTGTTGTTTAAAAAATTAGCTTCAACTTTTTACAAAATAGACTATTTTAAGCTATAAACTTCTCGTAGATTATTTCTGGTTATATTAAATTTAACTCATAATTTTCAATTTAAACTTATTCGTTAGAGATTGTAAACAACAATTTAAAGTGTATTAACTCACAATTTTCAATTTAAAAAAAAATCAGGTACAATTATATAATATTACTTACGCAAACAACAATTTAAAGCGTATTAACTAATATTGATATCCTTAAAGATCTTATCCATAATGGTAATCAAACAACTCCTTAGAAGACATTCATGATTTTTCTCAAAAAAAAAAAAAAAGAAGACATTCATGATTGTACTAGAAGCTAAAAACTAAACATTTTAAGAGACATTTTTCACTAGATCAAATCTAAAATATATGTCTTTCTTTTTTTTCCGAAAATAAGTTTAGAAGATATGTCAAAGACACTGAGATTTTTTTTTTTTTTTTTTTATTATATCAATAAGATATTGCAGTTAAGAATATATCACATCATAATGTAATTATGTAATTGTAATTTGTAATAGTCTTTCTATTTTAGTAATGTTGTGAATGATTAATTATAAAAAAATAAAAAAATTAACAAAATACTCTCATCATAAAAAAAAGGTTTAACAAATAATCAATACATATAATAATTAAAAATAAAAAACTACCGCCGAAAATAATCAAAATACAATAAATATAAGCATCCCTCCCGCCAAAAGACGTAGAAAAACCCCCGCCGGCCGCCTCCAGTATTACACACTGTATACCCAAAGTAACCACAAAGCGCGTGAACTATGGAGGACTCTGCTTCACCCACAACCCCTTCACCAACACCATCGGAAAACCTTAACCCCCCAAAAAACACCTTCAATTCGAAAAATACATTCCACATCGGTGGAATAGCGGTGGAGTTCCCGTACCAGCCGTATGGAACTCAACTAGCGTTCATGAACCGCGTGATATCCACGCTTGATCGATCTCAGAGAGAAGGTCACTGCCACGCGCTGCTCGAATCGCCTACCGGTACTGGAAAATCGCTGTCGCTTCTCTGCTCCGCCCTGGCGTGGCAGCAGAATCAGAAACAGAAGAATTTTCTCGCGAATCTAACGCATTCAAGCTCGCGGGCTAACCCCGAGGCGATTACAGATCCAATCAATCATGGAGGGGGTTTCATTCCTGAGACTCAGCCATCAGGTATTCGATTTAAGTCAATATACTTTTTTAAAAAACAGGTCATAATTTGTATTCAAGGGCAAAATAACAAACTGCTATTGACTAATTTTGAATGGTCTGAAGTAAAGTTTGTGTTATTTCACTTTACTGAAGTTGTATCAAAATTGTACTTTAGCTCTCATGTTGTAAAATTTGTAAACTGGAAATTTCAATTTCTTGTTAATTATTGTCTCTTAATGTCATCTGTTGGTTTATTACTTTAGGAAACCCGGCAACAGCTCCACCTATCACAACCAACTCCAGAAAGGAGAAGTCAAGATTGGCTCCCACCATCTTTTATGTGTCGTAAGCTTCAAAACCTCGGGAGTAATTCAATATTTCATAGCGTAACTGGAATTCTATATAAATAAATTAGGAAAACTATGGTCAAAATTTCATTCTGAGATATGCAATTAGGCTTTAATTAAACAAGTTTCTCCATACTAGTGGGAAGTCTCAGCGTAGTAAATTGAACTTTTTTAGCTCAATAATAACTGATTAGTTAGCTTTTCTTATCAGGAGAACACATGGACAAATCACTCAAGTCATTCGGGAGTACAAAAAAACAACTTATCGTGTTCCAATGGCAGTTTTGGTAGGCTCCTACTATTCTTAACTTCTTAACTTCTTATGATCATTATTAGGTGCATTTACTATTTCATATAATTTAGAGTATTCCAATGTCATGAGCAAATGCTTTATTACCGACATTTCTGCATTATTTGACAAAGTTTCTGTGATCTAATATTATCATATTCATATTTTACTTTTGTACTTCATCAGTTAACAAGCATGGATCAAAAAGTATGTTGCTTAAATTTTGAGAACACGAGTAACGGGTGTATGTATGATCATCTAAGTTGTCAACTGTTTAATGTCGGGGAGGGGGGATTGGCGAAAAGTTATCTTGGTTTAGGAGATAGGTCAGGACTTAGAATACATTTTCATATGATCAGCAAGCTATTACATTGCAATGTCGTCCACATAACTTCAATATTTAAAAGATTATATGAAGAATTTAAATTCATGAAATATGCTTTTCTTATTTGGACAACTGTAAACCGATTTGTTTTGTTGGTAATGATGCAGTTGTAACTCAAGTTCTAGGACTTGTGTTAGTTGAAGTGTCATGACCAGTCCCAGGAATAAGGATCATGATTGGGTGGATATGAATATTATTGATAGTTCAAGTTCATTATTAACTTTTGGCAATGCAGTTCGTCTTTGTGTAGCTTTTCTTGTTTTTCCTATTGTCAACTAGTTGTAGAGAATGAATGTAGCATATTAAGGAGAAATATAGCATATTATGATATCTACGTCCAAAAACATTTTTTTTGCCGCGGGGTGGGGGGGGGGGGGGGGGGGTTGATTTAGGAAAAAGCAGTGAAAACATAACACATATTTGCTTCTTGATTTCTTCTCTTATTTAGGGAAAGGAAAAAAGAGTAAGTAATACCCATACTAGAGCATGAGTTCAAATAAACAATGTTAGATTTTTGTCGAGATGGGTTCAACCGATAGATCAAAGAGTCACAAACCTTGCTGCTACTCTTGTTAGTTGGGACAGAGCATCCTATCTCTACTCCTTGATTGTATGTTCTGTGGTCTGTGGACCTTGTGGATGTGTGCAATTTTTGTTACTCAAATTGACAATTTACCTCCCAGATGAACTTGTCCTTAATCAAATTAAGTGAAAATGAAACATATGAGTTCAACTTGCGAAGTTGCAGACATTAGGTTCCAAGCTAGTTGTGGTCTGTAGGTAGTACCCGAGAAATTAAGGGAACCCAATGATGATGGTTAAACTCTTTCTTTCTTGCTTGTCATTCTGTATGAATAATAATAATTCACTCTCAGGTTACTTATGGCAATTTCACTTATTTTTCTGCACTTTCAGGGATCAAGGAAACATTACTGTACAAATTCATACTTGCGGGGGGCAGATAATGTCGATGAACAATGGTTGTCTCTTTGCTTGAAAAGTAACATATGTCTTGTATTTGTTTCTTCTTCTGACAACTATGATTTTGAATTCCAGTAAGTTGCTTCTAAAGAATAAAGAAGATGCCTGTCCAGAATTCAAGTGAGTTAATTTTTTTCTCAGATACTCTGTCCATGCATGTGTTATTTTAATGCCCTTACATAGAATTGTTCCCTGTCAGAAATGTACATAAAGTCAAAGTTCATCCTTCTCTTCAAAAAGGAGGCTGTCACGAAGTCCATGATATCGAAGACCTCGTGAAAATTGGACAAGTAGTAAAAGGTCCCCCTTCCCACCTTCTAAGGTTGCTACATTTCTAAGTCTTGGTGCAGCACTCAATCAATTCTCTAAAGGAACTCTTTGATTTTCAGGTTGTTCATATTTCGCAGCACGTTCTATGGCACAAGATGCAGAATTAGTTTTTTGCCCATACAACTACATTATCAATCCCATCATCCGCAAAGCAATGGAAGTTGATATTAGTGGGAGTATTATCATTTTTGATGAAGCACAGTATGTTACTGACCTAGTTACTTGCTCTTAGTGATAATAATGATGCAACTTGCTTGCTGAGTAATAATGCAACCACTTACAGTTGTGCTTTCCCATCAACTGCACGCTAATAATTGTTGAATAAGTCCCCCAAAATAGCAGCTGGAAAAGCTCATTTTCACATATACAAGTCTAAAATTTACAGAAGAAAATGTCATTCTTTCGCAGTTATAGTGGTTTATTAAATGTCATTCTTTTGCAGTTATAGTGCTTCATTATGTCATGACACAAACTACTGATATTAAATTTCATGTTAATATTTTTAATTCTTCGCAATTTAACAAAAATCACTAACTAATTGCTAGATGTGATAACCCTTCACTTATTTAATTTCTTCTCCTTGTCAACTCCAATTTTTCATAATTGATCCAGTAACATAGAGGACATAACTCGTGATGCTGGTAGTGTCGATCTTGAAGAAGATGCTTTGCTCCGTAAGTGCAATCCTGTACTATTTTGCTTATTACCTGTTGAATCATCTCACATTGCTTTGTGTTTTAAAAGATTTGCAGACAGAACTGGGGCAGTTGAGTCTCAATGATGGCATGACTTACCAACCTTTGTTTGAGATGATACAGGTGCTGGCTTTAATTGTTAAGCTCTCCATTGTTTCCCGAATTTCCCTCGGAACTATTTAAAAGTTATTTTTATTCTCTGCAGGATGTTTTGAGTTGGATTGACAGGAGAAAAAATACCTTAGAAAAGCGCGAATTTCAACGTTATTCCCATTGGTTGGTCATTTATAAATACACTGATTATTTCATGTTGTAATGTCATCTATCACTGATCACCCTGTAGTTAAACTCAGGCTGCACATATTTTTCTATGAGAGGATATATGACACAATACTCTTGCTTTAGAAGTGATTGTCTCTTTTCTTTATCCTATAACTAAAAATATCAGAAATCATACTTTTATATAGCTTCTCGATGCTATTGCATTGTGCTCCACATAGCTTACCTTATAATATATAAATTCATCATGAGTGAATTTGAAGTTGGTGTTATTAAAGGTGTTTCAGGGCCATCCTTTTACTTTCTACTTATATAGCATGCTGCTCCTTTCATGGCTAGGAGGTTTTACTGATGAGGAATCACCTATATCAGGATTATCGTTGTTTTCTGTTTCGCAATATTTTTTTCTTCTCAAAACAAATAACTTGTTATTAATTTCATTGTATTTTGCTTGTTGCAACCTATTTCTATGTAGTTGGACTGGAGATAAGGCTTTAAAAGAGCTACAAGAAGCTAATATTTCACAGCAGAGCTTCTCAATTTTGCAGGAATGTGCAAAAAAGGTAATTTAAAAATTTATACAGTGAATCTAATATTGCTAGTTTCTTACAATATGCTTGATATTTCTTACCAATTTGTACCATCTCTGATGATGGTACATCAATGTGAAGGCAATCAAAGCTGCTACAGAGGCTGAGCTTGATGTTGAACATTTAACTGGAATGGCAGCAAATACACTGGAAGGTAATTCATCTCCTTCTCGTATTCTGCACCTTCTTTATTGAAGTAAATCCTAATGTCGGAATTGGCCCTGTGATTTAACATAGGGTTGTTTTCCTCACTCAATTACTTCTTCTCTGGGAATGGAGGGCACACCAATGACTATCAACTGGCACTGCAACGGTTTGTTAAAAAAGATGAAGGTACACTTGTTCAGTGTAATTTTTTAATCATAACTTATAACTTAAGTACATATGGGATTTTAAAGTGTAATGATATTGACTGATATGACCCTTGTAAATCAATTTTGTTTCCTATTCTTGCATAGTTGGTCAGATATCTTTACATGGTCGTAGATAGTTAAGGAGCAGGATGAGACGCTGAGTATGTGTAGTAAGACTAGTCTGCTATGGCCCTTTAATGTTATGAAAGACTGATTGAGGTCTGAAATGTCACCTTTATTTCAAACTTGCGCTCAACTAGTGGGAAAGTAACATGTTTAAAATTACCAATAATATAGAGATAAGATTTGCTATTGTGATATATATATTTCTAAAATTAGGTACTCTCACGAAGTCTTCCTCATGAGTAGATATGTTAATAAATCTTAGGAAGACGAGGAAATTAAAGTCTATTTTCTAATGACTTTTGGAATTCAAAATGATAGAACAGAATATATTAATGAAAAAACTTTAAAAACTATGGGAGACCCATGCCCGCCTGCACCTATTCAATCCACTGCTGATTGTATTGAGATTTACATATTCAATTACACATCCCTACACCTGTACACGATGTTTATTGTTTTTATGGTTGTGATATGGATGTGAGTTTGTTCTTGAGCAATCTTGAAATGATTACTCTAGTTGAACAACTTATGAAACTACCTTTTATAGCTGATCTTTACACTAAGAACAGTTGGTATTTCAGATAAGTATGCCTGTAATGACTGCTTAAGTTATTGATTTTCTGCTGTAGAAACGCTTATTCTGAATAATTGCATGGAAATGGTGCAGGTGGCTGTACTAACACATTTAGCTTATGGTGCCTGAATCCAGCTGTGGTTTTTAAAAGCATTGCCGAATTATCTCAATCAGTGATTCTGACATCCGGGTATATATGTTGCTTCAGGGTATTTGTATCAGAAGTTATATTTATTATTGCCATTAATTTGGCAGGAAGGTCATTCATAGATTTAGCTTTGTGCCATTTCCTTTCAACAAGTGGAACTTGATTGTCTTTCTTTGAAAAATCTGTTATTTTTATTACAGTTTAAGTACCCCTCCAGAGTCCTTTCTACTCGTATGTGATATGTCATTACGCACACATACAAACACATACATACTTAAGGTTCCTGTAATGCACTAATTTATATCACCATTCTTCTTTCCCACACTACTCACAGGACTCTATCACCATTGAATACTTTCTCGTCTGAACTTGGCATTCAGTTTGGCTCCTCTTTGGAGGCTCCGCATGTCATAGATGTTGATTCACAGGTACAATAAGCTATATTTTAGTGTTTGTGCTTTTGGTTGAATTTACTTCTGTCCAATGTAAGAGCTGGCCTGTCATCTGCCATAGGTATGGGCTGCTGCAATTGCATGTGGTCACGGTAATTATCCTCTAAATGCAAGTTATAAGACAGCAGATGACTACGCTTTTCAGGTATTATGCATCTTTTAACTATATATGTTAATATCAAGGGAATTTTCCATGCTCTGATGTAGATGAAAATTACTGTTTCTTTGTTTTTTTTGTAAAGGACTCAATAGGCAAGTCTTTGGAGGAAATATGCATGGTTGTCCCTGGTGGGTGCCTAGTATTCTTTCCTAGCTACAAGTTGCTGGATAAAGTTAGCACTCGTTGGCAAGAAACAGGTCAATGGTCTCGACTAAATGCTCGGAAATCCCTTTTTGTTGGTAAGATTAGTCGCTGACTAGTGAACTTTGAGAGTTATAATATATTCTATGTAGTTTGGTTTTAGACTGAGTGAATACTTAATTTTTTTTGGTAGTGAGTGAATACTTAATTTATGTGTGCAGTGGTCTCTGCTTTCCAACTCATTTGATGGATTATTGCTCTTGTTGATCATCAATATTCTACTTAATCTAGCCTTTTTTATTCTGTTTAGAACCAAGAGGAAGCAACCAGGACGCTTTTGAGCCTGTTTTAAAGGGTTACTATGATTCAATTCGTCAAGGCACAAAACAGGTAAATGGAAGAAAGATAAGGGGTAAAAGGTTAGGGATAAAAAATGGCGTGATGCTGGAATCTCCAAAAGATACTAAGAAAGAAGGTGCTGCTTTTCTTGCGGTCTGTCGAGGCAAGGTAATTCCTTCTTTTATTGCTTCTTAAGTACTAGAGAAGTTTACCATTTGCATTGGATAAAAAATGACCTGGGAATGTTGTCTTTGTTCTGGAGTGTCGAGTTCATTCTACCCTTGAATTGGTTAAGACATGTCACAGGGGACAACCTATAAGATGGGCTATAATTAAGTCAAATTGTACATCTCTGTTGGATTAGAGCTTTATTATCTAGGTGTCTCTTTAGGTTCATTTGCCAAGTATATGTGAGGATTTACCTGCAGTAAGATAGGAAAACCAAAGCAAAATAGTTCTTGAACTTAGTGAGATTATGAGTTAAAGAGCTATCAAATTGATTAGCACCTTGTTTAAGAGACATAGATGTTGATTGAGTTCTTTACAGAGTGAGAATGATCTCTGTTAGTATTAAGAGTAAAATGTCATGTTCATCTGAACCTGTACAAAGTTGAGTGATGTTTGGCAACAGGAAGCATTATTCTGATTTCTGGACTACTGTCAACGATTAATTCATCTGGGCCTATTTGTTTGATAGTAAATTAATTTTGCATAGGGGAGCCTATTTGCCAATTATTCAATTTTGTTGTTTAACTAGAAAACAAATTTGGTTGTTGAAACAATGCACTATCATTTGCGGTGTTACATTGCGTATAAAGTCGTAGCAACGGATCATTATACATGCAAGTTCACATAAATATTCTATTAATACACAGTGTTATCCTTGTGTATATTGTTTATATGTAGGTATAATATCACTAATATAGGCTTTAAACTGACATCATTAAAGTCGTGTAATGGTATCAAACCTACAAACCACAAGTACTGGAGTAAATTTATGAATCATTCCTATTTAACCTACGTGTAAAACTAGATCAAATCTAAAACACATGATAATTCGTTAAGGAATATTTGAGCTGCTGAAATTTGTTAATGCAATCTTCTCCACCCAAGTGGACTATTTAGTGAGCTACATTACACAGTGCAATATGTACTGTTAACAGTGTTACTTAATGATGTGTTTCTATTTCATGAGAAAGGGTATATGAGCGCTGATAGCTTATAAGGTGTAACTGAAAGTTGGAATTATTTTTGCTAGACTTGCTATAAAAATAAGCTGTATTATGTTGAGAAAATATGAGCTCTAAGAGCTTGTAATAAATTGAGACATTGGTTGTAAGATAAGTGAGCAGAAATTGGTCATTTACCTGAATAAATTCAAGGAGAATCTAAAATCTTTGAAAAACGAGTTCTGGGGTCACCTATTATCTGGCAGAGCTTATAAGCTTTTAGCAAGTTAATTTTGGATTCCATGAGCTCTTTCTGGAAAGGTTTCATCAAAACCCATGACAGTTCTTAGGCAATAAGCTTCTAGTTAAGTTTTTTGACTAAGAAAAAAGCTTAGTCAAATGTCATCTCAAAATGTTCAAGGTTGAGTTTGTTGTAAGAATTTCCTAGGCATCAATTAT
Source organism: Penstemon barbatus (assembly GCA_003313485.2). Taxonomy (NCBI): domain Eukaryota; kingdom Viridiplantae; phylum Streptophyta; class Magnoliopsida; order Lamiales; family Plantaginaceae; genus Penstemon; species Penstemon barbatus. Next base: position 21,432,248 of record CM064878.1, on the reverse strand, counting down.
TCTGTAATGACACAATCAACGAAAATTATGGTCAATTGTTGCAAGGTTTTCTGCTGAAAACATGTTATTATGTCGACTTTCAGAGTTGTGATGAATTTGATAAGGAAAATTGAGGGCCTTGTAGAAGTTCCATATACAAAAAATGAGAGTAATCCAAAAGCCAATTTCCACGATTAAGTACAAAGGGGCAGCCCCATTGCACCTCTTTATATCTAGAAAGTGGTTGAGGAGCTCCGTTTTCATTTGCCACTATGAAGTGCCTTAGAAACTTTTACAAGAACCTGTCTAAAACCTTACAAATAATTTCTAATAGGATACTGTTGCCCCCCAAAACCCTCTGTCTATCCCTTCTCTTTCCCCAGTTGAACTTTTACCAACCTAAGTTATTTCTTCCACCCACAGTTAAGGAGTTTATATGAGACTTGAAAAAGTGTAATTTTTGCCTCTTTAAATTTATACATAAGATTAATGGTAGAAGATGCATGTCTATCATATCATTGATTTAGGTGGCAAATACGATAATACTGTCATGGATGGAACACAGAGAAACATAAACATAAGTTTTGTTGGTCTATTCGAAGGCTGTTTTTGCTGGTGTTCAGATAAACATTTTCATCCTTCATTTCCTCCTCCTTTTGGTGTTGTGCGCAGTTCTGAAAATACATTAATAACTCTATGCATAACCCAAAGTTTTTCTACTAATGATAAAGAAATAAACAAAATGCTTTTAAGCACTTAAAAGTTGTACAACTGACTCACAAGTTGGAATGGATTTGATTCACTTAATTACATTTATAGGGGTTTGAGTGCATATGCATCAGCTCGATAAACAGACTGGTGGGTAGTGAATTAGACAACTAATTACATTAAATAATTTGTTTGAGACTCACTTCATAATACTTGTTCAAACTCAACTGTTATGAAACATCTATTTCAGGGACATTATTCTCCTCCTTGTTAACTTGTACACTAATTTACTTATTGAATTACAGTTCACACTGAGATATGATATTTGTAGGTCTCTGAAGGGATGGACTTCTCAGATGACAATGCTCGAGCTGTTGTATCCTTCCATATATTATTTGTGAACTAGGATTATGTATCCATTGTGGAGGATCCTGTCTTGTTGTCCGGCCTTTACTGGGGCGTACATGAGTTTTCATGTGGCTGTCTGAAGAACAAAATCCAAGTCTTGCCTAGATTTGGATTCACTTTTGTACTTTGTTTCTAATTTAAATTAAAACAATTGGCTCCATCGAATGTTATGCTTTAACTATCTCAGGTGATTGTCGGGATTCCCTTTCCAAACATGTAAGAGGAGTCTTGTTTTCTTAACGTTTATTATAGTTTGTTTATTTGTTTGGATGACAATTCTTTATTCTTGACTACCAGTTATGACATTAAAGTTGCACAAAAGAAGAAATTCAACGACACCTATGAGTTGTCAAAAAACCTTTTAAACGGGAACGAGTGGTATTGTCAGCAAGCCTTTAGGGCTCTTAACCAGGCTACAGGTATTTCTTAAAGTTAGTAGCCCTCAACGTTTACCCTACAAAGAGTTTCTCATCGTTTGCCTGTATGTTTTACTGCAAGTGTGCTCTAGAATAAGATTCTATTTTCCCACATTTTGATTTTAAATCAGCACATGTTTAATTCCAAAAATAAAAATCATTAGAATGAATTACCTTCATCAATATGGAATGTAGGTAATTGAATGAAAAGTTGAATGTTGGTCAAATGAAAGAATCATGTTGGGGAATTGATGACTACTTCTAAATTAAAGCTTACTGATAAGGTCTTTATGTATTCGACACATCTCTCTGTCTGAGGGTGTCTGCCTGCTTATTTAAAGTCAAGCTGCTTCTTGTTTTTTACATCTTTCAGGGAAACAAATAACATGATTTTTATAAGACCCAATTTTTTCCCAAGGATATTAAGGTGGGTTCGTACTCTTTGCCTTCAAAACTGCCAACTATTCCTTTTAAATCCTACTCTCTTTAACTATAATGCGATTATCTCCACTGTCTGCTCCCAGATCTTTCTAGGACTCAACTGTATGGTAGGAATATTTTGTTGAAAAGGTGGCTAGACTTGATCTATTGGCACGGATTGATTTAATTTTTTTTTATCTTGTGAAGTCTTATATTATTAAAAAGAAGTTAGGTATTCAACCATCATCTATATTATATTAAAATGAATTCAGATTCATGAAGTGAATGATGTTTTTTTTTTTTTTTGTGGATAATATTGAATGATGTTCCCATCTACCAATTATTTAACTCAAATGACCTCAATTTTCCATGGTCTGGTCTGCTTCCCTCGGTGGTTGTAATATGAGTTCTGAAATTTTGGTGTCTAATAATTGTGTGACCTGACTTTGATAACAATTCTTTATTTTGCAGGTCGTTGTATACGACACAGATTTGACTATGGAGCTATCATTTTCTTAGGTACTTGACAAGTTACTCATTTATTGAGTGCTGCTTTTTCTTTACCGTTCCAGAGCTATAGTATTTTTTGCATCTATAATAAGAGAAATCCTTGGTGGATTCATGTATCTTTTTTAACTGAACTTGTATATCTGTCCATTCAACAGATACATAACAAATGTATAAATATCTTTTGAATTAAAATTCTGATTGGAGAGGAAGTAATCAGTTAGAAATAGAATGACAGTTGATGGCAGTGCATCTAGTTCCACGAATTAACTCATGCTGTATGTTTCCTATTCAAAGGTTTCTGTGTGTTTCAGAACAAATGGATTCTGTTCTATTTTCATTTTTTCTTCTCTTACATGATGACATAGAATTCAGCTGAACTACTATTTGCCCAACTTTCACTTATTGAATTATATTTTTAATTGTTCTAATGTATCCATTTATGCATTTTTCATGGAAGATTATTTAACATTTTGTATAGTGATTGATGTTCTTTGCTATACTGGGATTCTCCAATAAGCAGAACTTCTTTTTGCATGCAGATGAGCGTTTCCATAAAGAGAGAAATAGGGCATACATCTCAAAGTGGCTGCGCAAGTCAATTAAGCTCTATAACTGCTGGGAGGAATCACTAGAGGGTTTGAAATCCTTTTTCAGAGATGTGAAGGTATTCAAATATCTCTTTGGTAGTTGTGCCAGCAAAATATTATATTGGTGTCTCTTATTTTTATGAATGCAGGATCGTATTGGCACAACAACAGCAAATCCATCAGAAACGCCTGTTATTGATTATGAAGATATCAAATCTGTAGTTAAAAAAAGTTCGACAAAGAAGAAAAATAATAAAGTGATAAAATCTAGTTATCAACAAAAAACGGAATCAAAGACTATCAGCGCAAGTGAAAAAGTTGCTGAGTTGACCCGTTCTTCAATTTTTGTTGCAAGACATGATTCATTCTCTACTCAAACAAGAAGTGAAATTGTTATGCTAACAGATGAGAGAGATAGCAATGTTCACCGAGAATACATTGACCTAGACTGTGATTCCGAGAATCACTCAAGGTAAATTTGTAGGATTTTAAATTGTGACAGTGTATATAATCCTCACTTTGCCACTTGAAAATGGTTAGTTTTGAGATTTGAAGTTGAATAAGAAAATCTTCATGTCCATTGTATTAATGATTATAAAAAGAGTTGATTGCTGTGCATTATTCTTCTGACAAGCTACTCCAAACTTTTCTTGTACCAAAAAAAAAAAAAGGATATTCAATTCCATGATAGTTCTAGCAGAAGTTGATAATGATGAACTTAAACACATTTTTAGTTGTATATCTCCTTGGACGCATGGCTATTACTCTCTTTTTAGGTTTTTTTACATGAATGTTGCATACATGTAGGTGGTCTGCGACACCTTTGGTGGCACTGCCCTCAGATGATGACGAACTTGCTATTGTTAAAGAAACCCCCGGTATAAATTGCAGTATCCCTTTAACAACTGCTGAAATATTCTCGAAGGATAGTTACTCAAGTCCGAGAACATACCATCCCTCCCTTGCACGTCCTCAGCAGTATTCACCTCAACCTTCTATCTTAAATCTGCATTCTGGTCCTACTAAAATCATGTGTTCACCACTTGCCACTCCTGAGAGAGGGATAACTGCTAAAGTGAACAGCATAGAACCTGAAGCAGAATCCAGGAGTGTCAATTCTCATGATTGGAAAAGGAGGAAGCTCACAACTCAACCATCAATTGGCCCTCTCCATTCATTTAGTTCCCCTATTGTTCAAATTCCTGATAGCTTTAGTCCATTAGCAAGTTCAGTGACAACCTCAGATACCAACCACAAAACTGTGGAGATAAATTATCCGAAAGAATTTGGCAAATCAAAATATTTTATACCACCAAGTGATTCTGATGGATCAATTGGGCATTCTGGCCTTAATATGGATCGGAGACTACAGATCTTCTGCTCACGCTGCAGAAATCCGTTGGGTCTTCCTGAAAGTGATTTATTTATTATGTGTTCTACAGTTTCTTCATCAAAAGTTCATTTGACGACTCTATGGAATAAAATGTCAGAAACCGAAGCATTAAGTACCTCAAGTGTGGATGTTTTGGTATCTGATACATTATCAGTCAATCAGCGCCTGTGTCAGACAGCTCGAGAAGGTGCTTCCGAACAGGGGATTTGGTGCAAAGAAGATGGGTGTGTATTCAACTCTGTCTTTTGCCCCTTCTGCGTTGAGTCCAACAATTGTCTTGGTGTCCAGGTTGTGGCCACTGATGCATCAAACAATAAGTTTCAAAACAAGGTCAGAGTAGTCACATTGGAATCTTTCATGAATTTTTTCTTTAAAAGCGGCTAACATCCTACTCTCAATCTCACATTTACGTGCAGATATTGTTCTATCTTGAGCGCTTGGAGATTAAGAATACTGAAGAGTCAAAGCAGAAGGTAAATTTTCTTAGTTTTCCATTTAGGACAACAAAAAGTAGAGATAATTGTTCTTCTTAGTTTCTTTTTGTACCAAATGGTTTGCCAAAGTTTGGAAGTGAAAAAAAAAGGTATCTGAAAATGTAATGCCAGGAATGGATCGTTGAAGTTTTTTAGTAGCACGAGTGGTTGTTTATGTTAGTTGAGACCGAGGCTTATCCTCTTTAGTGCTGTAATTCCTCGTAGAACTGAAAAAAAAATGGTTTGGCAAACCATTAGCTTCACAGAGAATACAATTCTTGGTTGGAATGGATTTAACTACAAACTATGTTCTAATATCAGCCAAATGTTGCTTTCATAATATTGATTTGTTCGTTCCCTTTCAGTCGGAGGTAATGAAGTTATTTTCCTTTTAAAGTTTTAATGTTAAAGAATTCACAGGATCTGTGTTCACATGGCGATGAATCAAGCACGCTGAAGGACGTGAGTTTCAGTAACATTGAGAGATTTGCATACACCTCACCTTCTCAGGATTCACAAGGCTGGAGGAACACAAAATCACGGGTAAGGAATGATGAAACGCTGTCTAAGTTGAAAAAAACAATCCAGTTTATCTTTTTTCTTTAATTTAAATCTTTGCTCCTGGTGCGGTATGGTTCTACCAAAGAAGTTAACTTCTCATTTATAATCTTGCAGATGCGACTTCCAAAGAAGAGTTAACCTGCTCCTTCAGGTCACATGGATGCCATATTTGCAGCCTTACAGAATGCTATTTATGGAAAAAAAAATTCAATCCTAGATGCGTCCAGCAATGACTCAAAATCTGCTACTATTGTCTGCATGAAGCGTAATACAACAAGTTAGATGGTTGGCTAGAGAACTTTTGTTGTGATCCCCCTTGATTTGAAGGTGCTGGATTGATCCTCTTGTTTATGCTCTTCATTGCAAAATTTTGAAATGGTTGAGCATCAATCGTCCTCATGACTTTGTGCATGGTTTTTCAAAGCAATGTTAATGGTCAACTAGAAGCCAACAATTCAAGCCAGTGAGGTTGTAGGCTTGTGGCAAAACTTATGCCTCGTCCAAGAGGTTTTGCCGTTTTTGGTTTCCAACTTATGTGGGTTTCTACTTTTCTTTTAGTTTAATCTAATAATTTGAAGATGATTTTCTTTTGATAATCAAATAGATTTTTTGATTAAGTGATGTTGATATAACGATGTAATTATCGTTTCTTTAAAAAAGCCAACAGTTCAACAGTTCAAACTTGCTCGATATTTTTAAATTCATATGAAGGGAGAAATGACGAATGAAAAATGTTGAGGGTCATTTTGATAGTGAAAATTAACTTGACGAATGTTACACTTCAAATTCGAATATTGAATATTAAATAGTATAATATTTTTTACTAACTCAAGAAAAGTAGGGCCTATTTGCCTTGAGTTTTGCGAAATTGATTCAAAATCATTACAAATGAAGATTAAGTATAAGTTTCGTGAAATTTAAGTTGAAAATTATATATTAAATCTAATAATTTTAAAATAAAAAACATTGATTTGATATTTACCATTTATTTTTTTCTTTCAAACTTCAACATCCAATTCAATTCAAGTGGAGTTTTAATTTTTTCAATACCTAAAACTCAATAGTCAAACTTAATCCAAATGACGTTTGACACTCAGGCCAACTTTTTGAGACAAAACTAAGCAAAACTGAATCAAAACCTAACCAAATATAAAATCAAGTTGTTTTTATGTTTTCCTAAAAGAAATCTCTAATTTAACACGCCTCCCGTAAAAATAAAAGCAATAAACAATAAATTGTCCCCATAATTTCTGTTTCATGTCTCTCAAAGTTTGATGAGATGCATCTTAAAACTTTGAAAGGAAAATTCTAGCATAGATTTTCATAGACATATTTGTAAATGGACCAATAACATATAATGAGAGCATGACATCATCAAAATAAATGATGTGGTGAATTTATAACCACAAGGTCTATAAAAGTATCATAGATTGGAAGTCATCATCAAAATAAATGATGTGGTGAATTTACAACCACAAGGTCTATAAAATTATCATAGATTGGAAGTTGGGTTTTTGTGATTTTTAAAGTTGAGGTACGATTTAGATTAGGTCTTGATGTTGGGGTTTAAGAAGCGAAAGTAAGTGGTAAATGTAAAATCAATATTTTTATAAAGAAAAAAAATATTTGTAGATGTCAAATTGATGTCATGTATAGATTTGAGGTTTATTATGTTTGAATATAAGTTGAAATATGAACTCCACAAAATTTATGCGTATACTTCTCTTTGGAACGAGGTTGACCCTATATCGGAAAACCGCCTGACCAAGCTTAATGAACCCTAAAGACATCTCTAATGACTAGGGGGGAGATGCCCTAGAGGGTATGTAGGGGGAAGGGGAAAAAATCCATCTCTAATGACTAGGGGGAAAGAGGGCAAACATGCTACAGGGACCTTGAGGGTGCCTGGGAGGAGGGGGGGGGGGGGGGGGGGGGGGGGAGCTTCCCCCGTCCAAGCCCTCTCCCTCACATGCTATTTTTTTGTTTCTATTTTGTTTTGTTTTATTTGGTTCTTTTTTTTAGATTTATTTAAAAACAAAAATTTCCTAAAATTTGTATATTATTTGGAGATAATTATTTTTAATTTTAAAAATATAACTTTCATTGCATTTAAATAACACTATTATTTTCATATTGATTTGTTTTAATAATTTTGGGGTTGTATTATCACTCAAAAATAATTCTTTCTAAAAAATTTAAAATAATACGATACAATCATGAAAATTATATATTGAAATCAAACATATTTTTGTAAATATGATTACAACCCTACAAATTATATATTGAAATCAAATATGTTTTCATACATACGACGAAACATAGACCTTAATTTTGACCTTGTGTGTCCCACACATGTTCGACTAAGCCCTTTAGTAGTTGACGATTGACATCTACATATCGTATCTGGTGACGGTGGATCATATAATCTTCTAGGAATACGGGACTTGTTCGTGGATCCAAATCAAGATTAGTGCCTTGATTTTGCTCATAAATGGTGGCACATGCCCTACGAGATCTAGCGGGATCACTTTCTTCGTCGTCTGAGTCTTCCTCATTGTCTTATTCATCTCGTTCGTCCTCCACAATCATATTGTGAAGAATGATACATGTTAACATAATGTTGCCCAGGTCCTTTAATATAATTTTTTATTTTCTATGTTCCCTAATGAACTTTTGATTTTAAATTAATTAATTTTTTTTTTTTTTTTTTTTTTGTAATAATAATAATAAGTAGTGAGAGTGGAGAAGAATAAAATTTGTAATTAAATGAGTTTGATAGAATGAGTCATTCTAGATGACTAAAAAACTAGAGGGGAGAGGGGGAGGGGGAGAGGGGGAGGGTATTTCCCCTCGGAGTCATTAGAGATATCCTAAAGATTTCAATAACACCAATAATAATTTTATGGAAATTTTATTTTAAGGATTTTTCGCATGCCACCCCTTGATATTTTACGGAAATCAAATATGTTTTCATACATACGACGAAACATAGACCTTAATTTTGACCTTGTGTGTCCCACACATGTTCGACTAAGTCCTTTAGTAGTTGGCGATTGACATCTACATATCGTATCTGGTGACGGCGGGTCATATAATCTTCTAGGGCTATGGGACTTGTTCGTAGATCCAAATCAAGAGTAGTGCCTTGATTTTGCTCATAAATTGTGGCACATGCCCTACGAGATCTAGTGGGATCACTTTCTTCGTCGTTTGAGTCTTCCTCATTGTCTTATTCATCTCGTTCGTCCTCCACAATCATATTGTGAAGAATGATACATGTCAACATAATGTTGCCTAGGTCCTTTAATATAATTTTTTATTTTCTATGTTTCCTAATGTACTTTTGATTTTACATTAATGTTAATTTAAATTTTTTTTGTAATAATAATAAAAAGTAATGAGAGTGGAGAAGAATAAAATTTGTAATTAAATGAGTTTGATAGAATGAGTCATTAAAGATGACTAAAAAACTAGAGGGGAGGGGGGGAGAGGGAGAGGGAGAGGGTATTTTCCCTCGGAGTCATTAGAGATATCCTAAAGATTTCAATAATACCAATAATAATTTTACGGAAATTTTATTTTAAGGATTTTTCGCATGCCACCCCTTGATATTTTTAAACTTTCGCCTAGCCCCTAGAAGAAGTTGATAAGTGAGTGCACTTTGCGCCTTGATTAATATATTGTTGGATTCCCAAGGGTCGAAATGCAATTTTGGGTTTTAGTACAATTATTTGAAACTTTTGGGTGGCTAATTAGTGTACAGATTTTTACTAATTTAAGTTATTGATTATTAACATTTAATGCACAATTTCTTAGGATTACGTACCTTAATAATTACATCTTACTTTAATTTTAGACTTGTAACATGTTTTTAAATATTATTATTTTACTTTCAAATTACTTAGATTTGATTGAAACATTTTCAAAGATGATTTATTTATAAATGAAATAAGAATTATTAAAACTAATAAAAGTTTCATGAAACTAACTCGTTAATTAATTGCGAATCGTCCCAAACTCCAAATTATATATCTAGGCCCATGTTTCAATCCACTCCACCAAATGAAAGATTGGACAAGATTGGCTAAGTCAATCTTGGTTAATCTCTCTTAGTAAGCCTTAGCAACTTAGCAAACAACCTAGAAAAGCTACAAGAGAATTTCTTTGATCAACGATACGAGAAGCATAATGGGCTATATATGATCCATATTTGTGATAAGGGTAAATATTACTTTTGTTCCTCTTATCATTAATTTTTTACAGAGTGGTCCCTTTTATGTTTTTTTCTACTTTAATTCATACTATGAATTATTTATTTCACTTTAGTCCCTAATATGAATTATTGAATTATGTGTTTCACTTTAGTCCTTATCAGGTGGTTCTGATAACACGTGACATGCATATGAATATTTTTTAGGGCATTTTCGTCTGTTTGCTATTGAGACCATTTGAGATATTGTTTAATTGGTGAGCAATTTTGGTGTTTGAATAAGATTTTGGGAGAAAATTTTAGTTTGGAACGAAATGGACGATTAAGTTGGACGGAATGAAAGCCTAGTTTGAAAGAGATTAAATCTTTAGTTTTTCTTCAAATGATTAGACAGACGAAAATATCCATGTTAGTTTACTTGAAATGATGAAATTGCTCTTATGAGCATATCACATGTTCCCGGAACCGCCTTGGAACACCTGAAAAGGACTAAAGTGAAACAAATAATACATAGTAGGGATTAAACTGGGAAAAAAAATATAAGAGAGACCACTCCGTAAAAAGTTAATGATAAGAGGGACCAAATGTGGTGTTTACCTTGTGACAATCTAAACAATTCCTGATTTTTTTTAGTTACGAAAATGTATGTGTATCTTATACTAATCAAAAGTCTACTTTCTACCTATATTGTTGATGTTTTAATTACATGTAATATTTCAAGAATAGGTATCCTCTACCAACATGTGATTAGTAACTACAAAGTCGTGGACTCAGGTTCGAATCCTTATTGAGAGAGATACTCACATTAATGTGCCCAACCCGCCTCAAAAGGAATTAAACTCTTGAGAAAAAAAAAAGAATAGATATCCTCTAAAAAAAAAAAAAATCATCAACTAATATTTGAAAAAAATTCTTCAATTCATATCATCTTCACATCCAATAAATGCTCCATCTTCATGATTGCCAAGTTCCAAGCAGTACCAAGTTGAAAAAACTTTATCTTTCATCCACCAAAAATTTACAGTGTAACTCTTAAATTTTTCACAAAAATGGTCCTTATGTGTAACACATTTGTCTTTCTTAATTTTTTTTTAAATTATTACACAATGGAAATAGCCTTACGTGCAAAATACATGTATTTTTTGAAGGATATTTTCGTCCATTCACTTAATTAAATCCAAAATATGTTAGCCGAATAGTTGATGATTAACAAACGAACTTTTAATATATTGGTGCTCTTTAGTTTTATGATTTGGACAGGTTCTTATTTATAAAAGAGCAACCCATTTGGAATTTGAGATAGTCCAAAATAATGAAGAAGGCCCAAGTTTGATATGAAAAGATTTATGCGAATTATGAAGGAAGATCGTGAGAAGGCCAATTTTAGCTAAAGGCTCGTTATGAATGAAGATCAAGATCGAAGCCCCTAGCACCCCTGAAGGGCCCAATTTTTGATTCATGAAAATTGTGGTCAACTTAGTAAGTATTGTTCAATTGATTAAAAGAGCAAGAAAATTCCTTTGGCCCAATATTTTCAAACTAAGCCTCCAAATCATTTTTCAAAATTGGCCCAAATTATTTTGAACTAAAATCGACCCTTTAAATTATTTTGTGAAAATTTGAATTCTTCCTTTTCTTTCTAAGCAGCTGATTTTACTTGTGGGAGAATTAATTAGATGATTTGGAAATCTTTATATAAGGCAAAAATTGCACCTTGATCTTAAGTAATTCATGAAATAAAATATTATTTCATCTTACCTTTTTTGTGACCATATTCTCGGCCAATGAAATGAGTTTAAGAAAATCTTTTTTCTTTTAAAATGTGCTGCCGATTCTTGAGCTTTAATAACTCTTTGGAAACTTGTTTAATTGGCATGAATCTCAATGGTATATATTTAGCCTTATATGTTTTGAAAATCTTTCCAAAATATCTTTGATAAAAATCTTCCCTTTTGATCAAATCTTTAATATCATTTTGTTAAGGAAAGATCTTCTCTATTTTGAACTTGTCTAATGCCTTATTAATTAAACCTGTCCAAGTTCATCTTCCACTTATTTTTCGGACTAAATTTTCGGCTATAATATAAGAAGATTGGGAAGAAATCTTTTTGAAAATTAGAGATTTTTTGTCTTTCAAAATCTTTCCTAAACTATCCAATTTCTCCACCTATAAATTGAGCTCTTCATAATCATTCTGAAAACAACACATTCTCAAAAAGTCTCAATTGCTATATCATCCTCACTGCCTAAAGTCTTTTTGAAGTGGTCTTTATCTTTTGCAAAAATCTTTTTTCAAAAAGGGCTTTTCTAAAAACATTTTTACTACTTGCTCTTGAAATCTTGAATATACACTAAGTAGTAGAAGAAAAGGATCAGTGTTTAGTACTTTGCAAAATCCGCTCATTTTGGAGCAATATTTGTAATCAAATTTTATAACTATTTTTGAGCGAAAGTTTTTTTACTTGCAAGCTCGTAGTGCGATAGGAGGTGTCCTAGCAAGCACAACTGTTTAGTGCGATAGGTTATTATCCTAGCAAGCACAGTTTTCTGTTGAGCGATAGGTTAGGCCTAGCAAGCTCGTATTGAGAGTAAGATTGTAATCTTGTAATCTCGAAGTGGCAAAGGTTCGTCCTGCAAGCCACGATCTACTAGTGGATTTTACCCAGGGGTGCTGGAAGAGAGGAAGTAGGCCGTTGGGGCGCGAACCTCTATAAATTGCGTTTGCATTCTTTCTTTATTTACTTTCTGCACTTTACTCCATTAGAATATAAAATATATTCATATCAACTTTAATATTTTTAACTAATTGATCTCTTTAACTAAACTTTCAAAAAAGTTATCAACCTAATTCACCCCCCCTCTTAGGTAGATCTTAGGTATCAATTGGTACCAGAGCAGGTGCTCTTTTATTTTTTCTTAACTGTGCGGGTTAACCCCCGAGAGCTAACGATCTTATGTCTACCTATAGCAATGATGTTTTCGCAGAAGGACAATCGCACAACAGGCCCCCACTATTCGATGGAACTGCGTACTCAATATGGAAAAATAGAATGGAGGAATTCATGATCTCCATTGATTGTGATCTATGGAGTGTAATTCTTGAAGGACCTTCCATACCAATGAAAACCGAAGGCGAGAAACAAATCCCCAAAGCATGGAAGGAACTAACCGACACTGACAAGAAACTGGTGTCACTAAATTCAAAGGCCAAAAATCTACTAGCATGCGCCCTCACCAAATCCGAATACAATCGAGTATGTTCGTGTGCTACGGCAAAAGACATGTGGGATATGTTACAAGTAACTCATGAGGGGACAAGTCAAGTCAAAGAGCAACGAATCACCATATTGGTTCATCAATATGAAATGTTTAACATGAAAGAGGATGAAAGCATAAGTCAAATGTATGCTCGATTCATGGAGATCATTAACCCCATGACTGCACTTGGAAAAATATACCCTCAAAGTGAGCAAGTCAAGAAGATTCTGAGATCTCTCCCACGAGAATGGACACCTAAAGTCACTGCCATACAAGAAGCCAAAGACCTCAACAAAATGACCATGGCTGAACTCATAGGCTCACTTACATCACATGAACTCACGATCCTGTCTAAGGATGAGGTAAGCACAATTAAAGATAGAAGATCTATTGCATTTAACTCAAATATCTTGCAGGACGATGATAGTGACATCGAGGAACTAGACGAAGATGAGCGGAATGAAGAGATAGCCATGCTTACCAAAAGGCTTAACCAACTTTCAAGAAATAGGTTCACAAAAAAATTCTCGAAAAACAATAAGAAGCCATTCAAAGCCGAGAACAAAGTGAGATGCTACGAATGTCACGAAACGGGACACATACGTACTGAATGTCCAAAATTGAAGAAATCCGAGAAGGCATTCATGAGAACCAAAAGCAAAGGAATGATCGCGTCTTGGGATGAACCGGACTCCGAAGAAGAACAAACGGAAGACGAATCCGGAAATATTTGCTTCATGACTCGAAATGAGGTACTACCTTCATACTATTTTGATGAATGTGATGATTTAGATAATGAAATAGATTGTGAAGATGAATGGACCGTTATGATAAATGAATGCAAAAAGGATCTTAAAAATCTTGCTTCTAAAAATGAAAAACTCAAGAAAAAGATAACTTTGCTAAATAGAGAAAGAGAAGAATTTGACACTAGAATGATAGAAAGCCTCGAGAAAATTGAAAAACTTGAAAATGAAAATTCTCGTATTTCAAAAGAAAATGCTTTTCTTAAAGCCAAAGTTGTTGATCTAACTAGATGTCTAGAAAAATTCACTAAAGGAAAGGAGAATCTAGATAGACTTCTAGGAATGCAAAATGTATCATTAAATAGAGCCGGAATTGGTTATGAGCATTCTTTTGACAAATTAAGCAAACTTGCAAAAAATTCTTCTTTGTCTTACCATACTTGCAATTTCTGTGGAAAAACCGGTCACAAATCCTTTAATTGCATCTACAAAAGGAACAACGCCAATAAACTTATGTGGATACCTAAAAATGTTGTGACTAACTTGCAAGGACCCAAAATCTGGGTACCTAAAGTGCAAACCTTGTCTCATTGTTGAATAGGTACAAAAGACTCCTTCACGAAAAGACAAATGGTTTCTTGATAGCGGCTGTTCTCGTCACATGACGGGAGATCTATCAATATTTTGTGAAATTGATAAATGCGAAGGAGGCTATGTCACTTTTGCGGACAACACGAAAGGTAAAATGGTTGGTCGTGGAACTGTTGGTAAGAATTCATCTACTTGCATTAAAGACGTTTGGTTTGTTAAAGGATTAAAATATAATTTATTGAGTATTAGCCAATTCTGTGATAACGGTTATGAAGTTTATTTTGAAACATCCAAGTGCATTGTTAAAAAGAATGGAAAAACTGTTTTTGAAGCTTTACGAGAAGGTAATACTTATTGCATTGATTTTGTTGATTTATCTAACCAAAATGTCAAGTGTTTAGCAGTGAGTGATAACTCCCAATCAATCTGGCATAGACGTCTTGGCCACATAAACACTGATTTAATGTCAAAAATTGCCAAGTCGGACCTTGTGAAAGGAATACCAAAAATCACTTATCAAAAGGAAGGACTTTGCGATGCTTGCCAAATGGGCAAACAAATCAAGAGCTCATTCAAACCCAAAAAGGTAGTAACCACAACAAGACCTCTCGAACTACTGCACCTTGATCTTTTCGGTCCTATGAAAACAAGAACTCTAGCAGGTAAAAGATTTGTTTTCGTCATTGTTGATGATTATTCTCGCTTTACATGGGTTCTATTTCTTGCGCACAAAAATGAAGCCTTAGATGCGTTTATTACTTTGACAAAAAAGTTGCAAAATAAAAAGGGTTATCTTATTAATTCAATTAGAACTGATCATGGTACTGAATTTGATTCTAAATACTTTGCTTCATTTTGTGATGAAAATGGTTACTCTCATAATTTTTCTGCACCTAAGACCCCTCAACAAAATGGGGTAGTTGAAAGAAAGAATCGTGTTTTACAAGAAATGGCAAGAACTTTTTTACATGAATATAGTGTGCCTAAATCATTCTGGGCTGAAGCCGTTAGTACTGCATGCCATATATCTAATCGTGTTTTTCTTAGATCCATTTTAAATAAAACTCCGTATGAACTTTGGAATGGAAAAACTCCTAATATTGCTTACTTTAGAGTCTTTGGTTGCAAATGTTATATTCTTAATGATCGTGATTATCTTACTAAATTTGATCCTAAAGCTGATGAAGGCATGTTTGTTGGATACTCTGTGACTAGTAAAGCATATCGTGTCTATAATAAAAGGAAACAAACTATACAAGAATCTATGCATGTTCGTTTTGATGAAACTAACCCCTTTGATGCCAAGAAATCCTTGAGCAATAATGTTTCAGACGTTGAAGACGAAATCACAATTGAAAAACAGAAACTGCCGGAACCAGTACTGGAACAAGTAACCAAAATAGAAGAACGTTCCGAAAAGGATTCGGAACATGAAGCTGAAGCAGAAACAGAAACTGAAGAAGGAAGTTCCAAAACCAAAAATGAACCAGCCGTCAGAAAGTTCAAACATGCATCTAGCCATCCCACTACACAAGTGATTGGTGATCTAAGGAGTGGACTTCAAACCAGATCAAAGGTACAACAACATCAAAGTGCCAATTTCATCCTACTCTCAATCACCGAACCAAAAGACGTCAATGAAGCACTAAGGGATGAATCTTGGGTTGCCGCTATGAAAGATGAACTCGCTCAATTCGATAAAAATCAGGTATGGACTCTAGTCGAAAGGCCGAGTAAGCACACCATCATTGGAACAAAATGGGTATTTAGAAATAAACTCAATGAAGAAGGTGAGGTTACTCGAAACAAGGCGAGATTAGTCGCTAAAGGCTACAATCAACAAGAAGGTATCGATTTCGATGAAACCTATGCTCCTGTTGCTAGACTTGAATCTATTCGTATGTTACTCGCTTATGCCTCTTTTAGAAAATTTACTCTTTTTCAAATGGACGTTAAAAGTGCCTTTTTAAATGGTTTTTTGAATGAAGAAGTTTTTGTGGAGCAACCTCCGGGTTTTGAAAATGAAAAATTTCCTAACCATGTTTTTAAATTGTCAAAAGCTCTTTATGGATTAAAACAAGCCCCTAGGGCTTGGTACGAAAGATTATGTAAATTTCTTTTAGAAAATGGTTTTTCTATTGGTACTGTTGATACAACACTTTTTCTAAAAGCAAATGAAAATGACTTGTTAATTGTTCAAATTTACGTTGATGATATAATATTTGGTGCTACTAATGATCTTCTTTGCCGAGACTTTGCTAAGTGTATGCAGGATGAATTTGAGATGAGTCTTATGGGCGAACTAACATATTTCCTTGGGCTTCAAATAAAACAAAATGAAAAGGGAATCTTTATCTGCCAAACGAAATACACTAAGGAACTCATCAAAAGATTTGGAATGGACGAGTGCAAAGAAATGGGTACTCCCATGAGCCCTACCACGAAACTTGATAAGGACGAGAAAGGTAAACCCTTTGATGAAACAAGGTATCGAGGTATGATCGGAAGTCTTCTTTACTTAACTGCTAGTAGGCCCGATATAATGTTTGCCACTTGTTATTGTGCTCGTTTTCAATCTGCACCAAAAGAGTCGCATTTTGTCGCTGTCAAAAGAATTTTTCGATACTTAAAAGGAACCATAAATTTTGGTCTATGGTATCCAACTAGCAAAATTTTTAATCTCACTGGCTACTCTGATGCGGACTTAGCAGGATGCTTGCTAGACCGTAAAAGTACCAGTGGCACATGTCAACTCTTGGGAAATTGTCTTGTTGCATGGCATAGTAAAAAACAAAACTCTGTTGCACTTTCAACCGCTGAAGCCGAATATGTTGCATTATCTAATTGTTGTGCTCAAATTATGTGGATGAAAAGTTATTTGCGTGATTTTGGTTTAATGTTTGAAAATGTGGAAATATTATGTGATAATTCGAGTGCCATTAGTATTACCAAGAATCCAGTGCAACATTCTCGTACTAAGCATATAGATATTAAATTTCATTTCATACGTGACAATGTGCAAAAAGGAAATATTTGTGTTAATTTTGTGAACTCTGAAAATCAACTTGCAGATATTTTTACAAAGGCAGTCGCTGAAGATCAATTTTGTTTGAATAGAAAAAATTTGGGCATTTTAAGTGAAAATGAAATTTGAAAAGATTATGCTTCCGCCTAATTATTCGTGAAACTCTGATCTTAGATTGCGAATATTGCTTAACTTAAGAGTGAACTGATTGATTGACAAAAGGGGGAGAAGAAGTAATTTGATGCTTGTTCAAAGATCTGCTTATATTTTGAATATTATCCCTTGATTATTGCTTATTGATAGTAAGCTTTGGACTTAATTTGCTCATGTATACATTGGCATTGCATGATTTTGAAAATTTGCATAAAAATATTTTTTCAAAAATTCATTGGTCAAAGAGACTTAACAATTAATGTTAAGGCCTCTTATATTTCCCAAGAAATATTTTTTTGAAAATGCCTCAATTGAGGGGGAGTTTGAAATTTTCAAAATTGCATAAAGTTAGGGGGAGTTCCCTTTAAATCTTTTTCGCATCAAAAGTTGTTTGTCAATCAAGGGGGAGATTGTTAGCCGAATAGTTGATGATTAACAAACGAACTTTTAATATATTGGTGCTCTTTAGTTTTATGATTTGGACAGGTTCTTATTTATAAAAGAGCAACCCATTTGGAATTTGAGATAGTCCAAAATAATGAAGAAGGCCCAAGTTTGATATGAAAAGATTTATGCGAATTATGAAGGAAGATCGTGAGAAGGCCAATTTTAGCTAAAGGCTCGTTATGAATGAAGATCAAGATCGAAGCCCCTAGCACCCCTGAAGGGCCCAATTTTTGATTCATGAAAATTGTGGTCAACTTAGTAAGTATTGTTCAATTGATTAAAAGAGCAAGAAAATTCCTTTGGCCCAATATTTTCAAACTAAGCCTCCAAATCATTTTTCAAAATTGGCCCAAATTATTTTGAACTAAAATCGACCCTTTAAATTATTTTGTGAAAATTTGAATTCTTCCTTTTCTTTCTAAGCAGCTGATTTTACTTGTGGGAGAATTAATTAGATGATTTGGAAATCTTTATATAAGGCAAAAATTGCACCTTGATCTTAAGTAATTCATGAAATAAAATATTATTTCATCTTACCTTTTTTGTGACCATATTCTCGGCCAATGAAATGAGTTTAAGAAAATCTTTTTTCTTTTAAAATGTGCTGCCGATTCTTGAGCTTTAATAACTCTTTGGAAACTTGTTTAATTGGCATGAATCTCAATGGTATATATTTAGCCTTATATGTTTTGAAAATCTTTCCAAAATATCTTTGATAAAAATCTTCCCTTTTGATCAAATCTTTAATATCATTTTGTTAAGGAAAGATCTTCTCTATTTTGAACTTGTCTAATGCCTTATTAATTAAACCTGTCCAAGTTCATCTTCCACTTATTTTTCGGACTAAATTTTCGGCTATAATATAAGAAGATTGGGAAGAAATCTTTTTGAAAATTAGAGATTTTTTGTCTTTCAAAATCTTTCCTAAACTATCCAATTTCTCCACCTATAAATTGAGCTCTTCATAATCATTCTGAAAACAACACATTCTCAAAAAGTCTCAATTGCTATATCATCCTCACTGCCTAAAGTCTTTTTGAAGTGGTCTTTATCTTTTGCAAAAATCTTTTTTCAAAAAGGGCTTTTCTAAAAACATTTTTACTACTTGCTCTTGAAATCTTGAATATACACTAAGTAGTAGAAGAAAAGGATCAGTGTTTAGTACTTTGCAAAATCCGCTCATTTTGGAGCAATATTTGTAATCAAATTTTATAACTATTTTTGAGCGAAAGTTTTTTTACTTGCAAGCTCGTAGTGCGATAGGAGGTGTCCTAGCAAGCACAACTGTTTAGTGCGATAGGTTATTATCCTAGCAAGCACAGTTTTCTGTTGAGCGATAGGTTAGGCCTAGCAAGCTCGTATTGAGAGTAAGATTGTAATCTTGTAATCTCGAAGTGGCAAAGGTTCGTCCTGCAAGCCACGATCTACTAGTGGATTTTACCCAGGGGTGCTGGAAGAGAGGAAGTAGGCCGTTGGGGCGCGAACCTCTATAAATTGCGTTTGCATCCTTTCTTTATTTACTTTCTGCACTTTACTCCATTAGAATATAAAATATATTCATATCAACTTTAATATTTTTAACTAATTGATCTCTTTAACTAAACTTTCAAAAAAGTTATCAACCTAATTCACCCCCCTCTTAGGTAGATCTTAGGTATCAAAATACCCTCCAAACTATGCACTTGCATTTTTTTATTACATCAAATTTCTTGATAGAAAAGGCCGATACACATTTTTTTATGGGCCTCATCACTATTGTATTAGAAAACTAAAATACTAGTGGGAAGTCTTAAATTTTAATATTAATGAAAAAGGCCATCCCGAACGACCAGTCCATAAAGCTTCATTTAGCCCATAAACTTGGGACATTCTATAGTGACTCTTGCCCATTCAATAGTCGCGGCCAGAATGGCCCAAGTTGAAGACGGTTTTTTTTTAACTTAATTATTTAATAATATTAAAGATGGTCAAAAATTCAAAAATTAACCATTTAAAAACAGGGTCAAAAATTTGTCAAAAAAAAAAAAAGAAAGACAGGGTCAAAATTCTCTCTTCAAATAATGTTTCCAAAGTTCAATTACCTGCTAAAATCAGTGGAGAAGGAAGCTTCTCCGGTGACGCGGAGAAGAAGATGGTTTTTTTTTTTAAATAAATTTAATTATATAACTTAACTCATTATAGAATACAGTGGAGGATATTAAAACGTAATAAATAATGTGGTAATTTCTTAAAAACTTAATAAATTTAAAGGTTGACTAAGATTGCAAATTTCTTTCCTTTTTTTTTTTTTTTTTTTTTTGAAAAATTATCTTTTTTCTTTGATTTGTTTATATAAATTGAACTCACTTTTATAAAGAAAATGCATCTTTTTAAATAATCATATTCATGTATTTTTTTAAGTATCACATTTCATATCAAGTTAGACCAAGATGCATCTCTAACGGGTTAATGTTACTAAACGTTTATATTTTTCATTTGAGATTTTTTTTACTAAAATCAACAAGTTTCATCAAGTTACGATTTATGAAGGGCTGAGTGTTACTATACGTATAGGTTCTCCGTTCAGTGAGGAAATATAATTTGGGATAAAAATTCAAAATTATTAATTAGTTTGGGACGTTTCTGTAATTTTACGAAGAAAAAAAATATCTAACAGTTTGGAAATAAAATTCAAAATCATTAATTAACTTGGGACGTTTATGTAATTTTACCAAGAAAGAAAATATCTAACTTGAATCGCTGACGTGGCCAAATATTTTTCAAGATCCCGCCTAAAGCCCGAAATTCAGCCCGCGCGTCACTTCCCTTCCTTTATATGCTAGAAATAAACACAACTCTTCCTTATCTCAAAACCTTCGTATATTCCAATATTCCTTCAAAACCTAACCCTAGAAAAAAAAAATTAGGTCAGTTTTCTCTTCAATTTTGTACAAGTTTTGTTGTGATTTTTCTCTCTCTCAGATTTGTGTTCATTAATTTTAGATGAAAGGAGGAAAATCCAAGGCTTCTACTTCGAAGAGAGGCGACGGCAGGTGATAATTTTGGTTTTGTTCGTTGACTTTTATCATTCCTGCTTCAATTTAATAGTGGATCACAGATCTTAAGATATAAATTATTTTTTAATTTAGCTATAAATTTGAGCCAATATGTTAATTAATTTAGTAGGTAAGTTTCTTAGACAATTTCGAGTCGAGTCGATTTTTTATGAATTTATTTATTGCGTCGTTATCTATTTTTTGTTTGTTTTCTTTTTTAAATTGCAAAGTGTGTTTATTTTTATAAGCTGTAATTTTAATTTTCTTGTCTGAATATCAGGCTTGCCGTGAAGAAGCAGACAAAGAAGGAGAAGCAAGCAGCAAAGGATCCTAACAAGCCAAAGAGGCCTCCAAGTGCTTTCTTTGTTTTCATGTATGTTGTGTTTTACTAATTAGTTGTTTGCACATATATTGTTCTCTAACTAGAACTCTTAATTGTAGTATTATATAATGCTTTTTGTGACTGCAGGGAAGACTTTAGGAAGACATACAAGGAAAAGCACCCAAACAACAAATCAGTTGCTGCTGTGAGATTATTGTGCTTTCCCTCTAATGTTTTCATCCTTTTGTTGATCATTTCAAGTTTTGTTTTAAGTTAATTGATATTGTTCATTGGGTGAATTTAGGTTGGTAAAGCTGGTGGTGAAAAATGGAAATCTTTGAGTGATGAGGTAATTATGTCCTTAAGTTTAATATAGCTTCTAATTCTTTATGACTTTGGATTTAAAATCTAATAAGAAAAAATGAATTCAAAATACTAGGAAAAAGCCCCCTATGCTGCAGAGGCAGAAAAACGAAAGGAGGAATATGAGCACAAAATGGAAGCATACAACAGAAAATTGGTAACTCCCTTTACTGTACATGCCATATGACATCTATTTTTGTTAAACAAAAGTTTCCGCTAATGTTTAAGTTTTAACATTCTTGGAATTCTGCCTATTGTTATAGGCTGGAGGTGACGATGAAGAGTCGGACAAATCAAAGTCAGAGGTGAATGATGAAGATGATGATGGAAGTGAAGAGGTCAGTTTCTTGCTATGAGCCCAATTTTATTAGTTCTCTGTTGTGTATTTGCAACCATGTTGACGATATTATTTTTTTCTTGGAATTTTGATGTAGGAGGATGAAGATGATGATTAAGTCTTTCTCCGAGGAAAATATATTGATGCTTTACTATCTTATATGTATATTTCTTCACAATGACTCTGTTGGTACATGTGATAGATCCTCTAGTTATGGATAGGATGTATGTCATCACCTTTTCTTATGTATTTAGTAAACATGAAGTAGTAGTTCACTATATGGTATTTGATTTATGTTAGCTTTTATTCTCAACGAGCCACTACTAATGCTTTGTTATGGTAGTTATGAAATGAAAGGTTAATTTACTCCATTGTCCACAGTTGTTCATGTTATCTTGAGTAATTGGTCTCTTTTGCTCTGGAATATTTCTTATGATTACATGATGTGACTTCATGGATTAAAAGTTAGACTTCTTGTTATTTTTTGGCTAGTTAAATATCATAGTTTTTTTGTGGACTTGCACTAAAAATTCTCGGAACATTTATGAAAGTTGTCAATTAAAGGAACATGTTTGGGTCCTTACCCACGGAAAGTGATTCGGAAGCCTTCTCTGTTTTGGAATATGCATATGAGCGTATCATGGCTGGGAATAACCTAAGAAAGCCAAGAATTTTCATCAATTGATGCCTTGTAAGCTGAAAAGACGAGGAAACCCCAAAGCATTTATCACTGCATTGTGAAATGACAAGTGCTATTTGGTATCTTTGTTTCAGTTTATGCAATGTGCATTGGAATTGCTACAATTCACTCAATTGTTAGAAACGTTTGTTCCCTTGGATCTAATATCTTGTATAGGATAAGATGGAAGGAGGGTGAAATTAGGAACATAATTTCAGGGTGTCTGTTTTGCGTAGTTTGGAGGGAGAGAAATCCTAGTACTTATGAAGGAAAAGAACATCAATAATGTCCTTATATATGTAAATATTTTTTGAACCTTTTATTTTTCTGGAGCAAGGAGGCTTTACCCAATAGATGTTCGCTTGATGTTATACCCCCAAATTAGGTTAGTTTAGTACTTTGCACCTTGCAGCCCATAAATTTTAATCGTTCTACTAACGTCTTCAACCATCAATTGATGTTGAGCCAACCCGAATATGTTTCTTTCCATCTAAACCTCAAACAAAATAAAATAAGCTGAGAAAAAGTTCATTAAAAACCTTTCACGTTCTTATTTATTTTACACTCTGATTAGTTAATTAGGTGTAAACATAGGGTAATTTCTGCACAAATTCGGTAAGATCGAACCCACAATATTCGCATAAACATATACAATACATAATTGCTTTTGAATTTGATAATATTCAATCAGTCAAAAGGTTAGAGTGGTTGACGGTGAATGTGTTTGGTCAAGTCAGCTTTGGACAATAATTTTCCAAAAATCTATTGTGTTTAAATACATCTCGTTTTCACTTTCATTTTCTATCCAATGTAGGTTGACTTCTCAAGCTATTCTTAATATCTGGCATAATGATTACAAAAACCAATAATATGTTACCCAAAGGAATCTGAGTTATGCATGCAGGGCATAATATCCACGTGAACCTCGTCCGACTGGATCTAGGTGCCCATCACCTAATCATGACTCATCTTGGCGAGTAAGTCTATCACCGAGTTTGTCGTGCATCGAACATGCTTGAAATGACCTCTCATGGCTTCCCAATTAAAGCCCGACAATCCTCCAAAATGTGAGGCAAAAGATGATTATCATTCCCTCTCTTGATGACAAAGGTAAAAACAACTTCCGAATCAACTTGAAACCTCCAAACGCCGAAATCTCCATTCCCATCCTTAAATAAGACCCTCGCGGAGGGCCAACAACCCCGCAACAGTAATGGAGCATTCTCCAATATTCCAACAAAAGCCTAAAACTCAAACACCATTCTTATCCCGAGTAACCCCTCCAGCCGACACCGAACCATTATTATACTACTCAAAGAGAGCAACTTTAATTCGGAAGTCCCATCACCCTATGGAGATATATAATTTACAATGCGAAGATGTGAGGCAAATGAGACTAGATACTCTAACGTAATTATTACAAAAGCTATCGAAATTATCATTCAAAGAATTAAAATTTGGAAGTTTTGTCACTCCTTTAGATGCAGTTAATGATGCGGAGCTCTCAACTTGCTTGAAGAAAGCTAGAGGAGTAAATGAGATTAGATACCCCAATGATCTTAGCCTTAAATGATGAATACTTGGCATGTTATGCTTTTCAATTGCATTTTATTTGGTGAATTCAATTAAAATCGAGCGATCAAACCGTTGGTAGATCGATCTCTGTTAAGAGTCCTGCTCATTCATTAAAATAAAAGAATAAAAAACAGATTGACCTCCTAAACTGTGACAATTGTAATATTTATCCTTCTAAAATATAAAACGTAACACTTAATTATAATTATCATCACTCCCCCGAACCATCAATCAGTAGTTAAAAATTATCGTATGTGAGAGTAAGAATGGAATATCATTAAATTTATCGGGAGCGCTTATTGGTATTTTATCCGAAAAGATTCACAGTGTTAAATTTTTAACCGTTGACTGATAACTCAGGGAATTACGGTTAGATATTATATATTTATTCCAAAAAGGTTCAAGTTATTATGGAACCCGACCCGTTTGATTGTCTAACCGGAACATCTTGTTGAGTCTTAAAACGGATGATGCACAGAAAGTGAGAAAGCAAACGCAAATATCCAGTGGAGTTGAACCCAGAAGAAACAGATGGAAGAAAGAGAATATCTGTTCATTACTCACAAAACACAGATCGATGAGGTGGCTAAAATTATGAGATCCCGCCTAAACCCCCAATTTCCCAGCCCGCGCGTATATGTCATTCAATTACCCTTTATATATAAATAATAGATTATGCTCACTCACATACTCTTTCCCTTTACATTTACAACTAAAATAAATACCAAGTGAGAAGAAAACCCTAGCTCAACCATACACTCTCGTTCGAGGTCAGTTTCCGCCGTTCGCTTTCGTTTTCTGCTGTTTCAACGCTTGTCGAATTAGTTTTCTCAGATCTGCTTTTTTTTTTTTTTAATCGTTTGTCTGTTTGTTTCATTCTCAGATGAAAGGAGGAAAATCAAAGGCTGATTCAAGGAGAGGCGAAAGCAAGTGAGAACTATTTTCCTTTTATTTTTTTTTCTATAATTAATTTTATCGTAGGATTGTTGTTGATTTGTTCGACTTTTGTTGAATTTATTGGAGTAATTTTTGCGAATCGTCAATTGATTTACTGTGTAAACTCCTGAAATCACTCTTCTCAGATCTGTGTTTGAGTTGTTCAGTTTGTTAAGTATGGGTTGTATTTTGTTTTGAAACGAATAGTTCGATTAATTTTGCTGAAATAGTTAATAGATCTGTTTAACTCTTTAATTTTCTCAGAAACTAACTGTGTGTGGTTTATGAGATTTGTTATTTGATTTGTTTTAGTGAATACTTTTTTTCAGTTAGTAAGACTTTGACTGAAATTAAATTACTTGTGTTTTCTCATTTAATTTCTAATTTTAATCTACTTTCTGTGATTACAATTATTATTTCTGATGTTAAATTCTAAACATTGTTTGTTGCTGTTAATTGTGTCTGAACTGATAGCATTCTGTGCTTTATAACTTTGTTTAGTTCAGCTGTATGGTTTTCGATGATTGGTTTTGTCTAGGTAGATATTTTAATGTATTGTCCATTATTTTATTTTGTTAGATTTGTGTGATATAGTTAAGCAACTTAACTAGTCATGATTAACGTTGTGGTTCAAAACTTAGGCTTGCTGTGAAGAAACAGACCAAGAAGGAGAAGCAAGCAGCAAAGGACCCAAACAAGCCAAAGAGGCCCCCAAGTGCTTTCTTTGTTTTCATGTATGCACTTAATATACATAAGATAGTGTTATGTCCCAGTTTTTGTTATTGAAACTTCTAACCTGATGTATGATTGCAGGGAGGACTTTAGGAAAATATACAAGGAAAAACACCCCAACAACAAATCAGTTGCTGCTGTGAGTTCTGTTATTTTGATTTATTTTTCAGAATTTTCTCCTATAATTTCTTTGGTTATGTTATTGATAATTTTTATATCATGGGGTGATTTTAGGTGGGTAAAGCTGGTGGTGAAAAGTGGAAGTCCTTGAGTGCTGATGTAATTATCCAAATAACTCCTTATTGCTTATATACCTTTTATGTTATTCATATTATAGTAAAATGTCTTGTGATCAAACAAATTTTAATTTTTTTAGGAAAAAGTACCCTATGTTGCAAAGGCAGAGAAGCGAAAGGAGGAATATGAACACAAAATGGATGCCTACAACAAGAAATTGGTAATCCATTTATTATTACCTCTATCGAAGGATTGTTTTCAATGACAAGCATTGTCTTAGTGTCCTGTCCTTGTTTAATTTCAACTTGCTGAGTGGGCTTTACCATATGTAAACAGGCTGGAGAAGCAGATGATGAGTCTGATAAGTCAAAGTCAGAGGTTAACGATGAGGATGAAGACGACGATGATGATGGCAGTGGAGAGGTTGGTTTCTGTCTTGGAGTATTACTTACTTTTGTTTTGCCAAATGTTAGTTTGTATTGTATTGACGATAATCTTTTGTCCGATTTGATGTAGGAGGATGAAGACGATGATTAAGTGCTTTTGTCGAAGATAATTTCATGTATAAGGATATTTTGATGCTTGATTACAGTATATGTATAGGTCATGACAATAGCATGTTATCTGATTATGCATAGGTCATAGCGTCCAACTTGTGTCTAGTATCATGAAGTGGCAGTGTTATAAAATGGGATCGAACAAGCATTGTAATTCTTGTTAACTCCTTGGAACTAATGCTTTGTTTATTTGTTGTTTTTACAACTATTGCTTCTCGTTTTTCAAGTAACAGGTTATTCTACAACTATTCTACAATTATTTAAATAAAAAGTTATTCTACAACATTGGCGGATTCGTAGGTTCAATTTCTACTGTATGCACGCCAATGGGACTTATTTCTCATTGGTAGAATAACATTTTATGATTTTGAGGTGGAATATTTTTTTCTAATAAAAGGAACCCATAATATGACTTCATAGCATGAAATTATTTACATTTTTCTGTAGTTAAGGTAATGTAAATAATTAAATTAAATTATTCAAAGTAATTAAATTTGAGTACATATAATTTTTGTAAATATTGTTAAGTAGCCGATTATCTACCATTCACCTTTCTTTTTTAGTGAAACAATGAATTGCACCAATATATTAGAATATTAATCGATTGTACTAAAGAAATCAATGAAAGCAAAGTACAAGATAAACTTAAATAAATAATAACTTAGACTAGTACGAAACTAGAAAATTTTCACACATTTGATGGGATTCGAACCCAATACTTTTCAACCTTGAGGTCTCAATATATATCATTAAGCTATACTACCTTATCCGTTGTACTTTTCAACTTTCCAAAGTAAGAAAATGTAACAGAAGTTTGTTGTTACCAAATTGGCAAAAAACCTTCTAAATCAAACTAATGAATATGAAAAACCATCTCCTAAGACAGGGCCGGCCCAAGCTTTTTCGGACCCTAGGCAAAATTATAAAATGAGGTCCTCAAACAAATATATACTTTAAACTTATTTTTTTACCCCATAATACAAACATGCATATGTTAAACTTGATGTTTTATTTTTGTAACTAAAATAAAAGTACTTTTGTGACTCGGTCAATCACAAATAAATTCTCTTAGTTACCTATTTTAGATATTTGGTACTAAACCAAAAAAAAAAAAAAAAAAAAAGACACATTTGATATCAAAATTGAAGAATTTTTTTCACATATGATATCAAAATTGAAGAATTTTTTTCACATCTTCTTAAGCTTTAATGGTGATTTTTGGTATGCTTAAAATTATGCTCAAATTTTTTACCATAGCATGCTTATATGCCCTATATCATATCTGAAAATTATTTTGGCATGATTCCTTGTTAATTATGAGATATGATTTAATTTTAATTAATGTCCCGAAACTTTATAGAAAAAGACCTTCAATTTTGGTATTAAATGTGTATTTTTGAAGATTTGATACCAAATGTCTAAAGCAGGCAAAAAAAAAGTGAAAAATGCAATTCCCACGTTTTAATTTTCATAACCTTCTTTACCATAGATAATGTTAGATTATATTGTGAATAATTATAAAAAAGAATTATCTTATAAGGAATTCACATTAATAGCATATTACTATTAGTTTGAATGATTAATGTCTATCATGAATTGATAATCATATACCATGATACGAAAGAACATAAATTTCTTGATAATTTAATACATATTATATCTAGTTTCTATATTACTCCATTAAATTTACAAAACAATATTATTAACTTAAAAAGAGAGAATTTATAAAATTTGGGGGCCCTCGAGAGAGGGGGCCTAGGCATTGGCCTAATTTGCCTCATGGTTAAGCCGGCTCTGTCCTAAGAACTGGAAAAGGAAAACTTGTTTGGTAACAAGGATTAACTGAGTTGGATATTTTATCACTGCATAAACAAATGATAATATAATATGTCATTTCTCGGCATTTAAAAAAGGTTAATATAACTGGAAAATTATAAGATCTCATTGTTCAATAACAAATTTAGATGATGAATTTTGAAAGAAGATGTGATTTTGAGAAATGATTGTCCAAGTCTAATTTAATCAAACCTATAAAATCATCAAATAAGTATATTGTATTTGTTTTGTGATTAGTTGATCTCTCAAATCTTAAAATAAGTGTGTATTGTATTTGCCATGTAGTTACTTTGAGTTTAGCCTGAAAAAATTACAAGGTCGCAATTGAATGGAGTCCGCTAGAAATTTGAAGAGGTGTTTTTTTTTTTAATATTTGAAAATGCCTTTTTTTTTGGGTTACGTATTTGAAAAGGGTTTAACTTATATTTTGATGGCAGATTGAGTCTTGCTCCTGTGAGGCCGCCACTGCTTATAACCCAATTTAAAAGCTCTATTTGCATATTGGGTTTTTTTCCCTCTTAACTTATTGGTATATTGGGTTTGCCGGCATCAATGGATTGGAACACTAATTTTCCCAAAGTGGATTTTCTTTTTCCTAAATAATAATATTCGACCTTTTTTTTCATCTCCATTTCTACTTTCTTTATCGTATATACGGTTTCTTCAAATATATTTGATGGGGAATAAAATCTTTGAATTCGAATCTGAGTAAGATTCAACCAGTTCGCTGATAAAATTGAATAACTTCTCTGTCAATCCCTGCAAATGAGAGAAAGACTTAACCGGAGTTGTGATGGCGGAGCCTTCTTCGATACTGAAGTTAGTAATGAGTACCAAAACTTGGACGCAGAAACCAAGGTTCTAAAGTTCATACCTATAGTGAATTTATACTTGACGAGAGGTGATGATGGAGATTTCGAATGCTCCCTTTGTAAGGGAAGATGTTGTGATCCACTCTCCAAGCAAGGCATATCCTGCCAAGCAAAATGTGAGTTTGTTATGAACAAATCCTGAAAATTAGTACCTACCTCGGTGGATTTAATCCTTCGTCTCACCAATTAGCGAGGTCTTACTGAGAATCGAGACTATTTTGAAATATTGCGATTTTGACAAATACGCGAGCACATGGCAAACTCCTATACTAAAATTCATTTAGTACATATTTACGAGTTTGGTAATTAAAGAATATTGTGTCTCCATTGCTCGTCTTTTTTCTTCTTTTTTTTTTTTTGGAAATAAAGGTACATAAATTAAAACAGCAAGCTAGACTGCTAGACTACAAGTAGCTTGTCATATTATATTATGTACTACATTCGTTTTTTTTATCTGTCGTTTTGGAGGATTGCACACGAATTAAATAATGTCATGAATAGCCATTTTTCAAAGCAAAAATTGAAAAATGCCCTTTTAATCAAATAATATTAGCATTAGTGATAAGTATTAGTAAGAAGGGTAAAATTGATAAAAGAACATCAATTTTACATTGAAATCCTAAAACGACAAATAAAAAAATCGGAGGGAGTATTGATTTTTATTTTTTTATTTTTTTTATTATTTTAAGGAAATAACGTTTTTCTTGTTGAACATAACAAAATGTCTAAACAACCAAATCAACATCGTATGAAACTTCTTGGTAGGAAATAGGAATGATAAAGTAGTGCGAATTCCATGATCCCAACCCAATGAATAAATGCTCCCTTTTCTCTAGCAATTATGAACATTGATATAAATCAAATCAAAAGTTAATTATATTTATATATACATAACCGATCCTGTTCTTTTTGTTAAAACAAAACAAAATAAGTAACTTTGTATCAATATATATTTTCTCAAAAACAATGATTTATGACATTATCAAATTCGACCCTTCCAACCAAATTCATTTTCACCGAATCAAAATACGTAAACGCCAAATCAGTAATCGAGATCCTAGGTTAGGACTTTAGGGGGAAATCCGATCAGACAATTTTGGTACTAGTCGACCTTGAAGCTCCAATTATGAGCGTATTGAATTGTGTCCGATTTTTCAATAAATGTCCTCCCTATTTAAAGTTGTGGATCCATCTTAGGGTCACGTGCTGGTGCGTGCACTCTTTTGATACTCTCTGGCACCTCCATTGTACCTGACATAGACAAGTAGTTAGGGTTTGCAAATCTAGAACAAGCACAAGCACGCCCAGGAATAGTAAATTTTCAAGCTGACGTACTAAGATTAGCTCGACCAAGGAGGTCCCATCATAGCTATATCAGATTCTCAAGTACTGGTCAGCTGTCTAAAGAAACATGGTCCGATCTCAAGCCGACCAACAGGGTCCCATCGCCACGTGGATAATCGATTAGGCGTTCATATAATTAGTCCAAAATATGATATATTTCTATATTACTTCTGAAATCCCAATATTTTCTACTGCCAAATTCACGTGTGAGATGTTCCAAAGGAAGATTTCATTTCTTTAAAAGAAAGCCCTTTTAAAAAAAGCACAAAAGTATCATAGCTATATTGGAGTCTCCAATAACGCCAGTTGTCTAAGAAAACATTGTCCGATCATGGATTAACTTTGGTCGAGGCGACCAACAGGGTCTCATCGCCAAGTGGATTCACGATCAGGCGTTCACGTGATCAGTCCAAAATATGGTATATTTCTATGTTACTTGTTAAGTCCCAATCTTTTCTACTGCCATATTCATGTGTGAGATGTTCCAAAGAGAATATTTCATTTCTCTACATGAAAGCCCTTAAAAAAAACACAAAAGTATCATAGCTCTATCGGAGTCTCCAATAACGGCCAACTTTCTATGGAAAGATGGTCAGATCATGGATTAACCTTGGTCAAGCCGACCAATAGGGTCTCATCGCCACGTGGACTAAAGATCAGGCATTCACGTAATTAGTCCAAAATGTGGTATATTTCTATGTTACTTCTTAATGTCCCAATCTTACGTTTCAGAGAGAATATTACATTTCTTTAAATGAAAACTCTTTAAAAAAAACACAAAAGTATCATAGCTATATCGTTGTTTTAACGACCAGCTAGCTGTCTAAGGAAACATGATCGGATCATGGATTAACCTTGAATAAGCCGACCAACAGGGTCTCATTGCCACGTGGATTAACGATCAGGCGTTCACGTAATCAGTCCAAAATATGGTATATTTCTATGTTAATTCTTAAGTCACAATATTTTCTACTGCCAAATTTATGTGTGTGATGTTCCAAACAGAAAATTTCATTTATTTAAATGAAAGCGCTTTAAAAAAAACACAAAAGTATCATAGCTATATCGGAGTCTCCATTAATGGCCAGTTGTCTAAGGAAACATGGTCCGATCATGGATTAACCTTGGTCAAGCCGATCAACAGGGTCTCATCGCCACGTGGATTAACGATCAGACGTTCACATAATCAGTCCATAATATGGTACATTTCTATCATTGTAGTTAAAAGCGCACGAAGCGCGCGCTATGCACTATAGCCCAAACCCTGCGCATCGCTGCGCTACGCGCACGCGCTATTCACTTAGCGCACTAAGCAATGCCTTAGGGCATAGTGCTATTCACTTAGTGCACTTAGCGCTATTTACCTGACTTAAGGAAAAAAAAACAAAAAAATAAACGTTTTCTTATAAGAAAAACGCTTTCAGCCTCAGCCCGCTCCCTTTTCTTTTAACCTAATTACTTTTATCAAAGTTAAAAGTTATAAAGACTCTCAAAAGTGATAAAAAAAAAAAAAGGAATCGATTGTAGCAGAAAAGGCTTATTGATTTGGTGTTTGTCAAGTACAATAAATCTTTGAAGCGAAGATATGACATGCGTAACACCATCGATCGATCTCATCGTCATGGATAGTCATGGACAATTATTATTTTTATTGTTTTTATATACCTTAGACTCTAAGTTAAAATTTATAATTATTATTCAGAAAAAAATATAAAATACGCTTCATTTTCAAAAAGCCCGCACTATAGCACTGCGCTATGCGGTATAAAGTTGGAAGCCTTTGCGCGTCGCTACGCTAAGCGCCTCTGACTACTTTGTTTCTGTATTACTTCTTAAGTCCCAATCTTTTCTATTGTGAAATTCATGTGTAAGATGTTCCAAAAAGCATATTTCATTTTTTTAAATGAAAGCTCTTTTTAAAAAAAAAAATACAAAAGTATCATTTCATGTGAATTAAAGATATGAAGTCTCTAAACTAAAAATAAACAAGATTAATGAGAATTACAAGGTTATAAAATATTCTAATAACTATGCATAAATGACTAACGTGAAAACTTGATTGATCAAAATACTATTCATATAAATAATACTCCAGCATCAAGTAAAAATGAACTGACTATTTATATAAATATTATTCTTTTGGGTTTTTTTTAAGAGTATTAATGTTTTAAAATATGACTCAATCACTTTCGAGACACATTAAATATATTATACGAAAATTTCTCCAGACAAGAATTTAAATTTAAGTTAGTTATTTTTTTAGATTTTGTCTATTCCATTCCACTTGACCAATCCTCATTGATAAAATAAAAGAAAATAGAAAAGAGCAACAGACAAAAATACTCCATATGCTTTCTCTAACTCCCAAAGAATCTCATGTATTAATTTAACTCCGAAAACCCCATGTATTTGGTTTTAAATATAACACTCAATC
This sequence comes from Penstemon barbatus, assembly GCA_003313485.2. NCBI lineage: Eukaryota > Viridiplantae > Streptophyta > Magnoliopsida > Lamiales > Plantaginaceae > Penstemon > Penstemon barbatus. Next base: position 21,399,104 of record CM064878.1, on the reverse strand, counting down.
CAAGTATTATTTTACTTTTGACTTTTGGTGGAATGACAAGATTACCCCTATCTATTTTTTTTTTTTTTACAGTTTTGGTACTAGTCGACCTTGAAGCTCCGATTTTTAGCGTATTGAATTGTGTGGATTTTTCAATAAATGTCCTCCCTATTTAAAGTTGTGGATCCATCTTAGGGTCACGTGCCGTTCCGTGCAATTTTCTGACACTCCCTGGCACCTCTATTCTACCTGACATACACAACTAGTTAGGGTCTGCAAATCTAGGACAAGCACATGCATGCCCAGGAACAGTTAATTTTCAAGCTGATGTACTAAGACTAGCTCGCCCAAGGCGGTCCCATCATAGCTATATCGGATTCTCAAGTAATGATCAGCTGTCCAAGTAAACATGGTCCGATCTCAAGCCGACCAACATGGTCTCATTGCCACGTGGATTATCGATCAGACGTTCACGTAATTAGTCCAAAATATGATATATTACTATATTACTTCTGAAATCCTTATATTTTCTACTGCCAAATTCATGTGTAAGGGACCATGTTTCAAAAGAAGATTTCGTTTCTTTAAAAGAGAGCACTTTAAAAAAAAAACACAAAAGTATCATAGCTATATCGGAGTCTCCAATAACGGCTAGCTATGTAAGGAAAGATGGTCATATCATGGATTAACCTTGGTCAAGCCGACCAACAGGGTCTTATCGCCACGCGGATTAACGATCAGGCATTCACGTAATCAGTCCAAAATATGGTATATTTCTATGTTACTTATTAAGTCCCAATATTTTTTACTACCAAATTTATGTGTAAGATGTTCAAAAAACCATATTTTTTTTTCTTTCAATGAAAGCTCTTCTAAAAAAAAACACAAAAATATCATAGCTATGTCGGGGTCTCCAATAACGGCCAGCTGTCTAAGGAAACAAGGTCCGATCATGGATTAACCTTGGTCGAGCTGACCAACAGAGTCTCATCGCCACGTGGATTAACGATCAGTCCAAAATATGGTATATTTCTATGTTACTTTTTATGTCCCAATCTTTTCTACTGCCAAATTCATGTGTAAGGTGTTTAAAAAAGCATATTTCATTTTTTTAAATGAAAGCTCTTTAAAAAAATATACAAAAGTATCATTTTCTGTGAATTAATGATATGAAGTCTCTAAATTAAAAATAAACAAGACTAATGAGAGTGACAAGGTTATAAAATAGTCTAATAACTATGCATAAATGACTAACATGAAAATTTAAAAAGATTGATCAAAACACTAGTCATATAAATAATAATTTAGCATCAAGTAAAAATGAACTCGACTATTTATATAGACATCATTCTTTTGGGTTTTTTAAGAGTATTAATGTTTTAAATATGACTCGATGATCACTTTCGAGACACATCAAATATATTATCCGAAAATTTCTCCCGACAAAATTTAAATTTAAGTTAGTTACTTTTTGAGATTTTGTCTATTCCATTCCACTTGACCAATCCTCATTGATAAAATAAAAGGAAAAAACAAACAAACAAAAATACTCCCTATGCTTTGTCTAACTCCAAAAAAATCTCCTGTATTATTTTAACTCCCAAAACCCCCTATGTATTTAGTTTTAAATACCACACTCAATCCAAGTATAATTTTACTTTTGATTGACAAGATTACCTCTATTTGTTTGTTTTTTTCTTTTTTTTTTTTACAATTTTGGTACTAGTCGACCTTGAAGCTCCGATTTTTAGCGTATTGAATTGTATGGATTTTTCAATAAATGTCCTCCCTATTTAAAATTGTGGATCCATCTTAAGGTCACGTGCCGATCCGTGCAATGTTCTGACACTCTCTGGCACCTCAATTGTACCTGATATAGACAGGTAGTTAAGGTCTGCAAATCTAGGACAAGCACATGCATGCCCATGAACAGTAAATTTTCAAACTGACGTACTAAGACTAGCTCGACCAAGGAGGTCCCATCATAGCTATATCGTATTCTCAAGTAATGATCAACTGTCTAAGTAAACATGGTCCGATCTCAAGCCGACCAACAAGGTCTCATTGCCACGTGGATTATCGATCAGACGTTCACGTAATTAGTCCAAAATATGGTTTGTTACTATATTGCTTCTGAAATCCTTATATTTTATACTGCCAAATTCATGAGTAAGGGACCATGTTTCAATGGAAGATTTCGTTTCTTTAAAAGAAAGCACTTTAAAAAAAAACACAAAAGTATCATAGCTATATCGGAGTCTCCAATAACGGCCAGCTATGTAAGGAAAGATGGTCATATCATGGATTAACCTTGGTCAAGCCGACCAACAGGGTCTCATCGCCACGTGGATTAACGATCAGGCGTTCACGTAATCAGTCCAAAATATGGTATATTTCTATGTTACTTTTTAAGTCCTAATATTTTCTACTACCAAATTTATGTGTAAGATGTTCCAAAAAGAATATTTTTTTTTTCTTTCAATGAAAGCTCTTTTTTAAAAAAACACAAAAGTATCATAGCTATATCGGAGTCTCCAATAACGGCCAGCTGTCTAAGGAAACATGGTCCGATTATGGATTAACCTTGGTTGAGCCGACCAACAGAGTCTCATCGCCACGTGGATTAACGATCAGTCCAAAATATGGTATATATCTATGTTACTTTTTATGTCCCAATCTTTTCTACTGACAAATTCATGTGTAAGATGTTTCAAAAAGCATATTTCATTTTTTTAAATGAAAGCTCTATAAAAAAATATACAAAAGTATCATTTCATGTGAATTAATGATATGAAGTCTCTAAACGAAAAATAAACAAGATTAATGAGAGTGACAAGGTTATAAAATATTCTAATAACTATGCATAAATGACTAACATGAAACTTAAAAAGATTGATCAAAACACTAGTCATATAAATAATACTCCAGCATCAAGTAAAAATGAACTCGACCATTTATATACACATTATTCTTTTGGGTTTTTTAAGAGCATTAATGTTTTAAATATGACTCGATCACTTTCGAGACACATCAAATATATTATCCGAAAATTTCTCCCGACAAAAATTTAAATTTAAGTTAGTTATTTTTTTGAGATTTTGTCTATTCCATTCCACTAGACCAATCCTCATTGATAAAATAAAAGAAAAAAGAAAAGAGCAACAAACAAAAAAAATTCTCTATATGCTTTGTCTAACTCCCAAAAAATCTCCTGTATTATTTTAACTCCCCAAACTCCCCATGTATTTAGTTTTAAATACCACACTCTATCCAAGTATAATTTTACTTTTGACTGACAAGATTACCTCTATTTGTTTTTTTTTTTTTTTTTTTTTTTTACAATTTTGGTACTAGTCGATCTTGAAGCTCCGATTTTTAGCGTATTGAATTGTGTGGATTTATTTATAAATGTCCTCCCTATTTAAAGTTGTGGATCCATCTTAGGGTCACGTGCCGATTCGTGCAATTTTCTGACACTCTCTGGCACCTCAATTGTACCTGACATAGACAGGTAGTTAAGGTCTGCAAATCTAGGACAAGCACATGCACGCCCATGAACATTAAATTTTCAAGTTGACGTACTAAGACTAGCTCGACCAAGGAGGTCCCATCATAGCTATATCGTATTCTCAAGTAATGATCAGCTGTCTAAGTAAACATGGTCCAATCTCAAGCCGACCAACATGGTCTCATTGCCACGTGGATTATCGATCAGACGTTCACATAATTAGTCCAAAATATGGTATGTTACTATATTACTTCTGAAATCCTTATGTTTTATACTGCCAAATTCATGTGTAAGGAACCATGTTTCAAAGGAAGATTTCGTTTCTTTAAAAGAAAGCACTTTAAAAAAAAACACAAAAATATCATAGCTATATCGGAGTCTCCAATAACGGCCAGCTGTGTAAGGAAAGATGGTCATATCATGGATTAACCTTGGTCAAGCCGACCAACACGGTCTCATCGCCACATGGATTAACGATCAGGCGTTCACGTAATCAGTCCAAAATATGGTATATTTCTTTGTTACTTTTTAAATCCCAATATTTTCTACTGCCAAATTTATGTGTCAGATGTTCCAAAATGCATATTTTTTTTTTCTTTCAATGAAAGCTCTTTTTTAAAAAAACACAAAAGTATCATAGCTATATTAGAGTCTCCAATAACGGCCAAGGAAACATGGTCCAATCATGGATTAACCTTGGTCGAGCCGACCAACAGAGTCTCATCGCCATGTGGATTAACGATCAGGCGTTCACGTAATCAGTCCAAAATATGGTATATTTATATGTTACTTTTTATTTCCCAATCTTTTCTACTACCAAATTCATGTGTAAGATGTTCCAAAAGCATATTTCATTTTTTTAAATGAAAGCTCTTTAAAAAAAAATAAAAAAAATTATCGTTTCATGTGAATTAATGATATGAAGTCTCTAAACTAAAAATAAACAAAACTAATGAGAGTGACAAGGTTATAAAATATTCTAATAACTTTGCATAAATGACTAACGTCAAAAATTAAAAAAATTGATCAAAACACTAGTCATATAAATAATACTCCAGCATCAAGTAAAAATGAACTCGGCTATTTATATAGACATTATTCTTTTGGATTTTTTAAGAGTATTAATGTTTTAAATATGACTCAATCACTTTCGAGACACATCAAATATACTATCCGAAAATTTCTCCCGACAAAAATTTAAATTTAAGTTAGTTAGTTTTTGAGATTTTGTCTATTCCATTCCACTTAACCAATTCTCATTGATAAAATAAAAGAGAAAAGAAAAGATAGAAGAAAAGTGCAACAGACAAAAATATTCTCTAGGATTTGTCTAACTCCGAAAAAATCTCCTGTATCATTAACTCCCTAAAAACCCCATATATTTGGTTTTAAATACCACACTCAATCCAAGTATAATTTTACTTTTGACTTTTGGTGGAATGACAAGATTGCCCCTATTTGTTTTTTTTAATTTATTATTTTTTTTAAAAATTAAGTATATACTTTTTGGGTCGAGTGTGGTATTTAAAACAAAACACGGGGAGTTTTGGGGATTTAAAATGACACATGAGAATTTTTTTGGGAATTATATAAAGCATAAGGGGTATTTTTGTCTTTCGATATCAGAGATAAAATTATCATATCAAAAGGAAAATGTAAACAAATACTTCCATTTTATTGTTTGCAAAACACTCTCTTTTGTAGGGGGTGCATTTAACCCTTACTTGACATCAAAGAGGAGTTTTTTAGGAGTTAAAATAATACAGAGATTTTTTTTTTAAAATTAAACAAAGTATAGGAAATATTTTTTTCTTTCTCTCAAAAATATAACTAGGTACACTTGGACAAGCAAAATCGCGTATGCTCTCTAAACAAAAACTCGAAAACGCGTTTAGCCAAGGGTTATATAACTTATAAAGAGAGAAAATAAATAGGAACAAAAACCCACATTTTTATTATTCGATCCCTAAAATTTAAAGTAAATAGAAAAAGGAAAAGGGAGCCCCCCTCCCTCTCCCCACCCAACCCCACCCACCCCCTTCCGCGCAAAAGCCCAAACTCCAAAGCAATGGGTAAGGTAACCACAGCAACAACAGCGGAGATGAACAAGCAAAAGAAGAAGAAAGGCCGCCCTGCCAAAAATCCCATTTCTACCCCTCCTAAACCAATTAATTACGATTCCAACCCCACCCCCAACCGCCGATCCACTCGCCGTAACCCTAGCAATTTCAATTCTCCTCCGCTTCCTGAATTTGACGACGACGACGACGAACGCAAGGAGAAAAAGGTGAAGCTCGTCGTTCGCTTACCTCAATCAGATGAAAAAACTAAGGTGCAGCATTCCCAGGATTATGATTCGGGTTCTGGGACCGGGTCCGGATCGGATTCCGAACCAGAGTCTGAGGATCGGGATGCGTACGCTAAGAAACGCAAGATCAATGGCGTTGAGCGCGGATCTGACGACGCCGTTTTGGTTCAGGTTTAATGCTTTACTAAATTAATTCTGGGATTTCAAAGTGAATTTTCTATTTATGGTGTATGCATGATTTCAAGGGGTTTCGGATTTCGCGCGAAAAATTAAGTAGTAAAAACGTTTCCTTTTTAATCTGACTTCTGAAGATCTGAAGTGGGGTGTTGTGCTGTGTGTTTTGACTCGGTCAAATTCTATATCTATCTGTTCTGTTGAAGAAATATATGAATATAATAATAAAAATAAAAACAAGAGTATTTACTTTTATTTTCCTTTTAATGCATTTTTTTTTCTTTCTATAAAATGGTCTTGTTATTTAATTTGCTCGATGCACTTTATTTATGGACACCATCTTTTCTTCAAGTGAATTTATTTATATTTAAACTATTCAGCATTGAAAAAGTTGAGATTTGTCTCTACTGTGAGTTAATTATGATTACAAATAGTGTAGTAGTATTATTTTCTTACTCGCTGCTGCTGTTGTTTCATTAACTGCTGACTTTCATTCTGGATTAATATTTTTGTAATTTGATATCAGTGTTCTAATGTATTAGTAATTAATATTGCAGGAAAAAGAGGCTGTGAAAGCGACAGACACTCCTCTAAATGGTTCTAATCACAAACCCTTCTTGAATCTTTTATGTTGAGTAAATTTATGTAGGTAATCGGGTTTGAGGTTTAATTTGATTGTTGTGTTTTCATTTAAATTTATTGTGGACAGGGTCACCATTGGAGTCTGGACCCACACCTTTGCCAGACAAAAAGTTGTTAGTCTTCATTCTTGACAGGCTTCAAAAGTATGTGTATTTTCTTGTATACCTCTCTAGCTTTCTTTAGTATTATTTCTTTTTTATCTCAAACTGTTTTATGTTTTGGGTTATCCATGGAAAATAGTTTGTTAATGATGTTGTTTTATCGTAAATATGATAATGCAGGAAGGACACACATGGGGTTTTTTCTGAGCCTGTGGATCCCAATGAGGTGATGACATGTTAATTAGATGGCGGATGATCTAATTTTGTTTTTTGTCAGCAGCTGACATGGGGTACTTTCCTTGCAGCTACCTGATTATTTTGAGATAATAGAGCAACCTATGGATTTTGGGACGGTGAGGAAGAAACTCGAAAGTGGAGCTTATAAACACTTGGATGAATTGGAGGTTGGTTATGAATGATATTGGTTGAATTCCTGAACTTAAAATTGTTTACTTTTCGATCTTTGTTTGAGTTCTCTTTTTATGGTTAAACTGTTCAAAAGGTGCTTTTGTTAGCTGATGTTTGAATGTTAGCCTGTCTGAAGCAAGCGCGAGGAACATCAAATAAGTCTTTTAGTCACTTTGACAGTATTGCTTTACTTTAATAAGATCCTGAATTTGAATTTAAGAAATCAACCATGTTTATGGGATATTGCTCGAATCTCAATGAGAGATTAAAGCGATCAATGAGGTTTTCTGTGGCACCTATGAATTTATGGCAATTTTGTGTGGTTTTTATGATGTTAATTACATGGGTTCTCTAGAATCTATTGAGATTGTGCTGATTATCCTAAGAAAATCTTACGTTGATGAATACACTAGTAAGAGTAAGGAGAAATCTGATAAGAAAAGCGATTGTTAGTTACATACCCATCAGTCTGAGTTGTACCCTGACTTGCTTGCTTATCTCTCATATCCTGGAATTTGACTTACAATCAATAACAGTTAGGGTGTGTGAATGTATTCACGTGGATATCCGTTCCATCGACTGCATATGCTAGTGATACTTCATAGTGATGTGAAGCTACTGTTTCTATATCCTGCTTGTTTACTGTTAATCTGTGGTTGTTCTCTTTATAGTATTACATCAGTGGTTGAAAGATTCTTTTGCCTCTTTCTTCAGATTCTATTAGAATGGTAATAATTTTCTTTTCTGTTTCTGATAGATTTAGGTCATGGACCATATATACATGCACATATTATTTATATTCTTTAGATCTTTCATGTACTCTTGGAGCTATACATTTGGCGATCTTGTTGTACTGAGATTTTCATTTAGTTGATAAGGCAAATCGTTGGAAACAAATACTGACTTTCTGTCCATTGTGATTGCAGGCCGATGTGTTTTTAATATGTTCAAATGCAATGGAGTATAATGCTCGAGACACTGTTTACTATCGGCAGGTCTACATTATTTTAATGATGGCTTTTCTTATATTTCGTATCCTACTTGAACCTAAATGTTGTGCTATATTAGGCACGATCTATACAAGAACTTGCAAAGAGAGACTTTGAAAATTTGAAGCATGAGGGTGATAATGGTGAACCACAGCCCAAAGTAGTTCGTAGAGGCAGGCCTCCAAGCAACAAGAACCAGAAGAAGGCTGTTGAAACATCGCCAGTAGATCGAGTTATTCCTGAGCTTTCTTCTAATACAACAACTCTTGCAAGTGGAGAAGATAAAGTTACGGGGTCAAATTCATACAATTTAAGAAAGACACCGGCTTTAAATAGATTTCGATCCACAGATCCGTTTGTGTCATCTTACCGCGGGAAAAATGGTGAAAACTACTCTGAATGGCTGGCCGATTGGAATGATGAATTTCCAGGTTCGTATTGCTGGTTCTGGTTATCAAACTTCCACATGTATTCAAATTACCTGTGCACTGTCTAACCCCTTTTTCGAATGTGCAGCATCAATTTTAAGGGCTGACATGAAATATGGCAAAAAACAGTTTACGGTTGATGAGAATAGGCGTGATACCTACAAGCAGTTTCTTTCCCCATCTTCTGGCAGTAATTCCCCTGTTTTATCTAATTCTCTTGGAGATGTAAAGCGTTTAGTGCCGGTATGTATTTTTATAAACTAAAATTTGGTTTTAAGTATTAGTATGTTTGTATATCTGACGGTTTTTATCTGTGCCTTACCCCAATAAGGATTTGGGAGAGGAATTAAGGACACCCACTTGGAGTTTTGGATTCTTTTGAGAGGCTTGAGATTTTCTTGGTTTTAATGAACTATTTCGCCAACTTCCACTGTATTCCTTAACTGCCCTTTTGAATTTACAGGTGGGACTTCAAGAGCCACTTGCTTATGCGAGAAGCCTTGCCAGGTATGCTGCGAGTTTGGGGCCTGTAGCTTGGAAAATTGCCTCAAAGAAAATAGAGTTAACCTTACCTCCTGGTGTACAATACGGTCCTGGGTGGGTGGGTGAGAAAGAAACATCTTCACAGCCATTGTCTTTCTCAACCGAAAAGGAGAAATCATCAAATAGTACCGCTGGCAATAGCAATTCAAGCAAACTTTTGACACCTTCGACTTCTGATCTAAGTTCTGCTCTTGGTTACGGGTCTTCTGAAGCAATAGCTGAGGCTGTTAGGAAACTGAACAGCAAGAATGAGGCTGCGGCTACTGTACAAGGCGACTCTTCTTGGAGAACCCAATTTCCAGCTCAGCAAAAACCCATGATGCATCATCCATCTCTTAGAAATGGTTTCAGTGGGATTGGTTATGATTTATCTGCAGCCGAGACTTCCAGAGTAGCCTTGCCTGGGCATTCTGTGCCAGACTCAGTGGTACACAGGAATGAAGTTTCATCGAGTCAAGATGCACAAGGTAAAGTATCGGCTTCTTCACATGGAGAAGCTGAAATGTGGAATTTTGGCAAATCCTCGTGGCAAGCATTACCTATGCAACAAAGACATTCTCTTTCGGTTCCACCTGATTTGAACGTGAGAGTTCCAGCAGGTTCACCTAGTTCTAGTAGCTTACAGATTGGTTCACCTCAGCAGCCAGATTTGGCATTACAACTTTGAGGAATGGTTTTTTAAGGTTATAGCTCCTTATGGTTCATGAGTTTGAAACATGAAATAGGGTTGTGATCAGTGCTTCTGCAGGTTGATTTGAGTTTAGGAGACAGCTTGTATAGGTCATGTATCTAATTTTTTTAGTTGAAACTAAAGAATTAGTATTACTGTAACATTTAAACTCTGATTATATGACAGGATGATAAGATGAATTTGAAACTCTTTACCATGTGTGATAAGATTATATTTAATATCCATACGCAATGCTATGGTGTAAACAAGCTCTTTATGGTGGAGCAGGAGCGGTTCGACTCACAGCTCCCATCGGGGAGAAAAAGTACACTATTTCGCTTTTGGGAGGTCATCGACCCCCGGGCGAGGGATTATGGTTTTCGGGTACCCAATCAATTAATCCCCCAACCGAAACCGGGGATTCTTTTCAAAAAATTTCCTTAATTTGAATTTTGAGTTTGAGTCAGGACCTCGGGGGAAGCCACTAAATTGAAGGCTTCGCTCGCTCGCTCCAACGCTCGTTTAGTAGACAGCGAGTGGAGTGCATAAGCCCCTTTAGAGATAGAGGCGTGTAGTATGCAATGCTATGGTGTAAACAAGCTGAGTAGAATTTCCCCTTAAAAAAAAAAAAAGAAGAAGAAAAAAAGACAAGCTGAGTATAATTAAGCAATACAATATATTATTTGAGTTTGAAATGATTTTCTAAGTGAGTTTCTCATTTTACATTTGAACATGATTTGATTCGGGCCACTGAATGGGCTTTTAAATGAGCTTTAGTTAAAGTTTATGATTAGCCAAATCCCAACTCAACCTATATTGGCCCTGTTTTTGGAAGATATTATACTAGGCGCTTATCTCAAATTTTAAATATTGTTAAATATTTGTGTTGCTCAACTTTCCTTATGTTTAATTTTTGTTACACATTTTTAATTTATTTTCTTGCATATTCCGGTGTAAAAAAATAATTTTTTGTTAAAATTCTTTTGGACCATAATTTATACCATATCATATTTTTTGCCTTACTTCTACGAAAAAAATAATGACACATAATTTATTAAAGTAGTGAACATAAAATAATTAGTTATGAAATTATAAAAAGGGTTGAAATATTTGTCTACATATAATATAGTTTTCATGATGATAAAAGAGAATATATATTAACATTTTTTTTTATACTTTAGCATATCCATAAAAGTTGAGTACATGTGTTTGAAATATAAAAGAGAAATGATGTAAAATATTTACTAATAAAAAAGTATGGAACTTTTATTTAAATAAAAGAAAAATAAATTATGTTTTCTCTATATTTATATATATTGTGTTTTATTTAGTTTATTTAGACTAAAAAATGATATCAAATATGAGTCAACATACAATTTGACCTGCCAAAATATATGTATTGGGAGATTTTTCAAATCTTGATTTTATAATATATATTTAACCTCCATCATTGAAGATGGTCTACATATTCTAGATACTTGAAATTTTCCAACATGGAGGACGTTACTTTCGACTCAATTACTTTCTTATTCTACAATAGTAGTTAATTAAAGGATAGTACTAGGCTGACAGCCCTAATGTCCTAATGTGACAGAATTTACACGCTTCATTTTTTTCCTAAAATCAACCTTTACTATACTTAAAACTCTAAATTAAAAAAATAATTAATTATTTAAAAAAAATTATAAAATTTAAAAAAAAAAAAAAAAAAAAAAAAAAGGAGCCGACAAATAACTATCAAGATAAACAAGCCATGTTCATAAAAGAATTAACGGAGAGTTATTCAACTTCAACCCAATCCTTACATGACAGTTTACCCAAGTGATAGATAAAATAACAAAATATATCCTGTATTTTTGTAAAAGAAGCACAATATTTTCCTTTTGATTTTTACATCTTTACAGGGAATGTCCATTTACGCACACGAGGGATAAAATGAAGCGACTATATTGTCTATGTAAGGTTAAATTAATCATATTTTTTGCATCGAAATAAAATTTCAGTCGCAATATATATATACCTCTATGAGAAATGAGCCAAAACACACATTATTTTATATGAGGATAATATGTCTATTTTCATATCAAATGAGAGACAAATTGTCCATTAGATATATATCATAAGAGATAACTTGCCAAAAACCAAATATAATATCTTACAACGTTAGTACGAAATTTTATGAAATGGGATAATCACATTGACCTCCCCTGATGCTTGAGGTAATTACTGTCCAACCTCCTGGCAATTTCATAATTACATCTACCTCCCCCGACGTTTCGAAAACCTTACATTTTGATGTGAAATGATCATATTGTCTTCGTCAGTGTTAATTAAAAAAATAAAAAAGAAAAAAATTAACAAAATGTCCTATTAACCTTGCAAAATTCAATTTTAAATAAACATAAAAAATTATATTTGAGCATTGATCCCTAAACTTTACTAAAATTATTTTTAAACATTAAAATAAAAAAACTCTAACCCTAACTCCCACCCCACCCCAACCCCAACCCCACCTTCCCTGTCCCCAACCCTAGGCCTCGTTGTCGGCCTGGTTCATACCCATGACACGATGGCCTAGGGTTTGTGTTCAAGCCAGGCCGGCGATGACCTGACTTCTCTTCCCAGACCGGCGGCTCGACCTGGGAGGAGATTTACTAGGTTGGGGGCTGGTCGGACTATGGGTGCTGGGTTGGGGCTGGGGACGTCGATTGGGTGGTTAGGGATGGTTAAATTTTTTTTTTTATTACTTGTTGATTTATTAATATTAGTAAATATATAAATAAGATATAATTTTTTATTTGATAGTAAAATAATTTATTTAATATTATTGTACTTTAGTAAGAAATATAAAAAACATATTTGTGATTACATAAAAACTATTTTATTAAATTGAGTATTTTTAATTTTTGTTAAAAATTTATTGATTTTATAATACTTTTTTATTAAATCGAGTATTTTTAATTTTTGTAAAAAAATTATCAATTTTTTATAGCTAAAAGTTTAAGATTTTTTTTTTCAGTAAACATGTGAGATGTTTATAATGTCTAATAGTTACTGTTCAAGTTTTTTCTTCTTATGATTAAACGTAATTCATTCATTTATTTTTGTGCTTTAATTATAATTTTTTTTAAATTATTAAAATAACGGGTAAAATGTGAAAGTTGCATGTATTTACATTTTTATTTATGTTCTACAACGTTTTTTTTTCTTATAATTAACCATAATTTATTTACTTTTCCTTGTATTTTAATTGTAAAAAATATTCATGTGTTATTATATTTTTATTTTAAGAATACATATACAACAATAAACTAAATATAAGTTTCATATATAAATTTACAATATTTCAACCCATACTTACATCTATACATTGCAGAAAAACCCTTTCTATGCACCAAACATAATAAGGGTATAATTGTCCAAAAAAACTAAGGGGTAAAATAGGAAGTCAATAAAAATTTGGCGATAACATCATCAAAATGTAAGGTTTTTGAAATATCGAAGGTGAATGTAATTATGAAATTGCGAGAGGATTGAACAATAATTACCTCAAACATCATGGGATTGTAAATTGATTAAGAAATTAAATATCTCTTTTGCCATTTTGGAAAATTGACTGGATTGTAAATAGATTACATGTAGCAAAACTAACTTTTAATCCAATAAAATAGGCTGTAATACTAGATATAAGTGTTTTCCTAAATTCGTCTCCCTTTCCAACATGAATTAGGATTTCCTATATCCTAATCCAAATTTAAGTCAAACAATTAATCTTAGTCATGTGGTTATAAATAGTTATCCAAGACTAGTTTGTTCATTCATCAAATTAAATCTTCCCTAAAAAAAAATAAAAAAATCATTAACTACTTTTTTCGATGGCCAGTCAAGTACGTACAACCTTCTTATGCATAGTCGCTTCAATTATATTATGCGCCGTCGTCTACTACCACCACCTCCCTTTACCTCCCTCCCCCACCATCCTCTCCGTCCCCAAACCTCACGCCACCAAAAATTACGCCATTCACGAAAACCTAACCGCCATCTCCAAACCTCTCTCCCCAAACAATTACGCAATCTCCACCACCTCAGTTCTCCTACCAAATTGGGAGGTGCTCGTAATCTTCTCGCCGGAAACCTCACCGCCGAATCTCGACGGCGATTACTTCTGCTTGTTCGACACTAAATTAGTTTCTCCGGCGAGATTCTCCGGCGTGATTACTTCTCCCGATCGAGTGACTTTCACTTGCTCTATCCCCGCAACAGCTCGCCGGAGTCATCCATTGAAGCAACCGGTGCTGATAAAGTCGCCGGAAAATCCACTGGAGATAGAATCTTCGAAAATGCTTCCGCTCCTGCGGTGGTCTTATCTGGTTTACGATTCGCTGTCGACTGAAGGCGACGTCGTTTTGTTCGTAAAAGGTATTAACACTCGGCGGGGGTTTAATAGGGAGCCGAACGAGTTTAACTGTGTGTTCAGTGACGGCGTCAGGACCGCCGTCACGAGTTCTAAGCAGGAGGTGTTCCGCTGTAAACGGCCGTCAATCACTAACGTTAATTCTTCAGTTACAGTTTCATTAGAAATCGTAGCAGAAAATCGGATTCTGCCATCGGTGGCGTACTACACACCCACACCGCGCAAGTTAGACTCGAGGGGTGAGAAGTCGCTACTGTGCGCCAGCACCATGGTTTACAACGTGGCTAAGTTTTTGAGGGAGTGGGTTTTGTACCATTCCAAAATTGGGGTGCAGAAATTTTTACTGTACGACAATGGAAGCGACGACGTTTTGGGGAAAGTTGTTGATGAGCTTGTCAAAGAAGGTTTTGATATTACCACTTACTTTTGGGTATGGCCAAAAACACAAGAGGGTGGTTTCTCACATTCTACTATTTACGCTAAGGATGCTTGTACTTGGATGATGTATGTTGATGTTGATGAGTTTGTGTACTCTCCATCTTGGCATAATAATGTGGTACAACCATCAAAATCCTTGTTACATTCGTTAAAATTGTCGAATTCGTCAAAGTTTGGACAATTTAACATCAATTGTCTTGAGTTTGGCCCGTCGGGTCAAAAAGTTCATCCAAAAACGGGAGTGACACAAGGTTATAATTGTAGACGAAGGAACGAAAATCGTCACAAGTCCATAGTATTACTAGATGCAGTTAATGATTCGTTATTTAATGTGATACACCATTTTAATTTGAAGTCTGGATACAAAAGTAAAAAAATAAATTACAAGGAATTGGTGGTGAATCACTACAAGTATCAAGCATGGCCCGAGTTTAAGGCCAAGTTTAGGAGACGTGTGTCGGCTTACGTATTCGATTGGACTGATAAAGTGAACCCTAATTCAAATGATCGAGCGCCCGGGGTAGGATATTTGCCAGTTGAGCCTCAAGGATGGCCTCAAAAGTTTTGCGAGGTGTACGATAATAAGTTGAAGGATTTGACTTTGAAATGGTTTGGGATGAAATCAAATTCGGGGTACCAAATGGCTTGGCAAAGATGAGAAAGAGCATCGGGTTGGATTTTTGTCGGTTTATATAAGCCTCAAGGATAGCCTCAAAAGTTTTGCGAGGTATACGATAATAATATGAAGACTTTGGCTTTGAAATGGTTTATGATGAAATCGGCCTCGGGGTACCAATGGCTCGGCAAAGCCGATGAAAATGAAGGTGTGGCTTGTCCTAAAAAGATTAGGACAAATTAAAGTTATACGAGCATGATTTTCTTTTTTGTGTAGTGAATTTGATCTTAATTTTGTACATGGACCAAAACGAAAGGTTAATATACACATTTAGCTATAACACAGGGTATTTTAAAGGCATTCTCTTTTAATCTATAGTATAAGACTTAGGAAATCAAAAAAGTTAACTATTTTGTTCTTTCTTTGGAATATTTTTAACTTGATATATTGTAAAGTGAGCTAATTTATAAAACTGTATTAATTTGCAGAAGAAATTAATTACTTTAGATTACAGCCAAGAAGTTACATAAAGCATATTTACCAGGATAAATTTACTTTACTGAAAATCCATAAATGACATCTAATTAATCAAATTATCGGAAACCCAATAGCCCATAATCATAAATGATACTCCTACTATTTAATATCTGGTCAACCTAATTTTGCATAGAGCCTACATTCATTTGTAGTTCCGCGCATGACAACAATTCATTACAAATTTATGAAATTAATATTTTGGGAAAGATATTTCAATTTGTCAAATTCGAATAACATACAAATTATTTAATTTTAGTCCTAGACATGCCTAAAAAGATTACAACGATAAAAGATGATTCTAATGTAGAATTGAAACACTACAAGGTGAGTTAGGCCTAGCGATTCGAAAACTATAGGAGAATAAATTTTGGTAATAATTAATTATGATAAAAATTAATTATAAAATAATTGTTTATGTATAATATCTTTGTAAAAATAACACTTTAGTTGCTTCTAAAATAAGTTGATTTTTTGCTTTTCGAGATCCCAAAAGTGATTATGATCTTGGGGGCTAAACACCATGAAAATCACGATTGAACACAAGTAATTTTTATAATCGGGGCCAAACACTTCAAAAATCACATAGAGATGTAACAGTTATTTTAAGAGCTCCAATCTCTGGCCAAACACTTCAAACCTTTTTTATGAATTTACACCACTGTCAAAACTTCCCCCCCTACTTTTGTTAGATACTCTCTTCGTTTCAAATTAATTGGCACATTTGTCAAAAAAAATTCTTCAAATTAATTGGCATGTTTGAATTTTTAAAGCATTTTTTTCAATTTTGCTCCTTTCTCACATTTAAGTTGGAAACTTAATGGTCACCACTCACTAATAAAAAAATTAATTCATAGTTATCATTATAATGTGTATTTAAGACATTTTACTCTACAAAAATATATAATTATGAAATTTCTTAATCTGTGTAAAAATAATAAATGTGCCAATTAATTTAAAACGGACGGAGTATACATATTGACTTCCAAATTATTATAATACTAATTAAGGTGAAAATTAGCGTGTGGAATGGCTTTATAGCTAAAGAGACCACGTAATGCAAGTGAAGTAACACAAAAAAAGATAAAAAAGTAGAAGCTAAACAGACGCCACATTTTATTTAACTTTTTAACTTAGCATAATATCTGCGCTTCAATTGTACACAAAGTTAAAATCTCAATCTATTTCTAGTTTTTTTTTTTTTTTTCTTTTCTTTATGAATAATCAAAGTATGCTTCCGAAATAATCACATGCATTTAAGTTTTCCAATGCACACTTTGGTCTTCTTTAGAATTGTGGCATATTCGTAATTTGAGTATGATAACAATTTCTAGTAAATATACTCATCAATTCATGGGAATGTAAAAAAGTAAAAAACAAGTTGAATATGAAAGAAGACGATATAAGGCCCATTTCCTTTTTTTTTTGGATAAATAGAAGGCCCATTTCAATATGGCCCGCTTTGTATCAAATACGAATACAATTCGGCCCTTCATTGTAATTAATTCATATTACGTGCTTATACTTCAAGTTTTATAAATATTTCAAACAAATGTACTCAACTTTTATTAATATGTCAACGTATATATTTTTTTTTTATACTAAAAATGATAATTGTCTTGAAGTCCTCTTGCACAAAAAGCTAAAAAGATCTATTCTCTTTCACTCACTACAAATTTGATAAATATAAATTGTATAATTCATTTGGGGAGAGTAAGCTAAGAAGTACCCTAATTATCCCTCAATGAAGTAAAATATATTCTGCATTGGTGAGACAAATCTGCCCTCAGAATTTCCACTTTCGCGCTTCAGCACCGCGGTGCATTTACGTCTTCGTCACAACAATTAGTCATCTTTTTTTTTTACACCGTCGTGTACTTTAATGTCCACCACGACACACTATTGCCTTCACTTCTTTGCGGAGATGCACTTCCGTTTGGGGTCATTTTGGTCACACCATGTCTCTCCTTTGCACTTTTCGAGCTAAGGCACGATGCATTTCTTCAGTTTTCGTGCCTCGATTTGTTAGGAGAATCGCTTTGAAAATCGATCTCTCAGCTAATTAATCGCGAATTCCGCGAACTTGTAATTGAACCAAAATACGAAAATTATTACCAAAAGCAACTTAAAAAACACATAATCCTAAACACAAGGTGCGAAACAAAGCTATTAAGCACGCAAAACTCGGGGAAAACCTATAGTTTTGGGCATGAGAATAATGCGGCGTTTTGCAGCTTTATCGAAACCTTCACTTACCCCCGATCATATCAATATTCTTTGTTAAAATTAACAAACTTACAAGTACCATCTTAATCCAGATATTTGTGAAAATATCAATAAATTTTTTATTCACGCACTACAAGAAAATGGGTCTTTAGAAACGGTAATTTTTGTTGGTGAAGCCTCGATTTTGGTTGGTATTCAAGTATAGCGACGGATTTTTTCCGTTAGATATTTTGTGTGTGAAGGCTCCATAGGTAAATAGAGTGACGGAATTATTCCGTTGGTGAATATAGCGACAACATATTTTCCGTTAGTATATTTCCGTTGGTAAATATAGCAACAACATATTTTCCGTTGGTATATTTTCGTTGGTGAATATAGCGACAACACATTTTCCGTTGGTTAATATAGCGACGGATTTTTTTCGTTAGATATTCCGTGTGTGAAAGCTCCATAGGTAAATGCAGTGACGGAATCATATCCGTTGGTGAATATAACGATGACACTTTTTTTTTGTTGGTAATTCCGTAGAAAAATGTTGTATTAGCGTTTGGTAATTATGGGCGCCTACAACGCCTAGGCGAGCACTTAACCCCGCTCGAGCGCCTGGGCTACACCTAGGTTGTAGACCATCGCCCGGCTGCCTAGGCGAACGATTGACTCAGCTTGAGCGCCTGGGCTATGCCTAGGCCGTTGATCATCGTCTTGGTGGGCAAGAAGTTGACCATTGCCCGGGCGCCGGGGCTAGGCCTAGGCGGTAGGCATGACTTGGGCGCTAAATGGTATGTTTTAATTAAATTGTAGGAGGTGGGATTTGAACCATTGACCTCATGTATATTTATAAGATGTTGCAACCAGCTGAGCCAGACAACTTTATTGATTTATCTTATATATATATATATATATATATATATATATATATATATATATATATATATATATATATATATATATATATATATATATACATCCCTTATGTTCAATGAAATTATAAAAATGACCTTGAGGTTTCAATAATTACCAAGACATCTTATATGTTAATTAATTGATGTTTTAAAAATTCATAAATAAAAGAAGAATTTTATCCTTTGTTCTTCTAATAAATTATATTTTATAAAAATAAAATATCAAAAGACTATAATACCCTCAGAGTAGATAAACTCAAATTTAATGGGTTAAATAGATGAACTTATCATAACTTTTACATAAAATTAAATTAAAATCTATTATTATTTTAATAGAATAAATAACTCAACATCTATACCCGACTATTGATCGTTATGGTTGAGCACATTGTGAGCTTGGTACTAGTATAACCATAAAATAAATTGTACAATTGGAATCTCAAAAATAATTAATGTAACATGGGGAGGTTGGGGGGCCGGTTATATATAATTTTTTTTAAGTTTTAAATTTTAATTATATGGATAAAAAAAATATTGTTAAATACTTGTCTCTTTTTCTCGAAAGAATTAATTTATTTTCACAAACCACAAACCTGAAAATTAATTAGTTTAGTTTGCAGACGAATGTGAACTTTAATAGAACCACATCAGTTCTGTAGGAATTATGTTGTCGTTCGATCTTTTTGTTTTTATCAAAGGTCAACAATAGAGTTGCTACGCACAATCTTTTTGTTTTATATATGTTGGTAATTTATGATATTTCATCGGTGATTTATCGCTATTATGAACACTTTTTATTTGTAATTTCATTAATAGTCAGTTATGAGGTCGTCGTTTGTTTATATTTGTAACAGTTTAACAACAAAATCGTTAATCATGACTTTTTTATTTTATAATATATTGAATTATTGGTAATTTGTCTCTATTTTTTAGAACTTATTTTTTTTTATTTTGATGTTGTTCAGTTGAATATTTGTTACCGACGTAGAAACAGTAACGAATTATTTTCGTTGCGAATATTTCTCCGCATGTAACATTTTTTCTTACAACTTAATAACTAAATTCCTACAATTATTTTTCTAATGTTCTGTTGGTAATTTGTCAATTCTACCTAATGAAGACTTTTTATATTTAATTTTGTTAGTATTCAGTAATTAATTTGTTACTACAATGACAATTTGTTTTCCTGTTGGAGTTATGTCGCTGTTGTTTGTTCATAGTTGTGACAGTTTAACTATATAATTGCTATACATATTATTTTCGTTTTATATTTAGTTGGTAATCAGTCGTTATTTTAATAAGAACATAATTTTTTTTCTATTTTCGTCGTTGTTTAGTTGCAAATCTAAAACTGACAAAAAAATAGTGACAAATTAGTTTCCATTGGAATGAATCCGTCGCTACGAATTAATTTTTCCTACAACTTAACAACGGAATACCTACCAAAAATATTTTTTCTAGATATTTCGTTGGTAATTTGTTGCTATTATTGATGAAACATCGTTTCCATCGTTGTTCAGTTGCAAATCTATAGCTGACTAAGATATAGTGACGGATTATTTTCCATTGGAGTGATTCCGTCGCCATGAATCAATATTTCCTACAATTTAACGACGAAATACCTACGAAAAATATTTCGTTTAGATATTTTGTTGGTAATTTATCGCTATTATTGATGGAACATTGTTTCTGTTGGTATTCAGTTATAAATTCGTTACAAATAGTGACAGTTTTTATTTCCATTGGAATCATACGTTGCTGAAGACCTCTTTTTTTGTAGTGACGTGGTAGTTTTTCACCTTATCAGGAGGGCTTTTCTCAGTCCAGGGATGTCAATCTCCACCCGGGTGAATCTACACCCCCTCATCATCATCTCCAACCCATCGGACTTCTCCTCTAATTAATTAAAAAAAAAAAACTTTCTCACTGTTAAAATTATTAAGTTTTATTATTATTTAGCTCTATTATTATTTTTATTAAGTGAGAGTGAAAAATTATGATAATTGAAATTAATTAAAAATTTATTAAGTGAGAGTGAAATTAATTAAAAAGGGCAGGAAAGCATGAGGGAAAGGGGATTCCATGATCATTGGATATGGCCTTTGAATTTTAATGTTTGTTGTTCTCATCCCAAACCAAAAATTATTCCTCAATTACACTCTTATTCTCTTTCCAACCAATAAATCATTTCTCGATTAATAGAAGAACGAATGATTTGAATGAATAACTGAATTACATAGATTGGAAGCATAGACAAAACTAGCTAGAGATTCAATAATTCAATATAATTTATTGAGGTTAAATGTTCTACATGAGTTGAAAATTATAGTTAAGTTCACCTTATAAAGTTTTAGGTAATCCCCACCTTTTAAGCTGGCTTTTGAGGTATGTTAGGCCCAACCCATGTGAAAAAACTATTCTCCAAAAATTCAAATAAAAAATATTACACAAATCGAAATTATTTCAAATGTACACCATTCTCACAAACTACTCTTTCAAACACCAAACAAACAACCCCTATTAATTTGCAGAAGAATTTAATTAGTTTACATAACAACCAAAAAGTTACATAAAGCATAATTACCAGGAAAAAATTACTTTACTGAAAATCCATAAATGACATCTAATTAATCAAATTATCGGAATCTCAACAGCCCATAATCCATAAATGATACTCCATTAAATATCTCGTGGACCAAATTTTGCATAGAGTAAGTTGGGCCCATAACAATAATTCATTACATATTTATGAAATTAATGTTCTGGGAAAGATTTCACATTCGATTAACATACAAATTGTTCAATTTTAGTTTTTTCTTCTTTCAGGGAAATCCAAACAGGGCAGATTCATTAATGATTAAAATCAACAATTTTAGTTCCTAACATACCTAAAACGATTTTTTTTTTTTTTGGTTACAAAAGATGATTCTAATGTAGAATTGAAACACTACATTTATATAATTATTAATGAAGGTCTAAACTTGTTTTATGAATTTAATTTGCACCACTGTCAAAACTTTTCCCTTTTTTTGGTTTCCCAAGGATTTAATCCCTTTCGAGGCGCGTCAGACACATAAAGTGGGAACCTCTCCCAACAGGAATTCGAACATTTTGTTAGATATATACAAATTGACTTCCAAATTATTATACTAATTATAGTAATAAGTAATTTATACTGCCTCCGTCCCAAATTTTTTTATATTTTAAGGGCATATATATAAAATACTTAAAAGTTTTCCATTCTTTGGCTTTTACAATTTTATTTAAAATTAAAACACCGCTAATATTATAGAAAGAATAGGAACGAAGAGAAAATATTAAGAGCAAATGCCAAGAGTCAAAATGTCAAATGACATCTTTTCTGCCCTGAAAATTAAGCCCAAATTTGGGGACTGTTCTGGCCCAGGTGGTAGTTATCGGGCCAGGGCTATCAATAGTGTGGAACTTATTTCGGTTTGAATCGAATTCGTTTAATAACAATTTTTTTTCGATGATAATATATGCACTTGATTTTTTAAAATTTATAATTAATAGTCTATATTAAAATATGAATTTTTATTCTGATTCAATATGTTAAGTATGCGAATCTGAAAATAAATAAATAAGCAATATATAACTTCTTACTTAATATTTTATAAATATAGGTATCAGATATAGTGTCTATAGTCAGTTTAATAAGAAATCCATTAATAATATAGATAATTAATAGTTTTATTTTTCAATTATCTTATTGAATTTTTTTCTATTAAGCTTAGAAAAGGTCATGGTTTCAAGTTATACTTTTGTGGGTATTTTCCTAGTTTAATAGTAGTTTAGTCTAACTTTGCGATTAATTTATTTTGATACCAAAGTAATAGATTCGATTCGATATATAGTGTTTGATATAACGATGTATTCACCATTAAAAAAAATTGCTAGAATAAATTAGTAGTTTTTAACTTGTTTATTTCCTTATGTTGTTATCAGAAAAATATAATAATTATTTATAAACTTAACATAGCCAAAATTGCCAATGAATAAGTTAGAAGAATTAACATCTACATCACAATGAATGATTTCAGGAGCTAGCTTCACAAAAATGGTAGATTTGTCGTTGATTGATTATTTTTTTAGTGATACAGTGTTTACATTATTACAATATCACTAGCAAATATAAAGAATATTTATCTAACTAAAACTGTTTAACTAACAATTATAGAGGAAAAAATACTTTTAATGCGAACATTAGTTCAAAAATACATTTGGTACCAAGCATTTCGAAAAAACACATTATATACGATGATTCACATCCTCTTGAAACATTTAGTTTTGTCGTCAATTTTCGGACGGGATTCAGTACGTGCCACTCACGTGCCCGTTAAGTTGACAATGGGAGGGAAAAATAGACACGGATTTTAAAGACCCATTATTGTTAACTTAATATACACGTGAACGACACGTGTTGAATTCCGTCCTAAAATTGATCGCAAAATTTAATGTGTCAAAAAAGTTTGAATCATCATATAAAGGCAAAATTGCAAAAATCGTCCCAAACTAATCACTCATTTTGGATTTTCGTCCCAAACTATTTAATTTGGCGAATTTCGTCCCGTAATTTAATATTTTTTTGGAATATCGTCCCACCATTATTACAAGACGAAATTGCGCATTTGCCGATGAATTATCACATGGCTGCTTAAGTGTCATGAAATGGTAAATTTTAACATGACTAATTATATAATATTGCAGAGTTCGTCCCAAATTAATTACAAGATTGAACGTCATTTTCATTAAATTAGAAATTTAATATTGGGACTAAATTCATACAAAAAGGTAATTAGTTTGGGACGATATTCCAAAAAAATATTAAATTACGGGACGAAATTCGCCAAGTTAAATAGTTCGGGACGAAAATTCAAAATCAGTAATTAGTTTGGGACGTTTTCTGCAATTTTACCTCATAGAAAATGTGTTTTTTCCAAAAAGCTTGATATCATGATTTTTATACTAAAGCTTGATAGCAAAAGAGTTTTTCACCTAACATGATTGCTACTAAACGGAATCTCGTGGCTATTCTCCGAGTAGCCACCATCTGTCATGTTAGGTTCCTTTTAGGGACACTTCACAATTCCGATGAGATTCGAACTCATAATCCCTAGAGTCTCGGGGCCCCACATTTGCCATCAAGCTAATCCTTCTCGGTTGTCATTGATTAGTTATATGTCTCCATAATTCAAACATCCAAATCATGCGATAACATCGATGTTTAAAACCCATATGATGACCAAATCAAATAATCCATCTGTACCTATATTTGTACTTTACTTTCTGGATCCTTTGCCAGGAACTAAAAAGCAACCTATTTATAGATTTTATTACTTTGTACACTAATACCTAAAAAGGAAAAAATACTACTTCTAAGAATCAAGTTCAAATGGCCAAACAAATTACTATTGTTTTTTTTTTCACAATTCTTTTTCTTATGACCACCAAATTAGAAGCTCCAAGTCCGATTTCGTGCTGCCGTTGGCCTAACTTGGCTTGCTGCAAGAAGAACGAGAAGGGCGATTCTGTCATTCCACTACCACGTAAAATAATACACACAAAACCTTTTGTATTCCCGCCATTCTTGCACAAGCCTTGATCAATACGTACAAGGTGTGTTTGTGGAGGAACATGATCTCATAATCGTATGTTTGTATAATTGTCATGAAGAATAAAAAGAGGAATTGTACGTTACAGTGTAAGTTCTTTTCAAGTTGTACGTGTGTTTCAGTTATTCAAATTTGATCTTGTGTGTTTGTTTGGTTTATTTAGTTTTCTTCAAGCTAAGATACATATATTAATGATATAAATGTATCAAACGCTCAAAGATAATATATTGTAACAATATTTATGTATTTCTATTGTCCAAAATATTTGTGTTTTTCGTATTGCATTAAGTAAGCTTATTTATTCGTCAAAAAAAATTTAGCGGTGGCTTGGGATCGTCGGTCTAAATTTTAGATTTAAAAAAAATGATTTTTTTTGTTGGATTTATATTAAAGTTTTATTTAATTTATTAATATTGTTTCTAAAATCAAATTAGTTAAATAGATATATAAATTTCATAAGCAAACTCTCCAAATTGATTCGAACATGTCTTATTCAAGCTAATGTGGACTAAAATCGTCAATAAATTTGAAGATGTGGGTTAATTTTGCCAATCATAAATATTATGGGGTAAAATTGTTAGTCAACATAAGTAATTGCATCAATTTTGCAATAAGACTTAACTGTCACGTCGCCACTTAACGATGATTTTTAACGGCGGTATCAAATGTGAGTCAGCTTGAATTTTTATGATAGCACAAGTGAGAATCGATATAAAGTTTGGTATCACAAGTACAATATTCTGAAAAAAAAGCAATATCCTATGGTGTCATTCTAATGTTTTCATCATTTTGTTCTAGGAATCATACTCCAACAAATTATAATCAAGTTAAACTCAAATTAATATAAATATATTTTAACATATTTTCCTTGTAGAGTCAAACTCGAATCAAATTTCATGATTAGAGTCAAACTAAAATTTTTAAACCATGAAATACATGCTGTTCAAACTTGATTACACTACAAAAAATTTATATTTAAGTGACAAAATAGAAAATGACAAAGTGACAAGAATTTAAATATTGTCACTAAATCGATGTATATAGGCACACTAGTGACAAGAAATGCGAAAAAGTTGTCACTATTGACATTTAGTGATACCCCAAAAGTGACAACTAAAAAGTTATCACTAAATTATAGTGACAATATTTATTGTCACTAGGTTGTCACTAATTGTCAATAGTGACAATTTAAGTTCCATAAACTTGTCACTAATAGCCATTAGTGACAACTTAAAAATATATTTTGTCACTATTGCACTTGTCACTATTATTATTGTGACAAAATTAATATTCTTATCACTAAATGTATGCAAAAAGTGATAATTTCGACAATGTCACATAATATTTTGTCACTAAAATTCATTTTTCTTGTAGTGTTATGAAACAAAAACTCGAATCAACATTAAGAACAGTCGACTTTGAAACATCCTAAAAAAGTGCACGACATAGCACATCACAACATGAAACAATAGGTGCATATTAACTTACACATTTTTTGTGTTGCCTCTTGATATGTCCCTTACCACCAGCCAAAATCAACCAAGCAATTCAACCCATTTCAAGTGGAGTAGATGACTATATAACTCAGGTTATCTTGAAATTTCTTTGAATTTGAAGGGCAATCTCCTTTTGTAGAGCCTCCTATACATACATATTTGAATGCAAATTAATAAAAGATCAATTTAAACATGGGATTTACACAAATTAAAGCAACACTAAATACGATACAAGAACGAAAAGAAGAATCCCAAATTTACAGACCGTGAGTAGATGCATGGAAAGTGGTATTTTTTAAAAATGACCTTCCCTTATTTTTCAATTTCATTTTAATTCCATTATCAACTAAATCCAGTTAGTTCTTCTAAATATTTTCAATAATTCTCTTATTTTTTTCCTCTTCTCAAATTCAAATTTTCCCAACTCTCTCTCTTCTCCCAACTTTCTCAACTCTTTTTCTTCATTTCAAAATCTCCCATAATTTCCACATTTTTCACACAAATGCTGGTGATGAACATAAATTTGACTGTGATGAATCTGCAAGAACCACGCCCGAATATGTTTTTTTTTTTTTTTCCTGATTTGCGTCTGAAAATGTTCCTGGACGACCGAACCAATGGCCCAAGAGAACAACCTAGGTGACCTGGCGACTAGCTCGGTCGTCCGGACGACTGGCCAGTCGCTCGGGCTGTTCTTGGGTGACTGATCAGTCGCCCAGGAACATTTTCAGACGCGGTAAATGTTAAGAATTTCAATGTCGAAATCTGAAATTAAAATTGTAATGATAATTAATTACAATTCAATTAAAATTGATTAAATTAAACAAATTAATTATTATATTAACTAATTAATTTAAATGGAAGTCATTTCTACCATTAAATTTTTGGAGGTCATTTTTAAAAATTATAGCAACGGAACCGGGGAAAGTATACAGAAAAGACAGTTCTTTTCTATTAGATTAGTATTTTTGATTCTATTAGATTAGTATTAGTTAGTGATCCCGGCTTAGTGAATCCTTTCTTCCGTGATGAACTGTTGGCACCAGTCCTACATTTTGTCTCTGTGGGCCGAGGAGAAAAGGGGCTCGGCGTGTACATGAGAGAAGCAAGGAGGTCAACCTCTTTCAAATATACAACATGGATTCTGGCAATGCAATGTAGTTGGACTCTCATGTCGATCCGAATGAATCATCCTTTCCGCGTAGGTAAATCTTTGCCTGCTAGGCAAGAGGATAGCAAATTACAAATTCTTCCTAGAAGGTCAATTTTAATTTGCTGATGAGATTTTGCCTTATTCCAATAATGAAAGGGCAGTTGTGTATTTTACACAATTTTTTTTTTATTTTGAGTTAGGGCGATTGTGTAATTATGCTCGATGATAACTGGCCAATATCCCATATGCCATAAATTAGTGATTTATGTTATATAGACCATGGCATAAATGGATATGATTACATATATTCTAAAATAAAACATAAAAAAAAGGCTGTCTTACAAATTCGAAAAATAAATTTATCAAAATCTGAATCCAAATTTGTATGTTTAAAAGCTCAGGTTTTGATATAAATATTTTTATGCAGTTATGTTCACATCGATTTGAATTTGATCCTCTTATAATCCAATGTTTAATAAAATTATTTGGTTAAAGTATACATAAATGTTGTCAAATTATATGTAATGCTATAGTTATTTCGTGGGGAAATAACATCAGGTTCCCTCAACTATGAGCTATATAATCTTTGTAAATTTATTAAGGTCAAATGGTGGGTACACATAATTAAAAAATCAGGAAGAATGGTCGGTACACTATTTAAAAATAGGAAGATGAGATGCATGTTATTAAATTTAAATTTATTATCCACCCTAAATAGGCTCTTGAGAATTTTATTATTAGATAAAGCAAAACTTATAATCCTATTAAATTGGAAAAGTACACACATTAATTTAGAATTGAAATTAAGGCATCTTACTGGTTTGCCGAAGTGGTAGTAGTCTACGATTTTCACATTGAAAACTCAACTTGAATCTTACTACAGATTTGGCACTATGACTACAATTGATTTATGACAAACTATCAGTGAAAGCGTGAAGGGTCAACTTTTTTTTAGTTAAGAGTGTTGTGTGCAATGAAAAAAGTTTGATCGAAATCATGGACTATATAAAATGATTATGTGATTTAAATTTTGTTGGAAACAGAGATATCTATAGAAATTTTGAGGGGTAAAGATTTTATGGGGTCGGAATTTCACAAGAAAAATATGACCAAATAAATTATTCAACAAACTTCATCCAACAACATAATATGAATCCAACTGTTCAAATATATTTGCACTTGGATGTGAACTGAAAGTGTTACTATTTAAGAACATATCGTCTATTATACTGGTCACGTTTTTAGTTCATTTGAATTGAGGTTGTTGAGTCTAAGTTAAACATATTCGAAGTCTAATGGCTCGGCACGATTAAATTTGAGTCGATCTAGTCAACTAGAAGTTGAGTTGAGTTTAAATCATTTTATTAAACACTATATTTATAAGCCAAATTTGAGCTTAACATAATTTGTGAAATTTAACATATTTTGATTAACATACTTACAGGAGAATACTAATGGTAATTAATAAAACTAGAGTGATCAAAATTATAAATGTGGAAAATGAAATATTTTTTAATAAAACATGACCAATTATATATCTTGTGTATGTTCTCAATAATCAGTATATCATTTTTCATTCATATACGTGTCACATGGAATGCAAATGCGCTGCAGCCCTAACCAAACAAGGCAAAAATCATCATCAATTATTAAATGGTAGGCCAAATTTCCTTGTCACGTTTAATTGGATCCTGATTTCAGCCTTCAAAACCGTGGGCGTGTGACAACAAATAATTAAGCAAACATTTAATTTTCTATCTAATTTTAGTTAAAATTTTGCAATATTAATGACAGAGAATTATGTGTATTGGGTGTGGATCCATATAATGGACCAAAGTTTCGTTTTAGATGTCAGTTGAATATTGATTTTTTTAAGAAAAACTTTCGGAAAAACTAGGAAAAAAGCTACTAATTTTAGAAAAAGAGTAAGTTCCAAGGAAAATATAAAGTTTCGAAAATATATCTTATTTTTGTTTCGATTTATTAAATAACATAACATTTTTTATATTTTCAATTGAAAAAAATGAAAATATTGATCTATAATAAATATGCACTTAAAATATTAATCAGATACCGAAATTTAACAAATTACGAACACCTAATTATTGTGCCATGTACTTAAGTAGCAGTCCCTGTATTATGATAAAATCTAATATGCATGTATGTAAATCTTTCTTGTAATTTAAATTTGACCAGTTCCGGTGACGTTTACTATGTAAGTCAACTAATAATAAACTGAAAGAAAATTGACTCAATCTTGACCTTTAGTATATCTAATATATATTATAAATTTATAATCTTAATTATGAAGTGTCATTAGGACGGCCTATAGAATTTTTGGTAATTTGGTGAAACTATTTTGTGCGGTATAAGTTTCACAATAATTTAATAAACCAAATAAAAGAAAGATGATATTTTCTAAATTACAAGAATCTTATTATCTACAGTAGATTCACAAAATAATTTGTTAAAGTCTACCTTCTATTTTTTCAAGTAATTCACAATTTCCAACAAATAGTTGACCAAAATAGTTGAAAACACTCGATTTTCTTTGCCAATTAAGTCAAACCAATGGGGAAATGGGTATTTAAATACTGTATATTGCTTTTCTCCATCACTAAAGCCTATAATTGGGTGTGTGTCATTGTCTTTGAAAGTAACAGCTCAATAACCTAAGAGCATTTTCTCAAGAGAGCTTAACAAATTATGCACTTTGTTTGTTTAGTTTAAAATTTAGTGGAGATTTAAAATATGAAGGATATAAAGTTATTCACTTGAGAGTTGAGATCAATCTGACATTTTTATTCAATTTAATTATCGGTTTAGAAAATGAAACAAGCAACACAGTGCAAGTATCAAATTAAAGTTTCAATCCCCCAAGGTTTTGTTTGGATATATTTTGATTGTTTGTTTCTGACTTTTTGAGTGATAGAAAATATTAGGGTTAAAAAGAAAATATATAAAATTTACAACAAATAAATGTGACTCTAAGGCTTTCTTCATTAAAAAATGTGAAATTATAAGAGTGGAACTTCATGTGTTTGGTTCACTCTATTTGATAAATAAAAAGGGCAAAATACATCTGCATGTTTTTATAAGAAAAACACACTAATTCCCTCTTGATTTTTATATTTTTACAAGAGGGTAAAATGTTCATTATAAAATATCACAGAGAGTTAAAGTGCCAATTTACGTATATCACACGGAGTTAAATTGTCTATTTATACATATCGTAGAGAGGGTAAAGTGAGGTGAATATATTGTCAAGACTAAAATTAAATTGATTATTTTTTACATGAAAATAAAGTGTCAGTCTATAGAGTGTGTGTGCAATATATACTTTCACTAGCAATAATATAAATTGTTCATTATTTCATATCACAAAGAGGTAAATTGTTAATTATTTCATTTCACGGGAAGGTAAATTGCCTATTTTAATATCACATGGAGATAAATTGCCTATTGTAACATTTATGACTACAATATACTAAACCCTTGTTTTAGCAACTATAAAATAATTGCAAGAATATTTACTATATAATTACAAACAAATAAGATAAAAGCATATTTATCAAAACTATCAAACAAGGGATAAATGTTTATGAAAAAAAAAAACCTCACCCGGTCGTTATTACCAATTGAGTTCTTCTTTCTTGACATCATATATTCATATTTATCCATAAGAAATTTAACAACTAAATTTACATTCTTACCATTCATTTGATGTGGGCTCCACCCTACAATAATATTTAAAAAATAATCGAATCCTAAATCTAATCTATAAGATAGATTTACACAAATTTATCCAAAAAGAAAACATAGACAAATACACAAATTATCTCATTGCAATACTCCCCATGTGAACCAACTTTTCAGACGATACAAATCTACTAGTCTTCGTCTCCCTCTTTTGTCGTGTTCACTGTCAGAAAAATGATTGTAATTATAATATTATAACAATGGCATTTAGAAGTAAATCCACTAAGCCCGAGGGCATTTCAGTACTTAATCTTCCCTCCACAACCAAACGTTTAAATGCAAGCTGTGAATGAGAGCGACCTTCAACAATCATCATAGTGCTTTAATTGCTCTCTTTTCCCCAAAAGGCCCACACACTACACACACTTAAAAATTAAAGATTTCAATTTTGGGGAGAAAAGAAAAAGAAACAAGGAAAAAGAGAAGAAGGAATTACCGCTAAAGGTGGCGCTAAAACGGGTATAAGCAAAAAGTAAAAAAGGAATTGGGTTTTTTTGGTTATAGAAAATTAATTTTGCATTTAATATTGTTGTTTATATCAAAATGGACCCGTCAAATTCTAGACTCTTCTTTAATATTCGGGTTTGGGTGTGTTTGATTTAAAGTTTCCATTTTTAAACATAAATAAAATAATACTCTTTTTTTTTTGGTTTATATAAATTCTTTTGGGTGTTTTTTTCTTTTGAAATTTTGTGGTGATGTGTAGCAGTTTTGCATAGATCTGTGTAAAGGGTTGTGTTTAAAATCTGGAATTAGGGTTTGTTTTTTGTGAAAAGGGGGGAGGGAATATGACAAATTCTCTCTCCTAGCTGTTCTTTCTATTTATTTTATAGGTGATGGATTCTTAATTTAATTTTTTTGATAATGGAGTTTGATTTGGGGTAGTCATTGAGGTGAATTTAGCTTGGGATATGTACTTTAAATTCTGATTTTATTTGAAGGATCACATTTGTGATTTGTGAAGAGAAATATTTGGAAACAAATATATATATAGATATAGAGATAGAGATTATGAGTTGCTTTCCTTGCACGAGACCTCGGCTTAAGGATGTTAGAGATTATGATGAAGATATAGACCCAAAATCCACTGACTCTTCAGGTTCTTTATCTAAATCCTAATCTCCTTGTTTCAGTTTGTAGATGAACTGATTTAATCGTATAAAATGTGTGTGATTTTAAAATCTACGTTTTATGATTTCTTTTATGTTGTTTTCAATCAAATTATTTGATGTGCAGTTGGTAAGAAAGGAAAGGCAAATGTCAATGTTAGTGGTAAGATGATAAAGTAGAGCTATTCAAAGTTCCAATTTTTTCTTATTTAGCTCTTGCTCAGTGTATTATTGATCCTTTACTACGTTTTCCGTCTCTCGATTACTTATAGCTAGTGGGAAAAAAGGGAGTTCTTTGAGAGCTAATGGCAAGGAAGGCAATGTGGCCCGCAGCTTCACGTTCAAGGAACTTGCGATGGTGACTCAGAATTTCAGGGAAGCTAATTTAATCGGTGAAGGTGGATTCGGAAGCGTTTATAAAGGCCGACTAGAATCGGGCCCTGTAAGCTCTCTCTCTCTCTCTGTTTTCCAATTTGCTTGGAATTTGCGTTTTTCGATTTAGCTTGCTTTGCTTTTAGTGGTAAGTGGTAATCACTTTCATGATTAGATTGTAGCTGTGAAGCAACTTAATCTCGAAGGTCTTCAAGGAAATCAAGAATTTATTGTGGAGGTTCTTATGCTAAGTCTTTTGCACCATCCCAACCTTGTAAACTTGATTGGATATTGTGCCGATGGTGACCAAAGGCTCTTGGTTTACGAGTTTATGCCAATGGGTAGCCTTGAAAACCATTTATTCGGTAAATTACGATACCATTTTCGATTTATATAAATGATTCTTGACTTGTTTAATGTTTTTGAAGCACCTCCTATGTTATTGTCAGATGTAGAACCAGGCCAGAGGCCATTAAGTTGGACCACTCGACTGAAGATTGCAGTTGGTGCAGCTCATGGTTTGGAATATCTTCATTGTAAAGCAAATCCACCTGTTATTTATCGTGATTTGAAATCTTCAAATATATTGTTGGACAATGACTTTAATGTCAAGCTGTCAGATTTTGGGCTAGCTAAATTGGGGCCCGTTGGTGACAACACTCATGTTTCGACCCGAGTGATGGGAACTTACGGGTATTGTGCTCCGGAATATGCCATGAGCGGAAAACTTACTTTAAAATCCGACATCTATAGCTTTGGTGTCGTGCTTTTGGAGCTGATTACCGGAAGGAAGGCTATTGACTGCACTAAGAAGCCAGGAGAACAGAATCTTGTTACATGGGTGAGTGTATGTTACATTGACTTATAGTTTTTGAAATAAATTCGTGCGATATCTTTTTCAGGAAGATTAATGAGAGTTATAGGCTTTCTACCTTAATTTAAAGGATGCTTATAGCTACACTTCTTATCTTTTGGGAATTAGATTTTGGTGACATTAAGGATTTGCTTCAGATGAGAGTACACACATTGAACCTTGATTTTGTGTTGAATCGAGTTATTCTAGACCGGACCCAGTTTGGATTTGCCTTGGGATAAGAAAACATTTAGTGTGACCAATCAAATTGAATGTGAATACACACACACTTGTTTGCTTTTATTTTGTGATTAGATGAATGTGGTCAAGCCATGTATGGACTAAAATTTTCTGTGGGAACTATGTTTTTCTTGTTTTACATATGTCTCTTCACATAGCTTTCACCTTTTTATGGATACCTTAAATAGGAGGATTAGGTCCTATTGATCTACACGAGATTGTTTCATGTAAGAGCCTAATTCATTACATGTAACAAAGTTTCTTGCTTTTAGAACGCTAGTGATGTAATTTTGTCATTGCAGTCTCGACCTTATCTAAAGGACAGAAGAAAGTTTCCCCAAATGGTGGACCCTCTACTTGAAGGACGATTCTCGACCAGGAGCCTGCACCATGCAGTTGCAATAACTTCAATGTGTCTTCAAGAACAAGCAAGTTTCCGACCCCTCATCAGTGATATAGTTATGGCACTCGAATATTTGGCTTCTCAAGCAGCAGAAGATTCTCGTAAAGGCAGATCTCATAGTCGGACTTCCTCATCCCCATCTCAGCTCGATGTTAGAAAACAAGGTCTTGAAAGTTCAATTTCTTGAAATTTGAGAAATGATTGGAAGAGGTGCTCGGCTAAAGTGGTTTTTTTATTTTTTAGTTATGTTACTTTTGTTGCTATACATAAAATCTTTTGCCATCTTTCGTAGCTATATTTTACTGTAAATACTTGTTAAACTCGTTGCTGGCCTAACTTGATGTGAAAGTCAAAATGTTGGTTTGGTTTTGATGAGTAAATATAGCTAGACATTTCTTGAATATATATTCCAGCCATTTTAAATACATTTAATTCCACCTCGAAATTTGCCTTGAAACTTTTACGGTTGTTCTGAATTTTCATTCGAGGTTGGCCTCTTATGTTCTTGAGCTTCGTTTTCGTCTTCGTTTTCGTATATTTGGAACTTTGATATTGAGTTGTTTATATATGGAAAAACATGGTCACTGGAGTGGCAACTTAGCATTTGTAGCTTTTGTGTATGTATGGCAAAATGGGTCACGACCTATATGTTGGACCGGTCCAATTTGGACCCTACCCAACCAAAATCTGAATCATTCAATCTTTGTTGGACCAAGTTGAGTTGGATGGATTGAATTAAAACTTTCGTATGTATGTTTTATGTTTTACTAATACAAAACCATTAACATTAACAAAGTAAATGATTAACAACATATACCGGACCATTTCTGACCCGAACCAGTACCACCCTAACCTGATTCCGACCCATAGAAAAATGACTCATATTTGGTACCGCCATTTTGCTAAAGCCTGATCCAGCTCTCTCATTTGTCACCCTCTCTTTTATCCGTTAATCTGCTGGCGCTTTTTGTTTAACAACCGAAGTTTAAGGCTTTTGTGTTATTATAGTTTCTGGTTCGAATTAAATATTATTATAGCTTCTGGTTCTTTTGTAGTTTGGGTACTTAGTGGAAAATAGTTTTTTAAAAATAATTTTTTAAGTTATTGATATTTGATGATATTGAATCTGAACAAAATGGAACATCAATTTTAAAAATAATTAAAATTAAGTCAAATTAATACTAAAATAAAATTAAACTCATTTAAAAATGCAATCAAATAGAGTATAAAAATGAGACTAAAGTGTATTTTACAAATATTATATCTTGCTAACTTTGTATATTATATCATGATAAGATTTCTTTGAATTCAAATATCAAGGTATATGATCGGATTTCTCATCCATATAACTTTTTATCTTTTCTTCTTTTGCCTCTCTTTTCGATTTCAGAAGAATTGGCCTATCTTTGATGGCAAGAGGTTGTTGATATCAATTTGATAGTTGAAATAGAACCTCGATTGGAGCTCACCTTTTCTGATTGCAGTCCCCAAATTAAAAGTTGATGGGTTTGATGACCCATATAGGGTCTCCAGTGGAGATGCCCTTATAAGGCTAAAATTGCACCAAAATGTTTTACAATTCCAAACATTGAAAAGTTAAAAGTTAAGGAACCATAATAGTCCTAAAAATACGGACACTTAAAGCTAAAGGACTTAAATTCTTACCTAATAAAAAAAAAAAAAAGTCCCGAAATCCCCAACCAATAAAAGTTAAAGGACTGAAAATGCATTTTTGCTATGTATGGACTATGCAACTTGTTAATCCTAACAATAATCACAAGAAAATTCTCCATAAAACAATGTAAGTAAATAGTTCAATATACTTTGATCGATGAGTCTTGGCTTCAAAGTAATAATTCTTTGATTTTAGCATAATAGTAATATACAGCAACAGCTAGTATAATAGAAAGATCAACAAGCTCGCTCCTGCAAAGTTTTTTAAGGTGGTGGTAAGCAGAGGGGAAAAATTATGTATATTTCTCATTTAAATTCATTTTAAGAAACTAAAATTAAGATAGGACAGATGGTGAAAATGTCATGCCACAACGATTTTTTAATGATAGCTAACGGTAAAGTTAATTATTAAAAACTTTGGGAGATGTTACTGTAATTCATCTAATCTTAAATGCGTAGATTATCCCCAGAAAAAATACTACTTCTGGTTTTCTGAGGTTTTCCCAACCTAAAATTTGGTTAGATAAAATCAAGAGAAGAGTTCGTAACATCCGTCCTTCTTATCCTCGAGTTAGTGTCACCCTTGCAATACAAGGAGCTTTCCAGCTGGTGACACGTTGAAAACAGAAATAGGATCCCGGACAATATGTGTCGAACTTATCCTTTTCCATGAAGTAGTGTTCCACTTCACAATATTACCACCTCCATCTATGGATATGAAACCGGCAGAATTGGTAACTGCCATTTGTATGAGAACATGTATTGCTAAAGTATACTAACCTCGCATTGCTGTGACATATAGAACTTGTTTGTGAGAACCGGGAAAAGCCGAAAATCTCATCCTGAAGTAGTTATTAAGACTTAGTTAGAAAATCGAAGAGAAGACAGAAATTGAAGTGACGAAATTGGATAACATTCATTGGAGAAAGAACATCTATTTTAATTTGCAGCATAGTGGAAAGATACTGGACAAAGTATCAATGAATACTAATAAGCTTAGCCACATGAATTCTTCAAACACACTCTGCCCAAAACACAAAAAACCAAAAACTCAAAGTTTAAATGTTACAAGAACATGTTCACAAAGCACAACCCAACAAGCTAGCTGCTCCCATAATAGTCAAAAGAATATCATATTTGTAATGGTCCAAAAACTCAGGTAAATATGAAGAAAAGGGTTACTCTTTCTTTAGGTAGAGAAGGTATAGACGTTGATGTCGACACATTCCAAATCCTACAAGGCTTCCCGAGCCACTTCCCACAGAGACAAGAAACTTCCCATCAGGGCTGTGCATGAAATGGAAAACAAAATTAATCAAAGCTTTCTTTAATCATATCATATCCATTCCAAATGAGGAATTGCACAAATCAAAGTTATATTATCATACGGTAATTTCAAAGAACCTGAAATCTAAATCCTTCACAGACGCATGAGCATTAGCCTCATCAAGAATAGTTTCCATGGCTGGCCACTTAAAAATCCTCAATTTTCTGTCCTGTACTGCACAATAATAAGGCAATAAGAAAACATACAAATATACAAAAATCTTCCGTAAGGGAATGGTTTTAATTTCACCACAGAAAAGTAAAAAGATTTTAACCCCAACCAATCTTGCAGCAAAATGGTTTCGAGCAATAAAGTAGAACTTAAATTTACAAAAGTGCTATCATGTCTTAAACTATGAGAGAAGTCTTTAAGGAAGTTTGTTATAAGCCTGATCGTTACAGAAGTAGCAGGTCTTTTATCAAATAACTGAAATCTTAAATTCTTAATGATGGGCTATCACACCATTGTATAATTTAAAAACTTATAAAATAGATATAAAAAACATGGGAAAAATATTCACCTGTCAAGAAGGATGTATATACATTATGCACAAAGATATTTGATTCCGTCAATTACTTTAAATTGCCAAAATAGTGATTACAGTGAGAAGAATTTATCAATGTAATACAATGTCCAGCAATGCCAAAATAGTGCAAAAATTTATAATAAAATAACAATAATATAGTTTATTGTCTGTTTCTCAAGCTGCGAAAGGTTTTTTTCGTTGACTTAGACTATGCAGATTGATGTCAACATTTCATAATTATGATACGTAATTTTTTTTACCTCACCGCCAATGGCTAGTAAGCTTCCTTCACTATTAAAGGTCATTGCTAATTGTTATCCAAACTTTTCCAATTGTTCAAAGGCTTTATCAGATGATTTCAGATTCAGAGTATGCTTGTCATTACTTGTGGATGTATCCCATTCAAACCATCTACATGGTACACAAAAGGACTGTAAGAATGTTAATAAAGGTTCATCAATTAAGCATAAACACAAAGTCAACAGGAATAACTCAATTGTGCACGAATCAATGTAAGGACATTGCTATGCCACAACAATCTAGTATATTTTATTATCTATTAAAACAGGAGTCAAATAACTTTGGATACAACACAAAAATAAAGTATTTTCATTTTAAATTTTGCCCCTACTTATACTTTTGCACGATTAAATGCACACATTTATCTCTTATCTCATTAATGGCAAAGCTCTTTCCAAATTACTACTTTTGAGAGTAAAATTCAAGTTACACAAAAGCCTCAGCTTTTCAGATCTCACATAAACGTTTGTATAAATTAAAACATAGGCAGAAGTGAGTATCTGACAAGTTAATTTGAACAAGTCAGAGGACTCAGGTCCCACAATATGAATATTTCACACTTGTAGAACTTTTAATACTTCCTTAGCTAATGGTCCATTCCCACATGAAAGAACTGAAAAACCCAGAAGAATACACCTTAAAAAAAGCGAGCAAGACGGATCATGAAAACACATTTAAGATGTATTTTACTTTGTAGAAACGGAATGCAGGTTAGCCTGTTCACCATATGACTGTTTTTTTATTGGCTTGACATTAAATGGGAACATATAGCTATGTCATAACCAACCACCCAATGAAACATAAAAATCGAGTTATGTAGCACTGAGACTCAAGATGAGACATTCATGTCGTGCTATGTAGCATAATAGAGGGACAAATTACCTGCAACTTCTGGGCAGAGAACATATAATGCCTTCTCCTCCAGGATGCACTGCAATTAAAACATTTTCAAAAACATTTTCTACATGGCAATCACTGCCAGTCCCAAGTTTTGCCACCTTACATAGAAAAATTCACGAGTGTATATAACTAAACAGCAAAAAAGGGAACAAAACAACAAATTCGAAGCAAATAACTAAGTAGCAGTTACAATCAAATATATATCAACAACTAAAAGTTGCCCGAATTTAATTAACAGTATTTTGAAAACATTACGGCATTCTCGGAAATTAATAGATATCTATAGTGTTAAAATAGGTCAATCAAATCAAAAGAAACCAAAATCAACAATCAGTCTCAATAGATGAAATATGAATAACACATTTTTACACACAATTATAAGAGTGTGTTTTCTTAACTGGAATGCTTACGGGCTGATCTGACAGAGAATTGGATTCTAAATGGAATGCAGAGAGGAGGATGGCGTTCGGAATGCCGCTGCGGCCTTCTCCGCCGCCTCCGGCTAGGACGACATGGCGGTTCACGACTAATGAGTCGGTAGATTCCGATTTTACGGAGGCGCTGCCATCGGAGACGGAAGGTGGAACTCAAGCTCCGCCGTACAGTGGGAAGGGGCTGTTTGGTAAGGTGTATAGGATTTAGATGGATTAAATTGGAGCCGGATTGAAGGCCATATAAAATATGTTTGGTAGATTTGATTGAGTCTTATTATATTAAAACAATCTAACATAATATGTTTTTTAGAGTTATGAGCTTAGAATATATTTATATATTTTCAAAGAATTGAGAAAAATTTATAATATTTAATGATATGTAAAAAAGAAAATATGTAAATTTGAGGTTATTGGTGACATTTTACCTAATTTATATTCACTTGGATTGACTAATTCATCCATGCTTGAGTGGATTATAATCTAGTCTTAATACCGGGTCGTAAGGATTCAATCCATTTGATCCGGTATTAAAGCAATGCCACCAAACGTTGTATTAAGCCATATTAACTCATATAATATGACTTAATACCCCCTATTAGGTCCTACCAAACGAAAAGTAAGAACAATACTTGTGTATAAAGAGCCGGTTGCGACCACTCATCAAAATTGCTCTCGATTGCAGTACACCATGGAAGAATCGAAAATCTAGAACATTCAATGCAATGCATGGAACTCCCCGTTTAAGACGTGGAACTATCGGTGCAAGGGATTCATGCAGCTTTGGGCCAACTTTTCATCTTGATGTGTTAAGGTTAAGTATCTCACTTGGATTGAAATTCTTGACTAAGTTCATCGTATAAGTTTTTGGACCATTCTTATATTGTGAGTTAGCTTTTGAGATGAACTAGGTTCAGATCATTTAAATGGACTTAGCTCAATCCATGTGATATTAATATAACAGAGCCTAAAGTTAATGTATCATGAATTGTTTACACAATTGGCTAGAAAATGAGATGTTGAGATTAAGTATCCCACGTGGATTGGAATTCTTGACTTAGTTCACAATATAAGGTTTTTGACAATTCTTACATTTTGAGTTAGCTTTTGAGACGAACTAGCTTGTAAAACTAATATGACAGAGGCTCAAGTTAATGTATCATGAATTGTTTACGCAATTGGCCAGAAAAGGTGTTGTTGATGTTAAGTATCCCACGTGGATTGGAGATTGGAATTCTTTACTAAATTTACCGTATAAGGTTTTGAGCAATATTTACATTTTGAGTTATTTTTTAAGATGAACTAGATTCAAATCATTTAACTGAATTTAACTCAATTCATGTGAAATTAATATGACAAAGTCCCATGTTAATGTATCATGATTTGTTTACCTAATTGGCCAGAAAAGGCGTTGTTGGGAGCATTTATGATTGCACATTGAAGTAAGAAATTGTTGGAGACATCCGCTTGTTTAAATCGAGGTTTTGCAGCAAGATATTGAGCTTACAAAAAAGAAGGACAAATAATATCAACCAGTTATTGACCTAATGGGATCTACTGGGGAAATGAATAAAGAAAATAACAAAATGATAAACTAAACTGTAAATAAAAAAAAGAAACGTGGTCGGCAGGATTCGAACCTGCGCGGGCAGAGCCCACATGATTTCTAGTCATGCCCGATAACCACTCCGGCACGACCACTTTGTTAGATACAAATAGGTAATATTTTATTTGATCACTTTTACCTTAAAATATCAAGTTGATTCCATTCCCATCATTTAAATTTTTTTACATGAAATACTGATTATCAGTATCACGTCATGCTTATTCTTTTATGAGTTGTTTAAAGTGTTTAAATTTTGGGCTTAAATTTTTCTAGTTGTAATTTATTTTTATGTATAATCAGCTAGTTCTCGAATAGATGATTTGTAATCAAATAATAGGGGAATATGCATATTACTACCCTGTGTTTTCGAAAACCTGCAAAAAACTATCCTGTGAATTTTTTTTTGCACAAAAGTTCCTTGTGTTTTCAAAAACCCTGCAAATTACACCCATTCTCCGTTAATCATTGACACCGTTAATTTTTAATTGACTTGCCTAAACGATTTTTAATTTTTAATTGACTTGCCTAGACGGTGTTATTTGGAGGAAAATGCATATTACTACCCTGTGATATCAAAAACCTGCAAAAAACTACCTGTGAAATTTTTTTTTGCACCAGACTTCCTTGTGTTTTCAAAAACCTTGCAAATTACACCCATTCTCCGTTAATCATTGACGGAGGGAGACGGAATGGGTGTAATTTGCAGGGTTTTTGAAAACACAAGGAAGTCTGGTGCAAAAAAAATTTCACAAGATAGTTTTTTGCAGGTTTCTGATATCACAGGGTAGTAATATGCATTTTCCCCCAAATAACACCGTCTACCACAATTGCAATGATAGTGCTTTTATGATATATATTTATGTTTCTACATTTATGAATAATAATATGACTTAATCTTAACATAATTTTTGTTACTCATCAGAATAAATATAAAAAGGGAAAATTGCAAAATTGGTCCCGTAACTATTGCTCGCTGGCAAAAAAGTCCTGTAACTTTTCGGGCTGGCAAAAACATCCTGTAACTATTATATTTTGGCAAATTAGTCCTATTTTAGCCCGAACTGCCAACGTATCTGTCAAGTCACGCCCCTTTGCTGACCTGGAAATGGGAAAATTGCAAAATTGGTCCCGTAACTATTGCTCGCTGGCAAAAAAGTCCTGTAACTTTTCGGGCTGGCAAAAACATCCTGTAACTATTATATTTTGGCAAATTAGTCCTATTTTAGACCGAACTGCCAACGTATCTGCCAAGCCACGCCCCTTTGTTGACCTGGAAAGTAAAACCCCCTTGTTGACATGGAAAAATAGCAAAAAATGGTTCCATTAGTAACGATTACTATCAAAAAAGTCCTTTAACTTTTTGGGTTGGCAAAAAAGTCCTATAATTAAATTATTCAGCAATTTAGTCCTATTTGGTCCAAATTGTGATTTTTTTCCCACCCATT
The DNA here is from genome assembly GCA_003313485.2 of Penstemon barbatus. NCBI lineage: Eukaryota > Viridiplantae > Streptophyta > Magnoliopsida > Lamiales > Plantaginaceae > Penstemon > Penstemon barbatus. The sequence goes on along the minus strand of CM064878.1, from coordinate 21,356,997 downwards.
TCAAACGAAAAATTAATCATATCTAACATACTTTAACTTAGAAGTAATTTAGACTCATGATAATATTGAAAGGCACTTTATCACATTGCACCAAGGCACATATTGAACAAGAATCAATCTTCGACAATTAAAAAAAAATCCCAGATTATCGAATAACGATGACAAAATCAGCTGCAATTAAGTTCAAAAGTAGTTATGGAATACAAAGCATTAATTCTGACAAAATCAGCTGCAATTAAGTTCAAAAGTAGTTATGGAATACAAAGCATCAATTCTGTCATCGTTATTCGATAATCTGGGATTTTTTTTTAATTGTCGAAGATTGATTCTTGTTCAATATGTGCCTTGGTGCAATGTGATAAAGTGCCTTTCAATATTATCATGAGTCTAAATTACTTCTAAGTTAAAGTATGTTAGATATGGTTAATTTTTCGTTTGAAATGGGTGGGAAAAAAAATCACAATTTGGACCAAATAGGACTAAATTGCTGAAATAATTTAATTATAGGACTTTTTTGCCAACCCAAAAAATTAAAGGACTTTTTTTGCTAGTGATCATTAGTTATGGAACCATTTTTTGCTATTTTTCCATGTCAACAAGGGGGTTTTACTTTCCAGGTCAGCAAAGGGGCATGACTTGGCAGATACGTTGGCAGTTTGGGCTAAAATAGGACTAATTTGCCAAAATATATTAGTTACAGGATGTTTTTGCCAGCCTAAAAAATTACAGGACTTTTTTGCCAGCGAGCAATAGTTACGGGACCAATTTTGCAATTTTCCCATTTCCAGGTCAGCAAAGGGGCGTGACTTGGCAGATACGTTGGCAGTTCGGGCTAAAATAGGACTAATTTGCCAAAATATAATAGTTACAGGATGTTTTTGCCAGTCCGAAAAGTTACAGGACTTTTTTGCCAGCGAGTAATAGTTACGGGACCAATTTTGCAATTTTTCCATATAAAAATATCAAGTACATTACAAAAACTCAATTCTCGCCCCTTAAAAAAAATCGTCTATCTCCACTAGACTGCCGTATAAAATTTGCCCCCGAAGAAAAGAGTCTAGGTCCACCCCTGCTCTATCGGCTCAATTTGATGCATGTAATTTAATCTGTTCACGTTGATCCGATCCGATTTAAATTTAACTTATTAATTAGGGTCAGGATTTCTAGGTCTGTGCTTATAAGATCGAGTCTTCACTTTTAATTTCATGCATGACATATTTGTATATGCCCTGCTCATTAGTTCATAAATGTAAACCTGTTTTGAACTTATGAATTTGGACATTTTTGTTTCATGTTGATTATCTTATTCGAGTACATATTAAAAATGTTTAGAAAACGAATTTAAAGAATGGCAATGAGTAGGATCTTCAATTGAATTGGGTCACATGAAGCCTAATGACTTAGATTGAGTTTGAACACTTATATTAAATCTAAAGAATTTATGATCCAAGACATAACCCAAATTAAGCCCAATTATTTAATTGAGTATTTTATATATATACTAATAGAATTCATCAACCATTTTTTTTCTTTTCTTATTTCAAGTTTTTTTAAATACATTTATCATCAATCATTACATCAAAATCATTTCAATAACTGATCAAATATTAAGATTTACAAAAAATAATGATATTGGATATATATTTGATCTGTAAATGGATGATAATATTCAATAATATTGCATGTGGAATAATACATTTGTCTTATAATTTGATGAGCGTAATCAAAGCCAATTTGTAAAAGGAAAAACCAGCAAATGTCAAATTCTAATATTATTGAGAAATTGTGTCATAAATCATATATAATAGATAAAAAATACGTTATAGTTAGGTCTGGAAATTAAACCAAGCTATTTGATATTCAACTCGAGCTCGTTTGAGGTCGGTTCGTCAAACAAACCAAACAAACTTGAACAAGATTTATCATTTCATAACTTTTAAAACTTGGCTCGAGCTCGACTAGATAATCTAAAAATTGAAAAACATATGTAAAATACCAAGCTACTCGATATTCGGCTCGTTAAGAAATTAAACCAAGTTCAAACATGAAATTTCAAGCTCGATAAAATTTAAATCAAGCTTGAACAATATAACGTTCGATAATCCGATACTCCTCGACTCGTTTGCACTCTTAGTTATAACATGTACCTTAATTAACCAGATAAATCAGCCAACGTCAGCTTCGAAGTTCAATAGTGAAATTGTGACGTCATAGATTCATATATAATACATACAAAAATACCTTATAGGCTGTACCTCATGACCAATTATAGTAAAAAATACTTCAGTATACTATATAATAAAGTCTTCGTAATAAAATAAATCGTGTGACAGACCAATGGACCCGCGCTTTCCAATTAAATGGTGATTGAAGACAGCCATTGACTTTCATTTCATGCGCTTGCTACCTCATATTCTCATTCCACATTTTCTTACTTGTTTTGGTTAGACAAAATAACTTTGAAAAATAAGAAACTTCATTTAATATAATTAATACTGTCTGTTTTTGGATCCCATATGTATCTCAACGAAGAACTTATAATTTCCTCAAGTTCAAATTGCAGTTGCAATCAATATTGTGATTCATACAGACTTACAGGATACTTGTTTAGATCAGGTCGTTCATAGATCATGAACAAAATCAGTGCATTCACCAAACATATTTGCAAGATTTTTTGTATGGTCTATGAAAGACCGGGTTTAAATAAAAAATTTCCCTTACAAAGTACGTTTGGATTAATAAAGGTTTGCAATTTTCCCTTATAATATTAAAGATTTACAGAATATGTGATTTTCATAGTTATATTAGAAAACAAGTTATAAAAGATATAAAATTTATTGTATGAGCTTATAACCATTACAAAATAGACCCAGGATATCAAATTTGGAGTAGCATATTCACTGAACTTCTTTGAATCGTTTCGAATTTTATTATTATATTTGTATTTTAAATCTCATAAATTTAATCTATATCATACATAGAATTTACACAGTGATAAACTCATTCAAAATCTTTATTTTATATTTCTTATAAATCTGAAATACTGTCAAATAGAGAAAATAATCTTCCTCTCCTTTTGCATTACTTGTATATATGATGTGATTTTATTTTAAAATGGATCGGATTAGAAATTCAAATTCTCTATGTCAACAATCAATGAGCTGAATTTTCCTTTACTTGAGAGTAGATACTAAGTTGCGACAACTGTAGTGAATCCACTTTTGTTGCTTAATTAACTCAATTATTTGAATTTAAAGTGTATATATAACTGGAACGAGTCGACAATTTTGGAATCTTTCCTTATAAGAACTGGATTGTCATGGATTTATTCTGATCTATTATTGTCTTACAATATGAACTCCGTTACCATTGTCGAGTATAGATGGGACTCAATGTTGTCTCCTGATTTAAATTGTGTGCTAAGTATTTTTCGAGTGAACCATATTGCAACTGAGACCAAGTCGTTATTCGCACTATTGAGATTAAATGTCCCACATTGGTTGAAAACAATTGTTAAGTCTACCTTATAAGGCATTGGAGAATCCTCACCTTTAAAGCTAGCTTTTGAGGTTGAGTTAGACACAAGCCAAGTAAGTAGACTTAGCTCAATCCATGTGGTGAATTCTAATATGTTATCAAAGCCTAGGTTGTAGTGGACTACCTCCTTCCGTGAAAGGCTCTTCCTTGCGCGCATGATGGGATTCATTCTTCACCCACACGGTCTGGGAAATCCGTGTGTTAGGATCCTTATGGTCTGGGCAAATCTGCGTATTGGATTCTTACCCACATGTTAATAATTCGCAAATATTTGGCTTTAATATGTCACGTGTTGGACTTGTTTCACCCACACATTCAGTCCGTCTACACGTGAAGGGGGAGTATTGAGACTAAATGTTCCATATTGGCTGAAAATAATAGTTAAGTCCACCTTATGGAAAATTCTTGTATAGATCTGGTTTATGAGATTTTCATAGACCTTGTGGTGGTAAATAAGGCACATCATACATTTTGATGATGTCATGCTCTCAAAATGTATGATGTGGCTTATTTACCACCACAAGGTCTATAAAAATCTCATAGACCAGGTCTATGCAAGAATATTCTCCACCTTATAAGATCTTGAACAATCCTCATCTTAAAAGCTAGCTAGCTTTTGAGATTGAGTTAAACACAATCCAAGTAAGTGGACTTATCCCAATCCATGTTGTGAATTCTAATATCAATATATGTTAAGTTCTTTCCTAAAATTGACACTAGATTTATTTCTCGTTGAAATTCCTAGATCAAGTCACACTAAAAAGAAGTAAAAGGCCAAATAATATTTTAGTCCCAAGATCTCTACATTACTACTGTGTTAACGGCAATTTATCCCCCATAATATTCATAATTTTTAATTTACTTTCCTATAATTGAAAAAGAGCAATTTACCCCTCGTAAAAAATTTAAAAAGCAATTTACCCCTTTTAGCCTAATAGTATAACTCACTTACCGAAATTGAGAGCGAGCATGAAAAGAATTTTGTTACATAAGAGGTAAATTGCCACATTCATCGTCATAATACATGAAATAAAATTACCATATTTATCATAACGCATGAGGATAAAGTGAAACATTTAAAAATATCAGAAAAACAGTGTGAAACTCTTTTAAAATTACAAAAGATAAAATACTCTTTTTTCAATTACATAAAAATAAACTCAACATTACAAATATCAGATTTCAGATTATGTAAATTGTCATTAATTACTCTATTAATTTCCATGTAGTACTTAAACCATTTATTAATTATTAATAAGACTCAAAAGTCAAAACCACTCATAAGGCTAGCTAACTGGTTAAGGCGTCTAAGAACCGAGACTAAAATACACGTTCGTGTGTATTTTCAAATTGAAAAAGTCCACCTATTATAAAATATCATATCTATTGCATATAAAGTAAATAAATAAATAAATAAATAAAATATAATATAATCAGTTCCTCATGTATAGAGAGAGAGGGGGCGGAACTTAGAAAAAGTCCACCTAGAAAAATATGATCATAAATTAATAGTGAAAAAAGAAAAAAAAAATTGGTTCCTTTCTTGTGTATAAATAATTATATATCTTGGTGCCAATTAAACCACATTTTTTCTCAGTTACTTCTCCTCTCCTTCCCAGAACCCCTACAAATTTTCTTTTTAAATTTTAATTAAATCTCAATTTAGGAGCTAGCTATCTAGAGAGAGAAAGTAGAGAGAAATAAACGAAATGGGAAATTGTTGGCCTAAGCCCATTGACAATCATCCTAGCACTAATAACATATCCCCCAATTCAGGTATAATATATATCAAATGAATTTTTGTGATCTTCTCAATTTTTCAATATTTTAATTAAATTGTTTATTTCAATTTTTATCAGGCCAAGTAAAACTTAAGAAATCATTGAATCCGGCGGCGGCGGATGAAGGTGGCGGAGGAGGAGGAGGAGCAGTAGTTCCGCCGAGCGGACAGATAATAATTCCGAATTTGAAAATGTTTACATTAGCTGAATTAAAAAGCGCCACTAGAAATTTCAGGCCGGATACGGTTTTGGGCGAAGGTGGGTTCGGGACAGTGTTTAAAGGATGGATCGATGAGAAAACTTACGCACCGTCAAGGGTTGGCGTCGGGATTCCCGTGGCTGTTAAAAAGTCAAATCCAGATAGTGAACAAGGCCTCAAAGAATGGCAGGTTCGGTAATTTGTTATTTTGTTTATATTTTATACTTTTTCAACGATCTTCGGATCTTAACTATATTTTGTTGTTGGAGGTCTACATGTAGGTCGAGTCACACTCGAATGTCATGGACGTACGAGTGCGCGCTATATAACATTAGAATCAGGGGTGTAAACGAGTCGAGTACGTCGAACGACACATTATTCAAGTTTATTTGAATTTTATCGTGTTTGAAATCTTTTGTTTGAGCCTGGTTTGATTGTTAAACGAACCGAGCTCAAACGAAGAATGAGCTCGAGCCAAGTTTAAAAGTTAACGAATGAAAAATGATGTTGTGTGACGAACCGAGTCAAACGAGCTCGAGTCGAGTATCGACTATCGATTATCTTGGTTAGATTTTCAACCCTAATTAGGATATACATATTTTACTAACACGGATTAATTTTGAGTTAAATGATTTTTTTTAAACTACATAAAAAGATAGTAATAGTATGTGCATGATCAAAACTAAATTTTAAATAGAATAGGAAATAGTTATAAGTTGTCGGCACATATATATAGAGGATGTCTTCTAATTTCACCTTTGGGGGGAATCGTGGGACTAATATTTATTTGTACATATATATAATTCGAGTAATTGCCAACTGCCAATTCATTTTTTATATATGTAACCTAATAATGATGGATCTCCATTAAAGTCTAATAATTTGTTATATTAAAAATTAAAGTGCTTTGGCCCATAGGTTTAACCAAATCCATTTAATCACAAATCATTTTTCGTGATTAATTAAGTGTTTTGGGTTCAACCAACCTTAATTTGAGATATGTATTCACTAAGTATTGACATTTTTATGGTAAAAAAATAAAAATGCATAATTAATGTATGAATAAGATTTCTTAATATATAATTTATTAAATTAAATTTATTACTTTTTTTTGAGTGCAGGCAGAAGTAAAATTCTTGGGAAGATTTAGTCATCCCAATCTTGTTAAATTATTGGGATACTGTTGGGAGGATAAACAATTTCTTCTTGTCTATGAATACATGCAGAAAGGAAGCTTAGAAAGCCACCTTTTCAGAAGTAAGCAACAAAAAATTTGCTAATTATTTTCATATTTTTATACCATTTATAATTATTTATTTGATATATCATTTATTTTTGCAGAGGGTGCAGTAGAACCAATTCCATGGGACATACGGATAAAAATAGCAATAGGAGCAGCGCGTGGACTTGTTCTTTTGCACTCCACTGAAAAACAAGTCATTTATAGAGATTTTAAGGCCTCCAACATTTTGCTTGATGGGGTAATTACTACTTCATAAACACATGCATTGATTAAACTAATCTAACAAATTAAGAAAAATTAAAGATTCTATTAACAATACTATTTTGTAGAGTAATTAATTATGGATTTGATTTCTATTTTTTCAGGAATTCAATGCAAAGCTTTCAGATTTTGGACTTGCAAAGTTAGGTCCATTAGATGGCAATTCGCATGTAACTACAAAGGTTGTCGGCACGTACGGATATGCTGCTCCAGAGTACATGGCTACAGGTACTTAGTTTTTTTCACAAACCACAACAATGTTTTTTAGTTTTTACTCATTCCATTTTTATTTTTCAAGATATATTAATTAATTATATGGTGTATTATATGTTAATTTGTTTCAAATCGTTTCACGATCCAAAATAATTTTTTCCTTCGTAAATAACTAATTAAGCCAAACAAACCCATAATTGTAAGGAGGTTTATTTTCTGTTTTAATTTCTATTAGGAGTTTTTAAACATTTTGATTTCGGATTTTGTTTGAAAATGTTACTTTCTTATTATTTTGGTCATCAAACGTAATTATTGATTTGTTTATGCATATAAATGCTATTTTAAGTAGTATTAAGTACAGCTGACAAATTTAATTAAAGAATTTGTCAAAAAATAGTTTTATTTACAAACGATCTTAATTATCTTCATAATTAGTCAAGAATTAGTTGTTAAAAGGTCATTGCTTACGTCTTCATTGGAAAATCGTCTTGGTCAATTTCTTCACACACAAAATAACAATATCTTTTTTTTATTATTTATTAATTTGCAGGTCATTTGTATGTAAAAAGTGACGTATATGGTTTCGGAGTGGTATTATTGGAGCTAATTACGGGCCTACGAGTGCTCGATTTAAACCGGCCCAGTGGGCAAAGTAATTTAGTGGAATGGGCCCGGCCCAGTCTTCCGGATAAAAAGAAGCTGAGGAAATTAATAGATCCAAGACTTATGGGCCTATACCCCTCCAATGCAGCATATAAAACAGGAGAACTAATACTAAAATGTATTGAGCCCGACCAGAAGTGTCGGCCCACTATGGATGAGGTTTTGGAGACTTTAGAACAAGTTAAAAGTATTGAAATGAAGCCCAAAGAGTTGAAAACAAAATTAAAGCACGATCAACAAAATGCGTATCGACAACACAATTACGACTACCGGTCTCCTCGACACACCTACCACGGAGACGGTGGAGCTAGGGGCAATGGGGGCGGTACTCGGGCACATAATAATTTAAAAGCGGCCCGGAGTTATTGATTCATTTGTGGATTGATAAGGCAAAAAATTTGTTTGGGCCCTTAGTTTTGTTGGGATTTAGCCAAAGCCCAAATTAAAGCAGCTCGACGTCCAGTGTATATTAGAAGAAGCACATTATTCAACTTTGCTATGCTAGTTTGTCATATTTTTTAGATGTACCAGTAAATAATAGTATGATATATTCTTTATTACAATTTTTTGTAATACTTTATTTCAATAAATTATAGTATTAAAAAGATACGGATTCTACCAGTAGTGTTGGTTTGGTACTTAACTAATACAATGCTAGGCATAATAAATGATCAATATGAATTAGTAAGATAAATTTAATGGAATGTTTATTAAAATTCTTAAAAATTCATTCACATTTGCCGATATACTTTAATGCGATTTATTTATAGTATATTTTAATTTATTGAGCTGTATAAACTAATTAAAAAAGAAGATCATCAAATTGAAAAATTAAAACAAAATCAATCCACAAATTAAGTGATACAATTACTCTTAACTGTATTGACAGTGTTTTCGAGATTCACCAACTTTAACTTTAACACAACTTGTCCTGGAATTACTAAGTTTAAATTTAATCTCAACTTTGAATAGATTTGCTTGTAGTAATTGATGATTTTTACAATGGTTATAGTTTTGTGAAGATATAAAGTTTTACATAGGAAATCAATAACAAAACGTATACAAAAAGAAGGAATTAGTTTATCAGACAGCTGTCAGACCATCTTGACATGCAGAGAAATCAAGAATGATCCTCTATTGACTCGATGGCTCAAGAAGGAAAAAAAAGTGTACAAAAAGAAGGGATTAATCTGTCAGACAGCTGCCAGAGCAGGTCAAGAACGATCCTCTATTGACCCGATGGCTCAAGAAGAGCCATGGATCTGTTAATCACGCTCTGGTCAAATAGCCATGGTTCATCCACCAGACTTATTTTCCTGCCTCCTTAAAACTCAAGGTGACAGATGTACGAGCCTATAGAACAAATCCTCCTCAAGTAAGATCATATTCATTCTTCCTCATGCTTCTCTATATATTCGCCCTTCTTTTTAGTTTGTTATCCATGTGGGAAATAAACCAATTTTCTTGGGCTTGTAAAGACAAATTCTCGAATTAGTTGTGGGCTTATTCTATTGTCTTATTTTTTATATCAGCCTCAAACCCCACCAATGGATGGATGGATTAATTAAAGAAGAACAATGTGAATAAATATAGTGTTGTGTAGTGGGCTTGTTATATTTAAGAGGATTGTGAATTCAAATGAAAATTCAGACTGGAATTGCCCAGTTTTTTAATTTATTATTATTAAGTAATGAATTTAGAGCATCTAATTAATGTAATTGTCAATATGTTGCAGGAAAATTCTAACCGAATCGGGTCCAGTAACAACAAAACCAACACCAACATCCGAACCAAACACAATAACCCCAAAATAAGCATACCAATCAACATAATCCATGACTCCCAAAGCTCCAAAAATTAGAAATGAAGAAGTAGCTGACAACTAGGGCTGAAAATCAAACCAAGCTACTCGATACTCGATTCGAGTTCGTTGGAGCTCGGTTCGTCACACTAATCGAACAAGTTTGAACATCATTTTTTGTTAAATAACTAACTTTTGAAGTTCGGAGCTCGACTCGATAAGCTAAAAATTAAAAAATGTACATGTAAAATATCAAGCTACTAAATACTCGGCTCGAACTCGTTCGATAAAAGCTCGTTTGAGCTCGGCTCGATTGAAAATCAAGCCAAGCTCAAACACAAAATTTCAATCTCGATAAAAATCAAACCAAGCTTGAACAATGTATCGTTCGGTACTACTCGGCTCGATTATAGCCTTACAGACAACACAATTCGTAAGTTATGTTGGTGGTGTGATTGTGTGAATAAAGATTGAGAATTGTAGACGGGATCTGGTTCCAATCTCTGAAATAAACAAAAGAAATATTTTTTTTATATTTCACAGACCGTACATTTACAAATCAAAATAGAAGACGGACCAGAGAGAGCCCACGAAATAAAACAGACCATAAATACAGGCATTAAAATTAAATTAAAACAATAATCAGTAATTAATGAATTTAGAGCATACAATTAATGTAATTGTCAATATGTTGCGGGAAAATTCTAACCAAATCGGGTCCAGTAACCACAAAACCAACACCAACACCAACATCCGAACCAAACACAATAACCCCAAAATAAGCATACCAATCAACATAATCCATGACTCCCAAATCTCCGAAAACTAGAAATATATGAAGAAGTAGCAGACAACACAATTCGTCCACAAAATAAAACAGACCATAAATACAGGCATTAAAATTAAATTAAAACAATAATCAGTAAAACAGGATGTAACAACATATTAGACTAAATAATCAGTAAAATCATCAGAGCTCCACACTTTTATAGAACTTCTATGGAACCACAACAACAGAAGCTTGATAGTATGGAGGAATCACAACAGGAGGAACCACCAAAGTTGGTACGTTGACGGGTTCTTCCTGCTGATTACATAATGTAAATTTTTTGAAAATCCTGCATTGAGCATGAGTTGATGTATTACTTGTCGGCATGATAATGGCCACCAGGACGATTAGAACCAAAATGCAACCACCCGAATATTTCATACTCATATATAATTATTGATCGATCAGAATTGATAGATGATATGGAAAAACAAATTAATTTCAAGTTCAATTAATGATCTATCTGGATTAATTTGATTTCATGAACCACTACTTATATATAATTAATATGCCAAACATGTAAGTTCAATACTTTATTATTATATAGGCAAAATTGCAAAAATCGTCCCAAACTAATCACTGATTTTTGATTTTCGTCCCAAACTATTTAATTTGGCGAATTTGGTCCCGTAATTTAATATTTTTTTGAAATATCATCCCACCATAATTATAAGACGGAATTGCGCATTTGCCGATGAATTATCACATGGCTTCTTAAGTGTCATGACATGGTAAATTTTAACATGAATAATTATATAATATTGCAGAGTTCGTCCCAAATTAATTACAAGATTGAACATCATTTTCATTAAATTATATATTTAATATTGGGACTAAGTTCATACAAAATGATAAATTATGGGACGAAATTGGCTAGTTGATGTAGTTTGGGACGAAAAATCAAAATTAGTAATTAGTTTGGGACGATATTCCAAAAAAATATTAAATTATGGGACGAAATTCGCCAAGTTAAATAGTTCGGGATGAAAATCCAAAATCAGTAATTAATTTGGGACGTTTTCTACAATTTTACCTATTATATAATAACAATAATAATGTTGAAAATTAAACAAACTTTTGCATGCAGCTCCTACCTACTACCCTCAGTTTTTAATTTTGTAAGCTTAATTATCCATGATCGTCATCTAAGATTGATTGAGATGAGATCGTGATATCAATTAAAGATATTTTATATTTTTATTATGTCGACATATTAGACTAAATAATTAAAATTAGTTACTGTAATACTAGATCATGGTAGACACGTTGATTTTTTTTTTCCCACCATTGTTAACTATGTAAACTTACTTAATAGCTAATATATTGAACTTCACCGATTTTAAGAGAGTTTTTCATAATTTTCTTTTAATTAACCTTTTGTTGTTTCAGCTGGACAAGCAGGTCATATTCATCGCGCAATAAATCTGAATTGTTGAGCAATTTATTCGGTGAGAACTCGTTTGGATAAATGTGTATGTTAGGGTGAAATTGTTTTTGTTGATTGCTAAATAAATGTTGTTCATATAGTCACTTACATAAAATCTTTAAAATAATTCATGTACTTCCCTGCCCAGCAAACATGGACTGATTTTCTAAACCTATTGCGTATGCATTCTTCATCTCGAGTTGCGCATGCCCAGTACTTGTAAATATGCCACTGTTTTTTATTGATTTTTAAGTGAGTTGTGCACCTTCTTACATGGATAAAGTTGGGGGTAAAATTGTAATTTCAAGTTAATCAGGCCAACCGAACCAAAAACTAAATAATTCGACCAAGGTCCAATTTAGACTAAATTATCTGCCGAACAGGCCATAAATTAATTGGTTCAAACTTTTTAGTAAGCCTAAATTTATTATTGCCCCAATAAGAATCTGGCCAAACGAACATAGCTCTAGAGCATATAATTAATGTAATATCAATAGGTTGCAGGAAAATCTAATCAAATAGGTCCAGTCGAACTTTTTTTTTTTTTTTTTAATAAGGGGTCCAGTCGAACTCATTCAACAAATAAACAAAACAAGTGCAATATACTTTTTTATAATAGATTGTGTGTTCTCTTATCAGAAAACATGTGAATCTGGTGAGGAATTAACTGCTGGAGGTAGTATTGTCTAATAATTCCTTTGCAAAACATATTCCCCTCTGAAAATATCGCCATCAATTTTACAATATTAAATGCTGTTTTATGGATAAGTTGTAACCAGGGATCAAAATTTCCATCTTTTCCTTCGAAAACATCAAAAAGTTTCCGTTTTTGAATCAAGCGAAACGAAAATAAGATGTAATTCCGAAACTATTTGTTTGCCTTAAACTCTATTATTTATCTAAATTTAGTAACTTTTATTACAATTTTTCCTTAGTGTTTCCGAAATATTTCCGAAAAGTCTCGAAAAGTTTCCAATATTTGACTGACCGAAACATACACTCGAAACGAAATTTTTATCCATGATTGTAACTTAAATTGTAAAGTTAGCCTTCATTAAAATGGTTCTATGTAGAGTTGTCTACATTTGTTATGTCCTAATATTTTTTATTTAGTTGGGGTTGGGTAGTCTTTCAAATTAGCTTAGCGAGAATAAAAAATCTAAGGGAAAAAAAAAATACTATTATTTGCAACACGGTTTGGTACTTTTGTTTTTAAGGAGCTAATAATATTTTTCCGACAACTCTGTTTCTATTAAAAGCTTTCTGCGCTTGCGCAGCTGCAGAGGAGTGAAACATTGCACCAATTGTAGGCTTCATACGTCCATCTTTAAATAGTGGCCAAATTAGTTCCTCAGCTTGGGAGAATAACGCGCTGATCTCTTTTAGATGTAAAGTTAAAATATCAGCTCCTACATATATTTATGATTTGGTCAATAGAAAACATAAAAATAGTGAAAGTGAAATAACACAAGACGTGATTCAAGCATAATTCATACCTATGTGTTTAATTTCCTTCTTTTCAATAGTTTCAAATACCGAACGGTCAATATAATCTCGACACCCACTTTCGAATCCTACTGTAATAAGGGTGCCACGCCTAGCAAGACAATTTACATTCTTCGCAAGGTAATGTGGTCCATTAATATCGAGTATAAGGTCCACTCCTATATATCAAGGGATTGATAAAAGTCATTATAATTAATAAATGCATCAAAAAAAATTACATTTTAATAAAGAATATCGGTCATTCAAGAATTACCAATATACTAGTACAAACTATTTAAAAAAACTTATTACCCTCATATATTTAGTTTTTTATTTTTAATTTAGACTTCCCAGCTCGTAACCCAAAAATAAGGTTACCATACTATGCCTAAATCTTCAAAACTTATGCAGAACTTATGAAACTTCGGAACTGTAGTCTTATTTCCTCGTAATCAGAAGGCAGATCATTACCCTCATAAACAGGATCACATATTACTTAATTTTATGAGGACTTCGAATCTAATAGCAAAAACTTATGAACAGATACAAATAGTTCTGGAAAACGAAGGCAGTCTATTTTAGTATTACCTTTCCCGCTGGTTTCAGCCATGATACGATTGCAAAAGTCCTCGGTTTCGTAGTTGATGCAAACCTTCGCTCCCATACTTTCACAAATTTGCAACTTTTCTCCTATTTCTAGCAAGGAGATATTATAAAAAATTATCTATTATTCAAGATATATTTCCTTAAAAATGGGAAGCGAGAGTATGGTGTGAGATCAATTAAAAATCCAATACTCAAAAAAATCTATTATCTCTAATAGCAATGCTGACATTTATTTTTCTCATCCACTATAGGACACTTCGCCTACCTTTGAGACAAAAAAAAAATTGAAAAGAAAAATATATAATAAATTTCACAAATAAAAGTTTTTAAATCAAGCAGAGTAGTATTTGAATGGGAAGAATAAAAGGAAATAGTTTAGATTGGACTTGGAGGGTGGACAAGGAAATGGTTATAACACCAGAGATTCATATGTATCACAAAATGAACAAACTGGTGAGTTTTGGGCCGAAAAGTTATATGCATACCACAAGTGAAATACTGAACCATGCCTGATTTCAGTTTTCCCAGAAGTAGTCTTAAGATTCATTCTAGATAATACTAATAAGAGATTTTAATGCCAATGCATGGACTAGTTAAAAAGAATAAGCTATCCAAGTCCCACATGCAAAATCAACCATGACATGTTCTCCGAATTCTCATGTTCCTATATCTTGACAAGGTTTTCATAAATCAGAATCAGCCATAATATAATGGAGTTGAAGTAAAAAAACGACAATTTATGCTGGTTGAAGTCAAGAAGGAAGCTAGTAGCATAAATTACAAGTAACTAGCTATCGAAGCGACACATATCGTTTTGGAACTAAAGTGTTGGGATCTTAAAAGCAATTTTCAGTACAGTATGCTACTTAATTCTGGCCTAATTTATATAAAGATGTTGCATAAGTTGTAAAAAAAATGTACTGAGAATGCAGCTAGTTCAGAATCATAAGCAAAATTAGGCCTGAAGTTTAATTAATTTCCGAGCTAGCACGCAACAAGTACACACTTTACAACTGTTTTGTGTCGAAATAGTCATTAGTAGCATGGTTTGTTGTTAGTTCTTGGTAAATGGATTTGCAATGTAGTTCATTTTTAGTTGTCGTATGCACTCTAAAGAAGGTATCAGTCTACATAGATATTCAACTTTCTTACTTTTAGCATAAAAGTTCTTGGGGTACTTCACAATTCAAAAAAAAAATGCAGTTTTGATGGACTTCAACAAAGGAGAGTTAGTACTACATTTGAGGCAAAATATGCTTATAAGGAGCTTTTATCATGCGCTAAAAACCATGAATTTTAGTCCACGTAAGGTGACGAATAACTCGAGTTTGATACATATGCAACAAGTTTCATATGTTCTATGATGTCAATTCAGCTAATTTATTCCAAATGCACGAGATTGCCAACAATTATAACGATATATAAGTTATTACCTAATGCAAATACATCACAACCACAGTACTTGGCATACTGAAGAGCAATTAAGCCAAATCCCCTTGCACTAGCAGCAGCATGTATCTGAAAATTGTATCAAAAACTTAAACTTTTATCCTTCAAGTAATTATTTAGAAACTTAATTACTTAAAATTTAACAAATTCAATACCATAATTTTTTTTTCAGGAGTGGCTTGCCGTAATACTGTAAGGCAATATATGGTCAAGCAAACCGCTACAGGTAAAGTAGCGGCCTCCGTCAAGGAAACTCCCAAAGGAATATGTTTCACATTCGTTGCACGAGCTTCTACAAATTCAGCATATCCTCCACCTCCTCTAAGAAGAGCACAAACCTGATTGAATAACAAAATAGTATTATAAGAGTAGTAATATATTAAATGGGACAGTGGGAGGAAAAAAAATCATAAACAACTTTGTTAATTTCTTTTACCTTGTCACCCTTTTTGAAATGCAAAACATTTGCGCCCGTTTCGATAACTGTACCAGAGCATTCATGTCCAAGGTATGGGTGGGTAAACTCCAAATCGCTCAGTCGACGCCAAATGTCCTCCACATTCACTCCAACTGCAGCTACTTCAATTAATACTTCATCATCTTTGATTATTGGGTTTGGAACTTCAAGTATCCTTAGAACTTCTGGACCACCAGGTTTTAGGTAATGAATAACCTTCATTATTCCTAATAATACAATTCAAATTCTAGTAAGAAACAAAAGCCACATTTATCAATAATAATAATAATATTTAAACCAAGAACTTTTGGTTGGTTCGTAAATTCAGTTCGGTTTTAAGAAAAACATAAGAGGCATAAATGAGTGAATACATTTTGCATTTTTACAATTCCATATCCATAAACAAGGCTGGCCTGGCATATTACGGGGCCCTAGGCGATATTTAAAATTGGGGCGCTCGTTAACAAATTAGCTGATATTTTTTAGATGCAAGCATAATATATTTTTATGATATTTCATTCTCAAAAGCAAATACTACAAGTATTGTGTGTGTATATATATACACATATCATGAATATAGTTATATAACAAATGTAATTTAACAAATATAATATTTTTACTTGTCAAAATAGTAAATAGATAAAATATGAAGGGCTGTGCAAACGGTAAAATCGAACCGTACCAAATTTTGTAATACCAGCTTGTTCTGAAATCTCATACCGTTTGCCAAACCGAAAATTTAGGTTTGGTTCGGTAAATTACCGATTCAGTATGGTTCGATTTAATTGGTACAAAAAAAAACCGAAAAATTATTGAATCAAATATAATTTGTCTTGAATACATATGTAATAATAATATGCTTCCTACCACTCTAACCATCCAAGGAAGTTGAACAGAAGTTATAAAGAATACATAAGAGACCCCCTAGCCTCAGTCCCCTATCCAAAAATTACTTTAGCATCATTCAAGTTTTGGGGTTTTAGATGCAATTAAAACCCAATTTATTAAGAGAAAATCAGCAAGAAAAAAAATTGGGCATTTAGAATTTGGACTGTACCTCTGTAAATCACAAATCTGGGCCGAGATAGAGATGGTGGAGGCGCGATGGAGTGGGTGGTGCGGCCCCGCGGTGGGATTTTGAATTAAAGAAGAAGAAGATTTGGCTTTTGGAACGCTGTTTTTACTTTTTAGAATTGGAATTAAAAAGAATGGTATCTTAAGGTCTATTTGGATGAGTTTTGATTCAATTTCACGAGTCTCGGTTTTAAAAAATTGGTTTGGGTGATTTTGATGAAATTTTTGAGACTTCATTTGGATGGGTTTTGACTCTAGGATTTTGTGGTTTGAATAAGGTGAAGCATCACTTGGATTGAGTTTGGATTTTGGGATTTAGGGAAAAAGATAGGTGATAGGTGTCAAATCAATGTCTTTTTTAATGAGATTTTGGGGAAAAAATAGGTGGTAGATGTCAAATTGTTTTATAGGTTTGAAGAGTTTAAGTGTGAGTTTTTGAACAGGTTTTTTATGGTTTTATAGGTTTGACGAAAATTCACTTGAAAGGGTTTTGGGTCGGTCTCGCGAGACCCGCGAAACCGGGCCAAAACCCATCCACACACACCCTTATATCTTATCTTAAGAAAAAACTTTTAAGGAAAATTGTTAGTATTCTTATTCATTTGTTAATAAATATATATATATATATATATATATATATATATATATATATATATATATATATATATATATTATAGCTTATAAGAGCCGAAGCGGTCAAGAAACAGTACAACATAATTTACCTTCGATTTTTGTTAAATCGATTTAATCGAAAAACGCCGGCGTTTTTTTATTTCCCGGAATTATTTGCCCTTCGTTGAATTTCTTTTATCTTTTTATTTAATGCTTTTTCCACCGTCCGTTTGCATCATGTGGGTCCGGCAGGGGAATTTTGGTCGTGCGAGTCTACTTTTGCCTTTTTTTTTAAAACAGCATAATCCGTTTTATTTTCTCTTTTTATTTATTTGCTCTTGCGTTTATACCGTTTTCTCGATAAATTGTTTTCGTTTTAATTTTTCGACCAGTTTTGTTGATTTCATTTTGCTTTCTAGTGCGTTCTATTATTGGTCGGCTCTATAAATTACTAGATTGAACCGTCATTTTCATTGAATTAGAAATTTAATATTGGGACTAATTTCATACAAAATGGTAAATTGCAGGATGAAATTCAGCGAGTTGATATAGTTTGAGATAAAAAAATAAAAAATAGTAAATAGTTTGGGATGATATTATAATGGTGATTGAGAAGTGGTTGTAAATTGTAATTATTTTATTGTGATTATTATAATAATTTATGTTATTATAAATAGAATGTAAATTTAATGAAAACATTAATTGTAAAAAAATAGGTTGTTTAATTGCGAAATTGAGAAAAATTTTGTCAGTGACAATCTCAGAATTTTTTTTTGGTACATGACAATATGTTGTTTAATACATTGTTTAATTAATAACAAGAGTGAATAGCATTTCTGGTCCTTCTTATGGGTTAAATTTTTTATTTTCGTCCCTCTTAAATTTTTTATAGTAGATTGGTCCCTCTTATCAATGTAATATGTTACATTCATCCCTCTTATAACAAATTCTTCCCTCTTAAATTTTTTGTAGCAAATTCGTCCATCTTATCAATGTAGTGTAAGATATTAGTCTCTCTTAAATACAAAATACATAAACTTTCGTCCAGTTTAGAGTATATTTTGAATTTAAGTGATGTATTTTGTATTCAAGAGGCACTAATGTGTTACATTACATTGATAAGAGGGACGAATTTGAAACAAAAAAGTTTAAGAGGGACGAATGTGATATACTACATTGATAAGAGGGATCAATCTGCTACAAAAAATTTAAAACGGACGAAAAGGCAAAAGTCAATCCATAAGGAGGACCAAAAGCGCAATTTACTCTAATAACAAAAGAGAAAACGAAAAGCAAGAAAAAAGGGAAAAAAAAGCATTTAAAATATGAGAAAAGCACTAGGACAATGTGAGAGACTGTCTCTTCATGAGGGGGTGAGTTTGGGTTGATTTTTACATTGAGCTCAAATGAATTGAAACTTCTTGTCAAATAAGGTTTAGTCCAATTTGATAGACCAAGCCGGGCCAAACCAATTTCAGTCTAGGTGAACATATTTAATATTCATAGTTCCGTAGAGGGTTTCTAGAATACAAATTTCGAAATGTATTGAATCTCTTTTTAGGGGAAAGAAAGTTGAGATTTTATGCAGATCCCTATACTATAGTGCAAGAATTAGGCATTCGAATTTATTTACTTATATGTATTAATGATTTCCTATATACATGCAAAATCTCGCGTGTCAATGGATGGACGGGGGAATTGCGACCGTAAAACAATAATTAGCACTAATTTAATATTTGGTATAGTCCTAGTTCACTAACGCGAATATTTAGTAATAAGAGAGTTCTAGCCCGTAACTAGGGGTGCACATGGTTTTCAAAACCGTACCGGACCGTCCCGTACCGTATCGAACCGTACCGAATGTTAGGTTTTTTTTCTCAAAACCGGAGGTCTTGGTATGAATGAAAATCGTACCGAGTATTTTGGTATGGTTTTGGTTTTAGATTTCTCATACCGTAAAAAACCGTACCGTACCGAAATTGAAAAGAAACATGAATTAACTATTTTTTTTTTAAATTTACAACTAAATTTTATAAATTTATAATTCAAATATTATTGAATACTATATTATTTATAAATTATATTATAGTCCGTCATAGTTTATAATTACTACATTGCTATCGTTCAATTAAAAAAAGATATGATCAAATTTAGCACAAATTAAATTTGTTATATATTGAAAACTTAAAATGCAAAAATTCTAGACAACAAATACCAAATAATAAGTTTATTCACATAATAAAAACAATGATCAAATAATTAATCAATTAATTTTATTCAATTAGGTCGAACTATAACATCAAATTTGTGAACATTTTCTTTTCCAATGCTTTATTTAATGTAAAAAAATAGTTTATTAGATATTACATTATTAATTTCTTATATAATTGTCAACTATGTGATCGAATTATATATGAAAAATTGCACGAAAAAGTTTGTTCGAAAAAACCGCAAAACCGTACCGTACGGTACCGGAACAGCACAAAACCGAGTTTGTTGGTATGGTTCATAAAACTTTAGTTTGGTTTTGAGTTTTTAAAAACCGCACTAATTGGTACGGTACAAATTTTGTTAAAAATACCGCAAAACCATACCATGTGCACCCCTACCCGTAACACTCAAAAAGGAAAACACCTATTTGACAAGGTTGTCAATTAAATTAAATCCGCCACCTGATACATGTTTAACATGTTTGTGGATCAATTAAACTTTTAAATAATTATTAACCCACTTAATTTTAAAAAATTGTTAAAGAGAATTTAAAAAAACTTGTACTCAGGTTGGTGAACTTACACATCTAATGGTTGAGGGCTAGCCCGGGACCTTGCCTGGTCATCTCCAATGGTTGGGGCTCCGTGAGGGAATTAATTCAATTTTTTTCCTTTGCCCACTCTCAGTTATTAATATTATAGTTTTAATTTTTTTAATACGGAGTATTAATTAAAATAACACATTAATTACAACAATACATAACATTAATTACACAACAATACACAACATAATCAAGGAAAAGAAAATAAAAATTGTCCTAAAGTTCCTTATAAACCTCATAAACATAGTTTTGGAAAAAAGTAAGTTAATGGACCATTTTGGACGTATTTTAAGTGGGACCTACTTTGAGTAAAGAGTCGGGTCTTGACGGAATTATATTCTACTCTGTGTGTAAATTAAAATGGTATATGGTACGTCCAAATCGGAGTACATGTGAATAAGAAATTAAATCTCAAAGTTTACATATGTAATGGGAAAAATTGAAAGGAAATTGATTTATCCCACATTAAAAGTGTGATAAGAAAAACTTGGGTTTATATATGATTTCTAAACCATAAAGGTTAAGAAATTATTACTAGAAGGCTCCCTCCTTGCGCGCAGGGGGGGTGCAAATCTTGGATCATATTTACACTCGAGCCTTCAAGACTTGTGCGTGCCTGCGGACACGAATGTCGTCCCAAAAAGCCTATTCGGACAAGCCCAGTTTTGCTATTTTTTGCCCAAAAATTCCATTATTTGGCCCACTTCTTTAAATAATTAACCATAATAAAAGCATTCAAGAAAATTTAATGGTCACCGACAATACACAAATCAAGAAAAACAAAATTGAAAAAAAAAGGAAACGGCCCAATCAGGTGGGCGCGTCACCAACCCGCGCCCCTCATCTTCTTCCCAGCCCCACGCGAGCCCCATTCCCTGCGCAGGGTCGCCCCGAGCCCGCTACCCAGCCCCAGCCGCCTTGCATGCCACCCCGCAGCCCCAGCCCGCACCATCTCCAACCGATTTCCGCCGCAGCCCCGCCCCGAGACTGAGCCCGGCCATCTCCATTGGAGGCCATGGAGATGGCCTAACAATGTTATAAATCGTACACCTGTACCACAAAATCCACCATCACCCAAATTTAAGTGTTGAGATGAAATTAAGTTAGTTTTGGAATCAAAACAAGCTCTTGAAAAGAACTCCATAGCATATAATTAATAATATATAAGGTTAATGTTAATTTATCTCATGTTATATGCGTAATGTTCAATTTAACTCATCATGATTTTAAAAAGATCACTCTATCCCCTATTAAAATTACTGAGAGTGGACGTTGTGTAGATACATGAAATTTACGTCCAAGTAAATAATGATACTTGTAAAATAATTTATTAGTTATCAATTAATTTTTTATTTTGGGATTTTACTATATTAAATTCCAAAAAGTAAATAGTTAATTTAATTGATTACTAATAATTATTATTGGCCAATTATATTACGACATGTGTCAAAGTGATGCATTTAAAGCCAATTAAATCATGTTTTGGCCTTATAAATAAGTGACCACTCAAAAAATGCCACATGTCAAGATGAAGTGTTTTGGCCAATCAAATGAAGTCTTCTATTCCAAGGAAGTAAAGACCAACTAAATCATGCCACGTCATCAAGCTGCTGTGAATAAAACTCTTCAAATCTTATATAAAGGAGTCTTGTGAACAGAGATATACAGACCTACATAGATATTCACATAGACACATATGTACACACATATATTCTCATGAAGCTTTGAAGCTCTGCAAGTTTAAGTCTTCGACTTTCAAATCCGTGATTCCATCCACAAATATTGGAGAAGGTCACACCAAAAGATTCAAGAACACGCTCAAAGCCCTTGAATCCATATAATCGACAAATCCGCAAATTAAGGAGGAAGTCACATATACGACTCAAGAACAAGCCTAGTGCCCTTGAATCCATACATATACCGAAGAGAAGAATAAGAGGATTTATATACAGGGATTTGTAACCACTTTTAAATTTCAAATAATATTATTTGTTACTTCTTATTTTATTGTCTATTTAAGCTTTTTGCAGACTTTAAAATTTGTTGTAAACAAATTTCTGGCACGCCCAGTGGGACCTCTCTACCTCTCATCTCATCTCTTCAAGAAAACATCAATGGCTCATCCAAGAAAGCATCGACCTGTGATTGATTTGATGGAGGATCCAAACACCAAGGTCATCGAAAAGGAGGCGCGAGATGATTTTCAAAACAATGAATCTTCACCCCGTTCTCATCGTTCAATCTCGATGCATGTTATGACGACAAGTACTATGACTATGGAAGAACAACTTATGACCTTGACCAAGGAAATAGAGCGGCTCACTAAGCATGCACAAGAACAAGATGCAAAGATTGAAGAACTACTGAACCAAGGGATCCATGCCAAGGCAAGTCGCTCGATGGAAAAACAACCCGTGGAGTTCAAAGAAGATGAGATATCAACAAAACGATACTCAATGGCGAACGAGGGCCAACCCGAGGATTTTAAGGAGGATGACATGCTCTTAGGGCGAAAATCAAATGAGAAGTCTAAGGGCCTTCAAGTCTCATCCGACGGCATGATTCACGTGGATCGACTAGAGGACTTCATCACTGGGACCATCAAGTGCAAGTTGGAGGGAGGTTTGAAATCTTCACTTACTTACGTAAAGCCCTACACTCGTAGCATTGACATGATGAAAATGCCTATTGGATACCAACCACCAAAGTTTCAACAATTCAACGGGAAAGGGAACCCAAAGCAACATGTTGCTCACTTCGTGGAGACTTGCAATAATGCTGGAACTACTGGAGATCTTCTCGTGTAACAATTCGTTCGCTCGCTTCAAGGAATTGTTTTTGACTGGTACACCGACTTGGAGCCTGGAACCATCAATAGTTGGGAACAAATTGAACAAGAATTCCTCGATTGATTTTATAGCACAAGAAGGATCGCCAGTATGATCGAACTTACAAGCACTCGGCAATGGAATGAAGAGAAAGTGATCGATTATATCAATCAATGGCGAAATCTGAGTTTGAACTGCAAGGATCGCTTGTGTGAAACTTCTGCAATAGAAATGTGTATCCAAGGGATGCAATGGGGCTTACGATATATTCTCCAAGGCATAAAACCAAGAACCTTCGAAGAGCTGGCCATACGTGCGCACGACATGGAACTGAGTCTTGCTACAACTGAAGGCCAAAACTTCTTCCCAATTCATGAATCAAAGAAAGAAAAAGTTGGACATTATATCAAGAAAGGGGGCAAGCTTTTTCCCCAAGTTGGAAGCTAAGAATCCATGATCGTCATTGTCTCTCGATCCAAGTCAAAGAAGAACGATGAAATAAAAAACGATTCATCCCAGCGAAGCTTTGAAAAGAAGCTGACTTGAAGGATATGCAAAAGAAGGAATATCCATTCCTTGATTCTGACGTTGCTCCAATGCTTGATGATTTGCTCGAAGCCAAACTCATTGAGTTGCCCGAAATGAAGCGACCTGAATAGGCTGGAAGAACAAATGACCGCAATTACTGCAAGTACCACCGCTTGGTTGGGCATCCCATTGAAAAATGCTTCATTTTGAAGGATAAAATCCTGCAACTAGCTCGAGAAGGTAAGATTTTGCTTGATGAAGATGATGCAACTGCAAATCTTGTCACAATTTCATTTAGATGTTTTGACACAACAATAAACGTGAAGCAATTGCCAAATGGGCTTCATGATGAAGATTCTTATGATGTTGTTTTGTGTAATGCAATACAAGAACAAAACACTTCTATAGGTGAAGTATATAGATCTAGCATAGAAGCCTGAGAGGATGTGATGTCGTTGTTTTACACTACTCAAGGAAAAGTTCTTGTTGCTAAGAAAGAAGAAGTTGAGACTATTTCACTGGAACTCGTGGAAGGTGTTAAAGCAACCATTGATGAAATTGATCAAGTCAAATTAGAGATGGATGACTTAATCCCCAAAGTGGAGGTTCAAAATTTCTCTTTGAAGAAGGAAACTCGTCAAGGTAAGCAAACTCAATTAAAAATTAGATCTGGGTCGATTCCATTCATCAAAGTTGAAATGAACATGTTTATGAAAGCTGGCTTCATACAAGGAGTAGAGAATTCTACATGGGTCCCTAGAATCGTGCATTTACGTAAAGGAACTCGCCAAATTCAACTTTGTGTCGACTTTGAGAATGTAGATGCTCCCAATGATTTTTCATTACCTGATCCAGAACTTCTGATCGATGGATTCCATAGATATAGTCAGAAATCTGGATGTCTCCATTGATATCAAGATAATCGCCACACTCCTTGATAAGAGTATAAACTTTCAAACAATTCCTTGACACGAGTCAAAACTATCTACAAATTTTCATGTTGAAATCTTCTTGATACGAGTCAAAACTGTCCACAAATCTCCAAAGTTCAAGCCAAAGCCTCCAGTAGACGAGACGAAAAGGTCTACAAGTTCAAATCAACTTCTCCCAGATACGAGTCAAAACTGTCTGCAAATTTGTTAAAGTTCAAGTCAAAGCCTCCAGTAGACGAGACGAAAAAGGTCTACGAAATCTTGAAATCAAAATGCTCCTTGACGCATGAGCTTAAAACTGCATGTTACTCTTGGATCGCATGAGTATAAAATGTGGACGACACTTTTCAAATAAAATTTTATGTTTTGAACTATGTTATGAGTTGATTCTCTTTACGAGATACGTAGGCAGGTTGGAAGCTAATTCTAAGTTCAGTCATGTAACTAAAAAAAAATATATTCGGAGACATTAACAAAGTCTTCATAATATGCTTGGTTGATGTATTGAAATGTTCATTTAATACTTAGAATAATTTCTTAGTGTTAAATTAAGAAGTGATCTTGAATTCAATTAAGTGATTAAGTTCAACTATGGAGGAATTTACTTCGAACGAGAGCAGGGGCAAAGTTAGATCAAGATGTGAATAATAATTGAATTTATTCATGTCGAAGAGTCCGATTCAAAGCAAACCAAGAAAAAAAATGCAAATTCCTATATCTAAATAGTTTTCCAATACGTGACTCGCTCTTCAAGTTATTGTTTATTATCTCCAAAATGGTGCTCCAAACTTTCAAATTTGTGTCTCGAGTTTCTTCAAGTTACGAATTTCCGTTCTTCCAATTGAAGCTTCAAGCATTTTCAAGCTAATAATTCTCGCCTCCAAGATGTTTATTCGAACGTCAAGTTTTTACTCCATATCTCATCAAGTCACGTCTCTTCGTTTCCAAAGCCTCTTCAAACTATCATGTGTACATGAAGAATTGCCTCCTTAAGTTGATGTTGCTTCAAACTTTCAATTGATGGTGCTTATCTCCAAGTAGTTGCTCTTTGTATTCAAGTTGATGATTTTGGCCTCTTCAAGTTGATGCTTATCGGCTTCATCGCTTCGAGCTCTCAAGTTGATTATTTGTGCTACTTCGAGTTGCTAATATTTACCTCCAAGTCGACGCTTCATAATTCTTCAAGTGACTCCTCATTGTTTTCAAAAAGTGAACTCCCAAGCTCTTAGTGAAAACATTTGTCGTCATCGTTAGCTCTAGAAGGTTAGCTACATAGCTCAAAAAAGTCAACTCCGAAGTAATTATTTGCCATCTTCATCGATTTCAAAAGTTCCTTGACCGATGGTACCACTTCATCATAGAATGAACCACGAAGGGGAAGCCGGTCAAGTGTATGCAGATCTCGCAGAGAAACGGATAGTTCCACAGCTGCCGTGTGGAACGAGTTGGTGGACAAACTCCATAGGTCGCCTAATGTGTTGATGATGATCTCGTCGACGTCATAGGTGAAGAATGAGGTCCGAATTGCATCAAATATTCCAGTTTAAAGAAGACCTTTGTTCCTTGTCGAATAAACACCTACTCATGTGCTATAAGCGATAATATTAATGGCTCACCAAAAGTGGCTCTGAAAGGTACCGAGAAATTTCTCATGAAGCCGATGAACGAATAGAATGCATAGAACTAGACGATGAACCTCTTTCGAATGCACTGGACTGCCAAAAGACATACTTTTTGACACTTCAGTATAGCCGAGGAAAGGACGTTGACTTCCTCTGAGACCGTTACGGAAACTTTCGACGAGTGAATCTTCTTGGACGAAGTATACTTTGGGGAAAGTTGACCAATTGTCGATATATACACAACTGAAGAAGTTCCCTTTGTTATGTTCGTTTCATCCTTGTTGATCATGTAGAAGCTTGGGTTTGGAACTTGCAATCCATAAACTCCATTGACGCTATGATAAGTATATCTGTGACAAAGATAAACTTTGGTTAAAAGCGAAATGGCAAAACTTAAAACAAATATATTGAAAGCAAGAGTTCAATCTCGGTCTAGATATTAGTATTAAACATGTGAACTATGTCATCAGTAGTTTAATGTGCTACTCCCAATGCCTGCAAGTACAAACCGTTCCTAAAACCAAAAAAAAAAAATTGCTAAGGAGAATATGCTGTGGGCAAATACTGCAAACTTCTGGATATTGCTTGATAAAAGTAAAGGTTGAAGTACTCTTTTATAGATACTACTTGGAGATTACAACGGGCAAGGAAGTGAATTTGGGAAATTTTGGATTTTTCCCGAGATATGGAGATGGAAGAAATTATTTACAAAAATTTCCCTAAAGGGTATAAACTTGAAGATATAGGATACTGAAGAATATTGGTCGATTTCTAAAAGCTTTATTATGTTGCAAAAAAAAAAAAAAAAAAATCTGAAGATATTGTTGTGAAGATACTTAGAAGGAATTGACTTAAAATCCAAATTGTTTCGTAGTGATGTTTGGAGAAATTGCCTTGATATTATATTCAAATCTTTGCCGAAAATTTCATATTCAATTGTCGAAAGATCTACGGGAAATATGCCAAAGTAATCTCTGCAAATCAAAGGAATTGAGGAAGATAATGTGGATTTGATTGCCTACACTTGGTCTACAAAGACTATACATGTTAATGGGCCAAATTGAATGGACTTAAGTGATGGATATTTAATTAAATTATGTTTTCACTTAAAGTTCACTTCAATTAAATTCATGTTGACTCAATGTTTTTCAAGTGCATTTTTATGTCGGAATCGTGACTTACTCACTTCAAAGCATGCTTTGAAAGCATTATTTGTGAATAAGTCTCGAATGAGCATTTGTAGATACATGAAATTTACGTCCAAGTAAATAATGATACTTGTAAAATAATTTATTAGTTATCAATTAATTTTCTATTTTGGAATTTTACTATATTAAATTCCAAAAAGTAAATAGTTAATTTAATTGATTACTAATAATTATTATTGGCCAATTATATCACGACATGTGTCAAAATGATGCATTTAAAGCCAATTAAATCATGTTTTGGCCTTATAAATAAGTGACCACTCAAAAAATGCCACATGTCAAGATGAAGTGTTCTGGCCAATCAAATGAAGTCTTCCATTCCAAGGAAGTAAAGACCAACTAAATCATGCCACATCATCAAGCTGCTGTGAATAAAACTCTTCAAATCTTATATAAAGGAGTCTTGTGAACACACAGATATACAGACATACATAGATATTCACATAGACACATATGTACACACATATATTCTCATGAAGCTTTGAAGCTCTGCAAGTTTAAGTCTTCGACTTTCAAATCCGTGATTCCATCCACAAATATTGGAGAAGGTCACACCAAAAGATTCAAGAACACGCTCAAAGCCCTTGAATCCATATAATCGACAAATCCGCAAATTAAGGAGGAAGTCACATATACGACTCAAGAACAAGCCTAGTGCCCTTGAATCCATACATCTACCGAAGAGAAGAATCAGATGATTTATATATAGGGATTTGTAACCACTTTTAAATTTCAAATAATATTATTTGTTACTTCTTATTTTATTGTCTATTTAAGCTTTTTGCAGACTTTAAAATTTGTTTTAAACAAATTTCTGGCACGCCCAGTGGGACCTCTCTACCTCTCATCTCATCTCTTCAAGAAAACATCAATGGCTCATCCAAGAAAGCATCGACCTGTGACTGACTTGATGGAGGATCCAAACACCAAGGTCATCGAAAAGGAGGCGCAAGATGATTTTCAAAACAATGAATCTTCACCCCGTTCTCATCGTTCAATCGCGATGCATGTTATGACGACAAGTACTATGACTATGGAAGAACAACTTATGACCTTGACCAAGGAAATAGAGCGGCTCACTAAGCATGCACAAGAACAAGATGCAAAGATTGAAGAACTACTGAACCAAGGGATCCATGCCAAGACAACTAAAATCTTCACCCTGTTCTTTTTTTTTTTTTTTTTTTGGTTAATTTTCAGCTTTATTTGTTTGAGTATGCCTAATTTAATAGGTAGCAGATCCTCTATACCATTGATTTGTATCACTTATATGTACCACCAATATAAAGCTAACACATGTCCATATTAATTTAGAGTTAACTCAAATTAAACTTAACCACAGTTAGCATATAAAAAAGCAAATTATAAGTTTTAATAAACCTCAATTCTCAATGCTATAACGTGAATAATTCCATAGGAAAACAAGTATTTCTACTTCACGATAAAATAGAAATAATTAAGAACTCCATTCGCAAATTCCAAATATGTGTGATAACAGAAAAATTAATACAAGTGTTGCTTCTACTAGAGTTCAATTACAAATTGCAATTTGATATTGGATTCTAAAGGCTGCCGGTTCAAAACTGCAATTGAATTTAGGGTGAGTCTGGCCTAGCGATTCGAAAATCAGTTATAGGAGAATTAATTTTATTAAAATGGAATTTGGCAATAATTGATTATAATAAAATTCAATTATAAATAATTACTTTTGGATAATTGCTTTTACAAAAGTAACACTTTAGTTACTTCTAAAATAAGTTGATTTTTAGCTTCTGAAAATTCCAAAATTGATTATGATAGTGAGGGCCAAACATCATTAAAATCACGATTGACTAAAATCAATTTCTATAATTGGGGCCAAACACTTCAAAAATTACAATGAATGTCTAGAAGTGCTTTTAAGAGCTCCCACCGCTGGACCAAACTCACCCTTAGACTTTTACAATTAAAGTTTTAAATCTCAGTTAATTAAAATATGTAAAATATATATGTTAATCAAATATTTTACCTGATAATTGGAGAGTAGAAAAAAAGTGTGGAGGAGTCTTCAATTGATTTTTTTTAATCGGCTTGTTTATTGTTTGCAAAATTGAAGCTTTTCTTGTTGTAGAAGACTAGAGAAGATGAAGAGTCATAAGAAAGTGGGAGATATTATAATTTTTTTTTTAATTACTAACTGAGGTTAAGCTTAGTTAATGTGAACTAACTCTACAATTAATATGGACATTTGTCAGCTTTATATTGGTGGTACATATAAGTGGTACAAATAAATGGTACAGAGGATCTGCTGCCAATTTGAAATGTTTTATATATCTAGACTTCTTCAACCTTTTTTAAAATTGTAAAAACTTAATTATAGTCCAAATTAATTACCATTTTCTCAAAAGTTAGGAGAAAGTTTCTCAATGTTTTTTTTAAACAGATTAGTACTATTATACAAATCTTAAATTTGAATTTTTTTTCATATTTATATTAAAGTATTATTTAATTCATTTATATAGTTTATAAATCAGATTAGTTATGTAAAATTTGGTACCACAAACCCAATTCTCTTTATAAACAAAGACGGACAGTATTATCGGAACAAAGAATGTGTTTGCTAGCAATTTATTTAAATTTCTAAATTCGCCCCAGTATTAAATGTTCGTCCTAGACTCCTAGTCACGTGAAATTATTTTTCAGTAACTACCAGCTACTGTTACAATTCCTGAAAGAAAATTCTACGGTGCTCATCATTGAAACTAATCGAATATATACATTAGAGTGTTCGACTTTTTTTAAAAAATCAGTACGAGATTTTTATTTCTCTGAAACAGAAAATATTTGTTAATTGAAGTTCAAATGAACCTGAGCAGTGAAGAAAATCTTCAAGACTTGAATACGAATTGAAGTTTTGTTACAAATTTATAATTATGTGTATCATTTGTCGAAATACTGATTTTTTTTTTTTGAAAATTTAAGATTGAATGAGTTTTACAATTTAGGATTGGGTTACAAGCAAGGCTGTCAATGGGGCGGATTTCAATCCGGATCCGATCCGAATCCGATTCGATTTATTAGGATAATTGTCCAATTAGTGATCCGATGGACCTGATCCGAATAAGAAGATCCGTAATCCGAATTATATGGAGCGAATATGGATCTAGGCTGATCCGATCCGTTACATATCCGTATCCGATATATATTACTATATGTTGTTTATATATTATGTATTTAAATAAAAATAAAAATAAAACTATCTATGTTCCACTAAAATCTTTTACTATATTAAAAATAATTTTATAAAGAAATGCATGAGAGATGTTGGTGGACTGACTAGATAACTAATTGGGTCTACAACATATTAATTTATACTATTTAATAAGAAAAATCAAACCATAACCATTCATCCTTCAATTTTTATCTTTTCTTCCATTTCTCAATATTGAGTTTTCTTCTTCTTTGTCCCAGTTTATATCTTTTTTACTTATATTTTTGTTTATTCTTTTGTTCTAATTTTTATCGTTAATATTTGACCATCAAATTCCATCTTCTACAATTTTTAGGCAATAGTTTCGATGAAGTAAGTAGAATTTTACATTTTTAATTCATGATGGTGGACTCTGCAAGTGATTTGGAGGAAAACGAAAAAAAAAATTAGCTTGCTAAATGGATCCGGATAATTTATCCGGATCCGGGATATCCGCCGAATTCGGATCCGGTTGCTAATATTCCAGATCCGAGCGGATCCGGATCCGAATAGAAAAAATGGAAATCGGACTCGGATCCGGATCTGCCCTGATCCGGTCCAAGTCCGACCCATTGACAGCCCTAGTTACAAGCACTAGACTTAAAAAAATGGTGGTAAGTTCACATCTTAATTCCCTAAATAATTTATAAAAAATTATTCTTCCATTATTATGGTTTGTTGATGGAGACTACTAGGAAAGGAAAAAATGTTTCTCGTTTCTAATACCGCAAGACGGATTATTGTCCATTTATCCAAACCTGGATCATTTTATATGCATAATGTTGAATTTAGAGGAAAAAATACTTTTGATATTAAATTTTAGTCTAAAAAAATATTTGGTACCAAGTTTTTTCAAAAAATATATTTCATACCATGATTCGAATTATTTTGACACATTTACTTTTGCTGTAAATTTCGGACGGAATTCAGCGTATGCCGTCAATTAATTGTTTTTAAAACTCGTTCATGTTCTCCATCACATTGTCAATTTAACGGGCACATGAGCGGCATGTACTAAATTTTATCTGAAAATTGACGGCAAAACTAAATGTAAAGAGAGAAATTTTAGAAATATGAAAATTCAATAGATAAAGTCTAAGTTAATGAGAAAAGACTCAAATTACATGTAATTTTAGCGATTTCTCACGAACTACCAAAAGATTAATTAGGAGTATTAGTCAAACTACCCCTAATGTAATTCTTCGTACTAATCATTTTTCATATTTGAGAACTTACTCAAATATTAGATTCATTACAGTTACCCGCCCCTTACTGGTTAATTCCAAAAGCCACATGTAGACACTAATAAAAAATAATGTGAAAGAGGTAAATTGATAAGGAATACTATACTGAATCCATTTAGTGTAACTATACTGAATTTGTGACCAAGGTTCGACATATAAATAGGGCTGTCAATGGGGCGGATTTCAATCCGGATCCGTCCGAACTCGATCCGATTTATTAGGATAATTGTCTGATTAGAGATTCGATGGAACTTGTCCGATTATAAAGATCCGAAATTCGAAACTCATGGAGCGAATATGGATTTAGATCGATCCGATCCTTTAAAGATCCGTATCCGACAACAAATTAAAAAAAAATATATATATACAAAATGATTTATAAAAATAAGTATCATTAATAATATTTCAACGTCAATTTAAAAAGATAGTAATTTATAATTCGTTTATAAATTTATTTGAACCAATATATTCATCTACAAATATGAATATATAAAGAAACTTTGAAAATGTGAGCTAATATTAAATAAAATTGAAAAGATAATAAACTTATTTTCGGAAAAAAAATATTATTTTAACTTTTTAAACACAAATTTATTGGATCCGAAAAATATCCGATATCCGGCCAAATCCGACCAAGATCCGTTGGATTGTAAAAATCTAGATCCGAGCACAATCCGAGCAAGATTCGAATCGATCAGGATTCGATTTAATATAAATGGAGCCGGATCTGGACGAGTCTGATCCGACCAGAATCCGACCCATTGACAACCCTACATATAAATACAGTATTAATTATTTTTTTCATATAACTTTTACTTTTAACTTACTCGATGGAAATTAAAACAAGCTTTAATAATTATTTTACTATATTCTCCGGGCTTGATTTCATAACAATAATGAATTTTCCCCTACATGAAGTGTATGTGGCCATGTATTACTCCAAGTTTTAGTTTTAATATGATCCTTTTGTAACACTTTAATTTTTTGTTAAATAGAATGGTAGAAAATTCAGTTTATCTTTCATTTGATTAAATTAGTCCTCAGCCAATTCTTTCTTCACTATTTATATAATTATTTTCTTTCTAAATTTTGTAAATCGAATTATTATCTTTATGTCAAAGTGATTAAATTCTTTAATTTTAGTTCTTAATTCGATCCTGCTTCCACCACAACATATTTATGTGTAATTTCTACTATGATAACTATGATGATAGAACAGGTTTGAAATAAATACATGATCAACTTCTTATTTACGGTTCTTTGATTAGGTATATTGAAAAAGAAAATAAATCAAGATTTTTATGTACAATAGAACTAATTTATCTTTTCCCGCTCAGAATTAAAGCTTCAATAATAGGAATATGTTGAGATGAATGTTGTGCTAATATTAATTCTGACGTGTTGGTCGTAAGTTTATAACCAACATGAATATAAATGATTATAAATGAAATGAGTGAAAATAGTTATGGGAGTGAATTTTGGAGTGAATTGCAAATTAACTTCATGTGATAAGAAAAAGGGTAAAATATCTCTTTATGTTTTTATAAAAAAAGCATGTTGTCTTTCTTTTG
Source organism: Penstemon barbatus (assembly GCA_003313485.2). Classification (NCBI taxonomy): domain Eukaryota; kingdom Viridiplantae; phylum Streptophyta; class Magnoliopsida; order Lamiales; family Plantaginaceae; genus Penstemon; species Penstemon barbatus. Next base: position 21,323,387 of record CM064878.1, on the reverse strand, counting down.
ATTTTTACAATTGTGCAAGGGAGGTGAAATGCCTATTGTGCAATATCACATAAAGTTAAATTATCTATGTATGTATATCTCAGGAGGTAAAATGACGTGAGTATATTTCATATAAAAACAAAGTATCAGTCACATTAATGAGTGTGTGTATAACACTTCCACTAGGAAATAGGTAATTTACTCATTAATTATTTCATATCACAAAGAGATAAATTGCTCATTATTTCATTTCACGGAGAGGTAAATTGTCTATTTTATATATCACACTACCCATTAGACATATAAGAGAATTAACTTGTCAAAAACCCGTAAATTTTATATTGTAAGTGAAGGCTGGTTAATTGTGAAATGGAGTGAAGAAATTATAAAATTAATGAAGGAACTGATTAAAAGATATTTACCCAAAATCCAAGATTTTTTTAAAAAAAAGAAGAAAAAGTAATTCAGTCCCACCCACACTTTTCAATATATGTTTATTTATGTCTTCGATTAATGAGATAGATATTAATATTATGATTATTATTAATTATGTCATTTTGTTTCTAATCAAACATTTTTGCTTCATCTTTTCGTCTTACCTGGATAATTTAATTCTCGGGTAAAATATATCCGTAGCTTTTCTAAATTAGTAGCTTCATTAAAAATTCTACGTCATGGTTTGGCCTATTCATAAATCAATATATGCTTTAGGGATGTTAGAGATCAATTAGTGTTATTTCTGTTCTCTCAAGCTTTGTTTTTACCATTGAAGTTATTTTTTTTAAGATCGTAAATATATTATTACATCAAATACTATATCGAATCGAAAATGTTACAATGATATCAAGTGAATTAATTACTAGTATTAAATTAAAAAAAGATTAGTATAAAACTTGAGAAAATATTCACATTCGTAGGAGTTGACGTTAATTTGCGCACATCTATCGTGCAATAATTAGGTGAAATTTTACATGAAAATACATGAAAATTTTACATGAAAATACACCGTAGATGAGAGATTTTTGACACAACTCCTCTTTGATTATCAATGTATATGTTCAAAGTATGATAATGTATTATTAAGTAAATTGCTGGTATGCCCGCAAACTACTATATTTTAGCTAGACTGTGAATCGGGCCCTGTGAGCAGAGCTTTAAGTAGCTCGAACTTAGCCCACATATTTTCAAAGTTTGATTTGAAGGCTGGATTTTGGCAATTGGGCATTGATCCAAAAGACAGGTACAAGACATCATTCTGTATCGAGCTTCATAGTTATAGTCTCAAAATTTTCTGTTTTCTCTGGCTCAAACTCGGCCCATATAATTTTTCGGATCTATATCGGGCTTGTTAATATAGGCACAAATAGCTTGTGGTATAACGCAGTAGAGTTAATTGCCCACATAGAAAGATCGAGTTAATTGCCCACATTTTTAAAGATATGTCTGATCTATATGAATACGCAGTAGAGTCTCAATACTCCAATTTATTGAATCGTATTTTTTTTTTATCTTTGATTTAATTTTTTTTTTATGGATTTTGGTCATATGTACGAAATTAATATACCAATATATATGTGAATTTATATTATAACTTTTTGTAAGTTTACTTAATAAAAATAATAATTAGTAACCATAACTACAATACAAATAATCAATCGTAATTTTTAAAACAATCATATGTTCGAAGCTTTATTCGGGCTGAGCCGCGTGAGACTCAAGCTCGGCTCATAAATTGATCGGGTTTAATATAATGGCTCAAACTCGACCCGGCTCACAAATATTTGAGGTCGAGCCAATTTTAATCGGGTTGAGCCATCGTGCTTCGGATAGACCCGGCACAATTGACAGTCCTAATTTTAGCCTTATATTTATCATTGTTTTTCTTTATTTTTTATTAGCATAAGCTGTGCTACGCACAAAATGACCTAAAAATGATAATCAAATATATTAAAATGAAAGAAAAAAAAATATCTTACTTCAATTTTACTAGTTATACTAATATAAGCACATGTTGATAATTATTCGGAATTCTGATGACATTTAAGTGAACCCATATTCACCAATTTTATCTTTTGAATAAAAGAAATTCAATTAGTAGAAAATAAAAATTTAAAATTACATAGATGCCACACGTAATTAAAAATTTATATCTAACATTCTTATTATTTGACTATCATGTACAGTAGTTGTCACCGACCCAACAGAAACTACGATTGGATTGGGCCGTGGAGTTGCACTTAATATTTAAAATACACCAAGTGATCAAACCCTACGGTTGGATTGGGCCGTGGAGTTGCACTTAATATTTAAAATACACCAAGTGATCAAACCCTAGCCCGCCCAAATTAGACTTAATTTTTTACTCGCCGCTAACTCGCTTCTCATTTTCACTCGCCGCTTCTACCTCTCTACCTCTAGTAACTCGCTTCTCATTTTTACTCGCGCTTCTCTTCTTCCAGTATTTTAAATTATTACCGTTACTCTAGCGCGCCTCCGCCGTGAGTCTCTGCCAAACAAATAAACACCCTAAAATAAACCCAAACCACCTCACCCGACTCAGAAACCATGGAAAACTCACAAGGTCTTGGTTTCTGCTCCCACATTCGCAGCCTCGCCAAGAACTCATGGAAGGACCTTTTCAAAATTAATCAAATGGTTTGGGTTTGCGTCTTTTATGTTCTTTTACTATGCATCTACCACATTCATACAATCTTCAACATTCAAAAATGAGTTTGAAGTTAATAAGAAAAATTCTTCCTATTGGATGAATATTTCTACTAGAAAAAGTACTCGTCAGTTTTTAGACTATTTCGTTTTTTTCTATTTTCAGCTTTTTATGTTTTTTATTTCCGTTTTACTTTATGTTGTTTCGGTTGTCTACCTTATATTATATAGAATTATGTTAGAAGTGTGGTGGATTGCTGAAATCAGGATATATATGGTGTATGGATAAACTGTGTGGTTGATTTATTCACATCATCTATGTTTCCTGTGTTTTGTACGGTTGCTAACATTTATATTGTAATCACACATCCTAAGGATGCAATGGTTAACCCACCTACCCAATACCCGGTCCTGTCTACAATATAAATGCTAGCAACCGTACAAGACACATGAAACATAGATGATGTGAATAACTCAACCACATAGTTTATCCATACACCACATATATATCCTGATGTCAGCAATCCACCACACTTCTAACATAATTCTATATAATATAAGGTAGACTACCGAAACAGCATAAAGTAAAACGGAAATAAAAAACATAAAAAACTGAAAATAGAAAAAAGCGAAATAGTCTAAAAACTGACGGATACTTTTTTAATAGAAATATTCATCCAATAGGAAGAATTTTTCTTATTAACTTCAAACTCATTTTTGAATGCTGAAGATTGTATGAATGTGGTAGATGCATAGTAAAAGAACATAAAAGACGCAAACCCGAACCCAAACCATTTCCTTCGATTAATTTTGAAAAGGTCCTTCCATGAGTTCTTGACGAGGCTGCGAATGTGGGAGCAGAAACCAAGACCTTGTGAGTTTTCCATGGTTTCTGAGTCGGGTATGAGGTGGTTTGGATTTTTTTTAGGGTGTTTATTTGTTTGGCAGAGGCTCACGGCGGAATGGCAGAACGGCGGAGGCGCGCTAGAGTAACGGTAATAATTTAAAATACTGGAAGAAGAGAAGCGCGAGTAAAAATGAGAACCGAGTTACTAGGGGTAGAAGCGTCGAGTGAAAATGAGAAGCGCAGGGCCGACCCTGAGTTTTCAGTGGCCCTAAGCCAAATTTGAATTTGTGGCCCTTCATAAAAAAAATCTTGCGATCTAAAATACATTGATAAAATACATCGTTAAACTCTAGATTCTGATTATCCAAATTCAAATTTTCATCAATAATTTCATTTATATGTTGATCAAATTCTTCGTTCACCAAGCCCGCATCTTCTCCAATCACATAATCTTTATTTTTCTCATTTGGAAAATCATCATTCATCGAATTTCAACTAAAGTCGAACCCGAACCCATGTCAGTTGCATTTTTATTGCTAGTAATAAACTTATCAAGTACACCTTCTTGAGATTGAATAAATTCTTCAACTCGTTTTTTTTTTTTCTTTTTTCATGCCCAAACATGTATTTTCTAGGACCCATGATTAACTTAGCAATCGAATTTCAAAAGCACAATTCACATACAAATTCTAAAAGTAGCACTTAAACAAGCCCAACAACATTTAAAGGAAAAAGATCAAGCCCTTACCCGAAGACTATAAAGAGTGAAGATTAAGCTTGAAGATGCCTTATGCCCATCTTGTGTTTCAATATTTTTGCAATTAGGTTTTGCAATATGCTTGTTTAGATTTATCCCCAATTTTTGCAATTTGTTTGCTTAGATTTATTTCTACAATCCACTAATTTTTCTTCTTACTTTTAGGTAGAAGGGCTTTTTTTGCAATTACTTGTTGTCAAATTTTCATATATATTTGTACACGGCAACTGACATCAATGTCTTATGTTTTCCTAACCTAGTCAATTTAAAATAAAATAGGCCCACTTAACTTTTACTCCTACAAGAAACCCAATCAAGTTAATTAAAATTTAGGCCCATATAGCACCTCTTCTTCTTCCTCAATTTTGCCGACTTGCAACTCTATTCCTCCATTGATATTCTACGAGCTTTTTTCATAATTCATTAATTATAATTCTTTTCCCACAACATTAATTCGAAAAGCAGCCTCTTATACAACATTATTAGACTATTTCTTCATTATTTTTAAAAATTTATAGTTATATATATATATATATATATATATATATATATATATATATATATATATATATATATATATATATATATATATATATATTTATATATCTTCATAATTCATTAATTATAATTTTTTTCCCACAACATTAATTCGAAAAACAGCCTCTTATACAACATTATTAGACTATTTCTTCATTATTTTTAAAAAATTTATATATATATATATATATATATATATATATATATATAATAGTAAAAAATTCGGAGGCCCTCCCGGATCGGTGGCCCTAAGCGGCCGCATACGCGGCTTACGCTCAGGGCCGACCGTGGAGAAGCGAGTTAGCTGCGAGTAAAAAATTCAGTGTAATTTGGACGGGCTAGGGTTTGATCACTTGTTGTATTTTAAATATTAATCAATATTAAGTGCAACTCCACGACCCAATCCAACCGTAGTTTCTGTTGGGTCGGTGACAACTACTGTACATGATAGTCAAATAATAAGAATGTAAAGAAGTCCTTTAAGAATGTTAGATATAAATTTTTAATTACGTGTGGCATCTATGTAATTTTAAATTTTTATTTTCAACTTCAGGATTTATTTTCTACTAATTGAATTTCTTTTATTCAAAAGATAAAATTGGTGAATGTGGGTTCACTTAAATGTCATCAGAATTCCGAATAATCATCAACCTGTGCTTATATTATTAGTAACTAATAAAATTGAAAAAAAAATTCTTCTTACATTTTAATATATTTGATTATCATTTTTAGGTCAGTTTGTGCATAGCACAGCTTATGCTAATAAAAAATAAAGAAAAACAACGATAAATATAAGGCTAAAATTAGGACTGTCAATTGTGCCGGGTCTATCCGAAGCACGATGGCTCAACCCGATTAAAATTGGCTCGACCTCAAATATTTGTGAGCCGGGTCGAGTTTGAGCCATTATATTAAACCCGATCAATTTATGAGCCGAGCTTGAGCCTAACACGGCTCAGCCCAAATAAAGCTTCGAACATATGATTGTTTTAAATATTACGATTGATTATTTGTATTGTAGTTATATTTACTAATTATTATTTTTATTAAGTAAACTTACAAAAAGTTATAATATAAATTCACATATATATTGGTATATTGATTTCGTACTGATGATCAAAATCCAAAAAAAAATTAAATCAAAGATAAAAAAAATACGATTCAATAAATTGGAGTATTGAGACTCTAAAACTCTACTGCGTGTTCATATAGATCAAACATATCTTAAAAAATGTGGGCAAATAACTCGATCTTTCAGTTAAAATATTATTTAATAATATATACTCATGTCTTAAGTAATATCATATGTGTTTCGGTAATCTAAATATGTTATACCACAAGCTATTCGTGCCTATATTAACAAACCCGATATAGATCCAAAATTCGAAAAATTATATGGGCCGAGTTTGAGCAAGAGAAAACAGAAAATTTTGAGCCGAGTTTGAGCCTATAACCATGAAGCTCGATATTATTTGAGTTCGAGCTACTTAAAGCTCTGCTCAGGGCCCGATTCACAGTCTAGCTAAAATATAGTAGTTCGCGGGCTTACCAGCAATTTACTTAATAATGCATTATCATACTTTGAACATGTACATTGATAATCAAAGAGGAGTTGTGTCAAAAATCTCTCATCTATGGTGTATTTTTGTGCAAAATTTCACCTAATTATTGCAGGATAGATAAAGAATGGCGGATGTGCGCAAATTAACGTCAACTCCCTCGAATGTGAATATTTTCTCAAGTTTTATACTAATCTTTTTTTAATTTGATACTAGTAATTAATTCACTTGATATCATTGTAACATTTTCGATTCGATATAGTATTTGATGTAACAATGTATTTATGATTTTAAAAAAAAGATAAGTTCAATGGTAAAAACAAAGCTTGAGAGAAAGAAATGAACAAAAATAACACTAATTGATCTCTAACATCCCTAAAGCATATATTGAAATAGTTTATATGTCAGTATAGGAAATGTCAACTCTATACTCCTAAACAAATTTGTATGAAAAGAGGCTAGTGCTCTCTCACACCATGTATGAAGGTCAAATCTTATAGGAAAAGAAGCAACATCAGTCCTTATCTAAATAATATGTTTAACATAAACAATAGCTCAAACTTTTAAATCTAAACTCCTTTCAAGTTATGGAAAACAAATTTGTTGCAAGGTTCTAGGGTCCAAACCTAACAATGCTTAACAATGGTATGAGCATTACTATCTAGACTAAGATGTGATTAATATGCATTTTCACAAGAAGTAACTCATTAGTCATCATCATTCATAAATTTGGACAAAATGGTTGGTCATCTAGAATGACAAAAGCCCTTTTCGATACTTTTCACGAACCAACTATTTCATATGATATCTATCTGGAAGTCAGGCAAGTATTATTTATAAAATGTAAAGATTCATACCTAGCCCTTCCGTTTCTTCCTTAACCAACTCAACAAAGTCTTTCTTTGTGTGGTTAATGCATACATCAGCACCATATCTCTGACAATTCGCTAAATCTTGATCAGTTCCTAAAAAATTGCAAGAACTTCTTTTTTTAGAAAATGAGTAAATGAAAACATATATGTCTTAACTTGTTACTAAACAAACATAACAAAAGAATGGATTTATCATTATAACTGCAGCTGCAATTACTTTCATACCCTTGTATTTAGCAAATTGTATCGCCAATGAACCAATACCGCTTGCAGCTTCACGAATCTGTCATTATTCAAAAAATAAGTAAAAACAACATAAAATATGAATTATTCTTTTATGTATGTATGTATATGTGTGTATATATATATATATATATATATATATATATAGTTTTAAGTGATAACAAGATTGATCACCAATCAATCTTCTTTTTTTAGAAAATGAGTAAATGAAAACATATATGTCTTAACTTGTTACTAAACAAACATAACAAAAGAATGGATTTATCATTATAACTGCAGCTGCAATTACTTTCATACCCTTGTATTTAGCAAATTGTATCGCCAATGAACCAATACCGCTTGCAGCTTCACGAATCTGTCATTATTCAAAAAATAAGTAAAAACAACATAAAATATGAATTATTCTTTTATGTATGTATGTATATGTGTGTATATATATATATATATATATATAGTTTTAAGTGATAACAAGATTGATCACCAATATTGTTTCTTCCTTAAGCGGTGGCAATGTATCTTCTTTTGCAAATAAAGCCAACCATATATTGCATGCAATATATGGCACACACGCAGCATGTTCTAAGGTAATTGATTCCGGAACTCGAAGGAGAAACATCGTAGATACAACCACTTGTTCAGCATAGGCTCCTCCATCAAGTAGAGCACATACCTGTATCATACTAAACTAAGTCATACAATAATAAAACACGCTTTTTCCTACTCTATAAAATATATTCTATAATTTTAGTTTGGAAACAATATGATATTTACCCTTTCTCCAACTTTCCAGTCTTGTACATTTCTCCCAACCTTGGCAATGATACCAGAGCATTCGATGCCCGGGCACACGTCGATGCCTTTAATAGATCATTCTTCGTTACTCCAATCCCACTAATTGTAATCAAAACTTCATAATCTTTAATCTGAGGAGTTTGGACTTCCTCGAACTTTAACCAATTCGAAAACCAACCTCTTTTTAAAATCACAGCGTTCATTTTTTATCTATCATGTCAATACAGACATATATATCAATCACCATCAGATTCCTCAGAAGTTATAATAAGTAGGAAAAGATGGAAGATTGGTGTGAAAAATCTAATGACTAGAGAACATGGCACAAAGCAAAATTATAATTTAGATAAACATGGATTTTTAAATTTCAACCATGAAAAGGTTAAGATATTATAAATTAAGCTATATCGACCCAAACATATCCAAATGAAGCTAGTATGAACCATCTTAATTCTTTGTATAATCACCTCGAAATTAAGGTCATAATTCTTCCCACAAAATATAAATTATGTTTGAAAACTAATTCTCTTTATCACATGCTTACCACGATTGCAACTATACAACTTTAACAAAGAGAGGAAAGTAACAAGCACGAAAACCAACCAAATAGCCAAAAGTAAACAAAATGACTTTGTGTTGGTAAATTGCAATGTACAAGAAAAAATAAAACAACGCAACATTTATTTAGCCTTCTACAATGATTTATTCGTAGATGAACATTATATAGTCAATCAACCAACTACATAAAGTTATATATTGTAAAGCATGAATCTCAGGTTAATTGTTGATAAATATGGTACTACAACATTTAGATTTACCACACGTGATAAGATTCACAGAAACCAAATGATCCTATCCTCAAGGTAAAAGAAGCAAGTCTTGGTCTAGAAAAAAGTTCCGACTTTAATCATTAGACAAGAAAGTTATTTGTTTAGCAAACTTCTTATAAGGATTTAGTAGAATATAAGTTGGTCTACAAAGTGTGATTGGATAACTTTGTTTCCAGTTATCTAATTTTTATTGTTTCATTTCTAACTTTAACCAAGAGTAATCAAAATGGAGAAACAGTAATAATTAATTAAATAGCACACAATTACAAAAATGAAACAATTATTACTACATGCTCAATCTACTTATAAATATATTCGTGATCAGTCTTATAACTTCCATTCCTTGATTGAAATGCTAAATTTACAGAAGTTAGAATTATTTTTTAATTATAAAAAATGTTCTCCAGAAATCAACCAAGTAACCCGTGTCCCACTATTTCAATTTCTTTTAATTAATTGTACAAATCCAAGTCACACGCGTCTCTCTTTCTCAATTTTCCTTTACCGCTCTCCCGTGGCCTCCATAGATGCACCTGCTTTATCTGTGTCATCCATGCCCACTTTTATCTTCCTTTTCCAGATCAAAACTTCTTATTTGAAATTTCATAACACACTTAAAGTTCCTTCATCTTCTCTTTTCCCTACTCTCAAAATGTCTGCTTTGGATATGTCATCAAGTTCTTCTCTAAATTCATCTCCTTAATGAGTTTACTAAGAAACAAAAGGTGATCTTCCTACTAAAACATCAATTGTCTGAATTAATTAGTTTTGTATTTTCGAGATATAAGTTTTATAGTTGTACATCCTCCGTACAGATTGCTAACATGCTAACCAAATCAGCAGATCACGAGAAATGCATATTTATATTGGATGAGATGACCACTTACGATCAACCCTTGCAACATCACATACACGTGTAATCAAAATGAAACCATAACACAAAGGAAGCACAACAGATTTTTCCTTAAAAATAATGATCATATTAGCTAGCATATTTCATGACATGAACTCAGATGCAGATGTTGCGGAGACAATGCAGGTTTATCTTAGAATAAAATAAGTGCAATTAAACACATATTTTTCATGTAAATTAGGCTAATTATTGCCAACTATTTTCATTTTCTATACCCCACATAAAGGATTGAAACCGGATTACAAGAATGATAAAATAATGGTATAAATAACCATATCATTATTTCTACTTTAAATTTTGCAAAGAGCAAAGATATTTTAAGAATAAAAGATTCATAATGCAATAAGTAGTGCCTTCACCTTATTTGCCACATTATACCTCAACTTAGTTCACTGCCCTACATTAACAATTGAAGATTCCCTAAGTTTGAGATCTTTTTCAGATTAATCTTATATGTTAGGTGAGCCAGAACAAATAAGAAACTACAACTATTAATAGCAATTAAGTTTATAGTTTGGGTATTTTGGAAGATTAAACTACAACTATTCATGATGCAGCTATTTAAGCTGGAAAAGGGGAAATAGCAATAATACCTAGGGTTTGGAAGATGTGATGTAGAAGATGGAGTTGGCAAACCATGAGTGCGACGGCGGCGGAGAGGTGGCTTAGAAACATTTTCACTGACTGATTCAAATGAATAGGTTAAATGGAGAAACAGTTAACTAAATAGCACAACCACAAAAATAATCAAAAGCGGCAAAAAAAAGCAGCAATAATTACCTGAGGTCTGATTTAGGAGGCTTCATATTGACAGCAGGGTTGTGGGTGGTGGTGGTGGTCACCCGAAGTCGTGGCGGGGACGAGGATTGGCGAAGGTCGTGGGTGAAGATGGTGTGTTACGTCTATTGCCCTAAATTGCTTGAAGACAGAAAATACGAAGGAAGAAGAGAAGGATGAATGAGGAATCCGGGTCGGTCGCGTGGGTTGTTGAAGAGTTGGGGCCAGTTTTAATTAGTTCTGGGCCGGCAATGGAGAATGGACTAATTGAAGACTTGGAGTTGAAGAAGGCTGATTTAATTGAGGAGTTGGGCCAGGCGGTTATGATCGATTAAATTAGGCCCAGTTATCTTATTATTATTATTAGCCCAATGTTAGTAGTTTTGTTAGTCCAGTAGTTAATTAAATCAATTTCCTGTTTGGAACATACAGAATATTCCCCTGCAAAATTAGTTAGACAATGCACGTATATGTAATGCTGAGGAGAGAAATTAATGGCAAGTAATATTTGATGTTCTTATCTCTTTCTCTCAAATTCTCCTTCTTCCTCTATTCTATATTTCTATCTTATTGTTCAAGTTATTCTCATTTACATTTACTAACACAAAAAAAAAAAAAAAATTACAAAAATATATCTCAAATCTAACATGGTGGTGGTGGTCAGTCGAAGTCGCGGCGGGGATGAGGATTGGAGGAGGAGTGGGGTAGTGGAGGGCGGAAACGGTGGTCGGTCGAGGAGCAGGGACGGGGTAAAATTTTAGGGATTTGCCACGGTCAGAACTCATAAAGTACTATATGTTTGGGCTTAATAACCTAGGGGTGTTAATGGGTCATATTTTGTATGGATTAGGCTCGACTTAGACCTGAATTTATTTATGTTGGATTAAATTTTGGTGAGATCCAAATTTTGCTCCGATATCAAATTTTTAAATCCCACAATCTTGATCTGATATTAGATCTTTTTTAATTCTGTAAAATTTTTTCTTTCACAATTCAGGCTAATATTTTTAGAAAAAATTTGATAACTTGATAATTTTATTTAACTCATGATATCAGTCTTAACTAATTTTTGGACTCACAACATGGCAAAAAGCAATATTAGTCCTTTACCTTTTGAAATGACGCGAAAACATAATACTTGTAGTTACAACATATAATTTACATCATTTATATGTTATGTTTTTCTTTTTAATATTCTTTCTTGCAATTTTTGTCCTAAACACGCAACAAGTAAAATCAGTATCTTAAAATTGCCACGAAGGCAAACAAATTTAGGATTTTGTGTCACTGGATGCCACAAGGTCGTGACCCATGATATTATCTTGCTAAATCAGTTTAAATTGGAGAGAAATTAACACCCAATTGCTCTTTACTTCTTCCCGTACATACTGATTATTGGCACAAAAAATTAAGAATCTTCTTCCATTTCTTTTTTCCCCAAAAAATTGTGGCAGTTTTTTTATTTTCGGTAAATTTAGGATAAAATTTACGGATCAGAGGCCAAAAATTGCAACAACTAAAAATATGTAGTACGTAAATTGCTTGTCTAAACTATAAGTATCTTATTTTCGCATTCTACAAAAATTAAAGGACCAATATTGTTATTTTGTCCCCAAAACATTTAGGATATTCTCCCACAAGTTCGGGTTTGTCCGACCTTTCAAAGGTAATGCTCCTATTTCTTCCAAGTTCTAGATTTGTGGGTTATAGACTTTAGATTTGTGGGTTATAAACACACGAGTTCTAAAGTTAAAAAATATAAGGAAGAATAAATAATTTTTAATACTTAGGTAGGTAAATACACCGGTAATTCCAAAATGCAAAATTTATATAATTAAGTAATTGGGTAAATACCACTTTTGGTCCCTCTTATCATTAACTTTTTATAGAGTTGTTCCTCTTATGTTTTTTTTCCCATTTTAGTCCCTACTATGAATCATTTGTTTCACTTTAGTCATTTTCAAGTGGTCCAAGGCGATTTCGATAACATGTGATATGCTTATGAGGACAATTTTGTCATTTCAAGTAAACTAACAGGGATATTTTCGTCTTTCTAATTATGTAAAAGAAAAACTAAATATATATTCTCGTTCAAACTAGGCTTTCATTCCAATCCAACTAAATCGTACATTTCGTTCCAAACTAAAGTTTTTTCCTAAAATCTTTTTCAAACACCAAAATTGCTCACCAATTAAATAATATCTCAAATAGTCTCAATAGTGAACTCACGAAAATACCCTAAAAAATATTCATATTCATGTCACGTGTTATCGGAACCACCTGATAAGGACTAAAGTGAAACACATAATTCATATTAGGGACTAAAGAGAAACAAATAATTCATAGTAAGGACTGAAGTGGGAAAAAAACATAAGAGGGACCACTCTGTAAAAAATTAATGATAAGAGGGACCAAAAGTGATATTTACTATGAATATATATATATATATATATATATATATATATATATATATATATATATATATATATATATATATATATATATATATATATATATATATATATATATATATATATATATATACTTATTATTGATCGATCAGAATTAATAGATGATATGGAAAAACAAATTAAATTCAAGTTCAGTTAATGATAGATCTGGATTAATTTGCTTTCATGAACCACTATTTATATATAATTAATATGCCAAACATGTAAGTTCAATAGTTTATTATTATATAATAATAATAATGTTGACAATTAAACAAATTTTTGCATGCAGCTCCTACCTACTACCCTCAGTTTTAATTTTGTAAGCTTAATTAATTATCCATGATCATCATCTAAGATTGATTGAGATGAGATCGTGATATCAATTAAAGATATTTTTATATTCTTATTATGTCGACATATTAGACTAAATAATTAAAATTAGTTTACTGTAATACTAGGTCATGGTAGACACGTTGATTTTTATATTATTAATGTGACATATTAATTTAAATAATTAATATAAAATTATTATCAATAAAATATCGTGGTAGGCAAGTATATTTTTATATTATTACTATGATATATATATTAGACTACGTAATTAATATAATTTTATTATCAATAATAGATCATGTGACTAGAAACGTAGACTTTTATAATATTATAAAAGTGCATGTACGTTGTACGTGTTTACTAAATTTGAAGTTTAATTTTTCGTTGGATCATAAAACCGCACATTTCTTAGATCTTTTTCTTCTCTTTGAGATCGAACATCAATTGTATCATATAATACTACTTATTAATGATTGATATCCAATTTTTTATTATTTATGAAAATTTAACTTTTATTAAAAATATTATAAATAAATAAAATGAGATGAGATGAGTTTACACTATTGTAATAAAGTATAAATTGATAATGATTTTAGTCGTGAAATCTTAAAAACTTGTTCTCATCTTAAGAGTTCTATTTATTTGTTTTAAAGGCATCATTAATTGTACATATCTTTGAATTTCTTATGACTTCTCCGATTTTATATTTTTTTAATCAGTTTCACAAATTTTAATTTACTTCATCATTTTTCATTGATTTTACTCGTTTTTCACAATTAAAATTTCATAAAATATTGAAATTATACATGTTTTGATATCCTTTAAAATTTGTTTCTAGCTCTAGCGAAAGAAAAATTATATATTGAGCTAAGCCATAAACATTTTTTTTTTAATTTATATTTCGATGTAATTGATTATAATTGCTTAATTTTATTTACAGATTTGGAACAACTTGAATTTTTGGCTACAGAAATCGAGAAGTAACATTTCAAGTGGATTATACTCAAATATGAATTTAGTCTACCCTATCGTTAAAATATGCGTGGTTCAGCAGGTAGACATTCATGGTGCATGCTTCAACTACGACTTATGATCAGTTAACAATCGTGGTTATATAAATATAACACTGAGTTTTATCTATGCATTATTTGTGATGCATATACGATTAATCTAGACCTATGATATATTTTTCCTTGTAAATGGCTTTTAAATATTTATATTGTGTTATCAATGTCTGTTGGTCTCTTATGATATATTCACATGCTTTTAAATAATTTAATGCTAAAAGTAAGTAAATTTATAATTGATTTTTCTTCAATTTGGAATGGTGTTGTATAATTATTTTTTCTCATCGCAATTACATGAAATGGGGAGATTACAAATCTATATATATCTATATTATGCAGTATGAGCTCATTAGATAAAATTTCTTGAATTTTTTGTGTTAACTAATTAATATACTTTTACTTAAATTTAATTATAATAAATAATAATTTTATCTTATCTTGCTTAAAAAAAAATCTTATCTTATCTTACATATTTATATATAGGAGAATGGTGTTGGACTCAACATCATTCAAATAAAAATAATTCAAAACTCTAAGAAAGAAGAATTTAGTTCAATTATAATTAAATGATCCTCAAATGGAAAAAAACCTTCATTTTCTTGTATGATGACGACAATTAAAAAACTTCTTTTAAAACTGAAAAAAATAAATTTGTGATGCCCAATCAAAACAATTTAAGAAAATATAAATAATTCAAAATTCTAAAAAATAATGAATTTAAGCATATAATTACGTAATTGTCAATAGGTTGCGGGAAAATCTAACCAAATCTGGTCCAGTAACCACAAAATTAGTGAAAATAAATTCCACTATCACCAATCACAGTACAAGTATTCGATCAATACAACTCAAATTTGAAGTGAATAGTAAATTAACTCCCTGTAATAAATAAAAGGGCAAAATACCTTCCTGTGATATCCTAAATAGGCAATTTAACTCCTTGTGATAAGAAAAAAGGCAAAGTTACCTCCCTGTGTTTTTATAAAAGAAGCACATTGTCTTCCTCTAAATTGCTCATTAATTCATACCACGTGGTATTAAATTGCTCATTATTTCATTTCACAGGGAGTTAGATTGCCTATTTTTATACCGAAAGAGGTAAATTGCTCATTATTTCATTTCACAGGGAGTTAAATTGCATATTTTGAATTCACAAGGAGGTAATTTGCCCATTAAACACATCACAGGGGAGTTAACTTGCAAAAAACCCCCTCAAATTTGGTACAAAAGCTTCTCCCAACACTTATATAAGTGATAACAATATAAAGAGTAAAAAAAACTCACACCTTTTCACCAACTTTTGCTGTTTCACCTACATATATGCACCAACATGACAATCCGAATGGTCAATAGTAATTTAAGAAATTCTCTGTAACTGAAAAGAGAAGTATATATTATTCACAATCAAATTAAGCAAAGAGACATAGTCGTCTCAAGTTGCATCTAATGCAAACGAACGAAAAATCCAATCAATGAGGGTTTGTTACTCCATTATTAATATTTTGTTTTTAATGATTAATAATATTTTTCAGCAACTCTGTTTCTATCCGTAACTCTATGCGCTTCTGCAGCTGCAAAGGAGTGAAACATTGCACCAATTGTAGGCTTCATACGTCCATCTATAAATAGAGGCCAAATTAGTTCCTCAGCTTGGGAGAAAAACGATCCGACACTACAACAAAAAGTAGATGATGGGACATTTAAGAAGGGACATTTATTGGTTTATGTCGTGAGAAATAAACTAGGGGACATTTAGAGTTAAATGTCTCATTAAAAAGAACAAAAGAAAATGAAAAAATACTTTTATTTTAAAACTTAAAACTGAAGGAAAAAAAAACACTGCTCTTTTCTCACCCAAAAAATTAGAACACTCGCTAGGGTTCATATCTTCATATTCTCTCATCGGTTTTGAGATTTTCTCATCAATTTCGGATTCACTCAACAATTTTGCTCGACATTCAGATTCTCTCAACAATTTTGGATTCTTTCATCAATTTAAGCTCAATGATTCTCTCAACAATTTAGCTCAATTATTTCGGATTCTCTCTTCAATTTCAGCCTAATAATTCTCTCAATAATTTAGCTCGACAATTTCGGATTCTCTCAACAATTTCAGCTCACCTATTTCGACGATTCTCTCTCCAAGCAGTTACGTACGTGTTTTCCTCCTCTTTCTCACTATTTCTCTTGCTCTGTCTTAGCGATTAATTTTGTACAACTATCTTTGATTTTCAAGGTGATTTTTTGCTTATGGAGAAGTGAATTAGTAAGCCTTCAATGATTCTCTCCGATCAGGTTCGTGTTCGATTTCTATGAATCTACACTATGTTTAGTGTTAATGTGTATATGTACCAATTGTTAATTTCTTTTTAATTTCTATTAACCTGCATTTGAATTTTAGGAATTGTAATGCTGAATTTTTGTCTGCCTTGTGAAATAATAAAAACAGAGTTAAATAGTTATAGTCCAATTATATATATGTATATATAATTAATTAATTAATTTGTTAACCTCCATTTACTATAAGTGGAGATGCTGGTTCTTAATATTTGAAAATATATATGTGAACTTTTGTAAAGGTGTGTGTGTTCTGTTAATTTAGCAGGTTGGGGTTGGGGTTCAGGTTGGGGTTGGGGTGGGTAGGTTTAAAGGTGAGAGTGAATGTGTGTGTGTGAAAGAAAAGTGATCAAAATAGGAGTGGTGGATAGCTCGTGAGTATATTTTAAGATACCTTTTTATCATAAGATCAAACAAATATATAGTAAATTATAAATATATATTCTTGAATGTAAATATTCTTGTTATATATATAATAAACACCAGCAGCCCAGTGGGCTTATACTTTATACTTAAGATTCCAATACACAGCTAGTCATAATTGTGTTTAACTAGTCTACTGCTGCTACAATAAGATGTTAATCTTAATATTTTCTATCTGGCTCATTAAATTCTGTCCAGTTTAGATAATCTGTTATGTGCAGGTTTAAATTATTTGTAATCTTTATTAGAGTACTAAAGTTAACTTTACATGCTCAACATTCAGATATTAGTTGCACTGTTGCATGACTTGAGTTGCTAAGATCATCTCTTATGTTCTCTAATGAAGGTGTTATTTTAGTTACATTTCTATGAATTTAGGACTTTTATGAATGTGTTTATATGTAAGTGTGTATGAGTTTATCTTTAGCATTCATGTTTAGCATACTACATATGTATGTAGGCGTGGATGTGTTCTGTGTATCTGTGTGTAGACATAAGTCTGCAGGAAAACGGACATGCATAGCAATTATGAAAGCGGTTTTGTAATTAGTTTTGATGTTTAGAAGGTATGAATGTTGAGTACAGAAGATATATGACAATATATAAAAGGTAAGAAACTAATCTCAAGTGCTTGAATGATACTTTGAATATTTCAAGCTATGTGCTTGGTTTGTAGATGAAAAAGATGGATTGCGGCAATATGCTATTCAGTCCATCTTTAAGGAACTTAATTGTGTGGGCAAAGAAACATATGGATGTGGCAGGATCTTATACATGTAGTCCTTATTGTAAAAAAATTTCATAAAAAGATTTCAGTTGTAGCAGTTTAAATGTTTTATCAAAAAAAAAAAAAAAAATGGTTACTATGGACACAAAGTTTACATTCTTCAGCAGAATTTCATGAAGCTTCTTTTGTAATATTGATCAATATTTCTGTGTAATATGTAGGTTTGACATCTTTGATTATTCATGTATAAGTCACCTTTTATTCTGTTCATGAGCGTTGTAGTTAGCCTGCATTAAACTAACCTTCAAGTACTTTAGAGAATTCTTGCAGGTCCTGCATAGTGAAAGCTGATTTCATCATAAGTAAAGGTACGTAAGCAATTACAAACTTCTGTTAACGTGTCCAATGAATGACGTCTACTTCCTTAATTTTCTAAGTGACCAAATTGGGACCTTGATGCTTTGTATAGGTTTCGTTCTAGATATTGCTTAAGCTCATTCTTATTCCGGACATTTAGAACATGTGGGTAATTTTATTTATCTATGCTGCATAGTATAATTAACTTCAAGCTTTGGTAGTTCTAAATGAGTAAAGCAAAAGGCTAAGTGTTCATGTTAGCTGCAATACACGATACAGATCATCTATGCTCAAATGAAATAAGTGTCGTGAGGTAGTAACAGAAATAAATCAAATAACTTAATAACTTATTGGTAGTTAGAGTAATTTCTTAAACAAGGAGGGTGATCAGTGTAATTACACTAAACCTCATGGGTAGTTTTATTATAATTGTTACTATGGTTCATTTTATAAATTTACATTAAGATTTTAATATTAATGAATCAATTGTCAGGTATTTGTCGACATTGAAATCATATGTGCGTAATCGGAGTCGTCCAGAAGGTTCCATTGCAGAAGCATACTTGGTAGAGGAGTGCTTAACATTTTGCTCTAGATACTTAGACGATGTGGAGACTAAATTCAACAAGGTTGGAAGAAATGATGATAGGGGTGGGGAAGTCACCAATAATTTTCCCGTATTCTTTAATCTAGGGCGTCATATTGGGAGGGAGGACTCTATAGTTCTTGACAAAGAAAAAATTACCAAGGCACACCAATATGTGTTATTCAATTGCAATTCAATTCAGTCCTTCATCGAGTAAGAATTTCTTATATTCAGTTTTTGTAATTCACCTTATTTTATATGATGGAATACACTTATGTTTAATGTTCAAATTGTATGTAGAGAACACAAAGCAGAGGTTAAACGTGAAAATCCTCGCCTTAGTAAGAAGAATGTTGAACAAGTCCATAGTGAAACATTTGCCAAGTGGTTTGATAAACATGTATGCAAGTTTATTGCTTAACATTATTCATATTTATTTCTAGTTTTATTCATATATTTATTTTCCAATATTTTTAAATTAAGAACAATATGTAAATGACAGGTTGAAGATTTACATCTTACTGGAAATCAAATGTCAGAAGAACTTAGAGCCTTAGCTCGAGGCCCTAATCCAGTAGGAAAGAGATATAGGGGGTTTATTATCAATGGATACCGTTTTCACGTGAAGGATTATGAAATTCGAAGAAAAACTCAAAATAGTGGACTGGTTGTTATTGCTCAAACCAGCAGTTTTGCAAGTAGAAATGATAATAACCCAATCGTAGGTGATGTCACTTACTATGGTGTATTAAAAGACATAATTGAACTTGAGTACTTTGATGGGAGGAAAGTAGTGATGTTTGATTGTGATTGGGTGTCAGCAGGGAGTGCTCAAAAGCGAGATGAATATGGCTGGACCTTAGTCAATTTATTTCGATTGAGGCCACATAATGAGCCTTTCGTCTTAGCCTCTCAAGCACAAGAAGTTTTTTATGTAGAAGACCCTGTTGAGAAGGGTTGGCATGTTGCTGTGAAAACTAAAGCCAGAGATTCATTTGATATGGATCCAATTTTGACATTAGATGCTGATGCACTTCACCAAAATGTTGATGTACATTTAGAGGAAGAAGATGAACAACTAAATTGGGTTAGAGAAGATGTGGAGGGAACTATAGTTTGAGCATTAAAAAAATGAATTTGAACAATTAATTTGTGCATCGAGTCATGTTATGGATTCACTTCTGAATCAATCTTCAAGGAAGCAATTCTTGTTGTCCTTGCAAGTTACCTACACAAATTTATGAAGGTTTAGTTAAAAATCTGAAAAATAATTATTCAATATAGAAGGTTGAATATGGATTCTTATTGTGTTTTCCTTTTCTTTTTTCCAGATGTTAAGCACGGATACAATTTCCGAAGAAGGCCAGGATTCTACCTTCTTCAACACAATCTACCTTCAAGGTAACTAATTTAAGATCAACAAAAGTTCTTAAAGTATAGTATTATTTTTTGAGATCTTGTTTTAGGAGTGATTATAGGAAGACCGGTAGTATGAAAGTATGCTCATGTAAAAGTGATGGCTTAAATCATGGCATCTTGTGTAAATGAATGAATTGTCTTGTGTAAATGAATGAATTGTCTTGATGGTATTCTGTTGTTCTAATCATCATGAAGAGCAAGATAAGAATTACTGATTGCTAAACTGTTTTTTCAATTAAAAAAAAGTGCTGCTCATTTTTGTAAAGGAAGTTTGCTACCTAAATAATTTCCAGTAACAGAAAGGCTATAGAATATACTTGCAATGAATTAATAGGCATAAAAACCCCTAAAACATACTCATGAGCTACATGAATACAAGGTTTGTGGATTTCAGTATGAAAATTGGTGTGAGTAGGTGTTGACTGACTTCTATAAATTCCTTATGCATGTTGTTTATAAAGGTATTTTGATGTATAAATATTTAGTACTTTTGTCCAAAAAATGACTATCATTCCAGGTTTTCTTGATATCTTGATTTTTTTATGGCATTTAATTTGTTTGAAAGAAGGAAATAACTTGTATTCCTTGAATAGGTTGCTTGGGAAGAAGATGGAAATTGGTGTCAATTGTACGTAGTCGAAGATATGGATCATTATCTCCATTTTACTTGTTTTTTGGGAACCTCTTATGTAATTTGTTGCCTTGGAAAGTTAATTACAATGTTAGTCTGCTACTACTATTTCACAAACTTTGTACTTTCATGATAAATGTTTAAATTGTTTAATTAATTGAATGTTTATGTTAGATAATTAATTTAAATTGTTATATATATATATATTATGCTGTTGTGTAGGAATTTTAGAAAATGATGATTTGGGACATTTATAAGTGTCATGTGCTTGGGACATTTACATATGTTGTATGAAACTAGTCTTAGGACATTTAGAATTGTCTTAAGAAATTGTTATAGGGACACTTTTATAAGTGTCCTAATAATGCCTTGGGACACATATAAATGTCCTAATTTAGGGACACATAAAAAGTGTTGTATCAGTTAATGCGACACACCGTTATGTGACACTTTTTATAAATGTCCCAAACCATGTAAGTGTCCCAAGATGTGCATCTAGGGACACTTTTCTGTGTCTCCTAACATGTTTTTTTGTTGTAGTGCGATCTCTTTTCGAGGTATAGTTAATAGATCAGCTCCTACATAATTACGTTACATATATTTATTTAAGAATTGGTCAATAATAAAAATATATATTGAAAGCAAAATAACAGAATATAAATTCATGATACCTATGTGTTTGAGTTCCTTCTTTTCAATAGTTTGAAATACCAAAGGGTCAATATAATCTTGACATCCACTTTTGAATCCTAATGTAATAAGGGTGCCACGCCTAGCAAAGCAATTTACATTCGTCGCAAAATAACATGGTCCAATAATATCGAGTATAAGGTCCACTCCTACGTAATATATCAAGGGACTGGATTGACAAAAGTCATTATATTATAATAAATGATAAATGCATAAAAAAAAAGTTACATTTTACTAATAAAGAATATTGTCGATCATTTTAGTTAGTATGTACCTTTCCCGCCGGTTTCAGCCATGACACGATTGCACAAATCCTCGGTTTCGTAGTTGATGCAAACCATCGCTCCCAAACTTTTACAAATTTGCAACTTTTCTCCCCTTTCTAGCAACAATATATTAAATTTTTTTTATCTATTATTCAATATATATATTTCCTTAAATATCTATTAAAATTCCTTTACTCATAAAAATCTATTATATATCTCTAATAGCAATGCTGACATTTATTTTTCTCATCCATTATAGGACACTTGAGACAAAATAAAATCGAAAAGAAAAATATATAATGGGTTTAGTAGCATGGATTGTTGTTAGTTCTTGGTAAATGCATGGTGTAGAAATGTAGTTCATTTTTCAAAATGTAATTCTATTACTACAGATGTGTCACAAGTTGTCGTATGCCTATGGATGAGTTTGTTTGGCTTAATTTGTTCATAAATAACTAATTAAGCCAAACGGATGTACATAAGATTTATATCTCTTTGCCTATGGATGAGTTTCAAACATTGTTGGGGAAAATGATATTTTTAAATGCTAATGCAGTACGTGTACTCATCAATGGTCATTGTGTGCTTCTCATACTAAGTCTTCTGACTTTTATTTAATTAGTGAATAATATGCTCTGAGAGCTTTCGTACAATTTCCAAACCTACAAAATTGAAGAAAAAATTACAGATTAACATACAGTTAAACACAAAAACACAAAAATATTTTTATGTTATAAAAGTTGTCAAATATTTGATATCCCTTTCTTTGAATTTCGGCCTCTTCTATTTGCATCGGAATCATTTTGAATCCGCAATTCCATATTGCAAGGATCAAGGGAAAAGGGTATTTGTGAGGGAATGAGGTGTATTAGGTACAACGACAAATACATGGATAGAGGAGGACTACTGGTTGAACCAAATACAATATCTTCATGAATAGAAGAGGACCCAACTCTTTTGAAGTAAAGGCAATATTTTCAATTTATTAGACCCACACAAACAACCAAAGTCTTTTTTAATCTCAAATAACAGTACTGGATCATACTTTGAAGGTTTTACAAATGGATTCGAAAAAGTAGTACTTACTACTCAACCAGCTTCTCACATGTCGCAAGATCCACATCCCTCCAAAAAAAAAAAATGCTATCTGAAACTTCTTTCATTGAAACAAAACAAAATAAAACAAAGAACGTATCCAAAATTATGTTGTATCGTATCCAATCCTCCTTTATTCCAACTTTCCATTTATCATATTTAGAAGTTTCTTCGTAAGTGCTTGGCTCCGTAAATGTCATTTGACAACATGCAAATTTATTCGTAACGGATTTGAATTTATTCGGAGATTCAAAAGATTGCTCCTGGAGGAGTATTCCATCATTTCTTCTTCTTTATTGTTGGATTTTTCCGGACCCTTCTTTGTCTCCTATTGTTCAGGCATTATTGGTGGTTCTAAATTACTTATATCCACATATTTATCCAAATTCTTAGTTGCAGTTTCAAAGGTGCAACCATCATCATCATCCATTATCTTTTCAGAGTAGAGGCAAATAAATCTTTTGTGGGCATCCAATGCAAAATTCTCAAGCCCCAAATCGATCTCTAACAATCTTAGCACAGAATTCAACGTCAATGAAACGGCTTGGTCTTTGATATATTGTAGACGATAGAAAAATGCACTCTTGATTCGCTGCTTAATTCCTCGCTCTTCTCTTTCTTGTTTCACCATTGAAATGCTCTCCAAGCGTTGATATTTTTCTCGCCCATGCTTCTTTGGTCGTAGTCGTAGCGACTATTTCGATGAAGATTTCTTTAGTAACGGTAGCTTGGAGGAATGTAAGTGCCTTCATGTTCTTTGTATACTCATCTTTATTCTTCTTTTGTTGAGGTGCGGTAAGAGTACTTCATCTTCCGGTTCTTCATAATCGTTTTCAACAATTTCTCTACGAGAAAAACCTTCATTCTTACCGCCCAATAGTCGTAGTCTTCACCGTTGAAAATCGGTGGTGTAGGAAGCGCTATATTTGATGATCCATTTTTATTTTTTTAACTTTGTCCCTTAAGATCAATTAGCTATAATACCACTTGTTGGGTTTGTGAGGGTTGAGTCAATTGTAAAATTGATATCAACTTGGTTTTTTTTAATATGTTATTTGTTTTTGTAGTTAATTGGAGGAGAGTAATTTTTAGAGAGGAAAACTTTATTCAATTGCTTCCTCTTACTCTTACATAGGGCTGAGCGTTCGGTCCGAACCGAACCGAACCGAAGTTCGGTTCTGCCCCAGTTCGGTCATGAAAAAACACGGACCGTTTACCGGACCGAAATAGTCGGTTCGATTCGGTACAAATACTGACCGGTCCGGTTCGGTCCGGTTTGATCTATGTATACCGAAATATTCCCTATAATTCATATTTCACATCCCAATTTCGCCGGTTCGGTCCAAATATTTGCCTCAAAACTAAATCTTGCAAACAGAAACAAATTAGATTAACAGAGGCAACTTAATTAAATTAAACAGAGAAAACTCAATTAAAAGGAATCTATACTTGGTGACAAGTTTTCCCAAGAACAGGGTCGTAAATCCGGCCGCCGACAACACGGAGTGCGAGGGATTCAGTTCGCTTTGAGGATGAAGAAGCAACCATCTTCTGGGGGCTCTTAATTTCTTCATTCTGGTTACCCGATCCGAACGCCATTGCTGTCGCGAATTTCCGAACAATTTCGGCTGAATTTCTATTTGCTTTGGAAATGCTGAGTGTGGTTGTGATTTGTGGGTTGGGTGAAGAGGGATTATAAACAAATGAGTTTCGGACAAATTTGGAAGGCTGATTAATAGTATTTGGAGGGGTTCAGCGGCGGCTAGGGGTGCACATGGTTTTCAAAACCGTACCGAACCGTCCCGTACCGTTTCGAACCGTACCGAATGTTAGGTTTTTTTTTTCTCAAAACCGAAGGTCTTGGTATGAATGAAAACCGTACCGAGTATTTTGGTATGGCTTTGGTTTTAGACTTC
Organism: Penstemon barbatus; assembly: GCA_003313485.2. Taxonomy (NCBI): domain Eukaryota; kingdom Viridiplantae; phylum Streptophyta; class Magnoliopsida; order Lamiales; family Plantaginaceae; genus Penstemon; species Penstemon barbatus. Next base: position 21,298,317 of record CM064878.1, on the reverse strand, counting down.
TCATACCGTAAAAAACCGTACCGTACCGAAATTGAAAAGAAACAAGAATTAACTATTCTTTTTTTTTAAATTTACAACTAAATTTTATAAATTTATAATTCAAATATTATTGAATACTATATTATTTATAAATTATATTATATTCCATTATAGTTTATAATTACTACATTGCTATCGTTCAATTAAAAAAAGATTTGCTCAAATTTAGCACAAATTAAACTTGTTATATGTTGAAAACTTAAAATGCAAAAATTCTAGACAACAAATACCAAATAATAAGTTTCTTCACATAATAAAAACAATGATCAAATTATTAATCAATTAATTTTATTCAATTAGGTCGAACTATAGCGTCAAATTTGTGAACATTTTCTTTTCCAATGCTTTATTTAATTTTATAAGATATTACATTATTAATTTCTTGTATAATTGTCAACTATGTGATCAATTATATATGAAAAATTGCACGAAAAAGTTTGTTCGAAAAAACCGCAAAATCGTACCGTACCGTACCGGAACCGAACAAAACCGAGTTTGTTGGTATGGTTCATAAAACTCTAGTTTGGTTTTGAATTTTTAAAAACCACACTAATTGTTACGGTACAAATTTTATTAAAAATACCGCAGAACCGTACCATGTGCACCCCTAGCGGCGGCTGGAGAGTCTCAGTTATGGCAGTTAGGGCAAAGTGAAAGTGAAAGTGAAAGTGATGGTTTGCTAGGTCCGAAAATTAGGGCAAAGTGAAAGTGGGTTCGGTAATGGGTTAGGGATCGGGTAATAGGCATAATAGGAAAAAAAAAATTGATAGGGTTCGGTTCAACCGGTTCGATTTGGGAAATCGACCGGCTTTACCGAAAACCGACCCCTATAAGGGTTCGGTTCTGAGGCACAAACCGAGTGCCGAACCGTTTTTCCGGTTCGGTACTCGGTCCGGACCGATTCGGTTGGATAACCGAACCGGTCTCACCCCTACTCTTACATTACATTTGAGTAGTGTACTCATATTTATACTTGTCTATGAAACACTCTAGAATATCTAGTTCTATCCTAGTTTCTAATACAGTCTATATGTTCTAGTTTTATCCTCATTTATCTTAGATAACTAGGATTTATTGTTATTATTCTAGATACTTCTACCAAATAGACATTAACTTACATATGAAATATCTTGATCAAACTTGAAGTTTCTAGAACCTTCAAGCGAAATATCTCACATTTCAACGTTTGTTTCCATATTGACAGCTTAATATAGGACTTGCTTCTTTATAATAGGTTGTTGATCTTGGAAGTTCTCAAGCTCTCAAAATGTAAAGGTAATTAGAAAATCATGAATATACTAAAATGGATAGGGAGGAATATGTCAAAGGTGTACTTGAACGGGCCACAAAACACACATGGGTTCATAGTTTAATTTAATTACCTTCTCAAGGGAGGTTTACTGGGATAGGTCACTAGTTTCCCCATCAGCTCTCACTTCCACATCAGTTCTCACTTCGTCCGTCTTAAAATAATGAGCAAATGTTTTAGCTATGCAAACTGTTAAAATCCTTCAGGGACGTTGGACACAATGAAGCAATATTTCATTTTTGAATGTTTCTTTGAGACATCATTTACAACAATAGTTACCATATTTGCCGTGAAAGTATCGCACAAACATCCATCTTCCTTACTGTTGAGTATAACTATCACACTTCCTAATGATGCAATGGTTAATCCACCTACCCAATACCCGGTCCTATCTACCATATAAACGTTAGTAACAGTACAAAGCACAAGAAATACAGATGATGTGATTAAATAAAAAACACAATTTATCCGTACACCACATATATATCCTAATTTTATTAATACAACATATACTTCCAACAGAGTTCTAAGGAGTATAAGGTAGATAATCGAAACAAAATAAAGTAAAACAGAAAGAAAAAAAAATCATAAGAAGGAACCCACCATATCGCGCTTTTACATTTCCCCACAACGATCTCTTCTTCCCGATTTTCCCTCAACGATATCTTCGATCTCTTCTTCCCCATTCTAAAATGGAAATCAAACCTATGATGGTAAATGATGTCTTGATCTTAGTTTCGAAAATCGAAGATAGGTCCGAGAAGCTAAAGGTGTTAAAAGATTTCAGAGAGAAGATCGAAAGCGATCTACCTGGTCGCGGAGCCTACTGCTTGTTACTCGTGAGAGAAGGTATTAACAAACTGACCAAAGAGATTATGAACCTATCTCTTCCACGTGAAGACCCTCCTACTACCCAGGGCATAAATTCACCTCCTACTACCCAGGGCATAAATTCAGGTTCTGGTCCGACGGCCAGCCCGGCGGAGGTTGAAAAGCAACTCAATGGTAAAGAAAAACTCGATGTTGATCCGCAACAGCCCATGCTAGTTGGAAACACATCTAAGAAGAAACCCGTCGCATTGAAAGAAGATCAGCACTTACAATTTGAGAGGATCCTCATAGAGGAGGAAGATAAAAACAGGCGTGCAAAGAAGCCCAGTGTCAACCCTACAGCAAAACCTGTTATGCAAAAATTGCAGGCGATAGGAATACACTATAGTATCAAGGCTGTTGATAGCCGTATCACTAGGTATTACAAAAAGAAGGAGGCTGCTCTAAAGGGGAACGAGGCTGATGCTAGTCAAAAGAGGAACGAGGCTGATGATGAAACTAATGAGGATGCTGGAAGTCCTACTAAAGAAGAACATGAGAAGTCTTTAACTGTTGAGGATGCTGAAGTTTATCTTGTTCGTTCTGATGCATGAAACGAGGTACCCATCTTGTGGGCTGTTAGAAACTGAGGGATTATTTAGAATTACACTTTGAACAAATGCATTCTTGTTAGTTCTGATGCATGAAACGAGGTCCCCATCTTGTGGGCTGTTAGAAACTGAGGGATTATCTAGAATTAAATTTTGAACAAATGCATTCTTGTTAGTTCTGATGCATGAAACGAGGTCCCCATCTTGTGGGCTGTTAGAAACTGAGGGATTATCTAGAATTAAATTTTGAACAAATGCATTCTTGTTAGTTCATCATTGAGTATTTAGTTGTCAATGAAGCTCATTTTGCATTCAATTTGAATTAGACTCGATTTAAAAAAAAAAACATAAGAAGCTGAAAATAGAAAAAAGCAAAATAGACTAAAAACTTATGAGAACTTTTTCTAGCAAAAATATTCATCCAATAGGAAGAATTTTTCTGATTAATTTCAAACTCATCTTTGAATGTTGAACATCTTATGAATGATGTAGATGCATAGAAAAAGAACACAAAATAAGCAAACCCGAATCCAAACCATTTCCTACAATTAATTTTGAAAAGGTCATTGCATGATTTCTTGATGAGGCTGCGGATGAGGGCGCATAAACCGAGACCTTGTGAGTTATCCATTGTTTCTGAGTCGGTTATGAGGTGATTTGGGCTTATTTTGGGGTCTTCGTTTGTTTGGCGGGAGGCTGACGGCGGAACTGCGGAGGCGGCGCTAGAGTTTCGATAGTAATTTAAATTACTGGAAGTAAAAAAGAGAAGCGGCGCAGTAAAGAAGCGTCGCGAGTAACTAGGGGTTATATTATACTCAGTGTAATTTAGGCGGGCTAAGGTTTGGCAAATCCTCCTGGGACGTTGGACACAATGAACCAATATTTCATTTTTGAATGTTTCTTTGAGACATCATTTACAACAATAGTTACCATATTTGCCGTGTAAGTATCACACAAACCTCCATCTTCCTTACTGTTGAGTATAACCATCACACTTCCTAATGATGCAATGGTTAATCCTCCTACCCAATACCTCGTCCTGTCTACCATATAAACGCTAGTAACAGTACAAAGCACAGGAAATACATATGATGTGACTAAATCAAAAACACAATTTATCCATACACCCCATATATATCCTAATTCAATTAATTCACCACATACTTCCAACAGAGTTCTAAGGAGTATAAAGTATATAATCGAAACAAAATAAAGTAAAACAGAAAAAAAACATAAGAAGCTGAAAATAGAAAAAGGCAAAATAGTCTAAAAACTGATGAGAACTTTTTCTAGTAAAAATATTCATCCAATAGGAAGAATTTTTCTGATTAATTTCAAACTCATCTTTGAATGTTGGACATCTTATGAATGATGTAGATGCATAGTAAAAAAACACAAAAGAAGCAAACGCGAAACCAAATCAATTCTTACAATTAATTTTGAAAAAGTCGTTGCATGACTTCTTGATGAGGCCGCGGGTGAGGGTTCATAAACCGAGACCTTGTGAGTTATCCATTGTTTCTGAGTCGGTTATGAGGTGATTTGGGCTTCTTTTGGGGTCTTTGTTTGTTTGGCGGGAGGCTGACGGCGGAACTGCGGAGGCGGGGCTAGAGTTTCGCTAGTAATTAAATTACTGGAAGTAAAAGAGAGAAGCGGCGCAGTAAAGAAGCGGCGCGAGTAACTAGGTGTCATATTATACTCAGTGTGATTTAGGCGAGCTAGGGTTTGGCCAATTGTTGTTTTCTAAATCTAAATTAATATTAAGTGCAAGTTGTTTGAGATGTTATTTACTTCCCCGCCTGTTTATTAATGAGATAACTGAACTTAGTATAATTTAAAAGGCAAAATTGCAAAAAAAGTCCCAAACTAATCACCGATTTTGGATTTTCGTCCCAAACTATTTAATTTGGCGAATTTCATCCCGTAATTTAATATTTTTTTGGAATATCATCCCACCATAATTATAAGACGGAATTGCGCATTTGCCGATGAATTATCACATGGATGCTTAAGTGTCATGACATGGTAAATTTTAACATGAATAATTATATAATATTGCAGAGTTCGTTCCAAATTAATTACAAGATTGAAGGTCATTTTCATTAAATTAGAAATTTAATATTGGGACTAAATTCATACAAAATGGTAAATTATGACGAAATTTGGCGAGTTGATATAATTTGGGACGAAAAATCAAAATCAGTAATTAGTTTGGGACGATATTCCGAAAAAATATTAAATTACGGGACGAAATTCGCCAAGTTAAATAGTTCGGGACGAAAATCCAAAATAAGTAATTAGTTTGGGACGTTTCTGCAATTTTACCAATTTAAAAATATATCATAGTTAAATATTCCTATTTACTACTTTAGGAATGTGCATTACTATCTATACTACTAGTGAAAAGGAAGCCGATTTTGTCTCACAATTGGCGGTTATGACACCAATTTTTCCATAGTTTTCTTAATTTCTCATTTTTTAAGAAATTGAATTCCAATAAGTTTAACGGAATTATCTACCTCAGGTAAAATGGGCAATATCTATACATCTATAATAATGGTAAAAATGATGCCAATTTTGTCTCAAAATTGGCTGTTATGACACTTATTTTTCCATTAGATTACCCATTGGGGTAGCATATTTTGTGTTTCGGGACCGGACTAGTCTGAGACGGCCATAGGCTACCCGATTCACTTAAAAAAAAGTGCATTAGATTTCAGTTATTTCAGAGGCAATTTTCAAAAGCTCGCAACACATTTTTAGCTATAAAACTAGCACTTTTCTCGGCCTCTTCCAACCCATAAATTCAAGAATATTTTTGTTTTGGCAAATAAATACCCTAAATTAAATTAATAAAGTAAATATCTGGAGCCCCGAAAATGGGATTGAATCAAGTAAGGCCCCGTTCGTTTGCCTAGATCACAATTGGCACAATATCTAGTTTGGTCTCACAAAAAAATATGTGCCAACTATGTAATGACCCGTTAGCCGGATTAAATTGTCTATATTGGACCTTGGCCCAACTATTTATTTTGTTCGTTTTACCCAATTTGAATGAGATTACCATTTTACCCTTAAGTCAAATCTGGCCATTGATTACTATCTCATTCTCGACCGTTGGATCAAATTTGTATACACTCAGGTCAACTAGGATTTCATTTTCTTTTCCATTTTATCCAAAATAGGGTTTTCCTAATTCTCCTTTCCCCTCCTTTCACCGTATTCAATCCCACGAACAATCTCGCTCTAGAAGTATATATTCTCAGTTCTTAATTAATTCATCTTTTCTTCCTCTGATTGCGTTGTACATAGTATTTAGGAGTTCGTTCGAAGTTTATAGATAGTATTGTTGGAATCTTTTCAAAGATTCTTTACGGGTTCTTGGACAGTCAAAATTGAAATCACAAAAAACGTATGTCCGTCTCTTAAGGCATTTTCAATGAAGACCTCTAACGAGTTTTCGGTTAGGGCTCTTTCAATGAAGACATCTAGATGCAGGAATTTAGGGCTTTTTAGAAATATGGATTTTTAGAGTTTTTGCTATCACTTTGGAATTATAGGGACAAAAAGAACAACGTTCCAATTTTGAATTATATGGTTTGTTATACTTTAGGGTTTACTAAAAAAATAATTAGGCTTTAAATTTGTTGTTGTTTAATAGAATTAATTTGGGGATTTAGTTTGAATAATTAGGTTTAAGTTTAGGTTGTTCTTTAATATTTATTTTTAATTCTTAATTGTTGTATTCTAATTTATGTTCTTGTTCTTATTGTTTTTGTATAGGTCTTGATTTCAATCATAAATGGAGTCTGGTTCCAATAGCACATGTCATATTAATAGGGCTGCCGGAGGCGGCAGTGGAGGCGTTCGAGTCCCTATTTAGTACAACCGCTGCACCACGTCATCAAGTACACATGGTACAACCCACCAATACACTTGGGACATGTGGAGTAATATTCCACATCACCCATGTTCTGGAAATGTGAACACAATTTTTTGAAATCCTATTCTTTTCATGGCCATAATATGGGATGATGTAGATTATCATTCCACATGTACCGAGTGTATTGGTGGGCTGCACCACGTGTACTTGATGACGTGGTGCAGCGGTTACACTAAATAATTTCTCCCGGACTTCTGCATATGGAGCCACAATTAGAATGTGGACTTCCAAAACCCCATCCAATCCTGGAAGACGGTTTATTCGATGTGCAGGGGTTCAGGTTATGTAACTTTGTAAAAAGTAAATATTATATTAAATTATGCTCCAAGATTATGTTTGTAGAGACTAAATAACATTTACCTTCCTTGATTTATAGGGTCAAAGGTGTGAATTCTTTGAATGGGTTGACAATTTTTTGGATGCTAGTGCACTTGCAATAATCCCTGGGTTATTGCAACGTGTGAACTAATTATTGCATAGTGGAAACAAACAAAATCCGCTTGCAAGAAGATTACATGCGTTTATGTGCATCCAAAATTATTGTCAACTCATTAATTCATATCACATGTAGTTAAATTAGTCATTATTTCATTTCACATGTAGGTAAATTGCCTATTTATATATTACAAGGAGGTAAACTGTTCATTATTTCATTTCACAGTGAGTTAAATTGCCTATTTTGAGTTCACAAGAGGTAGTTTGCCCATTAGACATATCATAGAGGAGTTAACTTGTAAAAAAAACCCTCAAATTTGGTACAAAAGCTTCTCCCAACACTTATATAAGTGATAATATAATTGATAACAATAAAGAGTGAAAAAAAACTCACACTTTTTCACCAACTTTTGCTGTTTCACATACATATATGCACAAACACAACAATCCGAAAGGTCAATAGTAATTTAAGAAATTCTTTGTACCTGAAAAGATAAGTATATATTATTCACAAACAAATTATACAAAGAGACAGAGTTGTTTCAAGTTGCATCTAACGCAAACGAACGAAAAAATCCAATAAAAGAAGGTTTGTTACTCCATTATTAGTGTTTTGTTTTTAATGAGCTAATAATATTTTTCCGACAACTCTGTTTCTATTCATTACTCTATGCGCTTCTGCAGCGGCAGAGAAGTGAAACATTGCACCAATTGTAGGCTTCATACGTCCATATTTGAATAGAGGCCAAATTAGTTCCTTAGCTTGGGAGAAAAACGATCCGATCTTTTTTCGAGGTATAGTTAATAGATCAGCTCCTACATAATTACGTTACATATATTTATTTAAGAATTGGTCAATAATAAAAATATATAGTGAAAGCAAAATAACAGAATATAAATTCATGATACCTATGTGTTTGAGTTCCTTCTTTTCAATAGTTTGAAATACCAAAGGGTCAATATAATCTTGACATCCACTTTTAAATCCTAATGTAATAAGGGTGCCACGCCTAGCAAAGCAATTTACATTCGTCGCAAAATAACGTGGTCCAATAATATCGAGTATAAGGTCCACTCCTACGTAATATATAAAGGGATTGGATTGACAAAAATCATTATATTATAATAAATGATAAATGCATCAAAAAAAAAAAGTTACATTCTACTAATAAAGAATATTGTCGATCATTTTAGTTAGTATGTACCTTTCCCGCCGGTTTCAGCTATGACACGATTGCACAAATCCTCGATTTCGTAGTTGATGCAAACCATCGCTCCCAAACTTTTACAAGTTTGCAACTTTTCTCCCCTTTCTAGCAACGATATATTAAATTTTTTTTATCTATTATTCAATATATACATACATATATATATATATATATATCCTTAAATATCTATTAAAATTCCATTACTCATAAAAATCTATTATATATCTCTAATAGCAATGCTGACATTTATTTTTCTCATCCATTATAGGACACTTGAGATAAAATAAAATCAAAAAGAAAAATATATAATGGGTTTAGTAGCATGGTTTGTTGTTAGTTCTTGGTAAATGGTTTTGAAATGTAGTTCATTTTTCAAAATATAATTCTATTACTACATATGTGTCACCAGTTGTCGTATGCCTATGGATGAGTTTGTTTGGCTTAATTTGTTCATAAATAACTAATTAAGCCAAACGCATGTACAGAAGATTTATATCTCTTTGCCTATGGATGAGTTTCAAACACTGTTGGGGAAAATGATATTTTCAAATGCTAATACAGTACATGTACTCATCAATGGTCATTGTGTGCTTCTCATACTCAGTCTTCTCACTTCTATTTAATTAGTGAATAATATGCTCTGAGAGCTTTCATACAATTGCCAAACCTAAAAAATTGAAGAAAAAATTACAGATTAACATATCTTATATATCTTATATATTTATATATAGGAGAATGGTCTTTTGACCCAAATCTTGCAACTTTGACTCAATTCTCTTTTCTTAGAATTTTGATTTTTTTTTAATTTCTTTCTAAATTCTCATTGGTTGACACACTATTAAACATAATTAAAAATTATACTGTAACGGTTAACTCTGAATTGAACAACACTATTTTAAATATGAATAAGAGGTGTAATAGTCCTGCAAATCCTCTTCACCTTAATCATTAGCTTTTAATTTTAGGTTACAAACGTTTTTTTTTTAGGGATTAACATTATGCATCAATCAAGCTAATTAATACTCAATCTTTCAAAATACTATGTAAATGAATGCATATTTATCGGCTATAATGTAGCAATTTAGTTGACTACCGATCCATGTACATGATCTATTTATAAATATACAATTTCGTGTGAAGTATGAAAATCATCCTGCTACTTGGGTATATCTATAAGTTTGAATTCACACAATATTATTTTGTATCAACTTTAAAATTTCTTCTATTCACGATCTCTTACTTTCTTATCTCACATTGATTAGTTTTCGTGTTAAGTATGAAGATCATCCTGCTGCTTGGGTATATCTATAAGTTTGAATTCATACAATATTATTTTGTATCAACTTTAAGAGTTCTTCTATTCACGATCTCTTACTAGATCTTATCTCGCATTGGTTGTAATCTAAGTTTAATTTTAGTTATGCTCTTAAAGGCTTATTATTATTTTTTGTCGAATTTTTCTTATTGTCGTACCCTTATTAAATTTGCTAGAATTATGATTATATGAGATTTTTATATCTTATTTTTTTAACATTCACATTGTTTCTTATTGAAATATTGGTCCGATTTGGTCTTTATCACAAATGATGAATGAAGAATAACTTTTGCATTTCTCATGTTATTTTATTTCCAACTCTTATATTTTAGTTTTATATTCCTTTTAGTTATTTATACAAGTGGTATTTATAATTTTTCAATTCAATGTTTGAATCATCATCTGATAAATTTTATTTTATGTTCAAGGTTTCAAGAAATTACTCAAGTTTTAGCAAAAGCAGGTCTCCGAGGTCGCGGGACACTTTTCCCAAGGAAGGTATAGGAATTTGGAGCGAACTAAGCTTGATTCTCACCTTTTGTTTTATTTTCTGTTTCATTTTTTACTTCCAAATGATTTTATTATTGTGTATCATAGTGTATGTAATCATCTATAGGTTTGGTGTTTAAAGGCTTAAAACTATGAAACATATGTTGATATATTAATATCTCCATCAATTAAACTTATAATTTAATCTGCCTCTTTCAATTTATTTATTTCTCCATCAATGTATTTGTATATTGAATAAAAGAAATTTTGTATATATATATATCATTGATTCATTTAAACATATTTCACTTTACATCTATCTTTTATTTGCCTTCAAAAATTAAGGACGTAATGGTGTTTGTAGTGGAAGGGACTAGTCACTACAAAGTAGCGGACTCAGGTTCGAATCCCTGTTGGGAGAGGTTCCCACTTTATGTGCCTGACGCGCCTCGAAAGGGATTAAACCCTTGGGAAACCAAAAAAAAAAAATGGTGTTGTAGTGAATCCAATGCCTCTGGGGTAGTTTGAATAATTTAAAAAGTTGGACGGTGATCATGTAATTACACTACATTTGAGGGGTAATTTGAGAATTTTTTTTAAAACATTAGCGATATTATTGTATAAAACTTTTTTTATGACATCTTTGTGTGCCATTATAAATTAACGTTGTAAGAGGATACATGTATTGAATCCAATACCTATTGTGTAGTTTGAGTAATATTCCAAAGTAAAATGGTGGTATGTTATGAGCACTACATATGAGGGATAGTTTGCGTAATTTCCCTTGATACACATATAGTCCATATCCCATCCCATGAAGAAAAATATACATGAAACATAAGTTTTAATTAGATTATATTTATACAAATATTCCCAAAAAAAAAAAAAAAACACCTATTCAAGTTGTAATTTTTGCATGCATGAAAACAACAGTGATCAAAATATATTGAAATTTATTTCGATGTAAATTGAAATAAAGTATTTAAGTATATTTATCAATGATCCATTTAAACATATTTCAATCTACATCTATTTTATGTCCCTTTAAAAGTTAAGGTCGTAAGAGTAGTTATAGTGTATACAATACCTATGAGGTGGTTTGGGTTATTTCTGAAAGTTTGAGGGTGATTGTGTAATTACACTAAATTTGTGGGTTTGTTTGAGATATTTTTTTAAAACACATCAGGGGTATTATTGAGTAAAAATTGGTTTCCTGATGAAAACAACATGTGCCGACATAAACTGATGCCATAAGAGGATAAATGTAATGAATCCAATACACACGGTATAATGTGAGTAATTTCCCTAACTAAATGATGGAAAATTAATTACGCTAAATTTGAGGGATAGTTTGAATAATTCTCCCTTAATATTACCGAGTTAACATGGTACATTGTTATCATCCATATTCTATATCTCATGAAGAAGAAGTTACATGAAACATTCGTTTTGATAATATTATACATTTACAAATATTGGCACTGTAAAAAACTATATAAGTTGTAATTCTCACAAGCATGAAGACTGTAATGATCAAAAGACAAAGATATAAATTAAAATAAATTATTTAAGTTTGTGCATGGCACGGGAATAGGCTAGTACAGTTAAATACAAAAATACAAAAATATTGTTATATTATAAAAGTTGTCAAATTTTTGCTATCCCTTTCTTTGACTTTTGGCCTCTTCTACTTGCATCGGAATCATTTTGAATCCGCAATTCCATATCGCAAGGATCAAGGGAAAAGAGTATTTGTGAGGGGATGAGGTGTATTAGGTAAAACGACAAATACATGGATAGAGGAGGACTACTGGTTGAACCAAAGACAATATCTTCATGAATAGAAGATGACCCAACCCTTTTGAAGTAAATGCAATATTTTCAATTTATTAGGCCCACACAAATAACCAAAGTCTTTTTTAATCTCAAATAACAGAACTGAATTATACTTTGAAGGTTTTTACAAATGGATTCGAAGAAGTAGTACTTACAAAAAAATATGCTATCTGAAACTTCTTTCACTGAAACAAAACAAAACAAAACAAAGAACGCCAAAATAATGTTGTATCGTATCAAATCCTCCTTTATTCCAACTTTCCATTTCTCATATTTAGAAGTTTCTTCGTAAGTGCTTGGCTCCGTAAATGTCATTTGAAAACATGCAAATTTATCCGTAACGAATTTGAATTTTTTCGGAGATTCAAATGATTTGCTCCTGGAGGAGTATCCCATCATTTCTTCTTCTTTATTGATGGATTTTTCCGAACCCTTCCTTGTCTCCTATTGTTCAGGCATTATTGGTGGTTCTAAATTACTTATTTCCACATATTTATCCAAATTCTTAGTTGCAGTTTCAAAGGTGCAACCATCATCATCATCCATTATCTTTTCAAAGTAAAGGCAAATAAATCTTTTGTGGGCATCCAATGCAAAATTCTCAAGCCCCAAATCGGTCTCTAACATTCTTAGAACATAATTCAACGTCAATGAAATGGCTTGGTCTTTGATATATTGCAGGCGAGAGACAAATGCACTCTTGATTCGCTGATTAATTCCTCGCTCTTCTCTTTCTTGTTTCACCATTGAAATGCTCTCCAAGCGTTGATATTTTTCTCAGTAACGACTATTTCGATGAAGATTTCTTTAGTAACGGTAGCTTGGAGGAATGTAAGTGCCTTCATGTTCTTTGTATACTCATCTTTATTTTTTTTTTGTTGAGGTGTGGTAAGAGTACCTTCATCTTTCGGTTTTCCATAACCGTTTTCAACAATTTCCCATAACTAAACCGCCCAATTGTCGTAGTCTTCACCGTTGAAAATCGGTGGTGTAGGAAGCTCTATATTTGATGATCCATTTTTATTTTTTTAATTTTGTCCCTTAAGATCAATTAGCTCTGATACCACTTGTTGGGTTTGTGAGGGTTGAATCAATTGTAAAATTGATATAAACTTGATTTTTTGATATGTTATTTGTTTTTGTAGTTAATTGGAGGAGAGTAATTTTTAGAGAGGAAAAATTTATTCAATTGATTCCTCTTACTCTTACATTACATTTGAGTAATGTACTCATATTCATACTTGTCTATGGAACACTCTAATATCTAGTTCTATCATAGTTTCTAATACAATCTATATGTTCTAGTTTTATCCTCATTTATCTTAGATATCTAGGATTTATTGTTATTATTCTAGATACTTCTACCAAATAGACATTAACTTACAAACTTGAAGTTTCTAGGACCTTCAAGCAAAATATCTCACATTTCAACATTTGTTTCCATCTTGACAGCTTAATATAGGACTTGCTTCTTTATAATAGGTTGTTGATCTCGGAAGTTCTCAACCTCTCAAAATGTAAAAGTAATTAGAAAATCATGAATATACTAAAAAGGATAAGGAGGAATATGTCAAAGGTGTACTTGAACGGGCCACAAAACACCCATGGGTTCATAGTTTCATTTAATTACCTTCCCAAGGGAGGTTTATTGGGAATAGGTCACCAGTTTCCCATCAGCACTCAATTCCACATCAGTTCTTGCTTCGTCCGTCTTGAAATAATGAGCAAATATTTTAGCTATGCAAACTGTTAAAATCCTCCAGGGATGTTGGACACAATGAACCAATATTTCATTTTTGAATGTTTCTTTGAGACATCATTTACAACAATAGTTACCATATTTGCCGTGAAAGTATCGCACAAACCCCCATCTTCCTTACTGTTGAGTATAACCATCACACTTCCTAAGGATGCAATGGTTAATCCATCTACCCAATACCCGGTCTAGTCTATCATATAAACGCTAGTAACAGTACAAAGCACATGAAATACAGATGATGTGACTAAATCAAAAACACAATTTATCCATACACCACATATATATATCCTAATTTCATTAATTCACCACATACCTCCAACAGAGTTCTAAGGAGTATAAGGTAGATAATCGAAACAAAATAAAGTAAAACAGAAAAAGAAAAAAAAACATAAGAAGCTGAAAATAGAAAAAAGGCAAAATAGTCTAAAACATGTTGAGAACTTTTTCTAGTAAAAATATTCATCCAATAGGAAGAATTTTTCTGATTAATTTCAAACTCATCTTTGAATGTTAGACATCTTATGAATGATGTAGATGCATAGTAAAAGAACACAAAAGAAGCAAACCCGAACCCAAACCATTTCCTACAATTAATTTTGAAAAGGTCGTTGCATGACTTCTTGATGAGGCCTCGGATGAGGGCACATAAACCAAGACATTGTGAGTTATCCATTGTTTTTGAGTCGATTATGAGGTGATTTGGGCTTATTTTGGGGTCTTTGTTTGTTTGGCGGGAGGCTGACGACGGAACTGCGGAGGCGGCGGTAGAGTTTCGATAGTAATTTAAATTACTGGAAGTAAAAAAGAGAAGCGGCGCGAGTAACTAGGGGTTATATTATACTCAGTGTAATTTAGGCGGGCTAGGGTTTGGCCAAATCCTCGAAGGACGTTGGAAACAATGAACCAATATTTCATTTTTGAATGTTTCTTTGAGGGCAAAAATTCAATTTTGGTACCATAGAATAGGGCAATTTTCTCATACCAAAAGTCCAGAAATAACACCAGTTCCTACTCAGCCGTTTCAAAAAAGACACTTCCGTTAATTATCTTAACGTTTCTGCCACGTGTCCGTTAAGTCTTCGTGGGCGGGTTGAGCACGTGGGTCGGATTCTACCCATTGGAACATAAAATTCAATTTTGGTACCATAGAACTGGAAAATTTTCATTTTTCATACCAAATTCCGTTATGTTTTTCTTTTTTTTGAAATGGTTGTGGTGATATGTTTGAATTAGTTTGTTCTACAGTAGACTAGTAGTCATGTTACTTTTTTTTTTTTTTCATTTCATTTTAACAATAAGCTAAAAAAAAAGTTTAATTTGCACAATTTAAATTTACAACTTAGATTCTCAGGACTCCCGAACCCGTCCCGAAATCCCGAAATTAAATCGGGTACCCGAAACTCATGGGACCTTGGTTGATCTATCGGGACTTAAATCTGAAATCCCGAAACTCAAAATCCCGTCCCGAAATACCCGAATTCCCGAAAACCAGTCCCGATCCCACCCCTACGACCGCCGGCTCTGGTGGCTTTTGGTCGGAATTGGTTGAGGGTTTATGTTCCCCTTGTCGTGGAGAACTCGTACATATAAAGATCTTTTCAATCCTTTGAGTAATCTATTCGAAATTTGAGTTCTAATTTTCGAATTGTAGTCAAAATTTTCGAAATTTCAAATCGTGATTTCTTCTTCGATTCTTAACCAAACTTCGTAATTCTTGTTGCATAAGTTTCCCATGACCGTGGACATCATTTTTCATTGGTTTATTGTAGCTGCCATAGACGGTTGAGCTCCGCCCAAGTGGCTGCCATAGACAGTTGAGCTCCGCCCATGACAAGAGGAACAAAAATCTTCAACCAATTTCGACAAATGGCCACCGGAAGCCGGCGACCGTCCATAGGAGGAAGAAGGCAATAATTGCAAAAACAACCTGCTCAATTTTAGACAATTGCATTTCTCCCCTATTTTGAAACGGCTGAGTGAGAATTGGTATGATTTTTGGACTTTTGGTATGAAAATTGAAAATTCCCCAATTTTACGGTACCAAAATTGAACGGGCAGATTAGTGCCCCACGTGCCCCTCACATGCACTTAACGGAGGAGATTAAACGGTCGTGGCAAAACTTAACGGCTGTATGATTTTTGGACTTTTGGTATGAAAATTGAAAATTGTCCTATTATATGGTATCAAAATTGAATTTTAGCCTTTCTTTGAGACATCATTTATAACAATAGTTATCATATTTGCCGGAATTTGTTGCTCCACATGTACAATTATCATTTACAACAATATAAATGTTGCTCCACATGCACAGTTGACCAGTCAATTTAACTAAATTTGTAAAAATTATAATAAATAATTTAATTAATATATTTTACTAATAAGTTGATAATATCTTATAACACTATATATATTAATATTTAAAAGGTTTAATACACCACAAATGTGAATAATTTAATATAATAAGTCACCTAAAAGATTGAAAAGTTTGACCAAGTACTGTAGCAAAGGGAGCAAAATAAATGAGACGAAGGGAGTAATATATTACATGGGAGGAAAAAAAAACATATGGAACCCTTACTCAACATAGGGTCCAAAAACCCGACATCTCCTTTTTTTTTAGAGCGTATAAAGGGAAAAGAGCTCTTGCATCGCGCGTAACAAATCCTTATGTTGTAATGGGGTTTTAAGGGGGCCAGCTTACGGGCCAGGCCCAAACAATAATATTCCAGAGGAAAATGCACCTAAGATCAAATATTTCGAGCCGGCTTCCGTGGAAAATTCAGACTTTATTTTTGATGCTGCGATCACATAAAAACATAAACTTTGAGGCTCAATAGACGACTTTGTTAATTTCTTTTACCTTGTCACCTTTTTTGAAATGCAAAACATTTGCCCCCGTTTCGATAACTATACCAGAGCATTCATGTCCAAGGTATGGGTTAGTAAAGACATAACCTCTCATTCGACGCCAAATGTCCTCCACATTCACTCCAACTGCAGTTACTTCAATTAATACTTCATCATCTTTAATTACTGGGTTTGGAACTTCAAGTATCTTTAGAACTTCTGGACCACCAGGTTTTTCATAATGAATAACCCTCATTATTCCTTATAATACATTTCAAATTTTAGTCAGAAAGAAATTAAAGTGACATTTATCAATAATAATAAGGGGAAATTTGCTCTTTTTCAAATCACATGAAGGTAAATTGAACCGAAAAAAAAATTGAACTTGATACGAAAGTTATAATGAAAAACCTATCACGTGGTATCAAATGGTTAAAAAAAACAAATTTTCCATTATAATAGTAATATTTAAACAAAGAATTTTTGGTTGGTTCCTAACTTCATATGGGTTTTGAGAAAAACATAGAGGCATCAATGATTGAATACATTTTACATTTTTACAATCCTATATCCACAAATCAGGTAACCATAATCGAAAATTGATCTTCCAACAATAAGCATGGGTATTTGATTATTTATTCAATTCAAAATTGATATTGAAATTCCATACCCTTTTGCTGTAGTGAGTCGACGGTGGTGACTGGTGGCTTTACCCAAATCCCTACTAGATACCTGTTATGTTATGAGTTTGGTTGAAGAAAATCAGAATTAACAAGGACCGTTCAATTAGATGGAAAATGGAGAATAATTAGCACATTTGAATGAATCTAGGAGAAAGAAGCGTTCACAACTCTATATTGTAATTGTTTTTCTTTTATTAAAGTTATTATTAATTAGAGTTATAACAGGATTAGGATTAAGAATCATAGCATAATTAGGATTGTAGATTTGTATAAATATTAGTTTTGTAACTGTTTTTCATTATCTAGAAATTTATAATTTTCTAGACTTCTTCCTCCCTAATCTAGTTTTCTGTTTTATTCTTCCTCTCCCTTCTCCTAAGTTTTTTAAGTTTTACTAAACAATAATTGCCATTGCTAAGTCATAAAGCTTTTGGCCTTTGTGTCCCTTAACAATACCCACCTGGCCACCCGCTACTTCGGCCGACCACCACCACCGTTTCCGCCCTCCACGACTCCGCTGTCAATATGAACCGCTTGCTAACACCACCTCCTGAGTCAGATAGGTGATTAATATTGTTGCTTCCTCCCGCCCCTTTTGATTATTTTTGTGGTTGTGTGCTATTTAATTAATTGTAACTGTTTCTCCATTTAACTTGTTGAGTCAGTGAAAATGCTCATCTTTTACCTAAGCCACCCACGTCAACTACCTTGCCTCTACTCTGCCACCGTCGCGCCCATGGTTCGCCAACACCACCTTTTACATCACATCTTCCAAACCCCAGGTATTATTGCTATATCCCCTTTTGACACTAATTGTCATTCGGATTTTTTGGGATTTGAGTGGATTACTCGCATAACTGTTTTATTTTTGTGCTTTTGTCAAACATAATTTATATATTTTGGGAAGAATTATGACCTTAATTTCGAGATGGTTACACAAAGAGTTAAGATGGTTCATGCTTCACATGTATATGTTTGGTTTGATATATATATTTGTAATATTTTAATCTTTTCATGGTTGAGATTTAAAAACTCATGTTTAGTTTAATTATAAATTTGCTTTGTGCCATGTTCTCTATCAAAAAGATTTTTCATATATATGTTTATATTGACATGATAGAGGAAGAATGAACGCGGTGATTATAAGAAAAGGCTGGTTTTCGAATGTGTTTAAGCTTGAGGAAGTCCAAACCCCTGAGATTAAAGATGATGAAGTCTTGCTTACGATTAGTGGGATTGGCGTGACGAAAAATGATTTTTTAAAAGGCATTGATGTGTGTCCGGGCATCGAATGCTCTGGAGTCATTGCCATTGTTGGGAGAAATGTACAAAACTGGAAAGCTGGAGAAAGGGTAAATATCATATTGTTTTCTAACTGAAAACTAGAGAATGTTTTTTATAGAGTGAGAAAACACGAGTCTTGTTATTGTATGACTTATTTTAGTATGATACAGGTATGTGCTCTACTAGATGGAGGAGCCTATGCTGAACAAGTGGCTGTACCTGCGAAGTTTCTCCTTCGAGTTCCTGAATCAATTACCTTAGAACATGCTGCGTGTCTGCCTTATATCGCATGCAATATTTGGTTGGCTCTCTTTACAAAAGAAGATATAATGCCACCACTTGAGGAAGAAACAATATTGGTGATAAATCTTTTTATCACTTAAAGCCATATATTACATGATACGTGAAAGAATAACTCATTCTTATGTTATTTTCCCTTATTTTTTAAACAATGACAGATTCGTGAAGGTGCAAGCGGTATTGGTTCATTGGCGATACAATTTGCCAAATATAAGGGCATGAAGGTAATTGCAGCTGCAGGTATAATGATATAATCCATTCATATGTTATTTTTGTTTAATAACAAGTTAGGACATACATGTTGTCATTTACTCATTTTCGTTAAAAAAAAAAAAAAAATTCTTCCTAATTTTTAGGAACTGATCAAGAATTAGCAAATTGTCAGAGATATGGTGCCGATGTGTGCATTAACCACACAGATAAAGACTTTGTTGAGTTTGTTAAGAAAGAAACGGACAAGCTAGGTATTATGAATCTTACATTTTATATTTTTGTTGCTCTCGCATGCTTTCCTCCTTTCTCTTTGCATCAAAACAATATTCTTGCTTTCATCATAATCTCCTTTAAACAAGATGTATATGTTTTTATTTGTTGGCCACATTAATGTATCCCATGCTTCCAATAATAAGTAGTAGAATTAGCATTGAATTCTTTGTTGAGACAAGGGAAACAAATAGCCTTGCCTGACTTCCCGACAGATATTGTATGAAGTAGTTAGTTCGTGAAAAGTATTGAAAAAGGCTTTTTTTCATTCTAGATGACCAACCATTGTTTGGTTTAGACCCTAGAACTTTGCAACAAATTAATTTTCCATAACGTGTAATTCTTAAGATTTAAATGTTTGGGCTATTGTTTCTCTAAAACATATTTATTTAGATAAGGACTGACGTTGCTTCTATTCCTATGAAATTTTACCTTCATACATGGTCTGAGAGAGCATTATCCTCTTTTTCATATGAGTTTGTTATGGGGTACATATATTTGACATTTTCCTATACTGACATATATACTATTTCAAGTATCTTTATCTATAAAATGTCTTCTTTACCACGATCCTTGAACAATCGGTGGCTAAGCATTGAGATAATTCATGCTTATTAACTTCCGTTTCCTATCCCATTCTAACAACATGCTGCGACTTTTAAAGCTCGGATCTGTTACTCAGAGCCATTCTTCTTCGATGCCCCCATGGTTCTAATTCTACAATGAATGTTGAAGTTTTATGAGATGTTGCAAAGTCGTGCTCAATATATTATGGACTTTATCTAGATGCTATCCATGTAGTTCGTGTGCCATTTATCAACTTTATGTCCCCAATTTTCTTTGAAAACTCTATCACAAAATTATGGACTTATCTAGTGACTCATGCTAACATGCCCAAATTGGTAGGTGCTCAAGTTTTCTTCACTTTCCCTTCAAAATTTTACCGCAACCTTATATCCATCCACATGCATAAAATGATATATATATATATATAGGTTGCCTTAAGAAGCTTGATGAATATGATGGTGAGAAGTTTTATGTGTGTATGAGGCATAACTCTATTCCTCAATAAGAAAGGATCATATTTGCCCAAATTACATTTTTCCACATATCAACTAACAAAAAAGTTGAAGTGGTCCGCATAGCACACGCTCGGTGTGCTATTCGTACTAAAGCGTGGGCAGTGTGTGCTGTAGCATGCGCTTTATTTTGCGTTATAGCGCATTTTGGGCTTTAGGAGTGCAAATATCTACTATATGGAGGGGCAGACTTGGGCTTTAGGCAAATCAAAGCCAACAGAAATTTGCACAAACACTATTTTTACTGCTTTTATGTGAGGTTTGAGCGTATTTGCACACACTTGCACAGCTATCATTACTGCATAAATGAGCACCAAATACTTTAGCCGGGGGAAATTTGCTTTTTTGGTACCACGGGATGGGCCAAATTTGGTACTATGGACACGAAAATACACATTTGATATCACAGTTTAAGTTTTCATTGCAACTTTCATACCATTCCCAATTTTTCGCCGGAGTTAATGGTAATTTACCCCTCTATGATATTCATATTGTTCAATTTATCTCCCCGTGATTTGAAAAAGAGCACTTTACCCTCTGTAATTTTATAAAAGTTTGACACCGTCTCCCTGATATTTTTATGTGGCACTTTACCCCTCTGTGTGATAATGTGACAGTTTACCCCTATGTTATGATAAATATGTTAATTAACACACTTCTGTTAGGATAATGTGGCAATTTACTCCTTATGTTAGAAAATGTTTTTCATGCACACTCTCACTTTCGGCAAGTGAGTTACACTATCCGGCTGAAAGGGGGTAAATTGCTTCTTTAATTTTTTTTACAGGGGATAAATTGCTATTTTTCAATCACAGGGGGGATAATTTGAACATTATGCATTTCATAGAGGGGTAAACTGCCATTAACTCTGGAGAAAATTGGGATTGGTATGAAAGTTGCAACAAAAACTTAAACTTAAACTGCGTATCAAATTTATATATTCGTGTCTAATGATACCAAAGTTGTAAGATAGTCTATCCCGTGATACCAAAAAAGCAAATTTCTCATTTGGCTGTATATTCTGGAAATTCACAAGGTTGCAGATTTGAGGAATTATAATTGCCTGCTTCGGTAAATTTTATTATTAAACTCATGCCGGAGAAGAAAAAGAAAAAGGGTGAGGTTGGACTGGACTAGGAAAACTTGAAAATGCAAAACATGAATCTAGAAAGGTGGCGCATAAGAAGACCTCCAATGTTTATGTTGGAGAAAATCAAAGAGGAAAATTCTAAATTGCAAACATGTTTAATGTTTCTACAACTTTTCCTGTAAATAAAATAAGATTAATTAATAGCAATTGATGTATATCTTGGATTTATTACATAAAATCACTGTAAATAGAAACTACTTAAAAGGAAGAATTGCTGTAAAAAAAAAAAAAAAGCCAACAGAAATTTGTACATATTGTACTAATAGAAAAGAACATAATTGATCATGAAAAGCTTTTGATTTCTTATAGTTGAGTTTTGGGTTCCTTCAATAATTTGTACCACAAAGAATACTATGTAATCAACCTGTACTTTTGAGCGCATAAAAACATGGCGGATGCTGAGGTAGCCATTAAAATTCACCCAAAGTTATACTTTATTAATACTTACATCTAAAGGAAAATGCAAGATACATCCCTGTGTTATGCTAAACCTGTAAGAAACTACCCTGCGAAATTTTTATTGCGTACAACTTCCTTGTGTTTTCAAAAACCCTGCAAAAAAAAACCCAATTTGTAAAAATTTAGAAATTATTTCTTGAAATATGTTGATCCAAAACGACCTATTTTTTACAAACTGGGTATTTTTTGCAGGGTTTTTGAAAACACAAGGACGTGTGGCGCAATAAAAATTTCACAGGGAAATTTCTATTTTCTTGCATGTTTAGCATAATACGAGGGAGTATTTTGCATTTACCCCTACATCTTGTAATAGAATGCCCCTAATAAGTTCCATTGCTTTTTACTTTCTAAGCCACTTGCATTCATAGAGGGAACACTTTTGATATCAAATTTTAGTTCAAAAAACACATTTGGTATCAAACTTTTTGAAAAAATATATTTCATACCATAATTCACACATTCTTGACACATTTAGTTTTACCGTCAATTTTCGGACGAAATTCAGCACGTGCCGCTCATGTGTCTGTAAATTGACAACTGGAGGGAAAACATGCACAAGTTTTAAAGATCCACAATTGACGCACTTGTAGAATATCGTCCTAAAATTGACGGAAAAAGTAAACGTGTCAAAATGGTGTACGCGAATCATGGTATAAAATGTGTTTTTTTAAAAAGTCTGATATCAAATGTGTTTTTTGGACTGAAGATTGATATCGAAAGTGTTTTTCACTCTACATTCATAATAACTATCTTAATTTGTAAACTAAAATTATGTAAACATGATTTTTTTTTTTTTTTATTCGTCAGGTGTTAATTTTGTACTGGATTATGGAAATCGAAATCTTTATCAGAACACCTTGTGCTGTGATAGACGGGCTAAAGTGCCAATTATCAACTTGCATGGTTTTGAGAAGATTATGTTATCGTTTGAAACAATTGGACTAATGCATCTTCAATACTATGGTATGCATATCCTCTATTAATTACTTGCTTTTCTATAACTCCACTAAATATTTATTGTAACTAACACATTGTTTTTCTTTTGCAAACAAGTGGTCGATATACTGTCCAAAAGTCGGGATGAGAAGGCTAAAGTCATTGATGAAGTACGGAAGAGTTTATGGCCTGTTGTTCAGGACCTCGACGTCGTGATTGAGGCTCCATATTCATTAAGAGATGCACACAATGCTAATAAGGCTCTAAAGAGGAGTAATTTGGCCAACTTTATTTTGTTTAACATACATACAAAACGAAACGATTGATTAGCATACGTATATATATAGTCGTCGAGTCGAGTCGAATTAAAGTTTTAGATCATATGACAAGTTGCATTAGTTTTTGGTTAAGGTGATAATCTCCTCGATCGTTTAGTTTAGGAAAGTGAAACAATGATTTGTATGCAATTTAGACTACTTCTATCATTAGTTTTTTTTTTTTTTTTTGGTTTTCCAAGGGTTTAATCCCTTTCGAGGCGCGTTAGACACATAAAGTGGGAACCTCTCCCAATAGGGATTCGAACCTGAGTCCGGTACTTTGTAGTGACTAGTCACTTCCACTAGACCAATCACATGTTGGTTCTACTTCTATCATTAGTTGATATATATAATGTTGGTAAATCTTGTAGTATATAATCTTCCCTCTATCTTGCTGCCTCTGTTTGAATATGGTCGTGCTTTTAAATAAAAGTATTGGTTGAAATATGCGATTGTTGCTGGTGATGGGCTGTCAGTTATAGAAATGGGAAATTTCTTTGTTTTCAACAAGGTGAGAAGCTCCTTTTGACAAGCTTTTGGTTACTTGTTGGTACTATCCACTGCTCCAATTGTAGAAATTGCACAAGTTCAAACATGGGTAAAGTTTCTGGTTGCGTTTCAAGATTGATCTTTGTTGTGGTAACTTGACAATATAAATTATTTATTGTGTTACAGTCATCAAATTCGTTAATAAAATTTAATTATCGCCTTATGTCTTATTTGACAAAAACAATTGTTTTTATTCTCGAAAAAGATCAATTTATGTCATATATGATTGGAAAATTTAATTTTGTCAAAAATATCACGAGTCGAGTGACTTTGGGAATTATAAATTCAGACTCCAAAATTCGCCAGTTCAAATCACGTGATGGATCTATATCTTCAATTTTTTATGAGAAAATGTTATAGTTCCCCCTAAATTGAAAATACCTATTTAGTATGAGAAAAATGCAATTTTCCCATTAGAAATAACACATTGAATTTACTCTTTGACATGGAGTTGATAAATGTGAGATCAAACATTAATGTAACATTTTTAATTGCTAAACGAATGATTAGATACATATATATATGAAACATATCCTAGAAGATATGAATATGATGATTGAAGGAATTGGTAGCCACGACGCTGAGAAATGCGTGAGGGACAAGAATTAATCCTTTTTTTTTATTTTTTATCTCTATCTTTATTCTTCTTTATCAATTAGGTAGGTACTTACATATAATAATAATGTGTCATTAAACTGTTAAAGGTATGGAAAAGTGTTCCAAATTATTTCGTTTGCGTTAGTATATTTATAATCTCCATTCCACCACTCTTTTTGCTCAAGGTATAATGTACAAAATTGGCAGTTGCTGGGTTTTATTCCATTTTGTTTGGTCAAAAGACTTATAGTAGATAATTTATAACATACGAATTTGTATACTTCCATTTAATTTAAGACTAAAATGTCTTAAGATATGAATTGAATCCATCGTATAATGTATAAGGTTTGGAATATTGTTACCTCTTTAGCTAGACGTGTTAAACTCAAATTATTTAAGTGGATTTAGTTAAATCCATGTGAAATTTAAAAATGTACCAGAGTCCCATGTTATATGGGTCATCTTCTTTCGTGATAGACTCCTTTTTCGCATGATGAGTTTTTATTCTTAACCATACAGGCTTGAAAATCCACGTGTTTGACATCCATACGATCTGGGCAAATTCGCTTTTACCCATCTCGGGCTTACTTGTTTCATCCTAAAAAATATAGAATATTGGCAATTTACATCCTAAAAATATAAAATTTTGGCACTTCTCACCCCGATTAAATTTTTTGCTTCACCTTAGAAATATAATTTATGTGGCATTTTGCACCCTAATGTGTTTTTCTTTGGAAAAAACTCATGAATGCCTAACATTTTCTCTCAGTATAATTTAGATTAAAAAGTAAAAGAATAGTTTTCAAGTATCCTCTATATTATTTACATTATATCTAAGTAATACGTTTATCATGTTATTATATGCCTGATATTGTTTTTATAAGATTCACATGCAATCGATCCTAATTTTTTTTACGCAACTTACCTACAAATCTAAAAGTATTTATTATTAGCATGGTAAATTTATTAAATTACAAAAAGGAAAAAAAAAAAAAAAAAAAGAACTTACCTAATCACTTATAGCTAGAAATTTAGTTAAAAAAAAAAAAAATCGTGCCAAAAATATTCGAGGTTGAAAATGTCAAAAAATTATATATTTAGGGTACAAAGTGTCAATATTCTATATTTTCAGGGTGTAAAGTGTCAAAATCTATATTAGCAGGGTACAAAGTGCCAAAAAATTTCAAAAACACTCCCTACCCTTCCATTATTGAAATTTTTCATCAAAACGCACACTAAGATGCAAGGTACCAAATAAATTGTATTTTCAGGATGCAAAGTGCCAAAACTGTTAAGTCATGATGCTAGTATCAAAACTTTGTAATTCTAGGATGCAAAGATACCAAAAACCCTAATTAGCACTTTCGAATTTCATAGTTTAACTTTTAGATGATAATTTTTGATAATTCTTCTGTAGGTAGATATATTTATAAGGTATTGACAGAGTGTTCCTGATCCACCAACCTTAACTTTAACACAACCTGTCCTGGAATCAAAGACAACTGCAAAAATATGCCCAATAAAGTCCAACTTGACTCCAAAGATTAAGCCAATGAATCTTGAAATTAATTTCCATTATATATTACACCCAACTTTTCCTATATCGGTAGGATCCATATGGGACTTCACTCCCACATGAGATTCCACAAAACATAATTAACAAGTTATCACAAGAAAAATTAAATTAAATTTATAAACCTACAATTAAAATTTATTCAAAGTGCAAATATTCAACGTTGTGATTTGTGAATCAAAGGGCGAACGCCACTTCTACATTTGAAAATGTTCAAATATTCTTCCATTAAACACAACATAAAGGTTTACATATAGACAAATACTATCTACTATAATCCCAAATGACCTCTAATAACATCAAACGACGTGCCAAATTGTGCATGTGGATCCCGAAGAAATTAAACGACAGCTTAATTATATCACTTCGCGATGAGCGGCATACATCAATACACTCCTCCAGATCAGCATCGCACGTTAGAAGTACCCATTCTTCATCATCGTCCAAGTACTTGAGATAAAAGCCACGCGCATCGTCTATGCCAAACATTCTTGCGTGGTGAAGATACTAAGTTTAACACAACTTGTCCTGGAATTACTAAGTTTAAATTTAATCTCAACTTTGGATAGATTTTCTTGTAGTAATTGATGATTTTTAAGATGGTTAGGTTTGTGAAGATATAAAGTTTTACATAGGAAATCAATAAAAAAAAAGTATACAAAAAGAAGGGATTAGTCTGTCAGACAGCTGCCAGACCATCTTGAACTGCAGAGCAGATCAAGAACGATCCTCTATTGACCCGATGGCTCAAGAAGACCCATAGATCTGTTGATCAGACTCTGGTCAAGCAACCATGGTTTCATCCACCAGACTTATTTTCCTGTCTCCTTAGAACTCAAGGTTACATATCTACGAGCTTATAGAACATATCCTGTTCAAGTAAGATCATATCCATTCTTCCTTCTGCTTCTCTATATATTCGTCCCCCTTTTTACGTTTGTTATCCATGTGGGAAATAAACCAATTTTCGTGGACTTATAAAGACAAATTCTCGAATTAGTTGTGGGCTTGTTCTATTGTCTTATATTTTATATCAGCCTCAAACCCAACCGGATGGATTAATTAAAGAAGTACAATGTGCATGCATATAGTGTTGTGTAGTGGGCTTGTTATATTTAGGAGGATTGTGAATTCAAATGAAAATTCAGACTGGAATTGCCCAGTTTTTTAATTTATTATTATTAAATAATGAATTTGAAGCATATAATTAATGTAATTGTCAAATATGTTGCCGGAAAATTCTAACCAAATCGGGTCCAGTAACCACAAAACCAACATCCGAACCAAACACAATAACCCCAAAATAAGCAAACCAATCAACAAAATCCATGACTCCCGAAGCTCCAAAAATTAGAAATGAAGAAGTAACAGACAGCACAATTTGCAGGTTATGTTGGTGGTGTGATTGTGTGAATGAAGATTGAGAATTGTAGGCGGGATGTGGTCCCAATCTCAGAAATAAACAAAAGAAATTTTTTTTTTAATATATTTTACAGACCGTACATATACAAATCAAAATAGAAGACGGACCAGAGGGCCCACGAAATAAAAAAGACCATAAATACAGGCATTAAAATTAAATTAAAACAAAAATCAGTAAGGGTAAATACTACTTTTGGTCCCTCTTATCATTAACTTTTTACAGAGTGGTCCCTCTTATGTTTTTTTTCCCACTTTAGTCCCTACTATGAATTATTTGTTTCACTTTAGTCCCTACTATGAATTATGTGTTTCACTTTAGTCCTTATCAGGTGGTTCCGATAACACGTGACATGCATATGAATATTATTTAGGGTATTTTCGTTCGTTCACTATTGAGACTATTTGAGATATTGTTTAATTGGTGAGCAATTTTGGTGTTTGAAAAAGATTTTAGGAAAAAACTTTAGTTTGGAACGAAATATACGATTAATTTGGATTGGAATAAAAGCCTAGTTTGGAAGAGATTATATATTTTGTTTTTTTTTAATAATTAGAAAGTCGAAAATATCCCTGTTAGTTTACTTGAAATGACAAAATTGCCCTCATGAGCATATCAAATGTTATCGGAATCGCCTTGGACCACTTGAAAAGGACTAAAGTGAAACAAATAATTCATAGTAGGGACTAAAGTGGGAAAAAAAATATAAGAGGGACCACTCTGTAAAAAGTTAATGATAAGAGGGACCAAAAGTGGTGTTTACCCAATCAGTAAAACAGGATGTAGAACAACAAACAGCCTAGAGGCGAGACGATAATACGACGTCGTTTTATTTGTTTTTGGAGGAAAAACAAAACAAAAAGGAAAACAAGGCTACTGTTCATCATAGCTCCACACTTTTATAGTTCTATGGAACCACAACAGGACCCACCACAACAGAACCTGGACCCACCACAACCCATGACGATTAGAACCAAAATGCAACCACCGGAATATTTCATACTAATAATTAATTATATACTTATTATTGATCGATCAGAATTAATTGATGATATGGAAAAACAAATTAATTTCAAGTTCAACTAATGATCGATCTGGAATATTATTAGTCATGGTAGAAAGTGACTAGAAACGTAGGAATTTTATATTATTAGAAAAGTACATGTACGTTGTACGTGTTTATTAAATTTTAAGTTTTTGATTTTTCATTGGATCATAAAACCGCACATTTCTTAGATCTTTTTCTTCTCTTTGGGATCAAACATCAATTGTAAAGTAAAATCAATTGTATCATATAATACTACTATTAATGATTGATATCCAATTTTTTTTTTATGAAAATTTAACTTTTATTAAAAATATTATAAATAAATAAAATGAGATGGGATGAGTTTAAACTATTGTAATAAATTATAAAATGATAAATGATTTAGTCGTGAAATCTTGAAAACTTGTTCTCATCTTAAGAGTTCTATTTATTTGTTTTAAAGGCATCATTGTACATATATTTTGAATTTCTTATGACTTCTCCGATTTTATATTTTTTTAATCAGTTTCACAAATTTTAATTTACTTCATCATTTTTCATTGATTTTACCCATTTTTCACAATTAAAATTTCATAAAATATTGAAGTTATACATGTTTTGATATCCTTTAAAATTTGTTTCTCTAGCGAAAGAAAAATTATAAATTGAGCTAAGCCATACACATTTTTTTATATTATTTATATTTCGATGTAATTGATTATAATTTCTTAATTTTATTTACAAATTTGAAACAATTACTTGAATTTTTTGCTACAGAAATCTATAAGTAACATTTCTAGTAGATTATATTCAAACCTATTGTTAAAATATGCGTGGTTCACCAGGTAGATATTCTTGGTGCATGCTTCAACTATGACTTATTATCAGTTAACAAATCGTGGTTATATAAATATAGAACTGAGTTTTATCTATGCATTATGTGTGATGCATATACGATTAATCTAGACCTATAATATATTTTTCCTTGTAAATGGCTTTTAAATATTTGTATTGTGTTATCAATGTCAGTTGGTTGTTTTATGATATATTCACATGCATTTAAAAAAAGTTAATGCTAAAAGTAAATTTATAATTGATTTTTCTTCAAATTGGAATGGTGTTGTATAATTATTTTTTCGCAACGCAATTACATGAAATGGGGAGATTACAAATCTATCTATATCTATATTATGCAGTAGGGGTGGGCGTTGGGTTCGGGTAACCCAAACCCGACCCGTCCCATTTTTAAAATACCCGAACGGGACGAGTATTTTTTGGGTCTGGGTACCCGAACTTAAATACTCGTATTTTATTACGGAAATACGGGACGGGTTTGGGATTGGTCTCTCCAACCCCGAATACCCGAACCCGCCTATATAATATTATTAATTATATAATTTATGCACTTTACTAGTTTACTTGTATAACATTATCTAATAAATGAATTTTTTTAATTTTTCCCTAATATTCCTTTTAAATCTTACATTAGTTTAGTAATTAATATTAAGTCAATCCTAAATAATTAAAAACTCTCAATCTCTCATAGTCCCTTGTAAGTTGTACGTATTATCATTAGCTCATTATATGATTTTACTTTTTGTTCATATTTGGATATAGAAATAATCTATGTTTATGTATTAATGAATTAAAAAGTGATACGATTTAGCAAAAAGAAAATGACGAAATATAATTACGTAATATTGTATTATTTTGTTAGATGGATGAAGAATTAATGAATAAAAATAATATGGAACCCGCAATCCCGTCCCGTCCCGACCCGCAATAATTCGGGTACCCGAATTATTACGGGGCGGGTTTGGGATGAAAAGTGTCAATCCCGAAATTTAATATACCCATATATTAACTAATTAATATACTCTTACTTAAATTTTATTATAATAAATAATAATCTTATCTTATCTTATATATATTTATATATAGGAGAATGGTGTTGGACTTCAACACCATTCAAATAAAAATAATTCAAAACTCTAAGTAAAAAGAATTTAGTTCAATTACAATTAAATGATCCTCAAATGGAAAAAATCTTCCTTTTCTTGTATGATGACGACAATTAATAAAATTCTTTTAAAACTGAAAATAATAAGTTTGTGTTGCCAAATCAAAACAATTTAAGAAAATATAAATAATTCAAAATTCTAAGAAATAATGAATTTAAGCATATATTTATTGTAATTGTCAATAGGTTGCGGGAAAATCTAACCAAATATGGTCCAGTAACCACAAAACTAGTGAAAATAAATCCCACTATCACCAATCACAATTAGGGCTGTAATCGAGCCGAGTAGTATCGAACGACACACTGTTCAAGCTTGGTTCGATTTTTATCGAGCTTGAAATTTTGTATTTGAGCTTGGTTTGATTTTCAATCGAGCCGAGCTCAAACGAGCTTTTATCGAACGAGCTCGAGCCGAGTATCGAGTAGCTTGATATTTTACATGTGTTTTTTCAATTTTTAGCTTATCGAGTCGAGCTCGAGCCGAGCTTCAAAATTTATCGAACGAAAAAAGATGTTCAAGCTTGTTTGATTAGTGTGACGAACCGAGCTCAAACGAGCTTTTATCGAACGAGCTCAAGTCGAGTATCGAGTAGCTTGGTTTGATTTTCAGCCCTAATCACAATACAAGTATTCGATCAATACAACTCAAATTTGGAGTGATAGTAGATTAACTCTCTGTAATAAATAAAAGGGCAAAATACATTCCTGTGATATCCTAAATAGGCAATTTAACTCCTTGTGATAAAAAAAAAGGGCAAATTACCTCCCTGTGTTTTTATAAAAGAAGCACATTGTCTTCCTCTAAATTGCTCATTAATTCATACCACAGGGTATTAAATTGCTCATTATTTCATTTCACAGGGAGGTAGATTGCCTATTTTTGTACCGAAAGAGGTAAATTGCTCATTATTTCATTTCACAGGTAGGACTGTCACTCGGGCCTTGTGAGCCGAGCTTTAAATAGCTCAAACTCAAATACCATCGGGCTTCATAGTTATAGGCTCAAGCTCGGCTCATAAATTTTTTAATTGTTTCGGCTCAAACTGAGCTCATGTAACGTTTCGGGTTTCGGGTTCAAATCGGGCTTATGTCAGGTTTATTAATACTAGCAAATGTTACTCCACAAATAAAAGAATTACGTACTAATATGAATAAACCACTCTTAGTTAATACACAAGAGATAAGAATATGTAAATTCCACACTTGTTCTTCATAATATTAAACATTAAAGGAATGCACAAACAACATGTTAAAAGGCCAAAGCCAACAAAAAAAAATAAAAAATCAAGAATTTAGTATAGTACCTCAGTCTCAGGTGATGCCATATCTTGAAAATAATATGCCTTTGGTGAATGAACAATGTAATTAGACTTATGAGAAGACCCAATATAATGAAAGTTTTCTGATGAGTGATTAAATTGTATCACTGTATTAGATAAAAATTCTTCATCTTCTTAGAAATAGAATCATTGATTTACGTTTTTTTTTTTACTCCAGGTAAGTAGAGTTTTATTGTTCCAAGACTTCCAAATTCCCAATCTTGATCACTTTCCTTTATCTTTTTCCTTATTTTTTTTTTCCTTTATGTTTTCCATTTGGCTTGTACAATTGTATGTAATTGATTTTGATACCTGGTACATAATAATTTTGATATAAATAATTAGCAGTAGTATTCGGTCGGGCTTTATTCGGGTTGAGCCTTATTAGGCTCAAACTCGGCTCATAAATTGATCGGGTTTAATATAATGGCTCAAAATCGACCCGGCTCACAATTATTCGAGTTCGGGTCATATTTAATCGGGCCGAGCCATCGGGCTTCGGGTAGGCCCGGCTCAATTGACAGTCCTATTCACAGGGAGTTAAATTGCCTATTTTGAATTCACAAGGAGGTAATTTGTCCATTAAACATATCACAGGTGAGTTAACTTGCAAAAAAACCCCTCAAATTTGGTACAAAAGCTTCTCCCAACACTTATATAAGTGATAACAATATAAAGAGTAAATAAAAACTCACACTTTTTCACCAACTTTTGATGTTTCACCTACATATATGCACCAACACGACAATCCGAATGATCAATAGTAATTTAAGAAATTCTATGTACCCGAAAAGAGGAGTATATATTATTCACAAACAAATTAAGCAAAATGACATAGTCGTGTCAAGTTGCATCTAACGCAAACGAACGAAAAAATCCAATAAAAAAGGGTTTGTTACTCCATTATTAATGTTTTGTTTTCAATGAGCTAACTATTTTTCCGGTAACTCTGTTTCTATTCTTAACTCTATGCGCTTCTGCAGCTGCAGAGGAGTGAAACATTGCACCAGTTGTAGGCTTCATATGTCCATCTTTAAATAGTGGCAAAATTAGTTCCTCAGCTTGGGAGAAAAACGCGCCGATCTCTTTTCGAGGTAAAGTTAATACATCATCTCCTACATAATTACCTTACGTATATTTATTTATGATTTGGTCAATAATAAAAATATATAGTGAAAGTGAAATAACACAATATAAATATAGGATACCTATGTGTTTGAGTTCCTTCTTTTCAATAGTTTGAAATACCATAGGGTCAATATAATCTTGACACCCACTTTCGAATCCTAATGTAATAAGGGTGCCACGCCTAGCAAGGCAATTTACATTCGTCGCAAAATAACGTGGTCCAATAATATTGAGTATAAGGTCCACCCCTATGTAATATATCAAGGGATTGGATTGACAAAAGTCATTATATTATACTTCCTCCGTCCCATTTATTTTGCTCCCTTTGCTACAGTACCCGGTCAAACTTTTCAATCTTTTAAGTGGTTTATCATATTAAATTATTCATATTTGTGGTATATTTAATATTTTAAAAATTAATATATATGATGTCATAAGATATTATTAACTTATTATTGAAATATATTGATTAAATTATTTATTATAATTTTTACAAATCTAGTCAAATTGACTGGTCAACTGTTCCAAGGGAGCAAAATAAACGGGACGGAGGGAGTAATAAATAATAAATGCATCAAAAAAAATAAAGCTACATTCTACTAATAAAGAATATTATCGATCATTTTAGTTAGTATGTACCTTTCCCGCCAGTTTCAGCCATGACACGATTGCACAAATCCTCAGTTTCGTAGTTGATGCAAACCATCGCTCCCAAACTTTTACAAATTTGCAACTTTTCTCCCCTTTCTAGCAACGATATATTAAAAAAAATTAATCTATAATTCAATATATATATATATATATATATATATATATATATATATATTTCCTTAAATATCTATTAAAATTCCATTACTCATAAAAAACTATTATATATCTCTAATAGCAATGCTGACATTTATTTTTCTCATCCATTATAGGACACTTGAGACAAAATAAAATCGAAAAGAAAAATGTATAATGGGTTTAGTAGCATGGTTTGTTGTTAGTTCTTGGTAAATGGTTTTGAAATGTAGTTCATTTTTCAAAATGTAATTCTATTACTACATATGTGTCACAAGTTTTCGTATGCCTATGGATGAGTTTGTTTGGCTTAATTTGTTCATAAATAACTAATTAAGCCAAACGCATGTACAGAAGATTTATATCTCTTTTACTATGGATGAGTTTCAAACACTGTTGGGGAAAATGATATTTTCAAATGCTAATGCAGTACGTGTACTCATCAATGGTAATTGTGTGCTTCTAATACTCAAGTCTTCTCACTTCTATTTAATTAGTGAATAATATGCTCTGAGAGCTTTCATACAATTGCCAAACCTACAAAATTGAAGAAAAAATTACAGATTAACATACAGTTAAACACAAAAATACAAAAATATTGTTATATTATAAAAGTTGTCAAATTTTTGCTGTCCCTTTCTTTGACTTTTGGCCTCTTCTACTTACATCGGAATCATTTTGAATCCGCAATTCCATATCGCAAGGATCAAGGGAAAAGAGTATTTGTGAGGGGATGAGGTGTATTAGGTAAAACGACAAATACATGGATAGAGGAGGACTACTGGTTAAACGAAAGACAATATCTTCATGAATAGAAGATGACCCAACCCTTTGAAGTAAAGGCAATATTTTCAATTTATTAGGCCCACACAAATAATCAAAGTCTTTTTTAATCTCAAATAACATAATTGGATCATACTTTGAAGGTTTTACAAATAGATTCGAAGAAGTAGTACTTACTACTCAACCAGCTTCTCACATGTCGCAAGATCCACATCCCTCCAAAAAAAAAAAAATTATGCTATCTGAAACTTATTTCACTGAAACAAAACAAAACAAAACAAAACAAAGAACGTATCCAAAATAATGTTGTATCGTATCCAATCCTCCTTTATTCCAACTTTCCATTTCTCATATTTAGAAGTTTATTCGTAAGTGCTTGGCTCCGTAAATGTCATTTGACAACATGCAAATTTATCCGTAAAGGATTTGAATTTTTTCGGAGATTCAAATGATTTGCTCCTGGAGGAGTATTCCATCATTTCTTCTTCTTTGTTGTTGGATTTTTCCGGACCCTTCTTTGTCTCCTATTGTTCATTATTGGTGGTTCTAAATTACTTATATCCACATATTTATCCAAATTCTTAGTCGCAGTTTCAAAGGTGCAACCATCATCATTATCCATTATCTTTTCAAAGTAGAGGTAAATAAATCTTTTGTGGGCATCCAATGCAAAATTCTCAAGCCCCAAATCGGTCTCTAACAATCTTAACACAGAATTCAACGTCAATGAAACGGCTTGGTCTTTGATATATTGCAGGCGAGAGACAAATGCACTCTTGATTCACTGCTTAATTCCTCGCTCTTCTCTTTCTTGTTTCACCATTGAAATGCTCTCCAAGCGTTGATATTTTTCTCGCCCATGCTTCTTTGGCCGTAGTCTTAGCGACTATTTCGATGAAGATTTCTTTAGTAACGGTAGCTTGGAGGAATGTAAGTGCCTTCATGTTCTTTGTATACTCATCTTTATTCTTCTTTTGTTGAGGTGCGGTAAGAGTACCTTCATCTTCCGGTTTTTCATAACCGTTTTCAACAATTTCCCATAACTCATTTGCTACGAGAAAAGCCTTCATTCTTACCGCCCAATAATCGTAGTCTTCGCCGTTGAAAATCGGTGGTGTAGGAAGCGCTATATTTGATGATCCATTTTTATTTTTTTAACTTTATCCCTTAAGATCAATTAGCTCTGATACCACTTGTTGGATTTGTGAGGGTTGAATCAATTGTAAAATTGATTTCAACTTGATTTTTTGATATGTTATTTGTTTTTGTAGTTAATTGGAGGAGAGTAATTTTTAGGTAGTGTACTCATATTTATATTTGTCTATGGAACACTCTAAAATATCTAGTTTTATCCTAGTTTCTAATACAATCTATATGTTCTAGTTTTATCCTCATTTATCTTAGATACCTAGGATTTATTGTTATTATTCTAGACACTTCTACCAAATAGACATTAACTTATATATGAAATATCTTGATCAAACTTGAAGTTTCTAGAACCTTCAAGCAAAATATCTCACATTTCAACATTTGTTTCCATCTTGACAGCTTAATATAGGACTTGCTTCTATATAATAGGTTGTTGATCTCGGAAGTTCTCAAGCTCTCAAAATGTAAAGGTAATTAGAAAATCATGAATATACTAAAATGGATAAGGAGGAATATGTCAAAGGTGTGCTTGAAGGGGCCACAAAACACCCATGGGTTCATAGTTTCATTTAATTACCTTTCTAAGGGAGGTTTATTGGGAATAGGTCACTAGTTTCTCCATCAGCTCTCACTTCCACATCAGTTCTCACTTCGTCCGTCTAGAAATAATGAGCAAATGTTTTAGCTATGCAAACTGTTAAAATCCTCCAGGGACGTTGGACAAAATGAACCAATATTTCATTTTTGAATGTTTCTTTGAGACATCATTTACAACAATAGTTACCATATTTGCCGTGAAAGTATCGCACAAACCTCCATCTTCCTTACTGTTGAGTATAACCATCACACTTCCTAAGGATGCAATGGTTAATCCACCTACCTAATACCCAGTCCTGTCTACCATATAAACGCTAGTAACAGTACAAAGCACAGGAAATACAGATGATGTGACTAAATCAAAAACACAATTTATCCATACACCACATATATATCCTAATTTCATTAATTCACCACATACTTCCAACAGAGTTCTAAGGAGTATAAGGTAAATAATCGAAACAAAATAAAGTAAAACAGAAAAGAAAAAAAAACATAAGAAGCTGAAAATAGAAAAAGGCAAAATAGTCTAAAAACTGATGAGAACTTTTTCTAGTAAAAATATCCATCCAATAGGAAGAATTTTTCTGATTAAATTCAAACTCATCTTTGAATGCTAGACATCTTATGAATGATGTAGATGCATAGTAAAAGAACACAAAAGAAGCAAACCCGAACCCAAACCATTTCCTACGATTAATTTTGAAAAGGTCGTTGCATGACTTCTTGATGAGGCCGCGGATGAGGGCGCATAAACCGAGACCATGTGAGTTATCCATTGTTTCTGAGTCGGTTATGAGGTGATTTGGGCTTATTTTAGGGTCTTTGTTTGTTTGGCGGGGGGCTGACGGCGGAACTGCGGAGGCGGCGCTAGAGTTTCGATAGTAATTTAAATTACTGGAAGTAAAAAAGAGAAGCGGTGCGAGTAACTAGGGGTTATATTATACTCAGTGTACTTTAGGCGAGCTAGGGTTTGGCCACTTGGTGTATTCTAAATCTGAATTAATATTAAGTGCAAGTTGTTTGAGATGTTATTTACTTCCCCGCATGTTTATTGATGAGATAACTGAACTTAGTATAATTTAAAAATATATCATAGTTAAATATTCATATTTACTACTTTAGGAATGTGCGTTATTATCTATACTACTAGTGAAAAGGAAGCCGATTTTGCCTCACAATTGGTGGTTATGACACCAATTTTTCCATTGTTTTCCTGATTCCTCCTTTTTTAAGAAATTGAATTCCAAGAAATTTAACGGAATTATCTATCTCAGGTAAAATGGGCAATATCCCTACATCTATAGTAATGGTAAAAATGATGCCGGTTTTGTCTCACAATTGGCAGTTATGACACTTATTTTTCCATTAGATTACCCATTTGGGTAGAATATTTCGTGTTTCGGGACCGGACTAGTCTGAAAATTCACTTAAAAAAAAGTGCATTAGATTTCAGTTATTTAAGAGGCAATTTTCAAAAGCTCGCAACACATCTATAGCAATAAAACTAGCACTTTTCTCAGCCTCTTCCAACCCATAAATTCAAGAATATTTTTGTTTTGGCAAATAAAGACCCTAAATTAAATTAATAAATAAATAAATATCCGGAGCCCTGAAAATGGGATTGAATCAAGTAAGGCCCCGTTCGTTTGCCTTGATCATAATTGGCACAATATCTAGTTTGGTCGCACAAAAAAATATGAGCCAACTATTTAATGACCCGTTAGGCGGATTAAATTGTCTATATTGGACCTTGGCCCAACTATTTATTCTGCTCGTTTTACCCAATTTGAATGAGATTGCTATTTTACCCTTAAGTTAAGTCAAATCTGGCCCATGATTACTATCTCATTCTCGACCGTTGGATCAAATTTGTACTCACTCAGGTCAACTAGGATTTCATTTTCTTTTCCATTTTATCCAAAATAGGGTTTTCCTAATTCTCCTTTCCTATCCTTTCACCGTCTTCAATCCCACGAACAATCTCGCTCCACCATTGAAGTATATATTTTCAGTTCTTAATTAATTCATCTTTTTCTTCCTCTGATTGCGCCGCACATAGTATTTTGAAATCACGTAAGATCCGAATACAACCCGAGACTTCATCTTCATCGATCGGTTCTTTTGAATTCGCCGGAAACCATAAGGAAATTTGAAAACAATCGATCTGGACTGTAATAAAAGCATAGAAATGAGGCGAAGTACAATTTTTCGCAATTCTCACAACAAAACTGAAAATCGAAAGAAACGATTCAATTGACCGAGTCAAATCGAACTTCTGACGAATGAATCCTTACGCGAGCTTGAAACGACATGGGGTTGCCTTTCGAGTTAAGTCGTGGAGGTGCAGTCCGTCTTCTCGCAGAGGTGGCGGAGGAAGTTGGAGAAGAAGATCCCCGTACACCCAATTCCCTCTTTTGCCTTTTCTTTAATAATTTTTTTTCTTAATCCTTAATTTTCTTAATTAAATTATTAAGTTCCTCAATAATTAACAAGAGATCTACACTGTAGTTAGTTAATCTAGTCAAGAAATTATATTTCTACTAGATCTAACTTACGGTATCATGCGAAAGAACAATAACTTTAATTGCATAAATATAAGACATGAACCATAATCTTTAATTCAAGATCAAGAAATCAATAAACCCTAATTTTCATAATCAAGATCTATAAAGCATGAAATTTAATTTTCATAAACAAGATTAAGATAGCATGCAAAAAATCCTAACATGCATAATCTAGATCTTTTAAAGTTAATCAACAAAACTTAAGAACCAAATCCAGATTTTTATATATCATAAACATAAGTTTTGAAAATCTCAATCGAACATGAGTGGCTCTGATACCACTTGTTGAATTTAAATCTGATGGATTCCCGCGGTTTTGGCTCAGCTGTAACTAAGGGTGCACATGGTACGGTTCGACGGTATTTTTAACAAAATTTGTACCGTACCAATTAGTGCGGTTTTTAAAAACTCAAAACCAAACTAGAGTTTTATAGACCATACCATCAAACTCGGTTTTTTGCGGTTCCGGTACCGTACCGTACCGTTTTGCGGTTTTTCCAAACAAAATTTGTTTATGCAATTTTTCTTATATAATCGATTAAATAGTTGACAATTATATAAAAATTAATAATATAAAATCTTACAAACTATTTTTTTACATTAAATAAAGCTTTGGAAAAGAAAATGTCCACAAATTTAACGATAAAATTTGACCTAATTGAATAAAATTAATTGGCTAATTATTTGATCATTATTTTTATTATGTGAAGAAACTTACTATTTCGTATTTGTTGTCTAGAATTTTTGCATTTTAAGTTTTCAACATATAACAAGTTTAATTTGTGATAAATTCAAGCATATCTTTTTTTAATTGAACGCGAACAATATAGTAATAATAAACTATGATGGACTATAATATAAATTATAAATAATATAGTATTCGATAATATTTGAATTATAAATTTATAAAAATTTAATTGTAAATATAAAAAAAAATTTAATAGTTAATTCATGTTTCTTTTCAATTTCGGTACAGTACGGTTTTCTACGGTATGAGAAGTCTAAAATCAAAACCATACCAAAATACTCGGTACTGTTTTCATCCATACTGATGTGTCCAAATTTGTACTCGAGGGTAATTAAGAGATTACACTAAGTTGCATAAATAAGATATTTGTAACGTCTTTATCATAAACTCTCGTAACGTCTGTAACGTCTTTCCTGAAAAGACTAGTATACCCCTGTATGTACCTATAAATTGGTCGCCCTATTTCCGAACAGAAGGAACTGAAATCACTATTACAATTACAATACAACTTTTCTCTCGATATAAGTGTGCAGACCTTATTTTATTATTGTGATGTTGTTATAGATCGAAGGGCTTATTCCATCTTTGCCTGAACATTTTTATACAACATCATGTGTGTCCAAATTTTGTACCCGAGGGCAATTAAGATATTACACTAAGTTGCATAAATAAGAGATTTGTAATGTCTTTATCATAAACTCTCGTAACGTCTGTAACGTCTTTGTATTTATTACTTGTAACGTCTTTCCTGAAAAGACTATTATACCCCTGTATGTACCTATAAATTGGTCGCCCTATTTCCAAACAGAAGGAACTGAAATCACTATTACAATTACAATACAATTTTTCTCTCGATATCTGTGTGCAGATCTTATTTTATTATTGTGATGTTGTTAAAGATTGAAGGGTTTATTCCATATTTGCCCGAACATTTTTAGACAACATCATAATTGGCGCCGTCTGTGGGAAACAATTGATCTGTACAGTTAACGAGAGAAACTTTTGGGAAAAAAATGGAAATGTTGCCCCACTGTAAATCCATTTATGCTGAGATTTGATTGGGCCATTCCGATCAAACGAAGCACTAAGGTACGGTGGCCCTCCGAGCGGCAGATGTGCAATTGACAACATGAGCAACCCAATATTCAAATTAAAGATAAGGATCTCAAACGCCCATCAATTAGATCAATCTCTTTATGTTTATAATTAATTTGAATGAACTCCCAAAATTAAAGATTTTGAAAGGTGAAAGAACGGCTCAAGGAGTTTGCTCAATTACAAACTCTAGGAAATTGCATAGATGACCCATAAAATCATCGAATTTCAATGTCCTCCAAAAATTGGTGCAAAGTTGTCCTTGGAATACGTCAAGATTACAGAA
This sequence comes from Penstemon barbatus, assembly GCA_003313485.2. Lineage (NCBI taxonomy): Eukaryota > Viridiplantae > Streptophyta > Magnoliopsida > Lamiales > Plantaginaceae > Penstemon > Penstemon barbatus. Next base: position 21,257,383 of record CM064878.1, on the reverse strand, counting down.
CTGCACAAAGGAGGTAAAATTTAAATTTTGTGTCTTCCAATTAAAGTAATTTATTTAATTACGGACGCATGAAACGAATAAATGAATCTTTAAAACTACAAACAGTAAACCGATGGTCTCTTTGCAATCGAAAAGGGTAAATAGATCTTCCCTAAAAAAGTAAAGGGTAAATCGATCATTTCTTAACGATCAAAAAAGGGTAAATCGGTCATCCCTAAACGATCGAGGGTAAATCGGTCATCTCTAGAGATCAAAGGGTGAATCGATCATCCCTCAGCAAAATGCTAGGGGGTAAATTGGTCATCCTTCAGCGATCAAAAAGGGTAGTCCGGTCATCTCTCGGCACCAAAAAAAAAAAAAAAAAGAAGACAACAACAACGATAGAATACTATCAAAGAAAAAAATAGCGTGGATCAAGTTACATTTGTGGCTGAAATTTAAATTTATTTTTACTACATTTACTTTCAAGTGATAATATTTGACCACACAAATTTGTGTTTTACATGCAATTATGGCTTTGGGAAGCAACTTTTGACAAACAGATATCTCAAAGAAGAATATGTATTCCATATAAGAAAGAGCAGCTAAAGAAAAGAATTATCCCTACACTTCACTAAGTTTACAAGGGGAGCGTGTCTAAGCACTGTACTCTTTTTCCTTCGTCCAAGTTTTTGTCCCAATGGGTTTTTCTTGGCAAGGTTTTAACGAGGCAGTGTTACACGCTTATTTATCACATATGGAGGTATGATGTTCGTAGCTACAATGCTCAGATACTTGAATCAAGTTTCGACAATAAACGCTCGCGTAATTATTCCCGAAACTGGGGGGCAATATGATGTGTCCAAATTTTGTACCCGAGGGCAATTAAGAGATTACACTAAGTTGCATAAATAACAGATTTGTAACGTCTTTATCATAAACTCTCGTAACGTCTGTAACGTCTTTGTATTTATTACTTGTAACGTCTTTCCTGAAAAGACTATTATACCCTTGTATGTACCTATAAATTGGTCGCCCTATTTCCGAACAGAAGGAACTGAAATCACTATTACAATTACAATACAATTTTTCTCTTGATATCTGTGTGCAGATCTTATTTTATTATTGTGATGTTGTTAAATATTGAAGGGCTTATTCCATCTTTGCCCGAACATTTTTATACAACATTACATACCAAAACCTTCGATTTTGAAGAAAAAAATCTAACATTCAGTACGATTTGATACGGTGCGGAACGGTCTTGTACGGTTTTGAAAACCATGTGCACCCCTCGTTGTAACAAATAATACATGAAAAACTATTTATATAGAAATTCTTAAAATATTGGTTTTTTGTTGGTCCATTGATTAGGGATCTAAAGATCCTGTTGAAAGAAATAACAATGATTTTGATGCAAGTTGTAAAGTATGTTTATAGAAACTGAGAAATTTTTAATAATATTGGGTTTTTTATTGGTCCATTGATTAGGGATCTAAAGATCATGTTGAAAGAAATAATAATGAATGGGAAGTCCAAGATTGATGCAAGTTGTAAAGTAAGTATACAGAGGATTATTGCAAAATTTAAAATTTACAGGGTTAATTAATTTTTAAGTGAATGATCGACTTTTCACATTTTATTCTAAAGAAAAATATTATATATAAGAATAAATTTGTCACTTTTCCTACAAATCATGAGGAATGCTCGTATTTAGAGCGCTCGGTTAAATGTTACTGAATTGTTAACTCATGTAATTTTTTTGCTAATATAAAATTAACACAAAGAGAGTTATTTGCCAATTAGAAATAGAGATATTAAATGTGAAAAACAAAAATCCTTCAATTTTGATATTAAATGTATCTTTTAATTCTTTAGTTAGAAATAACACATTGAATTTACTCTTTGTTATGGAGTTGATATTAAAATTGAGAGAGATTGAGTGTGAGATCAAACAATAATGTAACATTTTAAATTACTAAACGAATGATTAGATACATATATGAAACTTATCCTAAAAGATATGAATATGATGATTAAAGGAATTGGTAGCCGCGATACTGAGAAATGCGTGAGGGACAAGAATTAATCCTTTTTTTTTTTTTTTTTCCTCTATCTTTATTCTTCTTTATCAATTAGGTAGGTACTTACATATAATAATGTGTCATTAAAGGTATGGAAAAGTGATCCAAATAATTTCGTTTACGTTAGTATATTTATAAACTCCATTACACCACTCTTTTTGCTCAAGGTATAATGTCAAAATTGGCAGTTACTGGATTTTATTCCAATTTGTTTTGTCAAGACTTATAGTAGATAATTTATAACATACGAATTTGTACATATACTTTCATTTAATTTAAGACTAAATGTCATACGACGTGAATCAAAAATCACGACTAAATTCATTTTATAAGGTTTGGATAATTCTTACCACTTGACTTAGATTTTGAGGTGTGTTAAACCTAAATTATTTAGTGGACTTAGTCCAATTCATGTGAAATTTAAGATTATACCAGAGCCCCATGTTATATGGGTCATCTTTTTTTGTAATAGACTCCTTGTTTGCGTGATAAGTTTTATTCTTCACCACACGGGCTTGAAAATCCACGTGTTTGGCATCCATATTATCTGGGCAAATTCGCTCTTAACCATCTCATGTTGTACTTGTTTCATCCTAAAAAATATAAAATGCTGGTAATTTGCACCCTGAAAATATAAAATTTTGGCACTTCTCATTCCGATTAAATTTTTTGGCACTCTTCACCCTATAAATATTGTATGGCATTTTGCACCCTAATTTGTTTTCCTTTAAAAAACTCATGAATGTCTAATATTTTCTCTTAGTAAAATTTAGATTAAAAAATAAAATAAATTGTCTTTATTTACTTTTCAAGTATCCTCTAGATTATTTACATTATATCTAAAAAAATGTGTTTATCATATTATTATATTGCATCATATTGTTTCTATAAGATTCATATCATGGATCAAAATTTCGGTTCAAATGTATGTTTCGGTCAGTCAAATATTGGAAACTTTTCGAGATTATTCGAAAATGTTTCGGGAACACTAAGGAAAAATTGTAAAAAAAAGCTACTAAATTTAGGAAAATAACAGAGTTTTATGCAAATAAATAATTTTGGAATTACATCTTGTTTTCGTTTCGCCTGATTAAAAAACGGATACATTTCGATGTTTTCGATGGAAAAGATGGAAATTTTGATCCATATTCATATGCAATCGATCCTAAATACTTTTACGCAACATACCTACAAATCTAAAAGTATTTACTATTTGCATGTTAAATTTATTAAATTACAAAAAGAAATAAAAAAAGACTTACCTAATCACTTATAGCTAGAAATTTAGTTAAAAAAAATGTGCCAAAAATATTCGAGGTTGAAAATGTCAAAAAATTATATATTTAGGGTGCAAAGTGTCAATATTCTATATTTTCAAAGTGTAAAGGGTCAAAATCTATATTAGCAGGGTACAAAGTGCCAAAAAATTTCAAAAAACGACTCCCTACCCTTCCATTAATGAAATTTTTCATCAAAACACACACTAAGGTGTAACTTACCAAATAAATTGTATTTCCAGGATGCAAAGTGCCAAAACTTTTAAGTTATGATGCAAGTATCAAAACTTTGTAATTCCAGAATGCAAAGATACCAAAAACCTTAATTAGCACTTTCGAATTTGATAGTATAATTTTGAGATGATAATTTTTGGTAATTCTTCTGTTGGTAGAGTAGATATAATTAGGTATTGACAGAGTGTTCTTGATCCACCAACCTTAACTTTAACACAACTTGTCCTGGAATCAAAGACCACTGCAAAAATATGCCCAATAAAGTCCAACTTGACTCCAAAGATTAAGCCAATGAATCTTGAAATTAATTTCCATTATATATTACACCCCAACTTTTCCTTTATCGGTAGGATCCATATGGGACTTCACTCCCACATGAGATTCCACAAAACATAATTAACAAGTTATCACAAGAAAAATTAAATTAAATTAAATTTATAAACCTACAATTAAAATTTATTCAAAGTGCAAATATTCAACGTTGTGATTTGTGAATCAAAGGGCGAATGCCACTTCTACACTTGAAAATGTTCAAATATTCTTCCATTAAACACAATAATAAGTTTTACATATACACTAATACTATCTACTATAATCCCAAATGACCTCTAATAACATCAAACGACGTGCCGAATTGTGAATGTGGATCCCGAAGAAACGACAGCTTAATTATATCACTTCGCGATGAGCGGCATACATCAATACACTCCTCGAGATCAGCATCGCATGTTAAAAGTACCCATTCTTCATCATCGTCCAAGTACTTGAGATAAAAGCCACGCGCATCGTCTATGCCAAATCTCCTCGTGATTTCTTTCAATAAATCCTCATACTTCCATGTACTTTGCATACGGAACCTAATTTTGTCTTCCCCAAAACTAACTTTGATTCTTGGACCACTTGGAACCAGCTCCATTTCATTATTTGTGGGCCGTTCAAGTATGCCTTTGACATATTCCTCCTTAACCATCAGAGGATCTTCGCGATTTTCATCGCTCGTATGAGAAATTGGCTGGGTCCCACTCGAGAAACATTGACTTAAGGTGGAACTTTGACTACCAGAGGAGGAAGGGGGGCTCAATAGGCCAGTTTCATCTAATGGCTTTACATGATCATTGGATTTGGGATTCGGAATTTGGGGAGTAGACATTTCAGGGAAGGTTGAGTAGAGGGATTCGATCTTTGAAATACCAGAAGTACCCTGGACAGAATCGATCACGCGTTGGATCTTTTCTAAGGAGTGATTGACTTTCTTGATTTTTCTTGAAGGCCAACTCTCTATTCCTTCCCGCCTACATATCCTTTTCAAAGTCGTGGGACAAACTGAAATTCGATAAAAAATGAGAAAAATTAGTCGAAAAAAATAAATAGTTAAATGGGATGTAAACAATATTAAGAAAAGAAATTCTACTACTTACCACCAAGATTTTTAGCAGCATCTTTGAGGCTCCCGGCAAAGTGTTGCCGAAGAACTTGCAATGTAATATTTTCTTCTGCCTTGATTCGTCTTTTCTGTCCTTTTTTTTTCGCGTAGAGTGAGGTATCATAGTCAGATGTAGAAGGATGTGTTGCAAATGTGATGCCTTCTCTTGAATAAGAATCGAACAAAACTTCTGCAGATTTTTCTTGCAACTCTTTGTCAGTGACAACTCGTAAAGTCCAACAATTATTTCGTATAATAGTAGACAATGAGTCGAGAATACCCTTTTGTTCCTTGGGATTCGTACAATTTACAGGCAAAAAGAACTCCAAAACAAAGTCAACTGAGCCAGTGCAAATACTACGTAAACGTATAGCAACAGCAGCTTTTAGACCAAACATTCTCGCGTGGTGAGAAAGAGGGTACTCGGTTTTACTACAAGAAGTTACATCATGTGAGAAACAAGGTTGATTAGTTCCGAATGCCCTCCCTACTATGCCTTGATCTTTTAACAAGTGGTGCTCAGAGCAAGCTTCGTGAAAACCGAGAATATTCCCAGGATCATTTACATAGCAAGCGGAATCCACAGTTGAAAAACAATTTTCGAAACTACTTTCCTGAGAGTGTCGGCATCCTTGTTTCCCTTGTACAATGCACGACACCCAAGTTTGAGCCAATGGCAATCCATGTGTTTGACATGCAGTTCTCAAAACCGATGAAATTTCGGGTAATGCAGCTTGGTAAGAGAAATCGGACATCTACAAAAGAATGAAGAATATTATTACAAATGAACTACTACTGTAATTTATATGGATAAATCGCAAAGAGGTATCTAATTACCTTAAGATTTTGAGAGCTTGATACTTGGGAACTTCCGAGATCAACAGCCTATAAAGTAGCAAGTAATTTCATATTTAACATATCAAATAGTTCTAAACAGTGAAACATAGAAAAAGCAAGACCGAAAGCCATGGATAAATTTGAGTTTTTCTCTGGTTTTGAGAAGATTAATCCATAGCTTTGACGTACCAAAGTATAACTCGTAAAAATTGAAAATTTATCTGTTGATATGACTATTTTCGTTCTACGTCAAAGACTTTCCACTACCACCTCCAAGTTCTTATAGTCGTTTCTAACACAAGATTAAGTAAATAGAATAAATTTTAATGCAGTTGAAATGTCGAAACAAAATGGCTAGGTAGTAAAGTGTGAAATAGCTTAAACACAAGGGGGCAAATGCATATTCCCAACTTTTTAAATTGTATAAACTCCATTCCTCTAAGTTAACAAACACTTTGCAGAATTAAAAAATAATTGGAAAAAAATAGTAAAAAAAAGTGTCACACCTCAAGAGCTTTGCAAACACTTTCAAGCTCGGGACGATACTTAATCTTCTGTGTAGTCAACACAACTTCAACAACACCCAAACAATTCCGAGTCCCTCGTTCAAGAACAGGAACAGCAAGTGTACCTCTAACATCATATTGCTGAGCATAATTCACTCTTGGATACTCATCCCTCGTAAAGAATCGAACATCAGGAGTCCACTCAGGAGCCTTACTCCTAAACACCCTTCCAGGCAATCCCATAACCTCTTTAGAATCTTCCTCCGCGGGAAACTGATAATTCGCAGAGATTTCTCGATAACGAGCAAGCTTTTGGCAGTTAAGGTCAACTGAAAAGGGTTGACCATTTGTAGTCAACACAGACTTTCCTCCCCCTATTTTAACAGGTACCCATACTTGAATGAGTACATTTTCATCTCTTGAACAATCTTTCATGTAACCAAGTGCCCAAATTAATCGGTCCATTACCGATGTGGGAGCTCTAGGTGTTATCCAATCGAACAAATAACTTTCTGAAGGAATTTTTTCTTGAGATTGAGGTATTTGACTCTCTTCTTGATTTGCTTCAAGAGTAGGCAAAGAGAAGGAAGGTTCAAAAGTTGAAATGGGATTTGTGAATTCAGAGTAATTAGTCTCTAGTAACCAACATTCTTCTAACATCAGCTCATCTATGTAATCGAAATCCGTAAACGAATCAAATTGGGTGCTCAAATTTGTACTATGAGGAAGAATTCTTTGCTCCATAACCAATATTTCTACAGAATGTCAAAAAAAAAAAGAAATCCTTCTATCAGATCCCAGTTAGTCTCTAACAGATAATCTACTATGCAGAAGTTATCAGCTTTTAAGAATCAAAACATTTTCAATCTCTAATCTTGAAGAAATTGAAGCAATAAGCCAATTTGCACTAAGAAAAGGAGAATCTATAAAGGAAACCAAGTTGAAAAATGGTTCTAAGAAATTGTCAAAGGAACAATCTTTTTATCTATTCCATCAATTGGGCTTTCACCTTTGACTTAATCACAACAAAATATCAAAAGATATTATGCCAACAAGAACAAAGAAAAAGAGCTAAGAGCAACTCACTGTGTAAAAATGATTCTTGAATATTCCAAGTAAGAGTTGTAAATTTCCTCTTTTTTAGGATAATTTGTTTCTTCTTACAACCCAAATCAGCTGAAGTGTAGTGGTTCTTGTGCAAATGGATTTGTTGTGAAATGAAACCCCATCCACAAATTAACAACCGTTGTACTTATTATGTAATGATACAAATCATTTACAGGTCAAAATCAAATAGAAAAGGCTGAATGAATACAAGGTTGTGGGTTTGTTTGTTGATATAGGATAGGGGAGATGGAAGATTCTTGTTTGTTTCCGGCTTATTCTCACTTTGCAACCCCAAAGTTAGTTTTATTTAGCATTGCAACTACAATTAATAATAATTTCACTTTATAACCTCAAAATATCTTATGATTCGACTTTGTATCCTCATGCCTCAACAACTTTATCCACCTTAATGTCGTTGGAAAAACATTTCGACTTGTTAAGAAAGAGCATGTTTGGTATATAAGAATGCTTTCCTTTTATTTTCTAATGAACGCTACATTTTTTTTGCTCTTATTTTTAAATGAACGTAAGGGCATCTCCAGTTATGCATTCAGTCCAAGTTCAGCTTTTCCTCACTCAGTCCAGCTTCCCCTTAGATTACAAGTCCAGCTTACCCTTTTCTTTTCATAAGTCATCTAAAATGATTCAATCTATCAATTCCATTTAATTAAAATTCTCATTTTCCCCACTCTCACTTAATAATAATAATAATAATAATAATAATAATAATAATAATAGCAATAACAATAATAATAATAATTAAACAATAAGATATAATTTAAGATTGACATTAATAATAACAATAACAACCAATATTTTTTTTTAAAAAAACACAACAATACAACAATTAAATAGTTGACAACCAATAATTTTTTTTAAAGTACATAATAATACAACATAATAGTTGACATTAAATTTTCCAACATAATAGTTACATTAAATTTGATTTTATTAAATAAGAGTTACATTTTATACTCAAAATTAACTTTTTAAAAATAGTACACAAATTAAATAAAACTAAGATTAAATAAGAGTTACATTTTATTTAATAAGATATTTTAAAGAATTTTTTAAAAAAATTCAAAGGGTTTTTATTAAATAAAATAAATTAAAAAAAAAAAAGTAAAGGGATGAACAGGCCGACAAGTGTCGGCCACCTGCTGGCTGGGCAGGCGAGTGCGTTGCACTCGCCCGCCCAGCGAGTAAACGACCGCGAGCGGTGAGGCAAGTCCGCTTCAAGCGATGAGTGATACCTCCAACGGATTATTGCCTTTTCTTCCCCTCTATTCATTTTACTTCACAAATGCAGCCCCCTAAATCTAAATCCAACCTCACATTTAAACATAGGAGATGCCCTAATATTTCTATCTATTTAAACTTTAAATAAGTTTTTATTCTTTTCTGGCTTTATAACCTACAAAATCATAGAGAGCCAAAAATGTCTATGAGAGTGTGTTCCTCTAGTAGCTTATAAACGTATTTACATTATGTTGAACATATTTTTCTATTAAAAAGAAAATTATATTTTATACATAATCGAGTGGTGGTATAAGTATTTCTTAGTAGTTTCACTCTCAAAAATTTATTGTGTTGCCTAAATATTTTGTTTAATATAAAATTCATAAAGTTGGAGGTTGTTGCTTCATCCAATTGTATGACCCAAGAGTTTGCGACAATGCTGCAAAAATTATTTGGATTGTCATTTATCACCTTGTATAAAATATGGTACGAGTTTCAAATAGAGAAAATCATTTTCAGATTTGTTCATAATAAAGAAAATTGCGTGTTCAATAAAGATTATACATTTTTTCTTTTCTTAAAAACAAACATCTTATTGCTAGTAGTTGAGAATGACATTTGAGGCAATAATAATGTCGCTGAAGACATCGTACAAAGTGAAGTCATTAACATGTTTTGAAGGTGCAAAGTAGAATATTTATTCTACTTTTAACACGTAAAGTATCAAATTGACTTAATTTGAGGGTGCAAAACGAAAATAAGCCTTTGTTTTTACCAATGTTGCACGTGGGCCTCACCACAAGAGTACCCCCACCCTTGGGATTCCCGCGGCTTTGGCTCAGCTGTAACAAACTGTACCAAGAAAAACTATTTATAGAAACTGAGAAATTCTTAAAATATTGGTTTTTTTGTTGGTCCATTGATTAGGGAATAGGGATCTCAAGATCATCATGTTGAAAGAAATAATAATGAATGTGAAATCCAAGATTTTGATGCAAGTTGTAAAGTATGATGCACATATATTTTAGGTATTCGATATAAACAACACACGTATATAATTTAGATAAGGTTGTTATGCATATCTGACGCGTTACGTAATGTGTTTGATGCGAAAAAGTTGAATGTTCTACGTGTCACGTAATGTGTTTGATGCGAAAAAGTTGAATGTTCTACGAGTTATATCTCCGCAAAACAGATATCGAATAAATAGGACTAGATGTTTTTTTTTTAATTGTGATTTTCCAAATTTAGGGTAAATGTTTATAAAATAAAATGTTTAATTGCAATTGAATTAAATATGTTTAGACTATTTTAAGCAATTAGATTTTAATGAATAAAATAGTTTTACAAATGAAATAAATACCAAGTGTTCACATGAATAGTATATGACATTAAATCACGATTAGAAGGAAAAATATATATTTCTTTAGTATTAGTTTCCTCTAAAATAAAAATTAGTATTTTATTTATATTATTTCCCTTTTTTAATTGAAAAGCTAGACTAGAATGAAGACCTTTCAAAGCAATGGTAATTCATGACAAATGTTTCATAGTTTGTGATTTTGCTTGATGTACAATTTTTACAGGCTTATTAAATGACAAATGGGAAAAATGAAATTAAAATAAAAAACTAATCTATGTTTTGAGAAGTTAGAAAAATAAGAGAGAAATTAATTGAATGATCATGACCATTTAATAAACAAACTTAGAAGTAAATATCGACTTAATCAAGTAACTACGCATGTGTCATGTGTGCTGCCATTGTCTTTCAAGTAAAAATGTTTTAGAAAAAGTTAGGGGTTCAAAATACAAAAACACCCCCTTTGATATTTTTAATTGGCAAAGAACCCTTCATGAAAAAACCCATGCGTTAATATTTTATTAGCAAAAAACTCCCGTACATGTTATCAATTTACTAGTTCATTACACTCCTTTGAAAATTAAGACTTGCTCACACAAGTTTGTGCCGAATTTTATGTTTACATAGGATTATTGATAACTTTTATTTTTTAAGTGGATAATCGAGTTTTTACATATTATTCTAGAGAAAAAATATATTATATAGAGATATATTTGTCACTTCCCCTGCAAATCATATGGAATACTCGTACTTAGAGCGAGTGAAATACAATGTCACTGACTTGTTAACACGTATAGTTTTTGTTGGACTGATCCAATTGGACCGGGTCGGATCGAGTTCGCCCATGTTGGTTTTAAATATTATGTTAAATTGAAGAGTAACACATGGAGTTTAATATCATCTCTATAGAAGTAACACATGGAGTTACTCTTTAATATAGAGATTATATTAAACTTTAAAGATTGAATATGATCATATCAAAACTATAATGTACAAACATTTAATTTAAATTTAGGGTTTGTTAACATAATATTTATATAAATTTAAATTATGATAATTAGCAAATTGAGTAGGAAATAAAATATAATGACATAAATCCATAATACATCAAATATAGTTCGACATGTAAAATTTCAATAACTATATGGTCTTATATATTATAAGATTTGGTTGTTCTTTGGACCCATACCACTTGATTAATTACAAAACGAATGATTAGATACATACATTTATATATATCAAACATATCCTAAAAGATATGAATATGATGATTGAAGGAATTGGTAGCCACGACACTGAGAAATGCGTGAGGGACAAGAATTAATCCTTTTTTTTTATCTCTATCTTTATTCTTCTTTATCAATTAGGTAGGTACTTACATAAAATAATGTGTCATTAAAGGTGTGGAAAAGTGATCCAAATTATTTCGTTTACGTTAGTATATTTATAATCTCTATTCCACCACTCTTTTTGCTCAAGGTATAATGTACAAAATTCTGGTTTTTATTCCATTTTGTTTGGTCAAAACTTACTTATTTTTTTTTTTTTAAAGAAAAACGATCATATATAGAATCAAAAAGTCTCAACAGTTACAAGATATTTAATGTGCTCCGGCAATTCAACTAAATCTATCAAGGAGGCTAATTTTATTAAAGAATGAACTATTTTATTACCTTCTCTACGAGTAAAACTAATAACTGAAAAATCAAAAATTCTCAAAAGCGTCTTTATATCTGCAATAATCGGCCCCGTAGATGAAAAATCTTCTTCAGATGATTGGATTTTACGTACCACAGACAAAATTCTCAAAATCGCCTTTATTTTATTCCATTTTGTTTGGTCAAAACTTACTTATAGTAGATAAAATTATAATTTCATTTCATTTAATAGTCGAAAATTATGTCTAAGTCTATCAATATCAATAAGGTCTTAGGTAATTCTTACCTCTTGACCTAGATCTTGAGGTGTGTTAAACTTAAATTATTTTAAGATTGTATCAGAGGCCCAGGTTATATGAGTCATCTTATTCTATGATAGACTCCTCATTTTTCGCATGATGAGCTTTATTAATTCTTGACCACACGATCTGGACAAATTTGCGTGTTTGACTCTTATCCACAAGATGCAATTTACTCATATTTCCACATGAAAATGTATGCACTTTTAGACATTTTTCAAATTAATAAATTTGCCATTTATATTTCGAGCTTCTACGATCAATTTCCTCTACAGAGTGAAAGTTCTTAGTTAAATTTTAATTGTTATGGGTTGTTCGGGTCTTTTTGAAGAAGTCCTTAGATTCGGGAATTGTTGGCCGTAGTGGAGATTTAGATCTTTTTCCCATGGTTCCAACTTCGTGGTTCATAATCTTGTCGTTTGGATCGTCAATTCGAGTTTTCTTTATTTGTTTTATTGTATTCCGTTTTTTTTTGTTTTTCTGCTTTGGGTATAATTGACTTTGCTAAACTGATCTTTTGAGTTTAATGAAAATATAATTTTTAAAAAAAATTATCTAAAAAGTTATAAAAGGTTGTGAGAACGTACGTCATTTGTCACTTTGGAAGTCCCATTAAGACACAAATTGAATGATGATTAAATTATCAAAAAAAAAAAAATTGAAAGATATATTGCAATTTAAAATATTGAGTCAGTCTTTATTCAAGCACAAATCACAATTATGAGTGGTTAATTTTATCTTGGAAATAGTATATATGCACCAGGACAAAATAATATTAATATTTTTAACATGCCACAAAACTGGAGTTTTGGTCCAAATTTCATATTTTAATTATTATTACGTTATGGGGATATTGTTTTGTTCGCCTATCGACCCAAGGTTTGGTGAAAGGAATCAAATATGAGAATCTTTCTAGTATTGTTTGGACTTAGGAGAGCACGATTCAACTTTGTACTTTGTAAAATATTTAAATAATACAATTTTAAATGAAAAGAAGTAACTAATTAATAAGAGAAGACAGGGGCAATTATTGAAAGGTATACAAATATTAATACAAAATTCATATAGAATGAGGCTCCATCGTGCATCTGAATCTCCCCGTGATATTCTCAGATTCTTTTAGATTCACAATTGGCAACAAAGTGTTCTTAAATAACCAGTTGGTAATGGTATAAGGCTTTTGTTTTAAAAAAGTTAAAAAAAAAAGTTGGGTCTGTTATGCATATAATAATTTCCTTTGATAAGTTCTCCATTTAATAGTCATGGATAAAAAAATTCATATTTTCCGTCGAAAACATAGAAAAGTTTATGTTTTTGAATCAATAGAAACGAAAAATATGATTTATTTCCAAAACTTTCTCTTTTTCATAATTTTTCCTAGTTTTTCCGAAAAGTTTTTGATATTCCGTTGACCGATACATACATCGAAACTTTGATATATAGTAATAGTTATTCTTACCCTTCGTTTTAATTTTTTATTTATTTACATGTTAGGTATTAATTATTAGACTTTAAGAAACTACAGCAATTATTAGCAGAATATAGACAGCAATGTAGGTAGAACTAGCAAATAGAATCATCGATATTATTATTAAGATACTTATCTTGTTTTAATACCACAAGATAGAAGATTTGTTCCATTACATTAATTACACAAAAATAGTAATTGAAGAACTACTAATGACTTTGTACCTCCAACCACCAGAGTCCAGAGATCATCTCTTCCTTACAACTTCCGAACTCTCACATTGTTGGTCTTACGTTGAGACGAGAAGCGAGTTTCTGACCAAGGGATTTGTCGGCCTACATGAATCGAACCAAAATAAAAACTAAGTAAAAAATTTGAGTCCCAACTTAATCAAAATCGAATTTTTTCACAAATGAAAGGCATACCTGAGTCCAGTATGAAATCCAGATACTACGAATCTCATGTGTGAGACGAGGATCAGATAAAGCATCAATCCATCGTCGGATAAATCTTTCTTGTCTGAGCAAAAGAACGAAATAAATCCTGTGTACTAAAAAATATTTTTATTGTTTAAAACGAGTAGATAGTGTAGGGTACCTGTCTGCTGCCCAGGAACGGTATCTCTCACCAGGTTGCTTAAAGTTATTCTCTTTATCAATGCAGATCTGCATTAATTAATTAATTAAAATTCACGAAAGAATTGTTTTGGAAAGTTAGTTCGAGCTAAAAGATAAACAGGTTCATCTCATTCGATGGATCGACATAGGCAAAGGTTTCAACTTTCAAGTTCATATGGCAGTATAGAAATACATTCATGGAAATGTTGGTTAAAATACGTCGTTTTTTGTAAACATTTCAAGTTTAAATCCAGATGGAAAGGCTTAACTAGCGAAAATGCGTGGATCATTAATCTTTTCCTCACATATGTAAACAATAAAGCACCTTATTTTGTTCTATCTTTATATGTAGACTTGTTCTCTTTTTACTCTTTGAAGTATGTACGAGGATAAATAAGTCAATCACTTCGTGTAAGTGTCATAAAAATCAATACCAACCATAATTGCTTTAGTTTTACTTGATGAAAATAGCGACAGACACGATTTCATTTATGAACTCCAATTTGAGGGAAATCTACCTACATTTGGAACTCATTCGTTAAGATCAGGACTCTACATAAATAATGATGCTTTGGCAAAGTTTTCTAGTTTCCAACTTAACGAATTCAAATCAATTCTACTATCCAAATCTGGGTATTTGATTACCTCAGTTTATTCATTTACTAACATACTTTTGAAAGATTAGAGAAAAATAATCAAATGGCAGAATCAATCAAACTAAAATACATACCCTGTCACGCTTTCCTGACAATACCACAGGAGGAATGGGGTGCCTCTCAGCGTGGCGACAAGGATCATATCTTGATGGGAAATAGTTTACCTGGAAAAAGTCGGAATATGAACATCCAAGTAAAAAAATATGCATGTAACAGGGTGAACAATGAAATACATTTTGCCATTCAAGACACAGTAGATAAGAGTTGAATTCAAAAAGGAAGAAAGACACATGCACACACACAGAGACTGAATTCAACTAAAAAAATCCCGAATGGTAGATAGAAAAAGAGAGCACAGTACCTCCTCATCCCTGTGCATGAAGTTCATGAAACCTTCATGGTGATTGTTGTGATGGGCGCACTTAGGAGCATTAGCTGGAAGCTGCAAATAATTTGGCCCAAGACGGTGCCTCTGGGTATCGGAATAAGAAAATATCCGAGTTTGTAACAGCTTGTCATCAGAATAGTAGACACCAGGTACAACAATAGCAGGGCAGAATGCCAGTTGTTCATTCTCCGCAAAGAAGTTATCAATGTTCTTATTCAACACCAAGCGACCCACAGGTTGCAGGGGCAATATGTCCTCAGGCCAAGTCTTGGTTACATCAAGTGGGTCGAAATCAAATCTGTCTTCAAAATCAGGATCTATAGTTTGAATAAAGAGTTTCCATTCTGGATAGTTTCCAGCTGCTATTGAATCGTAGAGATCTTGGGTGGCATGGCTGTGATTAGCTCCACCAACCTTAATAGCTTCGTCCTCTAAAAGACACTTCACACCACAAGTAGGTTTCCAGTGAAATTTCACGTAATGTACTTTCCCAGCTTTGTTGATTAGAGTATATGTGTTGACACCAGAGCCGTCCATGTGCCTGTAATCTTGAGGAACGCCCACATCGTCAAAGAGGAATGTAAACATATGAAGACTCTCCGGATGGTGAGAGAAGAAGTCGAGGATTCTCCAATTCTCTTGTATGTGGGACTTTGGGTTGGGCTTCAATGCATGAACCATATCCGGGAATTTCATTCCATCACGAACAAAAAACACTGGGAAGTTGTTTCCAACCATATCAAAGTTTCCCTGCATCGATGAAAAGGAGCCCCTAATAAAATAGATCGCATTATATCATAACAAAACACAACCTTTTACGTATTTCAATAAGAATACCACTCTGATAAAAGAAAAAAATACAACGGCCGAAAGACAAGAAGCAGAACTTCAAGAGAATACCTCTCTAGTGTAAAATTTCACTGCAAAGCCTCTTGGATCCCGAAGAGTTTCAGGGCTGCCACGCTCGTGGATGACAGTGGAGAATCGGACGATAACGGGTGTCTGAACTCCTGGAGCTCTAAGGAAATCAGCACATGTAAGGTGAGAGATGTCGTGAGTCACCTCGAAAAACCCCTTGGCACTGGCACCTCTAGCATGGACAACACGTTCAGGGATCCTCTCACGATCAAAATTAGCAATTTTTTCCACTAAATGATAGTCTTCAAGGAGGATTGGGCCTGTTCAACAGCGGACAGTTTTACATTGGTAAAACCAAAGCTATGAAGTACTATAAAACAACTGAGTAGAAACCCAGAGAACGAAAAACAATGATGGATCATCATAAGCAACAGATAGGAAAACTAGCATACAACACAACATATAACCATTCCCATAGTCAGATTGTTGAACCTAACCGAAATCTATACCAAATATCGCATAACATGGAATTAACTCCAGAAGAAAGAAAAAAAACGAAAAATTGACATTCAAACACATACACACAATAATTTCTAAATAATAGCCCTAACAATTTGTGCACTTTTCAGCCTCAATATACAATGACAAATCAAAATCAATTTAGAATATCTATATGATTCCATAACAAGACAAACTCCTTAACATTCAATATCTATAAATCAAAAACCAATCAAACAGTAAATAAACACCAATCTACATGGAAACTAAAATGAATAAAACAAAACAATATAAACAAAATACCTCTAGCTCCAACAGTCAAAGAGTTGTTATTGTTCCAAACCGGAGCTCCAGAATTTGTGGTCATGAAAGGCGAATTGAAAGCACTTGATGGACGGTACTGCACCATAATCAAATAACTCAAACACCACAAAATTTCACCCAAAAACAACAAACGCTAATAATAAAAAGAATAGAATTTTATTAAACTATCCATAATTTTTCATTTCAATATGAGGTGAAAATCAAAGAAGTCGTCAATCAAAGCGAGAGAAAATAGCTTAGCAATCATAAATGCAAAATTTAACGGATTAATCTGATGCAAATGAAGATTATTGCAAATTTTGAGAAGTTTTGTACCTTGTACGGATCCATGGCGATAAATTATACAGAGAAAGTTTGGGCGGGTGGAGAGATACGAAAAGTGACAATTGTATTTTTTTATTATTGAAGTTGGGCTCTATTACATTTATATCCTTTTAGTAATTATTTTTAGAGTTAAATAAATAACATATTTGTGGTCCTCTTTTAATTGAGTGGTAAATAAAAATAATTTCTAATATTATTTTTTGTGTCTTCCACACAGTCTACGTGGAACAAAGATAACTCATCAATAAATAAAAGAGAGTTTTTTATCTCAAAATTTATTTAAGTTGTCTTAATTTGTTGTTTATATAACTAATAATTTCCTTGACAATTAAAAGTAATGTAAACGAAGCAACAAGAAGTTATTTTACGAAATTATATTCTGGATTTTTACTTCAAATTCAAAGTAATTATATGATAAATATAACATTATATTTATTTTAAAATTGGATAAAATAATATTTTTTGAAAAATTATGATTCATCACAAAATAAATGCAATACAATTGATTCGTGTGAATTTGAACCAATAAGATTTTGTCAAGAATTTTTTACTGTATCTTCTTCCCTTCTTTTACCTTTTCCATATTAGAAGTTTGCGTGACTTAAATTAGGTGGAGAAAATGGAAGAAGTTTTAAAGCTAATGCTATATAATTTAAGCTAGTAATGCACCTAACTATGCTGAAATAAAATATGTACACGTTTTTTATTATTTAAAGTTAGGTGAAATTTTTTAAATTCTCAAGTAATCTAATTTGCTTAGCGCCTACTGCCTAGCTCTAATTTGGGGAAATTGATGGTATATTGACTAGTATCTTGCTAATGTAAATGTTAATTTAATTACAAATAGTAAGAAATAGGGTTTGTGATATAAATTCATTCCAAATTAAAAAAGGTTACAATCCTATGAGATCTTTCAAATAGTTTGATGTATTTATATAGTTTTTGTAACCCAAAATAGAAATACTATTAAAATAAATTGAAATGCACATAAATTTTATCATATTATATGAAGAAAAAAAATTATTTGCATCCGGTCAACATATGATATGGCACAACACATACAAGAAATTGTATCTACCCTCTGTATTTAAGAAAAAGTTGAGTTTATAATCTCACATCAACCCTATATTAGTATGTAAAAGTTAATTTAAAATAATTTTATTTGTTTATAGTAGTAACACATTATTAGCAGTACTAACATA
Source organism: Penstemon barbatus (assembly GCA_003313485.2). NCBI lineage: Eukaryota > Viridiplantae > Streptophyta > Magnoliopsida > Lamiales > Plantaginaceae > Penstemon > Penstemon barbatus. The sequence continues at coordinate 21,239,048 of CM064878.1, read as the reverse complement.
AGTATAAAATAGTATCTCTTAAACAAAAGAGGTGTAGTGTGGTAAATGATTCAACTGATGCGACTTGCCACGTGTGTGACTTTTCGAGAGAGAGAAAACGTCGCTTAATTTTTCTTCTAGAAATATCATTTACTTTCATCTTTTTCGTCCAAAACATTGAATTTTTTTTATTTTTTATTAAATCGAAACGAAAATAAGATGTATTTTTGAAACTTTATATTTGTCTTGAAATATTTCTTTTTTCTTAATTTTAATAACTTTCTCATAATTTTTTCTAGTTTTTCTAAGATTTTCGAAAACTTTCTTATATTATGCTAATCGATATATATAACGAAAACGAAACGAAACTTTAATCCATTGTATTTACAATGTATAAGCTTTTGATTCAACCAATTTCTCCCTTAAAAAAAATAAAAAAGTTCAACCAATTTCATTTAGGTAAGAATTACACCTTCACGGGTTAGCAACTTTTGGACTGATTTTAGAAGACAGGTGTGAATGCGAATCAAATTTTATATATGCCGATTGATTGGACCATCAAGGGCCCAAGAGTGTCGGGGCCCAGACATACATTTTCTAGTCAAAATCAGTTTATTCTTTTACAAATCTTTTTTTTTTTTTGCAGTTTAATTCAATTCAGAATAATATTAAATATTACTGAAGACTGTCTATATAATAATTCATGAGAAATTTCTTCAAACACGTTTAGATTGTGACAAATATTATCTATCACACCTTTTTGTGTTTAATAAATACGCACATAATAGTCACATATATATGACATCGAAATATCACCATTAAATTGTAATTAAGATCCATAACGTTTCTTAATCCAAACAAACCCCAAACATTTTTCTTTTACAAGATAATTGAGACTCTTGTGCTTTTTTTTCACGATTGATTTTTATTAACAGAAAAGAAAAAACAACAAATAAAATAAAGATGTGATTAGAGTTGTTAACAATTCAAATCCAAGTAGGATCAAGTCTGACCCAAATATGGCTCCATATGAATGAAATCGAATTGGGTCAGACCTGGCTTGAATCTAAAATTTAAGAATCCAAGGTATCTTCTCATAAACAAGCAAGAAATAATTGAAATGATATTGATAAAATTAACTCACGTTGTTATATGATAATATTAATGAAATATTAACTCAATTCTTGTTAATTAATGATAAAATATTATTAATAGGTAAAATATTATATACATATAGATTAATTTTTCAGTAATTAACGAATTCGAATCTTTAATTGATCGAATCAACTTCTATCCATATCCAGTCCACATGTTTCAAATAAGAATCTTTATAATCGATTTAAATCTATCAAATCTTTAATCCAATTATGATTCAAATAAATCGAATCAAATACTGATTAAATTCGAATTAAAACTCACCCAATGATCCCCCAACCCCTAAATGGAGTGGAAAACTAAAATTAGAATGGAGCTCTGGCTTTGCTTGCAGAAGAAATTGATTGATAGATAGGCCTATGGATCTATCTAGAACAGCTTACAAGTGGTTTTTTCAGTTGATAAGTGTACTGTTTGCCTACCACAACCAAAAAAATCTTCAAAGGGTGGACCAATATTTTTTCAATAGCTGTTTTAACATAATCAATTAACTACACTACACATAAAATAAATATTATATAAAAATTTAAATAAATCAAACTCATTCCTACTTTTTCTGCACATAAACTTGAAAAATCTTTCAAACATCTCAAATCCAGAACTCTTAGAATCAAACAAAATAAAGACTTTAAACAATATTCGCAAATTCATATCGATATTTTTCTTCTCCATCTCATGATATTCACATTAAAAGCAAGGCTGGAAGTAAACAAAGAGAATTTATTAAAAAACTACAAAAAAAATAAGATAGGAATCTGAGAACAAATACATTTGTAACTAACAAACTGCTTATTTCATGAAGGACATGAATGCTAAAATAAGGTACATAACATGATCTTAGTTTCTGAGCTACAACTAATGGCATAAATGAAGGTAAAGAAACCAATCTATTCCCTTCATAATATGCCAAGTTAAGTACGCACCCCTAGAGGGCCTTTCCAAAACGATGACAAACCTATAGATTAAGATTTGTTTGGCGGCGCTCGAGTTGGCGGTAAAAGATCGTTTGTTGGAGAAGGTTTTGGCAAAATATTCAACGACATCTTCCGCTGCATTTCATTTCCTGCCATAAACAAAAGGTATAAGTATGCATTTCAATAACTTGTTAGATAATTTGACATATCTAGACAAGAAGGCGACATATGTAACAGCATGATTAATCCGAAGAATAAGTATGTAGGGAACAACCGAAAAGCAGTGAAGTTTGGAAAAGGGTAGGGAATAACCAAAAAAAATAGTGAACTTCGAAAAAGGTAACTAGAAATCACATATTGGAGTATTTGTGGATACTCTTAGATTAGACTTTAGAAATAATACGAGATCTTTACTGCCCTCAAAACGCAAACAGATTGCCAGACAATTTAATTCCATAATTTTTAATTTATACTTCAGAGATCTCAAGCCTTGTGACAAAATGCATGTGTCGAACGGTTCAATGAAATAGGGGAATCTCTAAGTTAGATGCACGGGTATTCGTTAACACAAAATTTAACTGATTTTATTTTTGGTACAGTAAATCAGTAATTGAAAAGATTCCACCCATATATGGTAAAATCAGAGACCGAACATTATTTCTAACCAAATTATACCACTTTACACACTCCATGTTGTAGAGTTGGTGACCGAGGTAACTCAGACTGTCCCTGATAAAAGACCGTTTACGAATTCATCTACGGCACCAACAGTTGAACATAAGTTCATGGACAATGAATAAGATGACATTTGACCATTCTTAAGAAACATCAATCATGCACTTCTTTCAGCTACATATATTTCTTAAACTACGACTACATTATATAATGTCAAGAACTCTTGAAGTTAATTTAAACATCCTTCTTAGCACACCTTATTGCAATGCATCAGCTTACTACGTGTCAACAGCCATGGTCATTATCATTCCCCAATGAAGAATTTTTTCTTCATGGTAATTTTTTCCTACGTTAAACAATTCTGTTCATTAACAAGATTTGTATGTTATTATTCCATGTTTTGCATCATGTACATCTGAACAATTGGCATCATGAGCACTCAGTGCATCAAATACATGAACATGACTGTTTATTAATTACTTGACAAGACATACAAAAATCTCCATAGTTTGACTTTGATGCATATATGCATATATCTTGAGATATATTGGGGAAATTAAACCTTTTACAACTTCGAAACAAAGACACGTTTTTTCTTCAGAAGGATTTTTTCTTTAAGCACTGCCACAATAGCTAGGTACTAGAGGTATTACTCATTTCTAGCACGAAATGCCATAAATGTTAGTATTAAAACTTTAAACAAGAAATGAGATAACATGGATTATTTCACAGAATATAGCCAAGTGTCAGCTAGTACACCAATCTTTGACCAATTTATTCATTTTGCATGCCAATATGTAATATGCTTTCTGGCAGTTTAGTTACAGTGATGCCAAAGGGTCATAGTAATGGGCATATAATTAGGAGGAAACAAAAACAAACCTTCCTCTAATGTCAACTGGATTGCCCTCTTCTCCAAATCCACGGCATGCTTACTAAGTTCAGCAGGGGATAAATGCAATAGCTCTGATGCAAATCACATGAAACAAACAGCATTAACTGTGACCGTCAAATTATGGCACACAGAACATCCACCAAATTCATGAAACACAAGACTCACTCTGAATATACTCTCTTTGGTTGGCCTCGTCACATTGCTTCAGAAACTTCTGAAGGCGAATATAGCGCTCTGTTCTTAGCTGATCAGTGGTGCTCTTAGAATCAACATTACGAGGAAGCACGGGGGAAACCTTAGCAGCTTGCTTACCAAAATAACTGGGAACTGAAGGACTAGCACTTGAAAAAGCCATGATTGGTGACATATTATTTGATGCAACTATACTATCTCTCACCTGACTTGGCTTTTGAGGGATTTCTTGTTGCGATTGAACCATTTTCTTGGATTGTACAGAATCTGAAAATTTTTCAACATTGTTCTGAAGCCTTCCCCTCCCAAGTTCTAGCTCAAATCTCCTGCGTGCATTCATGACATTCTCATTTGTACCATTATAGGCCAAGGATGGAAGACTCTGGGAACTCGAAGGGCGCTCTGGAGTAAGTCGCTTAGTCCCACAAACCTTAACCGCGTCAACGCTTGATTTCCCTCCTCCATGAGGTACACTATCTTCCTGCTTATGAATTGGTCCTACATTTTCGTTCTGCACATCTCTCAGTGCAGTTTTTTTTAGCGTGCCAGCTAATTGCTTATCAACAACTCCATTACTGTTACGTGCTGTATTGATCATTTGGGATGTCGATAGAAGTAAACCTTCTTGAAAGTAACTCCACCACAGTATCCAAAAAAGGGCCCGAACACTAATGAAACGCAAATTAGTTAACAACTACTTCTGCAAAATTGTAACAGTTCTCATAGCAAAGGACTACAAGTACGAAAGTTTTAATGTAAAGATTCCCCAAACGAATCAACCAGTTAATAAATATTTCAAAAGTACCAACTCGTTCAATAACAACTTTAAAAGCATTTAGTTTGTCCTAATTAGGAGAGGAAGAACATCTAGGCTTTGTCTGAATCTAGGATTTTAGTGCAAGTAGAACACGACAGTTTTTTTTCCCTCAAGTTCAAAGATGCATTTTTGTTCTCTTAAAATCTAAAGTGTTTCCTTTTTCTCACTAAAATCATTTGACCAAAAATAGAACTGGTTTCCAGCAAACAAACTAAAGATAATTCAGAGTTCCATTAATTGCCACTTTGGCCAACTTTTCTCAGTAAAACACATTTCTCTTAGAAAATTTCGTGAGGGTTGTTAGCTGACATTCAACAACCAAATCCAAATTAATTATTTTTCAAGTTTATGCTGAGCGTAACTCTCTTAATTAAATTCTCGTATATTACTTCCATAAATTTAATAACCAAAAAAAAAACTAAATAACAGAAATTCAAAAGGCAAGACACACTTAAACCTTAATTACCCAAGATAATAAGTAAAAAAAATCCAAAACCCCCAAATTATTTCAAAATTCAGTTACAAGCATATATGCAAAACCCTCAATTACATAGATTAAAGAAAAATGAAAATTCAAATAAATCATTTCAACCCCCGAGGCGTGAAATTCAATGACTGGAAGTGAAAGAGGGACTCAGCTAAAGCGAACTGGAGAGTAGTAGTAGTAATTGTAGGGTACAAGAGGGGGTCTCACCGTAGAGTAGGGTTTGCAACAGATCCGAGAGATAGAGAAAGAGGGAAAAGAGACGGCGCGAGAGAGAATAGGAGGTTTTCAAAAAAGAGAGCGCTCAGGTCATTTATTTATATATACTATGCCTTTTAAGGGATTTGTTAATTCGGTTCCTATTTCTCAATTTGTAATTTCTTTTATATTCTTTCTAGAAGAATATCAACTTAAATTTTTCCGTCACAAACATTTTACTCTCTCCTGTTTATATTAATTGGCGCATTTGCCAAATTTCTATGTTCCATATTATTTTATACATTTGGGTTTCAAATGCAATTTTTTTCAAGATTGCCCTCTCTTATATTTAGATTCGGAAATTCAAAAGTCATTAATAAAAAATTGAAAAAAGTAGAAAGAACATGTATGGACTGGTTTAGGAAGGGTATTTTTGACATTTTATTATGTGAAAGTGATTAATCATGAGGTTTCTTATCTGAACAATGTGTGTGAATGTGTTTATTAATTTTTTTTCATTTTAGTATATTAAGATTTTGGGTAAATACTACTTTTGGTCCCTCTTATCATTAACTTTTTACAGAGTGGTCCATCTTATATTTTTTTTCCCACTTTAGTCCCTACTATGAATTATTTGTTTCACTTTAGTCCCTACTATGAATTATGTGTTTCACTTTAGTCCTTATCAGGTGGTTCCGCTAACACGTGACATGCATATGAATATTTTTTAGGGCATTTTCGTCCGTTCACTATTGAGACTATTTGAGATATTGTTTAATTGGTGAGCAATTTTGGTGTTTGAAAAAGATTTTAGGAAAAAACTTTAGTTTGGAACGAAATGTACGATTAAGTTGGATTGGAATGAAAGCTTAATTTGGAAGAGATTATATATTTAATTTTTTTTTTTAAATAATTAGAAAGACGAAAATATTCCTGTTAGTTTACTTGAAATGACCAAATTCCCCTCATGAGCATATCACATGTTATCGGAATCGCCTTGGACCACTTGAAAAAGACTAAAGTGAAACAAATAATTAATAGTAGGGACTAAAGTGGGAAAAAAACATAAGAGGGACCACTCTGTAAAAAGTCAATGATAAGAGGGACCAAAAGTGATGTTTACCCTAAAATTTTCATAGCCAGCTAGATCATAAAAGTCAATTAAAAAAGAGTATTCTCTCCCTTTTTTTTTTTTTTTTGTCGTTTTGACACGGATTAAGAAATGTAACAAATAGCCACTTTTTTAAAGTGAAAATTTTAACGTATATTTTTAATCAACTAATTATAATATTAATAAGAAGAGTAAAAATAAGTAAACTTGATAGAAAAATATTAATTTTACATTAAACTCCTAATACGACAAATAAAAGTAAATTTGGTAAAGCATTTGTTTTCTTACTCTAGCTTCGGAGCCCAGATCATTTTTTGTTTTCTTCTTTTGGACCATTCAATAGGCCTCCTCTTTGCGCACTAAAAGAAATAGGAAATTGCCATATAGTCCAATATTTTCATGTAGCAGATGGGAAGAAATTTGCTTGATTCTATAGGATCACTTGGACATCCCTATAATTATTTTGTGCATGTTAAATTTTTTGTTGATAATTGTTAATTCTTTTAAATTAAATTGATCGCATTATTTATCAATAGCCTAATATACATGATCTTTTCGAAGCTACAACTGATGAAGATTGGCTAAAAATCAAACATTTCTTTTAGAAAAACAGTACATATATCTGTACTTAATACAAGGAATTAATGCCAAACAAATAAATACAAAATATATTTACTAACAAAATTAGTATTAAACTAATACAAATTAAAAATCCCCAAACACAAATATGCTATATTCATTCTGTCATTTACTACATTCCCTCTTTTACTAAGTATGTTAAGCACAAACAAAAACTCTAAATTACAACCATACTATTTAATTAAATTTAACTACATAATATGTTTAAATTTTAGCATCGATTCTTTGCAAAATTAATTTCTTACTATGTATATAATTTGTCGACAATGCTGAAACAAGAAGCATTTATCTTGCTCTTATACTCTTATATTTTTTACAAGGTTCACGTCGATCCTAATCTAATATTCATCATGAGTTACTCATTAATTATTTATTCAATTAAATATTGGTTGAGAGATGACGCTTCGTGCAAAATAAGAAATAAAATTAGTAAAACTTATTGCTACTAATGTTGTGGTCTCCAAAAGTTAGGGACCAAACGTGCATGGTAGGTAGTCATGACCCGACTCACTCCAATATGTCCGAAAAATTGCACGGCAATTCAAAATCCCATTTGAGTTTGGTTTGGTTCATCATATATAAAAATCGAATTTGAATAACATTTATCGTCTACTAATATTTACAACTTGGTTCGATAAATTAAAAAATAATGAAAAAAAATATATAGGCTACTCAAGCTCAATTTATATATGAGCTAATGTCTTTTTTATCCTTGTGAAAATATGGATAATGTTCAATTTATCTCATTATAAAAGATTTAAAAAAGAGCACTTTAGCCCCGTAAAAAATTTAAAGGAGAAATTTACCTCCTTCAACCGGAGCAACTCACTCGCTGAAATTGAGAGTAACATGAAAAATATTTTTATAACATAGAGGGTAAAGTGTCACGTTTATCATAATGCAGGTGGTAAAGAGCCACATATAAGATAGATAGTTTTTTTAATTCATATTTTTTAAGTTAAACAATATCAAGGATACATCACGGAGGCGCTGTGAAGTTTTTATAAAATTATAGGGAGCAAAATGCTCATTTTCAAATCATAAGGGATAAAATGAATAAATGAATATTAAACATATCACATATAATTAAATTGCCATTAACACATTTAACATATGGCCTTGCAGAACTTGTGTGGACTTAATTTGTATAAAATTAAAATTTGAACTCAAACACAATCTTAAATTCGATAAGCAAAATGTAATCAAACCTCAATAATGTTCGTTTAATTAAACCTAGCCTATATCAATTGGGGGTCCTTATGCAAATAAAGTAATTTTGTCTAACTCAAAACTTTGATTAATACGTGGTCCTGTCCTCTAGTATAATTTATTATTTTATTATTTTATTATAGTGATAATGTAGGAATTTGTGCAACGGCATCTTTGGTTTGTTAAGGGACAGCTGCCCTACAAAAAGTTGCAGGGTTGCCAGTTCTTCAATGTAGGTATATTCTATTATTATTATATATTCACCACAAAATCCTTTATTTATACCAATTTTGACAACCTATTTTGTACTCTATATTAGAAATTTCATGCAGAATATAATCATACAAATAAATTTTGTGGAATAAAAATACCACATAATAATTTCCTCCGGATTTCTTAAAACACACAAAGTATCTTGCATTTTTTATTACATAACTTTCTTCTCTTGGAATTGTCTCTACCCCATATTACTTTAAAGCCTTTGACCATAGCCAGTTTGGACTGTTTTTAAATTGATTTAGAGTGCGTTCGGTTTACACAATAAATTAAGATTCAAAAATTAATAATGTCTATATCACATATTTGATTTGACTGATAGAAATTTTTTTTTTTTTTTTTTGGTTTCCCAAGGGTTTAATCCCTTTCTAGGCGGGTCGGACACATTAAGTGGTTACCTCTCCCAACAGGGATTCGAACCTGAGTCCGCTACTTTGTAGTGACTAGTCCCTTCCACTAGACCAATCACCTGTTGGTGACTGATAGAAAATTATACTTTCTTATTTGGCCATATAACAATTGCACCACTTTCCTTGTGACCATTAGAGGATATATTTGATCGGGTTGGTTCAAAAGATTCGATGATTTAGTCAGGGTCTTCACGAGAAATTAATTGATTTTGAGTTAATTTGTATTAAATGTGTTTACATTATATTTATGTAATAAATTTAATAAATTGATTGTGTTTTTTCATAATTAGTTTAGTGTAGTCTGAAAGTTAATTAATGAGTTTGAATTGATTCTGAAATCTGAATGCAGTAAATGTTCGGATTAACACGTAAGCTTGATGCTAACTTAATGACGTCAAATTAAAAATTAGCTTACTTTTAATATTTTCTAATTGTGTATTAACTATCGTACAAAATATTACTATTTAATGCAGAGTTTCATGAAAACCAGCCAAATTGAATTATATCACATAGTAAACTTAAAAAGAAAAAGGAAAAAAAATGAAATTTAGGTCAAACTAAAATAAAATGTGATAAAATAGTAAACAACACATTGTCTATGCAAAGTCAATATGAGTACAAAATATAGAACACAAATTCGATTCATTTGAGCAAATAATATTGAACCATGCAGTCTACAAACCAACAAAACAAAAAAGTCCCCTCAAAATATTAAAACAAAATTGCGATGATTTTTTTTTTTAAATAATTACAAGTGTTACAATTACAAAACTCAATTCTCGCTTTGATAATTTATTTATTAAATCAACTATATTCATGTGTTAATTCCGTCAAACCATACAAAAAAGGAAAATCACAAAAGATTACATATATTCACTGAATATAAAAAGTTATAAATCACCTAAATTGAAATTACGACTAATTAATTTCATTTGTAAAAGAATTAAAAAATTACCATATTTTCAGTTATCGAGAAGACCATAGTGCAATTGGGTTCCAAAAATTTATGGATTTAGATTCCATTCTTCATTAAGTTCCAGTTAGTTAGATATTAGAATTATTTTGAGATTTTTGAAAATATTTGGAAAATATAATTGAAAAAATTATAGTTCAAATAAATATGTTCGATTATAAACTACTCTATAATATTTTCGCTTCGATTAATTAAAAAATAAAAACTTTCCGATATCTTTTGTGAAAACATATCAAAATTTAGATCCATACAAAGAAGGTACTATAATTTTCAACATATATATCAACCAAGAAAAAAAATTACAACATATATATCAACCAAGAAAAAAAAAATTACAACATGTATACTTTTCCAGTTGTATTTATTATTATTCCATGAGGGTGTTCACGTGCAATTACACCTAATCTTAGGGTGCTAGATGTAATTTACCAAAAGAAAAAATTCCGTTGTGACCTTTCTTGTACTAGCCGTTGCTTTCAAAATGTTAAAGATGGGGAGAAAAAATAATAATATGCAGACATATTTCCGTTCTTTACGTCCCTTCTGAAATTCATTTCAACACTACTCAAGAAAAAAACACTAATTTTCACACACACTGAGAGAGAGAGCGTGAAATACAGATTCAATTTATCAATTTCAATCCGTAAATACATCCATTGATTGATTTTGATGGAGTTTTCTCTATAGCCCCTATTTCCTTTTCATAAGAATATATCGTTGAATTGATAGGGGGCTTTTTCTGGGATTCTTGATTTGGAGGTTCATTTTAATTTTTAGATTTTTATTTGAATTTATGATATGGGTTCTGTAGCTTATTTTAATTAAAAGGGTATATGATTAAATCTTTTATAATTTCCAGTAGCTTATTTTTGAAAGATAATCAAGATGGGTGGATCAGATGAGAATCATCAGCGTGTAATCAGACCATCAAACATTCAAGGTAATTTTAAATTTCATACAAATTTGTTTTCTTTTTTAATCTTTGATTATAAACTCTAATTATTTTAATTAATGTAAATTAATTATATTGGTTAATTATAGGGATAGGGAATAATAGAAGGGCTTTGAGTACAATCAATAAGAACATCATAGGAGCTGCTCCATACCCTTGTGCTGTTCACAAAAGAGGGGTTTTTACACAGTATGAAATTCATAAACTTTGTTCCTTGTTAAATAAATTTTTTTATTTTACATTAATGTGAAAATCCTTGATTTGTTTATTTTAATGCTGATTTTGGTTAGGAAAAATGCTGCTAGTAGTAAGATTCCGGTTCATCGTCCTGTCACTAGGTATGTTTTTTTTAAAATTATTATTATCATTGATAATTTAAAGATTTGACCTTTTAAATTTGGTTTTTGATGTTTATTCAGAAAATCTGCTGCACAATTGGTTGGAAAAGAAAAGAAGCCAATACTTAAGGGGGTGTGTTTCTTTTAGAATATAAAGAAGTAATTTCAGTAGTTTTATATTCCCGAATTTAGATTTGAGTTCGGTTTTTGTGTTTTCGCGTGTGTGTTGTTTTAGGAAATCAAGTCACAAGTTCAACCAGTTTTAAGTACAAATCAGTCCAAGGATCCCATTATTATCGATGTAGACGAGAACAAGACAATGGATGGCCATGATGTTCCAATGTTCGTGCAACACACGGAAGCTATGTTGGAAGAAACTGATCGAATGGTATTCTTTCCTCGACTTTAATTAACTTGTATATTTAATAAGTTAAATACATTTTTCTTATGTTTTAAATCGACATAGGATGCTGTGGAAGTCGAGATGGAGGATGTCGATGGTGAGGATTCGGTATTGGATATAGACGGTGGAGATAAGAAGAATCCACTTGCGATCACCGAGTACATTGATGATATATATGCTTATTACAAAAGGGCAGAGGTAAAATCTCCAAAACAAATAATTTAAATATCGGCTAGTTTTCGCGCGTTTTCAAGTAATATTGGTTGTGTTATTACAGAACTCTAGTTGTGTCCCACCAAACTATATGGCAAATCAATTTGACATTAATGAAAGAATGAGAGCTATTCTTATCGACTGGCTGATCGAGGTAATAAAAACCGAGTTTAAAGCGTTCTCTTTTATAAACTAAAACAAATTAAGTAATTATATCCTAATGAAGTTGTATGTTTAGGTGCATTACAAGTTTGAATTAATGGATGAGACGTTATATTTGACGGTCAATCTCATCGATAGATTTCTAGCTGTCCAATCAGTAGTGAGAAAGAAATTACAGCTAGTTGGTGTTACTGCATTGCTTCTTGCCTGCAAGTACGAAGAAGTTTCGGTACCCGTAATCGAGGATCTTATATTAATATCTGACAAAGCTTACACCAGAAAAGAAGTTCTTGATATGGTACATTATACTTAAATAAATATTTTAATTCTTGAATCTTACTACATTTTGTGGGATTTTAAATGGTCTTGAATTTGCCTGCAGGAGAAATTGATGGTTAATACTTTACGGTTCAATATGTCGGTGCCAACTCCATACGTTTTCATGAGGCGTTTCTTGAAAGCGGCTCAATCTGACAAGAAGGTAGGTAGATATGATTGATTAATAACTTAATTTTACATGATATAAATATTTTAACTTAGTACTGATTTGTTTTGTGAAAATTGAACTAGTTGGAGCTGCTATCCTACTTCATGATCGAACTTTGCCTAGTTGAATACGAGATGCTTAGATTCCCACCTTCTCTTCTAGCGGCTGCTGCAATATTTACGGCTCAATGTACGTTCAGTGGACGTAAAGAGTGGAGTAAAACGAGCGAGTGGCATACAAATTACACTGAAAACATACTTTTGTGAGTCATTTTCTTTCTAGTAAATGTGGATTCTTTATTTAAGCAATATACGAATAATTACTCGATTTTTTATTTTGTAGGGAATGTGCGAAACTTATGGTGAGTTTTCATCAGAAGGCAGGAAATGGGAAGCTTACGGGTGTGCACAAGAAGTATAGTACTTCTAAATACGGCTATGCCTCTAGAGTCGATCCTGCTGTTTTTCTCATAAACGATGAATTTTAGTGGGAAGTGTAATTTGAGCGAGGTTTTCATCAGTAGTCTCTCTGATGTGTTTGGTTGAATCTGTTAGTCGTTTAATATTTTGCCAAAACCTTCTCCAACAAACGATCTTTTTCCGCCAACTCGAGCGCAGCCAAACAAATCGCAATCTATAGGTTTGTTTTCGTTTTGGAAAGGCCCTCTAGGGGTGTGTACTTAACTTGGCATATTATGAAGGGAATAGATTGCTTTCTTTACCCTCATTTATGCCATTCGTTGTAGCTCAAAAACTAAGATCTTATTATGTAATTTTTCCGTTTTTTTTATTTGTCGCTTTGACAAAAAAAATCGTTTCAAGAATTCAATGCAAATTTAATTATTTTCTACCAATTTTACCCTTCTTGTTAATGGTTGTTATTAATGCTAATTAATATTATGATCATTTGATTTAGATGGACTTTTGAAGTTTTTCCTTAAAAAAGTGATTATATATTACATTTCTTAACTTATGTGCGATCCTTCAAAACTACGAATAATAGAAACTACAAATAAAAGAAAAAAATGGAGGGAGTTTATTTTAGCATTCACGTCCCCTTGCTTTTTAATGTTAATACCATGAAATGGAGAAGAAAAATGTCGATATAGGGTAAACACCACTTTTGGTCCCTCTTATCGTTAACTTTTTACAGAGTGGTCCCTCTTATGTTTTTTTTCCCACTTTAGTCCCTACTATGAATTATTTGTTTCACATTAGTCATTTTCAAGTGGTTCAAGGCGATTCCGATAACATGTGATATGCTCATGAGGGCAATTTTGTCATTTCAAGTAAACTAACATGGATATTTTCGTCTTTCTAATTATTTTAAAAAAAAAATTAAATTTCCAAACTAGGGTTTCATTCCAATCGAACTTAATCATACATTTCGTTCCAAACTAAAGTTTTTTCCAAAAAAATTTCAAACACCAAAATTGCTCACCAATTAAACAATATATCAAATATTCTCAATAGTGAACAGACGAAAATGCCCTAAAAAATATTCATATGCATGTCACGTGTTATCGGAACCACCTGATAAGGACTAAAGTGAAACACATAATTCATAGTAGGGACTAAAGTGAAACAAATAATTCATAGTATGGACTAGAGTGGGGAAAAAAACATAAAAAGGACCACTCTGTAAAAAGTTAATGATAAGAGGGACCAAAAGTGATATTTACTCTATTATGAATTTGCGAATAATGTTTAAAGTCTTTACTTTGTTATATTTCTAAGAGTTCTGGATTTGAGATGTTTGAAAGATTTTTTTTTTATGTTTATGTGCAGAAAAAGTATGAATGAGTTTGATTTATTTAAAGATTTTTTATGTGTTGTGAAGTTAATTGATTATGTTAAAAGAGTTATGAAAAATATTGGTCCACCCTTTAAAGAATTTATTGGTTGATAAGGCAAACAGTAGTACACTTATCAACTGTGTTCTAGATAGATCCATAGGCCTATCTATCAATCAATTTCAAGCAAGGCCAGAGCTCGAATAAAAGATTGGAGTAATATACCTTTAAACTATGTATATTTGAATATATAAATTAAAACTAGTATTTCGCGAAACTTGTGCTGATACTTCATTTGAATGGGTTCGACCCCATTTTGCGAAATCGTGGATTATATCTTGAGAATCATTTATGTATTTATTATTAATCAGGGGCGAAAGAAGGAGTGGATTTGAGAGAGAATTTCGGAAATCGAGGAATTCAGAACAAAATTTTGACTTTTCACTAGGCAAATTCAGCTTGAATTTACTAGGTATGTATGGAGGTTGTGTATGATTCGATCGAGTTTATCGAATCATAATTGGGGGTCGATTTCGGAAATAGGTGGATATTTTGTTTTTTTAGAAGCAAAATAATTCAATTCGTAAAATCGAAAAATATAGGGGTCAATTTGCAAAATTATCAAAGTCAATTATTATCAAAATTGGGGGTAAATCGGTCTTTTTATATCATAGGAGGTTTTTTATTTTTATTTTTAGATGCAAATTAATTCAATTGGTAAAATCGCAAAATATAGGGGTCAATTTGCAAAATTGTCAAAGTTAATTATTATCAAAATTGGGGGTAAAGCGGTCTTTTTTATATGACAGACGGTTTTTTTTTTGTTTTTGCTTTTTTAGAAGCAAAATAATTCAATTCGTAGAAAATCGCAAAATATAGGGGTCAATTTGTAAAATTGTCAAGTCAATTATTAAAGGTTATAAATGTCTTTTATTAATTGAAGATTATCTCAACTTTTATTTAAAATAAAAAATGGTATAATGGTCTATTCATAGACCGAGTCAACTCGTCGAGTGACATATTAGTTACGCGCGCCATATGTCATGATTTCAAGGTCGTCCCCACGTGAGAGCGAGTTAACTTGCCCGCACCATATAAGCCCCGAAGTTTAGATCCGTACCAAATATCTAATCAACTTTCTGATCCAGTATTCGACATGAAGTAAATTACTTAATTATATAAATTTTGCATTTTGGAATTACGGGTGGATTTACCTAACTAAGTATTAAAAATTATTTATTTTTTCCATATATTTTTTAACTTTAGAACTCGTGTGTTTATAACCCACAAATCTAAAGTCTAAAATACTTAAGTTTTTAAGTAGAACTTGAAAGAAATAGGAGCATTACCTTTCAAAGGTCGGACAAACCCGAGCTTGTTGGAGAATATCCTAAATGTTTGGGGACAAAATAACAATATTGGTCCTTTAATTTTTGTAGAATGCGAAAATGAGATACTTTTAGACAAGCAATTTACGTACTGCATATTTTTAGTTGTTGCAATTTTTGGCCTCTGATCCGCAAATTTTATCCTAAATTTACCGAAAATAAAAAAACTACCACAATTTTTTGGGGAAGAAAGGAATGGAAGAAGATTCTAAATTTTTGTGCCAATAATCAGTATGTACGATAAGAAGTAAAGAGCAATTGAGTGCTAATTTCCCCTCCAATTTAAACTGATTTAGCAAGATAATGTCATGGGTCACGACCTTGTGGCATCCAGTGACACAAAAGCCTCAATTTGTTTGCCTTCGTGGCAATTTTAAGATACTGATTTTACTTGTTGCGTGTTTAGGACAAAAATTGCAAGAAAGAATATTAAAATTGGAAAACATAAAACATAAATGATGTAAATTATATGTTTTAACTACAAGTATACCGTTTTCGCGTCATTTCAAAAGGTAAAGGACTAATATTGCTTTTTGCCATGTTGTGAGTCCAAAAATTAGTTAAGAAAGTTTGAAAGCGTGAGTTAAATAAAATTATCAAATTATCAAATTTTTTTGAAAAATATTAGCCTGAATTTTGAAAGTAGAGATTTTACAGGATTAAAAAAAAATCTAATATCATATCAAGATTGTGGGATTTAAAAATTTGATATCGGAGCAAAATTTGGATCCCACCATAATCTAATCTAACATAAATAAATTCAGGTCTAAGTCGAGCCTAATCCAAACAAAATATGACCCATTAACACCCCTAGGTTATTGAGCCCAAACATATAGTACTAAGTAGGGCTTGCATGACGTGAATTATATTTCAAATTGGACGTAATTGGCCAAGATTAATCATTTACACGATTAACAAAACAAGGGTAACTAGACAAAAATTATTGATATTTGTTTCACAACTTTAGTACATATAAGTATATAACCATTTCCACTCAAAGTTGTTCTTTTTATAATTGAGATCATTTTTTTTCTGACCAAGTACAATAAATACTTCAGGGTACGTACATATGTTGGTTGATTTTTTTTTACCTCAAATGAAAAGGTTTTCAACTCGTGAGTTGAGCCGAATGATTATGCGATTAAGTGTGAGTTTGGCCGAGCAGTTAGAGCTCTTAAAAGCACTTCTAGAATTCTATTGTGATTTTTAAAGTATTTGGCCTTGATTATTGAAATTACTTTTGCTTAATCATGATTTTCATGGTGTTTGGCCCTCAGAATCATAATCACTTTTGAGATATCGAGAAGCAAAAAAATAACTTATTTTATAAGCTACTAAAGTGTTACTTTTGTAAAAGCTATTATACTCTATAATTATTTTTTATTATAATCAATTATTACCAAAATCAATTTTAGTAAGATTAATACTCTTATAATTGATTTCAAATCGCTAGGCCAAACTAACCTTTAAGTGTTTAATCTTTACACTTCCTATACATGTCCATTCTTTATTTGTGCTATTATTGTACTATTATAGTATTATGTATTGTTTGATTGTGGGCGTAAAATCTATATTCCAAAACCTTTCAAAAGTATTTCATCGAAATTCTTACCGGAATGATAGTAGATGAGTGATCTAGTGAAATAAACTAGTCTCCACTCTCCACAATACAACAAACCTAAATTCGACTTCTAGCTAGGAGATATCACACGTAGTGTATTCAATGTGCCTCGAAAATGATTAAATCAGGTTTAGGACCTAAATACACTTCGAAAACAAGAAGAAATAGGAAACACAAAACGACTACATAATCATATGTTCTTTATATTGAATTTTGATGAAGCATTCTGTTTTTATTATGCAGAAACAAAAAGAGGGAAGCTTATAGAACTAGTTTGAGAAAGTTTCTGCTATCCAATCCTAATAGAAGCAGAAGAGGTCAGCCATCTTTTTTCTTTTCAGCAGAATACGTTTCTTCATGCAAATTATTGACGTCATGTAGCATTTCAGATGCACCGGCATCATTATAGCTACTCGACTCATCATTTTCGTTTATCTCGTTTAAGTCCTCTTCAACTCGATAATAAACCTTCAAAAGTAGAAAACCGCATATAAGAAATACACTTTGATGTGTGATGTCAGAGACTAAATAAAGGGAAACAATGAATGCATGAAGTGAATCAACCTTCAGAGTAGTAAACAGATTTTAAACATTCAGAGACCACTTTAGATGAATTAATACACAGTGCACATACCACACATGTACGAGGAGGAGAAAGCACTTTGAAGGAATTGGGACGGTTATTAAAATTTGTTTCTGGAACACCTGGAACTCCTTCAGGGTTTGTGAAATGGTCTACATCGTGGCCTACCTGCCATAATAAAAAAAATTCATATCAAAGAATTATGAAAATAAGAAAGTAAGTTATTTGAAGAAGATATGCCGAAAAAAAGTAATCAAATGTCAACCAGATAATAAGCTCCAAGGCTGACCAGTAATAGGAAAGGGGCACAAAAAAATATGAGTTCGCTAACACCAATCAATCACCATAAGTCACAGATTCTGCACTACAGGAAATAGCAGTAGGATGATACTCTTGTAAAGTTTAAGCATGTTTAAAATGTCTAACAAAAGAGATTTAGAAAGAACTCTACACCAACAGGAACAGGTGATTGGTCTAGTGGAAGGGACTAGTCACTACAAAGTTGCGAACCCAAGTTCGAATCCCAGTTGGGAGAGGTTCCCAAAGGGATTAAACCCTTGGGAAACCCAAAAAAAAGAAAGAACACTACATAATTTATAACTTGGCCTCCACAAAAATTAAGACAAAGCAACAATAATCACTTCTTGGTCAAAGGGGGTAAACTTCTTTGGTGGGAAGGAAAGGGGGAGGTATTTTTATTTAAGTACAAGGTCCTTACTCTTCCATGTCCACCAAATTCCCAAGCATCACTGTCCAAAGCAACTCTATATTTTCCGGGCAAGTCACAACCAACTTTATACCTGTATAAAAAATGTAGATATATGAAGGTTATAAGAAAATCTTATATTAAAAACGGGATAATTACCTTCACACTGCCCGATCTTTGGTGAAATTACAGAAACATTCTTTGAAGTGTTTGGAATGTCAATGACACCCATACTTTCTAGTTTTATCCTTAAAAATAAATTCCATATATTATTAAACTTGAGAAATAGTAATTTAATATTATCGTGCTGCATTACTTGGTTGTATTGGTATTCCTGCACAAATTAGATTTGCAGGTGTCAGGCAGGTGAAGTTAGTTTTTCTTTTTCTTTTTTTGGTTAATTTTTTTTTGGGTATTATTTTACAATATAGATTGATCCATTCAAATTTATTAGAGTTCAGTGTTGACTCAATTATTCAAGGTTTTTCTGTTAGGAAGTTGTGGTACCGACACCTCAATACAACTAAAGTAGAAATGAGAAAACTTGAAGAAATGAGATAAAACAATTGGAGTCGAGCAAACCGTAGAAGGATTTCATTATCGCAAAAGGATTACAACACTTTGAATAACAAAGGAGAGACACATATAAGGATAAAGCCATTTTGTTGGCATTTCTTCCTTATTAAGAAAACCTTCTACACCAAGGAATCGAAGTCAAAATTGACGACTCTCTTGAAGTGTGTAGAAGAGTTTAGGAGGTGGAATTACTTAGCAAAGAAGTAATCTTCAATGCTAAGTAATTAGAAGTCAAAAATGGCGGCTAAAAGGATAAGGAAGAAGTAAAATCGAACTTTTCTTCCTCCAGTCAACAATTATGGCTAAGAAGATAAGGAAGAAGCAAAATCGAACTTGGCTACTTAACCTCCTCAAGACTTCTATAAATATGTTACATTAGTTGTAACATTAGAAGAGTGGTGAAAATGTAATCGAATCCCATTTTGAGAGAAAAATAGGGATTGTTTCCCACTTGAGAGAATAGCATTGAGAGAGGGTGAAAAATATAGAGAGAATAAAAGTGAGGTTTCTCCTAATATATGTGTCTCTCCTTTGTTATTCAAAGTGTTGTAATCCTTTTGCGATAATGAAATCCTTCTACGGTTTGCTCGACTCCAATTGTTTTATCTCATTTCTTCAAGTTTTCTCATTTCTACTTTAGTTGTATTGAGGTGTCGGTACCACAACTTCCTAACATTTTCTTTTTTTTGTTGTTGTCTTGCAATGTTATGATTTACAAGACTAAAATGTCATTCTGTAGAAAGCATTAAACTATTATTGACTAAATCTAACAGCAAAGGTGTTTGTATAGTTTTTGAAAACCCAACGGAATGACTCAGTAATTTCACCACCTTGCAAGGATCGTGCAGGTAATTATTAGTCCTTAAAATGATTAGACAATTGAGCATCACGAAAATATGTAGAAAAGGAACTAAGCAAGTAAAGTGCTTCAAGAAGAGTAGATACCCTTCATAAGTATTTTCTGGGTGGAAGTTAAACACAAACACTAGATCTCCACGTTCAAAAACAATAACCTGTGATATATGTAAACATTAACTTATTCAAGCAAATTAATTCCATGCACCAAAAACAAAAAGTATCTTGCAAAAGCTTAATAACATTGTGCAAAAAAAGTACTTTTACCTTGTTATCTTCATCCGTACTGCTCACAATCTGTTTTGGCGATGCAAGAAACTTAAAATTTTCATCCAGTAAATTCATGGCTTTGTTAAAGGCATTCAGAAGCTGCAGTTTTCTATCACAAGTTAGAATATGAAAGATCGAGATACACTTATCCAAATGATAAATATGTAAAGGCCAATTTCAGTGAAAGGTGCATAGTATGATGTGATGAGTGTATCACAGATAGGATAGGATGGAACTTTGGTTTTTTGTTCAAGGTATAAATTTGAGATTCATTTGATCATATCAAGAATTTGGACTAGAGCAAACCTAATGTACAGTAAAAAAGGTTCAAACTTTTCATAGATAACATTTCAATTTTCTATCAAGCCATTTCATGAGTTCGAGTAAATACAATGCCAATGGCCCAATATTTAACTAGGGAAGTTTATGAAGCAATAGGTTGAGATGGTTGTCAACTACAGATTTCTCTAGTAATCAAACTATTAAAAGCTCAAAACCATGGCAAACATATTATCAATGGACAATGTACCTTGAATCTTAAATGATCTGTATCCATGAGGTCCCATTGGCGTCTACATTTATCGTAACTCCAATCATTGCCTTCTCTAGGAAAGTCAATCCAGTCTGGATGTCCAAACTACAATAAATATAGATTGTATTACAATTCAGCTTGTTGTCCACATACACCAGCGCGTAAGCAATATTCTTGCTGCCAAAAACTTTACTGTCTACAAGAAATTCGAAACTTTAGTGTCTATTTACCTCGTTCCCCATAAAACAAAGGTAACCCTCTCCTCCTAATGCCATTGTTAAGAAATGAATCATCTGCAAAAGAGATTAACGATTTTACACTAAGGCCAAAATCTCCAAGACAATGTGCACAAAAGGGCCGAAAAGACCTTATGAAGTGCAATTCCTCGTTCAATTACTGGAGAAGCCTCAGTCAAACTGGACATACCAGAATACATTTCTTTGTCCATCAGGGTAAATGCAATGGTTTTGTCACCCACAATAGCCTACTCAATTACTCATAGCACAAACCAAAAAGTAATATAAGAAATTGAGATATCAAATCACCGGGTCTACTAATGAGATTAAATATAAGGAGAAGGAGAAACAAAAACCTGATCATGGCTCTCAGCATAAGCTACACACTTTTCAGTGTGTCTCCTATTTGTCAAACTCCAAGTTATTTCGTTCATTGACCATTCTTCATCTTTTTTATTCTTCAAATAGTCAATCCACTTGTCAGGAATGGCCATTGCTAGGCGGTAGTCAAAACCAATCCCGCCCTCAATGACAGGCCGACCAATTCCAGGCATGCCTGAAACATCTTCCGCAATCACAATTGCATCAGGCAAGATACTGTGAATTAGATTATTGGCTAACATCAGATAAACCACGGCATCAACATCTGTGTCCTCGCTAAAGTACTCGTTATAGTTCCCAGTAAATGCCATATTTATTCCATGATGATGATACAACATTGAGGTTACTCCATCAAATCGAAATCCGTCAAACTTAAACTCATCTAGCCACCACCTTAGATTGGACAGAAGAAACCGAAGAACTTCCCAATTCGCGTAGTTGAATACTCTGCTGTCCCACAACTTATGATAACCTCGGTCTCCAGTGTGAAAGTATGATTCTTGAGAGCTTTGACCGATATCAAAACCATTAAGGCCATCAGTAATATTGTTACTTGCATGGCTGTGAACAACATCCATCAACACTTGAAGGCCTAAGCTATGTGCTTTGTCAATCAAATACTTAAGGTCTTCAGGTGTCCCTGATCTACTGCTCACTGCAAAATAGTTTGTGACATGGTACCCAAATGATGCATAGTAGGAATGCTCCATTACAGCCATCAACTGGACTGCATTATAATTGTTTGCTCGAATGCGAGGCAAAATTTCATCTGCAAACTCCCTGTATGTATTTACACGGGGTTCTGAACTACTCATCCCAACATGTGCCTCATATATTCGTGGTGCCTCTGGCTTAGGTGGACGAGGGAATTTAAACTGGTACCTGCAAGGTTATTGAAATTAAAGATTGCTTACTGCTTTTTAATTATGTTTCATAGGACAGAACTGATGCTCCGCTTCCTATCAAGAAATTCTTTCAATTGGTGATAAATGACTTTCTTCTTGATGAAAATTGTGTAAACCATGTGAAAGACCTACAACAACTTATCTACAGAAAATCTAAAGCAGAACAGGTTTCGTTTTCAACCATAATGATTTAATTGATGCTGATATATGATATACCTTTGTGAAGGCGGTGGGTCCCAGTACACACCATCATAAGGGGCAGCAAATCTTGTAGGATCCTGAGTGGCATATTTTATCCAGGCAGGGATTCGATCGACCCAAACTCCATTGCTATGCTTAAATCTGAACTTGACCCTTGAATTGTGTGGAATAGCTGGATTCCCACTACAATCAGGAATTCTGATACTCCATACACCAAATTGATCCTTCTCCATCTTGTGTGCGGAACCATTCCAACCATTAAAGTCACCAATAACTTCTGCTTCCCTGAGTTATAAAAAAATTTAATTGTGAGGCTATGACTATGACCTGAGATGAATAAAATACGTCGATTAATATCAGAAACGCATTTCGTGACATGAAAATCAAATGAAAATGCAAAACCAGAATAATCATACACTAACGAGGAACTCTTATATCTACGAACTGAACTGAACTGAACTGACTCACTGTGCAGCAGGGGCCCATTCACGGTACACAATGCAACCTTCTGCTCGGTTAAATCCAAATTTTGTATAACCTGGAAACATAAAGACATCTTCTATAGTGCAGAATCCATTTTGTGAATATCCTATGGTGGAATTCGATTCATGAGGTCCTTGGACCTCATAAAGTCGCATTGATTTGAAAAAAATATATAAAATGTTGCATAAATATGAACAACAGAAAGTAATGTAACAGTCGGATATGTTCAATTTTAAAATGGAGCATATCACCATCAACAGAAAATCTGAAACTCGGATAGCACTCTAAAATATTCATGATAAACAGATGATGAAATCTATTTCTATTCCAGCATTACCTTGTGCGAATTCCTCAACAGTTTTCTCATGTTTCTCAATGAGCTTTTTTTGGTCTAAATATCTTCTCATTCTGTATCTAAAATGATCTTTATAAGGTTCCAAGGATGGATCCAAACTAACGAGGCCAACATTTTCGCTGTTCACCTCCATATTTGATATTGTAGGATGGTCAGTCAGAATTGCCGAGATAGATGAACTGCACGTCTAGTAAAAAAACTACATTATGTCAACATATTCTTTTAACCCGAATTTCAACGTTTTCTGAAGCATCGGATGTTGATAATTGAGGGAATTCCCAATGATAACATCACAATCGGAATTCTCAAATTTACAATCAATTTCAGCTCTAAAAGTAACCATACCTTTCGTTGTTCTATAATACTAAAGGGGGAACTGGTTCTGCTATTTTTCAGCAACTTTGTAGGTTTAAAGACAAGTCCCGATGGTTGTAATGATATGATGCACCTGCCATTGATTGAGGCCTGTCAAAAGATTTGCACAATAGGTTTCAATACAATTCAGAACTATATTTATCAAGATAGACAGTACATCAATCTGCTGTTGGACCACAAAGGCAATTTCGAGCTCAAATAAGTCCAGAAAAACAACAGCAAAATTCCATATGGAATTAATGTGGTGAGGCAACAGGAGAGATTAAAGGCATAAATTAGTATTCTTTTCCACCAATCATAATAGTTATCGTCAACTACTCTTTCTATCCTCTTCTCTCCATTTTCGATTTTCTCATTAAACTCTTCGTCACACCAGACGCCAAGTCCTTATCTCTCAAAATGAAAGATTTTGCTGACTTAATCAACAATATACTGAATTTGGAAACTTGAACGAGTTATATCATTCAAATATTCAATCAAAACATGTATCAGAAATTTCTTGTTTTTTCTTGTTGTCAGCGTTCTTTAGTGAAAATTTGCATAATCTTATTTAGATCATATTTTAGACCAATTTGCCTAACCTAACTACAAATTTTTTTTTTTTTTTTTGAAGAGGAAAAAAAACCCTGCTTATACATATGGAGTACCAATTACAGCTAAAAAGTTATTTATCTCAATCATGAATCCAAATTTTAGCTTCATTTCGCCTTACAGTTAATCACTTGATTAGCTCTCTTCAGAAAATTAGCAAAAAAACAGAAACAAATGAAATTGGAAAAACCTCGCTTATATTTACTTAATTAAGCCCCAAAAAACTTCAAAAAAAAAAAAAAAAAAAACACAGAAGAAGAGAGATTATTAATTACCGCACTTGAAATCGGAGATGATGACCAAAGGGTAGGCACTGAGAAAAGATAGCATGAATTGTACATTTTCTCACTGGAGAGAAGGAATTTTGCAGTTTGCACATGACATGGCATTTCATCGTAATTAATATACACAGCAAAAAAAAAGGAAAAGTGATAGTGCCATATAAATTAAATTAATGCCAGAATAAACATTGGCTGCTGTATTGACATATTTACTCTTCCTAGTTAGACCGGGTTTTGCTTTTTATAAGGGTATATATGTAATAGCATGACCTCATGCTATTTCCAGCTCGAAAGAAATCTGAATTAATGGGTCCCACTTTTCAAACTAAAAGCGCCTCAGCAGAGCCGCACAGGTGTTTTATGTTTGCTTCCTGATTTTCTTTTTATTTTTTAAATAAGTGTTTGCTTCCTGATTTCATTGATTAAAAGATGAAGGAAAGTATAATTTGCTATGGTTAAACAAGTATAAAAAAAATGTTATTAGAAAAAATAATGTTCATAAAAAAAAATCTCCTTTTATTTTTACAAGTAAATTATAAAAGAATATGGTTAAACACCCATAAAATCTTGATTCCCCTAATCGAAATGGTTTAGGTCCGTCCCTGAGCTAGAATACGATTAAACAATAATGAGTTTAGGGGCGGACCTAGACCATTTTGATTGGGGAAGCCAATATTTTTTTGGTGTCAAAATTGATATTATGATAAAAAAGAAAACGAAATTAAGATAAATTTAACAAATTATGAAGAAATATACTAGCATAAGAGTACAAAATCTTAAATGTTCATATGAATGTTCAAAACGCAATCTAGTTAGACATAAATTAAATACATATTACTTATGCAAGATATGAAAATGCAAGATGTGTCATTGTAATTTAAAAGTAAAATTATATTTCAATTTCTCTAATTATAGTCTAACTATGATTTGATAATTCATCACAAATTTAATCTACCGTAGGTCAAGTAACTTAAGCCATCTCCAATCTTGGGGGTAAAGCTAGGGGGAGGGCTTGGGTTTGGGGTAAAAACCAAGTTCAACCATGAGGGTTGAGCTTGGGGTAGGGAATGGGGGTAGAGGAGCTCCTCCCCTGCCTCGCGAGCACTTACACATTGCACATGCGCGTGCACAACAACAAATCAGGTGGCGCCACAAGAAGCATCTCTTTTTTTTTTTTTATTTCTTATTTTTGCTACTTAAACTCGCTATTGACAATAGCGATTTTAATATATTTTTTCCTGCTCAATCCTTGAATAATTTTTGAACATTTTTTTTAATTAATTTATACTTGGGTATTTTATTTGTCACACTTTTGTAAATAAGTTTTTGTGTTAATATTTTAACAAATTAAAAAATAACTTAATTTTAGTAAATCATCAAATATTAATAAATTACAATTAAAGATAATTCATCTTTGATTTTAAATTTAATTAGAATAAAGTTGGATATATATTTAATACAAATTTTTCTATACCACTTGTTGGTCCCAAAGTGGTCAGATGAGGTTTAGAGGGGGAGGGTGAATAGACCTCTGAACCTTAAAAACTTTTTCTCTCTTTTTCAATAAGATGAGTTCGCTTATCAGCAGGGTAATATGACTCAGGTGTTCTTTGCACTAAGCTGATCAGCAGATGAGACTACTTAGCTGATTTAGCTTACCAATCTTATACAATCAGAGTTTCAAACAATGTTGCAGCGGATATGTATGTGTGTTTTTCAAACAATGTTTTCAACTCAATTAAACTTTAAAGATCTTACCCCAAGTTATAAATTCCTCAATTTAAAAGATCTTCTTTTAAAGTATTTACTTAACTTATGAAATATGCAATGCAAGACAAGTAAAGTAATTCACACAATGAATTTTTATAGTGGTTATATGGATAAAAATCCTCTAGTCCAGTCTTCCAAATCACTTAGATCTTGGGTTATACTATAATCACACATATTACAATATACTCTGCTTGCGCCAAATAACAAATGAAATGGCCACAAGTGCGTAGTAAGAAATCACTCAGAAATCCTACTCTCCGAAGCTAGATTGCTCACAAAGATGAGTCTGCACTTCTCATAACACTCAGTATAGAAAATCACTCAGAAGACCTATACTACGAAGTTATATCACTCACAAAGATGGATATAAACTCCTTCAATTTATAGTTGAATGTCAATCAAACAGACAAATGTTTGATCTTTGTTCTTCAACAATTTTAGCTCCGTCAACAGATGACTTTGCTTGTGATCAGACGACTCAACTGATGGATCTTGTTCTAAGGATATGATCTTGATTTGTGCAAGTCCCTCTTCAATCTTCTATTTATACTCACGGATTTAAAACTCTGCCCGTTGAAGATAGGCGATATTACATTTTAATCCTGAGCAACTGTCTTCATTTCAACGACAGCTTTTTCAGACTGATCATTGTACACTCTACTGTACGAATATCTACTTTATGTCAGTCGTATTTAATGCACTCAGCTTCTTACAGTTGGAGAGCTTATTGACTGACTTCACTTAGCTGACGGGATTACTCTGCTGATTCAAGAATAAACACATCTATCTTGACTTGGCTGATAATACCCATCTGATTTTCACTGATCTGATATCCCACTTAACTGATTTGGTCACTTAGCTTCCAGACCGTGAGAAAGGTTTACTAAGCTTTTCAGTTGATAAATTTCTTTTTAACCATTTTAACCTTTATACGCTTTTTGTCATCTTCAAAACCTTCTACTCAAATCTTCAACTTAATTCTTAACTTAACTGATAGCCATTTGGTTGTTCTTGATTTAATAACTTCTTCCAACAATAAACATTAAAAATTAATATATTTAGTTAAATGTGTAAATAAAACTTCTATATTTATGACATCATTTTATTTTTTTTTCATCTACGAATGGATTATACTAACATATATTTATGACATATTATTATTGAAATTCTAGTTAATTTATTATTATGAAAATTAATTTTAAATAAATAAGGAAATAATATATTTTCTTATACATATTGAAAATTATATCCACGTTAAAATAATTATCAAATTTTTGTGGTAAATATTTAATTTTTAGTTATTTAATTTATGAGAGCGAGAATTTCAATTTTGGTACCATAAGTTACAAAGCCAACACATTTGATACCAAAAAGTTAATAGGGCTCGACACATTTGGTACTTTGAAGTAAATTCCAATTTTGGATGGAAAATTGATTATTTTTTTTGCAAATTGATACTATAATTAAAGATTGTTGGCAAAGTTTGCCCCACATATTTTCTGACAGACAAATTTACCCCATTATTGACAAGTTTGAAGAGTTTCTACACCAATTGGAAAAATTGTTAAATTATTAATTTTGTTTAATAATTTATATATATTATTATTAAATCTCTTAAACTAATGAGCTTCCATATATAATATATATAATTCAAATAATATTTTATGTATATTCGAAAAAAAATATATGTAATTTATTAGATTTTTAAAATTTTGAAAAAAATCTTTTAACTAATTATATTTTACATATAATATATTTAAATTAAATAATATTTTATATAAAATATTTTAAACTAATTGTATTTTATATAATATTTATATGAATTGTTAAATATTTTATATAAAATCTGAAAAATAAATATCAATTAATCATTAGATGTTTTAAATTTTGATAAAAAATCTTTTAAACTAATTAGATTTTACATAGAACATATATTAATTAAATAATATTTTAAATTTTTGAAAAAAATCTTTTAAACTAATTAGATTCTACTTATAATATATATAAATTAAATAATATTTAAAATAAAATCTGGAAAACAAATCTTTTTAAAATTACATAAATTTTAATAAATTTATTATAAGAAAATACAAAACCCTAGCACTCACCCATCCACGCCACCCGACCCCACCCCACCCGACACCCCAAGATGCAACCCAAGTCATGGGTTCCATCTTTGGGGGAGGGGGTTGGGTGGGTTTTGTATTTTCTTTAATTATAATAAATTTATTAACCATGATTATTAATATTTATGTAATTCTAAAAAAAATAATTTTCAAATTTTATATTAAATATAATATAATTTAATTATATGTAAATTTTAATTATTTTAAATATTTTTTTGAAATTTAAAAAATATATTAAGTTTAATTAACATTTATTTTTTCAAATTTTATATAAAATATTTTTTATATATATTATATGTAAAATCTAATTAGTTTACAAGATTTTTTTGAAATTTAATAAATTTAATATATATTTATTTTTCAGATTTATATAAAATATTATTTAATTTATATATATTATATATAAAATATAATTAGTTTAAGAGATTTAATAATAATATATAAAATTTAACTATTTTGCAATTATGACTGAAATGCTTCAGACTTGTGAATTGTGGGGTAAATCTGTAGGCCAAAAAATATGTCGGGCATGCATTGCCAACAAATTTTAAGTACTGGACCAATTTTGTATATTTTTCATCAATCTTCCATCCAACTTTGGAATTTTCGTCAAAAATTTGACGGAAGTACAAAATGTGTCGAGTCCCCTTAACTTTTCATACCATAAGTTTAAATTAAGGTGACTTATGGTACATAAAGTGAAATTATCTCATTTATGAGATATTATAATTCATACCAAAGTTCTAAATTTTTATAAGATATTATACACATTACATTACAAATAACCCCTTAGGGGTTGAAAAATTTCGAGGAAGATTTTAATTATAAATTGACCTTACCTCAAGGGTTTCCATAATTTAACAAAGAGGAAGATAATCCCTGAAATGTTCCTGAGTATAAGTTACCCCCATCAAAACGTTAAATAAAGATATTAAATCGATAAAAAAAAAATGAGGTCGGCAAAAAGACGTTTTAAACTAGTGAAAAACGGATTAAACTAATGAATAAAATGAGTGAAAAATGACTTATATAGGTAAGTAACTGCATTTCAAGTAATAGAAAAAAATATGAGATCGATTTACAAATGGACCCAAATTCATTTGACCAAAAAATAAAATTTCATTGTTTTCCCCCAAAACTTATAGTCGAGTTGCACTTCCCCCAAAAAATTACACCAGTACTTCACTTTTCACCATGAACTTTGCGTTTCACTTTCCCCTGAACCCATGTATGTTTAGGATGAGAAGTGCCAAAAATTGAAGTTTATGGGAAAGTGCAATTTTCTCTAAAACACTTATGGTAAAGAATATTAATGCTAGAGAAATCAATATATAATTTGAAAATAGATTTTCAATAAACCCAGACCCAACAATTATTTTCTGATTTTCTCTAATTTCTGATATATTGTTATAGCAAAAAATTGTACTTCGCCGCATTTCTATGCTTTTATTACAGTCCAGATCGATTGATTTCAAATTTCCTTATGATTTCCGGCGAATTCAAAAGAACCGATCGAAGAAGATGAAGTCTCGGGTTGTATTCAGATCTTACGTGATTTCAAAATACTATGTGCGGCACAATCAGAGGAAGAAAAAGATGAATTAATTAAGAACTGAAAATATATACTTCAATGGTGGAGCGAGATTGTTCGTGGGATTGAAGACGGTGAAAGGAGAGGAAAGGAGAATTAGGAAAACCCTATTTTGGATAAAATGGAAAAGAAAATGAAATCCTAGTTGACCTGAGCGTGTACAAATTTGATCCAACGGTCGGGAATGAGATAGTAATCATGGGTCAGATTTGACTTAACTTAAGGGTAAAATGGCAATCTCATTCAAATTGGGTAAAACGAGCAGAATAAATAGTTGGGCCAAGGTCCAATATAGACAATTTAATCCGCCTAACGGGTCATTAAATAGTTGGCCCATATTTTTTTGTGAGACCAAACTAGATATTGTGCCAATTGTTATCAAGGCAAACGAACGGGGCCTTACTTGATTCAATCCCATTTTCAGGGCTCTGGATATTTATTTATTTATTAATTTAATTTAGGGTCTTTATTTGCCAAAACAAAAATATTCTTGAATTTATGGGTTGGAAGAGGCTGAGAAAAGTGCTAGTTTTATTGCTATAAATGTGTTGCGAGCTTTTGAAAATTGCCTCTTAAATAACTGAAATCTAATGCACTTTTTTTTAAGTGAATTTTCAAACTAGTCCGGTCCCAAAACAAGAAATATGCTACCCAAATGGGTAATCTAATGGAAAAATAAGTGTCCTAACTGCCAATTGTGAGACAAAATCGGCATCATTTTTACCATTATTATAGATGTAGGGATATTGCCCATTTTACCTGAGATAGATAATTCCGTTAAATTTATTGGAATTCAATTTCTTAAAAAAGGAGGAATTAGGAAAACAATGGAAAAATTGGTGTCATAACCGCCAATTGTGAAGCAAAATCGGCTTCCTTGTCACTAGTAGTATAGATAATAACGCACATTCCTAAAGTAGTAAATAGGAATATTTAACTAGGATATATTTTTAAATTATACTAAGTTCAGTTATCTCATCAATAAACAGGCGGGGAAGTAAATAATATCTCAAACAACTTGCACTTAATATTAATTCAGATTTAGAATACACCAAGTGGCCAAACCCTAGCTCGCCTAAATTACACTGAGTATAATATAGCCATTAGTTACTCGCGCCGCTTCTCTTTTTTACTTCCAGTAATTTAAATTACTATCGAAACTCTAGCGCCGCCTCCGCAGTTCCGCCGTCAGCCTCCCACCAAACAAACAAAGACCCCAAAATAAGCCCAAATCACCTCATAACCGACTCAGAAACAATGGATAACTCACATGGTCTCGGTTTATGCGCCCTCATCCGTGGCCTCATCAAGAAGTCATGCAACGACCTTTTCAAAATTAATCGTAGGAAATGGTTTGGGTTCGGGTTTGCTTCTTTTGTGTTCTTTTACTATGCATCTACATCATTCATAAGATGTCCAACATTCAAAGATGAGTTTGAATTTAATCAGAAAAATTCTTCCTATTGGATGGATATTTTTACTAGAAAAAGTTCTCATCAGTTTTTAGACTATTTTGCTTTTTTCTATTTTCAGCTTCTTATGTTTTTTTTTTTTTTTTTTTTTTTTTTTTTTTTTTTTTTTTTTTTACTTTATTTTGTTTCGATTATCTACCTTATACTCCTTAGAACTCTGTTGGAAGTATGTGGTGAATTAATGAAATTAGGATATATATGTGGTGTATGAATAAATTGTGTTTTTGATTTAGTCACATTATCTGTATTTCCTGTGCTTTGTACTGTTACTAGCGTTTATATGGTAGACAGGACTGGGTATTAGGTAGGTGGATTAACCATTGCATCCTTAGGAAGTGTGATGGTTATACTCAACAGTAAGGAAGATGGAGGTTTGTGCGATACTTTCACGGCAAATATGGTAACTATTGTTGTATATGATGTCTCAAAGAAACATTCAAAAATGAAATATTGGTTCATTTTGTTCAACGTCCCTGGGGGATTTTAACAGTTTGCATAGCTAAAACATTTGCTCATTATTTCTAGACGGACGAAGTGAGAACTGATGTGGAAGTGAGAGCTGATGGGGAAACTGGTGACCTATTCCCAGTAAACCTTCCTTAGGAAGGTAATTAAATGAAACTATGAACCCATGGGTGTTTTGTGGCCCCTTCAAGTATACCTTTGACATATTCCTCCTTATCCATTTTAGTATATTCATGATTTTCTAATTACCTTTACATTTTGAGAGCTTGTGAACTTCCGAGATCAACAACCTATTATATAGAAGCAAGTCCTATATTAAGCTGTCAAGATGGAAACAAATGTTGAAATGTGAGATATTTTGCTTGAAGGTTCTAGAAACTTCAAGTTTGATCAAGATATTCCATATATAAGTTAATGTCTATTTGGTAGAAGTGTCTAGAATATTAACAATAAATCCTAGGTATCTAAGATAAATGAGGATAAAACTAGAACATATAGATATAAATGAGGATAAATCCTAGGTTGGGGCGGTTTGGGGCGGGTTTTGCGGTCTCAATTATCAACTTTCTTGTATTTTTATTATTTGATGAGTTAAATATAAATGCAATAATTAATTACAATTTTTTGTTTTTATTAATAAATTTAGTAAACTTTCATAGAAAATATAATGGAGATAAAGTAAAATATCAATTAAAATATGATTTTCAATGAATACATTATTTAATGAAAGATAAAAACAATCCCGAACACTTAATTAACAAGTTTTCATTACACAAAAATCATATTGTTCCCAAAGAATAAACAAAAGAGAAAAGTATCTTTATATTCGAACTTGGTGTTGGTGGTTAATGGCCAATGAAGAGTTTGATTGATATTTTTTTTTTGCTTTACTTTTTGTTTTTCGCAGAATATTTTTTAACTAATTTGTTCCAGTTTTGGATCTATTTTTTTTTTTTTTTTTTTTTTATCTTTTTGGCACTTCAAATTGGAGATTTACGTAAGATTGTAGGGTTTATCTAATATAATTGGGGTTTGGGTTGTGTTGGTCCCAAGTGGTCAGTTGAGTTCTAGAGGGGGGGGAGGGGTGAATAGACCTCAAAACTTTAAAAAATTTCTTAAACTTTTCTTCTATAAGTAGAGTTCGCTCATCAGCAAAATAAGATGACTGAGCTGATTTTGCACTCAACTTATCAGCAGAGTAAGCTGATCTTATTCGTGAGACTACTATGCTGATTTAGCACTTAGCTTATTCAGTAAAGTAGACTACTATGCTGATTTTGCTTATCAAACTTATATAATCAGAGTTTCAAACAATGATGCAGCGGATAATGTATATGTATTTTTCAAACAATGTTTTCAACTCAATTAAACTTTTAAAGCACAAAGAAAGTTTTACCCCAAGTTGGAAATTCCTCAATTTAAAAGACTCTTCTTTTAAAGTATTTACTTAGCTTATGAAATATGCAATGCAAGACAAACAAAGTAAATAACACAAGGAATTTTTATAGTGGTTATACGGGAACAAATCCTCTTAATCCACTCTTCCAAGTCACACAGATCTTGGGTTATACTATAAACACACAGTTTACAATATCTCCACTTACGCCAAAACAACAAATGAAAAGGCCGTAAGCTCACAATAGGAAATCACAAAGAAGACCTATTCTCCGAAGTAATATCACTCACAAAGATGGATATCTACTTCTCACAACACTCAGTTGAATATCACTCAGATATGCAAGGGTTTAATCTTGTTCTTCAACAATCAGCTTCGTCATAAGATGACTCCGCTTATGATAAGATGACTCAACTGATGGATTCTTGCTCTAAAGATTTGATCTTGAAAGTGTGCAAGTCTCACTTGAATCTTCAGTTTACCATCTATTTATACTCTTGGATTTGTAATTTTGCCCGTTGAAGGTTGGCAAACTTGCATTTAAGTCCTTGAGCAACGGTCATAATTTGAATGGTAACTTTTGCAGACTGTCGCACTGTTCACTGTACACTCTGCTGTACTTTCTGCACTGTTTACTGTACACTCTGCTGTACTTTCTGTCAGCAGCATTTAATGCACTTAGCTTGTTACCGTTGGAGAGCTTACTGACCGATTTTACTTAGTTGATGGGATCCACTCCGCTGATGATCACTAGTCTGATGCACTAAGCTGATGCACTAGTCATCTCATGATCAATCATCTGATGATCTCATTTCCACTAAGCTGATTTTTACTAATCTGATTTCCAATCTTTCACTAATCTGATTTTCACTCTTATCATAAGATTGAATCTTCATTTCTTGAATACTTCTATTCTTGAATGATTTTCTTTTAAACCAAATATCCAATCTTCAAAGGTTTACTAAGCTTCAATAACTTAGTTGATGACACCTTTTTGTTATCATCAAAACCTTTAACTAACTTATTTAACTCAACTGATAAGATCACTTAGCTGTTCTTGAGTTAATAAATTCTTCCAACAATTTCCCCCTTTTTGATGATGACAAAACCTTCAACTAAGAACGTCTTCCAAGTCTTCAGTTTAGTCTTCATACTCTAGGATTAAAATCATTAGATCCAATGCAACCTTTGAGAGTTCTTAGTTGCATCTCACTTTTCCCCCTTTTTGTCATCAACACCAAAACTTAGTATGCTGAAAACAAGTAGGTGAATACTTAGCTGTTCGGGGTAGTTGGCTGTTAATTAATTCTTCTTTATACACAAGCTAGCAGTTTGTAGTCTTCTTTGCTGTTTATCACTACAGTTAGAATGACTGTTCCCCCTGACTTCAAGAATTGATACCACTTGTTGGTTACTTCATTCACCCTTTTTGAAGTGTATTCTTGAATGTCACTTGGTTGTTGAGTTTCAGTCGGCTGATGAGAAGCAGTCTTCTGATAACTTCATTTGACTTATTGAGAACATCATCTCTAATCAGGAGTGCCGCTCGTCGTACACGTTCCCCCTGAGTTCAAGAATCTGTGGTCAAGTAGTCTTATGAGAGTTAGTCTCGAAAGATACTCAGCCATTGAATTCCAGTAAGCTATTGAGATGATTCTTCTGATATGTTCCCCCTCAGCTCATGAATCCAAATTCAACAAACCCATTTTCAACTCTTGAGAGCTGAAAAATTGTTGTCACACGATTGACTATACCACTTGTTGGATACAAACGTTGATTCACTTGATAAACTTCAATTTTCCAACAATCTTGCTTTCTTGTTATTTCCAAACAACGCGGCTACCACTTGTTGGTTGATATCACATGTTGATACAGTACTGGATACCAATTGTTGATATTCTCCCACTCGATGGTAAAACCACTTGTTGAACTTGTTGAAATCAGCAAGGGCAGTCAACTCACCTTTGTCATCACACATGCGTTTTTCCTACAAAACAGATTGCTGTTTTTGGTACCCCTTATATTGGGTCCTGCATGGTTAGTATAACCTTTAACATATGATGATTATGTGACTCAGTTTTATCATGAATTTCAATAAATTTAGCATGGTAATAATTTTCATGATGAAAACAGTGCTCATAAGCAAGGTAAGATGCATGAAGTAAGTGATAAGTTGAGTTAACTGATAACTCTCCTATAGATTGAGCAGACTTAACATTTTTAATTTCACTCCAATCAGCAGCATCTTTCAGCTTACTAAGCTGATGAGTTTTACTAGTCTGTTTAGTCTTAGGTTGCTTACTCGGTTTCTTAACCTTTTGAGCTTCAGTAGGCTTCTTCTCTTTAGCCTCTGATTTCTTTATAGAGAATGATGCAATTACTTCTTTCAAGTTCATTTATATTTTCTATACGAATTGCATACTCAGCTTTTAGAGTTTCATTCTCATGCCCAAGCTTTTTGAAGTCAGCTGATTCTTAAGGTTTTTCAACCTGAAGTTTCAGTGATCTGTTTTGCTCTTTTAGCAGAGTCATCTCTTCCTTAAGCTTGGCAAATACACCAACTATATTTGAATTTGAAATTAACATTTGTTCAAACGATTCAAATAATGCAAGTTCATTAATTTGTAGAAGTTACCTCAGTTTCAGAATCATCAGATTCCTTGGCCATTAAGCATAGAGTTTCGGGTACTTCTTCAAATTCTTTATCAAACGACTGGTTGTCTGAATAAGATATGCCGGAGTTTGTTAGCTTTGCTGCCTCAGCTAACTTTGCTTTGCTCTTACTTGGCTTATACTCCTTTTTGGCACCTTTTTCCTTGTTAGCAAACTTTTGAGAGATTAGATGCGGACGATCTTTGGTGAAGAGTCCATACTCCTTGCAATTTTGGTCTCCAAGTTTTGCTTTTGAGGAATCCCTGTTTTCTAGAAAGTGATCAGAAGAAGATGAAATAGCATTTTCATATTTTAATTTCATTTTCCTTTTATAGAACTTCTTGAAATCATTCAGAAGTAGGGCAACGCCGTCAGCAATGTATGCTTTTTCTGAATTCAACAGAGTTTTTTCTTCGAACTTGTCCGCTGATTTTCTTGACTTGTCTGACGCGATAAGAGCAACAGTAGGGTCTGAACCAGATGACTCATCTATTCCCATTCTAGGCATCTTAAACTCATAAGCTTTGAGTGACGAGAACAGTTCAGAAAGGGAAATCTTCCCTGAGTCCCTTGATTCTTCCATGGCTATCACCTTTATGTTGAATTTAGGTGAAAGAGCCTTGAGAACCTTCATGGTGATCTCCTTGTCTGAAAACGTTTTACCAAGTTTTAGAACTTCGTTCAAAGTTTTGGTAAATCTGGTATCCATTTGATCAATCATTTCAACAGACTTCATCTTGAAATTTTCAAACTCCTCAAGAGCCACACTAAGCTTATGTTCTTTGATAGCGTCGTTTCCTTCGCTCAGCTCACAGACTTTATCCCACATCTCCTTTGCTGTTTTGAGATGCTTGACCTTCTGGAATATGTCTTCATCTAGAGCTTTGAACATTATGAACTTAGCTACCTTGTCTAGATTGACTAATCTGACTTCTTCGGGAGTTAGTTCATCCAGCTTTTTGTCAACGATCTGATCAGGCTGGTCAGCAACCTTTACAGTCTTCTTAAACCTGAATGGTCCTCGTGTAATACATGTAAACATGTTATCATTATAAGCAGCAAGAAGGATTTCCATTCTGATTTTCCAATCTTCAAAGTCCATATGGCCAATGTGAGGAATATGGCTTATGCACTCCATTTTTCAAAAAATTTATTTTTCAAAAATATGCTCTTTTGAAAAATTTGAAAAACACTCGGATCAAGCTCGTTGATCAGGCAGCTGATTCTAATGAACCACCCGCTCTGATACCACTTGTTGGTCCCAAGTGGTCAGTTGAGGTCTAGAGGGGGGAGGGGGTGAATAGACCTCAAAACTTTAAAAAATTTCTTAAACTTTTCTTCTATAAGTAAAGTTCGCTCATCAGCAAAATAAGATGACTGAGCTGATTTTGCACTCAGCTTATCAGCAGAGTAAGCTGATCTTATTCGTGAGACTACTATACTGATTTAGCACTTAGCTTATTCAGTAAAGTAGACTACTATGCTGATTTTGCTTATCAAACTTATATAATCAGAGTTTCAAACAATGATGCAGCGGATAATGTATATGTATTTTTCAAACAATGTTTCCAACTCAATTAAACTTTTAAAGCACAAAGAAAGTTTTACCCCAAGTTGGAAATTCCTCAATTTAAAAGACTCTTCTTTTAAAGTATTTACTTAGCTTATGAAATATGCAATGCAAGACAAACAAAGTAAATAACACAAGGAATTTTTATAGTGGTTATACAGGAACAAATCCTCTTAATCCACTCTTCCAAGTCACACAGATCTTGGGTTATACTATAAACACACAGTTTACAATATCTCCACTTACGCCAAAACAACAAATGAAAAGGCCGTAAGCTCACAATAGGAAATCACAAAGAAGACCTATTCTCCGAAGTAATATCACTCACAAAGATGGATATCTACTTCTCACAACACTCAGTTGAATATCACTCAGATATGCAAGGGTTTAATCTTATTCTTCAACAATCAGCTTCGTCATAAGATGACTCCGCTTATGATAAGATGACTCAACTGATGGATTTTTGCTCTAAAGATTTGATCTTGAAAGTGTGCAAGTCTCACTTGAATCTTCAGTTTACCATCTATTTATACTCTTGGATTTGTAATTTTGCCCGTTGAAGGTTGGCAAAATTGCATTTAAGTCCTTGAGCAATGGTCATAATTTGAATGGTAACTTTTGCAGACTGTCGCACTGTTCACTGTACACTCTGCTGTACTTTCTGCACTGTTTACTGTACACTCTACTGTACTTTCTGTCAGCAGCATTTAATGCACTTAGCTTGTTACCGTTGGAGAGCTTACTGACCGATTTTACTTAGCTGATGGGATCCACTCCGCTGATGATCACTAGTCTGATGCACTAAGCTGATGCACTAGTCATCTCATGATCAATCATCTGATGATCTCATTTCCACTAAGCTGATTTTTACTAATCTGATTTCAAATCTTTCACTAATCTGATTTTCACTCTTATCATAAGATTGAATCTTCATTTCTTGAATACTTCTATTCTTGAATGATTTTCTTTTAAACCAAGTATCCAATCTTCAAAGGTTTACTAAGCTTCAATAACTTAGTTGATGACACCTTTTTGTTATCATCAAAACCTTTAACTAACTTATTTAACTCAACTGATAAGATCACTTAGCTGTTCTTGAGTTAATAAATTCTTCCAACAGGTTGTGGAACACGACTAATTTATTAAAGTATATACTTATATTATATTTCTCATTTTCTTAAATCTAAGACTAAATTAAATAATAAAATAAAATCAAACATATATACATCATCATTAATATAAAGTGCGGTTGAATGCGGTTATGCGGTCTAAAAAAGTATAAAACCAAACCCGATCGAAAATTGCGGTCTTTTTTTCATGATGCCCAAGATCAACCCATCAAACCTTAAACCCGTAAAATTGCGGTCGGTTTGGGTTGGGTTGATCGGTTGGGGCGGTCTAGCGGTTTCGTTGAACACCCCTAACCAAAATGTCTCTCTAATTTCATCTCTCCCAAATTTTCTCCAAACCACCACCACCACTACCCTCATCATCCCTTTGTACTACTAGTCCGACTAGAATGAGGATGGCGACGGCGAAATGGCACTTCACTCGCCAAATGTCTGGCCGCGACCAGGAAGGAGGCGGCACATCCCCATCGTTTCTAGTCGCAACCAAAATGTCGCATCTCCCCCATCTTCTCTCTGTTCCCCTCGCCCTCCCCCATCATTTCATATATATGATTCACATCCACACTCCAAATCCACAAAAATGTTGTTATTTCATTCCATCTTTCCAACTTCAAACTCCAGGTCAAAAAAGTCAAGCCACAAAATCAAATCAATTCTCTTATTATACAAATCAATTCTCTGATTTAATCAAGCTTTTGGTAAATGGATAATGAATCCACTCAATCAGGCGGCTTCTCATACATGGAAAGAAAATTCAGTGATCTCAACCTTGATAATTCCTCCTCCGCCTTCAATGATTGCAACAACGATAGATCCGACGAGTTTGAAACGACGTCGTCTCAAAGCCGTCATCTCTTCCTCTGCTTTACGAACATCGAAGGCTTTACCGATGAAGCTTTACTGAATTTTTTCTCTTTTTTTTAGTATTTTAATTTTTGTTTTAGAAAATAAAAAATGACTATCCCAGGCCTTCCCGGCGGCTTGGGTAATGGCGGAGCTTGGAGGATAGGATGGGGTTGGGCGGGTTGTTTAGTTTTTTTTTTTTTTTTTTTAATTTAAGGGTATATTGGGACTTACACAAATGAAGAGTTAGGGTATAGTGGTAATTTTACACGGTTAGGTGAAATTGTAAATCAATTTATTGACATTGTAAGATGACACATGTTTAAATATAATTGGATTTCAAAATGATTGTTGGTGACTCACTTTCACCATAGACCATCCCTTCTCTCATTACCATTTCTTACTTCACAAGGAAATACTTGGTGGTTGCTGATTAAAAAAAAAAAAATTTAAATAATACTTTAACATAAATTTAAATGCCATTTTGTAAATTATTTACGAAATTTATCATTTCGTTGGACCCGGACAAAGAACAAAGTCAACTATCCGGTACCATATGTATACCATGCTTGGATCTTCTTTGACAAAAAATTCCTACGATCTGCTATAAGCTTTCTCTTGATTTTCTTTTGTTTCCCCGTTCGAAACGTGACCGTAAATCTAAAGGAGTGGCATCTGTGCCCAACCGTCGACGATATAGCTTCTATCTTATTGTTTAGTCGGGGCTCTTCTTTCCGTTCTGATCCAAAGTTTGGTTTTAGATAGGATGTTAGAAATCTTTACGCATCTGCTTTTGTCCTTTTTACCTCTTGGGCTTGGCTTAATAGTCAATATGTTTGAGCAAGGATTACAACGTATCTGGGGCATAATCGAAATTCCAAAGAGTCGACCGGAAGAAATAACGGAACTAGAAGAAGCAATACTCAATTTTTTTCAACCAGCTGATCAGGTAATATCATCTGAACTTTACAATATTTTTTTCTTTTTTACTGTATATATGAGTTAATATTTATGTTGATAATCATGTTTTTTCCTTTCTTTTCTTGGACATAATCATAATCCCAAAGACTCGAATGGAAGAAGTAATTCATGAAATTGCAGCCGAATCAGATGTAATTTCTTCTGAAGGAAAGATTGCTAAGGAAGGAAACAAATTGAAAATAAGCCATGAGGACGATTTATTGCCACCAAACAGAGCACCATATGAGGTACTATCAGCTTAAGAGTTTAAAATTGTTGTCTTCATAGAATTTTTACAGCTGATAAATGAGGATATCTTTTGGTCCATTCAGATAGGTGTTCCCCCACTTGATCCTCAGTTTTGTGATCTCCACTTGATTCCTATAGTAGGAAAAAGAATTGAAATAAGCATTGACAACGATACAAGCGATGAAAACGATGTAGTGCCACCAAACATAGCCCCAGATGAGGTACTATCAGCTCCATTTATTGGTAAGGAAATGGGAGTTATAGATCGAAGAACACCAAATCAAGAAAAACTGTACACAAATGATGAGAGAATGGAACTTGAAAATAAAATAAGACTTCTAAAAGCAAATGATGAAGAAGACTCTTTGGGGGATTGTATTCTCTACTGCTCACAATTTCCTGCTGATTATGACTTTACTAAGGACACCGTGGTTTGGTCATGGATTGCAGCAGGTGCAATACAGTCTGATGAAAATGATGAAATGGAGACAATAGCAATTAGGTGCTTCGATAGATTAATGATGTTGGAATTCATTTTACCTTCTGGTCATGATCGTCTATGTGATCAAATGATATATAAACTGGGAAAGGACAAGAATGCTCTCCCTGGTAATAAAAATCAAGGACACAAATATCGAAAGAGTTTGGAAAGTGATGCAGATTTTCCCGAGATTGAGCACTTATCCTTGATTTCTGAGGGTATTAATCAACTTAACTTGGAGAATCTCAGAAAGTGCATTAATTTGAAAACACTTTTGTTACATAAGTGTTGTGGTTCTGAAATAGAAAACTTACTGAACGGCATTTTCTTGAAGCTAAAGTTGTTAACACTCATAGATTTGAGTTGCACAAATGTAGTGGAGTTGCCGAGCTCTGTTGAAAATCTTACGGCATTGGAGTATCTTGACATGTCCCAGACACCCATCAGATTTTTGCCCGAGTCCATAGGTTCCTTGGGTAATTTGGAGACCTTAAAACTCCTGGGGTGTCGGAGCCTGTTTGGATTACCCAGAGGCATTTGTAAGTTGATAAAGCTGCAGCATTTTGAACTTGATATACAATCAATGCCAATAGGAATGGGAAACCTGACGAATTTGCGTACTCTAAGGAAATTTGTTGTTGGAAGAAAAGATGGTAACGGGATTGGAGAGCTGAGGAATATGAATAAACTGAAAGGGTCACTTCGTATCGAGAAACTTGAGAATATCTTGAATAAGGAGGAAGCTGGAAAGGCACTTTTGCGTGATAAACAGAACCTTACAAAATTAGAGCTCTTATGGAGTGATCTTGAAGATGATAAGGTGACAATTGAAGAGCAAATACTGGAGAATCTTCAGCCTCCTAGTGGCCTCCAGGAGTTAAGGATAACTTTTTACAGTGGGGGAGTACTTCCATCTTGGATCAGTGATCCATCTTTCAACCAATTGGTCAACATAACCTTGTCAGGGTGCAGATACTGTGAGTTGTTGCCAACTTTTGGGCAGTTGCCATCGCTGAAGATTCTGAGGGTTTATGGCATGGATAGTGTGGTGGCTATCGAATTCTCTTTCTGCAGAAAACAAAAGATCGATCATCAGCATGCATTTCCTCGGTTAGAGAAACTATCAT
Source organism: Penstemon barbatus (assembly GCA_003313485.2). NCBI lineage: Eukaryota > Viridiplantae > Streptophyta > Magnoliopsida > Lamiales > Plantaginaceae > Penstemon > Penstemon barbatus. The sequence continues at coordinate 21,196,603 of CM064878.1, read as the reverse complement.
TGGATGGGATGTCAAATTTGGAGAAATGGACTGGAGTTGAAGATGGTGATTTCCCGTGTCTTGTGCAGCTTGTGATAAAAGATTGCCCAAAACTTGCTTCTCTTCCATTTCCTTCACATTGGATCGCTCGTATGAATTTGGAGATAAGCAACTGCAAATGTCTGATGGAGTCCCAAATTAAAAACTGAATCAATGATGCCATTGCAGTCTGTATATAGTTTCAATGAAACCAGTCAAAGAAAGGATTTGATAATCCAGGGGATGAACTTTTGTGTGAATGAATTTGTGGCACGCGGTACTCGCATGCATAAACGTATTTTAATGTAATGCTTTTTATGTAAAATAATTAATTTTCAGCATTATAAATAGAGACAAAGTGAATTACTTGTTGGAATTTTTATTTTAATAGAAGATATATGCATTCATGCTGCATTCTTCATGAAATATTTTGTGTGCCAAATGTGGCTACATTGACTAGCCACTTTGGTGGTCTAGGGAGTCTTTGCTCTCTTGGAGTTGCTCACTTACAAATGACACAATGAACCCTTATTTAGACTAGTCTAAGAATACTTTAGGTACGAATTAATGTAGATACATTCATGTATCTAACCACATTACTAATTCCTTGAATCTAAAGTGACTCTTCAATTTAATTTATGCATTGTGAAAATTTCAATTATTTCCAACATTACTATGATCCCTTTGCCATACTTTTACATAGAGTTCATTCTTGAGTATGACTCAATGAATGAAGGAGAAAGTATACAAAATTATGAGTCAAAATTTGAAATTAATCCACCTACTAACCCAACTATCTGCAATGAAATTTTCATTATGGAGACCAACATGTTCATATCATGATGTACCAAGTCTTCGTTACTACAATCATTGACTATAAATTAGCCAATCGACTATATAACACTAACTACAATCATACTCATCGAGAGCATTAAGCCCTCGATATCACACCAAACCGACATGCATCATGGTATCGAGTCTTTATCGATACTATCGCCGTCAATACCCATTCATCAGATATGACCCGTATTGTTTTGGAATTATATCCGAACCAAGACGTCTAATCATGATTCGACCCGGTAAATCCATTAGAAAAACTATAAATAGCCCTCATAAATGAGATAAAAAGGTACGCATTACTTGAGCATTAAATACGATCCGATCTCTCCATTTATCTCGATACTTACTTAAGCATCAGAGGGTTATCGCCGGGTCACCACCGGCATTTAACCTAACATGGCTATCTTTGATTACAGGTTAGGATCCACATTACAAATCGAGGAGAAGTTTGACTGACCTATCAATTCTCACATTGACGAGTCTATTAAAACTATATCAAAACATGTTGACCTTGGGATTAATAATCAATTACCAAAAATATACTCATCATATCATACTAATATCTTCCTTTCAAAACTTAATGTAAAATCAACAGATTACCAAAAAAAAAAGAAAAAAGTAAGGAAAGAAAGCATTATGCATGCGACAATTTATGAATTTAATGGAGGGCGCCTTTGAAATCTCCATTGTTAATGCCAATGTACGTAAGAGTAGAAAAGTATCTGCAAATTAAAGAAGAAAATAACAAAAAATAAAGTTAGATTATTGATGAAGAATGAGATTAGGAGATTGTAACAAAGAATACTCATTTTTTCTTAAAATCTGAAATGAAGAATTAAAGATGTTGATTGTGCAGCAAAATAATAACTTTTAAGGGAACTCAAAGAATAGTACCCAACGTTAATGCTTAAAATCTTGTACCCAACTTATCTACACAAATTAAAGCACCATATCTCATAAGCCAAACACTTTTGGATTCAATCAGATTATGCTGGATATAAATACAATTTTTGCCGTACAAAGTTAAAAGAAAACGAAAGCATAATCTATCGGCTCAGCCACCCAAAAAAATCTAGTAAAACATAATCTATACAGGGCCGGCCCTAGCTTTTCGGGGACCCTAGGCGAAATTATAAAATGAGGCTCTCAAGCAAATATATACTTTAAACTTTTTTTTTAACCCCTATCAAACAACAAACAAAGGTATGCGCTAAACTAGATGTTTCATTTTTTAACAAAAATAAAAATATTCTTGTGACTTACAATCACAAATGTATTCTCTTAGTTTTAATTTGAGGAAATTGTATTTTTCATATCAAAATTTCAGAGATATTTGGTACTGAACCATAAAATAAAGGACATATTTAATACCAAAATTGAAAGATTTTTTTCATATCTTCTTAAGCTTTAATGGTGATTTTTGGTGTGCTTAAAATTATGCTCAATTTTTTTACCATAGCATGCTTATGTGCTCTATATCATATCTGAAAATTATTGTGACATGATTCCTTGTTAATTATGTGATATGATTTAATTTTGATTAATGTCCCGAGACATTTTTAATTTTCTGCTGATTATTTATTATGTTTCATGAAATGAAACTTGTATCATTAGAAAGCTCTAGTTAAGAGATTTTCAATCATATAAAGAACACAAAATTTGACCCCCAAAAATTGACAGAGAAAGGAAATGTGAAAAAAGCCATTCAATTTTGGTATTAAATATATATTATTTGATGGTTTGATACCAAATATTTAACGTAGGTAAAAATTTAGTATGAAAAATACAATTTCCTCGTTTTAGTTTTCATAAACTTCTTTACCATTGATAATTGTTAGATTATATTGTAAAAAATATCTTATAATGAAATTATAAAAAAAAAATTATCTTATAATTAATGAATTCGCATTCGTAGCATATTACTCTTAGTTTTAATAATTAATCTTTATCATGAATTGATAATCATATATGTACAAAAAAACATACATTTCTTCATAATTAATTACATATTAAATTTATAAAATTTGGGGCCCTTTAGGAAGGGGGCCCTAGGCATAGGCCTAATTTGCCTTATGCTTGAGCCGGGCCTGAATCTATATGCACAAAATTGGCATGTTGTGAACATGGGCGGATCCAGGATTTTAGTGTAGTGGGGGTTCTACCAAAAAATAAAAAATTTAAATACAAAAAAAAATTAATCAAACTTTAAAATTATATCTCATTCACGAGAATGTATATGAGGAGATATTAAAAGATGATGTGAAATTTCATAAAAATAATTAATCTCCACGAGTTACTTTAATTACATACCCCGTTACACTACTAAAAAACCCAAATTGCAACTCAAAACTTCTACTTATCTTAATTTCAAACTCAGATGAAATCAATTAAATTAACAACTGACCACATTGATTTTTTATTTTTGAAATCGGAGCTAGATCAATATTTTGGGAGGTAAAAAAATTTATGTGTATTGTATTTGATATAAAAAAAAAAAAAAAGAAGAAACCGTATTTATAAAAAGAGAATGAATTTTCTTGATAGTTATTAAAAAAATATAAAATTATAAAAAATTATTAAGAAAAATTAAAAGTGCAATGTTAAGAAAAAAAATTAAAAGAAAATTTTTTAAGAAAGAAAAAGAATAAAAGAAAACATAATTTTAAACAAAAATGAGCTCTTCCAGAATTTCGAAATTCGAACCCTAGCATTAAATTAATTTCAAGCGTGGATTCCAACTTTCATCTAATAAACCACTACGCTAAAGTACTTCATATAATCGAGAGGTAAAATTAAAATAAAATTTATTAAAAAAGAAAAAGAAGATCAAGGAAAATTATACAAAATGAGCTCCTCCTTAGTCTCGAACTCTGGCATCTGCCGCATCTAAAACATTGTTTCTATCTTTCATCTCACAATCCACTAGGCAAAGATAATTTTTATTCAAGAAAGATCTAATATAAGTTTTATATAAAATATTTCAGTGGGGGCTATAGACCCCACTTGCCCCTACGTGGGCCCGCCCCTGGTTGTGCATGATGCATCCTATAAAGCCATCAAATTTGAATATAACTTCATGCATTCCTGCTACACACAAAAGCACAGTAGAATTGAAACTCTGGAACAAAAATACTCCAGATGTAATAAGTGAAGAAGGTAAAATTTAAACTTTTAATACTTTATCAACGAATTTATCAAACTAAAAGTGTAACTGTAGACTGATTGCATTGCAAGGATATTGAGAAAATATGGTGCTATATTGATGTAGATATACCTTAAAATATGATTGTCCGTCTTTTATTACCTTGTTCATATAATGTTTTAATTAGATTTGATATACCAATATGACAGAAAGAAAGTTCTATTAGATTTTGGTTTGTATAGTTTAAGTCTCTACCTTTAATATTAGTACTTTAAAGTACTAAATTTAGCAACAAGAAGTCAGACCCAACATTTCCAATGCAGCACTAATAGAATTGTTATGAAGAAATTAGCAACATCTCAAATATTATGTTACAATATTTGTTGTATTCCCCCCCCCCCCCCCCCCCCCCCCCCCTTTTGAGCACTCTTCAGACATGCCATCTAACACACTTGCATCAAAGGATAGGAAAATTAGTGTGTTTTTCCCTCATTTTGCTTAGGCGGCAACAGTTTCAATAAGTCTGCACATGTGGAGGTACGCTAGGCTGCATTTGTTGTTTTAAAGAAGGTGCATATTATGTCTTACAGTTGGTATATCATGTTTGAGCAGTACATGGATTAAAATTTCCATCTTTTCCATCGAAAAGTTTATGTTTTTTAATCAAGCAAAACGAAAACAAGATGTAATTTCGAAACTAACAATTTGCTCGACTCTCTTATTTTACAATATTTTCTTGGAATTTTCGAAAAGTCTCGAAAAATTTCCAATATTTGACTAACATAAAAATACACTCGAAACCTTTGATTCATGAAGCAGTAATATTTGACTTTGTGATCATATATTTCAGGAAAGAGATAAATACTTGGGTCAATGGAACACTGCAATTTGGGCTCCTGAATTTCACTCTTGATACCATAAGTACTTTACTTTAAGGTTACGGTACCATAATTTACAAAGCCAAGACATTTGCATTTATATATATTATAGTTAAGTAAGGACTTTGCCGGGTGATTTCACTTCAAACGAATTTTCCGGGTGTAGGATCGATCCCTTAAAAGTTTTTCAAAATTTTAAAAATCTAATAAGTTTAATTGATGTTTATTTTTTCAAATTACATAAAATATTATTTAAGTTATATATATATATATATATATATATATATATATATATATATATATATATATATATATATATATATATATATATATATATATATATATAAATAAATTCTAATTAGTTTAAGAAATTTGACGATAATATATAAATTTTATTAAATAAGATTAATAATTTAGCTTTTTTTGCAATTAGGACTAAAATGCTTCAGATTTATTAATTGTGGGATAAATATGCCGGCTAGAATCATGTGGGGCAAACTTTGCTAGCAATCTTTGATTATAGGACCAATTTTGCAAATTCTTCATCAATCTTTCGTTCAAAATTGGAATTTCAGTCAAAAAATTGAAGGAAGTACCAAATGTGTTGAGTCCCATTAACTTTTAATACCAAATGTTTTGACTTTGAAACTTATGATACCATAACCTTAAAGTAACGTCACTTATGATACCAAAAGTGATATTATCTCTTATTTTATAGGATAAACATGATTAGGGAGAATAGGGTTAGTAGTTAGTACATGAAAAAGTTGAGTACCATCTATTTATATATTATACGCATGCAATATATAATCAGATATTGAAAATTTCTTTTCCATCCACGTAGTTTCTTGACTATGAATTTTCTATGGTTTAAATAGAAGATAAACAGTTTATGGCTTATCATCGGAAGAGTGTATGATGTCATGGAAGAGTTCATAATAGCTTGAAAATGTGGTAAATGGTTACCGTGTTTTGAATGGTGTATACTTGGATTAGACAGGTATTTTATGATCTATGATTTTATTATTTTACTGTCAGAATTATCTCTTGATTTTTGAGATTAAAATTATATTTTGTACTTAGAAAAATTGTGATCTAAGAAAATTTTGATAAATGTGTTATGTACTTATCCTTTGAGTTATGCTGGACTTATCATTATGAATATTTTGTATGTACATGTCTTGATGGAGTATTGTATGTTACAACATGAATTATATATTATATACGAAGGCTGCACATATTAATGTATCATATCTATTTTTTGATAATTTATAGATTATCATTATCATATTAAATGCTATTGATTTTATAATTTAGACTTGAGAAAAACATTGATCCACATTTTTTGATAAATATTAAAGTGAATAAGGTGATTTGCACTAGTTAACAAATTTATATGCGAATTTGTTGTATGAAATGAGAAAAGAAATCGAAGTGGTAAAAAAGCAACAAACCTTCAGTTCTTATTTCTCTCCTTATCTATTAAAATGATTTTTCGTCTATTCAATTTTTTTAAAATTAATATTTTTTTACCAATTTAAGTATATAGAAGAATTTGTTATCATATTCATTTTATATGTAACTTTATGATAGTTCATACTAATTTTATCATATTACATAAATTAATTTAATATATCTCCGTACTTAGTACGAGTTTAAGCTATTTCCTATTAAAATTTAACCTTTTAGTGCTTTTTTTATATATGTATATTTAATCATTTTATACGGTGTCAATTTAAATATAGAAAGACCGCGTCTGGTTGTTATGAAGTCTATTTGGAATATCAAATTAAATCACTGAGAAACTCATCAGGGCATTATTTAATGTGTGAAATGGATTTGACTTGGTATGAAAAAGAGACATCTGGGCACTACTTTATCTAAACAATTGTCATTACTTACTGACAGGTTCCTTTGCGATGTCGCAAACTCAACAGGACATTATTTAATGTGTTAAATTAATTTGAGTTCGTATTCAAAAAAGACATTTGGCACTACTTGTTTAAATATTTTCTTCTTACGTGTGATTTTTGCCTAACCCAGACTTTTATAAATTTTATTATTAGGTTAGTTTCAATTTGTCTCCGGGTTTTTTACACTTTGCGTCCCTAAAATATGAAAAATAAGCATTTTACACCCTCAAAATACATAATTTACATTTTGTACCATCGAAACAGAAAAAATTTAGCACTTAACACCCCACCTATTTTCTAACAGAGTTGACTACTGGATTAAAAAATCTTAGGGGCAAAATAGGTAATATATTTTTGGATTTTTGACACTTTACATTCATGAAACACGTGAAATTGATACTTTGCACCCTCGAATTCAGAACAACTCAACAACTTGCACCCCCCAAACACGAAAAAGTGGCACTTTCCACCCTCGAATCCCAAAATTAGCACTTAGCACCCTCAAATTAAAAAAAAAATAAAAACCACACCTAAATACACCTCTTTTTTTTCAGGAAGAGTTGACCAACGGGGTCAAAAAAATAGGTAATTTATTTTCTTTCTTCCTTAAAATTTACATAATTAGATTATGAATATACTCATTTTCCTCTCCATCTTTCTTTTTATCAATATACATATCCATGTTGTAGACTTGGATTAAAATTTTATTTTTGTGATTTGATTTGGTGAATATTATGTACTAAAATTTCTAGATATGGTTTTGGAGAAACACCGAATTAATTTCAGCCCCAAAAAAGTAACAATTCAGAACTTAGCACCCCTGGGTTCTATTCTGCCCAAAAACTTATGGGCAAAATAAGTAATTTAATTTAGGGGTTGAATTGGAAAACTATGACACAGGAAGAAGGCGGAATTTTCTTGAAGCCCTAATCCTTTCACTATTCCTTAAACACATCTCCATTTTCTTCGTAACCAAACCTACAAAGTTTCCATACATAAAATTGACCGAATTATATCACAAAAATAAAAATTTTATCCAAGTTTATAACATAGATATTTTTATCTTTCTATACTTATTATAAAAGTGTGAATAATTTAAGTTTTTTTTTCTTTTTTTGTGAATACTAATATACTCTTATTTGAGTTGTAAATTGATATTTAGTTCAATGGTACACATGGAAAAATAGTTGAAGAATAATTAGACATAGAATTCTTTTACATTAATTATGGAAAGGTATAATTAGACATGAAATCTTATTATATTTGTCACCTCATAAACACCTAAAATTAGATATTATCTTTTACATCAACTTTTATAATTTCAATAAAAAAATCATAAGAAAAAAACAGTGTTATTTTAAATAGCTCATAAAATATATATGTAAAATTATTTTAATTCAGCAACAATATATTTTAAGTAAAAATATGTTATTTGTATCATTAAAAGATTTAGTACAATATAAGGCATATACAATCCTCTATGAACAAGATATTAAGATTAAATTCTCTTAAACATCATTATGCTATACAGAAGAAGAAAAAAAAACTAAAAAATGAAAAATTAAAATAGAATCGCATTTTACCTATAAATGAACAAAAATGCTTATGGTTTAGCTTCTACTAAATGTTTATTTGGCTAGAGAAGAAAAATATGAAGAATATCAAGGCATACATAACCTCGTACTTTCATGGAATTCTTTTCGTGATACATGAGTGAAATTGATGAAAATTGTTGAACTCAATAAGAAAGAAAAATATGATACCAATGAAAACATATGATATTGATAACAATCCGGGTGAATTGGTGAACACTGGTGAAGTTGGTTAAAAAATGGGTGAAATCGGTAAAAAAAAAAAAAGCATGTAAAATCATAAATATTTGAAATCGATTAATGGATAAAAAAAGGTTAAAAATCAGGTGAATTTTGTGAAAAATGGATAAAAAGGGGTTAAAATCGATAAGATAAAGCTAAAGTTGATGATAATATGTGAAATCGATGCCGAGTGAAATTGGTAAGAAGAATGATGACACCGGTGAAATCCAGTGAAAAAGGGTCAAGTTAGTGAAAAAAGGGTAAAATCAGTAAAAAGACATATTTAATCAATGAAAATTCAGGCGAATAACATGTGAAATCAGTGCAAAACATGGAAAAAAGGTATAAGCGGGTTAGAATAGTAAAAACGGGTGAAATCAGTTAAAAAAACTGATGAAATCGATGAAAATTGCTGAACTCAATAAAAAATATGAAATCAATGAAAACATGTGAAATCGATAAAAAAATCGGGTGAAATCGATGCCGAGTGAAATTGGCAAGCAGAACGATGACACCGGTGAAATCCAGTGAAAAAGGGTCAAGCCAGTGAAAAAAAGGTAAAATCAGTTAAAAAACATATTTAATCAATGAAAAATTTCAGGCGAATAACATGTTAAATCAGTGCAAAACATGAAAAATAGCTATAAGCGGGTTAGAATAGTAAAAACGGGTGAAATCAGTTAAAAAACTGATGAAAACGATGAAAATTGCTGAAAGCGATAAAAAATCTGGTGAATTGGTGGTGAAACCGGTAAAAAAAAGTGCATGTGAAACCGTAAATACAATTTGAAATCGATGAAGATAGGGTGAATATTGTGAAAAATGGATAAAAATGGGTTTAAATCGATAAAGTAAAGGTAAAATTGGTGAAAATATGTGAATCGATGCCAAGTGAAATTTGTAAGAAGAATGGTGACACAGTAAAAGGGAGTAAAGCTGGTAAAAAAGTGTAAAATTGGTCAAAAAAGTTAAGCCGGTGTGAAATCGATAGAAAAATGGTTTAAACCGAAAAAAATCGACCAAAAATGGAAAAACAATAAAAAATGTTATAGCCAATAAAAAAAAGGGGTAAATCGCTAAAAAAATATAAACCGGTTAAAAAAAATTAAATAGTGAGAACATATGAATTGACGAAATTTGGGTGGAATTTTAAAGAAACGGATGAAATCTGTGAAAAAGAGTAAAATCAGTCAAAAAAGCTTAAAGTCTGTGAAAATATGTTTAATCCAAGAACAATTCAGGTAAATAATATGTGAAATCAGTGAAACAGGGTTAAACTTTAACCGACAAAAACAAGGTTAAATATGTGAAAGAATGGTTTACATTGGAAAAAAAATCGACGAAAAATAGAAAAATAATGAAAAAGGTTATAATCAATAAAAAAAAAAGGAAAATTCGCTAAAATAAATATAGTAATTGGAGCGAAAACATATGAATCGATGAAACTTCGAGTGAAATTGGTGAAAAAAATGGTGAAACCAGAAGAAAAAAATGCTTGTGAAATCGATGAAAGTTCAGGTGAAATTTGTGAAGAAATGGATAAAACATGTGTCATCGGTGAATACCGGATAAACATAACATGAAAACTACGTATTATGGAATGAATTAAATAATATTCTTATGATCTTATTTTTGAACAAATTTTATAAGATGTCATGACTAAATCAGTCATCATTTTATATTTTATTACAAGTATTTAAAGCCATTATTTTTTAAAAAATAATAATTAATAAAAATAAATTGAATATCAGTCATCAATATATGATATTTTATGTTAGTCATAAATACATGACATTTTATAAAAAGGGCTAAATTTACTAATTTAAAAAAATACCAATGAAATTAATTAAACTAGACACTTACAACGTACATGCACTTTTCTATTATTGATGAAAAGAAAGCTGGAAAGGGAAATGCGTATATTCATAATTGTATTCTGCAAAATTTGAGAAAGAAATAAAATAAATTAGCTGTTTTGCCCCCAGGTTTTTTTTACCCTGGTGGTCAACTATGCCATAAAAAACAAAGGGTGCAAGTTATTGAGTTTTTCTAAATTTAAGGAGGTTAAGTGCTAATTTTGTATTTCAAGGGTGCAAGTTGTTGAGTTGTTCTTAATTTGAGGGTTAAGTGCTAATTCTATTTTTGGAGTGCAAACTGTCAATTTCTCGTGATTCAGGGGTGCAAAATACCATAGATTCAAAGATGAATTACCTATTTTGCCCCAATGATTTTTGACACTGTTGGTCAAATCTGCCAGAAAATAGAAGTGGGTGTTAAGTGTTGAATTGCTCTTGTTTCGAAGGTGCAAAATACTAATTCCGTGTTTTAGGGGTGTAAAGTGCTAATTTTGTGTTTTTGAGGTATAAAGTGCCAAAAAACTCTTCATCTGGGTATACTATTCCTATTGCTCAAATTTGTACTAATATGGTCAAAATTGTTTCAACCATATTTTTTTGTATGCATTAGGGGTGTACATGGTACGGTTATGCAGTATTTTTAATAAAATTTGTATCGTATCATAGCGTGGTTTTTAAAAACTCAAAACCAAGCTAGAGTTTTATGAACCATACCAACAAATTCAATTTTGTGCGGTTCCGGTACGGTACGAAACGGTTTTGCGGTTTTTTCAAACAAATTATTTTCATGCAATATTTCTTATATAGTCGATTACATGGTTGACGATTATATAAAAGTTAATAATATAATATCTTACAAACTAATTTTTTACTTTAAATAAAACATTGGAAAAGAAAATGTTCACAAAATTTGATGCTATAATTCAACCTAATTAAATAAAATTAATTGGTTAAATTTGTTATCATTGTTTTTATTATGTGAAGAAACTTACTATTTGGTATTTGTTGTCTAGAATATTTGCATTTTAAGTTTTCAACATATAACTATTTTAATTTAGTCATATCAACACCTTATTTGTTTTTATGAAACGGTTATACATTATTACATCAATTACTATATCAAAAAATTTATTTAATTTAATTTTTTATTACTAAACTTCAAAAAGAAATTAACTAGCAAAACTAGTTTTTAATTTGAAAAATACTTTCACTAATAAAAAATCAAACCCAAAACTCCTTGGTATTATGATCTTAACTTTTCTCACCAGACTATAGTTTCATCGGTCATATCTATTTGGTACAAGAGTTTGGAATATCATACATTTTGAGAGCATGACATCATCAAAATGTATGATGTGACTTATTTACCACCACAAGACAGTCCATTTGAAAAATCTGTGTTCTGTTCAAAATGAAATTGCATATGAATGTTCTCTCCCAAAGAAGGAAATTTAAAAAAAATCTTTCATGAGTTTTAACTTTTAAGTTTTAACATGATACATTTTGTAAGAAAGTTAATGAACTTTCGTTGAATTAGTTAGCATTATTGGGCATGAAATTAAATAAAGTGCTTGGCTACTAAATATACATGTTGGGTTATCTTTAACTCTATTTCAAAGTCTGGACCAACAAAACGTGACACAAATTATATTTATTTTTTCGAAATGTACTTAACATCAAAACAAAAACAAATTTTAAGCCCCAAGATTTTAAAATGAAAAAATAGAGTTTGGGAAAATGAAAGAGTAGAAACCATCACAATTACCAGATCGATGAGAAAAAAAAGTACGAAATTAAAATGAAAGAGTTTGAAAAAATGACCATGAAAGTGTTTGAATAAGGTTCTTTTCTCACAAAGCAAACTTACATTACAAACGCATGCCAATATTTGTTGTCTAGAATATTTGTGCACCCCTAGTTTTAGGCTTCTAATCCAACACATTTTGATGTGTCTAATAACTTTTAATATTATGTAAATTGAACATTTTGAATTTTACAAGAAGCAGATGAATTGAAATTAAGCAAAAAGGAAAATTTTCTATAAAAAGTCAGGGTCAAGGCAAAAATCACAGGTAAGAAGAGTTGACGATTATTCAGACAAGTAGTGCCAAGATGTCTACCTCTTTTGCATTTGAAGTCAAACCATTTAACACATTAAATAATGTCCTGTTGATTTTGCGATAGCGCAAAGGAGTCGGTAATTTAATTTAATATTCCAAATAGACGTCATCAACAACCAGACGCGGTCTTGTTGCAAAGTAGTGAAATATAATGAATAGAGGGAGACTATTGCCTGAGCGAAGACTAGTGCCAGTGTGTTTTTATTCAGTTCACAATTGTTTTTTTATATCAACTCTTCAGTTTGAAATGGGGGACTCTTCATCAGTAGCATCCGCCTACAGAATCCGCCTCGGGTCGGGAGCCGTGCAATTTGTCTTGGAAAAATTTGCAACTAAAATTGGATCTTTGGCCTGGAAAGAGATAAAAGTCATATGGGGTGTTGAGGATGAGCTCCGCAAATTGCAAAGGACTTTCTTGAAAATCCAGGACCTTGTAGATCATGTGGAAAGCAGCAAATTGAGTTTCTCCACTGCGAGCAATGCCTGGCAAATATGGTATGAAGATCTAAAATGGCTTGCTTATGATGCAGAAGCTCTACTCGATAAGATCTCCATCCACATCTCCGCCTACCACACCGAAGAGGTCTCCGTGCAAATCTCCGCCTACCGCCCCGAACACCCATTCGATACCGATGGAAACAAGGAGGTGCGTAACACGATTCTAAAATCTTATCAATTGATAGATTTACCCCATAAGATACATGCAATGCAAAAGAAACTACATAACCTTGCTAATGAAATGGAAAGTCTTATGTTGATTGCAAAGGCAGATTTCTTTTTTGTTAAACATAAAACTGGGGAGAGATCTTACTCTAGTGCTGGTTATGTTAACATGACTAGTTTACTAGTTGATGAAGGAGCTATTGTCGGAAGGCAGGTAGACAAAGAAATTATCATCAATTTTCTACGCGAGGATATTGATGGTATGTATGTTATCCCAATTGTGGGGATGGGGGGAGTGGGCAAAACAACACTTGCTCGACTTCTGTATAATGACAACAACGTTTTCAAGGATTTTCTGAAAATATGGATTTCTGTTTCTATGGATTTGGACGTGGTGAAGATTACTAAGGAAATGATTGAGCATGTGACAAGCAAATCTTGTAAATTGTCGAATTTGAACTCCCTTCAGCTCGAGCTTCAAAAAGTACTAGCTAGCAAAAAATTCTTGCTAGTCCTAGACGACTATTGGAGCGAGATTGATGATGACTGGAATCTCTTATCTTTACCATTTCGGTCTGGATGTAAAGGAAGCAAAATTATTGTGACCACTCGGAGTACAAGAGTTTCCAATATTGTTGGATCAGTTGAACCGTACAATTTGGAGACTTTATCTGACGATGATTGTTGGTTGTTGATTAAACAAAGAATTATGACCTATGTATAATACATGCGTCCAAGTGAATTATGACCTATCACATGACTATCCCTTATTCGGAAAGGCTTTTCATTTGTCTTTACATTACAATAACGATGTGGCCAAGTTACAGTTGAAAGCTTCCCATAAAAATAAGAGACTCCGAACATTTTTAGTGAAGCGTAAAAATGCGTTGGGAGGATCAATTGATGAAAAACTATTTTCCAACTTGAAATTTATGAGGGTTTTGGCTTTAACCTATATTGGTCTCGAAGGTCTTCCCGACTCGATTAAAGATTTGATATATCTTCGTTACCTTAACCTATCTGGAAATTCCATGAAAAAACTACCAGAATCCATATGTGAAATTTTGGCTTTGCAAACACTTAAGCTTCTAGAAAATTCTGGACCTTGTCCGCTGCCGAGTGACATAAAAAACCTTTCCAACCTAAGGCATCTTTACTTTGACATAAATAATTTCATTTCCATGCCACTAGATCTTGGAAAATTAACCAACCTTCAGACTCTATCAGCGTTCTTTGTGAGCAAAAGAAGCAAGATTAATGAACTAGCTAACATGAATGCCTTGAGGGGATCACTCTCTATCAAGAATCTTGATCTTGTATCAGATGAAAGGGATGCAAAAACAGCCAAATTGAATATGAAGCCATATTTGAAAGAGCTTCGTTTGCAATGGGATGATCTGAATCGTGGGCAAAAGCTACCAAATGATCAAGATCCACAAGATCTACAAGCTCGGGTGTTTACACACCTCGAACCTCATGTAAATCTGAAAGAGCTTACCATCATCAATTACAGCGGCATCCGTTGTCCTGATTGGCTAAGTAATTCCCAATTCAAATTCACAAGAATTGACTTACAAGACCTTAGCTACTGTGCAATCCTTCCGTCCTTTGGGAATCTTCCTCTCCTCAAATCTCTTTATATTGGAGCAATGAAAAGATTGAAAACTATTGATCATAGTTTCTATGGTGAGAAGAATTTCCCAATGCTGGAATATTTGTATGTATGTAAAATGACAGGTTTGGTTGATTGGAAGGACGTGAACCCGACAAGCAAAATTGACTCCATGCCACATCTCAGAACCTTGAAGCTTGATGATTTACCGAAGCTAACCAATTTGCCATCAAAGCTTCGATCTCTTCCAAACTTAGAAATCAGTCATTGCCCCAAACTTCCATTACAAGTAATTGAACAGAAGATTGAGGATCAAATTAAAGAAGAAAAATCTGCAGAAAATGAATGTTCCACCAGCGGACAAAGCACATCGAAATCGATTGTCACTTAATTTGTGCGTGATCACATTTCACAAAGACACGCTAAACTTCTTCCGATTTCGTCAATGGTTCAATTGGCAGATATATTCACTCTCCAAATATTATTATATTCAATAAAAGTTCTTTGTTTTCCTTTCAATGCATAGTTTTCTATCTTAATAACAAGCATCATGAAGAAGTAATATGTATTGGATTCATAAGACTATATTTGTAATATATCATAGCTAAATATATTAGGATTTAATTTGATATGGATTTCCTTGTTTATACTCTTTAGCTCTTGTATATAAAGTCTTCCCTGTAATTATTCATAGTATGGTTCAATTAATTATACTTTCATTGTTATTTTGTAATGCCCCCGGCTAAAAAATGCTTAATTAATATCTAGAAGCATTCTTAGTTAATTTACATAAATTCATATATAAATGCAATATTTTACAAAATATGGGTAGGCTTCAAAAATTATGGCAGACGACAAAACTCCACTTCTCTTCTAACTCGAAAACATGACGATTTAGTTGATGCTGATATATTATACTTCCTCCATCCAATTTATTTTGCTCTATTTGCTACAGTATCCGATCAAACTTTTCAATCTTTTAAGTGACTTATCATATTAAATTTGTCATATTTATGGTGTATTAAACCTTTCAAATATTAATATATATGGTGTCATGAAATATATTAATTAAATTATTTATTATAATTTTTATAAATTTAATCAAGTTAATTGATTATCAAGGGATAAAGATAATTGAGATGGAGGAAATATACCTTTGTGAATGTTGTGGGTCCCAGTACACACCAACATAAGGGGCAACAAATCTTCGAGGATCCCGAGTGGCATATTTTATCCAGGCAGGAATTCGGTCGACCCAAACTCCATTGCTATGCTAAAAAAAAGAAAAAAAAAAGGAAAAAAACACCGAAGAAGAGAGATCATGAATTACCGCACTTGAAATTGGAGGTCATGACCAGAGCGTAGGCACTGAGAAAGATAGCATGAATTGTACATTTTCTCATTGGAGAGAAGGGATTTTGCAATTTGCACATGACATGGCATTTCATCGTATTAAGGCCACGTTCGGTTGGGCTAATAAGCCCAGGATTAACCCTCAATAACAGTCTGGATTCGTATTGTGGGCCAAATTATGTGTTCGGTTCGTCCAATTATAATACGGGCTGCCCGTGATAATTTACCGGTTTTGTGGGCCAGCCCGCTTAATCTGCCAACAATAATTGGACACCCCCCCCTGCGATTATAATCGGGTCAGATTTAATGGCCCAAACTAAAAATATTATCCCGATTTTGCCCTCATACTTCAATGATATTACAATTTAACCGGGTAAAATTAAACAGAAGTCACCAATTTTCCCACTTCTTCCATCGCGAACTCCCTCCCAAAGCAGTAGGTGAAATTTTCGAAGAACAGAACCCTAGCTTCTTGAAACAATTTCTCACCTATTTTCTCCAATATTTTCTCGATTTGCTTGTTTTACGGTTCATGTCCACCTTCAAACCCAAAATAACGATTAATTGTTTGCATTTGCAGCTTATTACAGTTGAAGAAGCTGCGAGAAAGGATTGCTAAAGAATTTCATTTTGAAGCTATAATACGGTATTAAACCTGGGCTTTTACCTAAATATGTTTATCTCGTATGTTTTGTTAGGTTTTTTTTTAAGTTTTTGTGGATTCTTTGAAATTGTGTGTTCTTGTCTCATTGTTGTGCGTATATTTCTTTCACGGAATTTTTGGGGTTTTACTGTCATATTTGTTTGAAAATAGGTGTTCTTTGAAAGTGTGTGTTCTGTGAAATTGTGTGCTTTGAAATTTTGGTGTATTTGAAATTGAAATTGCTTGTTATTGTCTCATTGTTGTGTATATACTGTTTCATTGAATTTGATGGAATTGAATCTGTGGAATATTTTTCTGTCAAGCATACTGGATTTGGGAAAAGGTGTTATTTTGTAGAATATAATGACAAGCATGTTGAATAATTTTATGGTGTACTTCCAAATATAAATGACAAGTCCACCTACTGGATTCTTGATAGCTCATAGTTGCAGAACTAAGAGATAAAAGATGAATGGATATTTGGTTTTTTATTTTATGTCAATCATTTTATAATGCTTCTTTGAATTTGAACTAATTGAATCTGTGTAATATTTTTCTGTCAAGCATACTGGATTTGGGAAGAAGGCTTGTATTTTGTAGAATATAATGACAAGCATGTTGAATAATTTTATGGTGTACTTCCAAATATAGATGACAAGTCCACCTACTGGATTCTTGATAGCTCATAGTTGCAGAACTAAGAGATAGAAGATGAATGGATATTTGATTTTTTATTTTATGTCAATCATTTTATGATGAGATATTGAGTGTGTGAACAATTTTTTTTACAATGGTCAATGTTTTAATTGGGAAAATATATCTTTTCAGCTCTTTTGCAAAATGGATCCACGAAGGAAACACCTCCTCGTATTAATGTTCCATCAGATGTTTTGGATGGGTGTTTTTTATATTTGCTTACGTATTATTGCCTACCATGCTAAGAATAAACCTATTCGGTATAGCTTAATACGTAGAAGCTAGGCGAGATCAAGCAGCTGAATTTGAGTATTATTGTATGGAAGACTCGATTAGGTGTAAAGATAACATACGTCTTACTACCAGTTCATTTGAGAAATTTTGTTGTATGTTTCATAACCTCGGAGGTTTAAATGATACTAAATATGTTCCTATCAAAGAACAAGTGGCCATGTTTTTAACCGTCCTTTCTCACCACAAGAAAAATCGAATAGTCCGTTCTGATTATCGTCGCTCAGGTGATACCGTTAGTAAATGCTTCAATCGTGTACTAAACTGTTTATTGAAGCTCTATCCAGTTTTAATATCTCGGCCCGATCCAATAACAGATGATTGTGAGGACCTTAGGTGGAATTGTTTTCCGGTGAGCTTACCTTTTTTTCACTCCCCAATATATTTTAATCATTGCACTCCCAATTATCTTTTGGTAATTGTTTATTTTGAACCGTGGTTTCCAGGGTTGCATCGGTGCATTAGATGGGACGTATGTGAATGTTAGGGTTCCTGTGGTAGATAAACCTCGTTATAGATCAATAAATGGTATTATATCCACCAATGTGCTTGTTGCATGTGACGTGAGAGGTTCATTCACATATGCTCTATGTGGTTGGGAAGGCTCTGCGGCGGATGGACGAGTTCTTAGAGATGCAATCCACCGACCCAATGGTTTGAGGGTTCCTGCAGGTTTTAATTTCATATATTTGTCCAATGTAAAGTTTAATATTATAAATAAAATGAAGTTGGTGTTAATCATCTAACTTTTTTTCTATTCATATTATAGGCACGTATTACCTGTGCGACAATGGGTATACTAACGGGGAAGGCTTTCTGACGCCTTATAGAGGAATACGATATCATTTGAAAAAGTGGGGAGTTGGTATGGACGCCCCTCAGAATGCACATGAATATTTCAATATGAAACATTCTCAAGCAAGGAATATCATAGAACGGAGTTTTGGTATTCTTAAGAAGAAGTGGGGCATACTTTCCTATAATGCATTCTACCCCTTGAAGACGCAGAATCGAATCATATTGGCCTTATTGTTGATTCAAAACTTTATGCGTCAGACTATGGCCGAACATATGCCGGACTCGGATGAAGATTCGGATGACTCGAGCGACGATGACGATGATTCAAGTGTTGATGAGTACATAGATGTGGTTGAGCCCTCAATTGAGTGGAATAATTTTCGTGAAACCATGGCCAATGAAATGTGGACGAAATGGAATTCGGAACGTCGTTGATTTTATAGTTATCTTTTTCTGGTTGAATTTGGGGTGGTGGTGTTTGTTTTTTATCCCTTGGACAATATTTGTTTATGTATAACATTTACTTTGTGTGGAGACAATATTTGTTTAACATTTCATTGTTCATCATCGATGCCTTGTGTATTTATTGGCTGTGTATAATAATTATTGTGGGATGTTTCAAAATGGTTTATTAAAATCGTGTAGTAATACTGTTTATTTAATTCTTGTTTGCTCTAATCTTGTGCAGTTTGAAAGACGCTGAGATATGGCATCCATCCCTCGATATGGTGGGACGGCTCCCACACAAAAGAAGTCACAAGGTACGCGTAGGACATGGAACGCACGTGAAGAGCAAGAGTTGATTAATTGTTTAAAGGAGATGCTCACAAGCGGTTGGAGGGCAGATAACTCTTTTAAACCGGGCTATTTGCAAGCACTTGAGGGTGTTCTTAACGTTAGGCTTCCGACATCTAAGATAACCGTTAAGCACATCAATTCAAAGTTAACGGTTTGGAAGAAGACCTATTACCAATTAATAGGTATGCAAGGCACAAGCGGATTCGGGTGGAATGATAGTGGACATTTAATTGAAGTAGATGATGAGGTTTGGCAATTATATGTGAAGGTGCGTTGGAGTACTTATTATACGCATGATTGTTTGTTTATTTGCATTTACCACCCTGCTTTTAAACAACTAGCATTTACCCCCTGCATTTACAAAAGCATTCAATTTACCCTTGCTGGAAATTTATTAAATGTGTTACACAACTTGTTAGATTTGTTAAACAATTTACCCCCCCTGCATTTACCCTTTTTGTTAAATTTGTTAAACAACTTGTTAAATTTGTTAAACAGTTTATTATATAGGGATGATTGTTCTTAATGTTATGTTAAACAATTTACCCTTTTATCTAGCATTTACCCTTGTTGTCATTAACAATTTGTCCTATTGATATCAGTGATTGTAACAACTTCAATGTTATTATTTGCATTTAGCCCCCTGTTATTATTTGCATCCCCCTTCCATTCATCATCATTTGCATTTACCCCCTTGCTGTCATTATTAATTGAAATCAGTGATTAATTGGTAAATTGAATCCTTGTTTATATAGGCACATCCCGATGTTGCAAACATGCGTTACAAGTCGTATATCTACTTCGAAGATTGGGTGAATATATTTGGAAATGATAGGGCAACAGGTGATGCTGCGGAGGACTTCGTGGATGTTGTTGAAGACTTGCTAAAAACCAACCCTGTCCCAAATCACATTCCAATTGAGACAACCGAAGTATTTTCAAATTCAGTGACTGATGAGCTGGTTTACAATAGCCCGTGCGTTGATTTAACCGTGGATCATTCGGATGGCAGTGAGTTTCAATTGGAGTTAGCACCATATAAGATGGGATTGCCTTCTATTGGTTCAAAGAAGATTAAATTGACGAAGAAAATAAAAAAGGAACCTATAGGGAAGAAGGAAAAACAAGATAGAAAGAGAAAAACCCCCGATTCAACCCCTCCCGATTCATTGAAAGCTGATATGGATGCGTTCATTGTTGCTGCCAAATCCACTTGGAAAGATCTTTCCTCAACATTTGCTAAGGAGGAAGACACGTACGATGACAAGGCAATTAAGATCATAAAGGCACTAGAGAACATTTCCTCGCTTACCGAAGAGAATCGGATATATCTATCATTCAAGATCATGGACAATTCCAAACATATAAGTTTGTTCTTGAATTCTAGCGAAAAGAGCCGAGAGATTCAAGCACATATGATGCTTGAAGGTAAGATGCCTTAAAGTAATTGAAAGTGCTATTTTATTTGATGATTTTGCAAGTTAAACAAGTTGGTGCTTATGTATGTTGAAGACACTGCATTTTGGTTATATGTATATTTTGACATTAGGTTCATTGACACATTACTAGTTATGGTGATAACAATGACATCATGTGGGCTGTTGTCATTGCTCTAACTAGTGGGTTCATATTTTGGCAGTTATAACTTGATGGTTAGTAGTTATTGTGTAAAAAAACCTTGCAATCATTTTGCTTAAACATTATAATTTATAGTTGTTATGTTAACTTGTTAAATTCGAAGAGATGTACTGCTTTATCCTTGCTATTAATCATTACTGGAAATGAATATTTTGTATTGCCTTGCTACTGTTTTTGTCATGCAAACAATCGGTTATGTGAAGAAAATCAATCAATAAGCCTTGCTGTTTATTTCCAGAATCATTGTAAAAAATAGTTGTTGTCATGCCAATTTTATCAACTAAACTTGATAAAAATCACATAAGTTTAATAACTAAACAGTAGCCTCCATTCATTAATACTGGAAAATTATCAATTACATAATCCTAACATGCCTTCAATGTCATTACCATGCACTTACATAAAATTGTGCTGGGTAATGACAACATAAGTAGATATAAAAAGATGATTAACAAAAGCCTTGATTCAGTCTAAACATAAAATACACACGTACATCAAAACAAAAACTAAAATAAAATCACTTGCATAAACTTGATAAAATTATTTCGACTCATTCGACCTCTGAGAAGTCCCCACATCCGGCCAAAGACACTTAGCAATGGTTTTATAGTTATCACCCTCGTAATTTTCAGAGTCTGCTGTCAAGGTGTTATTGTGGTTGGATAATTCATTCCAAAAATCATCAGGGTCCGATGGTGAGAACCTAATTTGAGGGGGATTGATAGGCTCTGGAATCGGGGTTTCTTGACCAACTAGCGGCCCGTCGTCTATTTCAAACCATTGAAGATTAATTGGAGACGCGTGTGGTGGAGGAACAGGGTATTCAATTGGCTGTCCAAAAATTTCACATAAATCAATCCATTTGGACTCTCCTTCCATGGCATATGCTTCATAAAATGGTTGTTCCTTCACAGAAAAATAAACAAAATTGGTGATAAAATTAAACTGTTAAACAAGCTAGTTTTTTCATCTTATGTATTCGCGTATTTATGTAAGTGCTCAATATTAAAAAATTAAAATGTTGATAAAATCAAATATACCATGCACAAGTTTTTAACAAGTTCTAGTCCATCCATCCCGACATTGTTAGTATCAGTATCCAAGCAATATCCTGATATACCCCGTAGGTGAGAAAACGTGGCATGTCTACGTTTTAGTCGGTGGACTTTAGCCATTATCTCCTTTGTAGTGAATTTTCGTCTGAAGCACGCATTAACCTCACTCCGGGCAGTTCTAATCACGTGGCTCATGCCATAAATAAGAACCCCATTTTCGTAGTAAGAATCGTTTGCTAAAAACTCAATTAAGAAATCATCAATTTCTTTGGGCCACTTGTCGGAGTAAAAAAAATGAGATTGCGGACGAGGGTGAAAATTTGCCATAAGTTGATTTGGTTTGTGTGTATTATTTCATATGGTCATCCAACCCTTTTTGTAGATGAGATTTCAAAGGGCAATAAGAGATAAGATGTTATTATGTAGGGACTCAAATGCAATTAACCCATAAAGGTAACCTTTACGTGTAGTTTGTACTCAATTTTCATATCAAACAGGAAGAAAAGTTGATTGGATTCTGCACATTAGATTCAATTTTTTGCTGTACAAGATTGCTTGTTTCTATATATTTCTTTTGCAGGCTTTTACAAGTGATATGTCAATTTGAAATTTAACATCTACAAATCACATTTTTTGGCTCTTTCTGAATAAATTTTTGTATGTATAGAACCATTTCCAAAATTTATACTAATAAAGTTTATTTCATGGTTTATTTCATGTTGAAACATACAAGGCCTTTTTAGCTTATCACAATTCATGGATAGTTCAACAAGTATTTTGGTTATAGCTTACTATCCAGCAATTGACAATGCCAATTCAATACATAGTTAAAAATCACATAAGTTTAATAACTAAACAGCAGCCTCCATTCATAAATACTGGAAAATTATCAATTACATAAGTTCCTAACATGCCTTCAATGTCATTACCATGCACTTACATAGAATTGTGCTGGGTAATGACAACATAAATAGATATAAAAAGATGATTAACAAAAGCCTTGATTCAGTCTAAACATATAAAAAACAACCAGCCTTAGAACCACAAAAGCATAAAAAAACTTAAATCCTACCGCCATCATTCCAACAAAACGCCCCACCAACCATCAAGCCATTAATAATAATATTCATAAAAAGAGGACTGCCAATAAAGTAGACATCATAAGTGTTTATTTTAATCAACTTCCCAGAGACTAGGTCCAAACATGCCATCAGAACTACCACCCAAAGTATTTTCACCAACACTCTCATGAATCACAATCTCATTATCAAGTTCAAAAGGAACAGCAGGGACAGAACCACGTCCTTGAGCAGGGACATAACTATTTCCTTGAGGAGGGGCAGGAGCACTTCCTTGAACTGGAACCATAGCCAACTCATCATCATCTGAGTCGCGCACGTGTATGGGCCATTCAGGTGATCCAGTGAGATCTTTGGGGAACACAGCAACTCTTTTAGTGTCAAAGATGTAATACAACTTCAGGTGGAAAGGCTCGCCGTTCATCCTAAAGTATCTAAACCATTCTGACTCCTCCTACAACACAAAGTCAGATATCAGTATAAAGTAATACATATCAAAAATAGTTCATTAATAAAACATCAAAAAATTTAACAAGTTAAATACCCTGACAGGGACAGCCCTCCAGTAGTCATTATCCACAAATGAACTGCACTCGTGTACTTCGTAAATGACCCCAGGGGTATCCAGGAACCTTGTGAAAGTGTCGTGCCTGTTTCTCATTTGATCCACCTTCTTCTTGATGGAACACAAGCTAAACCTCCTCTCAAACACGACAGACATTTCAGACGCGATGCGTTGGCAGGCCCCAATTAGCAACTCAACCTCCTGTAGGTTACACCCCTTGGCCTCATGGAACTACAAGTCAACAAACCTGGAATTTTGCTCGTATGTCCAGCCATCATTCAGCTTATGTGCATCATTTCTCATTTTTCTTGTCCACGGCATCTTGCAATTGACCTTGATATCCAAAAGCAATGAAAATTGTTAGCTTAAAACATTAGAGCATTCCAAAAACACTTCTAAAACTCAAATTTTAAGAGTTTTTGTTGAATTTCAAAGAGCACTCTTATAATTTATGGGTGCTTAAAAAAAATGGGTTTGAAGGGCCAAATACCAAAATCAAATTCAAAGTGTATATCTCAAATGTTTTACTTTTTTTTTTTTTTTTTTTTGATAATAAATCTCAAATGTTCTGCATGAAAGTACAATTTTGTACTCTTATGCACAACATTTAAGAATTATGCACATATATCATTGTCATTTATATAAAATACTAGTTAAAAGTAATTTGATATAATATAAACTAGATGTTCGAGTGAAGTGATGTGATGGTTTAAAAGTAGTCTGTTAAAATATAAACTACTTGTTGGAGCGTAAAGTAAAAAGTGAAAGTGTATAAAACTTTTTACTGTTTATATTCTAGGATAAAATAAAATGCCAAAATTCTAGTGATATGGTCGGATAAATTAAATTAATGCCAGAATAAACATTTGCTGTATTGACATATTTACTCTTCCCAGGTAGACAGAGTTTTGCTTTTTAAAGGGTATATATATATATATATATATATATATATATATATATATATATATATATATATATATATATATATATATATATATAACGTGACCTCATATCAAATCTATTGGACCAGAATTTACAAAGGAAAGAATAAGATGATGATTTGAAAGAATAAAAGAGGAGATTGCCCTGTTCGCCCAATTCAATTTCTAATTTAGGGTTCAGTTTATTATAATTAATTAATTATTAATTAAGTTTAAGTGGTTGTTATTTCTGTTATTTACCGCCTCACTTATACTTGTAATTTTCCGTTTTTGCCCCTCTGTATTTTGCCTATTTAAGCTGCTTTGTTCAGCTCATTCTGTACACAAGATTATTAATTCAGCATATACATTTTCTCTCCAAAGTTCATTTACTTTCAAGTCTTATACGATATAATATACAATAGATATACATATATTCAAATCATCCATATTCACATGGTATCAGCAGAATTCACGAGCTTCCGCATCAAATTGATCATCCATTGATCAATTCTTCTCCTTTATTCTGTTTTTCATCTTCTATCTTCTTCATCTCCGGCGGTTTAATAATCTGCAAGACGGTTATTAGTTCCAACAGTTTCATCTCTTTCATCATCTCCAGTTCTTGGCTTCAATTCACGGTTTCTTCATCACAAACTTTCTGGTATTCTCTTCCTTTATCTTCTATCTTGTTCATTATTTTTTCCTGTTCCATTATTCCTTGTCATCTTCCTTGTTTATCCTTCTTCAAATTCACTCTCACAATCACCATAATTCTCACTATTCAAGTTCACTCCAAGAATCACCAGATTCTCCATATTCTCCACTTTCTTGCACAATATATTCCCTTTCAATCCACGCACCAACTTTCTGTTCATACCAAACTCTTCATATCTCCTTCATCCTTACCTTCATGGCTTCTTCTGGACCATCTACTGATTATATCACCACATCTTATACCACTTCAAGAAATAGGCCAGAAATTGAGGATCCTTCATCTTTTATCTCCATCCAGTTGATGGCCCTGAAATCATTCTTGTTTCTGAAAAACTTGACAGCAAAAATTACCAAACCTAGTCAAAAGCTATGGTAAGGGCTTTAACAGTAAAAAATAAACTTGAATTCATTGATCTTAATTTCATTAGACCAACAAATGACCCAATTATGGCAAATTATTGGGACAAAAATAATACTATTTTTCTCACTTGGATATTGAATTCTTTGACTAAAGAAATCAATCACACTGTCCAGTACCTTATGATATTCCTTATGGGCCTACATGAGTCCTTAGCACATACAAGAAATCAGCTGTTGCTAATGGACCCCCTTCCTGATGTTACAAAAGCCTATTACTTAGTCTCTCAAGAGGAAGCTCATAGGGAAATTCAAGATATTCTTCCATCCTCTGATCAGACCACTACCATGGCTTTTGCTACTAAATCTGCACCTGCTTACTCCTCTTCCAGACCACCCTATCCTTATCATCCTTCATCTTACACCAACCCCACCAATTTCAGACCAACATCCAGTACCTACAAACCATCCTTTAGACCTAATTTTAATCCTAACCGCCCTAACAGGCCCTACTGCACCCACTGCCAGATGCCTGGCCATACCATCAACACCTGTTTCAAGATACACGGGTATCCTCCTGGATACAGACCACCTAATCCCAGATTTCCTCCTCCTTCAACACCAACAGTAAACAACATTTCTACTGAAACACAATCCCCTTCTCAAACTCTTCAAAATTTCATCCAATCCATGTCTCCTGACCAATTCAGTCAATTATCTCAACTGCTTACACCCACTACAGGCACTGACTCTACACAGCCACCAACCTCATCAACACCAACTTCACACTCTTGTACTGTTACTACTCAAACAGGTACACATCTTCCTACTTTTCTTTTATCAAATTCACAATTTACTAACTCTTGGATTTTGGATTCACGTGCTTCCAATCACATATGCAATAATCTTACATTTTTTAAAACTTTATCTCCTGCACTTCATACATCTATTACATTACCTAACAATCAATATATCTGTGTTTTTTACAAGGATACTGTTTTACTACATAATTCCATTATTTTAGAAAATGTATTATATGTTCTTCAATTTAAACTCAATTTGATTTCAGTTAGTGCCTTATTACATGACTATACCTACAACATAGTTTTTGAATCCAATCATTTCTTCATTCAGGACAAGACCTCTTTGAAGAAGATTGGCAGGGGTGACCTATTAGAAGGACTCTACATTCTACATGACACCAGTTTCCTACATTCTACATTTTGTAATAAGATTTAGTATAAGCACATGGCATAATAGACTAGCTGGTCATGATAGGCTTCTCATTTTACAGTCTGTATTAAGTTTACCACATGTTATTAATAAGAACAATCATGTTTGTGAGATCTGCCATATGGCAAAACAAAAGCATCTTCATTTTTCTTTAAGTACTTCTATTACTATTACTCTATTTGATCTCATTCATTGTGACATTTGGGGACCCTTTAAGGTCACCTCCTATAATGGCTATATTTGGGGACATCCTGGTTATCGAACGGGACATATCTGGGTTGGAAATCAGACTCGTCGAATCATATTGCTTTGACCTGTTGCTTTTATCGAGAAGACTTATTTTCGATCATTCTGATTTCTTTCCCGAAGAGCTCTAGAAACTATTCTTCTCGAATTCTTACTATCTCCCCCAACAGGACCTCCCGAGATCATATTGACAATCGTCCTTGGCTGGGATCTCCTTAGTTGCTCTTCTCGATTATCTTCATTTTGGCTTCTTCTGGAGGGAGACCTCGATCGGGAATGGTTAGTATCCGTTCTGTTCTCTCTTTGGTTACCTCTTTGCACTTTAACATATCCAGTTAGGTGGCCTTCTGCTATCAATCTCTCAAATTCATCTTTTAACTGATAGCATTCCTCCGTGTCATGCCCCCTTTGTCGATGAAATCGGCAATATTTCTTTGAATTAGGAGCATCTCTTTGTGGGGGAGATCTTCTTAGCAGATTCTTATCCTAAATGGAGAATAAGATTTCTGATCTGAGTTTTTTGAGCGGAATGTAGTTATCATAATACTCCTTATTCGACCTCCTCGTTTTTTGCCTCTTTGGGTCAAAGTTTATTTCCTCCTTTCTGTATCCTCTTTTGTTTCTGTTTTCATTGTATCTATTATTTGGAAATCCGTCTAACGGTCGCTCAGGAACGGGGGTAGGTTGCTTTTCCTCGGCCTTTGCGAGACCAAAGAAAGTTTCCCTTAGCTTTGCCATCTCTTCCTCGTTCATATATTGGTTGGCCATTTCCATTAGTTTCTCATATGTCGTGGGATTTTCCCTAACAATCGCGCTGGCAAATCCTCTGTTCAAGGTACTCTAAAATAATACCGTGATTAGGAAATCTACCCTTGGCATCTCGACTTTCATTAGCTCGTTATTGAATCTTCCCATAAAGCTTCTGAAAGTTTCGTCGGGTGTATGTAATATCGAGTACAAATGATTTGCTGGGGGTCTGAGTGCTCTCTTGCTACCAAACTGGCTCATGAATTTATCGCAAAGTTGGTCAAAGTCAAAGATGGACTTTTCTTCCAACCTTCCGAACCAATACTGAGCAATACTAGCTAGGGTGGTCGAGAAGGCTTTCACTGCAACATTATCTGAGATTCCGTGCAGTTGCATCTGAAGATTAAACGAGGCTAAATGCTTCTCGGGATCCTCGATACCAAAATATCAAGGAAGTTGAGTTTGTAACCTTTTATCCGAGGGTAATCTTTCGAAGAAGATTTCATCACAGAAGGAAGACTTCTTTATTCGATACTGGAATCTCGTTCTTCTTTTCCTGTCGATCCATTTTCTGATGGAGCGATCTTACTTCGAAAGCCAACTTGTTGACTTCTCTCACCGAATGCTCTTCAAAATTCTCTCTTCTGATATGTCTATCTTCTTCTCTGTCGGCTCTACTGTTGGCCTCATTTATTTCGATTCCAGCTTCCGTACCCGGTGCCCCCGTACGTGGGAGTCCTTGGGGGAGATTGATATCACCCTTGGCAATTTCAGCGAATCATTCCTTCTTGGCATCATCCAAAAGGGCTCTCAAGTCTTCTCTGGTAAGTTGGAAGACTGGCGGGGCCAAAGGGCCTCGAGGGTCCGATCTCCTCGTTAGGTGTCAGATCAGGGTTTCGCTGAGGTAAAATGTCACATTCACCCTCTCCGTTTTGATATCTGTTTTCATCTCGTTCTCGAGTAAGAGCTGCTTTCGATCTAGTAGTCATCTTTTTTCGATTCGAAGTTAAGGTTCCCACAGACATCGCCAATTTATGAGTGTGTTTTCGATAGGTTATTGTATTATGATCAACGTCCAGGTGTCAAGTCAAACACTGCTCGTCAATGTGAGGATTAGCAGGTCAAACAAGCATTTCCTCGATTTGTAGAACGGGGATCCAAGCCTGTAATCAAAGAGAACTACATCAGGTTAATACCGGTGGTGACCCGATGATAACCCTCCGATGCTTAAGTAAGTATCGAGATAAGAGAGGCGAGATCGAAATGGGTAGTTATTGCTTAGAGAGTGCGTACCTGTTATCTCATTTATGAGGTCTATTTATAGTTTTACATTTCAATCACCGGGTCGAATCGTGACAAGACGTCTAGGTTCGGATATGGATCTTTTTTATTTGGTTCGATCCAAACATAAGTGGGTCAAGCGATTAGTTTAATGGACGTTGACAGTCATGTCGATGCAGGCGTGAGAATCGACATGGTCATGAATATGCTCGGCATGAGCATATGGTCGATCAGAACCTTTTCTTGCCACGTGTCCTTGGTAATTCTATTTTATAGTAATGGTTTGAGTACCACGTTGGATCACGAAGACTTGGTACATCATCATGAACCAAAATTTGTATGTTTGGAAAAAGAATAAAAGAATTATAAGAATTACAAAAAAATAAAAAATAAAAAATCTAGAATAGACTGCCTTAAGCACCTTATCATGAGTTCAATATGTTAAACCTCAACTGCAAACAGGCTTATATTTTTATACCATATCATCAACTTGAGAAGATTATGGTGATCCTCCATGCTTTTGCAGACTGATAAATTGAGTGACTTATCGTTTCTTCCAACCGGATTTTGATGATAACCAGGGCCGGCCCTAGACATCCGGGGCCTAGGCGAATTCTAAATTTGGGACCCCTTTATTATAAAAAAACAAAGATATAATCAATTATTTTTTAAATGCAAAAATACTATTGACATATTATTTTTTGTAACGTATTATATTTTAAATAGATAATAAAAAAAAACCACTTAATTTTTAAAAGATTCAATAGTGAATTTTTTTTTTTTTAATTTTGAAAATATTATTTTAGCCCAATCAAATTTTAAAGTATATGTACTTCCTTAGCTCTATTTTATTATTTTACAAATATTATAATTGATTGTTTGACTTTATTTCATTTCGTTTTATTATTAACTATATTAATTATATATCATCATGCATATAAAAAGCTACACATCATATATAAAACTAAAAAAAAAAAGATACACATACATATATAAACAGAGATGGAGCTAGACCAATTTTATTGGGGGCGAGATTCATTTTTGCATTGTATTAAGTAAAGAAAGTAATAATTAGAAAAATCGTACTATACACGGGAAAAAAATAAAGAAAGTAATAAGTTTAAATAAGGTCCGAAGTGTCTTCTTTATTTTAATTTTTATGGTACTTCTCAATTTAACGGTATTGTGCTCAGTTAATGTTTCTAAAACTTGATCAGTCAATCAAAAAACAATTAAAGGAGGAGTCCTCCTAATTTTATAAATATATTCTTAAAAGGGATAAACATTAAGGGTAAATTACGGATACCCTCGAGATAAGGTCTAGTAATAAAAAATTCCCTCAGATTTGTCACCTTCTTACAATAAACATTTTGTCCCTATAATGTAACAATTTTGTTCATGGGTGTTATTTATAATGTTTAATATCTTAAAAATGTTAAAATTTTGGTGCTAATTGTTAAATCTTATAAATTATAAACGTGATAATTTTATATTTACTATCAAAATAATTGATAAAATTCATAATTGCCCATAAGTTTCAATAAATATTGCCAAAAAAAAGAAAAAAATTGTTAACATATTTATTAAAAATTTAAACTGTATAAAAATAATTAAATAGAATTTTAATAATAATATTTTATAAATATGAACAAATTGTTTACATATTTAGTTGAATGAATTTAATTTCTATATTAGTAAATTTAATCAAATTTATATTGTATTATAAATCAAATATTTCAATATAATAAAGTTTATGTTGTATTATAAATTCAATATTTATTAATGCAATAAAAATATTATTTATTTAATTAGTGTAAATATAAATTTATTATTAAATTTTATTTAATGTTATTACAGAAATTAAATTAATAATAAATATGTAAAAAAAATGAAATATTTATTAAAATTTATGGGCCAATATAAAGTATATCAATTACTTTATGATTATTATTTTTATAATTTGTAAGATATAACAACTAGCACTCAAATTTTAAAATTTATAATTTATTAGTATAACATTACAAATAACTCTCAATGGCAAAATTGAAATATTTTAGGGGTAATGAGTTAATTGTAAGAAGGTGACAAAACTTGAGGAAAATTTTTATAATACCCAATACGTAAAAAGAACTTTTATAGTTAAGCTTTATCTAAGAGATATCCGTAATTTACCCAAAACATTAAAATGTTCTATATAAAAGGGGTCCTAACTCCTAATTATCTGATAATATCAACTACTAATTCATATTAATGGATGAGCATTATCTTTTCAACTGAAATCATATCCCCTCCCCCCCTCTCTCTTCATTCCTCTTCTTTTTCAAGTTTTTGGAAGATGGAGCACTGTATTGCTACCATAGTGGTTGGTATTATTGGTTTGTAATTCATGTTTTTTTATATTATTATTATTATTATTTTGGTTGTTGTTGCTGCTGTTGATGATGATGTTTTGTTATATTATCGTCAACATATAACCAATCCACGTCTGATGTGGTTATATTCATTTTGTTCTTCCAAAAAAAAAAAAAAATAGGTATTAAAAATATCACCAGGAATTCCCACGTTTGATTTAAAAAAAAAAAGTTTGGGGTTACGTCGACTTTGACTCTACAATAATATCCATTTAGGGATGGAATTTCCATTCTAGTGTACATAGTTGGTAATTTTTGTCCAAATCGGACTTGGCCGAATCAACAACATTTACAAAGGAGGTAAGTATAATACACATATTTGATGATTGAATAACAGTACTCAACTGATCAAAATGCAAGTATATTACATTTAATTTATGATTGAATGGGTTTGACCAGACCGATTTGGATAAAAAAATGACTTTTGCAAAGTGAATCTTGCCTGAACTCTAGGTCCAGCCCATAAAATACGCAAAAGCCCAAATTTGAGCTCCTTATTATATAATCAAATATTACTAGGTATTAAATGCTCCTCAATCCTCACAGTACAACATATACTATTTTATTGTTACATCCTGGATTTTAAGGTAAGGGTTTTGAAATTTACATGATTAGTCTGGTGTAAGCTTGGACATCTGGAATAAAAAAAATAAAAAAAAATGGGTTAAGGCTGAATAGTATAGTTAAGTTGCTCCTTTTCTGTTAATTTGTAGTACTGGATATGTTTGAATGGACATAGATTAATGGCACAGTCTTCCTTTTTAATCATTGTTGGAGTGATATTAATAATCTTTCTATGTGATTTTAGCAACTGTTTTCCTATTTTATCATAATGACTTAGTGTGCATGCTCAATGTGTAAATTGGCGGAGTTCAATTTCTCAATGCAATTTTTAATGGAAGATTAATTTTTTTTTTCTCTTTTTGGCGGATACTCTTTCTTTTCTCAAGGTGTAATTCATTTTGAGACGCCTCATACCTTTTATTTTTTTTATTATCTTTTAATGGTGAGATTCAATCTTTTTCTCCAGTTTAGTGATAGTTATATCTTCTTTATAAGGGAGTTAATGACAATTTATCTATATGTAATTTAAAAAAGAGCATTTTACTCCTATGTAATTTTTATAAAAGTTTCACATTGTTTTCCTAATATTTTTATGTTACCTTCATATACTATAATAAATGTTCCAACTTATCTCCTATGTTATGATAAATGTGTGATCAATTTTTTTTTTTTTTTTTTGAGAAACAAAGTAATATATAAATCACGGATGTTCGGAGATTACAAAATCAAAAACCATAGACGGAAGGCAACAATCAAAAGAGTAAAACTGAGAAGCTAATCTAGCTAAGGAATGGGCTACTTTGTTACATTCCCGAACGACATGACGTGCCCGAAATTCTATAAAATTCCTACCAATAACTTTAATTTCTTCAAAAACAGCCCCTAGGCTACCTAAATTGGCCTCTCTATTTGTAATCCCATTGATAACAGTCAAGCAATCACTTTCAAGGTAAACACGAGACCACCCGGAATCAGAAGCAAACTGGACTGCTTGGAGTGCTGCTATGGCTTCAGCCGCTTCGGGACTGAGAGGAAGGAGCAACGGAAAAGCCTTCCAACCCACACAATCACCTAACGAGTTCCTCGCCATAATACCTACTCCAATCCCAGCTCCTTTACTCATGACAGCGGCATCGATGTTCAATTTAACGAAGTCCCTAGGCGGAGGCAACCAAAGGGCAGAAGTACGGTTTGTACCTGGGGGGTGAAACACCTCTCTTGAGGATATAAATCTTTTGAAAAAATCACGCGCAGAATTCACCAAAATAAGTGGTGGTGTATCAGAAGCTTCCCACAAGAGTTTATTACGGCAAAACCAAATCCACCAACACAATGTTGTAAATAAACCAAACTCCTTAGAGTCAGTTCTACTCTTAACTTGGCAAAACCAGTCCTCAATATCAATAGTATCACAGCGATAACATGAAAAAGATAAATCCGAGAGAGCCCAAATTTGTCTAGCAAAGGGGCAAGAGTAGAGGCAGTGAATTATAGATTCCGTACCTGATCCACAGCGTGAGCAGGAGGCGTCCTCCAAAAATTTGCGGCGTAGAAGTTGGTCTTTAACTGGAATTGCATTAGAACAACAACTCCAAACAAAGTGTCTCACTTTTGGAGGAGCATATATCTTCCAAATCCACTCCCAATTTCGAGATTGACGTGAACTTGGCCCTCCAAGTCGTGCTTCAGCAGCAGCTGATTTTAGAGAGCGAGAAAGCCGATAGGCAGATTTCACCGTAAAACTACCCGATTTATCAAAGTGCCACATTAAGCTATCCGTGAACATATGTGTACCAAGCGGAATAGACAAGATTTCCTTAGCTTCTTCTTCTGAAAATATAGAGATAATAAGATCTCTATTCCAAAAACCTAAATCTTCATCGATTAAACAACTAACCGTAGAGTTATGAGGGATCAACGAAGGAGGAGAAGTAATCAAATAATTGCTTGACCGAGGCAGCCATCTATCCCCTATGATATTCATAATGTGATTCACCACTGAAAAATTGAATCATGTGTTGACATTTTTTTCCCATTTCACCCTCAATTTCATTATTATTCCGTGGTGATTGAACCACCAAAATACTCCGGAGTTAATGTGGCATAACATACACTCTTTTTCGTGGTGATTCAATTTTTTTCTCCATTTTGGCTTAATGGTATGATACTTTTTATTGTTTTTGAAAATTCAATTAATACCCACTCATGTATTGACATTTTTTTTTTCCCGTTTCACCCTCAAGTTCATTATTTATTTAATTTCAATTGTTGTTTCATAAAATTATAGTATTGTTTTATCTTGAGTTAGTTTTTATCATTTTATCAATTAATTGAAAAAATATCGAGTTTGCTAAAAAACTTAGATAAATATATCATAATATTATTTTATCTCAAGTTAGCATTTGTTATCTTATCGAAAAATCAAAAATTGCTAACTAAAAAACTTTCGTCTCCAACGTAAATTGTCTAGGTCCGCCCTACACGTGCTTGAATATTTGGAATTTTTTGTGGTAAATTCAAGGTTACAGTAAAATCTTATAATTAAGTACCAGGCATTATATCATTTTAAGTTTCATGGTGTCAATTAGCAGGAAAGGTTTCTGAAGTTTCTTATATATATACGTTTTTATGATAGTGAGAAAGCTTTTTTTTAAGTGGAAAATGAAGTGGATTTATTGTGATAAGGTCTCGTCAGTCAACGAAGTTGTAGCTCGTTGGTAAGGTTGAAGCCTCTGGATTAAAAGGTATTTGTACTCTGAAAAATAAAAATAAAGTTCTCATGTCATATAAATTTAAGTTAGTGTTTAGTCAAAATTTAAATGAAAGAGTCCTAATTCTGATAATATTCGAAGTACGAAGTATTAATTTATTCCTCAAAAAAAGAAAAAAGAAAAACTAGCAAGTATTTATTTAAGAGTAAATTACGAATACCCCCTCAGGTAAGGCCTAATTACGAAAATTTTCCTCACGTATTGGGTATTACAAAAATTCCCTTCAGGTACAAACACTTAAACAAAAAAAAAAAAATCATTTTGTTTTCCTTTGTTGTATTTCATTTTGTTTTTTAAAATTGTATTTCATGTTGTATTCCGTGAATTGCATCGATGTTTTTAATAGTGCAATTTTTTTTAATATTAAGATTTTAATAATTTTTTTAATTTAATTATGTTATTATTATTACTATTATTATTAGTATTAGTATTAGCATTATTATTTGTAGTATTATTATTATTATTCTTATAATTATAAAGTGGGGAAGACTTTAAAGTGAAACTAATTGGAGGGGGAAACTCCATGATTGTAGACGACTAGACAGAGGCAACGGCAAGGCTAACCCAAGGCTTGAGAGTCATGCCCCTGCCCCCAGGATTAGAGATGCTCTTAAAGTTTGCATAAACAAAAAATTGTACGACTAAATTTTAGGATATCATACCTTTGAACCACTATTTTAAATTTTTGTATACCACAAAAATTATGCTATTATTATAAATATTGATATCAAATATAATTCATTATTAAATAACTGATACCATGCTAATAATTATGTAGCCCGTGCGTTCAAATTATATATTTAACCATATATTGTTTATAAAAAATTCATAAAATCGATAAAATGAAAATTTACTAGCTAACACATTTTAGGACTTGAACTCAGGACCTCATACATCTCTAAGAAGAGCTCCAAATTTTGTAGATATATATTGAATATATATTTTAGATGAGAAACTCTCTTAAAAGGGGGAACTGAATTTCGTAAGGGCATATTTTGGTAATTTAGTTTGTGAGTACAAAGACATTTGGGTAAACAAAACAATGCCATTGGACAAGTTTTATGCACTCTGCGTCCTCAAAATACGAGAAATAGGAGCTTTACATCCTCAAAATACAGAAATAGCATTTAGAATCATTGAAATATAAAAAACCCAGCAACTTGCACCTTCTAGTATTTTTCTAGGGACAAAATAGGTAACTCGTTTTGGATTTTTAGCACTTTGCACCACCAAAACAAGATATATGGACACTTTGCAACCCCCTCCCCCCCTCCTCGCAAAACATATAATTAGCACTTGCACTTTCGACTTTTGAATTAAGAAAACTCATCAATTTGCACCCCTGAAACATGAGAAATCGACACTTTGCACCATCGAAACATAAAATAAGCACTTAACACACCTCGAATTAAGAAAAACTCAAGAACTTGCGCCCCCTCATTTTTTCCGACATAGTTGACCATATGGGTCAAGAAAACCAAGGGGAAAATAGGTATTTTATTTTTCTTCTTTCTTAAAATTTGCAGAATGCAATTATTAATACTAGAATAATTATTTTCATCTTCATCTTTCTAATGATCTTACAAACTTGGATTAAAGTTTCATTTTTGTGATATGTTTTGGTCGTTATGTATTGAAACTTTTCATAAACTTTTCGAATTCTTTTGAAAATTTTCGAGAACAAAATTTTCATCCGACCACTCTTTCTTCCCCTTTATACTCATTGCCAAAAATTTACTCCAGCTACCTATCAAATCGAATTACCCAAGTACCGGGTATTTGACACTTTGCACCCTCAAAATAGGGGAAATGGGCATTTTGCACCCTCCAATTTGATATTTGACACTTTGCATCCTCGAATTATGGTAAATACAGCGCTTTGCACCCTTTATCACTTTTGGGCAAAAATCCTACCAGGGTAATAATTTCTCTGTTCATATACTTTAAAAAACATTAATATAAAATTCATAAATTCTAATTCAGCAACGTAACCTAAACAGCTCTTCTTTAAATATCTTCATAATCTCGATCCAAAATCTCAATGCTTGATTGTTCCAAAGATAATTCAACCATCAAAGGTGGCAATTATTTCTACAGTCACATGCCTGATCATTTACGCATGAAAAGGGTAAGCGAATTCATTTTTCAGAATTCATACAAATAAAAAACGAGAAGTTTAAAATACCTCGACTGCAAACGAAGGTCTTAAACGCTACATTAACAGGGTATGGACATGTTTTGTGTAACGCCCCGTAAAGTTCGGACCTCTTTAATCGTATTTTAGTGGATTTTTAATCCAATTTCATGTGTTATATCTTATTTTTAAAAATTAAGTGTTATTTTGGGGTAAAATGTACAATTTAATTATTTCCTATGTCCTTATTAACCTTGAAATGATTTAAAAGCACAAAAATACTTTAAAACAATAGTATACCTCTTTTGAAAAATATTTGGACTTAATTGTGTAAAATAAATAATTTTTAGGGCAAAAGTGCACTTTACCGAAACTTCAGGGGGCCACACTTGATTTCAGCTGCTAGGAGAGCCTTTGTAGCTTCCTAGGGTGGCCAAGCATGCCCCTTGGGTATAAGTGATAGTTATTGTGTGAAAGTGAAGGAAGTGGAAGGAGAAACCACCACCGCCACCGGACCCCACCATTGCCGCCATAGCACAACCACCGTACCCCACCGTCGCTGCCATACCACCGCCGCCGGACCGCCTTCCACCCGCCACCGGAACTTTTTGCAAGGAGTGGGTAACCTCAAAACTCTCTTATAAGTGTAGTTTAATTTTTGTTAGAAAACCCTAAGTCCTATGTTAATGAAAATAATTTTGAAATACTTTATTAAACTTTAGTTTATAAAACAAATTTAATTTTCATATTTATTGATGATTGTAATTTGGGTTTAAAAATAGTTTTATATTCATATGAAATTGATAGTTGATTTTGTTGAGATTTTTATAGATCTATATTTTCTCCATTAAGTAATATTTTTGGATATTTTGAAAATAAAAAGTATGTTATTCTCATAGATTACAAGTGTAACATTTCAAAAAAAAAAAAAAATGTCATATTATAGATCTATAAGTTTTTGTGAAAGAATTGAAAATTGTGAAATTTTTGGGTGTTAAAAGTTTTATTATTTATTTGGGGCTATTTCTATAAATTTGAAAATTTAAGGGGTGTTTTGTGCACATTGGGTGAGGTGGCCGGAGCCACCCCACCTCCGGCAGCAACATGCTGCCGGGTCTGTTGCTTGTGTGCAACAGACCCAATTTTGGGCCTGTTGCACAAGCAACAGACCCTGGCCTGTTGCTTTTACAGCAACAGGCCCTACAGGCCACTAGGGCCTGTTTGTGGGCTGGCCCAAAGGGCCAGTCCACATCTCTTTTTTAAAAAAAAAAAAAGAGAAAAAGAAAAGAATTTCAATAATAAAATAAATAATTTTTAAAATATAATAATAAAATACATAATTAAACCACAAAATTAATCTGAAAATTGTAAAAGTAATTTTTAAGAATATTTTGAAAATATTTTTATATTTTTTTAAAATAGAAGAATTATTTGCATAACATAAAATAATTTGAAACCTATCTCTAATACTAAACTTGGAAAATAAAATAGAATAAATTTGAGAAAATAAGAATTAAATAAATCTAAAAATAATTTTGTAAATTTATAAATGAATTCTGAAAATAAAATTTATAATTATTAAAAATAATTTAATAATGATTTAACATTTAATTTTGAAAATAATAATACTAGATAATAAAATTATAAAATAAATATAGAAATTATTGAAATGATTTTTAAGTATATATTCTGAAAATATTAAATATTTTTTTATAAGAATAATTATTTTAAAATGAAAAGAGTTTGAAATATAATTAATGATAAGTATTTAGAAATATGTATTTCTGAAAATTAAATAGAATAAAATTCTAGATAATAAAATAAACTTAGAAATAATTTTGAAAATTAATATCTAAATTTGAAAATAAATTTGTAAATATGAAAATAATTTTTAATAATTATTTAACATTAAATTTTGAAAAATATAAATAATAAATAATTTCGAAAATAAAATTAAATAATTTTAATTAATTATTTTCTAAAGATATGAATAATAAATCAATTTTTTTTGGAAATAAATATTTATTTAATTTAAATAATAAATATATTTTCGAAAATAAATAAAGTTTTCAAAATTAGAAAAATAAGTAATTTTAAAATAAACTTTGATTTACTCAAATTAAATGAATGCCTATTATTAAAGAATTTTCTTGGATTTTTATAAATCCTTATTCGTGGCTTTCCATACGACGTAGCTCTATGAACCCCTAAATCGGGTTAATTAGTTTAAGTTGGATCATGGTCTCATTTCGTCCATGACCCGACTATAATTGCGACTAAAGTATTTCTTTAGTCAATTATAAGTTCTTGTTCGAGTTTAGATCCTTAAACGTTACGTAAATATGTACAGGATCTGGAATCGCCGTTCTACCGAGAAACTTTCAAGAACCGTAAGCAGAACAGGTGAGCGCTGTGTGTTCATTTGTGTGTCAGTCTAATATGCTAGTAGGTCGAGTCTGAGCATGTGTTATATTCTAATTTCTCTTGCATGTTGCCACAAATAGATTGGACTTGTTATGTCGATATTACTCGCATGAAATCCTAAGAATATCAACATGATAATCCAATACATGCTACATCCGAATCTACTAGTTGCAAGTACAGTTTATTAAACTATCATGACACCTAAAATTGCATATTATAAGTTGTTAAATGTTGATAATATGTTAAATATGTTTGATATGTTATGTTTCCGTTTG
Organism: Penstemon barbatus; assembly: GCA_003313485.2. Classification (NCBI taxonomy): domain Eukaryota; kingdom Viridiplantae; phylum Streptophyta; class Magnoliopsida; order Lamiales; family Plantaginaceae; genus Penstemon; species Penstemon barbatus. The sequence continues at coordinate 21,156,751 of CM064878.1, read as the reverse complement.
TCTTCGATCATGTGTTTCCGATTTTGTGTGGGCCCTATTTGTTTGGTATATGGACCCGATGGCAACTTGGCCGGCAAGAGCCGGCAGGATTGTCACGGTTACCCGTAGGCCTGACCTTACAACCCAAGTGGGGAGGAACACTTGGGGAGTAAGGACGAACTCCGGCAAAGACATGTCGATGCATTTCAGATAATAAGGTCGCTCCTTACTTGGTGAGTTTGGATGGAAATCAGATAAGGATGGAGGGTAAGTGGAGAACGGCATCAACAACTCTTGGTTATTTGAACTCTATGCTGTGATTTTATGTATGTGATATATGCTTAATTCATTTATATGCTCACGATATATATTATGTTGCATCCATGTGTCACACGCACAGTGCACCACAGCCTCACTAAGTTGGACGATCAACTTATGCGTTCCTTTTATCAATCTTTTCAGACGCAGGAGTCTCGAGTTATGATGGTTGAGTCAGTTTCCGGGATCCAGTCAGTCGTTGAGGGATTATTCCCTTTTGTCTCTTTTGCCTTCGTTACTTTGTTACTTTTGTTGTCACCTTGATATAAGGTTGAACGATGTATTTTGAATATTGTGTTTACGTTTTCCGTAGGCTTGCGGGGTTACCCGTATGACCGTATATTTGCCATTTCACCGTATATAACGGAGCTAGTGGGCCTTTTAAATTTTTAGTTTGGATTTATCGCATGCTCTATTTATGCTTTCATGTCATCATGTTTAAAAAAAAAAAATCAGCAACTCTGATAGGTTATCCCGCGCCGGGCGATCCCAAACTCGGGGATGGGCCACGTGTGACCCAGCCCGAGGAGCGGGGCGTCACATTATGCCTGAAATTAGGAATTGTGATGGTGATTTAATGAAGGTGATGGTGGTGGTGCAGTAAAAGAATCTTGCAGAAAACATAATTTGTTTTCCTTTTCTTTCTTAAAAAAAAACAATATGGTTGGTTTTGCATGAAATCGTTTTGGTGGCAATTTTTGCTGGAAACTGACTGAGGATTTAAAGTGCTAAATTTTATATTGGAGGGTGCAAAGTGTCAAATATCCCCCAAATATATACCTACTAGATACCCACCCAGTCCTCTGCCAACCCCCATCCCCATCGTTAATTCGGCCGACCGCCACCACCACCATAATTTATGCCCTCCACAACCCTACTGTCAATATGAATTGCTTGCTTACACCATCTCATGAGTCAGAGCTAGCAAACCCTAGTTGATTATTGATGTTTTCCTCCCGCCTCTTTTAATTATTTTTGTGGTTGTATGCCATTTTAAAATTGTTACTGTTTCTCCATTTAACTTGTTGAATCAGTTGAAAATGTTCATATTGTACCTAGGCCACCTACATCAACTACCTAGCCTCTGCTCCGCAACCGTCGCACCCATGGTTCGCTAACACCACATTTTGCATCACATCTTCCAAACCCCAAGTATTATTACTATTTCCCCCATTTTATGACACTAATTGTATGTTTGATTTTTTGGAATTTGAGTTCCTAGTGGATTACTTACATAATTGTTATATTTTTGTGGATGTGTGGTATTTGGTTAATTGTTACTTTTCTCATATTTGCGAAGCGTAAATGCTTCTTAGAGCTATAGCCTATGGCATATACATCAGTGTAAAGAATTCCAGACAAACCTACACAAGTATGGAGAGTTCTAAAGGGTCTGAAAGTTTGTACATAAATGCAAAACTTAATGGAGCTCTCTATGTCAAACTAGAATAATGTAAATAGTGTAGGACATCTTTAGAAAACATGTAGAAAATTATAAATTTCTAAGAAACTATTCTTAGCCATTAGATCAAGATGATCTCTACCATCCACTTGAGAAAGTGGTAGTTTAAATAGGGGTAAAATCCTCATATACAGTGATATGAATATTGCTGATAATCCAAAAAACCAGCTGTATGTAGGACAGTGAGTGGAATTTTAATCAAATCCCCATACAGTCCGGGAAAAATGGTAATGTACTTCCACGCACCATATAGCGTACAACATTTTCAAAGATATAGGGAAAAATCTTTTCACTCTACTAGACCCATCAATTTTCTCCATATTGTCAAGAAGATGAAGAACTAATCTATAATCGTAATAACAAATCACTTCAGCTATTGAGAGGAAAAGCATCAATCCAAATATTGAAATGTTTTTGTAGTTATCAGTAGAGAAAACTTTGTCCAATAGTATGTAATTGAATTCTTAATTTTTTTTTTCAAAAGAATGGCTGGAGGGGTTTCAAGAGAATACCACAAATGTATGCGGATTGAATTGAAGATTCAAGACTGCTTGCAATTTGGTACTATGTTGTTATGTACGCGGATTGAATTGAAGATTCAAGTCTAGTTGCAATTTTTTGGGTACTTTGTTGTTAGACTGTGAAACTAATCCTAGAAATAAGCATGCATAACTCGAATATCTCATGAACCGAACCGCTGGTTTTAAGGAATCACATTCCATTAAAAATCTATTAGTTTTTGGAAGCGAGTGTAGAGAGTGAGAGACAAATGAGTAGAGAATAAATATAAAGAGAAATTAAAGGGTAGGGATATGGGAGAAAAGAGAATACAGATATGTTGGTACACTTTTCTTTTCGAATTAATTTTTTCATTTCGATTTTTCAGTACCAGGGTACATGCATGTATGATAAAACTCTGAAAATATTTCATGTACTTACCTTAAATTTAATACACTAACTTTCAGAGTTTGTTAGTATTTTATTTTTTCGCTCTCTATAAAAATTATGGTTTGGTGTGGCCGAGGACTGGATAGAGACCAGATAAGTAAACGAAATTGCCATGGCTGGAAAGAGAGAAGGTTGTATAGGGGTGTTCAACGAAATCGCTAGACCGCCCCAACCGATCAACCCAACCCAAACCGACCGCAATTTTACGGGTTGAAGGTTTGATGGGTTGATCTTGGGCATCATGAAAAAAAAAGACCACAATTTTTTATCGGGTTTGGTTTTATACTTTTTTAGACCGCATAACCGCATTCGACCGCACTTTATATAAATGATGATGTATATATGTTTTATTTTATTTTATTATTTAATTTAGTCCTAAATTTAAACAAATGAGAAATATAATATAAGTATATACTTTAACAAATTAATCGTGTTCCACAACCCAAACCCCAATTATATTAGATAAACCCTACAATCTTATGTAAATCTCCAATTTTAAGTGTCAAAAAGATAAAAAATAGATCCAAAACTAGAACAAATTAATTAAAAAATATTCTGCAAAAAATAAAAAGTAAAAGCAAATTAAAAAAAATATATCAATCAAACTTTTCATTGGCCATTAACCACCAACACCAAGTTCAAATATAAAGATATTTTTCTCTTTCGTTTACCCTTTGGGAACAATTTGATTTTTGTGTAATGAAAACTTGTTAATTTAGTGTTCGGGTTTCTTTTTAGCTTTTCATTAAATTATTTATTCATTGAAAATCATATTTTAATTGATATTTTACGTCATCTCCATTATATTATCTATGAAAGTTTACTAAATTTATTAATCAAAACAAAAAAAATTGTAATTAACTAGTGCATTTATATTTAACTCATCAAATAATAAAAATAGTTAATAATTGAGACCGCAAAACCCGCCCCAAACCGCCCCAACCCAAATGAACCGCATAGTGCAATTTCAAGACTTGTTGGGTTGAGTTTGGGCTAGAGATTTCAAAACCCGCAAATATTAGGTTGGATATGGGCAAGTACAAAACCGCACCGCGAACACCTCTAGGTTGTACTGTGTGCATTTTTAGTACCAAAATGAATTAAAAAGTACTGGTTATGGGCTTTGTGAGGGAGAAGACTGAATAGTGGATTTGAAGAGTGAAGTCAGATGAGTTTTGAATTTGTGTTATATATAAATATATATAGGAATATTTGTTTATTTATAATAATATATAATATTTGTAGACAAATCAGTAGTGGAATATTAGTATTATTGACAAAGTATAAAGCCAAAATCCTTCGGGTATGACATTCATCCCTGTAACAATTCAGATTTCAACTTTAGAATGGTGGGTAGCACCCAATGTTTTTAAAACCGGACCGCAGAGCAAACCGGTGAACCTACTGATTTAGCGGTTTCATTGGTCGAAGCGAGCGAACCGCTGATTGAACCGCTAAAACCAACGAATTAATAGGACCGGACCAGCTTCCGGTTCGCGGTCGAACCGGTCGGACCGGCCGGTCCGGTCCGGTTTTAATAACATTGGTAGCACCACATGTCATGTTACAGCAACACTACAAATTTTTAAATATGACTAATTTACTCTTTCTCAAGAATTTTAAAATGGGCTGCTTATTTTATAACTAGGGCTGTCAATGGGACGGATTTTAATCCGGATCCGATCCGAATCCGGTCCGATTTATTAGGATAATTATCCGATTAATGATCCGATTAAGAAGATCCGTAATCCGAATTATATGGAGCAAATATGGATCTAGGCTGATCCGATCCGTTACATATCCGTATCCGATATATATATTACTATATGTTGTTTATATATTATGTATTTAAATAAAAATAAAAATAAAACTATCTATGTTCCGCTAAAATCTTTTACTATATTAAAAATAATTTTAAAAAGAAATGCATGAGAGATTTTGGTGGACTGACCAGATTATAACTAATTGGGTCTACAACATATTAATTTATACTATTTAATAAGAAAAATCAAACTATAACCATTCATCCTTCAATTTTTATCTTCTCTTCCATTTCTCAATATTGAGTTTTCTTCTTCTTTGTCCCAGTTTATATATTTTTTACTAATATTTTTGTTTATTCTATTGTTATAATTTTTATCGTTTATATTTGTCCATCATATTCCATCTTCTACAATTTTTAGGCAATAGTTTCGATGAAGTAAGTAAAATTTACATTTTTAATTCATGATGGTGGAATCTGCAAGTGATTTGGAGGAAAACAGAAAAAAAAAAAAAAAAAAAGCTTGGTAAATGGATCCGAATAATTTATCCGGATCCGGAATATCCGCCGGATTCGGATCCGGTTGCTAATATTCCAGATCCGAGCGGATCCGGATCCGAATCCGGATAGAAGAAATGGAAATCGGACTCGGATCCGGATCTGCCTTGATCCGGTCCGAGTCCGACCCATTGACAGCCCTATTTATAACTATCAAATGACACAAGATTATAATAAAACTAAGATGTGGTAAAACTAGTAAGGGAAATTAATTAAGAAATTCTCATATTGAGGTGACATGAGGCTATTATGAAAAATAAATGAATGAGTAAAAAAAATTATTAAAAAAAATTAATATGCATTACTTTCACATAGCACAAGTCTACAATTAAGATGATGGAATAAATTAGTAAAATAAATCAACAATTAAATTTTAGACCAACTCAAGTAGAAGAATGCTAACAGATTCAACATCTAAAACCATGGGCATTAGTGTCATTTCTCATATTTTGCGCTCCCACATTGGCAAACGTAGCAAAGTTGTTACTTTTGTTGGCCTTGAGTTTTTTAATAGTGAGGCGAAGCAAAAGGCATTCCATAATTTTGGGCCAAACAGTCTATTTTCTGCTTTGAGATTGAAACGTGGAAATGGAGGGGTTAGTCAGCCTCTTAATCTAGTATTTTAACTTATACGTTTCAAGGAGCTAATTAAGTTGGCTACTTAATTTTATTTATATTTATGCTTCGTTAAATTGGATTGGAATCAAGCCGGGTCGGATCATATTTTTTTTCTTGACCACTATTTACCAGGTCAATCTGATCCAATTGGATCCGATGTACTCCAAAATCCAAATTGGATCCGATCGAATTCATTATCAGACGACTCTACTTGTTTTTACCAGTGTTCTTAAAACCGGACCGGACCGGCCGGTTCGCCCGGGTTAACCGCTAACCGGTCTTCGGTCCGGTCCGGTTTACCCTTAAAAACCATCTATTAAATTAACCGGTATGAACCGGTTCAAAACCGGTAAAACCAGTGAACCGTCGGTTTTTGTGAACCAGCGGTTCACTGAAAAAAGTTAAAAAAAAAAAAAAAAAAATTCTGAAAATCGAGGGCACGCTGCATCTTTATTGTTTGAATCCCTGCATTGAACTTTAAGACCAAGACAGATAATTCCCAGCAACTTCCATTAAAAAAAAAACAGTTTCGATTCTCACCCACATGTTATATACAATTTTTTTTTCCTAAATAACATCCTCATTCTTGATTCCAAAGGCATTAGAAAAATACACCAATAACCCAGACTTAAATACTCTACAAATCCTAACCATAATCCACTCAATCTATCATCCACAAAAGAGGTAAATCAGAAAAAAAACATCCGGATTCCCAAGTTCCAACAATAAAATCAAAGATAATACCAAATCAATAACATAAAATTAGTATAGGACATACACGCAAAATTGAAATGGATAATTAATCCAGATCTCTAATCAAATCCATACAAGATCTAACATCACAATAGTAACCGTAACTACACATGTAAAGAGAGAGAGAATTGGAGAGTGTGAAAAGTGGAATTACCGGTACGGTAAACGGCATAACCTAAGGAGAAGAAACCCAGAGATGACACTCTCTCTCTCTAACTCCCCCTTCCCCTATTATTATGAATTTACTGATTCGATTTTATTGAAATAAAATACTTTATTATATGTTTTGAATATCGGGTTGTTGTTTTTAATCATCATGTCATGACTTTAATTATTTGCATGAAACAATTTGAATTTATATTGACAAAAAATGACATTTTTTAATTATAATTATATTTTAGATATAATATATATATATAATAATTACGTCACACCGGTTATTCCGATCGAACCAGTGATCGAACCGATCTAACCGATCGAACCAGTAACCAGTAGAGCTTCCGGTTCTCTGACCGGTCCGCTTTTGAAAACACTGATTTTTACAATCTAAATTGGTTTTTTTTGCCTGTGTTAACTCTTCTTTTGCAGGTTTAACCCACTACGTCAAAGCTCATATAAATAAAATAACCAGGAAAAAAAATTAATGTGCGTGCCCAATGCGTAAATTGGCAGTGTTCAATTTCTAAATGCAATTTTTAATGGAAGATTCAATTCTTTTTTTTCTCTATTTTGGCAGATACTCTTTATTTTCTCAAGGTGTAATTCATTTTGAGACGCTTCATACTTTTTATTTTTTTTATTATATATCTTTTAATGGTGAGATTCAATCTTTTTCTCCATTTTAGTGTAGTGGTATGATTATAGTTGTATCTTCTTATGGGAGTTAATGACAGTTTGTCTACTGTAAAAAAAAAAAAATTTACTCCCTTGTAATTTTTATAAAAGTTTGATACTGTTTTCCTAACATTTTTATGTAACAATTTACCTCCATATATTATAATAAATGATATAATTCATTTTCTATATTATAATAAATGTGACAATTTATCCCCTGTGATATTCATAATGTGATTCACCACGAAAAATTGAATCATGTATTGACATATTTTTTTTTCCCATTTCACCCTCAAGTTCATTAATTTTCACAATACTCCGGAGTTAATGTGGCATAAGATACACTCATTTTCGAGGTGATTCACTACATTTTGGCTTAATGGTATGATACTTTTTATTATTTTGTAAATTCAATTAATACCCACCCATGTATTAACATATTTTTTTCCCGTTTCACCCTCAAGTTCATTATTTATTTTATTTTTGTTCTTTTATAAAGCTATAGTATTATTTTATCTTGAGTTAGTTTTTGTCATTTATCAATTAATAAAAAAAATATCGAGTTTGCTATAAAAACCTTAAATAAATATATTATAATATTATTTTTCTTAAGTTAGTATTTGTTATCTTATCAAAAAATCGAAAATTGCTATGGGAAAAACTTATCATCTCCAACGTAAATTGTCTAGGTCCGCCTTACATGTGCTTGCATATTTGGAATCTTTTGTGGTAAATTCAAGGTAACAGTGAAATTTTATAATTAATTACTAGGTATTACAATATCATTTTAAAATTCATGGTGTCAATTAGCAGGAAAGATTTATAACTAGTTGGTAAGACATTAAGATTGAAGCCCCTGGATTAAGAGGTATTTGTACTCTCAAAAATAAAAAAAAAGTTCTCATGTCATATAAATTTAAGTTAGTGTTTAGTCAAAATTTAAATGAAAGAGTCCTAATTCTGATGATATTCAAAGTACCAAGTATTAATTTATTCCTAAAAAAAGAAAAAAGAAAAACTAGCAAGTATTTATTTAAAGGATAAGTATTATTACTTGTTCTATTTAATTTAAAGGGATTATTACTAGTCCTTATTGCAGTCAACTACTACTTCAATTTATAGGTTCCGTTTCTTCTTTCCTCAATATCGAAGATGGAGCACCAAACCAGTCTCATCAATAGCTATAAGTGATATTCATGCTTTTATAATTAAAAAAAAGTAGAGATAGAGATAACTTATTCAATTTGCATTATGAAATTTAGTTAAACGACTATGAAATCTAAAATGTAAAATTAAATAATGAGTCAACTACCTTTCCTACATCAACTCCTAACACTTACAACTCTTCTTCATCAATAGCTATAAGTGATAGCACCAAAGAAATTTTCCTATTGCCAAAGCAAACCACTAGCAAATAGGGTGATTGCCTCGATAATCAACCAATCTAAATAGATTATAAGTAAATTTTAATTAACAATAACGATATCATTAGGGTTAGGGGCATCATTACCACCAGCAGCAGGTTCATCTTTGTTTTCAAGTTCTTCTTTGACTTCAGGTTCGTCTTTGATTGTATTAGCATCTTCGATCGCAGTTTCATCGCCACTGGATACATCAGAATGATACAAAATTAAATCAGAACTTAAGATCTAGTAGTTATTTAAAATTTTAAAATAAGGTAAAAGAATGGATTTCATCTAACTGAGAAAAAGTCAAGGTGGGATACCATCTCGAGCTACATTAACAACATGTCAATCTTTAGTTGCAGCAGTATCATCAGTGATTACAACAAATTGTATATTATCATTTTCATCACCTTCAAATGAAAAATGGTTGCCATAAAAATTAAATCAAGATTCAAAATTTCGTAAAACAATGCATATGAACCATATGGTAAATGATAGCACTAGAAATAAAATCTTAATGCCAAAGCAAACCACTAGCAAATAGGGTAAATGCCTCGATAATCTGTCAATCTAAATAGAGTTAGAGTAAAGTTTAATCACCAATAGAAGTATCATTACCACCATCAACAAGTTCATCTTTGACTTCAGATTCGTCTTTGATTGCATTAGCATCTTTGAACGAAGTTTCATCCCAATCGAACTCACCGGAATGAAAATCAACATCCTCCTCCTCCTCTACTATATCAGAAAAAATACAAAATTAAATCAAACTTTATATCCAGTAGTTATTTAAAAATAAAAATAAAGTATAAAGTAAAAGTGAACTACCATGTCTATCTTTAGTTGTAGCTGTATCACCATTGATTGAATCGGATTGGGCATTATCATTTTCATCACCCGACAAATCTAAAAACAGTTGCAGTAAAAATTAAATCAAGATTTAAAATTTAGTAAAACATGGCATATGAACCATATGGTAGACGATAGCACTGGAAAAAAAATCTTATTGCCAAAAGTAAACCACTAGAAAATAGGTAAATTCCTTGATAATATGTCAATCTAAACACAGTTAAATTTTAATTACCAACAACAGTACCATTAACACCATCAGCAAGTTCATCTTTGACTTCAGAATCGTCTTTGATTGCATTAGCATCTTCAAACAAAGTTTCATCCCCACCAGACTCAATGGAATGAGAATCATCAACACCATGTTCAACTAAATCAGAACATATATAAAATTAGATCAAACTTCTAATCAAGTAGTTATTTACAAATTTTAAACAAAGTAAAAGAATGGATTTCATCTAAACTGAGAATAAAGTGAAAGTGGACTATATACTGAGAATAAAGTGAAAGTGGACTACCATGTCCATCTTTAGTTGTAGCTGTATCACCAATTATTTTATCGGATTGTGCATTGTCATTTTCATCACCGGGTACATCTAAAAACAGTCGCAATAAAAATTAAATCAACTTTAAAATTTAGTAAAACAATGCATATGAAACATAAGGTAGACAATAGCACCGAAAAGAAAATCTTATTGCCAAAGTAAACCACTAGCAAATAGGGTAAATGCATCGATAATAAGTCAATCTAAATAGAGTTAATAGTAAAGTTTAATTACCAATAGCAGTATCATTACCACCTTCAGCATGTTCATGTTTGAATTCAGAATCGTGTTTGATCGCATTAGCATCTTCGAACGAAGTTTCATCCCCATCGGACTCACTGGAATGAGAATCATCCTCCTCCTCCTCCTCTACTATATCAGAAAAAATACAAAATTAAATCAAACTTTATATCCAGTAGTTATTTAAAAAATAAAAATAAAGTACAAAGTAAAAGTGGACTACCATGTCTATCTTTAGTTGTAGTTGTATCACCAATGATTGAATCGGATTGGGCATTATCATTTTCATCACCCGACAAATCTAAAAACAGTTTCAGTAAAAATTAAATCAAGATTTAAAATTTAGTAAAACAAGGCATATGAACAATATGGTAGACGATAGCACTGGAAAAAAAAAATCTTAAACCACTAGCAAATAGGGTAAATTCCTTGATAATATGTTAATCTAAACACAGTTAAATTTTAATTACCAACAGCAGTACCATTAACACCATCAGCAAGTTCATCTTTGACTTCAGAATCGTCTTTGATTGCATTAGCATCTTCAAACAAAGTTTCATCCCCACCGGACTCAATGGAAAGAGAATAATCGACACCATGTTCAACTAAATCAGAACATATATAAAATTAGATCAAACTTCTAATCCAGTAGTTATTTAAAAATTTTAAACAAAATAAAAGAATGGATTTCATCTAAACTGAGAATAAAGAGAAAGTGGACTACCATGTCCATCTTTAGTTGTAGCTGTATCACCAATTATTTTATCGGATTGTGCATTGTCATTTTCATCACCTGGGTACATCTAAAAACAGTCGCAATAAAAATTAAATCAACTTTAAAATTTAATAAAACAATGCATATGAAACATAAGGTAGACAATAGCACCAAAAAGAAAATCTTATTGCCAAAGCAAACAACTAGCAAATAGGGTAAGTGCCTCGATAATAAGTCAATCTAAATAGAGTTAATAGTAAAATTTAATTACCAGTAGCAGTATCAGTACCACCTTCAGCATGTTCATCTTTGAATTCAGAATCGTGTTTGATCGCATTAGCATCTTCGAACGAAGTTTCATCCCCACCGGACTCATCGGAATGAGAATCATCATCATCCTCTACTAAATCAGAAACAAATACAAAACCAAATCAACTTTAAATCCAGTAGTTATTTAAAAAATTTAAATAAAGTAAAAGAATGGATGTCATCTAAACTGAGAATAAAGTGGAAGCGGACTACCATATCTATCTTCAGTTGTAGGTGTATCACCAATGATTGTATCGGATTGGGCATTATCACCTTCATCACATGGTACATCTAAAAACAGACGCAATAAAAATTAAAATCAAGTTTAACATATGTCAATCCAAATAGAATTAAGAGTAAAGTTTAATTACCAATAGCGTTATCATTACCACCATCAGCATGTTTATCTTTGAATTCAGAATCGTGTTTGATCGCATTAGCATCTTCGAACGAAGTTTCACCCCCACCGAACTCATCGGAATGAGAATCATCATCATCATCTTCTACTAAATCAGGAAAAAATACAAAATCAAATCAACTTTAAATCCAGTAGTTATTTAAAAAAATTAAATAAAGTAAAAGAATAGTTTTCATCTAAACTGAGAATAAAGTGGAAGTGGACTACCATGTCTATCTTCAGTTGTAGCTGTATCACCAATGATTGTATCGGATTGTGCATTATCATCTTTATCACCCGGTGCATCTAAAAACAATCTCAATAAAAATTAAATCCAGATTAAAATTTAGTAAAACAATGCATATGAACCATATGGTAAGAGAGAGCACCAAAGAAATTTTTTTATTGCCAAAGCAAACCACTAGCAAATTAAATAGGGTAAATGCATCGATAATCCGCCAATCTAGATAAAGTAATAGTAAAGTTTAATTACCAATAATAGTATCATTAGGGGCATCTTCAACACCACCAGCAGTTTCATCTGCCCATCCATTAAGATACACCAAAAATGGCATAATCAGATGAGTTAGTGTTGGAACTAGTTGAAAGGCTAAAATTGTAATCGTCATAAACAACGATTTTGTTTATAGTAAGATCACCATACTAAGAACAAGAGACGCGGAAGTCTTCGCAATTCCAAAGTCATTGGTAGTAAAAAAATTATAGTGATATAAATATTGCCGATAACCCAAAAAACCCAGCTGAATATAAGACCGTGAGTGGAATTTTAATTAAATCCCCATACAGCCCGGAAAAAACTGGTAATGCTACTTCCACCATATAGTGTACAACATTTTTAAAGATAGGGGGGAAAAATCTCTTCACTCTACTAGACTCAGCATCTTTCTCCATATCATCAAGAAGATGAAGAACTAATCTATAAGTATAATAACACGCCCAATCAACCACTAAGAGGAGAATCATGCATATGAATATTTGATAACGCCGTTAGAACGTCGTTATTGCCTATCTCTTTAAGCCCAAAATATCTTGCTTTGATTCGAGTTTTGTGTGCTTTTGCTTGTTTTCGCGTTCGTTTGCGTTTTTGGTCCCTTGTTGGGATGTTGTGTGTTTTCTTTTGTTTTCTTCGTTTTTTGTCGTGTTTTTGTTCTGTTTGTAGGTTTGGGAATTTTGCAAGGCTAAAGAGAAGTCCGAGAGGTTATGATTCAATGCAATTCCATCAAATCAAGACTCGGTGGCCGTTGATGCAAGCCTTTGCGCAGAAAGAGCTTCAAAGAAAAGAGAACCCGAAGCAAATCGTAGAAGAATGTAGATAGATGCTTACTAGAACATGCACAAATATTTCATGGATGATCCAAATGATCTGAAATTTGGATATGTCATAGATGAGTGAGTTAGCTATGCTACGGACTTTACGTATCCGCAATCGGAGTTCGGAATCAAAAGATATGCTGCTCGGAAGAAAGTGCGGCAGAGCAGAAAATCTGCAGGAAACCTACGGGGCAAAGCTCGCCGCGGCGAGGTCCCTGCTAACAGCAGTTTTATGCTGCGGGAAAAGCAGGGGCCTTTTTGTATCTTCACCCTTTTCCCCCACTTGCATTTCTAAACCCTTTAGGGGACTTTTTGGTCTTGTTTCCCTAGGTTAAGAGGCTCAAGAGGTCACAATTTTCTTACAACTTCATCAATCTTTCCACTTTTGGCCTCCTTTTTCTTCTCAAGCTTCCCTCAACTCTCTCTTTACTTTTTCCTTTGTTTTTCTTGTATTTGAAGACTCCACCAAGGGGGTGAGTTAGTCACCACCCTTGGGGAGTGATTATGTGGTGATTAAAGGGAGGAAAATCCTTGTCTCGATTTCATTTCGATTAGGTGATTTCTTTCCATTTCTTAGTTATTTATGATTAGGAGATGAATATTGTTATTTCCTTTTTGGATGATTGATTGTGGATTTGAATTCTCCGGATTTATATATATTTATGTTATTGTTTGATTAAATGATGTCTTGATGATTAGTATGGTGCTTATTTGTGTTCGTTAATCCGATTCCGTGTTTATTGTTCGTCTTGTGGTTTGACAACCTTTGGAGATGAAAGTTATTGATTCTTGATTGCTATATTTAGTGATTTTGAGGATTTGATTATGAATTTGGATTGTGATTCGATTTTAGGATAGACATATACCTATGTCGTTTCATATTCGTGTAAGGTTTGAGTTTAAATGACATCGATTAGATTTTATTCCGTTTATACGTAAATTGGATTAGTTTAATTCGATAGGTTGGTATGCTATCGAAAGATACATACGAACATCAGTGAATCCTTGAATAGCAAGCACGAGCATAATATATTAATTGTCGAGTCATTGTTATCGTTTGATTAGTTATGTTTGATGTTGGGTTATGTTTGATTTGTTGGGTTTATTGTTTTATCGCACTTTTGGCCATCTACATTTAATGCAACCTAGACATAGGTTAGGCGAGTGACGATTTGTGGATTTCAACCTAGGATAGTCATATACCTAGTTTGGTCCGTGTTTGTATAATGGGTTCGTCCGTAAATGCATCAAATAACTTAGATTCTCTTTATTCGGGGATTCGGGTTAGTTTTAGGTCCCGGGTGACAACGGTACGCCTTAGAATCCTCTTTTGGGTTCGGACTTTCCTTAGAGCATCGATTGACAGCGATGTTCGTTATTGATCCGGAGATGGAGAGTTTAGGTAGATTGGTAGAGTTAAGTCAAACCGATAGGGAGACTTAACTAATTTGAACTCACAAACAACACTAAATCTAGGATAGTTTGCATAGCTAACCTAACAACCGCATGATTTATCTGCTTTAACTAATAGCTTATGAATCCTCCTTACCGCGTAATTAACTCCCCATTCACTTACTTTCGTAGTTAGACTTATTTTATCGCTCGTAGTTAAATAAAATCACCCTTATCAATATTTTGGTTCGATCCTTTTGTATCAAGCATTCCTAGATAGAGTAAGCCTTCGATTGATTCGTTTATTCCCACCTTTTACTCATTCGTGGGGATTCGATACTCGGTATGTACTTATCATTTTATATTACTTGTAACGACCGTATACTTGCGTGGTTTGCGTATTAGTATTTGGAACGCAACAATATTCCAATGTTTTTGTATTTGTAAGGATAGATAATTTCGTCCAACAGTATGTATAAACCAGCACACTATAAAACCAATCCTAGAAATAAGCATGCATAACTCGAATATCTCATGAACCGAACCGCTGGTTTTAAGGAATCACAGTCCATTTTTTTTTTAAACTTACTTGTGTGTAGTTTTTTAAGTGAATGCAGGGAGTGAGAGACAAAGAGTAGAGAATAAATATAAAGAAATAGGGGAGAAAGGAGAATACAAATATGGTGGTACAATTTTATTTTCAAATTAATTTTTTCATTTTGATTTTTCAGTAGCATGTATGATAAAACTCTGAAAATATTTCATGTACTTACCTTAAAATTAATACACTAACTTTCAGAGTTAGTATATTTTTTTTCACTTTTGGTGTGGCTGAGGACTGGATAGAGACTGTATATGTAAAGGAAATTGCCATGACTGGAAAGAGACAAGGTTGTACTGTGTGCATTTTGTTTTAAATAAATGAAGAAGTTCTGGTTTTGGGTTTTGTGAGGGAGAAGACTGAATAGTAGATTTCAAGAGTGATGGGTTTTGTATTTGTGTTATATATATATAGGAGTATTTGTTTATTTATAATAATATATAATATGTATATATAAAACAATAGTGGAGTATTAGTGTTATTCACAAAGGATAAACTGAGAATAAAGTGGAAGCGGACTACCATGTCTATCTTCTGTTGTAGCTGTATCACCAATGATTGTATCGGATTGGGCATTATCATGTTCATCACCCGGTACATCTAAAAACAGTCGCAATAAAAATTAAATCAAGATTAAAATTTAGTAAAACAATGCATATGAACCATATGGTAAGAGAGAGCACCAAAGAAATTTTTTTATTGCCAAAGCAAACCACTAGCAAATTAAATAGGGTAAATGCATCGATAATCCGCCAATCTAGATAAAGTAATAGTAAAGTTTAATTACCAATAATAGTATCATTAGGGGCATCTTCAACACCACCAGCAGTTTCATCTGCCCATCCATTAAGATACACCAAAAATGGCATAATCAGATGAGTTAGTGTTGGAACTAGTTGAAAGGCTAAAATTGTAATCCTCGTAATAAACAACGATTTTGTTTTTAGTAAAATCACCATACTAAGAACAAGAGATGCAAATGTGACGCCCCGCTTCCCAGGGTTGGGTCCAACGTGGCCCATCCCCGAGTTTGGGATCGCCCGGCGCGGTATAACCCATCAGAGTTGCTGAATTTTTTTTTTTTGAAACATGATGACAAAAATAAAGCATGCGATAAATCCAAATTAAAAATTTAAAAGGTCCACTAGCTCCGTTATATACGGAGAAGGCCAAATATACGGTCATACGGGTAACCCCGCAAGCCTACGGAAAACATAAACACGATATTCAAAATACATTGTTCAACCTTATATCAAGGTGACAACAAAAGTAATAAGTAACGAAAGCAAAAGAGACAAAAGGGAATAATCCCTCAACGACCGACTGGATCCCGGAAACTGACTCAACCATCGTAACTCGAGACTCCTGCATCTGAAAAGATTGATAAAAAGAACGCATAAGTTGATCGTCCAACTTAGTGAGGCTGTGGTGCATTGTGCGTGTTACACATGGATGCAACATAATATATATCGTGAGCATATAAATGAATTAAGCATATATCATATACATAAAATCAAAGCATAGAGTTCAAATAACCAAGAGTTGCTGATGCCGTTCTCCACTTACCCTCCATCCTCATTCTGATGTCCATCCAAACTCACCGAGTAAGGAGCGACCTTACTATCTGAAATGCATCGACATGTCTTTGCCGGAGTTCGTCCTTACTCCCCAAGTGTTCCTCCCCACTTAGGTTGCAAGGCCAGGCCTACGGGTAACCGTGACAATCATGCCGGCCCTTGCCGGCCAAGTTGCCATCGGGTCCATATTTACTTTTTAAAAATATATTTACTTTTTTTTTTTTTTTTTTTTTTATGATGTGGACTGGCCCAAAGGGCCAGCCCACTTAATGGCCTTAGTGGCCTGTTGCACTAGCAACAGGCCGTGCAGCAGACCCGGCAGCAAGTTTGCTGCCGGAGGTGGGGTGGCTCCGGCCACCTCACCAGATTTGCACAAAACACCCACCTAATTTTCAGACTTACATAAATAACCTTAAACAAATAATTAAATCATTTTAACACTCAAAATTTTCATAAATGTTAAATCCTTCATAAATATCTTGTAGATCTATAATATGGCATATATTGGATAAATTTACACAAGTAAATCTTTGAAAAAAATACACTTTTTTATTTAAGAAAATCCCAACAAACTCCAAAAATATCATTTTATGGAGAAAAACATAGATCTTTTAAATATTCAACAAAATCAACTATCAATAAGAAATATTCATGTATAATCATATTTGACATTACACACAAAATAGAGACTTAAATAATTTGATCTAAGGTGTTTTAAAGATACTAAAATATGTTTAAGAACAAAAGCTAGGGTTTCAAAGGTTGGGTAAAAATTAAATAAACCATCAAAGAGATAACATAAGGAGGAGTTACCGAAACTTGAACTCCTCCAAACACGGTGGTAGCACGGCGGCGTACTGGTGGCGGTCCGGCAGTGGGCTGGTGGCACGGCAGCGGTGGTGGTGGCGGTTCTCCGACGGCTTCACGGCGGTGGTGGTGGTGGCCCCTACTTTTCCTACACTTTCTCACACTAACTTTCACCTTTTCTCACACACTCTCTTTCTCTCTAAATCTTAACTATGTGGATACTAAAATGAAATGAGAAGAATAAAATCTGAAAAATGTTTGGAAAGGTGTTTAAATACACCTTGAAAATATAGGAGACATAATTAGTCTTCAAAAACCAACCAATGCATGTCCACCTTGGGTAGAGAAATTTCTCTACCCAAGGGGCATGCTTGGCCACCCCCAAGGACTGGCTAGGAGAGCTATAAAGGCTCTCCTATCAGCTGAAATCAAGTAGGGGCGAAATTTGCACTTTGCCCCCTGAAGTTTTGGTAAAGTGCATTTTTGCCCCAAAATTATTTATTTTGCACAATTAGGTCCAAATATTTTTCAAAAGAGGTATACTAATTATTTTAAATTATTTTTGTGTTTCTAAATCATTTCAAAGTTAATAAGAACATAGGAGATAAATTAATTGTACATTTTACCCCAAAGTAACACTTAATTTTTAAAAATAAAATATAACACATGAAATTGGATTAAAAATCCACTAAAACACGATTAAAAAGGTCCAAAATTTACGGGGCTATACAATCCTCCCCCCTTAAAATAATTTGGTCCCCAAATTCGATTGTGGAATTCAGAAGGTTTGGTTAGAAAGCGTCACTTTCAAATGACAACATTCTAATCGGGGCAGAATAGATGGACAATGAGTCCGTACTTAGAATCACATCAAAACATAGGGCCAAGAATGTGATTAGATCAGCAGAAAATACCATTTCCTCGATCTTAACTTTGCACTCATTGAGAATCAGACTCGTTATAAACGAGGTAACTAATGAAGTATGAGCCTCCAACTCACAGGGTATTTCTACCCTACTTTACTGAAACTATAACATCCTGCTATGAAAGAAAGTGATGATCTAGAATCAAATAACAATAGTCATAAATGACAAAAAAAAAAAAAAATAAATAAATAAAGTATAAACTTTGTTTTGACATCCTATCACATTCTCAAGATAACAAACAAGAAATGTACATGTAATAATTTAAGCCCGATGCACAAAAGATTTAGAACACGACTCAACAAATCACTTCCGAGGATCCATGACTCAATTTTGAAAACAAAAAGCTCTGATACCATCTGTGACGCCCCGCTTCCCAGGGTTGGGTCCAACGTGGCCCATCCCCGAGTTTGGGATCGCCCGGCGCGGGATAACCCATCAGAGTTGCTGAATTTTTTTTTTTGAAACATGATGACAAAAATAAAGCATGCGATAAATCCAAATTAAAAATTTAAAAGGTCCACTAGCTCCGTTATATATGGAGAAGGCCAAATATACGGTCATACGGGTAACCCCGCAAGCCTACGGAAAACATAAACACGATATTCAAAATACATTGTTCAACCTTATATCAAGGTGACAACAAAAGTAATAAGTAACGAAAGCAAAAGAGACAAAAGGGAATAATCCCTCAACGATCGACTGGATCCCGGAAACTGACTCAACCATCGTAACTCGAGACTCCTGCATCTGAAAAGATTGATAAAAGGAACGCATAAGTTGACCGTCCAACTTAGTGAGGCTGTGGTGCATTGTGCGTGTTACACATGGATGCAACATAATATATATCGTGAGCATATAAATGAATTAAGCATATATCATATACATAAAATCAAAGCATAGAGTTCAAATAACCAAGAGTTGCTGATGCCGTTCTCCACTTACCCTCCATCCTCATTCTGATGTCCATCCAAACTCACCGAGTAAGGAGCGACCTTACTATCTGAAATGCATCGACATGTCTTTGCCGGAGTTCGTCCTTACTCCCCAAGTGTTCCTCCCCACTTAGGTTGCAAGGCCAGGCCTACGGGTAACCGTGACAATCCTGCCGGCCCTTGCCGGCCAAGTTGCCATCGGGTCCATATACCAAACAAATAGGGCCCACACAAAATCGAAAACAAACGGAAACACATAATCGGAGACAAACGGAAACATAACATATCAAACATATTATCAACATTTAACAACTTATAATATGCAACTTTAGGTGTCATGATAGTTT
Source organism: Penstemon barbatus (assembly GCA_003313485.2). Taxonomy (NCBI): domain Eukaryota; kingdom Viridiplantae; phylum Streptophyta; class Magnoliopsida; order Lamiales; family Plantaginaceae; genus Penstemon; species Penstemon barbatus. The sequence continues at coordinate 21,137,144 of CM064878.1, read as the reverse complement.
AGTAACATGTATTCGCAACTAGTAGATTCGGATATAGCATGTATTAGATTATCATGTTGATATTCTTAGGATTTCATTCGAGTAATATCGACATAACAAGTCCAGTCTATTCGTGACAACATGCAAGAGAAATTAGAATATAACACATGTTTAGACTCGACCTACTAGCATATTAGACTGACACACAAATGAACACACATCGCTCACCTGTTCTGCTTACGGTTCTTGAAAGTTTCTCGGAAGAACGACGATTCCAGATCCTGTACATGTTTACGTAACATTTAAGAATCTAAACACGAACAAAAACTTATGATCGACTAAAGAAACACTTTAGTCACAATTATAGTCGTGTCATGGACGAAACGAGACCATGATCCAACTTAGACTAATTAACCCGGTTTAGGGGTTCCTATATCTAAGTGGTAAGGAAAGCCACGAATAAGGATTTATAAAAACCCAAGAAAATTCTTACATATTAGGCTTTAATTTAATTTCAGTAAATCAAAATTTATTTTAAAATTATTTCTTTTTCTAATTTTGAAAACTTTATTAAGTTATTAATTTTATTTTCGGATTAATTAAATTCAGAAAAAATATTAAATCAAAAATATTTTATTTTATTTTCAAATTATTTATTTCCCGAAAATTATTATTCAAAATTATTTTATTTTATTTTCCAAAAATATGAATCATTTTTAATTGAGAATTAAAGTTCCCTTGAAATTATTTCATTTTATTTAACCCTCTTTTCTTTTCAAAATTATCTAAGTAATATTTTTATTTTCGAAAATATATTTATTATTTAAATTAAATAAATATCTATTTTCCAAAAAAAATTGATTTATATTTATATCTTAGAAAATAATTAATTAAAATTATTTAATTTTATTTTCAAAATTATTTATTATTTTTATTTTTCAAAATTTAATGTTAAATAATTATTAAAAATTATTTTCAATATTTACAAATTTATTTTCAAATTTAGTTATTGATTTTCAAATTTATTTCTAAGTTTATTTTATTATCTAGAATTTTATTCTATTTAATTTTCAGAAATACATATTTCTAAATACTTATCATTAATTATATTCTCAAAATTATTTATTATTTTTCTTTTTCACAATTTAGGGTTAATGATTTTTTTTTTTTTATGAATTGAAAATATTATTTTCGGAATTCATTCATTAACTTCAAAATTATTTTATTTTTCGAAAAAAGGGATTTATTATTTATTTTTCAGAAAATAATTATTTAAAATTATTAAGTATTATTTTCGGAATTATTTATTATTTAAATTTAATTAAATATTTTATTTTTCGGAAAAATTAATTTATAATTTATTATCTATAGTTCAGAAAATAATTATTTATAATGATTTAACTTTATTTTTGAAATTTTTATCATGGATCATCAATATATTTTTCTCAAAATTTAATGTTAGATCATTATACAAATTTATTTCCAGAATTCATTTACAAAATTATTTTTAGATTTACTTTTATTTTCTCAAATTTATTCTATTTTATTTTGAGAATTTAGTATTTAAAGATAAGTTTCAAACCATATTATGTTATACAAATAATTATTCTATTATTGAAAATATTTAATATTTTTCAGAATATATACTTCAAAATTACTTTTACAATTTCCAGATTTATTTTAGAATTCAGTTATACATTTTGTTATTATAACATTTCAAAAATAACTTATTAAAAATATATTTACTTTTTTTTTTTTTTTTTTGATGATGTGGACTGGCCCAAAGGGCCAGCCCACTTAATGGCCTTAGTGGCCTGTTGCACTAGCAACAGGCCGTGCAGCAGACCCGGCAGCAAGTTTGCTGCCGGAGGTGGGGTGGCTCCGGCCACCTCACCAAATTTGCACAAAACACCCACCTAATTTTCAGACTTACATAAATAATCTTAAACAAATAATTAAATCATTTTAACACTCAAAATTTTCATAAATGTTAAATCCTTCATAAATATCTTGTAGATCTATAATATGGCATATATTGGATAAATTTACACAAGTAAATCTTTGAAAAAAATACACTTTTTTATTTAAGAAAATCCCAACAAACTCCAAAAATATCATTTTATGGAGAAAAACATAGATCTTTTAAATATTCAACAAAATCAACTATCAATAAGAAATATTCATGTATAATCATATTTGACATTACACACAAAATAGAGACTTAAATAATTTGATCTAAGGTGTTTTAAAGATACTAAAATATGATTAAGAACAAAAGCTAGGGTTTCTAAGGTTGGGTAAAAATTAAATAAACCATCAAAGAGATAACATAAGGAGGAGTTACCGAAACTTGAACTCCTCCAAACACGGTGGTAGCACGGTGGCGTACTGGTGGCTGTCCGGCAGTGGGCTGGTGGCACGGCAGCGGTGGTGGTGGCGGTTCTCCGACGGCTTCACGGTGGTGGTGGTGGTGGCCCCTACTTTTCCTACACTTTCTCACACTAACTTTCACCTTTTCTCACACACTCTCTTTCTCTCTAAATCTTAACTATGTGGATACTAAAATGAAATGAGAAGAATAAAATCTGAAAAATGTTTGGAAAGGTGTTTAAATACACCTTGAAAATATAGGAGACATAATTAGTCTTCAAAAACCAACCAATGCATGTCCACCTTGGGTAGAGAAATTTCTCTACCCAAGGGGCATGCTTGGCCACCCCCTAGGACTGGCTAGGAGAGCTATAAAGGCTCTCCTATCAGCTGAAATCAAGTAGGGGCGAAATTTGCACTTTGCCCTCTGAAGTTTTGGTAAAGTGCATTTTTGCCCCAAAATTATTTATTTTGCACAATTAGGTCCAAATATTTTTCAAAAGAGGTATACTAATTATTTTAAATTATTTTTGTGTTTCTAAATCATTTCAAAGTTAATAAGAACATAGGAGATAAATTAATTGTACATTTTACCCCAAAGTAACACTTAATTTTTAAAAATAAAAAATAACACATGAAATTGGATTAAAAATCCACTAAAATACGATTAAAAAGGTCCGAAATTTACGGGGCGTTACAGCAAAAGTCTTCGCAATTCCAAAGTCATTGGTAGTAAAAAAAATAGTGATATAAATATTGTCGTTAACCCAAAAAACCCAGCTGAATATAAGACAGTGAGTGGAATTTTAATTAAATCCCCATACAGCCCGGAGAAAACTGGTAATGCTACTTCCACAACATTTTTAAAGATAGGGGGAAAAAATCTCTTCACTCTACTCGACTCAGCATCTTTCTCCATATCATCAAGAAGACGAAGAACTAATTTATAAGTATAATAAAACGCCAAATCAGTCACTAAGAGGGGAATCATGCATATGAATATTATAATGTTTTTGTATTTGTAAGGATAGATAATTTTGTCCAACAGTATGTAAAAACCAGCACACTGTGAAACCAATCCTAGAAATAAGCTTGCATAACTCGAATATCTCATGAACCGTACGTACCGTCGGTTTTAAGGTTTCACAGTCCATTTTTTTTTAAACTTACTTGTGTAGTGTTTTTAAACCTTGGGAATATCAAAGAAAAGGTATAGTTATATACTTTTAGATTTTTCTTTGCAAATAACTCATTGTTATCGTTTACCAAATATTATAACTTCGGAAAGTCACAGCTCTCATACACACACATATATATTGCAATTTAAGACAATTTATATACAAGAACGAAATTTTCATTATTATCAAATATAACGAAATTTCTCAATCTAACTGATTGATACAATTAATATTACTTCATAAAATTTTTACTTTTTTCAAACTATTTGCTAGCACTTGGTCACAATATATATTACGGAAAATTCTAGGGTGCCGCTACGTTAGGTGCCGCAAATCTCTCACATTAGATAGTATTACTATATAATGTATATTACATTGTATGGTATAACTCACATATGACATCCACATCATGTAGTATTTATTTCAAATTAGGTGGTATTGTTACGCAATGTGTGTCACATTCTATGATATAAATTATATATGACATTACGGACTCACATTACATAGTATTAACCTCATATATTCAGTATGACCACACATCATGTAGTATGTATTCCACTTTAACATGTCCATCTTTAGTTGCAGCAGTATCATCAGTGATTACAACAGATTGTGTATTATCATTTTCATCACCTTCAAATGAAAAATGGTTGCAATAAAAATTAAAGCAAGATTTAAAATTTCGTAAAACAATGCATGTGAACCATATGATAAATGATAGCACTGGAAATAAAATCTTAATGCCAAAGAAAACCACTAGCAAATAGGGTAAATGCCTTGATAATCTGTCAATCTAAATAGAGTTAAGAGTAAAGTTTAATCACCAGTAGCAGTATCATTACCACCATCAACAAGTTCATCTTTGATTTCAGATTCGTCTTTGATTGCATTAGCATCTTTGAGCGAAGTTTCATCCCCATCGGACTCACCGGAATGAGAATCATCATCATCCTCCTCCTCTACTATATCAGAAAAAATACAAAATTAAATCAAACTTTATATCCAGTAGTTATTTAAAAATAAAAATAAAATATAAAGTAAAATTGGACTACCATGTCTATCTTTAGTTGTAGCTGTATCACCAATGATTGAATCGGATTGGGCATTATCATTTTCATCACCCGACAAATCTAAGATTTAATTTTTAGTTTAACAAGGCATATGAACCATATGGTAGACGATAGCACTGGAAAAAAAAATCTTATTGCCAAAGTAAACCACTAGCAAATAGGGTAAATTCCTTGATAATATGTCAATCTAAACACAGTTAAATTTTAATTACCAACAGCAGTACCATTAACACCATCAGCAAGTTCATCTTTGACTTCAGAATCGTCTTTGATGCACTAGCATCTTCAAACAAAGTTTCATCCCCACCGGACTCAATGGAATGAGAATCATCAACACCATGTTCAACTAAATCAGAACATATATGTTGGATGAAGATGAAGATGAAGTGCAAAGAAGTCAGTAATTAAGGGAAGGTTTTGATGATTTCCAAAACATCATAATCAGCTAAGTATGGAAAGCTTAGTTCCCTTAGAAGAATTTTGAACAAGTAAAAGAAGACATCAGAAGAGTTCAAAGTTCAAAGCTCAGAAGACTAGTGATCTCTTGCTGAAACAGCGAACAGAAGGGTAGGTCATCAGCCGAGTCAAATCAGATGAGTTCAGTATTTGATCAGCAGAGTATCTATCAGCAGAGTCGTTTTGATCAGCAGAGTGGAAGAGATCAAGAGATTAGTCCAACGGTAATAAATGCACCTGGCGTAATAAATGCTGAAAGAGAAGGGTAGTAATGGCAAATGATTGAAGATATTCTCGGATCAGCAGAGTGCATTAAATGCAGCATTAAATGCGATGGACAGAAAGGTACTGTACACTGTACTATTGCTGCAGGGAGCCGTTTCAAATGAGCTGAAGATTGGATTTGAAGATATGATTTCCTTCAACGGTCATAAATTCAAATTCAAGTATAAATAGAGCAAAGTTCGAAGTGAGAAATAACACAACAACATATCTGAGATTTCGCAATTGAAGCAGAATTTCTCTAAGTCTCAAGAAGCTCGAACAGCTCACTCGTCTGGTGAAGTCATTTGTTGGCAGATCCAAGTTGAAGTCAAAAGAAAAACATTATCTGAGTGATATTGTAAAAGAGTAGTGTTGTGCGAAGATTTGATCCGTCTTTGTGAGTGATCAAAATCTAGAGGATAGGTTTTCTTTGTGAACTCCTATTGCGAGCTTATAGCCTTCTCATTTGTTGGTTAGGTATAAGTGGAGATTTGTATTGTAATCTTTGTGATTATAGTATAACCCAGAATCTAAGTGATCTGGAAGAGTGGACTAAAGGATTTCTATCCATATAACCACTATAAAAATTCTTTGTGTTATCTTGCATTTAAAGTTTTATTGCATATTTAAAGTTTGCATCTTTAAACACTTTGAATTATTTGAAAAGATTTTAAAACAAAAGGAGTTTGTAAAAACTGGGGATAAAATCTTTCAAGAGCTTAGTCTACTTGTGAAAAACACTTTGAAACAATCCGCTGCAAGTAAACTCTTTGAAAAACTGTTTTGCTGAAAAACAGCTAAGTGACTGAAAGAAGAGTGGTCAGTCGTCTGTTCAAGATTTGTTCACGATCAGACTAGTCTACTGTTCTTCATCAGCTTAGTCTGCTGACAGAAGACTGAAAAGTTTTTAAGTTCAAAAATTTTCAGAGGTCTATTCACCCCCCCCCCCCCCCTCTAGACCTCATCTGACCACTTGGGACCAACAAGTGGTATCAGAGCAGGTGGTTCATTTGAATCAGCTGCCTGATCAACGAGCTTGATTCAAGTGTTTTTCAAAGGTTTTTGAAAACTTTCTCAAAAGAGCATTTTTTTGAAAAAAAATCAAAACTTTTTGAAAATGGAATGCATAAATCATGTTCCCCACATTGCTGGCATGTCCTTCGAAGACTGGAAAATCAGGATGGAGATTTTCCTTGCTGCCTACAATGACAACATGTTCACTTGCATTACAAAAGGTCCATTCAAGTTCGCCAAGACGATAAAAATCAATGAAATTGATACCGTGGTGGAAAAAGACTTGAGCGAAATGACAGCTGAAGAAATCAAGCTGTTCAACCTGGACAAGATTGGAAGATTTATCATGACTAAAGCCCTGGATAATGATCGGTTTGACAAGATCAAACACTGCAAATCTGCAAAAGAGATGTGGGACAAAGTCAGAGATATGAGCGAAGGCAATGATGCTATCAAGGAGCATCAGCTGAGTGTTGCTCTAGAAAAGCTGGATAACTTCAAGATGAAGTCCTCTGAAACCATTGATCAGATGGACACAAGATTTACAAGAATATTAAATGAAGTTCTGAAGCTTGGAAAAACCTTCACAGACAAGGAGATAACCATCAGAGTACTGAAGGCCTTACCTCCTAAGTTCAACATGAAGGTGACTGCAATGGAAGAATCAAGGGATCTGGGGAAGATCTCTCTTACAGAGCTGTTTTCTGTACTCAAGGCTTATGAGTATAAACTGCCTAGGATGGGTATTGAAGAAACCTCAACTTCAGGACCCACAGCTGCACTGGTTGCTGCTGAAAACACCAGAAGACCAGCACAGAAAAGCAAAGAAGTGGACTCATCTGATGAAGCCACTCTACTCAACAAGAAGGAGTACACTGCTGGAGACGTTGCACTGTTGATGAATAATTTCAAGAAGTTCTACAAAAGAAAAATGAAGAACAAATACAACAATGCTTCTACTTCTAAACCTAACTTTTCTTCTCAAGATAAAGATGATTATAAATCAAAACTAATGTGTTACAACTGCAGGAAATTGGGACACTTCATCAAAGACTGCCCATATCCAAAAGCAGAAAAGTACACTGAAGAGGAGAAGAAAGTGAGAAAAGAAAGAAAGTATCAGAGAGGGAAAGCAATGATGGCTGAAGCAGAAAAGCTTGCTGCTGTCTGCTCATCTGATTCAGATTCAGACTCGTCTGATGAAGAATCTTCTGATGAAGAAAAACCTGCTCTCCTGTGCCTGATGGCAAAGGACTCTGATGACTCTGAGGATGAGGTAACTCCTCAAAATAATGAACTGTTTGATTCTCTAGAGCAAATGATGTTAAATAATACTACTATTGCTGGAGAATTTGTTAAGCTTAAGGAAGAGATGATCCTGCTGAAAGAGCAAAATAGTTCACTGAAACTTTTAGCTGAAAAGCCAAAAGAATCAGCTGAATATAAACAGCTTGAGCAAGAGCATGAATCTCTGAAAGCTGAATGTGAAGTTTATAAAGGAAAAATCATGGAACTTGAAAAGATTATCGAGTCTCATGAGAAATCATCTGTTGCATTCACGCATACATCTAGTAAACAGAAGATGCCTTTAGAACAGGATAAGCAAGAGTTGAACCATACTGAAAAATTCATATCAGCTGACAATAGTAAGGTCATTCTGTATGTTCAAACTGCTAGACCTACTTCACCTGAGAAAGAATTAAAGGAGAAGAAATCTCCTAAGGCTAAAAAGAGCAAAGAGCCTAGTGTAGGAAATAAGACTAGTAAGACCAAACAGCAGAGTCCTAAGAAGTCTGCTGATAAAGCTAAAGTCAATCAGACTAGTGGTAAAGCTAAGTCTAAACAAGTTGAGCAAGCTGTTAGTAAACCAAAGAAGCATAAGAACAAGAAAAATCAAAATGCTTGGTATGGAAATGAGTCATATTATGTGCAACCTGCTGCATATCATCCTATGTATCATGCACCTCAATTTCCTAGTTACTATGCACCTTACCCTGCTCATCCAATGCATGCGTATCCTGCATATCATGCACCTTACCCTGCTTATGAACATTATTCTTATCATACTGATCATCAACATGACTTATCTGATAATTATGATGAAAATAAAACTGTTCATGCTCCTGTGAAAACTCAGAAACCTAAGAAGCCTAAGACTTCAACATCTTGGGTTGTCAAAGGTGGAACTAATCCTTCAGGACCCTCTCAATAAGGGTACCTAAAACAATTTTATTTTTGTTTTGTAGGATAGGATTAGGAGTAGGAGTAAAGTAGAAAAGATCTGGTACTTGGACAGTGGATGTTCAAGACACATGTGTGGAAACATACATGAGCTGACTGATGCAATTGCTGTGGATGGTCCAAAGGTTACTTTTGGGGACAGCAAAGAAGGCAAGATTAAAGCTAAAGGAAGATTAATCAGAGGAAACATAGAGATATCTGACGTCTCATATGTCAAAGGCCTCAAATACAATCTGCTGAGCATAAGTCAATTTTGTGACAAGGGATATTCAGTCATCTTCTCAACAGATAAGTGTTTTGTCGAACAGATTGGTACAAAGAAGGTAATTTTATCTGGAAGACGACAAGGGAATGTCTACATAGTCGACTGGAATTCTGCTGACAAGAATTCAAGCGTTTGTTTGGTTGCATCTGCACCAAGTGAAGTCAGTTGGCTGTGGCACAAAAGGATGAATCACTTAAACTTCAAGACCATAAACAGATTAATCAAGAATGATTTGGTAGAAGGGATTCCAAAAGCAGTCATGAGCAAAGATAAGCTCTGTGACGCCTGTCAGAAGGGTAAACAAATCAAGTCATCTTTCAAAAGCAAGAAGCACCAATCTTCTGAAAGAATTTTGGAGCTATTACATATGGACTTATTTGGACCCATTGATCCAGTCAGCAATGGTGGAAAGAAATACTGCCTAGCTGTTGTGGATGATTATTCAAGATATACTTGGGTGATTTTCATGAAGAAAAAGAGTGAAACCAAGGAACATCTTACTAATCTGATGGAACTGATCCAGAATGAGAAGACTATCAAAATATTGAAGATCAGATCAGATAGAGGGACATAGTTTACAAACTCTACTGTTGAAGAGTATTGTACTATCAAAGGAATACATCATGAGTACTCTGCTGCCAGAACCCCTCAACAGAATGGTGTTGCTGAAAGGAGAAACAGAACACTAAAGGAAGCTGTCAGAACCATGATAGCTGAAGCTAAACTGCCTCAAAGATTTTGGGCAGAAGCAACAAATACAGCATGCTTCACCCAGAACAGATTATTTGATGAGCCAAGTCAATCTTCTGAAAAGAATCAAAGTGCTAATCAAGATCTGTCTACTGATCTACAGAAGTTAGATGTTGGAAGAAATGAAGAATATGTTCCCATCATACTACCTAATCTTAATTCAGCTGATAACTCAAGTGCTGTTCAAAATCACAGTGCTGATTGTCTAACAGACGAGTTGCAAACAGCTGACAGACCAGAGACTGTTCAACAGACTGCAAATGTTCAACAGACTACTACTGTATCTCCAACAGTAGTGTTGCAAGATCAAAACAGAGGACAACATTCAGACCTGCAACCTGATCTCAGGTGGCTCAGAAACCATCCACCAGAGTTGGTGATTGGTGATCCATTAGATAGAGTGAAAACAAGAAGAGCTGCTGCTCAAGATGCTATGTTTGTCACTTTTCTATCTCAAATAGAGCCCAAGCAAATTGAAGAAGCTCTAAATGATTCCTTCTGGATAGAAGCTATGCAAGAAGAGTTGAATCAATTTGAAAGGAATGAAGTCTGGTACTTAGTTCCTAGACCAAGTCATCAAAGGGTAATTGGCACTAAGTGGGTTTTCAGAAATAAGATGAATGAAGATGGTATTGTTACCAGAAACAAAGCAAGACTAGTGGCCAAGGGTTATTGTCAAGAAGAAGGAATTGACTTTGATGAAACTTTTGCACCAGTAGCAAGACTTGAAGCAATCAGACTGTTTCTTGCCTATGCTGCTTACAAGAACTTCACTGTCTATCAGATGGATGTGAAGTCTGCTTTTCTCAATGGAGAATTGCAAGAAGAAGTATATGTTGAACAACCTCCTGGATTTGAAGTCTATCAAGAAGAGGACAAAGTATATCGTCTGAGGAAAGCCCTCTATGGACTGAAACAGGCTCCAAGAGCATGGTATGATACCCTATCTGATTTTCTTTTAATTAAAGGATTTCACAAAGGTAAGGTAGATAAAACCTTGTTCACAATTGAATGGGAGAATCATATATTAATTGTGCAAATATATGTGGACGATATTATTTTTGGTTCAACTAACCAACAGATGTGTGATAAGTTCTCCAAGCTGATGCAGAATAAGTTTGAAATGAGCATGATGGGTGAACTTAATTATTTTCTTGGTTTACAAGTCAAACAGCTACCTGATGGAATCTTTATAAATCAAGCAAAATACACAAGAGATCTGTTCAAGAAGTTTGGTATGGAAACTAGCTCTACTGCTACTATTCCTATGTCTACAAGTCTTCGTTTGGATAAAGATGAAGATGGCAAATCAGTGGACATAACCAAATATAGAGGCATTATAGGGTCACTGTTATATCTAACAGCAAGCAGACCTGACATAATGTACTCAGTTGGAGTCTGTGCAAGATTTCAATCAAACCCCAAGGAATCTCATCTCTTAGCTGCCAAGAGGATATTGAAATATGTTAAAGGCACTCAAGAATTGGGATTGTGGTATCCTAGAGAATCTGGATTTGAGCTTATTGGTTATTCAGATTCAGACCTTGCTGGCTGCAAGATTGACAGAAAGAGCACAACAGGTGCCTGTCAGTTCTTAGGTAGTCGTCTGATCTCATGGATGAGTAAGAAACAAACCTCAGTTTCTATATCTACTGCTGAAGCTGAATATATAGCTGCTGGAGCTTGTTGTGCACAAATACTTTGGTTGAAGCATCAACTAGAAGATTACAATATCAAGATCAGTGGAATACCAATCTACTGTGACAATACAAGTGCAATCTCACTTACTCAGAATACTACAAGTCATTCAAGGACTAAACATATAGAGATCAAGCATCACTTCATTAGAGATCATGTGGAAAAAGGCAATGTTGTGATAGAGTATGTTCATACTGACAATCAGATTGCTGATATCTTCACCAAACCTCTAAGTGAAGCAAGGTTCTCAACTCTAAGAGCTGAGTTAGGACTACTTAATTTGGATGCATAAGCTGAGGGGGAACTCATCAGAAGACTGGAGTTCAACAGCTTAGTTATCCGTTGTTATATTCAAGAATTAACTTTCAACAGACTAGTTAGCTTATGGATTCTTAAAGACAGGGGGAACGTGTAAGACTAGCGGTACTTCTGCTCTAAAGATGAAATCTGTTAATGTCAGTTAGTGAAAGTTATATTATCTGAAGATCTGTTCTTAATTCTTGAAGACTGAAGATTATTTTATCTTGCTGGATTGACAAACAGCAGAGGAAGATTACTAGCTATTGGCATTCTCTAGTAATATCAGATAACAGATCACTCGTCTGTCAGATAAGTTAAACTCTACTCATCTGATATCTTATATAAGCATGGTCATAAATCGTATCATAAGAAACGCGCTTTTATAAGTAACAGATTAGTGTCGATAGAGTTTCCCGCCCATCTGACATTAAAATAATAAAATTGAAATCCGATTCTCCTATACACACGATTAAAAACTGTCAGATTAGATCAACGGTTCAGATAAATCACGGAAACCTAATCAAAAGGAAACCTATAAAATCCGATCTAAACAGTACAGTCGTCTTACGCACTCAAAAACTCTCAAACTCTCTAACTCTCAAACCCTATTGTTTCGAAAGTTCACTGCATCTTTGTAGATTTCTACTCACAAAATTTCAGATATGGAGAAGATTATCGAAGGAAGGTACTTCAACTACAGCAAATTCCATTTTTCGGGCACTGATCTGATGCGCTCGTTACTGGAAAAGATCAAGAAAGCTTCGTTAGTTCCTGTTTTGGAAGCTCACGAAGACAGAGTCTACTTAGAAGATGTTGAGCACTTCTATACAACCAGGAAATTCTCTAAGAATGACACGATCATGTCTGCTGAAATAGGTGGAAAGAAGATTGCGATCTCAGCTGCTGTTCTCAGTGAGATCTATAAACTATCAAACGAGGGAGGAGATGTGACCAGTTTAGGGTCAGAAAAAGAGGAAGAGTTCTGGGCTATTTGTGCTAAACCTGGAGAAGAGATGACTGGGTGCTTGATGAAGACCCAGCTGAAAGGCGAATATCAGAGGTTTGCTGATATTATTGCAAAGATATTAGATTGTGCTACAGGTTCACTGGATGGATTACCTAGGAAGAGGTACTGCACAATGATTTGCATTTATTATGGATTTAAGGTTAACTGGGCTGCTCACGTGTATGAGCTGTTAAGTGATAAAAGGCATTCTCATGCTATTTTACTGAGTAATCTGTTTGCCTCACTAAATTGCCCTATGGGTGGTGGGAAGCAAACTCATGGCAGTAAAGAGTTCAAACTCTACGAGCCTGTCAGACAAATAGTGGAGAAACCTAAGAGAAAAGCCCCTGCAAAATCCAAAAAGACCCCTTCTAAGAAGAGCAAGAAGGTGGGTCAGACAAGTCAATCTGCTGAGCCAACAGCACAGTCTGCTGTTGTGGCTGAATCAGCACAACCTGAATTTGAAGTCCCTGAAAAGGTGATAGATGACTTCACAGCTGAAGTTGAGAACATGGAGACTGGATCTTCACCTGAAAAGACAGAATCTGATGAAGAAATTCCTATTCAAAGGTTGAAGAGATTGAGGACTAGGAGTGAGGCAAGGGGACCTCCTGTTGCAAACCCTCCTGCCAAGAGAATTCCTAAGTCCAAGGCAAAGAGAAAAGTAAATTTCTCTGAAGAGCCTGTTGAAATTGTAAGAGAAACATCTACAGAAGCAGAAAGGCCATTAACAATTAAAGAACCTGCTGTTGAAGCTGCTAAAGCTGCTGCTACTGAAGATAAAGTTATCTCTGAAATTGGAGTACCAACAGAAGACTCATCTGCTGCAATATCTGCTGAAGTTCAAAATGTACAGCAGACTAGTTCAACACTTGAAGGAGATGCACATTTGTTGCATCCTACTCCAGTTGCTGCAGTTCCTCTTCAAGCAGTTGAAAGTCCTGAGCCAATCAGACAAAGGCCTGGGAAATTTTCAACTTATGTAACTGCTGCAGAAAAGAAAAAGTTAGATGATGCTGAGAAGCAAAGGATAGCTGCAGAGAAAGCAGAAGAGGATAGGCTGAAAAGCCTAGAATTAAAAAGGCTGGAGGAAGAAGCCAGCAAAATGACTCAAGAGCAGAGAGATGCTATTGAGGCAGCAGAGTTGGCTGCTGTTATTGAAGCAAGCATCAAGGATGCTCATGGAAATCAGCAAAATGGTGGGCTAGTTATTGGTGAACCAAGGGATCCAAACAAACCAATCCCAGCTATGCCTGCACCTAAGATAAAGTCAAAGAGAAGAGAAGAAATCAGACTATCTCTTGAAATTGTCAGGGAAGATCCTGCAATTTTTGAAGAATTTCTCAGAAGACTTGATGCTGAAAATGAAAGAGTCAACCGTCTGACACTCTTCAATTCTGAAAAGATTAAATACAACAGATGGAGGGAGTTCAGATTGACAAAAAGTCCTGCTGAAATGGCCAAATGGAAAGAATTCAAGGCAACAGAAGACTGGGTACTTAAGTGGCTCGAGACAAATTCACTCATTCAAGCACTTGATTCAGAATTCTTTCTGGACAGATTAAGGATGAGGATATGTCACATAGTCAAGGAAGAAGCCAAGAAGATCTTTGCTTCCATTTCTGAGGATTTTGATGACTCAGTAGATCTGAAAGAAAGATCTATCAAGTTGGCTATTGCTCAAGCAATGGAGCTTTGGGCCAAGAAAGCAAGGAAGTTAAGGGGACAACCAAGCTCACTGGTCCCACTTCCAAACATCAAACACATTGTCTATGGACCAAACCTCATACCATTTGAAGAGCTGCCTGAGGAATCATCATCTACTTTTATTCCTCTTGATAACTTTACTTGGATTTGTAACAGGTCAGCAATAGACAATGAAGGACTGATGAGGACAGTTGAAACTGTCAAGAAGATTATATCACCTGCTGAGAAAGAAGGAGCAAAGTCCTCTGATCAACCAAAGCAACTTGAGGGTACTTCAGACCCATCTGATCAAGACAAAGTGCAGGATGATAAGTCTGATGCTGCTGATGATTCAAAGAAGGAAGAAGAAATTCCAGCAGATCAGTCAAAGGAAAAAGAAGTTGCTGCTGAAGGAGATGATCAAGCTAAGGAGAAGGAAAGCACTCCGAGCCATGCTGATGTACCAGCAGATCAATCTCTTGCATTGACAACTCAACCATCAGAGCAACTCATGGAAGATACACCTGCTGCTACTTCAAATATGCCTTCAACTTCTCATGGTGTTCAGTCAAATCTGTTGGATTCCATCCAGCAAATGATCACCAATTCCTTGAAGGATATGAAGAAAGAATTAGCTGCAGAAGTGATAGCTGCTGTTAAACAACCAGTTCAGAAAGCTGCTGTTGTCCCAACGGATCTGATAGAAGACACTGCTTACAATGTTAAATCCATCTGTCAGGATATGGATATTCTTAGAAGAAGGACTCAGAGCACTACTGAAGGTTGGAAGCAGATTGAACAAACTGTTGAATTGGCTCTCCAAGCAGAAGATGAAGTCATGGGCAACATGATGAAAGACTTCACTGCTTCATCAAATTGGATTTTGGGATCTCAAATTCAATTGGGTGATCAAGGAGAAGACTTACTCAAGGAAGTCAAAATAGTTAAGGCCAATCAACTTAATCAACAAGCTCAGATTAATGCTATGGAAGAGAACATCAAGCTTCTCTGTGATTCACTTCTAATTACTCCAATCTTACCAAACTATCAAATCAACCCTGCTGATGATGACAAAAAGGGGGAAGAGAGGATATTTGGACAGAAAAGAGTTGGGACTTCTATGGTATTGGAAGCTGAAAATGATGCTGAAGGAACAGAAGTCTTAGAAGAGTCTGCTGATGAAAATGATAGGAATGAAGCAGCAAATGAAGGCACAAGCAGATCAGCAGAAGAAAAGATCACAAAAAAAGAAGAAGATGATAAGGAGACAGCTGAAGAATATGAAGATACTGAAGCTGAAGCAAAAGCTAAATCAGATAAGGAAATAGCTGCTGCTAAGGATTCAGCTGAAGAACAGCTTGATCCTGATACTAAAAAGAAGAAATTAGAGCTGTTGAAGCAGAAATTGGAAGTTGGAACTTCCAAACCTGCTGAAGAAGAAAAAGAAGACAAGGAAGCTGCAGAAGAAAAGAAGACTAGTTTAGACTAGATTTCTTTAACTTTAAAACCTTGTAATCTTTTACTTTGCATCTTTTACTTTTCAAAACTTGTAAAATGTAATCAGTTCACTATCTATAAAAGTGCAAGTTTTAATCCAACAGACTATTTCTATCTCAGAAATTTTTTAGGATCAAAACTTTAGTTTAGGTACAGGTACTTAGCTGAAGTTTTGTCATCATCAAAAAGGGGGAAATTGTTGGATGAAGATGAAGATGAAGTGCAAAGAAGTCAGTAATTAAGGGAAGGTTTTGATGATTTCCAAAACATCATAATCAGCTAAGTATGGAAAGCTTAGTTCCCTTAGAAGAATTTTGAACAAGTAAAAGAAGACATCAGAAGAGTTCAAAGTTCAAAGCTCAGAAGACTAGTGATCTCTTGCTGAAACAGCGAACAGAAGGGTAGGTCATCAGCCGAGTCAAATCAGATGAGTTCAGTATTTGATCAGCAGAGTATCTATCAGCAGAGTCGTTTTGATCAGCAGAGTGGAAGAGATCAAGAGATTAGTCCAACGGTAATAAATGCACCTGGCGTAATAAATGCTGAAAGAGAAGGGTAGTAATGGCAAATGATTGAAGATATTCTCGGATCAGCAGAGTGCATTAAATGCAGCATTAAATGCGATGGACAGAAAGGTACTGTACACTGTACTATTGCTGCAGGGAGCCGTTTCAAATGAGCTGAAGATTGGATTTGAAGATATGATTTCCTTCAACGGTCATAAATTCAAATTCAAGTATAAATAGAGCAAAGTTCGAAGTGAGAAATAACACAACAACATATCTGAGATTTCGCAATTGAAGCAGAATTTCTCTAAGTCTCAAGAAGCTCGAACAGCTCACTCGTCTGGTGAAGTCATTTGTTGGCAGATCCAAGTTGAAGTCAAAAGAAAAACATTATCTGAGTGATATTGTAAAAGAGTAGTGTTGTGCGAAGATTTGATCCGTCTTTGTGAGTGATCAAAATCTAGAGGATAGGTTTTCTTTGTGAACTCCTATTGCGAGCTTATAGCCTTCTCATTTGTTGGTTAGGTATAAGTGGAGATTTGTATTGTAATCTTTGTGATTATAGTATAACCCAGAATCTAAGTGATCTGGAAGAGTGGACTAAAGGATTTCTATCCATATAACCACTATAAAAATTCTTTGTGTTATCTTGCATTTAAAGTTTTATTGCATATTTAAAGTTTGCATCTTTAAACACTTTGAATTATTTGAAAAGATTTTAAAACAAAAGGAGTTTGTAAAAACTGGGGATAAAATCTTTCAAGAGCTTAGTCTACTTGTGAAAAACACTTTGAAACAATCCGCTGCAAGTAAACTCTTTGAAAAACTGTTTTGCTGAAAAACAGCTAAGTGACTGAAAGAAGAGTGGTCAGTCGTCTGTTCAAGATTTGTTCACGATCAGACTAGTCTACTGTTCTTCATCAGCTTAGTCTGCTGACAGAAGACTGAAAAGTTTTTAAGTTCAAAAATTTTCAGAGGTCTATTCACCCCCCCCCCCCTCTAGACCTCATCTGACCACTTGGGACCAACAATATATAAAATTAGATCAAACTTCTAATCCAGTAGTTATTTACAAATTTTAAACAAAGTAAAAGAATGGATTTCATCTAAACTGAGAATAAAGTGAAAGTGGACTACCATGTCCATCTTTAGTTGTAGTTGTATCACCAATTATTTTATCGGATTGTGCATTGTCATTTTCATCACCGGGTACATTTAAAAACAGTCACAATAAAAATTAAATCAACTTTAAAATTTAGTAAAACAGTGCATGTGAAACATAAGGTAGACAATAGCACCGAAAAGAAAATCTTATTGCCAAAGCAAACCACTAGCAAATAGGGTAAATGCATCGATAATAAGTCAATCTAAATAGAGTTAATCGTAAAGTTTAATTACCAATAGCAGTATCATTACCACCTTCAGCATGTTCATCTTTGAATTCAGAATCGTGTTTGATCGCATTAGCATCTTCGAACGAAGTTTCATCCCCACCGGACTCATCGGAATGAGAATCATCATCATCATCCTCTACTAAATCAGAAAAAAAATACAAAACCAAATCAACTTTAAATCCAGTAGTTATTTAAAAAATTTAAATAAAGTAAAAGAATGGATGTCATCTAAACTGAGAATAAAGTGGAAGCGGACTACCATGTCTATCTTCAGTTGTAGCTGTATCACCAATGATTGTATCGGATTGGGCATTATCACCTTCATCACACGGTACATCTAAAAACAGTCGCAATAAAAATTAAATCAAGTTTAACATATGTCAATCCAAATAGAATTAAGAGTAAAGTTTAATTACCAATAGCAGTATCATTACCACCATCAGCATGTTTATGTTTGAATTAAGAATCGTGTTTGATCGCATTAGCATCTTCAAACGAAGCTTCATCCCCACCGAACTCATCGGAATGAGAATCATCATCATCATCCTCTACTAAATCATGAAAAAATACAATATCAAATCAACTTTAAATCCAGTAGTTATTTAAAAAATTAAATAAAGTAAAAGAATAGATTTCATCTAAACTGAGAATAAAGTGAAAGTGGACTACCATGTCTATCTTCAGTTGTAGCTGTATCACCAATGATTGTATCAGATTGTGCATTATCATCTTTATCACCTGGTACATCTATAAACAGTCGCAATAAAAATTAAATCAAGATTAAAATTTAGTAAAACAATGCATATGAACCATATGGTGCCTAATATATATTACATTGTATTAGCCCCATATGGTGCTAGCAGTTGGTCACAATATATATATTACGGAAAATTCTAAGGGTGCCGCTACGTTAGGTGCTGCCAATTTATCACATTAGATAGTATTACTATACAATGTATATTACATTGTATGGTATAATTCACATGTGACTGTACATGCTCATATTACATAGTATTAACCCCATATATTTAGTATGACCTCCACATCATGTAGTATTTATTTCAAATTAGGTGGTATTATTACGCAATGTGTGTCACATTCTATGATATAAATTATATATGACATTACGGACTCACATTACATAGTGTTAACCTCATATATTCAGTATGAACACACATCATGTAGTATGTATTCAACTTTAAGTGGTACAATAAGACATGACATTAATTAGTAATTTGTTAAACAAGTTGTCAACATGTCATAATAATATTACCACAATAAGTGGTACTACCACAACAAATGATATTATACTATATATTAAGTAACATCAAATAGTAAAAAATTATTTTCTAATAAATTATTATGAAAATAAATAAATGAATGTTACAATAATATTTTAAAATAAATAATATCTAAGTTTTTTTTAATAATTAATATTAACTTGGAAAAAATTGCATAAATCACCTAATATAGAATAAATACTACAAGACGTGTGATCATATTAAATATATGGGGTTAATACTACGTAATGTGTGCTCGTACTATCACATGTGAATTATACCATATAATGTGATACACATTTCGTTGTAATACCGCCTAGTGTGGAATAAATACTACATAATAAGGGGTCATACTAAACATATGGATTAATACTATATAACATGAACATGTACTGGCTCATGTGAGTTATAACATAGAATGTGATACAAATTGCATGGTACCACTTAATATGGAATACATACTACATAGGATCGTTTGGTAAGGTGTATGGGATTAAGGTGGATTAGAATGGAAGCGGATTGAAGGCCATATTAAAAATATGTTTGGTAGATTTGATTGAGTCATATTATATTAAAACAATCTACCGTAATATGTATTGTAGAGTTATGAGTTTAGATATATATTTATATATTTTCAAAGATTTGAGAAGAATTTATGATATTTAATGATATGTAAAAAAGGAAATATGTAAATTTGAGGTTATTAGTGACATTTTACCTAATCCATATTCACCCGGATTAACTAATCCACTCATGCTTGGGTGGATTATAATCTAGTCTTAATACCGGGTCATAAGGATTCAATCCATTTGATCCGGTATTAGAGCGATGCCACCAAATGTTGTATTAGGCCATATTAACTCATATAATATGACTTAATACCCCCTATTAGGTCCTACCAAATGGCCCTCATGATGTGTGGTCATACTGAATATGTGAGGTTAATACTATGTTATGTGAGTCCGTACTGTCATATAGGAGTATAATTTATACCATAGAATGCGACACACATTGCGTGGTAATACCACCTAATTTGGAATAAAAACTACTTGATGTGGGGGTCATACTAAATATATGAGGTTAATACTATGTAATGTGAGCATGTACTATCACATGTGAGTTATACCATTTAATGTGATACATATTATGTGGTAATACCAACTATTGTGGTAAATTAGCGGCATCTAACGCAACGGCACCCTAGAATCCCCCATATATTGTAGTATCACCATCTAAAATTGAACCCAATCATATTGTTACATTTTGTCTATGTTGTACGAATACGGATACGGATACGCCGATACGAATACGACACGACACGGGTACAGCGAACGCGAATTTTTAAAAATTTACTGGATACGATACGACATGGATACGAATGTAAAAAATATAAATTTATATATTTATGCATATTGAAATAAGTAAAATAATATATGTATATATTCATACATATTAAAATAGATTAAGTTAAGTTTCATAAGTACTAAGTTGCATAATTTTTAGAAAAAAAAATTATTTAGTAATTTAATACAACTAATTGTACATAATGTTCATTGTTTTATTATGTTATATAAAACATGTCCCGTTATTGATAAATTATCTTGTATTGCAGTTGTATGTAATACAAATTGTGATTTGACGCCTTACATTGTTCTTACCAATTGTGGTGACTTAGTAAAATTCAGAATATAAAATGTGTTGGATACGTCTAAATAAGTATATGATACGTGTGTCCAACTTTTCTTCTTAATTATATTTACCGGCAAGTCACGTGGAGTGTCGAATACATATCCAACAAGTATCCAAGAAGTATCGTATCCGAAAAATGTCCGACACAATATTTAATAAATTTTTTAAGTATTCGTGCTTCATAGCATTCCATGTATTGGCCATGAAGTTGGATGGTAGCCCCGAGCTACCCGCCAATCTCTAAATTAAATATTCTGCTCCAATAAGTCGAATTCAAAATATTATACTCGAATCAAATTTGCTCCATCATTAAGTTTTGTTGGTTAATCCTATTATCATCCAAATCAGATTTTTACAAATATAATTTTAAGAAATTAAAAAAGTAAAATTTAAATAATAGGTCTACTACATGTTCTACATCAACTCCTGATAAAAATTAGCTCATAAAAAGAAATATTAATCTTACACTAATCTATGATTAAACAACTACGTGCATTCTTTTAGGATTTAGAACAATAACACATCAAAATTATATTCCTAAAAATTAAATATAAAAATTATATCTTTTTTAAATCAGCACTAATCTTTGATTAAACAAGGATATATATATATGCTTGTTACTTAGCTAAGTAATGAACTCAAACATCAACAAAATTGACAATATTGGGACATATTTAGATTTACAAATAAAACACGGCATATAAGTATAACTAGAGACAATTAAAATGTCGAACAAGTTTCTTATATATTTTGATTTTCTATTTTGTTCTAAAACTTTAAAGTTGTCTGATTATATAGCTTTTTAAATCCTCCACTCTCCCATTACATTCACTAATAAAATATATTTTTCAATTTTTCTTTTGATCAATCCTAAAAAAAATCCTTATTTTTTTGTGTTTAAAGAAATGTAAGTGGTGACGTGTGATCTCATTTATGAGGGCTATCGAGATAAGAGAGGTATGATCGAAATTGGTAGTTTGTTTGGAGAGTGCATACCTATTATCTTATTTATGAGGGCTATTTATAGTTTTACATTTCAATCATCGGGTCGGATCGTGACAAGACGTCTAAGTTTGGATATGAATCTTTTTTATTCGTTTCGATCCAACCATAAGTGGGCCAGTAGAATTCTCAGGGGACATCGACATGCATGTCGGTTTTGGCATTGGAATCGACGTCCTTGATACGAGTATCTAGTCGATTAGGTCATTTCCTGCCACGTGTCCTTGGTAATTCAATTTTATAATAATGGTTTGAGTGCCACGTCGGGTGACGAGGACTTGGATCATCACAAACCCTCTTAGACGAGTGCCTAAAAGGAGTCTTTAGCAGTAAAGCAAACAACAACTTTCGATGAACTTCTTCAAAAGCAGAAAAATTTATCCGGGTCGAAGAAGCGACAAAGATAAAAACTTGAAAATGGAGGTAAAAGAAAGAATAGAGGAGATGATCGGAATGATTGTCCAAATAGAAAAGAAAATATGGAGAAGAAAGAGAAAACGAATATATCCCAGGATATGATCAATACACTCCTCTTAATGTAAGTCTTGTAGAAGTATTTATAGCTGCGTTGAAACATGGATTACACCGTTGCCAAAATCCTTGAGGGCCCATTTGGATGGATGGATTTGAAATGAAGAGGGATTTCAAATGAACGGATTTGAAATTCCAATGATTTGAAATCCATTCATTTTGCAATCTCTTGTTTGGATAAATTTTTTTACAATGGATTTCAAATCCATTAATTTGAAATCCATTGTTTGGTATATATCATACGTATTATTTGAAATTTCCAATCGTACCTTATAATTTGCTCTATGAGTTTGTTGTCGATATCGGGATAAAATCGCATAAATCAATCTGGGGCAAAATTATAATTTTTGAAAAAATTGAGGGACCAAAAGTGCAAATTCAGATTTCAGAAAATCTGGAGCCGAATTGAAAATCTTGATTTTCTAAAAATTCTGGATAGAATTGGAACTCTGGGTTTTTCAAAAACCTGGGACAAAATGGCAATTTTTTAAAATTAAGGGACAAAAGGTGCAAATTTGAATTTTTGCAAATCAGATGCCGAATTGAAAATTTAAATCTTTCGAAAATTATGGAATGAATTGCAGTTCTGGGTATTTTGAAAATATGGGGTCAAACTGCAATTTCTAAAAATTAAGGGATCAAAATTGAAAATTTGGATTTCTGAAAATAAGGTGCCGAATTGAAAATATTTTAACCTTCCGAAATTAACTGAATTGTAATTCTGGGTTTTTCAAAAATTTAGGGTCAAATTGTAATTTCTGAAAATTGAGGGACCAAAAAGTGTAAATTTGGTTTTCTGAAAATTTGGGGCCGAATTTAATTTTTTAATTTTCTGAGAATTCTGAACTGAATCGCAATTCTTGATTTTTCAAAAATCCGGGGTCAAATTGTAAATTCCAAAACTTGAGGGATCAAAAGTGCAAATTTGAATTTCTAAACATCAGGGGCCGAATTGAAATTTTAATTTCTTAAAATTCTGGACTGAATTTCAATTCTTGATTTTTCGAAAATCTAGGGTCAAAATTACTATATTAAAAAATTGGGGGACCAAAAGTGCAAATTTGATTCATGAAAAATCAGGTTTCGGATTGAAAATTTTAATTAATGAAAATTCTGGACTGAATTGTAATTCTGGTTTGTTTGAAAATCTGGGGTCAAAATTGAAATTTTTGAAAATTGAGGGACCAAAAATGCAATTCGAATTTCTGAAAATAGTAGCCGAATTTCAAATTTTTTCAAAATTCTGAACTGAATTGTAATTCTAGATTTTTTTGAAAATCTGGGATCAAATTGCAATTTTTAAAAGTATACAACATGGACCTTTTTTTAAGTGGATTTCAAACGACTAGTTTTAGGAGGAATTTTAAATCCATTTAAAATTGGGCTGAAATCCATTGAACTAAAATCCAGGATTTCAAATTAATGGATTTAATTTTTGAAAATGCAAGATACTCCATTGTGTTATGCTAAAACTGCAAAAAATTACATTGTGGAATTTTTATTGTGCCAAACTTCCTTATGCTTTCAAAAACCCTGCAAAAAACACCCAATTTGTAGAAAATAGGTTGTTTTAGATCGACATATTTCAAGAAATAATTTTTAAAACACTTCAAGTTGGTCCCTACTAGGGCTGAGCAAACGGGCCGAACCGGATCGAACCGAACCGAAGTTCGGTTATGGTCCGGTTCGGTCCCAAAAAAAGATGGACCGAGTACCGGACCGAAATGGTCGGTCCGGTTCGGTACAAATACCGACCGGTCCGGTTCGGTTCCGATTCGGTCCAAATATATACCGAATTTCTTTTTTTTTTTTTAAGAAAAATGAAAAAAAAAAAAAAAAAAAAAAGAAAGAAAGAAAATTGGAATCCCTACCCTACTCCAGGACCGCCCCCTTCTTTCTTCATTTTCTTCTTTCTTCTTCTTTCTTCTTCTTTTTTCTTCTCTTCTAAAAACCAAGAAAACAAGAAATTGAAAGTGGGTTCTTCTTCTCTTTTCATTTTCTTCTTTCTTCTTCTTTTCTTCTTCTTTCTTCTTCTCTTCTAAAAACCAAGAAAACAAGAAATTGAAAGTGGGTTCTTCTTCTCTTTTCATTTTCTTCTTTCTTCTTATTTTCTTCTTCTTTCTTCATTCTTTCTTCTTCTCTTCTAAAAACCAAGAAAACAAGAAATTGAAAGGAAAAGGAAGGTTAGAGTTTTTGATTTTGAAATGAAAGAGAAATAAGAGAAATTGGGGAGTTGGTTCGGTTTTTGGGTATGGTAAATTGGGTATGGGTTCGGTTTTTGGTTTTGGGTTCGATAAATGGATAATGAAAAAAAAAAAAAAAAGTTTCGGTCCAACCGGTTCGGTTCGGTAAACCGACCGGTTCTACCGAGAACCGGTATTTTTGGAGTTCGGTTCTCAGACAAGAACCGTTTACCGAACCGAAATTCCGGTTCGGTAAATGGTCCGGACCGAACCGTCGGTTCCGGTTCGGTCCGGTTTGAATTGCTCACCCCTAGTCCCTACAACTTCACGTGATATATTTTTAAAATGATTTCTTGAAAAATGTCGATTCAAAACGATCTATTTTTTACAAATTGGGTGTTTTTTGCAGGTTTTTAGAAATACAAAGAAGTTTGACGCAATAAAAATTTCACAAGATAATTTCTTGCAGGTTTAGCATAACACAAAGGAGTATTTTGCATTTACCCCCGTTTTTATGATAGTGAGAAAGATTTTTTTTTAAGTGGAAAATATAAGTATATATGGATTAGTTGTGATCAGGTCACGTCAGTAACGAAGGTATAGCTCGTTGATAAGGCACTAATGTTGAAGCCCCTCGATTAAGAGGTATTTGTAGTCTCTAAAATAAAAAAAGTTCTCATGTCATATGAATTTAAGTTAGTGTTTAGTCAAAATTTAAATGAAAGGGTCCTAATTCTGATAATATTCAAAGTACTAAGTATTAATTTATTCCTCTAAAAAGAAAAAAGAAAAACTAGCATGTATATATTTACTTAAAGGATAAGTATTATTTGTTCTATTTTAAAGGGATCAGTAGACGTCCTTATTGCAGTCAACTACTATTTCAATTTCTAGGTTCCGTTTCTTCTTTCCTCAATATCGAAGATGGAGCACCAAACCAGTCTCTTAATTTTTGGCATTCTTGGTTGTAATTTACCCCTTGATTTTTCTTTTTATCTTTTTATTGAATGTAATTAATATTATTATTATTATTAAAAATAATAGCTAGTATAGTACTAATTAATATTAATGTTACTGTTTTTTGGCAGGCAGCGTGACATCGACTGGATTGATTGTGTGTCAAGTGTAAGTAGTTTAATTCTCTCTTTTTTAATTGGATATTAGTAATTGGTTATATATATATAATTAATTTTGATTGCAGACCAATTTTTTGGAGAATTTGGAAGAAGAAATCAACAGAGGAGTTTCATCCCTATCTGTTCATGCAATGTTGCTGGGGTCATGTTTTCTGGAACTCATATGCTGCAATTTTATTACCAAATACTCAAGTAATACCACCGATCGAGTTATGTTTACAATTTATCTTCTTCGTTAGTTGTATTGTTGTGGGTTTTGAGGCGTTGTATGTCGCAATTTTCATACAAATCACTATCCCAAAGAATCAAGTAAGTGGTATATATATATATATTTATCATCCAACTCCTATATATATAATTCATCAGTGTCGGATGTATGTAACCGAAACAATCAAATTTTACTATTGTTTCACCATCTACTAATTGTACCAGGCAATCACGGCGGTTATCACAGTTACTCTTTGGGTGTTTAATGTTGCACTATTAATCAAATTCGGTGATCATAAGGAGTTGATGACAATGAGGTCTATTGTTTTTTTATTAGAAATTATCATGTACGGGTTTCATTCGCTCGTCATTGTAAGTTCTCTTTTTTGTTTTTTCGAATTTAAATTACCTATTTAGGGTATTAAGACAGATATTTTGTCATTTATTTAAAATAATACGGAAAGTTAATTTGCAGTTCACTCATTATTTGAATTAACATTGTTCCTATCTAGTTTAATTTTTATTTTAATTGAATATGTTTTGATTTTCAATTATCAGAGACATGTCTACCAAACAAAATCTGTTGAATGTCTGCCATTTTGGTTCTGTTTGTCTTCTTTCCTGAACGCGGTTGTATGGTTCATCTATGCTTTTCTCCCACCCTTTGACCCCTTCCTTGCTGTAAGTTTCGAAAAGTATTGTTGTTTTTGTTTGCCATTAGAAATATACATTTCGATTGTGTTTTGTCTAATTGGCAAAAAAAAATTTTTTATTGTATTATTTTTATTAGTAAAAAACTCTCATTTCAAATTCTTTCGTAAATCAATAAATGTGTCGTTTTACGTGGGGGTATAATTATCATGTTTGAGAGTTTTTTGGCTGATAAAAAATACCACAAGGTGAATTTTACTAATAAAAATAATACATATAAGTTTTTTCACCAATTAAATAAAGCATATATAGGGGGGCATATTTGCATTTCGCTCCTTTTCTTTTTGGGTGCTGTAATTGATTTCCATGTTTGTGCAGATTGTTAATGGAATTGGAACTCTGAGTGGAATAGTCCAACTCGGATGTCTTCATAGGTTTCGTCATAAATCCTATGAGATTATATGGTAAGTTTTAATAGATCTTCCATTAATATTAAAATTAAGTTAAGGGCGTCTTTAAAAAGTGTAATATTTTTTAGATTTATTTATTATATGTTACAAGTTCATAGTAATGGTAGTTACAACTCTCCATCTTAAATCTTATACGTACCCTAAATTTTTAGGGCTCGTATTTATTTATCTAAAATAGATCTGCCTTACATTTATTAACTCCTTGGAAAATTTAAAAATTTAACTTGTATAATTATCATTTAATATGTTAAGTTAGGAAAGAAAAAAATAGCGAAAAGAGTATATCTAATTTCTAATAGCACAATTCAATTTTTTTATACTTATAATGATGTAGGAGGAGTCAACCTTGTCGAAAGTGAACTTTTTATCTGACGAAAATGAACTTTCTATGATAAAATTGGCCCATTCTTGATAAAATTCTAAAGAGCAAGATTTCCTCTCCAAATTATTTTTAAAATAATTTCCGAAGAATCACCTTTGGATTGACTCAAAATAAATTAGAAAATTAAATTAAATTAAATAGCAAATATAATTGATTTAATAGCCCAATACATACTAGAAAATAAATTTCCTAACAATAAGAAATTGTGTCCTATTCCATGGAGAAAATGGAAAAATGAAGATGAGGAAGATATCTATGATAGAGGGGAAAGTGCACAATACTACTTTGTGTTATGTGAAATCTACATAAAACTATTTTCTTTTTGCACAAAACTTTTTGTACTTTCAAAAATCCTGCATAAAACGTCCAATCCATCTCTTTCCGTTCATTTTAACGCGCGTGTGTTTCACGACAACAATATGCGATTTTTTTTTTGCATAATAGCCAAAAACTCCCTTGTACTTTGAATATTTGTGCAAAACTTCCTCATACTTTTGAATGTTTGCGCATAACTCCCTTATGCTTTTGAACATTTGCACAAAACCCTCTTGTATTTTTAATTTATTTAGGACAATGTATAATTTTATCGGGACTATTGCTGCAAAAATACATGTTTAATATGGACTAAAGTGAAACAACAAATAGTGTCATATAAAGTAAACTTTTTTAATATTAGGTGAATGGATGAAAATGCCCTCCAAGTAATGCATGTGTTTTGCACGTGAGGTCGTATCCGACCGTGTAATAGCTGAAAAAATTTAAGAGGGACGAATGTGCTACACTACATTGACTAAATGGACGTATATACTATACTATATTGACAAGAGGAACGCATCTACTATGAAAAATTTAAGAGGGACGAATACAAAATCCTCCTTTAATTTGAAACACTTATTTCGTGAGTTTTAATTGACAAAAAAAGTTCCAAACAACATTTTGTGCAACGATATAGCAAAACACTTGAATGAAAATGGACACAATCAGAGCCAAAAGTACATACAAACTTTGTCGGTTGGGAAGAGAATAACAGTAAAATTGGGGAAATATTTTTTTTAGTTGCGAAAAGAACAATATTTCTAAAAAAATCTCAGCACGTGTACATAAAATGTATTGATATTTTTACGGATACCAAGGGCAAAATGGTACTCTCGAAAGAACCATTAGTTTTTTACGAAAAATATTTAAATAAATGCTTAAATAATACGAGAGGGATGTATGAAATTTTAAATGAGAGAATTGTATTTTTTGTACGAGTTATAGGTCAATTTTTACTTTTAATACTGAGCTTTATGTGTCCAACACATTTGGTACAGAGTTTTAACAAATTATGACACATTTACAGCCGTTAAAAATTGCGGTTAAGTGATGATGTGGCAATTAAGTCTATATGCAAAGTTGATGCCATTACTTATGTTAACTGATAATTTAACCAGGTTACCAAAAAAAGCCTCACATCTCCAAATTTAGTGACGATTTTAGTCCACATTGTTGCCAAATTTTAAAATTGACTCGAATAAGACCACGTGCGGACCAATTTGAATATTATACTTATTTTATTTAAATAACTAATTTGATTTAGAAATAATATTAATAAATTAAATAATAATTTAACATAAGTATCACCAAAATTAAGAAAACATATTCTAGGAAAATATATTTATTAATTATGCAAAAAGATTATCAAATAGAAAAAAATTGAGACACATTTAGATTTTCAAAATTTATGTTTGAGGCCCCTCTATAGTCGGGGCCCTAGACAAGGGCCTAAAAGGCCTAGCTAGAGAGCCAGTCCTGGCTGCTGACAATCACAATCAAGTTGAGATAAAATAGGGGGCATGAGCAACTGCAGTTAGTACCTCCCCGAAAGTTCAATTCAGTGGTAATGTGTCAAGAACGAGGGAGATAATCAGTTTGCATGGTGTGCTGGAAGAATCGGAGCAGCAGATTCTTGTCCATTTGCCCACTTTAGAAACGGTATGAGATAATGTTTGGTTGCTGGAATGGAAGCTACCAAAATCAGCACCAACGTCGTGTTGTTCTTATCAAGAAAGACGAGAATACCTAGAACTACTGCTACCAAGGCATCATCGAGGCCAAGGTCAGCCATTTCATCCATCAAAATAAAGAACATGAGCAATGCGGCTACGTCATAGCACACGTAGGGAATCAAAACCCGATAGTTCTTGTCGTCTATAGTCCCAAGTAAGGTGCTTATAACTGACATAATGGTTGCCGCTGCAAACTTCATAGAGCATTTCATAAATCCAAAAAAATTCTTCAATCCTTTGTTGTTTTTTGCCTTATTCCTCAAGTTTTTCACAAGATTGGACATAATAATCAAACCAATCATAGCAAAGAGATAGTTTATGCTAAACACAAATGTTATTGCACATCATGCGGAGATAATGGCTTGTAAAACTCTATGATTTATAGTAGCAGAATCAACTGCATCTATATGAGTATAATCAAAATTAAGAATCCACCAAAATGTACCAACAAGCTCTGCACCGAATATAATGGACCACAACACAAGTTGTTTATACTTGTTCACCCAAGCCCTGATCTTATGATGCCGAGTCGCCATTGTGATTCTAGTTGATTATCAAAAACTCTGCAGATATAGTTTTAGGACTTCCTGTTAATTATCAAAAACTCATCAAGACAATAATTCATAGACAATAAGGACATAAGTCAGTTTGCCGCAAAGGATTTTCTAACTGCCAATTACGAATGATGTATGATAGATCCCTATCTAAATGGATGATGAGGAAGTTGCTCGCAACCACGAGTTCGGGATCTTGATTCCCCCTCTAGTTGTTCCGAGGACCGATTAGGCCCAATTGGGTATAGTAGGTTATCGATTTTGTAATATATCTTATAAATCTATTGTAAAAAGTTTTAGTTTTCACAAGTCTAATTGTATCGATATTTGTATTGAAAATTTTCAATCGACCATTTTCCTCCATTTTATATAGTTTCTTATTTGTGTTTCGGTTGTTTGACTTGAATCATTTGAAAAATAAATTAGGTTTATAGATTCAGGGATCCATTATTCAATTTTTCAATGGGTTGAAGATGAATCATCGCGATGCTTATAAATATTCCATTCATCGTTTCACTATTCACATTACTCAAATTGCACTTCATCGGTGCATTTTGAGAGAGTTTTTCTTCGAGTCAACTTTGAGGTCGGATCTCGTTTTTGGATATTTCTTGACATGTCGCATGATCCTCGTTTTAGGTATTTTTTCTTCTCCTATCTTCTGCAATGTCTAGTTCATCGTCAAGTTCAAAGCATGAGTCGGCAGGTGAGGGTGAGGGGATGTCCATTGAGTGGATAATGTCACTTTTAGAGTTGTCTTTTGGTGGTAAGGTTCTTATTCCTCTTTCCAATAAGCTTTTGAATGTGTTTAATTCAGAAAGTCATAGGGATGTCGATTAGTCGGATGGGAGTGCGTCAGATCGATTTTTGAACCTCGGAACACTATACTACCATGATAGCTGGTCGTCAACGACAATTGGCTCCATTTTAAAAAAGTTTCATGATGGGAGAGCAAGCCTACCGATGTCGATGAGGAAGTCTAGGAGGAGAACCCAAAGAATTAGGAGTTCGGTTTCTTGTTAGAAATCCAAGCTCGTAAGGTCGCGGAAACTTCTACTCAAAAAGCCGAGAAACTCCAGGCTTAGTCGACAGAGAACCCCTCCTCCGAACAAGCGATGAAAAATGTCGACGACCTTTATAACAAAGGCCGAAATGGACCTCCCCCATAATGTCCACGACCAAAGTTTTATTTTCTAAGATTTCTTACATTAAAATTCTTCAAAGGCTACAACACAAAAGGTTAATTGTCTTTTAAAACAAAACAAACAAACTGGAATTCAGATCCTATTTTCCATATTCTGACAAACAAAACAAGCATTCCTTCATCATACATGTTAAAAAATAGACAAAGTACATAGAATATTAAAACTTTGGCTCATCTTATGTACCCTCAACTCTCAAATTTAATTACATAGAGTTACAAGAAAATAGTGTATTCACTAACCAAAACTACTTGAATGTTTCATAGAACACGTTCATAATGGTTTATAAATGTTATATGGCATATAAAAACTAAACAGACACATTAGAGCCACCAAAACAACTGGTCTTGATGAAAATACATCAACTAGACAAATATTCCTCAATTGTAAACTACACATTTCATAGCAATTGAATTATCTCATGATATCAAGTTAAACGAACAAGGCAAGACTAATTAACATCAAATTACAGAGTAGTAACAATTCATATATTAAAATTAACCCAAAAGAACGTAAGAATATATAGCTAAACAAGAAAGTCAAAGATTATTTATCAATTTTACCAATTTTATCCTTCTTACTAATGCTTATCATTAATGCTAATTAATGCGAAGATTATTTGATCAGAAGGGTATTTTAAAATTTTTGCTTAAAAAAAGTGAATATTTATGACATTTCTTAATTCGTGTGCAATCATCCAAAGCGACAAATAAATAAAAAACGGACGAAGTATATAGTAGTATATTGTCTTCCAGAACGAGGAAAAAAAAGCCAAAGAAAAAAAAGGAAGGGGAAAACTTTCCTACATTCTCAAACCAAACGGCCTTTACCATTACTACAACCCCATAGAAAGGTACATATGAAAGATTCCCACATCAACTTAAAAACAATCAACATTCAACAATGAGACCAGCTTCATTTCAACGTAAAAAATATACGATTTAAAAGACAGAAATATCTGGTAAAGAGTACATATTTAAATAATTTTAGTTTAATAAA
This sequence comes from Penstemon barbatus, assembly GCA_003313485.2. NCBI lineage: Eukaryota > Viridiplantae > Streptophyta > Magnoliopsida > Lamiales > Plantaginaceae > Penstemon > Penstemon barbatus. Next base: position 21,105,136 of record CM064878.1, on the reverse strand, counting down.
TTGTAAAAGTCAACCATCAATATATATTGAAAAATCAACAGTTTAGTATCATTTCTAGATAGCAATGTGTTTGAATATTTTACTCGGAAAACCAAACCTTAGACTATTAAATTTCAAGAGAAAGAGTAATATCATCCATTTTACAGCTATCCATGTTGTTAGAATTTCAAGTATAGGAATCCTTCACAAAAAAAACAATATACAATAATAAACAATACAAAACGAACCACAACGCATACCCAGCGCAACTACAGGACAACAATGTAGTAAACCACACAAGAAATAACATAGCTAAAATGACACAAAAACTCATACATTACAATTAAATCTAACCTGGGGAAACTCCGACGGAAGAGCGCGAACATTCTCCGGCTTCAAACACCCTAGAAGAAGAAGCTGAACTAATAGGGCACAAAGTAGGAGGAACACACAAGTGAACATTGCTCGTCCGATCGATCGTGCCAGAACCTAACATGCACAAGCAAATAAAACCACTTACTCATGCTCAATCAAAAGTCAACCACAGAATACAAATTCAGCCTTCTAAAACGATGAAAAAAAAAACGTCACTAAAAAAATACATACCAACACCAGAAACTACACTGTGTGCATGACTTCCTTCGACACCTGCCTCCACACCATTTGTGTTAACAACTAACCGAGCATAAGAATCCGAATCGACAAGATTACGAACGGGCGAACGCGTAGAATTATCCTCATATACAACCGCAGAAACCTGATACCCTACTGGAAAATCTAAAACAGAATGATTTACAAAATAGGACTCTGACTCGGGCAACATATTGCTCGGCGGCAAATTTCTAAGAGACATCCTACGAGCATATAACTCACGCCGCCTTGCAGATGCAGCGCTCTTTTGCTCATCCGAACGAGCTGCATATCTCCGGCGATCTCGCTCCCTACGAAGCTCCCTCTTTCTTTCTACATTATCCATTCCACATACTGGATAATACTAACCAATAAACTTACAAACCAAAAGCCTCGAACCGAAGAACAGAATACCATCATATGAAAATCAAGAAGTAGCAACAACCCAAAAGAAAATTAATCGAGAACAAATAAACTATAATGTAGACTAAAAATACACGCTAAAAACATGAACCTACACTGATAAAACTACCATAAGAATACCATGCAAAACACACATAAAGGAAAAATAAACCAAAAAAAAAAATTACAAAAACCCAACATACGCAGTAAAATTACCTTGTAAACACGTCGGTCGAAGTACAACAAAAAAATCACCTAGTCCATTAAACAAAAGACAAAAAACAAAAAACCAGTTAGATGACAACTGCTTAGAAATCCTACATTACAACACCATAAAATACTTACAAAAACATATCCTTCAATTTCAATCAGATTAATATAGTACGTTACATTAGTTACCTTAAATATAGACCAATACTTTGAAGGTAAGGACTTACCACCAGTTTAAAAAAAAAACAGTTCATGCACCATTTCCTAAAATCATCCAAAACACACGAAAAATACTCTAAAAAATTAACAAAAACAATTCTCACCATTTAAAGGAACAAAAAATCTTTTTGCATGACTAAAATTAAGCACCAATAATCTCAAAGTTAAAGACCTGAAACAAATTTTAACAAAGTACAGTTTATACACCATTTCTAAAAATCTTTCCAAAACAAAAAAAAAAAATTACAAAAATCCAATATATGCAGTAAAATAACCTCGTAAACATGTCAGTTGAAGCACAACACAGAAATCACCTGATCCATTAAACAAAATACAAAAAACAAAGAAACAGTTAAATAACAAATGCTTAGAAATCCTGCATAACAATACCATAAAACACTTACAGAAACATATCCTTCAATTTCAACCAAACTAATACTAATAAATCTACCATAAAAATACCATGCAAAACACACATAAAGGAAAAATAAACAAAAAAAAAAAAAAATACATTAATTACCTTAAATATGGACCATTAATTTCAGAGGTAAGAACCTACCTCCAGTTTTAGAAAAAAAACAGTTCCTGCCCCACTTCTTAAAATCTTCCAAAATACATGAAACATACCCAAAAAAAATTAAGAAAAACAATTATCACCATTTAAATGAACGAAAAACTATTTATATGAGTAAAATTACAAAACCACATAATAAAAATTGAAGAAAATCTCCAACATAACTTGCATGACACAAAACTGTAGAAAAACAAAAGAAAACTCACAGAAACGAAGATCTATAAATTACCACCTAACTAACATCAACTAATCAAGAGTATTATCATAAGTAAACAACAATAATATATAAAACAAAGCCACAAACTCAACACGAAACTCACAGATGTATACAAGAAAGAGAAGAACAGTGTATTGCCCCTACAAAGTACGAAGACATAAATAAACATAAACCAAAGCCCTCCGGAATTTAAAGAAAAAATAACACAACACCAAGTACCAAGGAGCGAAATTCCATGCTTCTTGAATGAAGCAACAAAACCCATGTAGCAAATACAAGAAACAAACGTCAACGACGAAGCTACAATTCACCGTTAATTGAACAAAATTGCAAAACACCGAAACCAGTGCCGAGTAACTCCGTTGAAATTGTCTCGTCAAAATGAACAGGAAGGCGGTTTTAAATTTAAAATATTTAAAGGAGAACAAGGACGACGTCGTTTTAATATAGCGCAAAAAAAAATCCTAATTAAGACGCGAAAATGGCGTCGTTTTCTCAGCGCGTCCTCAAATTACCGAAATGGACAGACGGACAAAAATTTACTGTTCATTGCCGAGTTACGCTCTAATTTGAGGGACATTGTGATAATATGGAAATTTGATTTAACATTATAACGAAACCACCATTCATAAATAATAATTTATAAAGAAGACATATATATATATATATATATAATTTTAGTAGTTAACAACATCTGAACCAACCACAGCACTTAGGATAACAGAGAATGAAAAATGGTTGCAACTAAAATTATCATGTTGCTAGTCATCTTACACTAGGGCTTTTATAAGGTTCATACGAAATTCATAAAGTTTGACACGACCCTATTGACATACATAATGTCAATTACTTCCCATTTGTATATTCTTTGAACGATTAGTTTTAGGACATTCGATCTGAGTTTCACATGGTTAACCTGTTCACATTTAGTCAACGTTTTTAGAAACTAGAGAAATTGCATATTCCATATCTTAGCCTCCCAACTCTTATATATGATTCTCTCCTTACTCACCTTCGAGCGGATTATTGCCGTTCTTGCTTATTATAAGCCTTTAAACATACTTTAGTCTATCGTTTGACCTAATCACTTCTTGAGCCCATATTATTGAAAATCATGATTCATTTTGTATCCTTACTACTACTCTTTTTTCTATAAATTCTTATCATAAGCATAATCAAATAAGTGACAGAGAATTTGGGGGCCAAATTCTTTGAAGGAGGGGTGAGTGTAATACCCCGTATATTTTAAATAGTTGTAAAAGAATTTGAAGTTAAACTTTAACTTAATCAAGAAATTTAAGTTCTCAAGTTTGGATAATAATAGATCTAGTTGGACTTCAATTATTTCTTTTAGAGAATATAGGACTCATTAAATTTCATTTGGGGCCAATTGAATAGATCAATAATAATAAAGTTTTGGGGTTAAAAGTCATAAATTAAAATCTTCTAGGACTTAGGTATAAATTACCTATAGGATATAGCTCACAAATACTGGTTGTATGCTAATGATTCTTATATGTACATATCTAGATATATATATACACACAACAATACAAAACTACTTGAATATAATATTACAAGAAGAAAATAAAATAAAATTGAATCTTATCCTAAGTAAGCCATTGGGCAACCCAATAGAAAGAATGGATGACTCTTAATAACTATTGCTACATGTCACTTCCTAAACCGTTTCCCCTTTTCTTCTCTCTATATAGCTAAAGGAGTTATAAAATTTTCTTTAACTCGGTAGAACACAAACTTTAAGCACTCACCAACCACACCCTCACTGTGTGAGATTTGCACACAGTAGAAACCGAGAGCGAGAGAGAGAAAGAGAGAATGCTCGGTGGTGGTGGAGTGTGTTAGGGGAGTTTCGGGTTCTCTTCTGTTACATTCTTCGGACGGAGAGAGGGAAAGAAAGAGATGAAACAGTGGTGGTGCTGGTACGGTGGTTGTAGTGGTTGAGGTGGTGGTGGTTGGTAGAAAGCGGCGGTGGTGGTGGGAGCTACGGAGATGGAGGAAGAAGAAGCAACTAAGGAGTGGGTACGGTTGGGCTCGGTTTGGGTTATATAGAATCGATTTGGGGATGATGGTGGATTTTCGGTGGGATACGACGGCGGAGAAAGTGGCAGCGGCGGCTAGATTTTGAGGAGGAGGAAGAAGATTAATTTGGATTAGGGTTGGGTTTGAGTGATGGGTTATGTGGTTATATTTAGGTGGGCCAATTGGAATTGGGTCAATTTAATTGCAGGTAACTCGAGAATAATCGGTATGACTATTCGACTATTGAATCAAGTCATGAAATAAAAGGGATCGAGGTCATTTTTCTACAAAGCCATGCTAGAAGGTTTAAATTGAATAGCAGGACTTGAGGTCAGCTATCTACCGTTGAGTAGCATCCCTGCCCTGAGAAAGGTAAGCGCCTCAATACAACGTTTTTAAAACTGAAAGAGTTTCTAAAGAAAATCACATCATATATATGCATTTCTCCTTTGAAATGACCATAGTTGCTATATATATGTTTATAACTATCTGCAATGCTCGTAGTATGTAATGCATATTCATAATGGAACGAATAGTCCGATCTTGCAGAATGTACTACTTCTTCATAATAGAACTGATAACTTTATACTTGTCTGCATTTCTCTCATTATGTGATAATTGTTGAATAATGGGGTGTAGTACTTTATGATGGATGGTACTAAGGTGTAGTACGTTATCTCACCCTACGTACCAATTGTTTGTGCATGATTATTTGCGCGCTTGTTGCTCTCGCTTAATGGTATTCTCTGGATAATTCTGGGTAGCTGGGGGCTACAGAGCTACCAGAGCTCTGCCATTGAACGGACTCACAAACCAAGGATTAGAGCCCCTTGGTGAGTGACTCACATCATTTGGCAAAGACATGTCAAGGTCACTTTAAAAGGGACGGGTAGCACCTCAGCCCTTATCTAATCGGCGTGCTAACTATTGATCACATCCTGATTTTTGTGTATCCTTTTTGAGGTGGAGGAGTTGATTATCTCGTATTGACGGGTAATTGATTGTGATATCATCTGTGATATTTACGTATCTGCTATAATAGTCTTAAATATCAAATACTTTGTAAGTTAATAGGCAGTATATGGATTTCTAAATCGTTTTTTGCATAAAACTCAATTTCACACCTGCACTGGCCACACTAAGTTATTTTTACAACTTACGCTTTCAAATTATTACTCTTTCAGATCTCACCAAAGGGCATGATGTATCACATCAGACTAAGGTATTTTAGTTGGCGCGTCTACCATAGAGTTTCTAGAATCTATTAGGTGAAGGTTTTGTTTGTAATGAAAGGTTTTAAAGTAATAAGTTAGTTGGGAAAAATTAATGTATTGTAATAGATAGTTAGAGCTCTGAACTGCAGTTATGAAAAATTTATTAATGTTATCATATTAATTATTTATATCGTAGCAGGCAGTGCCCGTTTCGGGTCGTTACAGGAAATATATAAAATGTCCTTCAATTTTGGTATTACATATGTCTTTTTTGAATGTTTGGTACTAAATGTGTTAAGTAAGAAAAAGTTTGGTATGAAAAAAGTAAATCTCTCGAAATCTTTTACTCATTTATCCCAACCAAAAATTGAATAAATTCTATCTATTTTCTATTCCTTTTCTATTATTATTATTCTTTATTTTGCAAAAGAACAACTTTTCCTATGTGCTTACAATAGTACAACATATATATATATTATAAAATTCTGCTTAAAAGAGAAACAAGTTTTTTACAAAACAAAACGACTAGAGAATCAATCGCATAAAATGTAAATGGTTTAAAAAAAAAAGGAATAGTTCTTATTTCCATTTTATCATGCATCATCATACATCTTTTTCTTGATTATATATATATATATATATATATATATATATATATATATATATATATATATATATAATTCTTACAACTTTTGCCAATTCCAAAAATTCCATGTCTCTTACCTCAAAAGTTTTACATACAACTCCAAAAATTAGATAATTTCTTAAAGCCTTTAATTTGGGCTGAAAATAAAAATAATTTATTGAAGCAATAAATTTCCATAATTCAATTCAATACACAATAAACTCAAATTCAGACTAAATCTCAAGCTTGATGAGAAAATCAATGCGATGTTGTACAACATATTGTTCGCCCTTAATAAGTGTATTTCGCCTGCAAGAAGCACAATTATTGAAATCATAACAAGTTACATCAATGTAGAACTTTATTTTTATTATCACGATTATTATGTGACAATGGACAAAAATATGTCAACTATGAAAAAATATAGATACCTTTCTAGAATTTTCAGAGACTTTATACTTGTGAACTGTTATAACTTCCAAAGATCCACCAGGATAAATTAGCTGCAGAAAATTTAAAATTAAACATCAAATAAAAAGCTATTTATAAAATGTATATGATAAAAGGCAATATGCATTGTTCATTACATCAATGTTTCTTTGAACATTCTTCGATCTCGTCCTCATCTTCTTGGAAGGCAATTTCCCAGTCATCGCAAAAATGTCTTCTGAAATTTCTTCAACTTTAAGCGCAAGAGTGAAGTTAGGTAACTTGGGCTTATTTTCATCTTCTTCTTTTACTGTCTTTCCTTTGCCACTCTTTTTAGTCACAGTTGGTTGTTTATCATTCTCCTCCCATTTTTCATTCGCGCTTTTAGGTAATCGAATAGACTTTCGATCCCCTAGATTCCATCTCTTATATGTTTTATCGTCGGTTGCCTTTTCTCCTATATTAATAGCTTTATTGTCCTGTGATAATTTGATATTCTCATTTTCTTTTATGAATGATGACTTTGTTGTTTCTAAGTATTTTTCTTCAACTTCTGTCACCTTCTCACAATCCTTGTTTTCAAGATTCTTCGTTTCAGGGTGGACTACGGTTTGCCACTTGAGGTTTGGGAGTTGATTCGGTATAGACGACCCTAATGATGACATTATATTCCTTGCTAATTAAATTAATAGCTGCAGGGTAAAAAGAAGACGAGTTAAAAGCCACATTGGAACAAATAAAATCAAATTCTCAATCGCACAATTAAAGAAGCAAACATATCCATAATAAGTACCTCGATGTGTGTGTGAGCGCACAAGTGCAAGTGCAAGTGTACCAGATATCACAAATACTCTATGCACGTATTATTATTATTATGTATCTGACAAAAAATTACTTGTATTGGTCCACATACATACATAATTAGACTCACATATACATACAAAGTTATGTATATATATTAATACTAGGGGGTCCCGCACCGCGCATAGCGCGGTGCTGGTGCCCTGTGTTGTTCTTGTTAAATAAAAATTCAATATAAATATCTTGTGTCCAGATAAAGATTCAAAAATAAACCAGAATTGGTAATAAAATTATTTTAATTAGTAGTCTATTTGTGAATATGAATGTTTGTTACTTTTTAATAAGAATATCTGTTTTAATACAAAATCTTAACAATGTAAGTAATTTATTTGTCAAGTGTAGTTCCTATATTTGTTTTCCGAAAATATAAATGGTTCATTTATAATTTATAATTTATATTTCTTTAGTGAAATGATAGATTTTTATGAAATAAACATAATTTTATGACGTGAGCAAAAAGGAAATTGGTTTTAAAAATTTACCGATACTTAAATATAACTATCAGGATTATTTATGTAATAGTATAATATGATAGAATGTGTCAATGTAAGAATATTATATCATAGAGAATGCATATAAAATATTGCAAAAACTTTATGATAATCGAAATTTATATTTATATTTTTACATTTAACTGCACAAGCTTCATAATCACATTATTAAACTTGAAAGATAATGTAAGATGCTTGAAATATCGATGATAAAAATATTTATGTGTGGTCAACGTAATTTTTCAAACAGTGTTAGGTTACTTGTACTATGCGAGAACTTGAAGGACTATAAACGTAAATAATCCAGGTATTTGTATACTTAAATACATCATAAATAGAGGTTATTCCTAAAATCAAATAGAACAAGTGTAATAAATTTATTTTTCGCTCTTTATTTCAATTTGAACAAGCTAAACTTGAAACAGATTTTTGTGTTTTAAATATCCAATCAAATTGGTTTGTTAAAGAGAAATTAATATGTGTTCAACTTTGATAGTTCTGATCTCAAAAATCCCAACTTACAATTTAAGTTTAATCAATATAAAAAATTGCCTCACAAATTTGCAAGAATTTTTTGATTTCAACTGGTTCAATAAACCAAGGAAAAGTGATGTCAGAATATGTGGCAACTCAATCTCATCATGTTGTTGTACTCAAAACAAATTAAGGTAGAATTGAGATGACGAAAGGATGGTGTCCGTTTCGAAAAGAATGTGATTTTGATGGAGGAGGTGTTCATAGGAAAAATAAATTAACTTGGAATATAAAATTCTAAACTCTTCATATTATGAGGCTTTTTTGTATTTTGTTTGTATTGTTGGATATTTTATTTGTTGCTCTTTCAATTAATGTTACATTTTGAATTTGCATTTAATTTTTTAAAAGCACATATTTGTACTTTTACATTCTACCGATTTGAAAGGATCAAGAGTGTGATTTATAGAGTTCATGTAACATGTTTTCTACGTTATCTAATATTATAATCCTACTGGTGCTAGGCATTACCAATTAATTGATTTAGTTTAGATGGAAATAATTAACAAAATTCAGTACTCTGACAATATCATCAATCTTTATATAAAATTTTAGAAATAGAATTATTAATCAAATTAAGTTAATATTGCGATAGATATCGAGAATCTAAGTACAAGAGATTATTTTGAACATAATTAACTTTGACATGAAGATTTTCTTCGTCCTGCTGTAATATGTACTTTGGTGTTATATGGACAAATTAAATAAGGAATTTTTTTAGTGTGAAGAAAAAATTCTGTGTTATTTTAGTTTTTACAATAATAATTAATTGGGCTTATCAAAAATAGGCTTTCTGAGGAAGTTTTCTTAAATTTAGGCCTCTAAAATATTAGACAGCTTTGGAAGGTTTGTCATGTACGTTTTTTTTTTTCGTTGGGCTTTTCAAATTGTGTTAGTTAAATAGCCTACTTTGAAAGTCGATTCTTCTTCAACTGAGATAAAACAAGTGGATAAGATACTGTTAGAAAATTGAAGAAGTGGTTTCTCAGTTGGATTTGGTGAGAAGAAGAGCTTGGATTTTACAAATCGTAGATAGATCAAGTCTGATTTGTCTGCTCGCACCGATTTTTTTGTTTACCACTTACACTCAAGTATATCGGTGTGAGCGATAAATCAGCTTTGGAATATCTTCGATGTTAAGATGATATCTGAAGAAACTTTTCCAAGTGCGTAGAAAACGAGACAACAGGTACATGATCTCGGTAGTTAGTTTGGAGTTCAAATGAATTTATCTTTATGAGAATCTACCAAGCATCGACTTTGTCAGCAGTTCTCGACTTGACGACTCTGATTCAAGTTTATCAGTTTTCTTTTTCCAATTGGTGATTTCATCCCGACGCCTCAACGGCTGTCGAGGAACATGGAGATTTCATCCCGACGCCCCAACGGCTGTCGAGGAACATGGCGATTTCATCCGGACGCCTCAACGGCTGTCGAGGAACATGGCGATTTCATCCCGACGCCTCAACGGCTGTCGAGGAACATGGCGATTTCATCCCGACGCCTCAACGGTTGTCGAGGAACATGGCGATTTCATCCCGACGCCTCAACGGCTGTCGAGGAACATGGCGATTTCATCTCGACGCCTCAACGGCTGTCGAGGAACATGGCGATTTCATCCCGATGCCTCAACGGCTGTCGTGGAACATGGCGATTTCATCCCGATGCCTCAACGGCTGTCGAGAAACATGGCAATTTTAGCTTGTCAATAGCTTTAATTAGGCAAACGATAATAAGAAACACGTTGATTATAAAGAAATTCGTAGTATTGATTAACCAAAAATAAAACTACTACGTAGGTACATATACAAAGGTAAGAAGGTTCTTATGCGTAGAACTTCCTTAGGTTTCTGCCATTCCAAGTTCTCTTAACTGGTTCTCCATCCAACTTAGTCAGTCGATACGCGCCTTTTCTGCCTGCTTCCACTATCTTGAAAGGCCCTTCCCAATTGCAATCGAGCTTACCCTTTTGTTTGGATACGTCTACTCGCTTTAGAACGAGGTCTCCTACCTGAAAAGATTTTAATCTTACATTTTTATCGTAAGCCCTCGCCATGGTAGTTTTGTATGCTTGAATTCGGGTGGAGGCTCTTTCTCGCTTTGCTTCTGCCTGGTCGAGTTCGAAATTCCTTTTGTCCGTATTATCCGATTCATCGTACAGATCAATTCTCGGTGATGTGACTTCTAATTCAGCAGGAGCGACTGCCTCAGAGCCATATACGAGACTAAAAGGAGTTTCTCCCGTTGCCGCTCTCTCCTTTGTTCGATTAGCCCAAACAACCCACGGTAACTCATCGAGCCAAGTACCTCCGGCCTCCGATAATCTTTTCTTTTAAAGCTTTATGATTTCTTGGTTTGTTACCTCTGTTTGTTCATTTGTTTGCGGGCAACCTACCGAAGTAAAGCACAGATCGATTTTGTGCTTCGAGCACCAATCTATTACTCTTTTCCCTACAAACTGAGGTCCATTATCTGAGATGATTATCCTATGTATGCCAAACCTGCAAACAATCGACCAATAAAAGTTGATTATCTGGGTCTGAGAGATTTGCTTTAGTGGCACCACTTCTACCCACTTGCTGAAATATTCCACTCCTACCAGCAAATAACGCTTCTGGCCTCGTGCCATCGGTAGTGGTCCAACCAAGTCAACACCCCATTGATAGAAAGGCCAGGCAATGGATATCGACTCCATCTTTTGCACTGGTTGATTCGGCATGGTGGTGTGATATTGGCATTTGGCACACCTTTTAGCATATTCATTGGCGTCTTTGACTAAGGAAGGCCAATAATATCCCATGCGCGATATTCGAATTGCTAACGCTCTGCCTCCCGAATGGCTTCCACAAGATCCCTCATGGACTTCCTTTAGTATTAGGTCGATTTGGGGAGAAGCTACGCATTTGTGCAGTACTCCAGTGAGTTTTACATGAGTAAGTGGTTTTGTTTGCTTGTGCATGTTAGGTTCTGGCACGATCGGTCGGACGAGCAATGTTCACTTGTGTGTTCCTCCTACTTTGTGCCCTATTAGTTCAGCTTCTTCTTCTAGGGTGTTTGAAGCCGGAGAATGTTCGCGCTCTTCCGTCGGAGTTTCCCCAGGTTAGATTTAATTGTAATGTATGAGTTTTTGTGTCATTTTAGCTATGTTATATCTTATGTGGTTTACTACATTGTTGTCCTGGAGTTGCGCTGGGTATGCGTTGTGGTTTGTTTTGTATTGTTTATTATTGTATATTGATTTTTTTGTGAAGGATTCCTATACTTGAAATTCTAACAACATGGATAGCTGTAAAATGGATGATATTACTCTTTCTCTTGAAATTTAATAGTCTAAGGTTTGGTTTTCCGAGTAAAATATTCAAACACATTGCTATTTAGAAATGATACTAAACTGTTGATTTTTCAATATATATTGATGGTTGACTCTTACAATTTATTAAACTAAAATTATTTAAATATGTACTCTTTACCAGATATTTATGTCTTTTAAATCGTATATTTTTTACGTTGAAATGAAGCTGGTCTCATTGTTGAATGTTGATTGTTTTAAGTTGATGTGGGAATCTTTCATCTTTACCTTTCTATGGGGTTGTAGCAATGGTAAAGGCCCTTTGGTTTGAGAATGTTGGAAAGTTTTCCCCTTCCTTTTTTTTCTTTGGCTTTTTTTTTCCTCGTTCTGGAAGACACTATACTACTATATACTTCGTCCTTTTTTTATTTATTTGTCGCTTTGGATGATTGCACACGAATTAAGGAATGTCATAAATATTCACTTTTTTTAAGCAAAAATTTTAAAATACCCTTTTGATTAAATAATCTTAGCATTAATTAGCATTAATGATAAGCATTAGTAAGAAGGATAAAATTGGTAAAATTGATAAATAATCTTTGACTTTCTTGTTTAGCTATATATTCTTACGTTCTTTTGGGTTAATTTTAATATATGAATTGTTACTACTCTGTAATTTGATGTTAATTAGTCTTGCCTTGTTCGTTTACCTTGATATCATGAGATAATTCAATTGCTATGAAATGTGTAGTTTACAATTGAGGAATCTTTGTCTAGTTGATGTATTTTCATCAAGACCAGTTGTTTTGGTGGCTCTAATGTGTCTGTTTAGTTTTTATATGACATATAACATTTATAAACCATTATGAACGTGTTCTATGAAACATTCAAGTAATTTTGGTTAGTGAATACACTATTTTCTTGTAACTCTATGTAATTAAATTTGAGAGTTGAGGGTACATAAGATGAGCCAAAGTTTTAATATTCTATGTATTTTGTCTCTTTTTTAACCACATATATGATGAAGGAATGCTTGTTTTGTTTGTCAGAATATGGAAAATAGGATCTGAATTCCAGTTTGTTTGTTTTGTTTTAAAAGACAATTAACCTTTTGTGTTGTAGCCTTCGAAGAATTTTAAGGTAAGAAATCTTAGAAAATAAAACTTTGGTCGTGGACATTATGGGGGAGGTCCATTTCGGCCTTTGTTATAAAGGTCGTCGACATTTTTCATCGCTTGTTCGGAGGAGGGGTTCTCTGCCGACTAAGCCTGGAGTTTCTCGGCTTTTTGAGTAGAAGTTTCCACGACCTTACGAGCTTGGATTTCTAACAAGAAACCGAACTCATAATTCTTTGGGTTCTCCTCCTAGACTTCCTCATCGACATCGGTAGGCTTGCTCTCCAATCATGAAACTTTTTTAAAATGGAGCCAATTGTCGTTGACGACCAGCTATCATGGTAGTATAGTGTTCCGAGGTTCAAAAATCGATCTGACGCATTCCCATCCGACCAATCGACATCCTTATGACTTTCTGAATTAAACACATTCAAAAGCTTATTGGAAAGAGGAATAAGAACCTTACCACCAAAAGACAACTCTAAAAGTGACATTATCCACTCAATGGACATCCGCTCACCCTCACCTGCCGACTCATGCTTTGAACTTGACGATGAACTAGACATGGCAGAAGATAGGAGAAGAAAAAATACCTAAAACGAGGATCATGTGACATGTCGAGAAATATCCACAAACGAGATCCGACCTCAAAGTTGACTCGAAGAAAAACTCTCTCAAAATGCACCGATGAAGTGCAATTTGAGTAATGTGAATAGTGAAATGATGAACGGAATATTTATAAGCATCGCGATGATTCATCTTCAACCCATTGAAAAATTGAATAATAGATCCCTGAATCTATAAACCTAATTTATTTTTCAAATGATTCAAAGCATGTCTATGTTAATTGCCTTCGACACATTTAATTAGAAATATCAACATGTTAATTGCCTTTGACACATTTAATTAAATTTAAAAAGATTTTTTTCATTATTTTATAATAAATGTTGTTTTATTTTTATGTATTGTACTTAATATCTAAGTAGTTTAAAAGTTTTTTTTTTTTAATTTAATTTTTCAGATTTGAAATAAGATAATATTTAATTTATATATATTATATTTAAAATATAATTAGTTTAAAAGATTTTATTTCGAAACTTAAAAATTCTAATAAATATAATTGATATTTCGTTAGGTTTAATATAAAATATTATTTAGTTCATATATATATATATATATATATATATATATATATAATCTAGTTAGTTTAAGAGATTTGATAATAATAACATATAAAATTTATAAATAGGATTTATAATTTAATTTTATTTGCAATTAGGACTCAAATGCTTCAAGCTTGTGAATTATGAGGTAAATTTATCAGCCATAAAATACGTGGGAATAACATCATTAACAATCTATAACTTGAGGACCAATTATGAAAAAATTTCATCAATTTCTCAGTCAAAAAATTGATGGAAGTTTCAAATGTGTCGATGGTAGTTAACACGTGGTACCAAATATGTATGGTTTTAAACTTATTGTACCGTAACCTTAAATAGAGTCACTTGAAATACCAAAAGTGAAATTTTCTTCGATCAATATCTACGAATTTGAATTTCATTTAACTTGGACCATAGCTTGTTCAGTTAATAATTTCATGACACTTTGAGAGTATTATTTGATTTTAAATTAAAGGGCACGCGGTTTTATAATTAAAATTGAATTGGCCTTTGAAACACATTAGTATACATTGAGAGTATACATCTGTGAGTTTCCTGTTGAGTTTGTGGCTTTGTTTTATATATTATTGTTGTTTACTTATGATAATACTCTTGATTAGTTGATGTTAGTTAGGTGGTAATTTATAGATCTTCGTTTCTGTGAGTTTTTGTTTGTTTTTCTACAGTTTTGTGTCATGCAAGTTATGTTGGAGATTTTCTTCATTTTTTATTATGTGGTTTTGTAATTTTACTCATATAAATTGATAAAACATAATTTTATCACGACTTATTTTTTTCTAATTTTGGTCTAAAGATAAATAATTATCTCCATAAATTTGCGCAAATTTGCGACAAAATCTAATGCATGCCGCAAATGTAAGTCATTGTTTTGCTGCGGATTTTGATGTAAAAATATTTCATTTATTCTGAGAAATTTCGCTGCAACTCTGCAATAAATTAGTTATAAATTGCGATACTTGACATCCATTAAAATGATTTTTGATGACATTATTTTCACTACACGTTTTCATTTTCTCCATGATGGCAAAGATAGGTTTTTGAGGTAATTTATTTTACAAAATAGCTTCAGATATTGGAACAAACATTATCAACTATATCAAAAATTGTTCAAAATAATTTTTGAGGACAAAAGGATGCTGGGACTTTTTAGGAGTTTTTTCAATAAGTCCTTTGATAAATTTGCATGGTTGATGGATGAATGGGTTGTTGAGCATCGTACGATTGTGTCAGGTGGAATCTACGTCGTAAATACTTTAATAAAATGTATATTTATGTAAGACTACTACTTTACTGATAAAATAGTGTATTCAAGGAACCGCGATGTAATTTAGAGATTTCAAAATCGGGGTTATATTTTGTAATCAATTAGGCACTGATTAACTATTTCTCATGAAAAAATATGCATATCAAAATAAAGAGATTAAAATTAAGATTCCCATAAGTTTGTGCCAATAATGGGTGTTAAAAATTTAAATCATTCACAAATTATTTCGAAAAATATATTCACACAAAATTGTGTTATTTTACCTGTCTCAAGTTAATTCTAACACATTTTTATCACAACTTATTTTTCTCTAATTTTGGTCTAAAGATAAATAATTATCTCCATAAAGTTGTGTAAATATGCGACAAAATCAAATACTTATCTAGAATCTTAAATGTGTCCTGGAGTGTAATGATGGAATAATCATTATCATTTGACATCAATTATAAAAAATAATCATTTTTACATAAATTACATCAACACATCTTATATAACAAACATAAGAAGAATTTCAATAGAATGTGTAATGTTAATCGAAAAGTTAATTTGATAGGTTAAATTTATTTTAATGTCGCGCTACAATCATTGTCCATGCACCTTAACCAATACATAACGCATTAATGTTAATATAGTATGATGCAGGTAAAGGGGGGGCAGATACATAGCCCATAAAGATATCCAGAACATTCTTTTTGCATATAAATGGTTTCAGATTTAGGAGTAAAATATTCTAGATAAGTATGAAAAGTCTCTAGAGCATTAGTTTTAACCACTAGATCAAGTTCATTTTCACCGTCTGTTTAAGAATGTGGTTATATAAATAGGGCAAGACTTTATTTGAATTTTTTTTTATTCTTACATCTTATTTGACAAAAAAAATTATCAAATAGAGAAAAAATTGAGGCCCCTCTATAGGGGCCCTAGGCGAGGGCCTAAATTGCCTAACTATAGAGCCGGCCCTGATAAAATCGAGAAGAAGAGATCATACAAGACAGTCATATGTCCACTGTGGGCCCAGAAAGCATGCAAGGAAGGCCTTGCATGCAACTGGCCCATGGCTCTAAAGAACTTCGCCCATATCCAAGTCCTTCTGTGAGACGAGACTGGCCGTATTCTTGCCTTCGTCCTCAAAATTTACCCATGTCGCCGCCGGCGTTACACCCCCAGTTCTATTCCCATTTAATTCCTCCTCTCCTTTGACCCATGCCGCCGGCGAATGGACTCCCGCCGCCGACGGCATCTTGGTCAATATTCATGCATGCGAGCAGGGCGGATCCAGGAATTTGGTGTAGTTGGGGCTGAAGTTCTATAATAAATTTAATAATTCAAATAAAAAAAATACAATCAAACAGTTAAATTTTATATTTCATTTACGATAAAATATATGAGGAGAAATAAAAATGAGAAGGTGAAATTTGACAACAAAAAAAAAATTCTTCATAAGTTACTTTAATTACGTATGGTACTTCGTTATGACCATAAAAAAACGTATATGTATTTATTTACAATTTCAAATGACACCAATGACATCTACAGCTGACCGTGCCAATTTTTAATTTTTTAAAATTGGTCTGTAATAGCCAGGGGCAAAGTTAGATCAAATTTTTTTTTTTTGGAGGAGAAATTTATGTTGTAATTACTAATAAGTATAAAAAATAAGAAAAAGCAACTGTATAATAAAATAAAAATTTATTTATCTGAGAAAGAAATAAAATTAAAAATATTACTAAAGATAATAAAAATCAAAGAATAGTTATTAAGAAAGAGAATAAAATTAAAAGAACAATTGTTGGGAAAGAAAAATAGACTAAAATATTATTGTTAAGAAAGAAAATAGAAGATCATCTTTGCATCACGCAAACCAACGAGCCAAAGGGATATTTTGTGACGAACACTACATAAAATAAAATAATAATGATTAGTAAAGAATGAGGACTTCGAAAAAATAGGATCATGTAGGAACAAAGTTTCGAACTCTGAGTATCTCTACAAAATCTTGTGTCTCTTATCAACTGAGCCAAATATATTTTTCAGTCAAGAATACTATTTAAATTAATATATATAGTAATTTTGAGTGGGGGCTACAGACCCCACTAGCCCTTATGTAGGTCCGCCCCTGCATACGAGGAAGCGTTAACTGATTTGCAATCGCCCTCGAAAAACTTTGCAGATCGTTTTAATGTATTGGCCGGGTAAGTTTTAATTTAATTTCTTTTTGTAATTTAATTTGATAAATAATTAATTAGAGAAAATGGTAAATTTCTTGATTTCCCTCCTTTTTTTTTAGTTTATTTATTATGGTTATTTTTTAATTATTTTAATATTAATTAGTTAGATTTTTTTCTTTTTTTTCATGGTATTTAATAACAGGGAGGAATAACAGGATTGATTAATTGCAGTGCAGGCTGATGGAGGATGGAGAGTTGTTGTTGATTTTTTTTTCTTGTTTTCAATTGATGAATTCACGAGTTGTTTTCTTTTGTGATTGTTGCACATTTATATTTCTTCATATATCATGGATTGTTTGTAAATCATCTATTGTTACAGTTAGAATGTTCATTTACATATAATGATTTTTTTTGGCTCGAACAATGATTATTTTTTATCATATGGTTATTCATAAATAAAGTTAATTCAAATACATATGGACAATGATAATCAGCATATTATTCAATAGTCAATTCTTTAATCTAACTAGATATTTATTGAAGCATTTTCATTTAGAATTGAAGGATAATTATTGAACCATTTTCCATTTAGAATTGAAGCATCTTTAATTAAGCTATACAAATTTTGTACACCAAGTCAATTTGAGGTTGAATATGGAAATTTTCCTCGAAAGAGAAGCACAAGATACAAATGAGAAAAAAGGGCAAGGACCTGTTTGTTTTATAGGCCTTTTTATTTTGGAGGGTTTGTTGGTTGTGTTAAGTAAAATTTTAAACTACACATTTTCCTACCTCTTCCAAAACTCAATGGGCTGAGTAATGGTCATTAAGAATAAGATCATCTCCAATTAAGTTAATTCAATGGGTTGAGAAGTGATCATTAATTAAGACTATCTCCAATTGTAGATACTAAATATATAATTTTTCAATCCATGTATTTTGGAAGGTTGAATTATAATTTGAGAACACTTTTAAATGATAAACAACTTTATGATATATCTTTATGATTATCTCCATTCAAATTTCGAATGCAGTTGTTGAATATTTGAATACTTCGGTAGTTAGTTTGGAGTTCAAATGAATTTATCTTTATGAGAATCTACCAAGCATCGACATTGTCAGCAGTTCTCGACTTGATGACTCTGATTCAAGTTTATCAGTTTTCTTTTTCCAATTGGTATTTCATCCCGACGCCTCAACGGCTGTCGAGGAACATGGCGATTTCATCCCGACGCCTCAACGGCTGTCGAGGAACATGGCGATTTCATCCCGACGCCCCAACGGCTGTCGAGGAACATGGCGATTTCATCCCGACGCCCCAACGACTGTCGAGGAACATGGCGATTTCATCCCGACGCCCCAACGGCTGTCGAGGAACATGGCGATTTCATCCCTCAACGGCTGTCGAGGAACATGGCGATTTCATCCCGACGCCTCAACGGCTGTCGAGGAACATGGCGATTTCATCCGGACGCCTCAACGGCTGTCGAGGAACATGGCGATTTAATCCCGATGCCTCAACGGCTGTCGAGGAACATGGCGATTTCATCCCGATGCCTCAACGGCTGTCGAGGAACATGGCGATTTTAGCTTGTCAATAGCTTTAATTAGGCAAACGATAATAAGAAACACGTTGATTATAAAGAAATTTGTAGTATTGATTAACCAAAAATAAAACTTCTACGTAGGTACATATACAAAGGTATGAAGGTTCTTATGCGTAGATCTTCCTTAGGTTTCTGCCATTCCAAGTTCTCTTAACTGGTTCTCCATCCAACTTAGTCAGTCGATACGCGCCTTTTCTGCCTGCTTCCACTATCTTGAAAGGCCCTTCCCAATTGCAATCGAGCTTACCCTTTTGTTTGGATTCGTCTACTCGCTTTAGAATGAGGTCTCCTACCTGAAAAGATTTTAATCTTACATTTTTATTGGCCTTCCTTAGTCAAAGACGCCAACGAATATGCTAAAAGGTGTGCCAAATGCCAATATCACACCACCATGCCGAATCAACCAGCGCAAAAGATGGAGTCGATATCCATTGCCTGGCCTTTCGATCAATGGGGTGTTGACTTGGTTGGACCACTACCGATGGCGCGAGGCCAGAAGCGTTATTTGCTTGTAGGAGTGGAATATTTCAGCAAGTGGGTAGAAGTGGTGCCACTAAAGCAAATCTCTCAGGCCCAGATAATCAACTTTTATTGGTCGATTGTTTGCAGGTTTGGCATACCTAGGATAATCATCTCAGATAATGGACCTCAGTTTGTAGGGAAAAGAGTAATAGATTGGTGCTCGAAGCACAAAATCGATCTGTGCTTTACTTCGGTAGGTTGCCCGCAAACAAATGAACAAACAGAGGTAACAAACCAAGAAATCACAAAGCTTTTAAAGAAAAGATTATCGGAGGCCGGAGGTGCTTGGCTCGATGAGTTACCGTGGGTTGTTTGGGCTAATCGAACAAAGGAGAGAGCGGCAACGGGAGAAACTCCTTTTAGTCTCGTATATGGCTCTGAGGCAGTCGCTCCTGCTGAATTAGAAGTCACATCACCGAGAATTGATCTGTACGATGAATCGGATAATACGGACAAAAGGAATTTCGAACTCGACCAGGCAGAAGCAAAGCGAGAAAGAGCCTCCACCCGAATTCAAGCATACAAAACTACCATGGCGAGGGCTTACGATAAAAATGTAAGATTAAAATCTTTTCAGGTAGGAGACCTCGTTCTAAAGCGAGTAGACGTATCCAAACAAAAGGGTAAGCTCGATTGCAATTGGGAAGGGCCTTTCAAGATAGTGGAAGCAGGCAGAAAAGGCGCGTATCGACTGACTAAGTTGGATGGAGAACCAGTTAAGAGAACTTGGAATGGCAGAAACCTAAGGAAGTTCTACGCATAAGAACCTTCTTACCTTTGTATATGTACCTACGTAGTAGTTTTATTTTTGGCTAATCAATACTACGAATTTCTTTATAATCAACGTGTTTCTTATTATCGTTTGCCTAATTAAAGCTATTGACAAGCTAAAATCGCCATGTTCCTCGACAGCCGTTGAGGCATCGGGATGAAATCTCCATGTTCCTCGACAGCCGTTGAGGCATCGGGATGAAATCGCCATGTTCCTCGACAGCCGTTGAGGCATCGGGATGAAATCGCCATGTTCCTCGACAGCCGTTGAGGCATCGAGATGAAATCGCCATGTTCCTCGACAGCCGTTGAGGCGTCGGGATGAAATCGCCATGTTCTTCGACAGCCGTTGAGGCGTCGGGATGAAATCGCCATGTTCCTCGACAGCCGTTGAGGCGTCGGGATGAAATCGCCATGTTCCTCGACAGCCGTTGAGGCGTCGGGATGAAATCGCCATGTTCCTCGACAGCCGTTGAGGCGTCGGGATGAAATCGCCATGTTCCTCGACAGTCGTTGAGGCGTCGGGATGAAATTGCCATGTTCCTCGACAGCCGTTGGGGCGTCGGGATGAAATCGCCATGTTCCTCGACAGCCGTTGAGGCGTCGGGATGAAATCACCAATTGGAAAAAGAAAACTGATAAACTTGAATCAGAGTCGTCAAGTCGAGAACTGCTGACAAAGTCGATGCTTGGTAGATTCTCATAAAGATAAATTCATTTGAACTCCAAACTAACTACCGAAGTATTCAAATATTCAACAACTGCATTCGAAATTTGAATGGAGATAATTATTTATCAATTTTACCAATTTTATCCTTCTTACTAATGCTTATGATTAATGCTAATTAATGCTAAGATTATTTAATCAAAAGGGTATTTTAAAATTTTTGCTTCAAAAAAGTGAATATTTATGACATTCCTTAATTCGTGTGCAATCATCCAAAGCGACAAATAAATAAAAAACGGACGAAGTATATAGTAGTATATTGTCTTCCAGAACGAGGAAAAAAAAAAGCCAAAGAAAAAAAAGGAAGGGGAAAACTTTCCAACATTCTCAAACCAAAGGGCCTTTACCATTGCTACAACCCCATAGAAAGGTAAAGATGAAAGATTCCCACATCAACTTAAAAACAATCAACATTCAACAATGAGACCAGCTTCATTTCAACGTAAAAAATATACGATTTAAAAGACATAAATATCTGGTAAAGAGTACATATTTAAATAATTTTAGTTTAATAAATTGTAAGAGTCAACCATCAATATATATTGAAAAATCAATAGTTTAGTATCATTTCTAGATAGCAATGTGTTTGAATATTTTACTCGGAAAACCAAACCTTAGACTATTAAATTTTAAGAGAAAGAGTAATATCATCCATTTTACAGCTATCCATGTTGTTAGAATTTCAAGTATAGGAATCCTTCACAAAAAAATCAATATACAATAATAAACAATACAAAACAAACCACAACGCATACCCAGCGCAACTCCAGGACAACAATGTAGTAAACCACATAAGAAATAACATAGCTAAAATGACACAAAAAATCATACATTACAATTAAATCTAACCTGGGGAAACTCCGACGGAAGAGCGCGAACATTCTCTGGCTTCAAACACCCTAGAAGAAGAAGCTGAACTAATAGGGCACAAAGTAGGAGGAACACACAAGTGAACATTGCTCGTCCGACCGATCGTGCCAGAACCTAACATGCACAAGCAAATAAAACCACTTACTCATGCTCAATCAAAAGTCAACCACAGAATACAAATTCAGCCTTCTAAAACGATGAAAAAAAAAACGTCACTAAAAAAAAAAATACCAACACCAGAAACTACACTGTGTGAATGACTTCCTTCGACACCTGCCTCCACACCATTTGTGTTAACAACTAACCGAGCAGAAGAATTCGAATCGACAAGATTACAAACGGGCGTACGCGTAGAATTATCCTCACATACAACCGCAGAAACCTGAGACCCTACCGGAAAATCTAAAACAGAATGATTTACAAAATTGGACTCTGACTCCGGCAACATATTGCTCGGCGGCAAATTTCTAAGAGACATCCTACGAGCATATAACTCACGCCGCCTTGCAGATGCAGCGCTCTTTTGCTCATCCGAACGAGCTGCATATCTCCGGCAATCTCGCTCCCTACGAAGCTCCCTCTTTCTTTCTTCATTATCCATTCCACATACTGGATAATACTAACCAATAAACTTACACAACAAAAGCCTCGAACCGAAGAACAGAGTACCATCATATGAAAATCAAGAAGTAGCGACAACCCAAAAGAAAATTAATCGAGAACAAATAAACTATACTGTAGACTAAAAATACACGCTAAAAACATGAACCTATACTAATTAAACTACCATAAAAATACCATGCAAAACACACATAAAGGAAAAATAAACCAAAAAAAAATTACAAAAACCCAACATACGCAGTAAAATTACCTTGTAAACACGTCGGTCGAAGTACAACAAAAAAATCACCTAGTCCATTAAACAAAACACAAAAAACAAAAAACCAGTTAGATGACAACTGCATAGAAATCCTACATTACAACACCATCAAACACTTACAAAAACATATCCTTCAATTTCAATCAGATTAATATAGTACGTTACATTAATTACCTTAAATATAGACCAATACTTTGAAGGTAAGGACTTACCACCAGTTTTAAAAAAAAAAACAGTTCATGCACCATTTCCTAAAATCTTCCAAAACACACGAAAAATACACTAAAAAATTAGCAAAAACAATTCCCACCATTTAAAGGAACAAAAAATCTTTTTGCATGACTAAAATTAAGAACCAATAAACTCAAAGTTAAAGACCTGACACAAATTTTAACAAAGTACAGTTTATACACCATTTCTAAAAATCTTTCCAAAAAAAAAAATTTACAAAAATCCAATATATGCAGTAAAATTACCTCGTAAACACGTCGGTTGAAGCACAACACAGAAATCACCTGATCCATTAAACAAAATACAAAAAACAAAGAAACAGTTAAATAACAAATGCTTAGAAATCCTACATAACAATACCGTAAAACACTTACAGAAACATATCCTTCAATTTCAACCAAACTAATACTAATAAAACTACCATAAAAATACCATGCAAAACACACATAAAGGAAAAATAAACAAAAAAAATTACATTAATTACCTTAAATATGGACCATTAATTTTAAAGGTAAGAACCTACCTCCAGCTTTAGAAAAAAAACAGTTTCTGCCCCACTTCTTAAAATCTTCCAAAATACATGAAACATGCCCAAAAAAAAATTACGAAAAACATTTATCACCATTTAAATGAACGAAAAACTATTTATATGAGTAAAATTACAAAACCACATAATAAAAAGTGAAGAAAATCTCCAACATAACTTGCATGACACAAAACTGTAGAAAAACAAACGAAAACTCACGGAAACGAAGATCTATAAATTACCACCTAACTAACATCAACTAATCAAGAGTATTATCATAAATAAACAACAATAATATATAAAACAAAGCCACAAACTCAACAGAAAACTCACAGATGTATACAAGAAAGAGAAGAACAGTGTATTGCCCCTACAAAGTACGAAGACAGAAATAAACATAAACCAAAGCCCTCCGGAATTTAAAGAAAAAATAACACAGCACCAAGTACCAAGGAGCGAAATTCCATGCTTCTTGAATGAAGCAACAAAACCCACGTGGCAAATACAAGAAACAAACGTCAACGACGAAGCTACAATTCACCGTTAATTGAACAAAATTGCAAAACACCGAAACCATTGCCGAGTAACTCCGTTGAAATTGTCTCGTCAAAATGAACAGGAAGGCGGTTTTGAATTTAAAATATTTAAACGAGAACAAGGACGACGTCGTTTTAATATAGCGCAAAAAAAATTCCTAATTAAAACGCGAAAACGGCGTCGTTTTCTCAGCGCGTCCTCAAATCACCAAAATGGACAGGCAGACGAAAATTTACTGTTCAAATCACCAAAATGGACAGGCGGACGAAAATTTACTGTTCATTGCCGAGTTACGCTCTAATTTGAGGGACATTGTGAAAATATGGAAATTTGATTTAACATTGTAACGAAACCACCATTCATAAATAATAATTTATAAAGAAGACATATATATAATTTTAGTAGTTAACAACATATGAACCAACCACAGCACTTAGGATAACAGAGAATGAAAAATGGTTGCAACTAAAATTATCATGTTGCTAGTCATCTTACGTACACTAGGGCTTTTATAAGGTTCATACGAAATTCATAAAGTTTGACACGATCCTATTGACATACATAATGTCAATTATTTCCCATTTGTATATTCTTTGAACGATTAGTTTTAGGACATTCGATCTGAGTTTCACATGGTTAACCTGTTCACATTTAGTCAACATTTTTAGAAACTAGAGAAATTGCATATTCCATATCTTAGCCTCCCAACTCTTATATATGATTCTCTCCTTACTCACCTTCAAGCGGATTATTGCCATTCTTGCTTATTATAAGCCTTTAAACATACTTTAGTCTATCGTTTGACCTAATCATTTCTTGAGCCCATATTATTGAAAATCATGATTCATTTTGTATCCTTACTACTACTCTTTCTTCTATAAATTCTTATCATAAGCATTATCAAATAAGTGAGAGAGAATTTGGGGGCCAAATTCTTTGAAGGAGGGGTGAGTGTAATACCCGTATATTTTAAATAGTTGTAAAAGAATTTTAAGTTAAACTTTAACTTAATCAAGAAATTTAAGTTCTTAAGTTTGGATAATAATAGATCAATTTGGACTTCAATGATTTCTTTTAGAGAATATAGGACTCATTAAGTTTCATTTGGGGCCAATCGAATAGATCAATAATAGGTGAGGGAAATATGAATGTTAAAATAAAATTATGGACCTAAAAATTAGTAGTTAACATTAATTATAGTTGTATACTTATCTATCTTATATATATATATATATATATATATATATATATATATATATATATATGTATATAGATATATACCACGGTATAAATTATTTATTAACTTAATTAACACAAGTTACTAATTATAGTTATTTCTAAATTAGCCAAGGGTATGTTGTAATAAAGTTTTGGGGTTAGTCATAAATTAAAATCTTCTAGGACTTAGGTATAAATTACCTATAGGATATAGCTCACTAATATTGGTTGTATGCTAATGATTCTTATATGTACATATCTAGATATATATATACACACAAGAATACAAAACTACTTAAATATAATATTACAAGAAGAAAATAAAATAAAATTGAATCTTATCCTAAGTAAGCCATTCGGCAACCCAATTGAAAGAATGGATGACTCTTAATAACTATTGCTACATGTCACTTCCTAAACCGTTTCCCATTTTCTTCTTGTTCCAAAAGGTGAAATCGCTCACCTCGGGCGCCCCTCACCTCCCTGTCCGAAGGGATTGTGAGATGAAGTAAATCATGGTGACTCAACCGGCAACAGAGGCTGGGACCAGTACTCACTGCGCACAAGGAGTCCCCCTCATTTTTTGAGAGGTTGCTCCCACACTGCCGCTGGTGAGGTTCGATCCTTGGTCACTTGTTCCAACTACCTCCTCTAAGACCAGTTGAGCTGTCCATGCGGACTCCCATTTTCTTCTCTCAATATAGCTAAAGGAGTTATAAAATTTTCTTTAACTTGGTAGAACACAAACTTTAAGGGAAAATTGCTTTTTTGGTACCATATGATAGGCTGATTTGTACTTTTGGTACCATTGGATACGAAAATGCAAATTTGGTACCCTAGGACATGTTTTCATTGCAATTTTGGTACCAAACCCAAATTTTCTACAAAGTTAATGGCAATTTACCCCATATCTAACCGGCGTGCTAACTATTGATCACATCCTGATCTTTCTGTATCCTTTTTGAGGTGGAGGAGTTGTTTATCCCGTATTGACGGGTGATTGATTGTGATATCATCTGTGATATTTACGTATCTGCTATACTAGTCTTAAATATCAAATACTTTGTAAGTTAATAGGCAGTACATGGATTTCTAAATCGTTTTCTGCATAAAACTCAATTTCACACCTGCACTGGCCACACTAAGTTGTTTTTACAACTTACGCTTTCAAATCATTACTCTTTCAGATCTCACCAAAGGGCATGATGTATCACATCAGACTAAGGGATTTCAATTGGCGCGTCTACCATAGAGTTTCTAGAATCTATTAGGTGAAGGTTTGGTTTGTAATGAAAGATTTTAAAGTAATAAGTTAGTTGGGAAAAATTAATGTATTGTAATAGATAGTTAGAGCTCTGAACTGCAGTTATGGAAAATTTATTAATGTTATCATATTAATTATTTATATCATAGCAGGCAGATGCCCGTTTCAGGTCGTTACAGGAAATATATAGAAAGTCCTTCAATTTTGGTATTACATGTGTCTTTTTTTAATGTTTGGTACTAAATGTGTTAAGTAAGAAAAAGTTTGGTATGAAAAAAGTAAATCTCTCG
The DNA here is from genome assembly GCA_003313485.2 of Penstemon barbatus. Lineage (NCBI taxonomy): Eukaryota > Viridiplantae > Streptophyta > Magnoliopsida > Lamiales > Plantaginaceae > Penstemon > Penstemon barbatus. The sequence continues at coordinate 21,078,245 of CM064878.1, read as the reverse complement.
AAATCTTTTACTCATTTATCCCAACCAAAAATAGAATAAATTCTATCTACTTTCTATTCCTTTTCTATTATTATTATTCTTTATTTTGCAAAAGAACAACTTTTCCTATGTGCTTACAATAGTACAACCTATATATATTATAAAATTCTGCTTAAAAGAGAAACATGTTTTTTACAAGAGGAAACGACTATAGAATCAATCGCATAAAATGTAAATGGTTTTAAAAAAAAGGAATAGTTCTTGTTTCCATTTTATCATGCATCATCATACATCTTTCTCATACATCTTTTTCTTGATTATATATATATATATATATATATATATATATATATATATATATATATATATATATATATATATATATATATATAACTCTTACAACTTTTTCCAATTCCAAAAATTCCATGTCTCTTACCTCAAAAGTTTACATACAAATCCAAAAATTAGATAATTTCTTAAAGCCTTTAATTTGGGCTGAAAATAAAAACAATTTATTGAAGCAATAAATTTCCATAATTCAATTCGGTACACAATAAACCCAAATTCAAACTAAATCTCAAGCTTGATGAGAAAATCAATGCGATGTTGAACAACATATTGTTCGCCCTTAATAAGTGTATTTCGCCTGCAAGAAGCACAATTATTGAAATCATAACAAGTTACATCAATGTAGAACTTCATTTTTATCATCACGAGTATTATGTGACAATGAACAAAAATATGTCAACTATGAAAAAAATATAGATCCCTTTCCAGAATTTTCAGAGGCTTTATACTTGTGAACTGTTATAACTTCCAAAGATCCACCAGGATAAATTAGCTGCAGAAAATTTAAAATTAAACATCAAATAGAAAGCTATTTATAACATGTATATGATAAAAGGCAATATGTATTGTTCATTACATCAATGTTTCTTTGAACATTCTTCGATCTCGTCCTCATCTTCTTGGAAGGCAATTTCCCAGTCATCGCAAAAATGTCTTCTGAAATTTCTTCAACTTTAAGCGCAAGAGTGAAGTTAGGTAACTTGGGCTTATTTTCATCTTCTTCTTTTACTGTCTTTCCTTTGCCACTATTTTTAGTCACAGTTGGTTGTTTATCATTCTCCTCCCAGTTTTCATTCACGCTTTTAGGTAATCGAATAGACTTTCGATCCCTTAGATTCCATCTCTTATATGTTTTATCGTCGGTTGCCTTTTCTCCTATATTAATAGCTTTATTGTCCTATGATAATTTGATATTCTCATTTTCTTTTATGAATGATGACTTTGTTGTTTCTAAGTATTTTTCTTCAACTTCTATCACCTTCTCACAATCCTTGTTTTCAAGATTCTTCGTTTCGGGGTGGACTATGGTTTGCAACTCGAGGTTTGGGAGTTGATTCGGTATAGACGACCCTAATGATGACATTATATTCCTTGCTAATTAAATTAATAGCTGCAGGGTAAAAAGAAGACGAGTTAAAAGCCACATTGGAACAAATAAAATCAAATTCTCAATCGCACAATTAAAGAAGCAAACATATTCATAATAAGTACCTCGATTTGTGTGTGAGCGCACAAGTGCAAGTGCAAGTGCAAGTGTACCCGATATCACAAATACTCTATGCACGTATTATTATTATTATTATGTATCGACAAAAAAATTACTTATATTAGTCCAAGTACATACATAATTAGACTCACATATACATACAAATTTATGTATATATATCAATATACATACATATACAAATCGTGAAGTTGCTTCGATCTAGTTGATCTTAGTGATGACATTTTGTTCTTTGATAAAACTAATAGAAACTAATAGCTACACAGTAAAAAATTGAGAAAAAGAAAACAAGATAAGATATAATTAGAATAAACAAAAGTCAAATTCACAGACGCACAAATAAATATGGAAACTTATCCATAATAAGCACATGAGTGTGTGGCTGTGTGCACGTGCAAGTGTATTCGTATGTGTATGTGTATACATTTATTTACAGTGTCAATTTTGTGTATATATATATGTATAAAATATATATATATACATCAACTTACATACATATATATCGACAAATATATATATATATATATATATATATATATATATATATATATATATATATATATATATATATATATACATATGAGAAATGCTTTGATATACTAGAAGACAATAGGTACATCGCTCTACTTACCCTGAATGGTCACCGACTAATTCAAAGACAAATGGACTATGTAAATAATAAAGCTTTTGAAAAAGAGAACAAAATGCAGTTTAGAGTTGAGAGTGAAAGAGAGAAATATGTGAATGTAAGATTGTACACTCTGCAGATTATATAGATACAGGGAAAATGGAATATAATTATACATCATAATTATATTCCAACAACTTAAATGAGATTCGGGCTTTTATGGAATGTCATTCGAAATTATGATTTATTTGACAACTCAGTAATGTATTACCTGTGTGCTTACGAACGATTATTTGAAAATGAATACAATTATTTTCTAGGTGAATTTAACTAAGATTTTAATCTTACAAGATTTGACATATTACATACCTACAATAGCGATATACAAAAAAAATATTAAAACTTTTGTTTAGATGATCCTTTTGTTTGAACTGTCATTATCCATTGTAATCTGGCACTAATTAATATTTACTAAACACGGTTTAATACTTAGTTATTTCCACACTAATGTTCATGTTTCATCACACCAATAAAAGGAAGGTAGCTAAATCATGTTTGACCGAAACAAGAAGGTCAAATATTTTCCTTCCCATATAAAAATGAGACAAATTATATTCTCGTAATATAGCATATACTCCATTATTGCCTACATAGAAGATAAATTTTCAAAACCACCTCTCCAAAATTTGCTAAAAGTGTTTAAAAAAAAATAATTGCATTAATAGTTCGATTAAGGGGCTACTCGATCCATTATCTTATTTTTTTTTTATACCTAGGTGTCCAAGCTTACACTAGACTAATCATGGACCCTCAGAACCCTTGTCCTAGAACCCTAAAGGATGTAAATCAAGCTTCGGGATCCCACCATGTACTGCTGTACATTCTCCGCGGAAAGGGGTCTTGACCACGAATGACCCTTAGACAAACTCGTGAAAATGCTTCCATCCAAGTTCCAAATGGAATTTGAACCCCCACCTTTACTGCTAGAGCAAGTCTTATAAATTATTGATCATCCAGTTGGAGAACTGCCCCATGGCTACTCCATTATCTTGATTTTAAGGAAAGTAATACTAGTTATAAAGTCTTCATCCAATTTTGTTTTATTTTTTTAACCTAGCAGGTGAACTTGTAACTTCACCAAATGTGTATGTGATTATCTTACAAATTATTTTTTCTTCAGTTTCGATGGAAACCATGTCAACTGCCAAGACAAGTAATTGTAGATACTAAAAAGTTAAATTCCAATTTGCCTCTCCAACTATCTGGGATTCTCACTTTGCCCCATCAATAATCAATTGCACCACATTGCCCCCTTCAGTTAGTTTATGTTTCAGTTGCACCAAATTATTAACTTCAACATAGTTCCATAATATAATAATAAATATGAGGGGGGAGGCGGAGGGTGGGGGGCATAAGCAAAATGTCTTGAATTTCCCCTGCTATTGTCTTCATATTATAATAAACTCGATCTATTATCTGAGGCCTGTTACAAGCCCCAAGCCCCCAATATTTTCAGAAAACTCGATCTATTTTCTGGTTCGATTTAATCTATTAAACTACTCAAATAAAGACCAAATACAATAGAAAATCGAATGTTAACCTCAATTGTTGATCTTGTCGTGTTATTCTTATTGATTTCAAACAATATTTTGATTTTGTTTGAAGTGAGTTTGAGATGAAAGTTTTAGGTTTAGAAGAGAATTGGAAGACGAGTTTGATTTAGATTTTAGGAATTTTGTGGGTATGTTTGTAATTTAATTATAGTTAATAAATTACATTTTTAAACTACTTAACTAACCTATTAACTATTTGTACGTTTCTGCTTTTACATTATTTAAAGAGATGCATTTGTCGTGTTATATGTGTGTCGTTAGGGGTGTTCGCGGTGCGGTCTAGTGCGGTTTTATACCGGCCCAAATTCAACCTAGTAATTGCGGGTTTTTAATACTCTAGACCAAACCCAACCCAATAAGTCTAGAAATTGCAATTTGCGGTCCCCTCGGGTTGGGGCGGGTTGGAGTGGTTTTTGCGCTCTTAGCTTTTCCTATTTTAATACTCCCTCCATCCCATTTATTTTGCTCCATTTGCTACATTAACGGGTCAAACTTTTCAATCTCTTAAAGTGACTTATCATGTTAAATTATTCACATTTTTAGTATTTTAAATCTTTTAAATATTAATATATATATGGTGTCATATGATATTATCAACTAATTATTAGTGATATTAATTAAATTTTTATAATTTTTATAAATTTAGTCAAGTTGATTGGTCATCTGTACCAGAAGAGCAAAATAAATGGGACGAATGAGTTTTTTTTTTTTTGGAGACTACTTTAATTTATCACCATTTACTATTTAGTTATTGTACCTCTATCAAAAAAAATTCTTGAATGTTACATAATCATATGAACAATACTACATTTTCATAATTATAGCTTTAATTTGTTAACCTGTTTAAAGTAAAGATTAATAATTGTTACTCCAATACAAAACCGAACAATTTTCAAATAATAAGCAAAAATAGAAAATACTTGAATTATTTAAGTTGATATTGGCGGTTGTTAAATTGATAGAATTTAACTTGGATTGTTAATAAATCGTGTCGAGTAATAGATTTGTAGGGTATAAATTAGGCTTTGGGGTTGAGAAGGTACATTAAAAGTATGTATGTGCTTAAATTATGTTAAATAATAAAACAAAAGTTGTTATTTTATATACATGCGGTTGGATGCGGTTTATTCAGTTTTTTTAAAATATAAACCAAAACCCGATCATAATTTGCAGTTTTTTTTCACGAAGTCTTGACCAACATATTCATTGTTCAACCCGTGAATTGCGCTCGATTTGGGTTGGGGCAATCGGGTGGACGGTTTGACGGTTTCGTTGAACACCCCTATGTGTCGTTGCATATCGGATGGGCATCAACATTGCAGTTCTTATTGGTACACGTGTAATTAAACATAGATTATGTCTATGGGTCTAAACTGTTAACATATTAGTTATTTTAGTTGTACCAGATCATCGATTTAAAGGTGTCGGGTTTAATTATACATGTAAAAAAAGGAATTTTTTGTGTTATATGCGAGTTTCATTTTATATGGACATTAATATTGCGGTTCATATTGGCACACAATCTTTCCCACAATGGTTGTGATTGTCGCTACCTAAAGTGATATGTGAGATAGGCATCAAGATATCTAAGTTCAACAGAAGTAACAAACTTTGGTCGGAGCGGCATATTAGATAAAATCGGCAATAATTTGAATAGTAATGACGGATTACAAGTTCATACGCGTTGAATCAAACCTAAATTTATTTCTAATGTGGCAGCGTTTGTGTAATAACCCCACACTTTTTCTTATAATATGCTAATATAATTTTCATACATGTTTTATTATAAGTTATGTATTAATATGTTTAGAGATTTAATTTAATTAGGAATATAACTAATGAGTAAACATATAGGAAACAGAGGGGCAATATTGCAATTATATATATAAAGCACCACATGAGTTTAGACTGAAAAGTAACGTGGGAGCATTTTTAAAATTAGGTCTTTGTGGATTTATCCTGATAGTACGCCGCCGAAGGTTAGTACTCCATAGCTTTCCTTGTTTAAGTAATTATAATATGTTCTAGTGTTCATGGTGGGATTGATGAGATGAAATACCTGTTTATTCACTTAGTCCTACAATTAAAAGAAGGTTTTGGGGGCAATTGCATCTCACGGTTCCCAATTAAAGGTCCACAAATTCTTGTTGTATGTAAATGATCTAATAACGTAGTAATTAATTGTTGGAAGTTATATTATTTAATTGATATTAGACTCCCTGGCAGAAGTGCAAATTCATTAATTAATGGCTAAGGTGAGCTTATATAGGAATTGGGTTTAAATATTGATCAATTACAACTATATAGCACTACTTGGGCAGAGGATTTAGACTCAGTTTTCAGTGTCCCTGGTTAATTGAATTTTTTGATTTGGATAACTTATATTGTGTTTATTATGTAGATATTAGGGATCAAGCTTAGTCGAGTTTTTGTGGTGCTTGAAGTAGTGTGACGTTTTTTATTTGACTTAAGGGATTTTGGCACTTTTTACTCTTATCTCATTGTGAATACTATGCTTAAGATTATTATCTTGAAATATCATTGTCCTTAAGTTAATTACTTTTTATTAAAACAGATTTTTCGGGATAATATTTTCAGATCAAGTGTGCAAATTGACATTGTTTCATCGATCATGTATTTGAACTATTTGAGCCATTGACTGGTTACATGGAGATAACACATTTACGTCTTATGTGATCTCTCAAATTTGTCTATGAATTGTTTGGGCCCCTTCGGGGGATTGTTGGCTTAGGACCTAGTTCCATCCATTGTATTGTATTGAATTTCGAACTTGGTTATCTGTACGAAGTACGAACCAGTTCGACCATTTGAATTTGTATTTGATATGTCGACGTCCTTGTCACGGGATTAATGGTGGCCATAGTGTTAATTTGTGAGTTGAAATAAGTGGTTGTCTCATGCGTATTCGATTCATGAAAATGTCACATTGTCTGTATGCATTATTATTGAGTATTGATATTTGCATGGATTTGACAGAGGTGCCTTAAACTTCTTATTGAGTGAGCAACTCACCCCTTGCTTGATATTTTGCAGATCGTTAGATAACTCGAAGTTGGAAGGTGTTGCTCTCAGAATTTAAGCAGTGATAGGAACCCACTAATTATTTATGCTTTGTTATTTTCTCTTAAGAGTTTTAGGCGTTCTCACTTTGAGACTTTGTTGGTTGGGACTGATTCCAACTTAGTATTATAAAAATTGTTCCTGCTAGACATATTAGATATTTTATTTCACCAGTTCGAACATATCGTTGAGAAATTATTCCCGTTTTATTTTGTTGCTATATTTAGAATTGAGTGTAAATTCGAAGGCTTCACGTCGGCATGATCGTAATGACGACGCGGCCATCATGTCGATAAATTAATATAAATATAAATATTGGGGCGTGATAGTTTGTCTTACCTAAAGTGATTTGGAAAGATGAGTAGCAAAATATGTAATGAATTTATATCCGAATGATGTATTTGATATGATCCTAATTAGCTTAAAACATAATAATCATGTGTTTGTATTTAAGTCCCTAAATATTTTGGTATTCTGCTCTTCTTATTGTTTTATATTTTACTAATTTTAGTATTTAAGTGACATTTAGATAAAAATGGCAAATAGAACATAATAATCATGTGTTCATATTTTGGTGTTTATTTATTCTATTTTCCCATTTTCAAGATTTAGGTCGAATATTTGATAGGATCAGATGAAAATCATAACAAATTAATCGCATATATATAATTTTTTTTTTTTTTTTTTTTGAGAAAACCCGTAGGTAAATATATTAATGAGTAATATCAATGTTAACAAGATCACAAATAAACCGGGGAGGACAACAGTGTCCGAAAAACTAGAAAAAGCTAATTTTGCTAACGCGTGAGCCACCGAGTTGCTTTCCCTAAACACATGAGAGCATGAGAAAAACTAAAGTGAAGCAGCTAATGAGATTATGTCATCAAAAATCGCCCCCAAAGGATGGAAAGAATGCTTGCCTCTACAATTATTGATGGCATTAACCACGGAGCAGCAGTCTCCTTCTAATTCAATTTTCTTCCACCCCATCAGAATACCAAGTTCTAATCCTTTCATCATGGCAAGAGCTTCGGCAGACTCAGGATCCAATAGATAATCAAACTTTTCAGACTTCCATTGAACACATTCACCAAACTGATTCCGGATAATAATACCTATGCCAAAACAGCCCCTGATTCGATCAATAGCAGCGTCCACGTTAATTTTAAAATTTCCAGCAGCTGCCGGTTTCCATGACGAATGAGAAGTCCTGTTTTCCGTCAAGAGAGTGAGGCGAGAGGAGGACTCCTTAAATCTTTGGTAAAAGTTCCGAGAAAGAGAAACCAATTCATCCGGCAAAATTAACTTGTTGTCCCAAAGCAATTTATTTCGCCCAAACCAAATCCACCAAGCCAAACAAATTGCAGCCCCCAATTCCGAAGAATCCAAGCAAGAAAAAAGATGATTAAACCAATCACTAACCTCAGGAGAATCATGCATATAATGAGCATACGGGATTCCGGAGAGAGCCCAACATTGTCTTGCATGTTTATAATTTGATATCCTGTTTTTATTCGTTTATGTTTCACTATTTTAAAAAAATTAGGTCCCTATAAGATATGTTTGGATGAAATTTCGGATGTGTTCATGTTTTTCTTCACAAATTTATTTTATATTTTATTTTCTACTCTATTGTATTTCACTATTGGGTAAACACCACTAATTGTCCTCCTTATCATTGACTTTTCACAGAGTGGTCACTTTTGTGTTTTTATTCCCATGTTAGTCCACACTATGAATTATTTATTTCACTTTGATCATTTATAAGGGGTCTTTTACTTATAGTGTTACACTTTAGTTCCTCAAAGATTTATTTTGTATCAACTTAGTCTCTCATAAAATAGCTTATTTCTCAATTTAGTCCCTCATAAAGTTGTTAATTTGGCACTTTAGTTCACATTGGATCTCTTGAAAATTACCAAAGTGAAACAAATAATTCATAGTGGGGACTAACGTGAAAAAAAAATACAAGAGGGACCACTCTGTAAAAAGTTAAGAGAGAATTTCACTTTTGATACTACAATTATACCTACTTTGCCACAACTATTTATGTCGACACATTTGATACCATATCTCAAATCAACTTTACACATTTAATACTTCCGTCAAATTAATGACGGAATTGTCACGAGATTGTCACGTGCCCGTTAGTTCTCATGAAATCTGAATTGAGAATTTCACTTTTGATACCACAATTATTCCTACTTTAGGGATTTGATACCACAACTATTTATGTCAACACATTCGATACAATATCTCAAATCAACTTTACACATTTAATACTTCCGTCAAATTAATGACGGAATTGTCACGAGATTGTCACGTGCCCGTTAGTTCTCGTGAAATCTGAATTTGGGGGGAGACCCATTCCAGGTGGCATCGTTTTTTTTTTTTTTTTTGGGGGGGGGGGGGGAGGAATTGCTATGTCAGCTGCCCCAATTTCATTAAATAAAAGACGGTCACATATGCAGAGCCCTAATTGTCTTCCTCTTCATTCACAATCACAAGAGCAAAAATATCTTCCTCTTCAACTGTAAACTCCAGGCGTTATTTCAGCACAGGAAGAGCGTTGAAGTGTTTTTGTCATGAACTGAAACTTGTACCATTAAAAAGCTCTTGTGAACAGCTTTCCAACCATATAAATAACATAAAATTTGAGAGAGAAAGGAAATATATAAAAAGTCCTTCAATTTTGGTATTACATATGTCTTTTTTGAATGTTTGGTACTAAATGTGTTAAGTAAGAAAAAGTTTGGTATGAAAAAAGTAAATCTCTCGAAATCTTTTACTCATTTATCCCAACCAAAAATAGCATAAATTCTATCTTTTTTTTTTTTTTGGTTTCCCAAGGGTTTAATCCCTTTCGAGGCGCGTCAGGCACATAAAGTGGGAACCTCTCCCAACAGGGATAATATAAAACATAAATTCTATCTACTTTCTATTCATTTTCTATTATTATTATTCTTTATTTTGCAAAAGAACAACTTTTCCTATGTGCTTACAATAGTACAACCTATATATATTATAAAACTCTGCTTAAAAGGGAAACATGTTTTTTACAAGAGGAAACGGCTATAGAATCAATCGCATAAAATGTAAATGGTTTTAAAAAAAAAAAGGAATAGTTCTTATTTCCATTTTATCATGCATCATCATACATCTTTTTCTTGATTACATATATATATAATTCTTACAACTTTTTCCAATTCCAAAAATTACATGTTTCTTACCTCAAAACTTTTACATACAAATCCAAAAATTAGATAATTTCTTAAAGCCTTTAATTTGGGCTGAAAATAAAAACAATTTATTGAAGCAATAAATTTCTATAATTCAATTCAGTACACAATAAACTCAAATTCAAACTAAATCTCAAGCTTGATGAGAAAATCAATGCGACATTGAACAACATATTGTTCGCCCTTAATAAGTGTATTTCGCCTGCAAGAAGCACAATTATTGAAATCATAACAAGTTACATCAATGTAGAACTTCATTTTTATTATCACGATTATTATGTGACAATGAACAAATATATGTCAACTATGAAAAAATATTGATACCTTTCTAGAATTTTCAAAGACTTTATACTTGTGAACTGTTATAACTTCCAAAGATCCACCAGGATAAATTAGCTGCAGAAAATTTAAAATTAAACATCAAATAAAAAGCTATTTATAACATGTATATGATAAAAGGCAATATGCATTGTTCTTTACATCAATGTTTCTTTGAACATTCTTCGATCTCGTCCTCATCTTCTTGGAAGGCAATTTCCCAGTCATCGCAAAAATGTCTTCTGAAATTTCTTCAACTTTAAGCGCAAGAGTGAAGTTAGGTAACTTGGGCTTATTTTCATCTTCTTCTTTTACTGTCTTTCCTTTGCCACTCTTTTTAGTCACAGTTGGTTGTTTATCATTCTCCTCCCATTTTTCATTCGTGCTTTTAGGTAATCGAATAGACTTTTGATCCCCTAGATTCCATCTCTTATATGTTTTATCGTCGGTTGCCTTTTCTCCTATATTAATAGCTTTATTGTCCTGTGATAATTTGATATTCTCATTTTCTTTTATGAATGATGACTTTGTTGTTTCTAAGTATTTTTCTTCAACTTCTGTCACCTTCTCACAATCCTTGTTTTCAAGATTCTTCGTTTCAGGGTGGACTACGGTTTGCCACTCGAGGTTTGGGAGTTGATTCGGTATAGACGACCCTATATAATGATATTATATTCCTTGCTAATTAAATTAATAGCTGCAGGGTAAAAAGAAGACGAGTTAAAAGCCACATTGGAACAAATAAAATCAAATTCTCAATCGCACAATTAAAGAAGCAAACATATCCATAATAAGTACCTCGATGTGTGTGTGAGCGCACAAGTGCAAGTGCAAGTGCAAGTGTACCAGATATCACAAATACTCTATGCACGTATTACTATTATTATGTATCTGACAAAAAAATTACTTATATTGGTCCACATACATACATAATTAGACTCACATATACATACAAAGTTATGTATATATATTAATACTAGGGGGTCCCGCACCGCGCATAGCGCGGTGCTGGTGCCCTGTGTTGTTCTTGTTAAATAAAAATTCAATATAAATATCTTGTGTCCAGATAAAGATTCAAAAATAAACCAGAATTGGTAATAAAATTATTTTAATTAGTAGTCTATTTGTGAATATGCCTGTTTGTTACTTTTTAATAAGAATATCTGTTTTAATACAAAATCTTAAAAATGTAAGTAATTTATTTGTCAAGTGTAGTTCCTATATTTGTTTTCCGAAAATATAAATGGTTCATTTATAATTTGTAATTTATATTTCTTTAGTGAAATGATAGATTTTTATGAAATAAACATAATTTTATGACGTGAGCAAAAAGGAAATTGGTTTTAAAAATTTACCGATACTTAAATATAACTATCAGGATTATTTATGTAATAGTATAATATGATAGAATGTGTCAATGTAAGAATATTATATCATAGAGAATGCATATAAAATATTGCAAAAACTTTATGATAATCGAAATTTATATTTATATTTTTACATTTAATTGCACAAGCTTCATAATCACATTATTAAACTTGAAAGATAATGTAAGATGCTTGAAATATCGATGATAAAAATATTTATGTGTGGTCAACGTAATTTTTCAAACTGTGCTAGGTTACTTGTACTATGCGAGAACTTGAAGGACTATAAACGTAAATAATCCAGGTATTTGTATACTTAAATACATCATAAATAGAGGTAATTCCTAAAATCAAATAGAACAAGTGTAATAAATTTATTTTTCGCTCTTTATTTCAATTTGAACAAGCTAAACTTGAAACAGATTTTTGTGTTTTAAATATCCAATCAAATTGGTTTGTTAAAGAGAAATTTGTTGCTCTTTCAATTAATGTTACATTTTGAATTTGCATTTAATTTTTTAAAAGCACATATTTGTACTTTTACATTCTACCGATTTGAAAGGATCAAGAGTGTGATTTATAGAGTTCATGTAACATGTTTTCTACGTTATCTAATATTATAAACCTACTGGTGCTAGGCATTACCAATTAATTGATTTAGTTTAGATGGAAATAATTAACAAAATTCAGTACTCTGACAATATCATCAATCTTAATATAAAATTTTAGAAATAGAATTATTAATCAAATTAAGTTAATATTGCGATAGATATCGAGAATCTAAGTACAAGAGATTATTTTGAACATAATTAACTTTGACATGAAGATTTTCTTCGTCCTGCTGTAATATGTACTTTGGTGTTATATGGACAAATTAAATAAGGAATTTTTTTAGTGTGAAGAAAAAATTCTGTGTTATTTTAGTTTTTACAATAATAATTAATTGGGCTTATCAAAAATAGGCTTTCTGAGGAAGTTTTCTTAAATTTAGGCCTCTAAAATATTAGACAGCTTTGGAAGGTTTGTCGTGTACGTTTTTTTTTTTTCGTTGGGCTTTTCAAATTGTGTTAGTTAAATAGCCTACTTTGAAAGTCGATTCTTCTTCAACTGAGATAAAACAAGTGGATAAGATACTGTTAGAAAATTGAAGAAGTGGTTTCTCAGTTGGATTTGGTGAGAAGAAGAGCTTGGATTTTACAAATCGTAGATAGATCAAGTCTGATTTGTCTGCTCGCACCGATTTTTTTGTTTACCACTTACACTCAAGTATATCGGTGTGAGCGATAAATCAGCTTTGGAATATCTTCGATGTTAAGATGATATCTGAAGAAACTTTTCCAAGTGCGTAGAAAATGAGACAACAGGTACATGATCTCGGTAGTTAGTTTGGAGTTCAAATGAATTTATCTTTATGAGAATCTACCAAGCATCGACTTTGTCAGCAGTTCTCGACTTGACGACTCTGATTCAAGTTTATCAGTTTTCTTTTTCCAATTGGTGATTTCATCCCGTCGCCTCAACGGCTGTCGAGGAACATGGCGATTTCATCCCGACGCCCCAACGGCTGTCGAGGAACATGGCGATTTCATCCCGACGCCTCAACGGCTGTCGAGGAACATGGCGATTTCATCCAGACGCCTCAACGGCTGTCGAGGAACATGGCGATTTCATCCCGACGCCTCAACGGCTGTCGAGGAACATAGCGATTTCATCCCGACGCCTCAACGGCTGTCGAGGAACATGGCGATTTCATCCCGACGCCTCAACGGCTGTCAAGGAACATGGCGATTTCATCCCGACGCCTCAACGGCTGTCGAGGAACATGGCGATTTCATTCCGACGCCTCAACGGCTGTCGAGGAACATGGCGATTTCATCCCGATGCCTCAACGGCTGTCGAGGAACATGGCGATTTCATCCCGATGCCTCAACGGCTGTCGAGGAACATGGCGATTTTAGCTTGTCAATAGCTTTAATTAGGCAAACGATAATAAGAAACACGTTGATTATAAAGAAATTCGTAGTATTGATTAACCAAAAATAAAACTACTACTTAGGTACATATACAAAGGTAAGAAGGTTCTTATGCGTAGAACTTCCTTAGGTTTCTGCCATTCCAAGTTCTCTTAACTGGTTCTCCATCCAACTTAGTCAGTCGATACGCGCCTTTTCTGCCTGCTTCCACTATCTTGAAAGGCCCTTCCCAATTGCAATTGAGCTTACCCTTTTGTTTGGATACGTCTACTCGCTTTAGAACGAGGTGTCCTACCTGAAAAGATTTTAATCTTACATTTTTATCGTAATCCCTCGCCATGGTAGTTTTGTATGCTTGAATTCGGGTGGAGGCTCTTTCTCGCTTTGCTTCTGCCTGGTCGAGTTCGAAATTCCTTTTGTCCGTATTATCCGATTCATCGTACAGATCAATTCTCGGTGATGTGACTTCTAATTCAGCAGGAGCGACTGCCTCAGAGCCATATACGAGACTAAAAGGAGTTTCTCCCATTGCCGCTCTCTCCTTTGTTCGATTAGCCCAAACAACCCACGGTAACTCATCGAGCCAAGCACCTCCGGCCTCCGATAATCTTTTCTTTAAAAGCTTTATGATTTCTTGGTTTGTTACCTCTGTTTGTTCATTTGTTTGCGGGCAACCTACCGAAGTAAAGCGCAGATCGATTTTGTGCTTCAAGCACCAATCTATTACTCTTTTCCCTACAAACTGAGGTCCATTATCTGAGATGATTATCCTAGGTATGCCAAACCTGCAAACAATCGACCAATAAAAGTTGATAATCTGGGTCTGAGAGATTTGCTTTAGTGGCAACACTTCTACCCACTTGCAGAAATATTCCACTCCGACAAGCAAATAACGCTTCTGGCCTCGTGCCATCGGTAGTGGTCCAACCAAGTCAACACCCCATTGATCGAAAGGCCAGGCAATGGATATCGACTCCATCTTTTGCGCTGGTTGATTCGGCATGGTGGTGTGATATTGGCATTTGGCACACCTTTTAGCATATTCGTTGGCGTCTTTGACTAAGGAAGGCCAATAATATCCCAGGCGCGATATTTGAATTGCTAACGCTCTGCCTCCCGAATGGCTTCCACAAGATCCCTCATGGACTTCCTTTAGTATTAGGTCGATTTGGGGAGAAGCTACGCATTTGTGCAGTACTCCAGTGAGTTTTACATGAGTAAGTGGTTTTATTTGCTTGTGCATGTTAGGTTCTGGCACGATCGGTCGGACGAGCAATGTTCACTTGTGTGTTCCTCCTACTTTGTGCCCTATTAGTTCAGCTTCTTCTTCTAGGGTGTTTGAAGCCGGAGAATGTTCGCGCTCTTCCGTCGGAGTTTCCCCAGGTTAGATTTAATTGTAATGTATGAGTTTTTGTGTCATTTTAGCTATGTTATTTCTTATGTGGTTTACTACATTGTTGTCCTGGAGTTGCGCTGGGTATGTGTTGTGGCTTGTTTTGTATTGTTTATTATTGTATATTGATTTTTTTGTGAAGGATTCCTATACTTGAAATTCTAACAACATGGATAGCTGTAAAATGGATGATATTACTCTTTCTCTTGAAATTTAATAGTCTAAGGTTTGGTTTTCCGAGTAAAATATTCAAACACATTGCTATCTAGAAATGATACTAAACTGTTGATTTTTCAATATATATTGATGGTTGACTCTTACAATTTATTAAACTAAAATTATTTAAATATGTACTCTTTACCAGATATTTATGTCTTTTAAATCGTATATTTTTTACGTTGAAATGAAGCTGGTCTCATTGTTGAATGTTGATTGTTTTTAAGTTGATGTGGGAATCTTTCATCTTTACCTTTCTATGGGGTTGTAGCAATGGTAAAGGCCCTTTGGTTTGAGAATGTTGGAAAGTTTTCCCCTTCCTTTTTTTTCTTTGGCTTTTTTTTTTCCTCGTTCTGGAAGACAATATACTACTATATACTTCGTCCGTTTTTTATTTATTTGTCGCTTTGGATGATTGCACACGAATTAAGGAATGTCATAAATATTCACTTTTTTGAAGCAAAAATTTTAAAATACCCTTTTGATTAAATAATCTTAGCATTAATTAGCATTAATGATAAGCATTAGTAAGAAGGATAAAATTGGTAAAATTGATAAATAATCTTTGACTTTCTTGTTTAGCTATATATTCTTACGTTCTTTTGGGTTAATTTTAATATATGAATTGTTACTACTCTGTAATTTGATGTTAATTAGTCTTGCCTTGTTCGTTTACCTTGATATCATGAGATAATTCAATTGCTATGAAATGTGTAGTTTACAATTGAGGAATCTTTGTCTAGTTGATGTATTTTCATCAAGACCAGTTGTTTTGGTGGCTCTAATGTGTCTGTTTAGTTTTTATATGCCATATAACATTTATAAACCATTATGAACGTGTTCTATGAAACATTCAAGTAATTTTGGTTAGTGAATACACTATTTTCTTGTAACTCTATGTAATTAAATTTGAGAGTTTAGGGTACATAAGATGAGCCAAAGTTTTAATATTCTATGTATTTTGTCTCTTTTTTAACCACATGTATGATGAAGGAATGCTTGTTTTGTTTGTCAGAATATGGAAAATAGGATCTGAATTCCAGTTTGTTTGTTTTGTTTTAAAAGACAATTAACCTTTTGTGTTGTAGCCTTCGAAGAATTTTAAGGTAAGAAATCTTAGAAAATAAAACTTTGGTCGTGGACATTATGGGGGAGGTCCATTTCGGCCTTTGTTATAAAGGTCGTCGACATTTTTCATCGCTTGTTCGGAGGAGGGGTTCTCTGCCGACTAAGCCTGGAGTTTCTCGGCTTTTTGAGTAGAAGTTTCCGCGACCTTACGAGCTTGGATTTCTAACAAGAAACCGAACTCATAATTCTTTGGGTTCTCCTCCTAGACTTCCTCATCGACATCGGTAGGCTTGCTCTCCCATCATGAAACTTTTTTAAAATGGAGCCAATTGTCGTTGACGACCAGCTATCATGGTAGTATAGTGTTCCGAGGTTCAAAAATCGATCTGACGCATTCCCATCCGACCAATCGACATCCTTATGACTTTCTGAATTAAACACATTCAAAAGCTTATTGGAAAGAGGAATAAGAACCTTACCACCAAAAGACAACTCTAAAAGTGACATTATCCACTCAATGGACATCCGCTCACCCTCACCTGCCGACTCATGCTTTGAACTTGACGATGAACTAGACATGGCAGAAGATAGGAGAAGAAAAAATACCTAAAACGAGGATCATGCGACATGTCGAGAAATATCCACAAACGAGATCCGACCTCAAAGTTGACTCGAAGAAAAACTCTCTCAAAATGCACCGATGAAGTGCAATTTGAGTAATGTGAATAGTGAAACGATGAACGGAATATTTATAAGCATCGCGATGATTCATCTTCAACCCATTGAAAAATTGAATAATAGATCCCTGAATCTATAAACCTAATTTATTTTTCAAATGATTCAAAGCATGTCTATGTTAATTGTCTTCGACACATTTAATTAGAAATATCAACATGTTAATTGCCTTCGACACATTTAATTAGAAATATCAACATGTTAATTGCCTTCAACACATTTAATTAAATTTAAAAAGATTTTTTTCATTATTTTATAATAAATGTTGTTTTATTTTTATGTATTGTACTTAATATCTAAGTAGTTTAAAAGTTTTTTTTTTAATTTAATTTTTCAGATTTGAAATAAAATAATATTTAATTTATATATATTATATTTAAAATATAATTAGTTTAAAAGATTTTATTTCGAAACTTAAATATTCTAATAAATATAATTGATATTTCGTTAGGTTTAATATAAAATATTATTTAGTTCACATATATATATATATATATATATATATATATATATATATATATATATATATATATATATATATATATATATATATATATGTGAACTAAATAATATTTTATATTAAATATATATATATATATATATATATATATATATATATATATATATATATATATATATATATATATATATATATATATATATATATATATATATATATATATATATATATATATATATATATATAATCTAGTTAGTTTAAGAGATTTGATAATAATAACATATAAAATTTATAAATAGGATTTATAATTTAATTTTATTTGCAATTAGGACTCAAATGCTTCAAGCTTGTGAATTATGAGGTAAATTTATCAGCCATAAAATACGTGGGAATAACCACTACAAGAAAATGGGTCTTCTGTAACACAATTTTTTGTTGGTGAAGCCTCGATTTCTGTTGGTATTCAATAGTAGCGACGGATTTTTTCCGTTAGATATTTCGTGTGTGAAGGCCCCATAGGTAAATGGAGTGACGGAATCATTTTCGTTTGTAAATATAGCGACACAATTTGTTTGTTGGTAATACCGTTGAAAAGTACTCCGGTTCGAATAGCTTTGCAAATGAAAAAACTATAGGTATTCTGTTAGAATATTACCAACAGATTTCCTTCGGCTTAATTCAGTTAGTATTTTGTTACTAATCGGTTGGAAACATATCAATGGATCTAGCATCCAAATTTTTCTGTTGCTTGAAATATGTTGGTAATTTGTCGCTAATTTTGTTGGAAGCATTCCGACAGGTTTAGCATCAGAACTATTCCGTCGGTTTAGATCTGTTGGTATTCTGTCACTAATCGGTTGAAAAAACGATATTAGAATCAAAATATTTTTCGTTGTGCTCACATAGCCCGTTTAATCGGGCTCTGCCTAGGCTCCTAGGAGGTCGGGCTTCGCCTAGCAGTTGGTCCTCGACTAGTCGTTTGGTCGGTCTGGCATTGCCTAGGCACCCAAGCAATCATGCTTAGCCTAAGCGCCCTGGAGTTGAGCTTTGCCTGGGCGCCCAGGCGATGGGGCTATGTCTGACTGGTCAAGCAGTCGGGCTTGGACTGGGCATTCGGGCGATCGGTCTATTCCTGGGCGCCTGACTGGTCTTAGCCCAGGCGCCTGTGCCACTCATGGGGCTGCCTTGGGCGCCTCTGTATCACCTGGGCTTGGCCTAGGCGCCAATGCCATTCCTAGTTCTAGCCCGGCCGCCCGGGTCACTCAAGGGGCTGCCTCGGGCTCGCCTGGGTCTTGCCTAGGCAATGTGCGCCCGGGCGACGCTTGGTGACTAGACAATGTGTTTTTAATTAACTTGTTCGATATGAGATTTGAACCCTTGACCACATATATACATATTAAAGGATCAAACCATTTGAGCTGGACTACTTTATTGTATTTTCATTAGACAATTATATATATGAGCCACCTAATAGTTTATTTCGTCAATCTCATAAGTTCTTGTTTTTTTCGATTGAACCCATTTTTTGATTGATTTCACCCTTTTTTTTTCCCTCAATTCATTGATTTAATTTTTTTTTTATCGATATAACTAGTTTTTTCCTTAATTTCATCAATTTAAATCGTTTTGACAAATTTAACTAGTTTTTCCACCATTTTCATCCTCTTTTACCGATTTTCATCGATTTCGTCATTTTCATCAATTGTTTTTTTTCACAAATTTTATCAACTTGATTTGTTTGATCGATCCCATATGGATTGGATCCAACAAATCGATCCATGTTTCCACCTCTATGCCTAGCTGATTTATTAATGATCTTAGTCACAATGTAATTGATTAAGTGTAATTGCATTTACTCTACGTTCCCAGAAATTTGATTAGTTAGACATAATTATTATCTTTGTATTGGGAAAACTATCTTACTTCAAGAGAATCTAATTTATCGGTTCTTGTTTCATAGTTCTTAGATATAAAATCACTTCAACTTTATGTGTTATGAAAGAGAAGTACTGACGTATTTTTTTCACCTGAATGATTTCACTACTATGGATCACCTTTCCCGACAACTTAATAACAAATGTTATACATAGAATATTTTCTATTTCAAAATTTCTTTGGTAATTTGTTGTTATTATTCGTGAAACATATTTCTATCATTGGTAATTTGGTTATTTTTCCGTTGGAACAATTTCATCGCTATGGATAACTTTTTCCTACAACTTAACAACCGTATTCCTACGAAAAATTTTTTTTCCCAATTTTTCGTTGCTAATTTGTTGTTATTATTGGTGGAATATATTTCTGTTGATGGTTCCGTCGCTGTTCAGTTACTAAATCTAAATAGCAACGGATAATTTTTCGTTGGAATGATTTCGTCGCTATGGATAATTTTTTCCTACAACTTAACAACCGAATTCCTATAAAAAAATATTATTTTTCAATATTTCGTGGGTAATCTGTTGATATTATCGAAGGAACACTTTTCATTTGAAATTTTGTTGGTATTTCGTTACTAATCCATTGCTAATAACGACAAATTTATTTTTGTTGGAATCAAGTCGTCACTGATGTTATTGGTGTTAGAAGGCATCGTGGAATGCAATTTAATGGATGTTTGTTAATTATATCCAGTGCACCTATCAATTTGCAAATGATATTTCTTAAGTTTTTATCTATTGCTTAAAATTTATTAATATTATTTTCTACTTCACATAGTACTTCAAGCTGATTACTTTGCCTGTGGTTTTTTTTTAATTATTTGTAGTGAGGTAGGTTAAAGGCATGGAGCATTAATTTAATACTTGATTGATAAATATCCAAACACTCAAATGGGTTGTACAACTTCTAAATTGACAATAAAGCTCCAAGTTTTGAGGAAAATCTCAATGTTTTTAGTGGTTAAGTATTCTTCTTTGGCTGAATGTTTCCTTTCAAAGAAAACAAGAGATTTTTTTTTATTCCACTAGTCTTAAACTTATTCGGAGAATTGGGAATAAACATATTTTTTTTTTCATGAATAATGCTTTTAGTTGAAATTAATTTTGTTGGTAATTTATTAAAATTATCGAAGGAATACCGTTTTCATTGGTAATCAGTTATAAATTCTTTAGTACTAGTGATAATTTTTTTTCCCGTTAGAATAATGTTATTATTGAAGACCCCTTAACAATTTTTCGTTACAAAGTCCGTTGATAATTGGTCGATATTTTTGAAAAATATAGTTTTCTTATATTTTCGTCGTTGTTCAGTTGCATATTTGTTATTGACAAAAACAATTGAAACAAATTATTTTTCGTTGGAACAATTCCGTTGCTATCTGTCATCTTTACTGACAACTAAACAACGAAGTTCCAACCACAAATCTTTTCTATCGTAATTTTGTTGGTAATTTATTGCTATTCTTGAATGAATACCGTTTCCGTTAGTAATCAGTTATAAATTCGTCACTAATAGCGACAATTTTTTTTCCCGTTGGAATCAAGTCGTTTCTGAAGACAGCTTTTTTTGTAGTGAACATCATTAACAATCTATAACTTGAGGACCAATTATGAAAAAAATTCATCAATTTCTCAGTCAAAAAATTGATGGAAATTTCAAATGTATCGATGGTAGTTAACACGTGGTACCAAATATGTATGTTTTTAAACTTATTGTACCGTAACCTTAAATAGAGTCACTTGAAATACCAAAAGTGAAATTTTCTTCGATAAATATCTACGAATTTGAATTTCATTTAACTTGGACCATAGCTTGTTCAGTTAATAATTTCATGACACTTTGAGAGTATTATTTGATTTTAAATTAAAGGGCACGCGGTTTTATAATTAAAATTGAATTGGCCTTTGAAACACATTAGTATACATTGAGAGTATACATCTGTGAGTTTCCTGTTGAGTTTGTGGCTTTGTTTTATATATTATTGTTGTTTACTTATGATAATACTCTTGATTAGTTGATGTTAGTTAGGTGGTAATTTATAGATCTTCGTTTCTGTGAGTTTTTGTTTGTTTTTCTACAGTTTTGTGTCATGCAAGTTATGTTGGAGATTTTCTTCACTTTTTATTATGTGGTTTTGTAATTTTACTCATATAAATTGATAAAACACAATTTTATCACGACTTATTTTTTTCTAATTTTGGTCTAAAGATAAATAATTATCTCCATAAATTTGCGCAAATTTGCGACAAAATCTAATGCCTGCCGCAAATGTAAGTCATTGTTTTGCTGCAGATTTTGACGTAAAAATATTTCATTTATTCTGAGAAATTTCGCTGCAACTCTGCAATAAATTAGTTATAAATTGCGATACTTGACATCCATTAAAATGATTTTTGATGACATTATTTTCACTACACGTTTTCATTTTCTCCATGATGGCAAAGATAGGTTTTTGAGGTAATTTATTTTACAAAATAGCTTCAGATATTGGAACAAACATTATCAACTATATCAAAAATTGTTCAAAATAATTTTTGAGGACAAAAGGATGCTGGGACTTTTTAGGAGTTTTTTCAATAAGTCCTTTGATAAATTTGCATGGTTGATGGATGAATGGGTTGTTGAGCATCGTACGGTTGTGTCAGGTGGAATCTACGTCGTAAATACTTTAATAAAATGTATATTTATGTAAGACTACTACTTTACTAATAAAATAGTGTATTCAAGGAACCGCGATGTAATTTAGAGATTTCAAAATCGGGGTTATATTTTGTAATCAATTAGGCACTGATTAACTATTTCTCATGAAAAAATATGCATATCAAAATAAAGAGATTAAAATTAAGATTCCCATAAGTTTGTGCCAATAATGGATGTTAAAAATTTAAATCATTCACAAATTATTTCGAAAAATATATTCACACAAAATTGTGTTATTTTACCTGTCTCAAGTTAATTCTAACATATTTTTATCACAACTTATTTTTCTCTAATTTTGGTCTAAAGATAAATAATTATCTCCATAAAGTTGTGTAAATATGCGACAAAATCAAATACTTATCTAGAATCTTAAATGTGTCCTGGAGTGTAATGATGGAATAATCATTATCATTTGACATCAATTATAAAAAATAATCATTTTTACATAAATTAGATCAACACATCTTATATAACAAACATAAGAAGAATTTCAATAGAATGTGTAATGTTAATCGAAAAGTTAATTTGATAGGTTAAATTTATTTTAATGTCGCGCTACAATCATTGTCCATGCACCTTAACCAATACATAACGCATTAATGTTAATATAGTATGATGCAGGTAAAGGGGGGGGGGGGGGGGGGCAGATACATAGCCCATAAAGATATCCAGAACATTCTTTTTGCATATAAATGGTTTCAGATTTAGGAGTAAAATATTCTAGATAAGTATGAAAAGTCTCTAGAGCATTAGTTTTAACCACTAGATCAAGTTCATTTTCACCGTCTGTTTAAGAATGTGGTTATATAAATAGGGCAAGACTTTATTTGAATTTTTTTATTCTTACATCTTATTTGACAAAAAAAATTATCAAATAGAGAAAAAATTGAGGCCCCTCTATAGGGGCCCTAGGCGAGGGCCTAAATTGCCTAACTATAGAGCCGGCCCTGATAAAATTGAGAAGAAGAGATCATACAAGACAGTCATATGTCCACTGTGGGCCCAGAAAGCATGCAAGGAAGGCCTTGCATGCAACTGGCCCATGGCTCTAAAGAACTTCGCCCCTATCCAAGTCCTTCTGTGAGACGAGACTGGCCGTATTCTTGCCTTCGTCCTCAAAATTTACCCATGTCGCCGCCGGCGTTACACCACCAGTTCTATTCCCATTTAATTCCTCCTCTCCTTTGACCCATGCCGCCGGCGAATGGACTCCCGCCGCCGACGGCATCTTGGTCAATATTCATGCATACGAGCAGGGCGGATCCAGGAATTTGGTGTAGTTGGGGTTGAAGTTCTATAATAAATTTAATAATTCAAATAAAAAAAATACAATCAAACAGTTAAATTTTATATTTCATTTACGATAAAATATATGAGGAGAAATAAAAATGAGAAGGTGAAATTTGACAACAAAAAAAAAATCTTCATAAGTTACTTTAATTACGTATGGTACTTCGTTATGACCATAAAAAAACGTATATGTATTTATTTACAATTTCAAATGACACCAATGACATCTACAGCTGACCGTGCCAATTTTTAATTTTTTAAAATTGGTCTGTAATAGCCAGGGGCAAAGTTAGATCAATTTTTTTTTTTTTTTTTTTTTTTGGAGGAGAAATTTATGTTGTAATTACTAATAAGTATAAAAAATAAGAAAAAGCAACTGTATAATAAAATAAAAATTTATTTATCTGAGAAAGAAATAAAATTAAAAATATTACTAAAGATAATAAAAATCAAAGAATAGTTATTAAGAAAGAGAATAAAATTAAAAGAACAATTGTTGGGAAAGAAAAATAGACTAAAATATTATTGTTAAGAAAGAAAATAGAAGATCATCTTTGCATCACGCAAACCAACGAGCCAAAGGGATATTGCATCACGCAAACCAACGAGCCAAAGGGATATTTTGTGACGAACACTACATAAAATAAAATAATAATGATTAGTAAAGAAGGAGGACTTCGAAAAAATAGGATCATGTAGGAACAAAGTTTCGAACTCTGAGTATCTCTACAAAATCTTGTGTCTCTTATCAATTGAGCCAAATATATTTTTCAGTCAAGAATACTATTAAAATTAATATATATAGTAATTTTGAGTGGGGGCTACAGACCCCACTAGCCCTTATGTAGGTCCGCCCCTTCATACGAGGAAGCGTTAACTGATTTGCAATCGCCCTCGGAAAATTTTGCAGATCGTTTTAATGTACTGGCCGGGTAAGTTTTAATTTAATTTCTTTTTGTAATTTAATTTGATAAGTAATTAATTAGAGAAAATGGTAAATTTCTTGATTTCCCTCCTTTTTTTTTTAGTTTATTTATTATGGTTATTTTTTAATTATTTTAATATTAATTAGTTAGATTTTTTTCTTTTTTTTCATGGTATTTAATAACAGGGAGGAATAACAGGATTGACTAATTGCAGTGCAGGCTGATGGAGGATGGAGAGTTGTTGTTGATTTTTTTTTCTTGTTTTCAATTGATGAATTCACGAGTTGTTTTCTTTTGTGATTGTTGCACATTTATATTTCTTCATATATCATGGATTGTTTGTAAATCATCTATTGTTACAGTTAGAATGTTCATTTACATATAATGATTTTTTTTGGCTCGAACAATGATTATTTTTTATCATATGGTTATTCATAAATAAAGTTAATTCAAATACATATGGACAATTATAATCAGCATATTATTAAATAGTCAATTCTTTAATCTAACTTGATATTTATTGAAGCATTTTCATTTATAATTGAAGGATATTTATTGAACCATTTTCCATTTAGAATTGAAGCATCTTTAATTAAGCTATACAAATTTTGTACACCAAGTCAATTTGAGGTTGAATATGGAAATTTTCCTCGAAAGAGAAGCACAAGAGACAAATGAGAAAAAAGGGCAAGGACCTGTTTGTTTTATAGGCCTTTTTATTTTGGAGGGTTTGTTGGTTGTGTTAAGTAAAATTTTAAACTACACATTTTCCTACCTCTTCCAAAACTCAATGGGCTGAGTAATGGTCATTAAGAATAAGATCATCTCCAATTAAGTTAATTCAATGGGTTGAGAAGTGATCATTAATTAAGACTATCTCCAATTGTAGATACTAAATATGTAATTTTTCAATCCATGTATTTTGGAAGGTTGAATTATAATTTGAGAACACTTTTAAATGATAAACAACTTTATGATATATCTTTATGATTATCTCCATTCAAATTTCGAATGCAGTTGTTGAATATTTGAATACTTCGGTAGTTAGTTTGGAGTTCAAATAAATTTATCTTTATGAGAATCTACCAAGCATCGACTTTGTCAGCGGTTCTCGACTTGACGACTCTGATTCAAGTTTATCAGTTTTCTTTTTCCAATTGGTGATTTCATCCCGACGCCTCAACGGCTGTCGAGGAACATGGCGATTTCATCCCAACGCCCCAACGGCTGTCGAGGAACATGGCGATTTCATCCCGACGCCTCAACGGCTGTCGAGGAACATGGCGATTTCATCCCGACGCCTCAACGACTGTCGAGGAACATGGCGATTTCATCCCGATGCCTCAACGGCTGTCGAGGAACATGGCGATTTCATCCCGATGCCTCAACGGCTGTCGAGGAACATGGCGATTTTAGCTTGTCAATAGCTTTAATTAGGCAAACGATAATAAGAAACACGTTGATTATAAAGAAATTCGTAGTATTGATTAACCAAAAATAAAACTTCTACGTAGGTACATATACAAAGGTAAGAAGGTTCTTATGCGTAGAACTTCCTTAGGTTTCTGCCATTCCAAGTTCTCTTAACTGGTTCTCCATCCAACTTAGTCAGTTCTCTTACCTCTGTTTGTTCATTTGTTTGCGGGCAACCTACCAAAAATAAGGCGCGTATCGACTGACTAAGTTGGATGGGGAACCAGTTAAGAGAACTTGGAATGGCAGAAACCTAAGGAAGTTCTACGCATAAGAATCTTCTTACCTTTGTATATGTACCTACGTAGTAGTTTTATTTTTGGTTAATCAATACTACGAATTTCTTTATAATCAACGTGTTTCTTATTATCGTTTGCCTAATTAAAGCTATTGACAAGCTAAAATCGCCATGTTCCTAGACAGCCGTTGAGGCATCGGGATGAAATCGCCATGTTCCTCGACAGCCGTTGAGGCATCGGGATGAAATCGCCATGTTCCTCGACAGCCGTTGAGGCATCGGGATGAAATCGCCATGTTCCTCGACAGCCGTTGAGGCGTCGGGATGAAATCGCCATGTTGAGGCATCGGGATGAAATCGCCATGTTCCTCGACAGTCGTTGAGGCATCGGGATGAAATCGCCATGTTCCTCGACAGCCGTTGAGGCGTCGGGATGAAATCGCCATGTTCCTCGACAGCCGTTGAGGCGTTTGGATGAAATCGCCATGTTCCTCGACAGCCGTTGAGGCATCGGGATGAAATCGCCATGTTCCTCGACAGCCGTTGAGGCGTCGGGATGAAATCGCCATGTTCCTCGACAGCCGTTGGGGGGTCGGGATGAAATCGCCATGTTCCTCGACAGCCGTTGAGGCGTCGGGATGAAATCGCCATGTTCCTCGACAGTCGTTGAGGCGTCGGGATGAAATCACCAATTGGAAAAAGAAAACTGACAAACTTGAATCAGAGTCGTCAAGTCGAGAACTGCTGACAAAGTCGATGTTGGTAGATTCTCATAAAGATAAATTCATTTAAACTCCAAACTAACTACCGAAGTATTCAAATATTCAACAACTGCATTCGAAATTTGAATGGAGATAATTATTTATCAATTTTACCAATTTTATCCTTCTTACTAATGCTTATCATTAATGCTAATTAATGCTAAGATTATTTAATCAAAAAGGTATTTTAAAATTTTTGCTTCAAAAAAGTGAATATTTATGACATTCCTTAATTCGTGTGCAATCATCCAAAGCGACAAATAAATAAAAAACGGACGAAGTATATAGTAGTATATTGTCTTCCAGAACGAGGAAAAAAAAAAGCCAAAGAAAAAAAAGGAAGGGGAAAACTTTCTAACATTCTCAAACCAAAGGGCCTTTACCATTGCTACAACCCCATAGAAAGGTAAAGATGAAAGATTCCCACATCAACTTAAAAACAATCAACATTCAACAATGAGACCAGCTTCATTTCAACGTAAAAAATATACGATTTAAAAGACATAACTATCTGGTAAAGAGTACATATTTAAATAATTTTAGTTTAATAAATTGTAAGAGTCAACCATCAATATATATTGAAAAATCAACAGTTTAGTATCATTTCTAGATAGCAATGTGTTTGAATATTTTACTCGGAAAACCAAACCTTAGACTATTAAATTTCAAGAGAAAGAGTAATATCATCCATTTTACAGCTATCCATGTTGTTAGAATTTCAAGTATAAGAATCCTTCACAAAAAAATCAATATACAATAATAAACAATACAAAACAAACCACAACGCATACCCAGCGCAACTCCAGGACAACAATGTAGTAAACCACATAAGAAATAACATAGCTAAAATGACACAAAAACTCATACATTACAATTAAATCTAACCTGGGGAAACTCCGACGGAAGAGCGCGAACATTCTCCGGATTCAAACACCCTAGAAGAAGAAGCTGAACTAATAGGGCACAAAGTAGGAGGAACACACAAGTGAACATTGCTCGTCCGACCGATCGTGCCAGAACCTAACATGCACAAGCAAATAAAACCACTTACTCATGCTCAATCAAAAGTCAACCACAGAATACAAATTCAGCCTTCTAAAACGATGAAAAAAAAAACGTCACTAAAAAAAAAATACCAACACCAGAAACTACACTGTGTGAATGACTTCCTTCGACACCTGCCTCCACACCATTTGTGTTAACAACTAACCGAGCAGAAGAATTCGAATCGACAAGATTACGAACGAGCGAACGCGTAGAATTATCCTCACATACAACCGCAGAAACCTGAGACCCTACCGGAAAATCTAAAACAGAATGATTTACAAAATTGGACTCTGACTCCGGCAACATATTGCTCGGCGGCAAATTTCTAAGAGACATCCTACGAGCATATAACTCACGCCGCCTTGCAAATGCAGCGCTCTTTTGCTCATCCGAACGAGCTGCATATCTCCGGCAATCTCGCTCCCTACGAAGCTCCATCTTTCTTTCTTCATTATCCATTCCACATACTGGATAATACTAACCAATAAACTTACACAACAAAAGCCTCGAACCGAAGAACAGAGTACCATCATATGAAAATCAAGAAGTAGCAACAACCCAAAAGAAAATTAATCGAGAACAAATAAACTATACTGTAGACTAAAAATACACGCTAAAAACATGAACCTATACTAATTAAACTACCATAAAAATACCATGCAAAACACACATAAAGGAAAAATAAACCAAAAAAAAATTACAAAAACCCAACATACGCAGTAAATTTACCTTGTAAACACGTCGGTCGAAGTACAACAAAAAAATCACCTAGTCCATTAAACAAAACACAAAAAACAAAAAACCAGTTAGATGACAACTGCATAGAAATCCTACATTACAACACCATCAAACACTTACAAAAACATATCCTTCAATTTCAATCAGATTAATATAGTACGTTACATTAATTACCTTAAATATAGACCAATACTTTGAAGGTAAGGACTTACCACCAGTTTTAAAAAAAAAAATAGTTCATGCACCATTTCCTAAAATCTTCCAAAACACACGAAAAATACACTAAAAAATTAGCAAAAACAATTCCCACCATTTAAAGGAACAAAAAATCTTTTTGCATGACTAAAATTAAGCACCAATAAACTCAAAGTTAAAGACCTGACACAAATTTTAACAAAGTACAGTTTATACACCATTTCTAAAAATCTTTCCAAAAAAAAAAAAAAATTACAAAAATCCAATATATGCAGTAAAATTACCTCGTAAACACGTCGGTTGAAGCACAACACAGAAATCACTGATCCATTAAACAAAATACAAAAAACAAAGAAACAGTTAAATAACAAATGCTTAGAAATCCTGCATAACAATACCGTAAAACACTTACAGAAACATATCCTTCAATTTCAACCAAACTAATACTAATAAAACTACCATAAAAATACCATGCAAAACACACATAAAGGAAAAATAAACAAAAAAAATTACATTAATTACCTTAAATATGGACCATTAATTTTAAAGGTAAGAACCTACCTCCAGTTTTAGAAAAAAAACAGTTTCTGCCCCACTTCTTAAAATCTTCCAAAATACATGAAACATACCCAAAAAAAATTACGAAAAACAGTTATCACCATTTAAATGAACGAAAAACTATTTATATGAGTAAAATTACAAAACCACATAATAAAAAGTGAAGAAAATCTCCAACATAACTTGCATGACACAAAACTGTAGAAAAACAAACGAAAACTCACAGAAACGAAGATCTATAAATTACCACCTAACTAACATCAACTAATCAAGAGTATTATCATAAGTAAACAACAATAATATATAAAACAAAGCCACAAACTCAACAGGAAACTCACAGATGTATACAAGAAAGAGAAGAACAGTGTATTGCCCCTACAAAGTACGAAGACAGAAATAAACATAAACCAAAGCCCTCCGGAATTTAAAGAAAAAATAACACAGCACCAAGTACCAAGGAGCGAAATTCCATGCTTCTTGAATGAAGCAACAAAACCCACGTGGCAAATACAAGAAACAAACGTCAACGACGAAGCTATAATTCACCGTTAATTGAACAAAATTGCAAAACACCGAAACCAGTGCCGAGTAACTCCGTTGAAATTGTCTCGTCAAAATGAACAGGAAGGCGGTTTTGAATTTAAAATATTTAAAGGAGAACAAGGACGACGTCGTTTTAATATAGCGCAAAAAAAAATTCCTAATTAAAACGCGAAAACGGCGTCGTTTTCTCAGCGCGTCCTCAAATCACCAAAATGGACAGGCGGACGAAAATTTACTGTTCATCGCCGAGTTACGCTCTAATTTGAGGGACATTGTGAAAATATGGAAATTTGATTTAACATTGTAACGAAACCGCCATTCATAAATAATAATTTATAAAGAAGACATATATATAATTTTAGTAGTTAACAATATATGAACCAACCACAGCACTTAGGATAACAGAAAATGAAAAATGGTTGCGACTAAAATTATCATGTTGCTAGTCATCTTACGTACACTAGGGCTTTTATAAGGTTCATACGAAATTCATAAAGTTTGACACGACCCTATTGACATACATAATGTCAATTATTTCCCATTTGTATATTCTTTGAACGATTAGTTTTAGGACATTCTATCTGAGTTTCACATGGTTAACCTGTTCACATTTAGTCAACATTTTTAGAAACTAGAGAAATTGCATATTCCATATCTTAGCCTCCCAACTCTTATATATGATTCTCTCCTTACTCACCTTCAAGCGGATTATTGCCATTCTTGCTTATTATAAGCCTTTAAACATACTTTAGTCTATCGTTTGACCTAATCATTTCTTGAGCCCATATTATTGAAAATCATGATTCATTTTGTATCCTTACTACTACTCTTTCTTCTATAAATTCTTATCATAAGCATAATCAAATAAGTGAGAGAGAATT
Source organism: Penstemon barbatus (assembly GCA_003313485.2). Classification (NCBI taxonomy): domain Eukaryota; kingdom Viridiplantae; phylum Streptophyta; class Magnoliopsida; order Lamiales; family Plantaginaceae; genus Penstemon; species Penstemon barbatus. The sequence goes on along the minus strand of CM064878.1, from coordinate 21,047,314 downwards.
TGGGGGCCAAATTCTTTGAAGGAGGGGTGAGTGTAATACCCGTATATTTTAAATAGTTGTAAAAGAATTTTAAGTTAAACTTTAACTTAATCAAGAAATTTAAGTTCTTAAGTTTGGATAATAATTGATCTATTTGGACTTCAATGATTTCTTTTAGAGAATATAGGACTCATTAAGTTTCATTTGGGGCCAATCGAATAGATCAATAATAGGTGAGGGAAATATGAATGTTAAAATAAAATTATGGACCTAAAAATTAGTAGTTAATATTAATTATAGTTGTATACTTATCTATCTTATATATATATATATATATATATATATATATATATATATATATATATATATATATATATATATATATATATGTATATAGATATATACCACGGTATAAATTATTTATTAACTTAATTAACACAAGTTACTAATTATAGTTATTTCTAAATTAGCCAAGGGTATGTTGTAATAAAGTTTTGGGGTTAGTCATAAATTAAAATCTTCTAGGACTTAGGTATAAATTACCTATAGGATATAGCTCACTAATATTCGTTGTATGCTAATGATTCTTATATGTACATATCTAGATATATATATACACACAAGAATACAAAACTACTTGAATATAATATTACAAGAAGAAAATAAAATAAAATTGAATCTTATCCTAAGTAAGCCATTCGGCAACCCAATTGAAAGAATGGATGACTCTTAATAACTATTGCTACATGTCACTTCCTAAACCGTTTCCCATTTTCTTCTTGTTCCAAAAGGTGAAATCGCTCACCTCGGGCGCCCCTCACCTCCCTGTCCGACGGGATTGTGAGATGAGGTAAATCATGGTGACTCAACCGGCAACAGAGGCTGGGACCAGTACTCACTGCGCACAAGGAGCCCCCCTCATTTTTTGAGAGGTTGCTCCCACACTGCCGCTGGTGAGGTTCGATCCTTGGTCACTTGTTCCAACTACCTCCTCTGAGACCAGTTGAGCTGTCCATGCGGACTCCCATTTTCTTCTCTCAATATAGCTAAAGGAGTTATAAAATTTTCTTTAACTTGGTAGAACACAAACTTTAAGGGAAAATTGTTTTTTTGGTACCATAGGATAGGCTGATTTGTACTTTTGGTACCATTGGATACGAAAATGCAAATTTGGTACCATAGGACATGTTTTCATTGCAATTTTGGTACCAAACCCAAATTTTCTACAAAGTTAATGGCAATTTACCCCATATCTAACCGGCGTGCTAACTATTGATCACATCCTGATCTTTCTGTATCATTTTTGAGGTGGAGGAGTTGTTTATCCCGTATTGACGGGTGATTGATTGTGATATCATCTGTGATATTTACGTATCTGCTATACTAGTCTTAAATATCAAATACTTTGTAAGTTAATAGGCAGTACATGGATTTCTAAATCGTTTTCTGCATAAAACTCAATTTCACACCTGCACTGGCCACATTAAGTTGTTTTTACAACTTACGCTTTCAAATTATTACTCTTTCAGATCTCACCAAAGGGCATGATGTATCACATCAGACTAAGGGATTTCAGTTGGCGCGTCTACCATAGAGTTTCTAGAATCTATTAGGTGAAGGTTTGGTTTGTAATGAAAGGTCTTAAAGTAATAAGTTAGTTGGGAAAAATTAATGTATTGTAATAGATAGTTAGAGCTCTGAACTGCAGTTATGGAAAATTTATTAATGTTATCATATTAATTATTTATATCATAGCAGGCAGATGCCCGTTTCAGGTCGTTACAGGAAATATATAGAAAGTCCTTCAATTTTGGTATTACATGTGTCTTTTTTGAATGTTTGGTACTAAATGTGTTAAGTAAGAAAAAGTTTGGTATGAAAAAAGTAAATCTCTCGAAATCTTTTACTCATTTATCCCAACCAAAAATAGAATAAATTCTATCTACTTTCTATTCCTTTTCTATTATTATTATTCTTTATTTTGCAAAAGAACAACTTTTCCTATGTGCTTACAATAGTATAACCTATATATATATAAAAATTCTGCTTAAAAGAGAAACATGTTTTTTACAAGAGGAAACGACTATAGAATCAATCGCATAAAATGTAAATGGTTTTAAAAAAAAAGGAATAGTTCTTGTTTCCATTTTATCATGCATCATCATACATCTTTTTCTTGATTATATATATATATATATATATATATATAACTCTTACAACTTTTTCCAATTCCAAAAATTCCATGTCTCTTACCTCAAAAGTTTACATACAAATCCAAAAATTAGATAATTTCTTAAAGCCTTTAATTTGGGCTGAAAATAAAAACAATTTATTGAAGCAATAAATTTTCATAATTCAATTCGGTACACAATAAACCCAAATTCAAACTAAATCTCAAGCTTGATGAGAAAATCAATGCGATGTTGAACAACATATTGTTCGCCCTTAATAAGTGTATTTCGCCTGCAAGAAGCACAATTATTGAAATCATAACAAGTTACATCAATGTAGAACTTCATTTTTATCATCACGAGTATTATGTGACAATGAACAAAAATATGTCAACTATGAAAAAATATAGATACCTTTCTAGAATTTTCAGAGACTTTATACTTGTGAACTGTTATAACTTCCAAAGATCCACCAGGATAAATTAGCTGCAGAAAATTTAAAATTAAACATCAAATAGAAAGCTATTTATAACATGTATATGATAAAAGGCAATATGTATTGTTCATTACATCAATGTTTCTTTGAACATTCTTCGATCTCGTCCTCATCTTCTTGGAAGGCAATTTCCCAGTCATCGCAAAAATGTCTTCTGAAATTTCTTCAACTTTAAGCGCAAGAGTGAAGTTAGGTAACTTGGGCTTATTTTCATCTTCTTCTTTTACTGTCTTTCCTTTGCCACTATTTTTAGTCACAGTTGGTTGTTTATCATTCTCCTCCCATTTTTCATTCACGCTTTTAGGTAATCGAATAGACTTTCGATCCCTTAGATTCCATCTCTTATATGTTTTATCGTCGGTTGCCTTTTCTCCTATATTAATAGCTTTATTGTCCTGTGATAATTTGATATTCTCATTTTCTTTTATGAATGATGACTTTGTTGTTTCTAAGTATTTTTCTTCAACTTCTATCACCTTCTCACAATCCTTGTTTTCAAGATTCTTCGTTTCGGGGTGGACTATGGTTTGCAACTCGAGGTTTGGGAGTTGATTCGGTATAGACGACCCTAATGATGACATTATATTCCTTGCTAATTAAATTAATAGCTGCAGGGTAAAAAGAAGACGAGTTAAAAGCCACATTGGAACAAATAAAATCAAATTCTCAATCGCACAATTAAAGAAGCAAACATATTCATAATAAGTACCTCGATTTGTGTGTGAGCGCACAAGTGCAAGTGCAAGTGCAAGTGTACCAGATATCACAAATACTCTATGCACGTATTATTATTATTATGTATCGACAAAAAAATTACTTATATTAGTCCACGTACATACATAATTAGACTCACATATACATACAAATTTATGTATATATATCAATATACATACATATACAAATCGTGAAGTTGCTTCGATCTAGTTGATCTTAGTGATGACATTTTGTTCTTTGATAAAACTAATAGAAACTAATAGCTACACAGTAAAAAATTGAGAAAAAGAAAACAAGATAAGATATAATTAGAATAAACAAAAGTCAAATTCACAGACGCACAAATAAATAAGGAAACGTATCCATAATAAGCACACGAGTGTGTGGCTGTGTGCACGTGCAAGTGTATTCGAATGTGTATGTATACATTTATTTACAGTGTCAATTTCGTGTATATATATGGAAAATTCTTACCCACATCGGGTTTGGCCGAACCCAAAGTAACTACAAAGCAAATACAATATACTTGCTTTGGGATTGGATGTAACTCCCAGGAGAGTGACCAATCACAAAGCAAGTGCAATACACTTGCTTGATGGTTGGATGGGTTTGGCCAAGCCAGGCTTGGACAAGAATTTTTCGTATATATATATGTATAAAATATATATATATACATCAACTTACATACATATATATCGACAAATATATATATATATATATATATATATATATATATATGAGAAATGCTTTGATATACTAGAAGACAATAGGGACATCGCTCTACTTACCTTGAATGGTCACCGAATAATTCAAAGACAAATGGACTATGTAAATAATAAAGCTTTTGAAAAAGAGAACAAAATGCAGTTTAGAGTTGAGAGTGAAAGAGAGAAATATGTGAATGTAAGAGTGTACACTCTGCAGATTATATAGATACAGGGAAAATGGTGTTGGGCACCCAAACTAAGTGTGCGGGTGACAGCAATTGTCCTGTGGCATCCAAACTGAGTGTGCGGATGGAGACCCAAACTGTGTGTGCGGGTGGAGCCACAATCGAATATCGTGGGCGCTTGCGTGAATGCACTATAAGGGAAGGGTATGCGCATTCCCTAACACCAATTGGTTTTGGGGCAAGTGGTAGCGCCTGAGGTCCTACAAGTGGTATCAGAGCCAAGGTCACGTGTTCGATTCCCAGCAGGAGCAATTGCTGAGGGGGAGATTGTTGGGCACCCAAACTAAGTGTGCGGGTGACAGCAATTGTCCTGTGGCATCCAAACTGAGTGTGCGGATGGAGACCCAAACTGTGTGTGCGGGTGGAGCCACAATCGAATATCGTGGGCGCTTGCGTGAATGCACTATAAGGGAAGGGTATGCGCATTCCCTAACACCAATTGGTTTTGGGGCAAGTGGTAGCGCCTGAGGTCCTACAAATGGAATATAATTATACATCATAATTATATTCCAACAACTTAAATGAGATTCGGGCTTTTATGGAATGTCATTCGAAATTATGATTTATTTGACAACTCAGTAATGTATTACCTGTGTGCTTACGAACGATTATTTGAAAATGAATATAATTATTTTCTAGGTGAATTTAACTAAGATTTTACAAGATTTGACATATTACATACCTACAATAGCGATATACAAAAAAATATTAAAACTTTTGTTTAGAAGATCCTTTTGTTTGAACTGTCATTATCCATTGTAATCTGGCACTAATTAATATTTACTAAACACGGTTTAATACTTAGTTATTTCCACGCTAATGTTCATGTTTCATCACACCAATAAAAGGAAGGTAGCTAAATCATGTTTGACCGAAACAAGAAGGTCAAATATTTTCCTTCCCATATAAAAATGAAACAAATTATATTCTCGTAATATAGCATATACTCCATTATTGCCTACATAGAAGATAAATTTTCAAAACCACCTCTCCAAAATTTGCTAAAAGTGTTTAAAAAAAAATAATAGCATTAATAGTTCGATTAAGGGGCTACTCGATCCATTATCTTTTTTTTTTTTTATACCTAGGTGTCCAAGCTTACACTAGACTAATTCTGAACCCTCAGAACCCTTATCCTAGAACCCTAAAGGATGTAAATCAAGCTTCGGGATCCCACCATGTAATGTTGTACATTCTCCGCAGAAAGGGGTCTTGACCACGAATAACCCTTAGACAAACTCGTGAAAATACTTCCATCCAAGTTCCAAATGGAATTTAAACCCCCACCTTTACTGCTAGAGCAAGTCTTATAAATTATTGATCATCCAGTTGGAGAACTGCCCCATGGCTACTCCATTATCTTGATTTTAAGGAAAGTAATACTAGTTATAAAGTCTTCATCCAATTTTGTTTAATTTTTTTAACCGAGCAGGTGAACTTGTAACTTCACCAAATGTGTATGTGATTATCTTACAAATTATTTTTTCTTCAGTTTCAATGGAAACCATGTCAACTGCCAAGACAAGTAATTGTAGATACCAAAAAGTTAAATTCCAATTTGCCTCTCCAACTATCTGGGATTCTCACTTTGCCCCATCAATAATCAATTGCACCACATTGCCCCCTTCAGTTAGTTTATGTTTCAGTTGCACCAAATTATTAACTTCAACATAGTTCCATAATATAATAATAAAGATGAGGGGGGAGGCTGAGGGTGGGGGCATAAGCAAAATGTCTTGAATTTTCCCTGCTATTGTCTTCATATTATAAAAATAATTGAAAGGGACAACGTGCGTTAATAAACTCGATCTATTATCTGAGGCCTGTTGCAAGCCCCAAGCCCCCAATATTTTCAGAAAACTCGATCTATTTTCTGGTTCGATTTAGCCTATTAAACTACTCAAATAAAGACCAAATACAATAGAAAATCGAATGTTAACCTCAATTGTTGATCTTGTCGTGTTATTCTTATTGATTTCAAACAATATTTTGATTTTGTTTGAAGTGAGTTTGAGATGAAAGTTTTAGGTTTAGAAGAGAATTGGAAGACGAGTTTGATTTAGATTTTAGGAATTTTGTAGGTATGTTTGTAATTTAATTATAGTTAATAAATTACATATTTAAACTACTTAACTAACCTATTAACTATTTAAACGTTTCTGCTTTTACATTATTTAAAGAGATGCATTTGTCGTGTTATATGTGTATCGTTAGGGGTGTTCGCGGTGCGATCTAGAGCGGTTTTATACTCGTCCAAACTCAACCCAGTAATTGCGGGTTTTTAATACTCTAGACCAAACCCAACCCAATAAGTCTAGAAATTGCAATTTGCGGTCCCCTCGGGTTGGGGCGGGTTGGAGTGGTTTTTGCGCTCTTAGCTTTTCCTATTTTAATACTCCCTCCGTCAAACTTTTCAATCTCTTAAAGTGACTTATCATGTTAAATTATTCACATTTTTAGTATTTTAAACCTTTTAAATATTAATATATATGGTGTCATATGATATTATCAACTAATTATTAGTGAAATATATTAATTAAATTTTTATAATTTTTATAAATTTAGTCAAGTGGATTGGTCATCTGTACCAGAAGAGCAAAATAAATGGGACGAATGAGTTTTTTTTTTTGGAGACTACTTTAATTTATCACCATTTACTATTTAGTTATTGTGCCTCTATAAAAAAAATTCTTGAATGTTACATAATCATATGAACAATACAACATTTTCATAATTATAGCTTTAATTTGTTAACCTGTTTAAAGGAAAGAACAATAATTGTTACTCCAATACAAAAACGAACAATTTTCAAATAATAAGCAAAAATAGAAAATACTTGAATTATTTAAGTTGATATTGGCGGTTGTTAAATTGATAGAATTTAACTTGGATTGTTAATAAATCGTGTCCAGTAATAGATTTGTAGGGTATAAATTAGGCTTTGGGGTTGAGAAGGTATATTAAAAGTATGTATGTGCTTAAATTATGTTAAATAATAAAACAAAAGTTGTTATTTTATATACATGCGGTTGGATGCGGTTTATTCGGTTTTTTTAAAATATAAACCAAAACCCGATCATAATTTGCAGTTTTTTTTCACGAAGTCTTGACCAACATATTCATTGTTCAACCCGTGAATTGCGCTCGATTTGGGTTGGGGCAATCGGGTGGACGGTTTGACGGTTTCGTTGAACACCCCTATGTGTCGTTGCATATCGGATGGGCATCAACATTGCAGTTCTTATTGGTACACGTGTAATTAAACATAGATTATGTCTATGGGTCTAAACTGTTAACATATTAGTTATTTTAGTTGTACCAGACATCGGTTTAAAGGTGTCGGGTTTAATTATACATGTAAAAAGAGGAATTTTTTGTGTTATATGCAAGTTTCATTTTATATGGACATTAATATTGCGTTTCATATTGGCACACAATCTTTCCCACAATGGTTGTGATTGTCGCTACCTAAAGTGATATGCGAGATAGGCATCAAGATATCTAAGTTCAACAGAAGTAACAAACTTTGGTCGGAGCGGCATATTAGATAAAATCGGCAATAATTTGAATAGTAATGACGGATTACAAGTTCATACGCGTTGAATCAAACCTAAATTTATTTCTAATGTGGCAGCGTTTGTGTAATAACCCCACACTTTTTCGTATAATATGCTAATATAATTTTCATACATGTTTTATTATAAGTTATGTATTAATATGTTTAGAGATTTAATTTAATTAGGAATATAACTAATGAGTAAACATATAGGAAATAGAGGGGCAATATTGCAATTATATATATAAAGCACCACATGAGTTTAGACTGAAAAGTAACGTGGGAGCATTATTAAAATTAGGTCTTTGTGGATTTATCCTGATAGTACGCCGCCGAAGGTTAGTACTCCATAGCTTTCCTTGTTTAAGTAATTATAATATGTTCTAGTGTTCATGGTGGGATTGATGAGATGAAATATCTGTTTATTCACTTAGTCCTACAATTAAAAGAAGGTTTTGGGGGCAATTGCATCTCACGGTTCCCAATTAAAGGTCCACAAATTCTTGTTGTATGTAAATGATCTAATAACGTAGTAATTAATTGTTGGAAGTTATATTATTTAATTGATATTAGACTCCCGGGCAGAAGTGCAAATTCATTAATTAATGGCTAATTAGATGAGCTTATATAGGAATTGGGTTTAAATATTGATCAATTGCAACTATATAGCACTAATTGGGCAGAGGGTTTAGACTCAGTTTTCAGTGTCCCTGGTTAATTAATTTTTTTGATTTGGATAACTTATATTGTGTTTATTATGTAGATATTAAGGATCAAGCTTAGTCGAGTTTTTGTGGTGCTTGAAGTAGTGTGACGTTTTTTATTTGAGGTAAGGGGTTTTTGGCACTTTTGACTCTTATCTCATTGTGAATACTATGCTTAAGATTATTATCTTGAAATATCATTGTCCTTAAGTTAATTACTTTTTATTAAAAACAGATTTTTCGGGATAATGTTTTCAGATCAAGTGTGCAAATTGACATTGTTTCATCGATCATGTATTTGAACTATTTGAGCCATTGACTGGTTACATGGAGATAACACATTTATGTCTTATGTGATCTCTCAAATTTGTCTATGAATTGTTTGGGCCCCTTCGGGAGATTGTTGGCTTAGGATCTAGTTCCATCCATTGTATTGTATTGAATTTCGAACTTGGTTATCTGTACGAACCAGTTCGACTATTTGTATTTGTGTTTGATATGTCGACGTCCTTGTCACGGGATTAATGGTGGCCATAGTGTTAATTTGTGAGTTGAAATAAGTGGTTGTCTCCTGCGTATTCGATTCATGAAAATGTCACATTGTCTATATGCATTATTATTGAGTATTGATATTTGCATGGATTTGACAGAGGTGCCTTAAACTTCCTATTGAATGAACAACTCACCCCTTGCTTGATATTTTGCAGATCGTTAGACAACTCGAAGTAGGAAGGTGTTGCTCTCAGAATTTAACCAGTGATAGGAACCCACTAATTATTTATGCTTTGTTATTTTCTCTTAGATTTTTAGGCATTCTCACTTTGAGACTTTGTTGGTTGGGACTGATTCCAACTTAGTATTATAAAAATTGTTCCTGCTAGACATATTAGATATTTAATTTCACCAGTTCGAACATATCGTTGAGAAATTATTCCCGTTTTATTTTGTTGCTATATTTAGAATTGAGTGTAAATTTGAAGGCTTCACGTCGGCATGATCGTAATGACGACGCGGCCATCATGTCGATAAATTAATATAAATATAAATATTGGGGCGTGACAGTTTGTCTTACCTAAAGTGATTTGGAAAGATGAGTAGCAAAATATTTAATGAATTTATATCCGAATGATGTATTTGATATGATCAGAATTAGCTTAAAACATAATAATCATGTGTTCGTATTTAAGTCCCTAAATATTTTGGTATTCTGCTCTTCTTATTGTTTTATATTTTACTAATTTTAGTATTTAAGTGACATTTAGATAAAAATGGCAAATAGAACATTATAATCATGTGTTCATATTTTGGTATTTATTTATTCTATTTTCCCATTTTCAAGATTTAGGTCGAATATTTGATAGGATCAGATGAAAATCATAACAAATTAATCGCATGTTTATAATTTGATATCTTGTTTTTATTCATTTATATTTCACTTTTAAAAAAATTAGGTCCCTATAAGATATGTTTGGATGAAATTTCGGATGTGTTCATGTTTTTCTTCACAAATTTATTTTATATTTTATTTTCTACTCTATTGTATTTCACTATTGGGTAAACACCACTAATGGTCCTCCTTATCATTAACTTTTCACAGAGTGGTCACTTTTGTGTTTTTATTCCCATGTTAGTCCACACTATGAATTATTTATTTCACTTTGATCATTTATAAGGGGTCTTTTACTTATAGTGTTACACTTTAGTCCCTCAAAGATTTATTTTGTATCAACTTAGTATCTCATAAAATAGCTTATTTCTCAATTTAGTCCCTCATAAAGTTGTTAATTTGGCACTTTAGTTCACATTGGATCTCTTGAAAATTACCAAAGTGAAACAAATAATTCATAGTGGGGACTAACGTGGAAAAAAAAATACAAGAGGGACCACTCTGTAAAAAGTTAAGAGAGAATTTCACTTTTGATACACCTACTTTAGGGATTTGATGCCACAACTATTTATGTCGACACATTTGATACCATATCTCAAATCAACTTTACCATTTAATACTTCCGTCAAATTAATGACGGAATTGTCATGAGATTGTCACGTGCCCGTTAGTTCTCGTGAAATCTGAATTGAGAATTTCACTTTTGATACCACAATTATACCTACTTTAGGGATTTGATACCACAACTATTTATGTCGAGTTTCTTGACAAAAACACTTCAACGCCCTTCCAGTGCTGAAATAACGCCTGGAGTTTACAGTTGAAGAGGAAGATATTTTTGCTCTTGTGATTGTGAACGAAGAGGAAGACAATTAGGGCTCTGCATATGTGACCGTCTTTTATTTAATGAAATTGGTGCAGCTGACATAGCAATTTCCCCCTCCCCCCCAAAAAAACGATGCCACCTGGAATGGGTCTCCCCCCTAAATTCAGATTTCACGAGAACTAACGGGCACGTGACAATCTCTTGACAATTCCGTCATTAATTTAACGGAAGTATTAAATGTGTAAAGTTGATTTGAGATATGGTATCAAATGTGTCGACATAAATAGTTGTGGTATCAAATCCCTAAAGTAGGTATAATTGTGGTATCAAAAATGAAATTATCAATTCAGATTTCACGAGAACTAATGGGCACGTGACAATCTCGTGACAATTTCGTCATTAATTTGACGGAAGTATTAAATGTGTAAGGTTGATTTGAGATATGGTATTAAATGTGTCAACATAAATATGGTGGCATCAAATCCCTAAAGTAAGTATAATTGTGATATCAAAAGTGAAATTCTCTCAAAAAGTTAATAATAAGGGGGACCATTAGTGGTGGTTACCCTTTACTATTTTGAAATATTAACAATAAAACGTGATGTTTTTATTCTTTTCTCTTTCCTTTTTTCAATATTTTCTATTTTGTTTAAATATAGGTATTGAATACAAAAACATGTCCCAAATCTCTAATCAAAATAAAGATGAAATTTATACTGTAGAACAATGCTGTTAAATTTTAAGTAAGAAGAACGTGATTCTAGAATTCAGACATGTGTTAGTAAATCTTTTATCATGGTTTCAAGTATCGATAAAATTTTACTGTGACTTACTCTAGGAAAACTACTTTTCGTAAATTTGATGGTTGTGACTGGTTACAAAGTACAAGAAAACTCAAAAGTGAGAAATAAATATGAGAAGAAGAAAACAAAAATATTAATACCAATTAATAAATTTTTGGATTTTTTCTAGCCTAAAATATTTATGCATTTGTTGCATGATGAGTTGTCATCATAATTTCGAGTCTATCCTAAGTTATTTGAATTTTCTAATTGTAGCTTTAATTATTGAAATTGTCATAATATGTAAAGTGGAATTGAAAAAGGTCATTGTGTATTCCTCAAATTAAGTCAAGTGCGTAAATAATTTTTGTAAGAAGAAAATAAAATATATGTGAAACTTAAGATTAAAATGAGTCATTAAGTTTTCTTTTTCTTTTTCGTGTTTTAAGGAATCTTCTTATTAGTTTTCAGAGTTTGAATGGTTTATATCTAAATTCTAATAATATGATTTTAAATATGGCTAAAAAAACATTATCCTAAAACCAATTCACTCTATTTGATCGAAGAAATTAATATTTAAGTTAAAACATGAAGAGAAATTGTTTAAATATACATACCACACTATAAAAAAAATAACTCAATCCGATACAAAAATTACTCGAGTAAAAATACTTATTTGAAATTTAACAAAAGAAAAATAGGTGAAAAAAACGAAAGTTGGTGAACTATGCAACAACTTTGTATGTTCGAGTGGTTGGTGCCCGAAATATTGTTGAAAGTTATGAAAAAAGCAAACTGAGAAAAGATGAAGTCATGGAAAAAATAAGATAAAGTAATGTCAGTTATGTATAAAGACGAGGATTTTTCGGAATTCTGTCTATTATAGCTTTTACCATTATCAATAGACTCGTGGATTTTGGGCCTCAAGGTACCCTTGTTTCTCCCCCTTGTTCTTTTTTCATTTAAACAGAATTATTTCTTTTGAATACAACAATATTTTTCCAAGTTGAAAGATGAAAACTGTGGGAGGAAGTAAGAGAGAATTAATGGCAGTCACGAATAGTTGTTAGCAATTGCTATGCAATATTTAATACATTAAGGTGTTTTTCTTTTTCTTTTTTGGTTTTTTTTAATTTTTATTTTATTTTATGATATTTTATTGTTTATATTTGAAACCTCAATCTCCTAGTTTTACCAAGCCAAAATACCTTTACATTGCCATAAGTATACAAATTTAAAGAATAAATCAAGAGCTTCCTGGAATTTAGGTGATGCAAACTTATTTCAAACTAAAGTCTTTTGAGTGTGAGTTGGACACGATATGACACTTACGAGTACTTCTTGAATACATGTTTAATAATACAAAAATGCGTTTGAAATATATACATTGAAATAATAAATAATGGACACGAGTGAAACTTTAGCACATGTGTATGTCATTCCATAAATGTAATTTATCACATGTAATACGTAATTAATATTGTAAATTTGTGATTTAGCTATAACTTATCTTACATTTTTACTTTTTCTCGTTGCGGCTTAATGCTTTTATTTGCTTTGTATTTCTTGTATAGTAAAAACTATTTCTTGAATTACATTTTTTTATCGTTTGAGTCATTACAAGTAGCTCTTGGTCTAGTTTATCAATATATCGTAATCATATCATGATTTGTGTCCTATAGTTTTTATAAATATTGAATCGGCATGTTCACATCATTTTGAGTCGTTGCATGAGACAAACAAATATCTTTTAGTCATATTATGCTCTCTTATTGAGATAATGAAAATTTACAACGTTATATAACATTGTATTATTTGCATGTTACATGCACTTTATACTCGTCAAACAATTATGTAACTATATGCTTAGTGCAAAATAATTTCTCAAGTAATATTCAATGTAGATCATGTTCTCAAACGATGTGGACCAATAATCTATAAGTTATGTTGGTGTATATATGTTAATCATCAATGCAACAGTCACTACATAAATATGTGTATATTTTACGCGCTGACAATGAAAAAATTATTTGTCTTGTTTTATCCACATTGCATGTTATGATTGGTCTAATGAAAGAGACTAGTAATTAGAAAGTAGCGAATCAAGGTGTAAATTCCTTTTGGGAAAGGTTCCCACTTAATGTATCTGACACGCCTCGAAATGGATAAAAATCCTCGAGGAACTAAAAATATGTTGTTGCATGATTGCTTGTATGAGATATGATTTAATTTTGATCAATATTCCGAAATATTTTTAATTTCCTGCAGATTATTTATTGCGTTTCATGAACTGAAACTTGTACCATTAAAAAGCTCTTGTGAACAGCTTTCCAACCATATAAATAACATAATATTTTAGAGAGAAAGAGAATATATAAAAAGCCCTTCAATTTTGGAATTACATTTCTTTTTTTAATGTTTGGTACTAAATGTGTTAAGTAAGAAAAAGTTTGGTATGAAAAAAGTAAATCTCTCGAAATCTTTTACTCATTTATCCCAACCAAAAATAGCATCAATTCTATCTACTTTCTATTCATTTTCTATTATTATTATTCTTTATTTTGCAAAAGAACAACCTTTCCTACCTTTCCTATGTGCTTACAATAGTACAACCTATATTTATTATAAAACTCTGCTTAAAAGGGAAACATGTTTTTTACAAGAGGAAACGGCTATAGAATCAATAGCATAAAATGTAAATGGTTTAAAAAAAAAAAAAGGAATAGTTCTTATTTCCATTTCATCATGCATCATCATACATCTTTTTCATATATCTTTTTCTTGATTATATAATTCTTACAACTTTTTCCAATTCCAAAAATTCCATGTTTCTTACCTCAAAAGTTTTACATACAAATCCATAAATTAGATAATTTCTTAAAGCCTTTAATTTGGGCTGAAAATAAAAACAATTTATTGAAGCAATAAATTTCCATAATTCAATTCAGTACACAATATACTCAAATTCAAACAAAATCTCAAGCTTGATGAGAAAATCAATGCGACGTTGAACAACATATTGTTCGCCCTTAATAAGTGTATTTCGCCTGCAAGAAGCCCAATTATTGAAATCATAACAAGTTACATCAATGTAGAACTTCATTTTTATTATCACGAGTATTATGTGACAATGAACAAATATATGTCAACTATGAAAAAATATAGATACCTTTCTAGAATTTTCAGAGACTTTATACTTGTGAACTGTTATAACTTCCAAAGATCCAGCAGGATAAATTAGCTGCAAAAAAATTAAAATTAAACATCAAATAAAACGCTATTTATAAAATGTATATGATAAAAGGCAATATGTATTGTTCATTACATCAATGTTTCTTTGAACATTCTTCGATCTCGTCCTCATCTTCTTGGAAGGCAATTTCCTAGTCATCGCAAAAATGTCTTCTGAAATTTCTTCAACTTTAAGCGCAAGAGTGAAGTTAGGTAACTTGGGCTTATTTTCATCTTCTTCTTTTACTGTCTTTCCTTTGCCACTCTTTTTAGTCACAGTTGGTTGTTTATCATTCTCCTCCCATTTTTCATTCGCGCTTTTAGGTAATCGAATAGACTTCGATCCCTTAGATTCCATCTCTTATATGTTTTATCGTCGGTTGCCTTTTCTCCTATATTAATAGCTTTATTGTCCTGTGATAATTTGATATTCTCATTTTTCTTTTATGAATGATGACTTTGTTGTTTCTAAGTATTTTTCTTCAACTTCTGTCACCTTCTCACAATCCATGTTTTCAAGATTCTTCGTTTCAGGGTGGACTACGGTTTGCCACTTGAGGTTTGGGAGTTGATTCGGTATAGACGACCCTAATGATGACATTATATTCCTTGCTAATTAAATTAATAGCTGCAGGGTAAAAAGAAGACGAGTTAAAAGCCACATTGGAACAAATAAAATCAAATTCTCAATCGCACAATTAAAGAAGCAAACATATCCATAGTAAGTACCTCGATGTGTGTGTGAGCGCACAAGTGCAAGTGCAAGTGTACCAGATATCACAAATACTCTATGCACGTATTATTATTATTATTATGTATCTGACAAAAAAATTACTTGTATTGGTCCACATACATACATAATTAGACTCACATATACATACAAAGTTATGTATATATATTAATACTAGGGGGTCCCGCACCGCGCATAGCGCGGTGCTTGTGCCCTGTGTTGTTCTTGTTAAATAAAAATTCAATATAAATATCCTGTGTCCAGATAAAGATTCAAAAATAAACCAGAATTGGTAATAAAATTATTTTAATTAGTAGTCTATTTGTGAATATGCCTGTTTGTTACTTTTTAATAAGAATATATGTTTTAATACAAAATCTTAACAATGTAAGTAATTTATTTGTCAAGTGTAGTTCCTATATTTGTTTTTCGAAAATATAAATGGTTCATTTATAATTTATATTTATTTAGTGAAATGATAGATTTTTATGAAATAAACATAATTTTATGACGTAAGCAAAAAGGAAATTGGTTCTAAAAATTTACCGATACTTTAATATAACTATCAGGATTATTTATGTAATAGTATAATATGATAGAAGGTGTCAATGTAAGAATATTATATCATAGAGAATGCATATAAAATATTGCAAAAACTTTATGATAATCGAAATTTATATTTTTATTTTTACATTTAATTGCACAAGCTTCATAATCACATTATTAAACTTGAAAGATAATGTAAGATGCTTGAAATATCGATGATAAAAATATTTATGTGTGGTCAACGTAATTTTTCAAACAGTGCTAGGTTACTTGTACTATGCGAGAACTTGAAGGACTATAAACGTAAATAATCCAGGTATTTGTATACTTAAATACATCATAAATAGAGGTAATTCATAAAATCAAATAGAACGAGTGTAATAAATTTATTTTTCGCTCTTTATTTCAATTTGAACAAGCTAAACTTGAAACAGATTTTTGTGTTTTAAATATCCAATCAATTTGGTTTGTTAAAGAGAAATTAATATGTGTTCAACTTTAATAGTTCTGATCTCAAAAATCCCAACTTACACTTTAAGTTTAATCAATATAAAAAACTGCCTCACAAATTTGCAAGAATTTTTTGATTGCAACTGGTTCAATAAACCAAGGAAAAGTGATGTCAGAATATGTGGCAACTCAATCTCATCATGTTGTTGTACTCAAAACAAATTAAGGTAGACTTGAGATGACGAAAGGATGGTGTCCGTTTCGAAAAGAATGTGATTTTGATGGAGGAGGTGTTCATAGGAAAAAGAAATTAACTTGGAATATAAAATTCTAAACTCTTCATATTATGAGGTTTTTTTGTATTTTGTTTGTATTGTTGGATATTTTATTTGTTTCTCTTTCAATTAATGTTACATTTTGAATTTGCATTTAATTTTTTAAAAGCACATATTTGTACTTTTACATTCTACCGATTTGAAAGGATCAAGAGTGTGATTTATAGAGTTCATGTAACATGTTTTCTACGTTATCTAATATTATAATCCTACGGGTGCTAGGCATTACCAATTAATTGATTTAGTTTAGATGGAAATAATTAACAAAATTCAGTACTCTGACAATTTCATCAATCTTTATATAAAATTTTAGAAATAGAATTATAAATCAAATTAAGTTAATATTGCGATAGATATCGAGAATCTAAGTACAAGAGATTATTTTGAACATAATTAACTTTGACATGAAGATTTTCTTCGTCCGGCTGTAATTTGTACTTTGGTGTTATATGGACAAATTAAATAAGGAATTTTTTTAGTGTGAAGAAAAAATTCCGTGTTATCTTAGTTTTTACAATAATAATTAATTGGGCTTATCAAAAATAGGCTTTCTGAGGAAGTTTTCTTAAATTTGGGCATCTAAAATATGAGACAGCTTTGGAAGGTTTGTCGTGTACGTTTTTTTTTTTTTTTCGTTGGGCTTTTCAAATTGTGTTAGTTAAATAGCCTACTTTGAAAGTCGATTCTTCTTCAACCGAGATAAAACAAGTGGATAAGATACTGTTAGAAAATTGAAGAAGTGGTTTCTCAGTTGGATTTGGTGAGAAGAAGAGCTTGGATTTTACAAATCGTAGATAGATCAAGTCTGATTTGTCTGCTCGCACCGATATTTTTGTTTACCACTTACACTCAAGTATATCGGTGTGAGCGATAAATCAGCTTTGGAATATCTTCGATGTTAAGATGGTATCTGAAGAAACTTTTCCAAGTGCGTAGAAAACGAGACAACAGGTACATCATATGAAACTAAGGTCTGGGAAAGGAAGTTTTTTTTTCCAGAATTTAAATTATGTGTTTTTGCTGATGTTATAAACTGGGCATTTATTTTTAACAGGGGTTATGTTTTAGTTGTTCTTTACCTATTTCATTGTTTTATGGAAAATTGATAGAGGAATAATGTGTCTATTTTGATTATGTAATTTAAGTTGTCTAATAAAGGTATTTATTTTTTGGGTATTGTGATGTAATGGCATTAAGTAAGTAGATAAATTTGAGAAGGAAATATTTAGATAAAGTACATAAGATACAATACTGGTCCTAAGTTACTTATGATTCAACAAAACAAATGGCCATGGCATATACTTAAGTAACAGTTGAACATTAGTACAAAAGTAAGTTGTAGATATTACGTGATTTCCGAAGAACAACAATATTACTCATAACTCACGAAGAAGTAGTTACACACAGGCAAAATTCCGGCTGAACAAACTTTCACGAAAAAGTGAGTCACTTAGGGTTAAAATGAATGTATTTTGTTAGCAGCAAATGTCATTTTATTGAAAATATGCTGTAAAATAACACAGTAAAATGATGTCTGGTGTAATTAAGTAGGGGATATTTTATTGATGAAGACGTTTAAGTGTATGTTGCCGCATTTTATAAGTCTGCGTTAATCTTAGGGTTTTTTGCACTTTGCACCCTCGAAACATGAGAAATAGGCACTTCGCACCCTCGAAACTTAGATTTAGCACTTTGCACCCTCGAAATATGAAAAAATATAGCACTTTGCACCCTCTCTTATTTTCAAGCAAAAACTCAAGGGCAAAATATGTAATTCTATTTTAAATCTTTGACATTATGCCCCCCAAAAAATAAAATTAGCACTTAATACTCCCTAATTAAGAACAAATTAACAACTTGCACCCTCGAAACACAATAAATGGACACATTGCACCCCAAAATACAAAATTAACACTCAATACCCTCAAATTAAAAAAATTAAAAAAAAAATCAAACCCCTAATTTTTTCCGGCAAAGTTGACTATTAAGGTGAATTTTTTTTAAGGCAAAATAGGTAATTATTTATGGGTCTTTGATAAGTTGAAGTAGACAATGGGTCTTCGAGAAGTTTACTTGTACTTTATTTAGTTTATGGGTATATTGTTGAATAGAAAAATGGAGAGAGAAATAAGTATTCGAATATTTATAATTGTATTTTGTAAAATTTAAGTAAAAAAATGAATTACCTATTTTGCTTAGACAAAAAAAAAAAGAGGGGTTTTTGGTTTTTTAAATTTGAGGGTGTTAAGTGTTAATTTTGTATTTTAGGGTGCAAAGTGCCATTTATTGTGTTTTGGGGGTGATAGTTGCTGATTTGTTCTTAATCAAAGCGTGTTAAGTGCTAATTTTATTTTTGGGGGTACAAAGTGCAAAATTCTCAAGTTTTGAGGGTGCAAAGTGCCAATACTATTGAATTACCTATTTTGCCCTTGAATTTTTGCTTGAAAATAAACGAGGGTGCAAAGTGCTGCATTTTTCATATTTCGAGGGTGCAAAGTGCTAAATATAAGTTTCAGGGGTGCAAAGTGCCTATTTCCCATGTTTCGAGGGAGAAAGTGCAAAAAACCCTTAATCTTATATAAGAGAAATAAGTGATAGAAAAAATTTCTTTATTGAATTTTTGTCTCTTTAATAATAATTCGATATTGATGGGTTTTTAAATTTTTTTGTGTTTTTAGCAATTGCTTTTTTTTATTTTAGAATAAACCTGTAATATATTTACTAATCTATCAAAAGTGGCACAATATAAAATACTTAATAATAATATTCACAAACATATAGAGCAAATAGAAATTATAATTAACAATACAATTAAAATAAGAAAAACTTAACTTAAAAGACAAAAGTATAACCATTATCCTTGAAGCAAAAACAATTTAGAGAGTAGATTAAAGGCAACCTTTAAAGAAAACTAACATAACTAAGTCACCCAACATCATCTTAAGATCTGATTGAAGAATCACTTGAAGACCCGCTGGAGCAGCCAACTTCCTTATCACAACTTATTTTTTGAGCGTCAGCAGTAGTAGTAAGGCGTAATTTTTTATGCATCAGTTTCTCAGTTACAGGTTTAGGGAGATCCGTTGTGTCAGCTACCGTCGCAATCCAACCATACATTTTTCCCCTTAATTTTCCATCTGTTTCGTTGTATCGCCACAAGAAGCTTTCTCTTCCACAGAAGTCGTCTTTTAAGGATTGGGTCATCAAAAGGGCATTATGAAGACCGATCATGTCCCCAGTGAAATCAACCAAATGAAATCCGGTCCGGCCCTTTTTTTTTTTGTCCCAAACTTCTTGAGCGTTGCCGGGTCCAAAATTGTTCTCGTTTAAGTATTTTCGGACAATAGGTGATGTGATAAGTGACAAATCAGGTTCGTAGAAATAAACAATGGCTGTAGGAGGCCATACATACACCAACATAGTTGAAAAGAAATGATGACTAAGGAATTTCTCCCTCGATACATCTTTTACTGATTCAATTAATTTGAAAATAGCACGGTGACGAGCATTTTTTAGCAACTTACCAACAATGTTGCTCTCCACATGTTGTTCAAACTGAGATATGCTCCATTGTTTTCGTTTTCTTGACAAACATGCAGGATCTGGACAATGACTAATTGGTTCCTCAAGTTTGAAGGAAGGATGTTGTTGAAGATAAACAAAAAACGCAGCAGATTCACTTTGTAACTCCTCCTTATCTAGTTCTTCGATTTCTGAATAGTTCATAGGTTTAAGTGGGCTAATATATGATGTATTTATAGAAGACATTTTTCAAGATCGAATATGGATTGAAGATTTAAGTTGCATAATGTATTTCTGTGAAGGAAAAATCGTATGAGAATATACTTGAGAGATTAATGTATTTATAGGAATATAAAACCCTACATTTCATTAACCAACACACCTTTTCAGTAAACTCATTATAAACTTCATTGATGAAACTAAACATAAGGGCGGTTTCTTTTCCTAACGTTAACAGGTTTCCTTAAAAGTCACAAGTTTTTTTGCCTAAGGATGACATATGTCTTTGCATAAATGAGTTGGCAAGACATTAAAATGTATTAGTGTCACTTATGTGGACAAATTCAATTGAATGTAGAGCACCATTTATAGTTAATTTTCTTTTTGAAGTTCAATTAATTTGAAGGTAAAAGGAAAGAATTTCATACAAGTTCCGGGATGAAGTTCTCATTGATCATCGTCTTGAAGAAGAAATTCCTTAAAATTGATTCCATTTTTTATCTTCTGCATGTTCATACGATAAAATTAGGGCTAATTGATTTTGGAAATTGTGTTCGATTTATGATGTGTCTTAGTATATAAAAATTTGGGTTATTTACATTTATAGTCCCTCGTGTTTTAGCATATTACGAACAACCTCGCACTGTTGAAAAATTACGGTGACCACCCTTAATACCTTAAGATATTACAAAAAACTCTTTACATTAGTAAGAATACATGGATTTTTATAACGTGAGCAAAAAAACATTTTCTCTTCAAATTTACCTTTCCATAAACTCGTGGAAAATAATAATTATACTTCTGAATTCTATATCTGATAAATTCATTTACTATACAATTAGAGTTAAATAAAATACTACAGAAACATCCTTGTATAATAAAATGTTATTATATAAAAGTTTAACTCATATAGATTTTTATTTGTCAATTAACATAATTGATATCAAATGTATTCTCTAATCACAAAACATAATATATTCTGTAAAATATATGTTCAAAGCAGACAAAGTTTTGCAAAAATGCTTTAATTCTTAATCATTATCTGGGTTCAAGAGGTTTTTTTAAAAAAGCCCACATCATTTTCATCATTTAAGATACTTTTTGATGTAAGAATAAATTTATATCCCACATTGAAAAAATGCATCACAAAAATTCATCTTAAATATAGTAATGTATATTGAACTAAATGTATTACCTGTTTATTTAGCGTTAAATATTGTAAAATTATGTACATTAAATTACGCGAAATATACATGCATCGTCTTTTGTGCATATTTTAAAATTTTATTTGTAAATTCAAAAATAAGGAAAGATTCATTACATATAAATAAATCTTTAAATTTAATTAAGTAAAAATATAAAATGTCTTCCTAAGGACTTAACAGTATGTTTGTAATCGATGACGTATTAATATTTTTGATTCTGTGTTCAATAATTCACGTTGAAAAAGCATGCATCGTCTTTTGCACAAATTTTACAATTTTATTTGTAAATTCAAAAAAAAAAAAAAAAAAAAGGTCATTACTTATAATTAAATCCTTAAATTTAATTAAGCAAAAATATAAAATATCTATCAGAATACTTAAGACCGTGTTCGTAGTTGAGGACGTATTAATGGTTTAAAATCAATTTCCTTTTTTCTTACATAATAAAATTATGTTTATTTCATAGGAATTCATTTTGTCATTAAATAAATACAAATCAGAAATAAAACATTTATATTTTATGGGAAAACATATAGAAACTCGGAGAAATATATCTTTGTAATGTAACTTCTCAAAAAACACCTGACAAATAAATTACTTACATTACTAAAATTTTGTATTAGAACATATATTATTAGTAAAAACTAACAAATAGGCATGCTCATAAGCTACTAATTAAA
Organism: Penstemon barbatus; assembly: GCA_003313485.2. NCBI lineage: Eukaryota > Viridiplantae > Streptophyta > Magnoliopsida > Lamiales > Plantaginaceae > Penstemon > Penstemon barbatus. The sequence goes on along the minus strand of CM064878.1, from coordinate 21,024,829 downwards.
ATAATTTGACTATCAATTCTAGTTTATTTATTATAGGGATCTCCTTAGATACAAAGTAGCGGTACTAAAAAATATGGATTTCGGGTCCATGACGAAAATAGATACAAAATATCTAATCATAAATTGTTGACATTGTTGGTTGATGGGTATGATACAAAAACCAGAACTATTAATCTTCTGGGCAAGCAAATAAAAATTACGGCAAAAACAGTTAGTCAAGTATTTGGCTTACTGAGTACAAACAATTTACATGATGCATTTTACTTTCGAAAATACATTTATGCTATCTTAGCCTGAAAATTTAGTCCTCCTCAATCGAAATAAAATATTTAACAAGTAGATAAAATATGATTTCACTATTCTTGCATCTGTTGAAAAGAAGAACTCTAATTTTTGAAATCATTGATAGATGAAGCCTGATTAGTTTGCTCACACTGATTTCTTGTTTACCAGTTACAGTATGGTATATCGGTGCAAGCAATTAATCAGCTCTGGAATATGCTTGATATTAATATGTTTTTTGAAGAAAATCTTCCAGTTAGGAAAAAGGCGAGACAGCAGCTATGATAGCTATGATTAAGGTTTGTGAATGAATTTTTTTATTTTCAGGATCTGATTTAGAATTTTTTATTTTCAGATTTTAAGTTATGTGAATTTGGTGATGTAGTGTATTTGGTGTCTATTTTGTGGAATTCATTATGTTTTAGTTTTTTTTGATAAATTAATTGTTTTACTAAAGATCGATAGAGAAACAATGTGTTTATTTTGATTTAGTGGTCTAAGTGAAAGTATTCAGTTTTCCTATATTGTGATGTAATAATATTAAGTAAGCAAATAAATTACTGAAACAGATATTTAGATAAACTACATAAGTTATAGACAAAATACAGTACTGGTTTTGGGGTACTTATGATACAACAAAAGGAATGCCCTATGGCATATACTTAGGCCCCATCATTACAAAAGTAAGTTGTGGAAGTTCGATGATTAGTGAAGAAAATTCCGTTGTCTTGTAGTGTCAATAAAAAGTGATCGGTAAGTTAAGAGCATCCATGTTCATAACGGCGTTGTCCATGTTATTTTGTTGTTCCGATGTTGATCCTTGTGCAGTTGTCCAATCTGTTTTTCAAAGAGTATCGTAAATGTACTGGTTTTACTAAAATATGTATTTGAAATTAGTTATCTTACTGGTTGTGCACAGTAGCATATATGATCAGTGGTGCTTAGGTTTGTTGATGATGAATGGATGTTTGATGATTCTCCGATTGTGATTTCTTTGGAATATGTATATTGTAATGTGAACAAGTAGAATAATCAGTAAATGTTTATATAAAAAGTACAAAAATTTCGTACAGTTAGTGTGTTTACCTTGTTTCGGAGTTCTGTTATTGACGACAAAGATATTAGGCTGAAAAGTGTTGCCGAGGAATTGGATGTCTTTAAGAATATATCGGCTTTCAGAGCGTCCTTTGTTAAAGCGATGCTTTTTTTGAAGTTTTATTAAAAACCACTTGTTACATAGGATGTTGTTTATATACTTAAGTGGGAAGTGTTGTTTCTGTGATATGGAAGTAGGATTGCATTCCTTAGAAATATATATCAATATGTTGTATTCAATTAGATGCCACACTGAAATACCTTGTTGTAGAAATCCATTGATGTAGAGGCATCCAATCCCGTGATATTTGATGCTTGTTCACCTAGAGCAACGATATTCAGGGTCGTTGTACCGTCACATATATGTAGTCGTATTTTTTCCCTGTTGGAAATATCAATAATGTATTTTAACATAATGTAGTATGTAGTTTATTTGAACATATTTTAATATTTAACCTCAAAATTGGTCTGTTAAATTTGCCACATGAAGGACAATTGTACAGACGATATTCCGTGGATGCTTGAGCAGCAGTATTCACAGCTCACAAAGAAGTAGTTAGACGCAGGCAAAATTCTTGCTGAGTGAACTTTCACTAAAAAGTAGTTGTCCGGTGATTAAAATCAGATTAATGTGTTAGAAGGAATTATATCTTTGTTAAAAACATGATGTGAATTAACAGAGCAATATAATTTATATGGTATAATTATATAGGAAATATTTTATAGGTAAAAGCGTTTAGGTATGTGTTTGAGCGTTTTGCAAACCTGTGTTTCTGCAATCACTGTTTCTATAGGAACGATACGTAGTTGCTGGGTATTGTATGACTTCCAAATTGGCTGGTATAGTGGCAGTCTAAAGGTACCATTTACCAGGTTCAAGAAGTTTCTTTCCCGCCTGCATAACATAGGAAGAGTTAAAGCAACTGTGTATCTTTATTGTTACATATATTTACGATCACATTGCTATTATGACTCACCATTTGTACAGGTTTGCTGCCTCTGGTATTTGTGGATTTAATGCAATAATCGTGGATGAAGTAGATCCTAACGAACCACCTACTTTAACAAAAGTATATGTAAAATAACTGTTAAAGTATGTGAAGCGGTGTATTGTAGGTTTTGTCTATATGGTAACCTTGAAAGTCCGAAATTGCCAAACTCGTGGCTCGTATGATTGGCAGTACTTCATCAGAGCCGTCTATTATTGGTCCTTCAGATGTCGCAATGTTGTTCCACAATGTTAGTAGAACGACTGCTCCTCTAGTAAATTTAACATGTAAAAAATAATATGTTAAGCATTGAGTAATATAGCACTTTACAGGAAACGTGGACCTAATATTTGGTACTTACTCTTCATTCACGATTACGTATTCTTTTTTTAACATCTGTTTTTCTTCGATCTCTATGAGCCGCTGTCTTCTTTTTTCTACCACTATGGCCAGAACATCTGTCATAGAAAAATACTTTTGTGAATAATATTTACATCTTGTAGGTGCGACATTCATATATTAAACATATTTTCATGTATTATGTTTACCTATCAGTATTCTTTGATCAACGTAGTCACTGAGTCCTCGAAGTGATGCGAAGTGGTAAGTTAATAGTGAAGGGTCTATGAAGTTGTTCCTTTCATGGCGGACTTTAGTAAAGTGCTTAAGTATCCATTGGAATGGGTAGTTGTATATGTTGTACTTGCTATGTTGATGTGATACATAAGCGTTGGAGATAATGTAGGTTTTATATAATTGAAAGTTGCTCCCGATTGTATTGATATCTGCACCATATGCTGTTGATGTTACCTTTTGTTCCTACAATGAAACAGTTTTTTTGTTTAATTAGTCTATTTTACTGAATAAAAAAGAAAAGAAGAGTAATTTAAAGAATTTTAATAAAAAAAAGTTTACCATTTCATCCATAAGGATTATCCGCTGATAAGGATTAAAACTCGATGGAGAAACGCGTGGTTGTGTTTTGTCACAAACAATGACCTTAACTCTCCAGTTGCGAGAGCTTGGTTCGATGTCACGGATATATTGGAAGTTCATTCTGCAAATATTATCAACATATAAGTTGTTACAGCTATGATTGAACATCTAAGAAATAAACAAACATGTAAAAGGCTGTATCACAGTCAGAGCAAATTAAATGAAGTATCAAAGTAAATAGGCAGATCAATAATAGAATAAGTTCATATTTTCACAACAACTTTAATATTTAAATAGAGTATATAGTATTAAACTTTGTTGAAGAAGTTGAAATGTATTTTTAATTTGTATAACAATTTAAGCACCACATATTGGCATTCAAGCAAACATAAAAATACAAAAAATGAAAGTAAAAGTAGAAGTGTGATGTGAACAGGTGAAAGCCCTCCTACTGTAAAGGGAGTGGGCCTATTTTGATGTTTTGTTGGGCTACTTTGGACCAGTAACTGAAGTTAATAAAAAAAATTAAAAAAGTTTACATCAAAGTGATAAAAAAAACCATTTTTCCCGTTAGTATATATAATTAATTTTCAATGATCAATATAAGTGCTTTTATATCAATGTTAAAATTTAATGATGTTTAAAGAAGGCTTTAAAAATAATGGAACGAGGCAGACATGTTTTCTTTTTTAGTTTTTTCAACATAATGAAAGATGCAGTACATATATATTTCAATTGTTCATACACTCATATTTTCAGAGTAACTTTAATATTTAAATAAGGTACATAGTATTGAATTTTGTTGTAAAATTCGAAATGTATTTTTAATTTGTATAACAATTTAAGCACCACATAGTGACAGTGAAAAAAAAAAATCATTTATTAATCATAGCAGTTACCATAAAATATTTACTGCTGAAAAAAAAAATATTGAGAAATACAAAGCTGTCGCATAGTTATTTTCGTATATTAAGTGGATTTGTAAAAAAATTTTGATTATAATGTACTTTATAAATTTGTACTAAACTACTTAGGTGAATTTGAAATAATAAAATTTATAGTAGTTATAGTTTCTGTTGGGCTAGTTATACTGCATTTTATTTCAGATTTTTATTGAAGTCTACGAAACAGGTCCGAGTGGGCTCATTGTAATGAAAGTGGGCCTATTTTGATGGTTCGTTCGGCTACTTCAAACCATTAACTGAAGTTAGTAAAAAAAAATTAAAAATTTTTACATCTAAGTGATAAAAATGCATTTTTTGTATCACCATGTACAAATAATTTTTAAGGATCTATCTAACCACTTTTATATTAACATTAAAATTTAATTATGTCTCAAAAAAGCTTTAAAAATAAAAAAATGTCTTTTCCTTCCGTTTTTTCACTATGACTGAACATACAATACATATATTAAAATTTCGATTATTCATATTTTCATTTATATATTTAATTTAAAATAAGATGATTATATTTAAAAAATAAAATTAACATGACAAAATAAAAAACAATTGTTTGATTAAAGATGATATTTATTTCAGTAGGAAAAGTAATACAAAATATATAGGTAATGTTTGGAAATTGAAATTTAAAAAAAATGAAATATATTTTTAATTTATGATAAGTTGGTTAAAAATAAATGGAAAAGCTGTTGATTTAGTTTTGTAACAAAAAAATTGTTACTGTTAATTAATCTATTAACTGGTTAACCATTAATTTTTTATTTTTTTTCATTTTCACTATCATTATTAAACATGCAGTGCATGTATAGTAATACTTGAGATGTTGATAATTTAATTTAAATAATTGACGGAAATATATATAACTTTTGTGATTTAGGTAGGAAAAATCATCGTTATTATTAAAGAATTAAAGACATATCTGAAATTAAAACATAATCATATGATCACATATTTTTTTTACTTCAGTAGAGTTTCTCAAATCTTCATGCGTACCTTAGAATTGTGAAGGAGATTATGCAATATCTAATTTCCTCACTTCTTTAAACAATAAATTCTTTAGCTATATTGAAACATGTAATGCTTCAGCTCTGGACATCTTTATATACGTCCAAAACGTTCACAATTTAATTTTTTTTCAATAATCAATACACAAATATTATGTGTGTTTATTGTTAATTATCTGTTTATATATTTATCACAGGCATAGATAGGTATGTGTGTGTTTTATTTTTTGGTAAGTTTTATATGTAACTTTATTAATAAGTGATTAGATAAATTCTGTATTCAAATGGTTTCGAAATTAAGATATTTATTTGGTCAACAATTTGCAAGTTATTAAACTTTTATAGAATGTTCATGTTAGTGTTGACCATTGCTACAACCCCATAGAAAGGTAAAGATGAAAGATTCCCACATCAACTTAAAAACAATCAACATTCAACAATGAGACCAGCTTCATTTCAACGTACTAAAAAACTGCACATTATTGAACAGCAAACAAAGCCAAAACATTTTAACATAAAATTGTTATCGAAAATAACCATAAAGCTCCAAGAAACAAATACAAAAGCTCCATGGATTTGTAGCATCTGTGGTGGGGTCAGTGAGAACAACTCGAAAGAATCTGAACGGAAGAAGAGCATTCGGACCTCCGATAGGCCATGATGCAAATTGACCGGGCTTAACAATCGTTTCATCATTCTCGTGTAATCTTAAGTTCGTCCAATTATTTCCATCCATAGAACCCTGCATCACATTTCATATCTAAAGAAATCGCACAACAGCATACATACATATATATATCTTCGACTCGATCCTTTTCTCGGCCGAAGAATAAGTTATCTATAACCCCTATCTAGAGCACGTAAATTCTTTCAATATAATTCGAGTAATTTGCACTTTGCACCCCAGAAATACACAATTTTGGCATTTTGCACCCCGATACTGAAACACTTCACTTTGCACCCTCAAAATGCATATCTTTTGCAAACAATGGTCATTTTGCACCCTAGTAGGGTGCATGTTGCCAAAGAATATGCAATATGAGGGTGCAAAGTGCCAATTAGTCATGTAAAATCATCTAATTTATACCTGAAAACTCCAATTTCTAATGAAAGCCCTTGATCCATCCTGCCTTAGTGTATAATAGTTGCACATCAGCTGCAGTTAATGCAACAAAAAATACATATTATTATCTGGTGGAAATAAAATGTTGCCTGCATTTTAACACGGAACCTGATGATCGTGACCAATGTCGATCATCCACCACGCAGAATTTCTTCCATCCACCATCCGAGGGCCCGCAAAAGACGTGCCCTATAATAAAATTCAATTAAAAACAAGAAAATAGTATTTCCATCAAAGAAGTAAAATTTTCGGGTTCATTTTGGATTACTTATATACCTGGTAAGTCCTGGAGACCAAAACCTTAGGATCGGTGAATCTCGAAAGTGGACTGCTAGCGCTGATACTTACTTTCTGAAGATATACATAGATACCACAATCAACAAATAATTAAGAAATGTGTGTAAGCACCAGAAAAATGTAGCAGTATTTTTTATTTTATTTTTTTTCTAAGAAAAAAGGAACCTTCGATAGGATGGGATTAACCCATCGATGTTCCCCGTAGGATGTGCCTGCAAAGTACAATACTCCGTTGCTATCTCCATCGCGTATGTATTGAAGTTCTTTATAACTCGATCTTCTGTGCTGGAATCTAACACATTAATAAACATGAAACTTAATACGTGTACTATAATGTGTACCCTCGTAACAACTCTCGAATATATACTTACTTTTGATCTTTCTCAGGCCAGGATAATCCAAATTCCAGGAAGGCAATGGCTTCTTTCACCTAAAAAAGATTTTAAAATAATTACTTATTTTTTGAAGGAATTTATACAAAAGATGAAGTATTTTTATTTTTTTTACATACCAATTGACCGAAAGAAGGAATGTGTCTGCTAAGGTTACTTTTCTTCAACTGCATAATTAATATTATTAAACATTTAGAAAATATAGTAAAATCCTGGAGTAATAAAACTGATGAATTGAGGATATATGTATACCTGTTGAAGCAAGGGAAAAGGAAGTAAAGGGAACCGAACAAAACATAAAAACTCTTCTAAAGATTTGAGCCTTTCACCGAAAACAAATTCAGGTGCTGAATTCGTAATCATTTCATCTACTTTGTCCCATCCAATTAACTCTTTTGCTTGAAAACACCAAAGTAAGATTGCAGTCAGAACTCTTTCTTCAGATGTTACTGTCAAATCTGTATGCTGTAAAAACAAATCATAATTTAAGTCAAAAAGAAAGAAAAGTTAAACCATAATCGGGAATTTACTTGTAAACTACGAAAAAGAATAACCTGAAGAATGTTGCCAAATGTCGTTTCATTTAACATGACAAAGTCGATGTTGGCCGTTGTGCAATAATCAAAATGCATCGAGAATTTCCTCTCACATGTTTCTTGAATAAGTTTACATGAAGGAATTGATGAAATCACTTGCAAAATTGGACAAACCAAGTCCTGCAACAAAATTCAAAAGTAGCCATCTCAGACAATTATTCGAATAATGTGTCACAACTAGCTCCTTCCTCCTCCTTTAAACTTGGTAACAGAAAAACTTGATGTATGACCTTCTGCTATTACGAGAACTCCATGCCTGCATATAAATATATAGATGAGAGTATCAATATTTTATGATTTACTAATCGTAAATTGTCTCACAATCCTCGAGTTCTCCACCACTTTCTCTGTACGGTAAATTCTACTATTCACCTATTAAGGGCTTTCTTCTTTCCATTATAAATAACAAAATATTATGTATAAATAAATGCTAATGAGCTACCACAGTACCTCGGACAGATGTTCTAGAAGTATTTTGCAGCATTCTTGGTGAAGAAGAGAAACTCCAAATTGATCTGCCAACAAAAGAAGCTGAAGTAACAATGTGTCGATGTCCATTTCCCTTTCCTTGTTAACTTCTCCACTATACATGAAGTCGAGCATAATCGTGAATGCTTCGAAGCATACGTCTTTTAAGCAAACTTTCGAGGAAACACTTTCCGTCATTCCATTGGTGAACATCTGCATATTCATTTATTCCCTAAATTAATTATGCACTTAGTAAAAACAAATTATTTACATGATCTAAGAAAGAAGGTACTAATTCTCATTACCTTTCTAAAAGGGAGACTCCATAAGCCGAGGATGATTCTATGTGACTGTGTAACTCGACCATGGCCTTCGATATAAATGTCCACATCACTATACTGACCGGATGTTTGAAAGTTATGAAGCTTCTTAACATCAATGGGTAATCTGCTCAGAAACACAGTGCAAGAATGGAACCGAGAGCAAGGATATGATATCTCTACGCTTTTGCCAGAGTCAAAAAGTTTTTTATTGAGTTTAAATCGTCCCATCATTTCTTCACACTGCTTGGCCAATGTATTCACTTCAAATTGTACGCTCAAAGCTTTCAAAGAACCAAGATATGGCTCCGGAACCTACAATGTACTTCCTTCTATATTATCTTTCATTTGAAGAAATTACAAAGTTTCAATATACTCAAAAAAAAGAAGAGAGAGTGAGAGAGAGAGTGAGAGAGAGAGAGAGAGATGCAAAAATACACCCTATGCTTTTCCTAATTAGCAAAAAAACCCATATGTTATTATTATTAGCAGAAACCCCGTGCTAATTTTTATTAGCAAAAAGAAAAGCTCCAAGACCAAAATGACAAATATAACCCCAATAAAATATGCGAAAACACCCCTATTCACTTAAAAAAATTGGCAATAAACCCCCTATTCACTTAAAACTTTGACAATAACCTCCTATGATTTATGAAGGAAATTCAAATGGGGCTTTTTGCTAATAAAAAAAGAACACGGGTGATTTTGCTAATAAACATAGGATTTTTGCCAATTAGACAAAGAACAGAGTATATTTTTGCATTTAGCTCCAAAAGGAAAACTGACCTTAGTTCGGCCTGTGTAGATATATTCAAGAAGTGCATGTAGTAGAGAATAGCCAACGTCTTGGAGGTGTATAAAATCTTCTCCCGAAGAACTTAGATTAAAATTCCCACAAGAAGCTAGTATGACCTTATGTGCGGGGACCACCCTTTCCTCTTTTCCGACAATAAAGAAAACATCTGACAAATCACAATTCTCTAGAAAATTTTCAAGTCCCCAGTTTTCGTAATCTCTAATATCGTCTTCCAAATCCTCATCACCATCCTTCGTACTATCACCCAAGTGTTTCCACAGGGATATGTGGTTTTGCCTCAAAGGCAGGACATTAACATTTCTATAACCAACATGCCTATCCCAACTGCTGAGTCCAACATACTGAACACTACAATTGGGGTTAGAGTCCAACCACTGAAAGACGAGATTTTGGAAAGGATACCTCCCTTTCCCAATGCTGATCAATCCATCATATATGCTTATCCAGTAGCTCTGAAATGTAGAGGAACAATATAGATCAATTCCAGCAACATCGACAACTGTTTTCCCATCGACCTCGATATTCAACTTCTTGTTTCTATGACTACCGATGATTACGGTATAGTGTGGACTATTATCTCGTTTGTAATGGTAATGTTGACTTCCTGCATTTTCTCTAAAGACAACTGTGACATCATTGTGTGCGAAAGCATCGAAAGCTACACAACCTCTTCCGGCTTCCCTAAACCTCAAATCATCACGCCAAGCACACTCAAATGGTGCCACGGTAAGGAACTTTTTCTGTTTCTTCTCCATTATAAGTTGAACGGAATAGCTTTCTTTATTCTTATTTGAACTTCCCCTGAAAAAAAAAACATGTATAATACGCATCAATAGAAGTTACCCAAAGTTAAACACAACAAGAACATTAGAAAAGGATTCAAACTTCAGTATGAACTAAAATAGCTATAGCATTTTCTGATATCATAAGTCCACAAATCACACGATAGTACCCAACTACCGAAAAAGTCCTAAGCCCCATGACTTATCTAATTTATGTAGTCTACAAACTTTACAATCTTACCAAAGTGTGAAGAAATATCTATCTACATAGAAATCCAAATAATTGACAACTAGCAAGTGGGCACGAAAGAAAGTAGCTGAATTACAAATTCTGGAATAACAAAAACTATGAAATTCACAAATGGTAATTCAATTAGAATAGCATGCGAGGTTTGAATTGACCGAGTCATATACCTATGAATCCATCTTTTTCTAGCTTTTGTTAAGCTTAATTGCTAAGATACAGGTGTAGTAAATTACCGTGAAGGAGTCTTTAATGGTAACCCGAGTTAACAAAGAACAACAGGGGAATTGGAGATTTTTCCAGAAATTTAACTTGGAGACAAGTTAGAATTGAAATCAGGAACATTTACCTAATATATAAGAAGATTAGAAGATAAATAATACTATTTGACAGCAAACCATTACTGAAACTTCACTTTCACATAAAATACAAATGGCCACGAATATCATTAGTAATATTGTCATTATCTATGCAGAAATTTCTAGAAAACGTCCAATTTGCAGAAAAATATCTGAAGCCCAAAACTGTAAATATCCCATTTCTTATCCAAACACCCCAAAAAAAATCCCCAATTACATAAAAATTGAATCAACAAAATCCATGCATCAAGTAGCAACAAAATTAGCAAGTGGGCACAAGCGAAACCATCAAAGAAAACTAGATTCTGTAGGGTTGAGCACCTCAGAATTAAATGGATAGTTATGTTATAATTACCAGGAATTGCACCAAAACAGATCGTATTCTCAATAAACCATTTTTTTCAAAACAGAGCAAGAAATTTATAAATCTACAAAGAGATGTACTGTAATATTGTTTTGGATTTGGTGTGTGGTTGATTTAGCACATAGTCCTGAAAACATGGGATTGGATATTTTTTGAGGTTAATCCGAAATTAAAAAAATATATATATACAGAACTGTTATTTTGGAATTATTGGTGATGAATAAAAGTCAAAAGTCATGAGATATTTCATATTTGACGTGTCATTTCTTGCGAGAAGTTTGTGAAACAGTTGGCTTATTATTAGCCGTAAACTTATTAGGAAACTTTATTTCCTATTTAGTGTGTTAAATATAAATAAATTCGAAATTTTTCAAAAAGTATATGAAAATATTGTAAATTAAATGAAAATATTGAAGTAGAAATTAATTTGTATTTTTATTTTGTTTTTGTTTGATTAAAAATCGAGGATTTTTCGATTTTTTTATGAAAATGTATTGAAAATTAAATGACGGGTTATATGTATGAAAATAAAAAAGTAACCTGATAAAGAAACATATTTGAATGGTTTTGAACATGGATCAAAATTTCATTTCGAATGTATGTTTCGGTCAGTCAAATAATGGAAACTTTTCGAGTCTATTCAAAAAGATTTCGGAAACAATAAGGAAAAATTGTAAAAAAAGTTACTAAATTTAGGTAAATAAGGCAAATAAATAATTTCGGAATTTCATCTTGTTTCGTCTAATTCAAAAACGAAAACTTTTCGATGTTTTCGATGGAAAAAACGGAAATTTTGATCCATGATTTTGAAACTAAATGGAACTTAAGACACGCATGTAAGAAAATATTGAGATTAAAGTTCGATTTATTTAATATTCAAATCAAGTTCAAAACATAATTAGAACTACAAATTTATGGTCATCTTTTTCAATCATTTCTACAATACCTACCCGAACATATTTGAGATTTTATTTCAACTATTTCTCCCCCAAATTGATGTGACACGTTCAAATTAATTCACCCGCATTCGAAGAACGTGATTATTAGACATTTTAATCTTAAATTGCAATATTATATCTTTAAATTTTATATATTAAAAAAAATTATTTTGCAAGAGACTCCATTGAAAGAAAATTATTTTGTGCAGACAACTCCATACACATGATAACTATTATTTAATGATAAAATATTTTCTAAATTTCGAGAGTATTATAGTTTAAGATCCAGTATCCATTAGTTCATTACAGCATTAGTAAATGCCCCACCTACATATATGCATGCCAAAATACCCATATCTTGATGTCCATATTTGATAGTGTAGATATTTCCCCAAAAATAATTACAATAAGGGTCTCAAGTTGTTACATGATGTCTTATCTTTTTATATTCACATTAATTACAATCAATACAGTCTTCATAGTAGAGTTTTTTGAAGAATTATTATAGTTTTAAATATACACACATGAATTTTAGACGTGTCGTATTTTAAAAATTTATGTCACCAAATTTATATCGTACACATTCATATCGCTGTATTTGTATCCGTGCAACATAGATTTATTTTTTTAGGAAGTGAATGAACTAGATTGATGGTTGATAAAAAAAAAATTAAAACCACATTTTATTTTAGGATACGAGATAAAAACGTGATCCTTTGTCTGTTTTGGTGGCATTATTGGGCGTCCCAATCAGCCACATCAGTTTGAGGTGTATTGTCTCTCAGATATCTTAAAATTATACAATGCTTCCAAACAAATTTGGTCCACTACTTCACTCTGCCGTTTATAGATTTGATGTGGTTAGTCCCTTTTGTGCTACTTTTTATTTTATTAGGTCCCCTTTAATATTTTGCCAAATGGCATCAATATATTACCTATTATTTTTTTAAAAGGTAATGATTTTTAACATGATTTTACTAAAATAACCTCAACTTATTTTAATTTATTAATATAGCAAATCTTTTAATTAGTTTTAATATTTACCCATTTTTTAAAGAAAAAAAAACTACACCCACCTACCCCCTTTCCTTTCCTCATATTCTCTGTCGGCGTGTTTCCGCACAAGAATAGCTTCCTCCGACGGTTTTTCCTGTCGGTGTCGCTCCACTCCCAAAATTAAATTACCCCAAAAACTTTATTGAATCTCTTATCCCACAAAATAATCCTCAATCTCAAATTCGAATGGAATATGCAAACTTTAGTCCCGCCTGAGTGAAAGTTTCAATCCTTTGGAGGTCATTGGGTGAATGTTTCAATCTATTGGAGCTTGTTGTGGGCGGCGGGCTGGAATAGACGGCAGGGTGGGTGGGTTTGGGGTATGTTTTTCAAAAAAAAATTGATTTATAATTTTTACTTATGTTAAAACAACTTTATTAGCATTGAAATTGATTTGTTTTATTTTTGTACGAATATATGATATTAAAATCTTATCTACCGAATTGTGTTATTGCATATAAATTTATTAACTTTTAAATTGGTTTTTTTATTTTGTAAAGAAAATTATGTTATTAAAATTTTATTTATCGAATTTTGTTATTGTAAATAAATTAATTAAAATTTTAAATTGGTTTTTTATTTTTATAAGAAAATATAACTCTAACAAGTATGTACAAAAAAAAATTTCCTCTTCTTTTTTGAGAAACACAAGTATGACAATTATATACGTAAAACTGTAATGTAATAGCCCATATTTTATGATAAAGCAGAGCCCGTGATTTGTGAACAACATTAATTCATAGCCCATATTTTAATATGAAGCTGAGCCCATAATCACAACTAGGAAAATCTTAAGTATTGCTAAAAAAAAAAGTGCCACTAGTTGTGCGAATAAGTAGAGCCTTTTACTTCTCCCACTTCACACATTAATTTAGATCAGAAATCGAAACATATGATCCCAATTCTTTCTTTTATTGTATTCAACTATGGTGAATTTGAAAAACACCGAATTTGATGTAATGAACTCTTGCAAGTGTTTCAAAAACTGTAAAAACATAGCTAAGCAGCTAACTAACCCTGAATCAGAACCATGGATCAAAATTTTCATCTTTTTCATCGAAAACATCAAAAAGTTTTCCTTTTTGAATCAGGCGAAACGAAAATAAGATATAATTCCGAAATGTCTTAAACTCTGTTATTTTCCTAAATTTAGTAACTTTTTTTACAAATTTTCCTTAGTGTTTCCGAAACATTTCCGAATAGTCTCGAAAAATTTTCAATATTTTACTGACCGAAACATACATTTGAACCGAAATTTTGATCCATGATCAGAACATTTAACAAAACAAATTTGAAGAAAATATAGAAATAACATAATATTACTATATGAGAAGGCTTAATCCAACTTTGAATCCTGAAAATATGTTCATTATATAATACCCTAAAATAATTAATAGTTGCACCTTAGAAATCATGTCTTTGCTTCACTTTGCACCCTAGTTATTTTTCTGGCCATTTGACTCACTGTTCAAGGGTATTTTAGTCGATTCCAATTAAATTTCACCCTCTCATTTCCCTTGTGATTTAAGGTAAAATTGATAAATTACCCTAATGAATAATCCTAAAAAATCTCCCAAATTTATGAGTTATAGTTTACGGAATTTAATCTTCACTCAACAAATATAAAATCTAAAACAAATTAACTCAGCGTTATTTTTTTGTTGAAAACGTGAGATTGAAGTTCAAAAACCTTAGCCACTATCACTGCTTATGGAAGCCTTAATCACTATCGTAGCTAACAACTTTAGTCGAGGCGGATGTAAAGTAGCCAATGGTGAAATTTCTTGTACTGAACTATGATCTTTGAAGGAAAATAGGAAGGGTGATGTTTCTGGGACAATTAAGCAATTTAAGTGGGTTTTCTTGATTTTTGGTAGAAAACTTCGGAAAAAATAACCTATTTTATAGTAGGAGATGAACGAAAGTAGGACTTTTGGCAGCTTGTACCCTCGAAAATGGGCCTTTTGGCAGATTGAGCCCTCAAATTTAAATTTTGACAGATTGCATCATCGAAATACATAAGTTTTGGCAGATTGCACCCTCTAAATTTTTCTGGCCAAATAATTTGCCGAAAAATCAAAATTCTGATGTTGGCAAGGGTATAATTGTCTTTTTGGAGGGAAATCAAATAATTTGAATTTTTGGAGGGAATTGAATTAAAAGACAATTATACCCTTGCCAACACTAGAATTTTGATTTTCCGGCCCGAAAAATTTTAAAGGATGCAACCTGCCAAAGCTTATGTATTTCGAAGGTGCACTATGTCAAAATCTAAATTTGAGGGTGCAATCTGCCAAAAGACCCATTTTCGAGGGTGCAAGCTGCCAAAAGTCCGTCTATTTTCAATGTTAAAAGTGGGAGTAAGCCTTGTGCCAAATTGAATATAATGCCACTTTTTATTATTAATTAATAGGGTAAATTACGAATACCCCCCTCAGGTAAGGTCGAATTATAAAAATCACCCTCACGTATTGGGTATTACAAAAATCCCCCTCATGTTTGTCACCTTCTTACAATTAACCCCTTGTCCCTAAAATGTTCCAATTTTGCCCTTGGAAGTTATTTGTAATGTTCATAATATGTTATAAATTTTTAAAATTGAGTGTTAATTGTTATATCTTGTAAATATAAAAAAAATAATCATATATTTACCACCAAAATAATTGATATGCATTATAATTTCTCATAAATTTCAATAAATATTTCAATTTATAATACAATATAAACTTTAACAAATTAAAATATTTTATTTATAATACAATATAATTTATTAAATTTACTAATCTATAAATTAATTCATTTAAATAATGTGTAAACAATTCATATTTGTAAAGTATATTATAAAATTCTATTTAATTTAATATTTTACAATTTAAATTGCTAATAAATATAAATACCCCTTTTTTTTTTTGCAATTTTATTAAAAGTTATGGGCAATTATTAATTTTTATCAATTATTCTAGTAGTAAATATATAATTATATTTTTTTTCTATTTTATAAGATATAATTAGATCTCAAGTTTTAACATTTATAAGACATTACAAACAATACAGATAACACCCAAGGACAAAATTAGAATATTTTAGGGGCAATGAGTTCATTGTTAGAAGGTAACAAACCTGAGGAGAATTTTTGTAATACCCAATAGGTAAGGATGATTTTTGTAATTATGTCTTACTGGATATTCTGAATTTACCCAAATTAATATTAATACATTTTGCCAAAGTCAATTCTTCATAACAAATGCCACGTGCCAGTCACGTTTTTTCCGCGTTCAACAAATATGTTTCTATATTTTTCTTCCTTCACCAGGGATTTGCAGATTCAATTGAATTCAATGCAATAATGATTATCACTTTCCTCTTTCTCTCCCTAAATCTATTCCACTCCTCCATTGCCAGAAGCACCGCCGCACTTAACCGCTCAGGTTTATTAATCTAAAGTATTTAATTTTTCATTACTTATTAATTGCAAAAAAGGAATTTTATTTACAGTAATTTGTAGTGACAGTCGCGATGTTCATGATTCCGTCGTTAATTTATCTTGTAAAACTTTTGTAGCTGTTGTAATGGTTAATTAAGTATTGTGAATTTCATCTCTGGAAACTGAGCTAAATCTTTTTCTTCGGATACATTTATTCGTACCCCTGTCAATCTTAGTGTTTTTTAGGATTAATCGTTCATTGTTTGATAATTTGAGGAATTTCATTTACTGCTTTGCAGATTGTAGTAAGTGTGGTGATGTTAATGATTACGTGATGAAGATCATTAAATGCATCTTTCGTGTTGATTAATACTGTATTTATTTTGAACATTAATTATTGCATAAGCTTCGGAGCAATTATGATGTCTATTAATTTGCAGAAATTTCTCTAGGAAATTAAGTTAATGTTTTACGTCTTGATAAGATTGTAACTATTTCAACCTCTTTCTTTTCTTCGTACTTTTTTTTCAGGAACATATGTATGTATATTATGGTTATGAATTATAATATATTTTTTGGCAGGCTATGTTGATGAAAGTTATGGCCATTTGTCGAGACGATTATTTGCGGAGGAAAAATTTCAGATGTCCGAGGAAGAGTACTTACAAAAACTGTATTTTCTTAGACTTTGACTCTTTTTTTCTTTTCTTTTAAACTTTGGAATTATCTAAAAGTTTTAATATGTAGGTGAATGTTATATGTGTAATCAAATTCTGAGGAAACAATTTTTTTTCTACTTAAATTTCCAGTGAAAATTTAGCTCAAGGGTACATGAGTAACTCTGACATTGAGAAGGAGATGACGGAATTAAACCGCAGATGTAGTAATATTTCTAGAATGTACAGGTAATTTTTTCCCCAGGAATCACCTTCAAGAAACAAACTTTACTGATTCCATGTGGCCATGAAGTAATTTTGGGTACATGTTGCATGTAAAATGTTGTGATGATGGCATAACATGTAAGATGTTTGACAAATTCTGTCCTCACTTCACATCTGAATGAAAATTTAGGGTAATATGGACTTATAATGAAGTGACCTATTTTCTTTCCATAAGTCAGTTACGTATGTTTTCGAGTTTTTGAGAATAGCCGACAAATGTCACTTGAGAAAGTTTCTTTGCAACATGTTTTGTCTTGATTCAAGTTCTTAATTACACTTGTGGCTTTTAGTAGAGACTGCAATACTTAGTGGGTAGATTGCTGTCTAGTATTCTGGATTTCACATGTGGCGAATAGCGTAGTATGCTTGCAGAAATCTGGTTGTCTAGGAGGAGAGAGAAATTTCAGTAGAACTGTTATCTTGTGAACATTTCTAATTGCAATAAGGAGAAACATAGATTATCTAACATCTAAGTGATGCATATAAGTAGCTATAGATGAACGTGACGAGCAACGAGCCAATATTTTTTTATGGATAAATTCAATTAGTACTGTTCTGATAGAGCATTGTTTTAACAGTTCTACAATAATCTGACACATTCCTGTTTCTCTCCTTGAGGGATTTTTTCGGAACTCATGATCAGTATTGGGAAGAGTGTACTTGGAGTCCCTCTGGTACAACTGCTGCTCATCTTGATTTGTTTCCTAATCAGTTCACCAATTTTACTCATAGTTTACCAGCAAGCACTGATTGATTCATTTTCTGTTTTCCGGGACATAGTGGGTCATGGAAATTTCTGACAAGCCAGGAGTAGAAGAGGCTGAGCCTGCTTTCAAGGTTTTAACATCTTGCACTAAGTCTCCTCATAACTTTGTTTAGCTGATATCTGCTGAAAATTATATCTAAATATCATGCCAAACTGCTATTTGCCAGTTACCAACTATAGAGGAAATAACATTATCTGGACCTCACATGATTGAAGATCTGATGATTAGTTAATCACTTGATCATCTTGTATAGTATGTGGTTGGGCTATAAGATTATAAGGATGAAACTTACACGAAGAAATAATTAACAATAAAGGACTTCTTTTAGCATGAGTTCTGAGGTTAAAAGCTGATTAGTTATACTATTGCTCTTATGACTTTGATATTTATTGATTATTTTGCCTTTTTTATATTAATGGAGTAATTTAAGTGCAAGTGTTTTATATTAAAGAGTCATATTGTGTTAAATTAGTTCTATTGAAATAGTAGTATAAATTTGTCAAAAGTATTTAGTAAGGGATTAATTTATCAACAGTGAACTGGGAATTGTCCGAGTCCTTAATTATTTGTCGAAATTGCTTTTAATTTTTTTCAGAATGATCCTTTTCCACAAAGCTCTAAAACTTCTTGCTGTTTCATTAAGCTAAATACTGCAGTGAAGGATCTGTATTACGTTGTTGTTTTCCATATGCAACCCTTAAACTGTGAGTTTTGTAGGCTCAAAAGAGAACATATTTTCTGGCAAAGAAGAGTGAGAATTACTGGGATTACTGCTTCGTATTTATGTCATGCCAAAACCTATCTACTTGTGGTAGAGTGGAGGGAAGAGGTGATAAAGATATGCGAAATGAACAACCATATAACTCTTCACTTGCCCAGATTAGTTTGTTAGCAATAGATCAGGCTAATAAGGCAAGCTGTGTAGCATGTAACGATAGGATAATGCCATAAAGGATGTTAGCCATTTTGAGTGAGGAATGTTACAAGACAAGCCAATGGTTTAGCATTTCTTGGAATAGGAACTTTATACATGACCACTATATCATTTTCCTTTTTGTTTGTTGCTGGTGTTTTCTGACACTTTTCTTGTACTAAAGTGAATCCATCAAATTTGCATTAATAGGTTACATGATTGCGATTTGTGAAATGATAAGGTCAATATCTATAAAATTTGCAGTTTATTGGAAATGTGCATGGAGATGAACCAGTAGGTCGTGAAGTTCTGTTGCTTCTAGCAAACTGGGTTTGCGATAACTACATGAAGGATCCCTTGGTAATGTTAATATCTCTATTTTCTTGCTTTCCATGTAATCTATGCTGTTTTTTGAGATAAAAAATTTCATTCTTCCTGTTCCTTTTATTTGAAATATATTTATGATGTTGATCACATAGTTCTTATCTACTTTCAGGCTACCTTGATTGTGGACAATGTCCACCTTCATCTTCTCCCATCTATGAATCCTGATGGATTTGCACTTAGGCGGCGTGGCAATGCAAACAACATTGATCTAAATCGTGATTTTCCAGATCAGGTATCTTTCTGCAGAATACAAATAAGATATTATGTTACTTAGTCATGGTTGGATGACATGAGTTAACATCTCGATCAAATTAATATTTATGTTCTGTCAATAAAGCAAACATTTTCATTCTAAGTGTGTGGGTGAATTAAGAGCTGAAGCATAGACGCTAGCCATTTGCTTTGGAGGTGGGGGTGTGAATTTGTGGCCTAATGACTCCAAGCTAATAGTATAAGCATATTGAATATTGTACTTGTCAGTCTAGTACTTAATGAAGGGTAAAGGAGAATTTGTTTGACTCAAAAAGGATATGTTCTCTCTTTTATCCCCAAGAATTATCTATGTTACTCCTATATATCTGATTTCTCGGCCAAAACAATAAATTGAGTTTGTTGTAAGTTTTGCATGCTGCTGTTGAATTGCTTTCTTGCTTCATTCACCTGGGCTTATCAACAGCTACCCCCTGACGATTGATTTTTTAATTCAAGCACTATACATGGATGGTAAAAACTGCTTAACATGAGTTCTTGAATTGCAAAAAACTAGTTCACATATTCATGATCAAGAAGTAGTGAAGTACTAAATGCTCTTGTACTAAGCTTGATTTAGTCAATAGTTCATACTGAACTCTCTTATGTTACACATTTATGCTATTATATCCTGCTTCAAAACTTTTTTGTTTGCTTTAAGGTGATAATTTCAATAAGGGGTTATTCTTGTTTAACTGTTTAATATGCAATCCCCTAATTAAAGTGTATGATTTCAGTTGACCAACAGTTTTTACATTGGGAACTTAAACAAACTTTATTGTACTATTTTTTTTTTATTTTTTGTGTGTGTGTGTGATTTCTCTACTCTATTTATTGAAGAAACTGTTAATATGACCATGTTGCTTAACTTAATTATGTTTTCAATTGAATTTATTCATTATAAGATGATTGACTGACATGATTGACATAGTTCTTTCCCATGAACGATGATTTGGACTTACGACAACCTGAAACAAAAGCTATCATGAATTGGTTGGATGAGATACGCTTTACAGCATCTGCCAGTTTGCATGGGGTATTGCATTTTCCTTCTCTCTTACTATAAAGCTTCTTGAGTTGATGAATATGCTCAACTTTGTGATTGTTTTATTTAGATCCTAACATTTTAGTTGAACTAAAAGTGTGATATTATTACTGATTTTTCTGGGTAATTTTCAATAAGGATAATCTTTATTTTGTTTCAAGAAATAGCTGCTTTCATTTTCCAACATGTTCTTTTTGATGAAATCAATTTCCAACATGTGAATACTAGTGCTTTCCACGTTTACCTGGAGAAGGTCCAATTAACCTTAGAAGCATAAATTTCCTAGTGTCCTCTTTCTCTGGTCTTCATCAGTCCTAGTATATGTTACGACTCTTGTTGTTTACTTCAATAATTTCTCAAAATTATCCATTGTCTAATCCTTTATATACTTAGTCGTACAACTTGAAATAATAACTGGCTTTGCTTTGGGCCTGGGCAAAGAGCTTAGCAATGACAATTAGATTGTGGACCAACTTTGAGAAAATGATATGAAAAGGGTAAGACTGTAATCAGCAAGCAAAAATAAGAGGGGAAGTAAAATGACCCTGGTTAGGAAAATAACACTGTATATATTTTGGTTGGCCGCACTGACAAGTTGGATCTAATTTAAGCCTTATAAAACTACTTGCAGGATTATCCTAAATTTAAAGAGGAATGGGGTCTTACAAACTTTCCCACGCCAAACAACCTGTTACTTCCAACTTCCAAGCCTTGGACCCCGAAAGCTCAAGATAGTAACAAAAGTTTAGTTGCAACTTCCGTTGGAGGGTAAAATTTAGAATTAAATAATTTATCCTGTTAAGCACCTTAACTGAGATAAACCAATCAAAAGAATAAAATGATATGTTATATGTAAGCAAAAAAAATGAGAAAGTAAGGATGTCCAGCAGATAGGCCAAAAGTTTGTGATATTTCATATCATTGATGGAAGAAAACGTGTCACTTTAACCTATAGTAGCTAGTTGCTAATGCACTAATAATTTAAGCATGATGTCGTTCTATATTAATCTTTGCTTGCTATAATGATCATTTAATGAATCTGTTCTTGTTGATAGGGAGCTCTTGTCGCAAATTATCCATGGGACGGAACAGAAGATAGAAAGTAAGTCTTCTATACTCAATTCAACTGCAAGTCCTGTTTATAACGACAGTGGATGCTGCATCTCATTTATAAATCATCATTGCATGACTCTAGTTTGTTCTCTTTTGATTATTGATTGTTAGGGGTTTTATACTTGCTGACTATTAGTTCAAAATACTAAGAAATAAACGGGAAATGTACTCCGGCTTATGGCTTTTAAAGCTTGGTTCCTGACTTTCTTTTTAAATTATATCTTTGTCTAACAGTTGATAACTGTGTCCCACGAAAAATTCAAATTCCTGATACATAGATTTATTCTGAGCTCTTTTAATGGTAGTGACTTAATTTTTTATAGGGTGTGAATTGACGGAGACTTTTAGTTCCTAGATTGTTTTATCATGATATTTATCTGAAATGTTGTAGTGCTTCTAAACAGAGGATGAAATAAGACTGGATTACGGGCACGGCGCTTGTCTTGAGAACTTACTTGCTCAAAAAATGCTTAAAAGATTTTCAGTTCTATTTTTTTTTTTTTTTTTGTGGTTTCCCAAGGGTTTAATCCCTTTCAAGGCGCATCGGGCATATTATATGGGAACCTCTCCCAACAGGGATTCGAACTTTGGTCGCCACTTTGGGGGTACTAGTCCCTTCCACTAGACCAATCACCTAATGGTGATTTTCCGTTCTGTACTTTTGTTAGCCTGACATGTATCATTTAGAAAAACTTACTTTTGGTAGCCTGACATGTATCATTTAGAAAAACTTACTCTGCCAACAAATATTGACTCTGATTGCAGTTCAAAAGTTATAATGATCTAGATGATATGCGGTTGTAATTGAGTATTTGAACAGAGTTTCTGATTGATGGAGCCATGTATCTATAGGCAGGTCAATGGATGCTTATTCCAGATGAAGACCAAACATAAATCTCAGTGACATGTCTGGCGCAGATTGATGTATTTGAAAAATCTGATTCTGACAAGTAGAGCGTAACAATTTTCACTGATTACTTCATGGCTCGATTTTCTTGGTTGTAATTCTAATTTTTTAATAATAGAGCATTTGTATTATTTTTGTCTGGATGTCATGGTAACTAATAACATGCATTGTTGGTCACTTTTGCCATGATTTTTCCGGGTGGATTATAGTATTTCTTGAGTTTTTCAATTGATCATGTCAAGGTAGGTATTCCAGTATGTGTGTTTATTTATTCTTTTTCCCTTTTTATCGTGTCGACCTAGATATTAAGACAGTGACTGATGATGTTAATTAACTGCAGAAAAAATTACTTTGGATGCCCTGATGACGAGACATTCAGATATATGGCCAGTTTATACAGTAGATCTCACTATAATATGTCTCTGAGCAAGGAATTTCCTGGGGGTATTACAAATGGAGCATTATGGTATGTTGTGTAGGAGTATAACCATGATGCTTCTAAACTGAAATTTCTGCTGTGCTAATTTTCTTTAGATTAAAACTTACAAGAATAGCTAATTTCACATATCATGTGCTCCTTTTGTAGGTATCCTATATATGGTGGTATGCAAGACTGGAATTATATTCATTATGGATGCTTTGAACTGACATTGGAGATCAGTGACAATAAATGGCCTAATGCTAGTGAGGTTAGATTTCAGTTTGAGTTGATTCACAGTGATGCCTTATTGAGATTTGAGATGAAATTATTGATTCTTCTGTTTTAGGACTTTATATGTTTTAAGGGGTGACACCTCCTTGGTTCTTTTCAGTAATGTATGTGCTTATCATTTGCTACATTCTGTACTATATGGTGTTATTTGCTGATATTTGGAGTCCAATGAACTTTTAATCGAAAGAGTAGTTTCTGAGTTCTGTATACATTTCCACCAAGGCATGGATAATCAGGGGAGATATGATGATACATAATGATATTTAAACTAAAAGTTTGTGTCACAAAGGTGTATTTGAAGTCATCTGGCTAATAGATTGTATGGCCATAGATTATACTTTAATTTCAAGGTGAGTTATGAGGTTGACGCTTATTGAGCAATTGACAACTACACTACTAGCTTCCTCGAGACATGTGATGAAATATTCTAACTACCTCTTAAATTTTCTTGTGGATGAATGTACTAATTTAGCAAAGATCATATATTCATCTTATCACCTTTGGTGGTGTAGCTCCCATAGCTTTAATAACCCTCTCTAGGAATAATAAAAATTTAGTTAAATAGGTACTCTCACCTGATTAACAGTGGATGGCATGAGTGATGCATGTTCTTGCAGGGGTACCTCGTTTCTAGCGTTGTTGCAATGTAATGTTGTTGTGTCTAGCCTTACAACATTTTTCAATTCTGCAGCTTCCAACTATCTGGGAGTATAATAGGATGAGCATGCTGAACATTGCGGCAAGTTTAGTCAAGGTATTTCAAGATCTGTTTTCATACTAAATAGTAGTTTTTTCAATGATCATGCATTTTGGAATTTCTTTTTATCTTTTTTATACGCCGTCTCTTTAGTTTTGATCAATATTCCTTTTGGGAACTATCACCATGTATTATCCACACTTATTGTTGAATTGGTTCTGTTCATTCTTAACTTAAGAAGAACACTTGCTCACAAGACATTGAATTTTTTAAAACAATTGTATCTTACTGTGCATCTTTAGTCGTTGGAATGCAGATAAACTGTATGTGCTCACTCACAATTACACAAACAATGTAACCTAATAGTTTTGCGTCTTTTTATCTTGCAGACAGGAATACATGGAAGGATTTTTTCATCAGATGGTGGAAGACCTTTGCCAGCATCAATAGCTATCAGGGGAATAAACTACACGGTATAATAACATAACGTTATTTTTGCTCTACTCTTCTAATTGCTTAAAGACTCGTGGGAAAAGATAATGTAAAACTGCCACTTATTACCCTCGAATTCTATTTCCCCCTAGTATTGAAGGACTTGGCTCTATGCATTGAGGAGACATCTCATAGTTATTAACTTTTCGTGGCTATTTTCTCACGCCTAATGTTTAGAAGCTTTTCATAATTCCACCATGGTTCATTGTGGAGAAAATCTTCATAACTGCTGAACTTTGCAATATGATGTTAAAAATTCATAAGCGCCTACTTATTGCAACCATGACGTTTTGTTTGGCTCATTATCGGAAAATGCATTTATGTCATGTTCTAATTTCTGATAAACTTGACAATGTTTGGCAGATCACAGCTAGCAAATTATTTGCTGATTATCATCGCTTGGTAGCTCCTCGAGAAAAATATGAAGGTAACTCCTAAAACCTGAAATTAATTCTACGACTTACTTTAGTCTCTTTTTTAATTACATGTGTCCTTCTTAAGAACTTGAACTGCATTTGCTATAATGATACTTGTCAAAACCATAGTTTTACAGTGGAATTTTTTCTTGCAGTGATTGCAAGCATGCCGGGATACAAATCAAAGAGTACTTGTATCGTATTGGGAGAAGCAGCAGCAACCGTAGATTTTGTTCTTGATCCCGAGACCAACAATAAGGGAGGTGAACTTGTACTGAGTTCTAATTGCGACTTTGAGAACACTACATCCGTTCAAGCGATGGAATTTTTGCCCGTGTCATCGCAACTAGAAATATCTGTAGTATTGATTTTGATTCTGGCATTTCTTTGCTTTTTAATGAAGAGGAGAGTAAAATCAACTCATCTGAACCAATTAGGGCCAAAGCGTGCGGTGGTATAAGTTATTATTTTGTTGTACTATAATTTATAATCACGTGTTGTAAATTTTTTTTTTTTAAATTCATCATGTGTTGTGTTGTAATTTGATGCTAATTATAATTATTAGATCTTCTGGGTATTTAATTTATAATCACGTGTTAATTATATTACTTAGGAATTCAGTAGAGATGAATCTGCCATTCGTCCAACTTATCATTAGAATTCTTAAAAATATTATTTAATATAAAAAATGAAATCATGACCTGCCAAAATGGTTAACAACCGGTCACAATTTTTTATTGTTTTGGGTTGTTTTGAAGGTTTTTTACTGTTATGCCCTTTTAATTGGCATC
The DNA here is from genome assembly GCA_003313485.2 of Penstemon barbatus. Classification (NCBI taxonomy): domain Eukaryota; kingdom Viridiplantae; phylum Streptophyta; class Magnoliopsida; order Lamiales; family Plantaginaceae; genus Penstemon; species Penstemon barbatus. Next base: position 20,998,954 of record CM064878.1, on the reverse strand, counting down.
TAATAAAATAATGTACTCAAAGAAAAAAAAACTCAACCATCTCTTTCATCTTTTCCGACCTCATAACGTCTTTGCCGGTTGCCGATAAAAGCCCGACAGCATGCCCCGGTTGCACTCTATTGGATGATTTAGCAGCAATAGCAGCAATTTTTTAAGCTAATTTCTTATATTTAGATTTTCAAATGTAAAAATTGAACAATTCGCTCAACGGAATATGAAATTGATCACACGTATGTGTTCGCAACGACGAGACGAACAAAACCCCTAAGCTAATTATGATGAACAGCCAACGGGAAACGGTGGTCGTGCATGAGGTCGCGGGAGGAGACGGTGGCGGCTCTAGTGTTTGTAGCGATGGAGATGGTGGTGGCGAGTTTAGAATAGCAAATCTGGTGGCTATTTTTGGTGGTGGTTTGTGCTAGAATAGGGGTGGTGGTTGAAGAAGACGGCGGCGGCGGCGGTTGATTAGGTGAAGAAGTAAGTGTATAAATGAAGGGGCATTTAAGACAATTTGTAAAAAATAATACAACCTGTATAGCAAGTTGAGGGTGGGACTTTTGCCAGGTGTCATTAAATTAATGTGAACTCTCAAGAGTTTTGTAAAATTTGAACTCTTATTAGCCAACTCCTACTTAAAATGATATTCAGACTATAAACTTATCCAAAATTTTGTATTTTCATTTTGTTTTCTTCAAATACTGTTGTTGTCATTCTGTACTTATATAATATCCAGCATCATTTTGCACCCTCAAACTATCACCGTCACCATCATTTTGTACTTATATAACAGGATATGACTTGTGGTATTTTAGATATACAGAAACATTATTCACCATAATTAACAGGTAAGTATGTATATATATATATATATATATATATATATATATATATATACACATATATATATGTGGTATATTAATTAAAAAATCTTAATTTAATCTTGAAATGCTATTGTTGTAGCTTTATGATATTCAAACCTATGCAATATTGAATTATACTCCTTGTATTATTATTAGTCTCATACTTCATAATTATCAATATAAAAGATCATCTATAAAAAATATTATATATAAAGAGAGGATAATTACGAGTCCATAACAGAAATATAAACTATTTAGTGCATCCAGTGAACACATGACGTGGTGCAACAAACGTATGAAATTTAATCAAAATAATTTTTACATGCCAAAACACGGCAAAAAGATATCATATAGTCAACTTCTCCTTAAATTTAGAATTTCAATTTAATCTACTCCATATATATATATATATATATATATATATATATATATATATATATATATATATATTGCATGGTGGCGTATGTCTTGCAGATGTACTATATACTAATTTAAATGACGAGCCAATACATTAATCAAGTCTCAACTATATACAAGTCGCACAAAAAATGAGGATTTTTTTTTTCAAATTAAGTAAATATACTTTAATAGTTTAATTGAATGCATAATAATAATAATTATTAGCTTATGACTAGCTAGTGACTACTTTACTAGAAGAAAAGAAGAAGAATAATAATGAAGTCGATAGGTAATTTAACGATGGAAATTTTTTCCATGGCCGTGGTGGGGCCCAAACCATAATTGATAATGGCTACTAATTAAATGTGCACCATCCTTTTGAGTGATTGAGAAATCTTCAAAGTTGAAACGCGAATTTGAAGCCAATAATCTCTATTTGGAATCCGCTCCTTTTGGATTTGGTCAAAAAATAATTATTTACAAGTCAATGGAAGAATGTGCATCTATCTATCTTATGATTTGATAGTATTTGATATTTTCATGCATTTATTACCATGCATCTCAATACTTTTAACAACTTTCACTTTTCTTTCGGCTTTTTTTTTCCACTTTTAATTTGACACAACATAAAATTATTTGGTCCGAGTTATTAACACACAGTTAAGTAGAAAAAAAAAAAAGTGAATCACTATCTTCGTCCTCCTTATGTGCCGCATTTTGTACATTTGTCCCTCCTAAATTTTTTGTAGCAAATACATCTTTATTATCAAAGTAATGTATCACCGATTCATTTTCTGACTATTACACGACGGAGATGCACTTATGTGCAAAGCATGTGCATTACTTGGAGGGCATTTAAGTAATGAACGTGAGGCCGTCTTCGCTGTGAAAAAGCCTGAAAATGATTCGGTGATGTACTTACATTGATAAAAGGAATGCATCTGCTACAAAAAAAATTAGGATGGACGAAAGTGCAAAAATCGATCCATAAGAGGATGAAAAATGTGATTTACTCTCAAATTTTGTAATCTTTGATTTTTCTTTTTCCATCGTAGTCTTTTTATTCACAGGTACTGTTTATTCATCTTCTCAATTGAACTCAAAAAATCAAGTAGGTGCATTCTTTTTCTAAATTATACTTTCCAGAATTTCTAATATATTTAAGAAACTTAATAAAAATGATGAATTTTAACCATCATTAATATAAACTAGGACAATGCAATCAAATTTCTTTTCTCTAAAAGATTACATAATTAATGGAATTATAAGATTCTGTCGTATAATTAAATATTAAGACTTCACCATTAAATCAAGGAGTGAATAGCAAATTAACTCCCTGTGTTATTCTAAATAGACAATTTAACTCCATGTGATAAATATAAGGGCAAAATACCTCCCTGTGATATCATATATAGGCAGTTTAACTCTCTGTGATAAGAAAAAGGGCAAAATGCCTCCCTGTGTTTTTAGAAAAGAAGCACTCTGCATCCCTCTAAATTGCTCATTTATTCATATCACAGGGAGGTAAATTGCTCATTATTTCATTTCACAGGGAGGTAAATTGCCTATTTTTATATCACAGGGAGGTAAATTGCTCATTATTCATTTCATAGGGAGTTAAATTGCCTATTTTTATTTCACAGGAAGGTAAATTGCCCATTAGACATATCACAAGGAGTTAACTTGCAAAAAAACCTTAAATCAAGTGTTGGCTATTGAATTTTTCTATAGAAAAATAATAATAATATATATAAATAATTCATAATTTTTTTTTTTATAAATAATTCATAATTGGTAAACCAGAAATAACCAAAAAGATAAAGAATTTGATATAAACCTAAGTTACGTAACCATTAAATAAAGTCTCACTTATTTATTCCAAATAAGATTACAAAAGTCAAATTTCTTTTTGAACAAGCTATCCAAAAAAGTAAACGGAGTATATATTTTAATTATTATTTATGTATCAAAATTTCCAATGTGCAAGACTATTCAGCTACACCGAATTGAATTCGCAAATTGACTAAGCAATGTACGGTCAAGATCACAATAAGAGAAAAAAGACATGAGACGTGTCGAAAATCCAACGGCCATACGACCTTGACAAAAGATTCAGTTCGGTTGTAGCGTTAGTTTTTGGTCGTTTACTTGAGGGTGCCCCATTTTTCCCGGCAGGTGAAATACTGGACACGTGTCAAATTTCTATTGGCTGTATATGTGACGGTGCGCATCCCAAAATGTGTGATAATACTATATAATATCGGATCCTCAAATCATTTCTTGAGAAAATTACAGAGCAAAATTAAGGAGATTCTTCTCATAGTATACTTTCTATTAAAAATATTTTCAATTGGTAAAATCTTTTTTGCTATATATATTGAAAAGGTCTCTTCAACTCTTTGTTCAATTATTCAAGCACCCATTGCATTTGAAAAAAATCCAGCTTTATAATTTTCTTGTCCATTTTTAGGTGAGCTATGTGTTTCTTTTGATTATTATCATATGGGTTCTTGATATCTTTCTTTTTTACTGGGTTTTTTTTAATTCAGAACTTCTGTAATTTTTTCAAATTTTTTGGGATTTTCTTTTTCTGGGTTTATCATATCTGTATGTAGTGTAGATATAGTTTGTATAAACCATGGTCACTTAACGGTTTATATATAGAATTTCTGTTGGGTTTTTGGATTATTGGGCCTTTTGTATTCTGGGATCATCAATTTGTGTAAAATCATAGTCATTTTTTATGTTAGTAGTAAAATAATGGTAGTACTAATTGGAATTTAATGTTTTTCTATATGAAGGTAAAACAACGAATCTTGATTTTTGATGGCCGTAAAGAATGGATTTTCGGAAGCTAATTTGCCTGCGGAATTGATAAAACTACTATTTTCTCTAGCTTCAAATTGGGGAGATCTAATTGATTTTAGTAAATTGAAGGTAGATCATTTGAGTGGAGCCATGACTAATGAGGTTTACCGTATTAGTTGGCCAACAAAGATTGAGAATTCTACTAGGACAGTATTAGTTCGGGTTTATGGCGTAGGGGTCGAGCTTTTTTTCAATCGGGATGAAGAAATCCGGACTTTTGAGTGTTTGTCGAGTCATGGTTATGGACCTAAACTTCTTGGTCAGTTCCGAGAGGGGAGAGTCGAGGAGTTCATTCACGCAAGGGTATGTGAAATTCCGTTTCTCTTGCTTAAATTTTTACCTTTTTTTCTTGATGTTCTGAAAATTTGGATGCCAAATTAAGATTCAAGTTTTAATGCACTATACCTTGAGAAATTTGATTGAGTTTGGATTTGAAATTTGTCTGTTTATCTGTCCACTTACATGTTCGATGGTAATAACAAGAAGATTTTCTTGGAAAATGATTGAAAATTAAATTTTTCGATAAGAAGACTTGTAGATATTCAACTCTTCTTGTTATTGTTTTGTTAGCTTATCATATTCATCTTTAGTTTTAGGTCTCTTTTAGAGGATACAACAAGAAAATTCTGCTGTTGATTTTGGTATCTGTCATTTTCCATTATGTAGTCATGAAGTAAGGTTGTATTATATTATCATATCTTGTTTGTTGACTATTGCAACACGCTTTATCTTATATGTTCACACCACGACTTCTTGGCTGATCTTAGAACAAGTCAATCTTAAATTGTCTATCCTAAAATATTAGGGGCTATCTTTCTTGATAGCATGTAAATTTTCGTAAATTTTCTGTATTTCAGTCGAGAAGCTGAAAAAAATATACCTTACAATATTTTAAATTTTCATCCGTTTATCGAACCTACAGACGCTATCAGCTGCTGATCTTCGTGATCCTGAAATTTCTACACTAATAGCAGTTAAAATGAGGGAGTTTCATAATCTCAATATGCCCGGTTCTAAGAACGTGATTCTTTGGGACAGATTGAGGTACCAGTTAATGAACTACTACTGATTTTAATGATTAAGAAATGAATGATTCTTGATTGCTTATATAGATATATGTATTGTGCAGAAACTGGCTTAATGAGGCCAAAAAATTGTGCACCCATGAACATGTAAAGGAATTTAACTTGGATAAACTAGAAAACGAGATTAGTTTATTGAAGAAGGCAATATCGGGTAAGCACCAAGAGATCGGTTTTTGCCACAATGATCTTCAGTACGGTAACGTAATGATCAATGAGGAGACGAGATCAATCACTCTGATAGTAAGTTATTTTCTGATTCATCTAAGCATTTCTGTAATAATTTTCTTGAGTCTCTTCTCGTTTATTTATTTTCGTTTTTTTTTTTCTGAATAAAGGATTACGAGTATGCAAGTTATAATCCCGTGGCCTATGATCTTGCAAATCATTTTTGTGAAATGGCAGCAAACTATCACACTGAGAAACCTCACATTCTGGACTATAACATATATCCTGGTTAGTATTCGTTAATGACTGTTTTTACATATTCGAGTTCATGTTTTTCCGTCTATCCATTACGATTAATAGTCGGGATTCAATTATTGATTTAACTTGTCTTTTCTTAATTTGCAACAGGTCTAGCCGAGCGTAAAGCATTTATTCGTCAATATCTCATCTCTGCAGGTTGGTCACTCTGCATTTGCATTGATACAAAAAAGAAAAAATGAGTTCCCATGAATGCTTTAAGTTATATAACTGGAGATGGATCAGACATTTTCTGCTAGTTAAGAATCTTAAGATAGGAAAAACTATTAGAAGATAAGTGTTGCTCAAACTTTATGTTTTAAGAACTGAGCTCGAACGAGTTTCTATCAATCGAATTTGAACCTCGTCTGAAGTAGTTTAATTTGATTTCATTGAAAAAACTTACACGTTTTACAAATGCAGGCCATCAACCGAATGATACCGATGTAGAGCAATTCGCAGATGATGTAGAGAAGTACACTCTTGCAAACCACATCTTCTGGGGACTTTGGGGCTTAATTTCGGTAACTAGCTACTCGTTTTTTTTTTTTTTTTTTTTTTACTTATTCCAACAAATCTTATAATGGTTGTTAAATGTTGTACCATTTAACATGTAAACTATTTCTAAATGCCAGGCATATGTGAATAACATTGAGTTCGATTACATGGAGTATGCGAGGCAAAGGTTTGCACAGTACTGGTTGAAGAAGGCTCAAATTTTGAATGAGAAATGACTGTGCAGATGTGTTTAATGGTTTTGTTGAGCATACGATGTGATACGATTCTCGTCGACTGATGCCAAATTATTGTATATAATGTCGCTTAATCAACTCGTAGGCTATATAATATCGTGAGGACTAGTGAACCCACGATTGATCCCCTTGTTGTTGATTCAAACTAAATGGAGCCTCTTTTTTGAATGTTTTGTTGAAATTTGGAATGGTATTCTTGTTATATTTGTCTTTGAGGTTTCTTATATGTACATAGATATTTGTAGACAATAATGCTGTTGAATGAAAGGAGAATTTGAAGTTTTCTGTAAATTTCAATCATGTTTAAACCTACACAAATTCATGTAGTAATTTTCATGTGAAACAAGCCTTGATGTTATGAACAATAGATAAGTAATATTGATAAATTAATGAAAACTTACATAAGTTGACTTCAAATTGTAGACAAAACAGAAGTCACATATAAATATTTTCTAAAATTGAAATTTCATAAACTTTCTAACATACAAGAACTATAGGTTATTTATCAATACCTCCCCCGTGAAGATGCGAGTATTTGGAACTTTGCACCCTAGAATACATTATTTTGGCACTTTGAATCCTATAAATGAACTCCTGGTACTTTGCATCCTAGAATTGCATACTCTTTCGCAAATTAATTGGGGTGCAAAATGTCCTCTATATTGTCAAATAACGGCAATTCTAGGGTGCAAAATGCAAATTATCAAGATTTCAATTTCAGGGTGCAAAGTGACAAAACAATGTATTTCTAAGATGCAAAATGCGAAATATTCTGAAGATGCATTACAATTGGTTGCATCATCAACATAAACTCTATTTACAAGAAATGTTGACATGATAACTAAATTCACACAAATCGAGCACAATTAAGACTATAGATTAGCGAATGTCCGGAGGCTACGAGCAATGGAGTCGATAGCAGAGTGAGAACCATTTGTAGCTGAAAATGGCAAGTGCTTAGGTGCTTCTTCTCGATCAAAATAAAACCCTCCAGACACAAGTTTCTCTTTCGGTTGTAAAGCTAACCAAAGTACAGTATCTGCACCTTCTTTGCTTGTTCTAAGTTTCCCCGAGAACCTGGCAAGTTAATAAACAATCATATAATATTTCCGCGGAATTTCAATAATTTGAATGAAAAGGGAATACGTAATAAGAAGTGACATAAAGACGAGAACATCCTTACGATTTTGAAAAATCGGGCAAGCTTTTAGCAACTCCAGGTGTCTCTGCCCAGCCGGGGTGCATCGAGTAGAAGCCAATCCCTTTATCCTTATACGTCTCAGCCCATTTTTCTGTCAACGCCACCTAAAAACAAAAATAAATAAAGCAATTTTTAAGTAGGGCCAAATATGGAAGGAATTGAAATGACAGGAAAAGCACTTCCGTGCACTTGATAAGTCAAACGAACGACTTGACTTACCTGCACTCGTTTGTTCCGGGCATATTGTTCGACTCCATCAAACTTGTTACCGCTGAACTGTGAACATAATTCAGTTATCATGATTTTCTATTTCTATTTAAATAAACAAATACGTAGCTAACATAAAGCTTCAAAACATTCTACCTGTAGATCTTCAGTCAAGGGGGCAGTGTACATTCCACCAGATGAAACTGTGATGACACGAGCATCAGGTGCAGCTTTCTCCAGCAATGGCAACATAAGTTCCGTCATTGCGTAAGTCCCAACAACATTTACCGCAAAATTCATCTCGTACCTGGTGGTAAGAAAAGAAGACGAGGGCTTGATTGAATAATTTAAAAAGAAGAGGAGACGGTTCCAAAAGAAAAATAGTAAAAGTCAGCATACCCTTCTGAAGTAATTAGACGACTATTCTCAAGCACACCGGCATTGTTAACCTTAATTGCAAAAAAGAATTCCCAGTATCAGATACACATTGGTTATAGGCTTGATACTTAAAATCTCAACCAATTTAGAAGAAAGCAAGATTCAAAACATATCTTCGCACAAGTTACGTAATAATATAAGATTAAGAAAGTATTCTACAAGAACAAAGGGCTTGTCTTCTATATGGTTGAACTCTTCGTGCACATAAAATTGCTTTTTTATAGGTATACATTGTTCACGACCCTCAAATAATGGACCGATTCCCAGGAAATCGAATGATTACAAAGAAACATTACCAGGATATGAAGAGGGACATCCTTTGAAGAAAATCTAGAGGCAAAGGACTTGATATCACTTGTCGAGGAAATATCACAGACCTGCCAGTAAAGAAAATAAAGATCATCTGTGATTTCAAACACAAGATAGATAATATATCACATTCAAATATATACTACGTAAGAGAAAGAGATCCAACTAAACACCTCCAAGTGAACATTCTTATTTCCCGTAGTATACTGAATCTCTGATAGCGCAGCCTCACCCCTCTCCTTATTCCGACACACCATGTATACAGTTGCCCCACTGACGAAAATAAATATATTAATTATATATACTTAACAAAAAAGATATACTAATTAATACAATTTCAAATCCAACGAAAAATGTTGACATGATCAAGACAAGAAATGTGCACCGTGATGCAAGACCCTCGGCAGTTGCGTAACCAATGCCGGCATTAGCTCCAGTAACAATGCAGTTCTTTCCTTCTATTTGTGCTTGCATATCTTCTTGTCTGAATTTTTTTGAATGCTCCCTAACATTTAAAAGTAATATAAAACTAAATAAATAAATGATCAATCCTGTGCATAATCAATAACCTTGCAACAACTTCTAATCGTAGACCATGCGGAAAAAACGTTAAAAGTATTCAAAATTGGGCTTAGAAATGACACTTTAAATGAAGATAAAAGGCTTAATTTAAAATTACCAATCTTGTTCTTCATCTACTAATATTTAACAAATGCAGAACTATTCATATGAGCTTAAAGGCACCTTCACATTTACTAGCTCTCTTACTCTCTGATTTCTTGCTTCACAAAATAAAAAAAGTAGACAAGTTTTAAAATAAAATAAAATAAAATGACATAAATATAACAATGGCCTATCTTTTCATGGAAATGAAGGCAAAAGCAATGATCACAAATGTCAACAATTGAATTCAGAGCAGAACCCATTAAAGAAAAGCTTAATATAAAGATTGTAGATATAAAAATAAAGAGGGCTTACATAAAACCAGATTTGGTGAAATTCTTGTACCCATATAACCCAAATGCTATTGATCTCCATGTCTGAAAACCAAAGAAATATAAGCAGATATCAGTGTAATGGAATCACTTTAAACGGAAAAAAGGAAAACCGAAATTCAAAAAGGTTGACTTTGTGCCTTGACGAGGAACATGGCGAATGATCCAAATTAGATATGAATTGTTAAAATAATTTGAACTTTGGGAATGCCTACAAAATAGTTTAGGGTGTTCTTTTTTCTTTTTTTCCTGAGAAATGGTTTTAGGTGTTTCAAAATTTCAATGGCTCTTATGATTCCACGTAGTCATCTTCGTGTACAAAAATTGTCCGATTGAATAACGTTTTGTAATTTATCTAGAAATTATTACAAATAAAGATTTAATTTGAACAGAAATTAAATATTATACAATCTTGTTATGTGAGCTGAGTTTTAAATGATCCAAACTTACTCAAATTCAAATGTTAAATGGAGCATCATATCTATAAACTCAAACTCTACTTATGAAAAATTTCGGGTTTATATCGGACCTGCTCTCAATAGCAAATTGTGATTGCAAATAAAAAATCGATTTTTAAGTTATCGGCTCAAACTCAAATGTCATTAGAGCATCATAGCTATTGATTCAATTGACATTTGGCCGTCTTTTAGGGCATCTCCAATCCTAAGCCATCAAAGTGGGTAATCAGATACTCATTTGAGGACTGCTACAGTGTTTTGGGACCCCTGCAAATGTTTTATATTCCAATGCACAACCATCAAAATGGAACACCAATTTTTCTCATTATTTAAAATTAAGTCAAATTGATACTAAAATAAAATTAAACCCATTTAAAAATGCAATCAAATATAAAACGAGACTAAAGTGTATATTACAAATATTATATCTTGCTAACTTTTTATATTATATCATATGATAAAATTTAAAAATGCCACATGTCGCTTTGAATTCAAATATCAAGGTATATGATCAGATTTCTTATCCATATAATATAATATAATATATTTTATATTATATCAAGATAGATAAGATTTTTCGATGCCACGTGTCGATTTTTAAGCAGCCAAGATATAACTTTTTACCTTTTCTTCTTCTGCCTCTCTTTTCAATTTAAGATTTGAATCTTGGTAACTTTTTTTTTCCTTTCGTTTTCTGTATTTTTTTTTATATCTAGATCTGTAATTGCAAGTGTAATTTTTTTGTTGAAAGTGATGTTTAATTTATACAAAAAATTTACAACGGATCCTTTTCAAAAAAAATGTTACCGTTGTTCAGTCTCAAATAGCCATTGGAGTGTGAAAAGTTTCCTACCAAAATTTGGGATCAAGAAGAATTGGCCCTATCTTTAATGGCAAGAGGTTGTTGACATCATTTTGATGGTTAAATAGGGCCTCCATTGGAGCTCAACTTTTCTGATTTCAGTCCCCAAATTGAAAGTTGATGGATTTGATGACCCGTATAGGATCTCCATTGGAGATGCCCTAACATTACATGAGTGTATTCTCCAAAGTCCAAACAACATGGATCTATTTTTTTTTTTTCCCCATACTTTACAAATCTAAGTATACTAGTTAACAAATTGAATTCACGTCGTTTGAAGAACAAAATATGTCATACATGGTATAACTTTAAGCTTGAACGGCACATTTTAATATCACATATCGATAATTTTATAAGTATGACACAAAAATATAACACAACGAAGAATTATTGTTATATATTAACATATGTGTGGTAGACCCAAGTTATATCAAATTAACATTTGATTTTTAAGGTTAAATATAGTTAGATTATATAATAATTGTTGAAATTATAATGGTAACTTTTTTACAAGAAGTATAAATTGGATTTGTAATATGAGTGTAAGAACAATTTTAATATGATATTAACAATAACAATAATTTGCATATCAAGGGAAAGGACGAAAGGTTATTTGAGCAGAAATAGTATAATTTTTACATAAAGAAACGGAGGAGGTAAAAATTACTCTTTAAGTGGTACAAATCCCATAAGGGGGCAAACAGTATTTAACCGTTTAATTTATTTTTCATGTGATTTGCGTATTTAGAGCATGGGTCAAAATTTTTATTTTTTTCATCGAAAAAATTTTATATTTGAATTAATCGAAACAAAAATAAGATGTATTTTCCAAACTATATACTTGTCTTGAAATTTTCTTTCTTTCTTAATTCAGTGATTTTTTTTCATAATTTTCCCTAGCTTTTCCGTAACGTTTCCTAAAACTTTTCGAAAAATTTCTTATATTCAACTGACCGAAACATATATCGAAAGCGAAACTTTGATCCATGATTGAGAGATAAATCGCTATATTTACTAAATTAATCAATCGATATCTTATGGAAGAAAAAAAAAAAACACAACCTAACAAGTTCTCGTAATATTTATAACTCCTAGTTTTGTTTTATTGTATATTACTTGAAGTATCAGTAAGAAAATAATTAATTTCGAGAAAAATCAAAATTTAGTATTCCATAATTGTAAGTTGCAGACCATGTACACCCAATACAATGAATTTAGATGTTAGATTATGCAATCTCCTACTAATACTTGTCATATTTGTTAATAAATTGAATTTTCAGAAATAGGAAAAGGAAATATGTCATGCATTGCACATAGTATAACATCTGGCCGGATTACAACAGAAACAGCCCAACTTAGGCTACATGTAAAAGATACGCAGCAACTTAATATGTAATCGTTTTCTATTATACTATTTTATACATTAGCAACTCAGCACAATGTGGGTTATGAGTAATGACACCAACCAAAAACGGCTTCAAGAAACTAATTTTTGTATACCTCAACACACAACAGAAGCAAAACTTAGTATATATATACACGGCAAACCATATACAAAACTAACCGCGCAACAGAACAACCTCGATTGTAATAAAGAATCAAAAGAATGTATGTTCAACAGCCTACCAGGCAAGGTAATTACGCTCCAATAGTCATGGATGCTCCCACCTGAGCTGCACCTTCGTACATGATTTTCATATCCCTTAACGCTCCCAATACATCACATCCTGTAATTACAACCAAAAAAGGGTATATTTATCACCAATCCAGAGATGGACTATTGGAGTGTAATTGGTCACTCTTACAATAGAAACGAGCGATGAGATACAAATCGATCCTTGCCCCACCCCACCCCCCAATTACACATCATAAGTATTTTTTCATATATATAATTTCAAACTTCAGATTCTGTCATTTATGATGGTAAATATATGAGCATTCTACCAGTGTTATGAATAGCCACAAGCATCTGCACATTAGTTTAAAAGTTATCCCAACTCACCTCTCCCGGTCTTAACCGGCTCATACTACTACTAAGTCCCATATTGGTGACAATATCATGTTCCTCAATTTCTGCATCAGTAAAAGTGAGTGCTCGTTGCAACTTTCTAGGAGAAAATACTTCAAGTTCCACAATATAAGATGCGGACACTGGGCGGTGGTCAGATAGCTTTAGTTCTGATCTCTTATATCTTTGCAGCTTCATTCCCGTCCCAAAGGAGAGAATGCGATCACACCTGGATAAATTATGCGGAACATTAAGAAACCTCAGCTTAAATTTGAAGTGTGCAATGAATAACTTTTAACTGGAGTTGTTATATGGCTCAACTTTATTGTAGAAGGAGTTACACCCCCAGAGATACTTTTGAATAGAAGCACAAATATTTTCACAATCATAATGCATACCATGAAGGAGTTCGCCTCCCAGCCTTTGGATCCACTCCTCCGCGGTAAGAGTCGGAATTAAACTCATATTTGTAGGTAGGAGCAAAGTTCAAAGTGCCTTCAGACCATCCATCAAATACACGGCCTTTTCTAAGCTCTTTGATAAGCTGCAAAACAGTGCGGATGTCAATATACAAGGACAACGAATCAGTAATTCACTTACTGCACTGAACAATTTGCATCAAATGCCAATTAAACAGACCTAAACATAAATTATACACCCAAACTAGACAATTGTACTATGTACAATTTCAGAATAATAATATGCTCATTACCAGGAAGCATGGCGTTTACAATGGCAACCTTTTGTATCAAAATCTCAATGGATTCTGGTCAGGTATATCAGTAGTTCTCGAGTTATGAGACAAAAATCCAATGTGTCTCCCTCATATTGAGGTTTTCTCTTGGTTATTGTATCAAATTATTGGTCACTGGCTTCAAAATTTCTCATCCAAGTTCTAAGTAGCTATATTCACCAGTAGATTTTGCTGATTATCTATTTTATTAGGAGGGGCTACCAGGAAGCCTTTCAGTAAAGAAATTATTTTATTTTTCAAGAAGTTTTAAGTGTCAAACAAGATATATAAAGAAGAAGCTAAGTATATACAGGCCGTTGTATAACACTATAACTCCTATAAGCAAAATCAAGAATAACCTGTATTATCCACGGAACTATTTTATTTCCAGTGCGAGGTTTGGTAACATCTTCTCACATGCGATTTCAGAAATTCAAGTCAATGTATAATTGCCTCGAGTGTATCAGAACAAAGTTTTCTTGCTACCTTGACTTGGTTTTTCAAAATGAGAATATATCAATGAAGGTTTCATGTACACATTTTTTTTTTTTTGAAACAGGACCTCTATTTTCAAGTATTTAGAGGCAAGCAATACTAGAACATATATGCATACACTCTATACAATCTTTCATGATTAGTCATGGATCTGGATAATAATCTTACATGAGGGACTTGTGTAAAATAAAATTAAAAGTACAAGCTGTATAAGGCTATTTCACTGAAACACATTTTTGTACTAGTGTTGTCCCTTGCAACTGAGAATTTCCAAATATCTTTTGAAGATATGTTCTAGATTTGACCAAAAACCACTGCAACAATTTTTGAGAAAGGCCAGAGAAATCTACTTGTACTTAAAAAAGTAATTGGCAAGAAGAATCTTAAAGGGTCTTCCGTTACTGAAAGGGGTTCAACAAAGTAAATTCAATATGAAGTTTCACCGCATTTGGTTAGACTATCTCAGGAATATATTGCTGATTTTGGTATGCCGACTCAATGATTTGTTATCCCTATGTAATTTTCCGCTATAGTTTCACATGCAGTTCTACTCAACTTTTGCATTTACAGAAAAGTAAACTTGGAGTAAAATACGTGATGGTGTTCAAGAAAGGAGAATATCTGAAGGTCTACAAATGCTCTCACTCCACAAACATGGACTTTCAAATGAGATTATCAAAAGATATAGTCAACTTGAAGAAATAAGTATACACCATTCCACTATGTATCACATCCCAAATGTATACAGTGAATGGGTCTTCAAATTAAGCTGAAGGAAGAAGTTAGAATTGTTGCTTAAAGTAACGTATGCGATGTGGTATAAGTAATACAAAAGCAAAGAATACGACATCCTTATTGCACAGAACTTTCTAACCCAAAAAATACACTTAACAGGCAAACTAATAGGACTTCACATTTAGTACTTAACCAATTCCAAAAGCAAATAGAAGAAAACCAAAATCACCTGATCCCGCTCAATTAACTTGGACCAGTCTTTCTTAGATATTAACTCTCTAGTCCGCTCATAAGACAAATTGATTCGATAATTTAGGTCACCCAGCCATATTATTCTCCTGCAATCATATGAGACGTCATATTTACATAAAAAGTTAAATATTTAACTAGTAAATACAGTTGCAATACATAAAAAAAAAGTCCATAATTTGACATAAACTAAAAAGAAACAGATAAAATAGTTAAAGACCTTTAAATTTATGAATCAAAATTCAGATTTGTTTATCAACTGTCAAGGAATTCCCATATCACTGCTTCTATATATGAAAATTCTAGCCCACATGCTCCTTCAATGAGGTTTTCAACTTGGATGCCAGATAACTAGAGTGTCAAGTCCTTTTTACCCTCCTCATATCCATCGATCATATTGGATCAAGGCACAAGTAATAATTTCTCGACACCCCTGCAATCCCCATTAAAGATAAGCCATGCGTGATTCATGATGGGTCGCAACTACATGAATGTACAGATTCAAGATATCCCTTCCCTCAAGCTTTTGAGTTATAATGAGTTCTAGCACCAGATGATGTTTCCCTTAGTAAACCATGTATACTACAGTTTCCAGCACTAGGAGACAAATATTAAAACATATTTAAAAGCTGTTGAACAAATTAAACATTGAAGGAAAGCAAAGAACCTTAAAAGTATTAAGATCTTAAACTTATATTGAGAAAGTGGCCAGTCACTGGGAAGATTGAATTACATATTTATGCATTACAGAAACATGCATGTTACACTTTCTGATGCCTAAGAATGGGATAACCACTGTTCGTGTATTCATATAGCATGTCTCAAGATCTTGATGGGGAAAAACTAATACTCCTAA
Source organism: Penstemon barbatus (assembly GCA_003313485.2). NCBI lineage: Eukaryota > Viridiplantae > Streptophyta > Magnoliopsida > Lamiales > Plantaginaceae > Penstemon > Penstemon barbatus. Next base: position 20,982,982 of record CM064878.1, on the reverse strand, counting down.
CTTAGAAGTGGGTCTCAAATATCCAGTGAAGGGAAATCCAGAAATGTTACAAACCTCCTTAAAATTAGTGTTACGCGATAGCATCACAAAATAAAATATTAAATATTATTCAAAACAAAAAAAAAAATACTATAAACAATGCCCACTTAAACATGTCTGCTTTGTTTGAGTAAGAATTGAGAAAGGAAAAGATGTCAGAGTACTTTCAAAAAAGAAAATGTACTTCTAACCGTCACAACTTCCTTTTTAACTGAAACTAGACCCTTTTAGTAATGGATGACAATATGTCCGTGTTTTCCACTAAAATTATCACACATTCATAAATAATTAATTGTTAAACAAGGGCAGAAATGATATACTTACTCATGGTCATAGATGCTTCTGGGGAGGCCCATTGCAGAGAAAGAATTGAAACGTGTCCTTCTATGTATTTCCTGCACATCAGCATTTCTTTTCATAGCATCCGCATCTTTCTCGCCTGATGTTAGATGAGTACAAATAAAACAGACGAGTGTCTGATGTATAGACATGCTGACTGATATGGATCCCTGAAAGAAATACGAGACATTTGTGCTTTTTTAATGACTGAAGATGACTATGTTTTCAATAAAAGTATACCCAAAAGATCAGCCAATGATACAGAATAAGAGTAAGCTTTAGAGTTTGACATTCCAGTGCCAAAAATTAATCAAATACAACAATTCATAAGCAAATATAGAATAAAGTCATAAACTACAACAGAAAGTAGCCTAAAAAAAAAAGAATAAAGCGCAGATCGAAGATATTTAGACAAACAAGATTTTCAATAGAAGAGGACATCAATGGTGGTCATGTTACAGCAGAACGTCCATTTGTTCAACACCATCACAAAAATGCTGAATGACTAAAAGCAACGAAATTGTAAAAGAATTTGAAAAATAAAGAGGTGACTACACTTGGATCAATTTAGCAAATATCATCTAGAACATAAATGGTGGTATTTTAAATGTTGACACCATTATCACAACAATGGAGAATTTCTATAACTACCTTAAAATATAATCACATGGGACTCCACAAATTTAAGGTTGTTGACTTCAATTGAATATCCTAGTAGCTCGATTTGAGATCCAATGAGCCGTGGGATATATAACTCAAACTGGCATATTTTGATCTGAAATTGGTTTCAGTAATATTTACCACTAAATCCCGAGGGCCTATTATATTGGGGATCTCCTGTTAACTCTCTGAGAAGTGAGCTCTACAAGTATCCCTTCAGAGACTGATTTCATTTCAGTCTCCCTTCTGAGTTTTGATATACTCTCCTTTGATCATTTGAGCTTATGCTTGCCAAGCTCAAATAATTTCTCTCTTCAGTTCAAACTAGATCAGGCTAAAGTTTCATCCACTGTTAAATTTGAACAGGCTGACTCTCAATGACATGATAAAATGAAGACTAGATTATTACATTTGACAACTTTGTAAGCCAAAAGACTCGACTAGAAGTGGGCCTTGGTAGATGCAGAGAAACAATTGAAACATAAATCATTTTTAACAACAAAAAAACTAATACGAATTCATTATCTGAAAATTATTAAATATTTTCTATCTGTTCAATGGAAGATTAGTTCTACTACTACTACAAGGGAAGGGCCAGGGAAGAAAGACAGATGCTATGTGTGTGCTTATTGAGGGGCTCTGGTGCATTCCGATTATACAGACAACCAAAAACTAACAAATAATATATAATATCATGGTACACATTATGAAAAAGCACTAACTAAACAAATAATTCTAACTGAATCTTATTATTCTTAGTCTCCAGTTATACAGTAATTTGTTCTCAAGGCACTGCATCCTAATATTCTTGAAACATTTTTTCTGAAAATTTAGAATTATGAAAGAAAAAAAAAATAAATACAAAACTAACCCGGAAATAAACTGACTTTAGTTGAGGAATATAATAAATATTTTTGCACTAACTTTTTATTCCTCAATCTGCTGTCTAAATTGAGAATATTCATGTTCCTGGTGTTTTCTAAAATTGACCTATTGACTAAGGTAATAGAAACCATTAAGGGAAGGGTGGTGAACTGATTTGAGGGCATATCAACCCTTAAGAACATGTTCAAGGCATCCTTGAACTATGTTCAATGGGTATAACAGTACGAGAAGGGTTACAAGATATGACACTGCCGCATGAACAATAATCCATGCAAAGATTCTAAATAAAGATAACATCATCAGTAACATGGAATGGTATCTTGTATATGTGCACTCAATGGTCAATCTTTGAACACTATGCTTGATATAAGACACTAGTAGGACTCTTAAAAGACACACAAAAGGTAGGAATTAATGCTCATCAATGAGAGGGTTCAGAAATTGTCTTGAAGAATGTCTGATTCAATAGGCATCCTATGCTTATTGTGTAGAAACTAAGCAAAATTTGTCAGTTTTCATGATCTCAGATGTGTTGTGGTGACCTAGTTGCAAAATTAATCACAGAAATATATGATCAATGTAAAACCAATACAAAAAAAAAAAAAATTCAGAGAAAACAGATATGTGGTTTCTCCTGCTTAAATTTGTATACAAAATGTGAGTTTTATTCAAACTCAAGCTAGAGTTTAGAAGAATGAACATACCTTGTTGCCTATGTAACCCATTACACCAACACCAACAGTAGACACACTCAAATTTTGAATATGCTTCCGCAAGCTCCGGCGAACCCATATGGTAATAAATATTCCAACCATTTGTTTGCTTACTATTCTAACATATGCAGGCCTTCTTTTCCGGTTTATTAGGGATTCAAGGTCAAGTTCAGCAAGCCTAGCTAACTCTGCTTGCAATCTATTTTGTGTCATGGTGTTTGTTTTAAAAGAATTATATGTTCTGAAAGATTTTAAAGTTTTGAAAGATTTTGAAGCTTTGAAAGATTTTGAAGCTTTAAAGGAATTATGCTTCTCAATAACAGGCTGAGGTAAAAGATGTAGCGGTAATTCTGGCCAGCTTAAGCCTATCCTTTCTGTCCCAGTGTACTGGGTACACGGATCTTCCACAGTTCCCTCAGAATCTTCCGTGTTTAAGCAGTTCATTCTGTCCAGCCTTTTTGAAGAAGAAAATTGACGTTTAAATTGTCTTTCAACTGGATTGCCTAATGTGTCATTATTATTGGAGACAGATGCATCCGAACAAAGAACAATTTGTCCTTTGCTCATTTCATCCTTAATTTCATCCTTAATTTCATCAAAACCATATGATTCTTCATCTATTGGGTAGATTTCTTCCTCAACATCACTGTCCGATTCAAGGACAATTACATCTTCTATGTCTGGAGCATATTCAGACGGCTTAAACTTTGATGGAGAAGAAGGTTCACTGTAGCTTTTAAACTTATTCACTGGTGGAACTCGATTCAGAGTTTCACGTATTATATTTTCCCATTTTGAAACAGGGCGATTATCTTCAGCACCAAATATGTTACCGGCATTTAATGGTATGATCTCCTGAAGGCTGTAGGCATAAAAAACATCGAAAATGTGAACAAAATTTTATGAAATCCAAAATAAAAAATGTTAAATCCATTGAGATTTCTTAAACATAGTAAACATTCACGAGCAACCATACACACTATTTTGAAATCTCATATAGTAGAATTCGTCATCTGGTGCATATTGGTGTAATATATAAAATGGAATTCACATAGATAAATTATACAATATACTACTTATAGAGAGTATACTGAAGATTACATACATACGTGATCTACAGAAGTAATGAACTTACCCAATTACATAAATATCAGCAGGATCATCAATGTCTAACCAACCTTCAAGATCAAGGTCATCAGAAGGAACTCTTCCCCCAACATTCCACGTCCCAACACATACCCTAGTAAAGGCAAAAACCAATATAATGAGAATCAACACCTCACTATTTGTAATTCAATTAAATCCATAGATGATTTCTCATTAACCTTTGTAGCCCCTCGTTTTGATCTTGAAAATGAAACGGAAACATACCTAATTTCTTTTTCGTTTATATACTGAGCTCTGAAAGTCTCTGATTTTCGTCTTCTGAACCGGGGGAGAGTCTCTGCGATTGAAAATGACAAAGACACAAATCACAACCACAGTTTGATTCCGAAGTGTGTATATATATATATAAATAAATAAAAACACACACACACACACACACATAAACTAGTTCCCCAAGTCACAGCTTTGTAAATCTTAACCACCATGGATGTGAAGAGAAAAACATTTACATGGTTAACAAACATTTCTTTTTATATATATGTATAGTACAGAAAAAGGATGTATATCATGGTTAACAAACATTTCCTTTTATATAATTACCATAAAAATATTTGAACTATATCAGCAGAGGCTAATTATCTGTTCAAACAAAAAACTATCTTACGTTATACAACCACTTATTGAAAGAGGAAGTTATTCAAAGTTCCACAGTGCTAGACAGTGTCGAATCTAAGCTTCTAGAGAGTATTTTTGCTCTAAAAAATCAACATTTATGCATATTTTAGTAAAAGATAGCTCAAAAGTTACATTCAAAGACTAAACTTGAAACAGAAAAGTACTACTTGTAGAAATGTAGCTATACAAATTCCCAACTCATTTGACGTCCAATTAAACTATGCTTTATTGATTCTTTCACAAAAATGATAATTGGATAACTTAGAGCTGACGTTTCTGTAGTTTAGATAACAACAAACAGTTCACATAAAAGTTTAACATCAACGCTTTATTACTGAGTGCCTACCCAATAACGTTAATACATACAAATTAATTAAATTCAATGAAAAAATAATCAATTCGGGAAATTAGAATAATAATTAAATAAATAAATAAATAAATTAATAATTTATGTTACCATTAGGATGAACGTGAGCTCCATCTCGTTTATCAGTCTTTAACCTCGATTCTTCTTGGGGCGCATCTGTAAAGAAAAACACAAAAAATTTAATTAAGAAAAACAGAATTGAAAAAACAAATGATGTATAGTATCGGTTTAGGGTCTACCTGAGTCCGAGTCGGATTCGGAGTCGGTGTCAGCTGAGTAATCGGAGTTGCTGGTAGTAATGTTAAGCCACTTCCGCATCAACACGCGCCGCCACGAGAGCTGCAGGCACGCGCAACCGAAACACAATATTTCAATCCAATTTCTCTGCAATCCTTCTTAAATCATTACAAAAAAATTGTAAAAAAAACATAAAATTAAAGTTCTAGTGACGATGACATTACCTCCGGTTCGTGGTGCGGTGGATTTCTTGTGTTCTGCTTCTTCATAATTAATTCAGAGATTTCTAAATGCAGAAAAAATTGAGAGGAATTGCCAAAAAAAAATAAAAAAAATGAGACTAATTTTGCAGTAGACTGAGTCTCTACAAATTTTGAAGAATGAAAGTAGTTGTACAATGTCGCGAGCTGCATATGATGTGGAATCACGCGGAAATTTAGCTACAAATTCATATATTTATATCTACTCCATTTTTTTAATGAATAGGTTGGTACAGAAAAAAAATATATGTATATTAAATATAGGAGTATTAGTTATTGGATAGAGATGGAGTTAATGACAATTTACCCCTTTGATATTTATATCTTTTAATTTATCTCCCCATAATTCGAAAAACAATACTTTACCCCCTATAATCGCATAAAAGTTTCAAATCGCTTCCTTGATAAGTGACACTTTATCCCACGTGTCATGATAATGTGGCAGTTTACCCCTTATTATGATAAATATTACAATTTATCTTCTTGTGTCATGATACTGTGACAGTTTACCCTCATGTTATGATAAATATTACAATTTATCTCTCTGTATTATGTTAAATATAACAATTTACCCATGTATTTTGATAAATGTGGTAATTCATTCTCATATGTCAAACAAACACTTTTCATACTCACTCTCAATTTTGACAACTGAATTACTCTCTTCAAAGGTAAATTATTTCTTTAAATTTTTGCAATGAGTAAAATGCTATTTTTTAAAATTATAGATAAATAAATTGAACGTAATGTATTTCGTAGGGGATAATGGAAAAAGAAAAATAAGGTGAATATCTTATAAACATTAATTATTAAAAATGCAACTAGATAATATGCACATTAAGAAAAATAGCATTATGATAGGATGGAGGTATATTCTAAAATCCAATCTTCAATGTATATGTACATTATTTAAAAAAAAAAAATTTAAATGAATATACCAGTTGCAGTCGTTGCATAAAATATTTCTCATTCGGGCAAGATGGGAGTTCCTTTCTCTTGGACTTTCTTTCTTAGATTTGATTCTTCTTCTTCTTTTTTTTTTTTTAATGTATTTTCCTACATATAAAATAAAATATTACATATAGCGCTAATAAAATCCAAAGATAATAATACTAAGAGTAGCATTTCAGAAAGAAAGAATGGTACTTTATGATTTTGGATGAGGGGTTAATAAATTTACGGAATAATATGAATTACATAAATATTTTTGAAGTGATTTTTTTTATTTTTAAGACACATCGGTAATTGAAGTTTTTCAAAATATGAAAGTTTATTTATATTGTTTTAATAAATTCTTCCAAAAACTATAGAAGGAAAACACATTTTTGATATTAAAATTTAGTCCATAAAACACATTTGATAACAAATTTTTCAAGAAAACATATTTTATACAATGATTCACATCATTTTGACATATTTAGTTTTCTTGATCAATTTTCAGACGAAATCCAGCATGTGTTCGTTAAGTTAACATTGTTGGGTCTTTACTCGTGCATGTTTTCCCTCCCATCATCAACTTAACGGACACATGAGCGACACGTGCTAAATTTTGTTCGAAAATTGACGACAAAACTAAGTGTGTCAAGAGGATGTGAATTATAAAATAAAATGAATGTTCGAAAAAACTTGATACCAAATGAATTTTTTGAACTAAAGTTTGATATAAAAAATATTTTTTTCCTCAAAACTATAGTAAATATAAGTTTAAATGGAGTACTACATTGGGCCAAGTTAATGGAACCAAATTACGTGGCCACTGGATAATTCTGAAACCCTAATAGGAACACGTAATCATAGTTACTTTACACTCGATAAGACAGGGTCAATTATTAGTCTAATAAATTTTGTTAAAGGAGGAAATAGTTTTAATTGGCCACTTGTATGTGTTTATGGTACACGCCAGTAATAACATTATAATATTTCATAATCTATATGAAAGTAATTCTAATGATTCTATTTTATAGCATATACTCTCTCCGTTTTAATTAAAAGGTTGTTGTATAAGAATTAAGAAAATCATTAATTATTTAAATTTTAATAGAATAAAAGTCTTATGTTACACTTTCTCATATTATTCGTTAATGAAAAGGGTAAAATTGTCAAAAAGTAATTTTAAATCCCTCTTAAAATTCTAAAACGATATAAATTTTAAAATATTTTCTTTTTATTAAAACATAATGGAGGGAGTAATTTAAAAACTGCATCATTTCATATGAAACAATTGCTAAAAATTAGTGGTTTTGATTGGAGCTAATTAGAATATTAAGGGAAGTGGGATGTTGGGATTGAAGGCAACTAATCAAATTATTCATTTAATTAGTCTAATACTAGGGTAGTTAGGAAGTGGGATGAATAATTAATAAAGCAATTTCGTGTTGAATGACTCGGAAAGTTGGGCATGACTCATGAGCTTAGTCAAGAAATAGGTTGGGTATATTAAATTAAGACTTGATTATATGTTACTTTAATGAATAAGGATGTATTGTCATGGAAGTAATAGTGTGCTTGATCAAGATATTCTACCATTATTTTGGAAGCCTCAAAATTCAACTATGACCAATTTCAACCTTAAATTTCTTTGTAGATAATATAGAAAAGAATGTCACAATATTAGTCATAGATCAAATTCAAATAGAGAGAAGTTTATTTTACGTATTCGACTGTGCTTTGAACTAACAATAGGGAATTTGTCTAGTGTAAGAGACAAGTCCCTCAAAGTGACGAACTTAAGTTCGAGTACCTACTAGAAGAGATTTACATATAATAAGTCTGACGTCTCTCAAAATGGATTAAATCAAAAATGATTTAAGCTATAAATAATAAGATTTAATCTTTAGATATACTCAAAAGAGAAAAAGTGAATAACTACCCTAGTTTCTAAAGTAAGTTTTCGAAAATTTACTTGAAATGTGTAACAAGTTTAATCCAAGATGTTGGTATAGAAGAGAAGTAAATAAGTCCCTTATGTTATTTATAAAATAAATAATTTATCTTCCATGATTAATAAAAGGATAATATATATTTTCATTATTTTGACAACAAACTCTATTCAACTTATATTGTGGTACGCATAATAGGCATTATACCTACTTGCGACATTATACACATTTTTACCCCTCATGTTATAAAAGAAATAATTTACCTTCTATGTCATGTAAATTATCCTCTTGTGGCGTTATATGTTCCAAAATTAAATTAAATTGAAAAGGGTTATGTAAGTCACATTTGAGTATTTGACTTATATCATGTAAGATTTTAGGGGGAAAAAATGTTATTTGGACTCATATAATCAATGTTAGGTCAAATCATACACCAACCCATTGAAAAAAAAATAAAAAAAAATACTCCAATAAGTCAAATGTTGAAATAAAATTTGATACTCCTATAAGATGAGCAGTGAGGAGACCGACATGCAGTAAATGCCGACAGGAAAATAAGTAGTCTGAACTGACCATAACGGTCAAACGGGTGGGGGTTCAAATCAAGAATAAAAATGCAATATCCTTTTCCGCTATTTTCTTTTCCGCGTCAGAATATATTCTATGTTAAGCCAAAATTAGTCAGTTATTTGCCTCGGAAACGGAGTCCCCCACCCGTATTTGGCTATCGGCAAACAACAAGGGACTTGTTTGGCTACAATTATAAATAACAAAAGTTGGCCCTACCAATAATTTCATAGCAATTCCAAAACAGATCACTAGAAGCCAAACACAACCCATAAATAAATGATTCCCCTCATTTATGTCCAACATTAGATTAGCTGATTTCGTATATTTACTTTTTAATATATATGGTAAAATTGCACAAAACGTCCCAAACTAATTAATGATTTTGAATTTTCGTCTCAAATTATATTACCTTACCGAATTTCATCCCGCAATTTGATATTTATTTGAAATATCATCCCAAATTAATTAATAATTTTAATTTTTCGTCCCAAACTATATTAACTCGTCAAATTTCGTCTCATAATTTATCATTTTATATGAATTTAGTCTCAATATTAAATTTCTAATTTAATGAAAATGACGGTTCAATCTTGTAATTAGTTTCGAAAAAATTCTGCAATATTATATAATTCATGTTAAATTTACCACGTCATGACACGTAAGCAACCATGTGGTAATTTAACGACAAATGCGTAATTTTCGTCTTATAATTAATGGTGGGACGAAATTCGCCAAATTGAATAATTTTGGACAAAAATTCAAAATCAGTGATTAGTTTGGGACTATTTTTGCAATTTTGCCTTTTTATATTATATTATTAAATTATTATTTTGTTTTGCATAGTCCCAGCACCTTCTCAATAAGTTTTTTTTTATTTCCAACCTCCAAGTACGATACAAAGATCAAATTTACTAGTTAATTATCATTGATTCAATGTCGTATTGTAATAGCTTCAAATTTGTGAATTGGTTGATATATATGGGTGTATTTTGGTTCTTGTGATTTAAATTTTGGAGTCTTAATTAAGGATATGTCAATAAAAAGCATTTTGTACAAAATAAATTTAATATTTTACTCTTTCCACTTTGTTAAAACTTAAACTAAATATTCAATTAAATTTTCTCATGTTGGGTGTAAGACATATATATTGCCAATGTGCACTGAAATGTAATTGGTGTTTTTCATGTATTTTGAATTTTATATAACATGAATTAATTTAATTATATAATATTTAAAATTAAAATAATATAAACCCGTACTTAGCATGGGGCATATATTAGTAGAAGCTGAATTGAGGTACATGAGTATGTAAATGTGAAAATAATTAATATCATAACTATTTTTTTTTCAATTTTACGCTTTTAAAGAAAATGTAAGGCCGTAAAAAATCTTTCATAATCTGAACATGATATATATACTTAAGGAACATTTACCTTTTTTATGAAATATACATTTAAAACTAATCAAATTTAATCTCTTGGGTCAAAATACATCTAAATAACATGACTTTAAAAATGAAAATTCAAATATTAGTTACTTCCACCAATTAAAATAAAAAATGGAAAACAGAATGATTGGGGTAATGCATGCTCTTTTATGCTGGCGGACTTATAAGTCATAACCAACAAATTAAAAATAATGATGTCTTCGTTTTTTGGGTGTCTTGAAATAAAGTTTTTATTTATTTTAAAATAGATTTTTATATTGAACTCTTCTATTATTTACGAAACAATGACGTAAGTTTTCGACAACAAGAATGTAAAAATATCTAGAACTTGGTATCAAATCAAAAAAAGTATAAAAATATCTAGAACTTGGTATCAAATCAAAAAAGTAGAAAAAGAAATAAATGGAGAAAATGATAAATGCAAGTTTAGTTTAAAATGAGTGGAGAAAGAAGAGATAAGATGTGACCATATATATATATAGATATGTGTCACGCACCCAAAAAAAATCATGTGTCGTTTCTAGCAAGAACAAAAAGGCATTCTTATTGCAAAAAATTAAGAATATTCATCTTAACGGATAAAACAACTACTTCTATTTTCTTTTTGAGAAACTAACGGATAAACAACTCAATCATATATGTATTATATACACATTAAGAATATATATTTTATTAAAATGAAGAAGATAAAATTAAAATATTATCACATTTTTTAAATTTAGAAACTCTTCTGCAGTGAAATTTATACATAGGTCCCAAACCCAATCTCCAAAAGAGGGATTCACACTCACTTTACTTTTTTTTTCTTAATTCCACTTCTTTTATAATGTTTTGTTTGGTTTTTTCTAAAATTTAATTTAAAATGAGAAAAATGTTGTGTATAGTTTAATAACATTATATTTTAAATTAAATCTTTAATATTATTAGTTTTTAGTTTTTAAAATTTTAATTTATCTCGATTGTACAAATTAGATAAAACGTATTAATACGATTTCTTCTTCTTCTTCTTATTATTATCGTAATTGAATATGTATAATTAAATAATGACGTGAGTTGTGATGAATAATTTAAAGTGAGTGGAGTAATATTATATTATTAAGGACTCGTGGTTTATAATTCCGATTAGAGAAGAGGAATGTCCACCTCATAATCCATGGCTCAAAATACAAGGGCTCGAGCTCAGACGAGCCCCGTATCATTAGAGATGCCCTAATATTTCTCGTGTCGCGACCGGCCCCCAGCTCAATGAAAAATAAACTATATATTTAAATCTAAAGCTTAAAGCTTTTTCCTTTAGGTAATTTCTAAAGCTTAAAGTGACTTCTAACTAAAATATTCAATTCAATCAAATAAATTGCTGAGAATATTCAAGATTAAAGCTAAAAGAACTGAGATTAGATCTGTTTCACGGAAAAGCTGTGGGATTAAATGCTATTATAATCTAAATTGATAATTCATTATTCCAGAAAGAAATTTAAAAATTAATACAAAAGAAGTAAGAAAGAGAAAAACACCAAATTAGCAAGCATATATGAAAAGAAAGAATTAGAAAGCGTACCTGTTTATGAAATTTTGAGTTGGTTTCTTTCTTTCTTTCTCTGTAACAAAGCTTCAGATTTTGTTTGTCAGTTGGGTAGTGTTTTTGGTGAAAAGGAAGACAGCCTTTTTGTTTCTAAGAAGAAGAACATAAAAATATATATATATATATATGTAAAAATTATAAATTGTAGTATATAGAAAGAGTATAAATATAATGTAGTAGTTTATTTAGAAGTGAGAGAAAGAAGTAGCTAACTAGTAGTACTTTATTTATAGACTAGCTCATCATTTATAAAAATATAAAAAAATAAATAAATAAATATAGACTAGCTCATCGAACTAAATGCCAACACGTGGAGCCAAGCAGCTATTATTTATTTTCCATATAATTTTTCTTCCCTTGGCATTTAGATATTTAATTTTAATTCGATCATTATTTTTATTATGTTTTATATATGTTGAACGGATATTCCATAAAATGAAGAAATGCAGAGTTTGACATGACACACATCCAACATAGCTCTAACACGCGTCAAGCATGCCATATGGCATGTCCAACAAAATTGTAATGGAAACAAATTCGACACAGGTGTCGGACACGGTCGAGACACGATGGAGTCATTTTTGTAATTTTTTAAAAGTTGTGTTTCAAAATTAAATTAAAAAATAACTTTGTATTACATATTTACCTCTTGTTTGATTATAAACATTCAACGAAAGTAAGTTTACTCTCTGTTCTCTAATCTCGATTTCTTTTTTCATTTTTTGCTCTAGTTGGATACTTTATAAGCTATAACCACATTAGATTTATTGTTTGTACTTTTATTTAATTAAAATTAGCAAAATTAGTATCTTTTAAACATAATATATGTTATAGATTTTTTTTGTTATATATTAATATATTCTAATATATGTGTCTATTCCGTGTCATGTCTTGTAAATTTTGTAAATCCGTAGCGCCGTGTCGAAGTCGTGTCGAGTCCGTGTCAGTATCGATTCAACATAGATTCCCATTTAAAATGATTATTTCCAAAGATCAAACGGATGTTATATTTAATTTAATCTTCAATCTGAAATTTAATGTTTTTTATGTTGAATCATTAAAAAGTACGTGTTCATAGAGTGTAGCTCGAGCTGGTCTAAGAAAAATAGACCATGAAGTTCATTGATAATTGGCTTAATATATAATTTAATCTAATCTTTTTGTTGGATCGCCTTAATTGGGCTAAAATCGTTGAACCAAATATAAAATTAGTAGATTTGCAAGCTCAACATGTGTTTTATTTGATTTAGACTTGTTCGATTTTAATAAACTTGAAAATGAAATAAAGTTAAACACCATTTTCAATTCATTAAGAGACTTAATTTAAATTAAGCATAAATATCCCGTTTTTTCAATAATCTTGTAAATGGGTCAGGATGTTGTCCCGACTCATCACATTTACCTTAAATCTATTGGACTAATTAATTTATATATTGCGAGCCTAAATAATTAGCTTCACATTTAATTGCATGCTTTCTCCATTATTATTATGATATTGCCTTTCAATCAATTACATTTCCAACTCTTAGATCAAATCGTGGGTCCAAAAAAAAGTAGTTTTGCCTTCAATATTATTTATATTATTGTTCCATAAAGGTGAAATCGCTCACCCCGGACGCCCCTCACTTCCCTGTCCGACGGGATTGTGAGAGGAGGTAAATCATGGTGACTCAACCGGCAACAGAGGCTGGGGCCAGTACTCACTGCGCACAAGGAGCCCCCTCATTTTTTGAGAGATTGCTCCCACACTGCCGCTGGTGAGGTTCGATCCTTGGTCACTTGTTCCAACTTCCCCCTGTAAGACCGGTTGAGCTGCCCATGCGGACTCATTCCTCACCGACGCCGGTGCCGCATGGTACGAGCCGCGAGGACCCATTATATTATTGAATGTAACATCTTCAAGCACATTATTGATTTAATTTGTCACAACATTATCTCATGTTCTTTCCACAATATTTCGCAGTGTTATTAGACAGAATAATATATGACAAAGTTGACTTTCATATTATTTGAATAATGATTAGAATAAACGAGAGCAATTATAATGTCTTATTCATGTTCTCTTCTAGTAATTAATACATATCAACGTTGATGGATCTTAGGAAGTTGAAGATGAATACATATATTTAATTTGATACAACATTATCTCATGTAATTATATTGAGACGGGTTGGTTCGTACTAATTAATGTCGGAGCTCTAATTAAATATATTGATCTAGAGTTTGTCATAAATCATAGTACAATATAAAATTTGTGCGTCTTATTAATGGGTATAAACATTCAATGAAAGTTAGTTTACTCTCTATTTTCTAATCTCGATTTTTTTTTTTTTGGCTCTAGTTGGATGCTTTATAAGCTATAACCTCTTTAGATTTAAAGTTATCATTGTTTGGATTTTGATTCAAAATTAGTATCTTTTAACATAATATATGTTATATAATTTATTTTATTGATATATTAATATATTATAATATTTGTGTCTATTCTGTATCATGTCTTGTAAATTTTGTAAATTCGTATCGCCGTGTCGGAGTCTTGTCGAGTCCGTGTCAGTGTCGGTTCAACATAGATTTCCATTTAAAATGATTATTTCCAAAGATCAAATAGATGTTATATTTAATTAATTTGAAATTTGAAATTTAATGTTGTTTATGTTGAATCATTAAAAAGTACGTGTTCATTGTATCTGTAGCTAGATCTAGAGCTGGTCTAAGGAAAATAGAACATGAAGTGCATTGATAATTGGCTTAATAATTTAATCTAATCTTTTTGTTGGGTTTCCTTAATTGGGCTAAAATTGATTAACCAAATATAAAATTAGTAGATTTGCAAGCTCAACATGTGTTTTATTTGATTGAAACTTGTTCGATTTTAATAAACTTGAAAATGAAATAAAGTTAACATCATTTTCAATTCATTAAGAAACTTCAATTAAATTCAACGCAAATACCCCATTTTTTTAATAATTTTGTAAATGGGTCAGGATGTTGTCCCGACTCATCATATTTACCTTAGGGTGTGTGTGGATGGGTTTTGGCTCGGTCTCGCGGGTCTCGCGAGACCGAGCCAAAACCCTTCCAAATGAGTTTTCGCCAAACCCATAAAACCATAAAAAACCTTTTCAGAAACTCACACTCAAACTCTTCAAACCTATAAAACATTGATTTGACACCTATCACCTACTTTTTCTCTCAAATCTCACTAAAAAAGACATTGATTTAACACATATCACCTACTTTTTCTAATAAACCCCAACATCCAAACCCAATCCAAGTGGGGTTTCAACTTATTCAAACCACAAAACTCAAGAATCAAAACCCATCCAAATGAAGTCTCAAAGGTTTTATCGAAACCACCCAAACCAATGTTTTTAATCCGAGACCTGCGAAACCGAGCCAAAACCCATCCAAATAGACCCTTAATCTATTGGACTAATTAATTTATATATTGTGAGCCTAAATAATTAGCTTTATATATAATTGCATGCTTTCTCCATTATCATTGTGATATTGCCTTGTAATCAATTACATTTCCAACTCTTAGTAGTTTTAATTAGATCAAATCATGGGACCAAAAAAAGTAGTTTTGCCTTCAATATTATTTAAATTATTGTATGTAACATCTTCAAGCACATTATTGATTTAATTTGTTACAAAATTATCTCATGTTCTTTCCACAATATTTCGCAAATTGTTATTAGACAGAATAATATATGACAAAGTTGACTTTCATATTATTTTAATAATGATTAGAATACCAGAGCAATTTATAATGTCTTATTCATGTTCTATTCTTTTAATTAATACATATCAACGTTAATCCTAGGGAGTTGAACATGCATCATGAATATATATATTTAAGGGTAAATACCACTTTTGGTCCTTCTTATCATTAACTTTTTACAGAGTGGTCCCTTTTATATTTTTTTTCCCACTCTAGTCCCTACTATGAATTATTTGTTTCACTTTAGTCCCTACTATGAATTATGTGTTTCACTTTAGTCCTTATCAGGTGGTTCCGATAACACGTGACATGCATATGAATATTTTTAGGGCATTTTCGTCCGTTCACTATTGAGACTATTTGAGATATTATTTAATTGGTGAGCAATTTTGGTGTTTGAAAAAGATTTTAGGAAAAAACTTTAGTTTGGAACGAAATGTACGATTAAGTTCGATTGGAATGAAAGCCTAGTTTGGAAATTTAGTTTTTTTTTTAAATAATTAGAAAGACGAAAATATCCATGTTAGTTTACTTGAAATGACAAAATTGCCCTCATGAGCATATCACATGTTATCGGAATCGCCTTGGACCACTTGAAAAGGACTAACGTGAAACAAATAATTCATAGTAGGGACTAAGGTGGGAAAAAAAATATAAGAGGGACCACTCTGTAAAAAGTTAATGATAAGAGGGACCAAAAATGGTGTTTACCCTATATTTAATTTGTTACAACCTTATCTCATGTAGTTTATATTGAGACGGGTGGCTTCGTACTAATTAACGTTGGTGTTCGATCTAATTAAATATATTTGATCTAGAGTTTGTCATAAATCATAGTACAATATAAAAATGTGTACATCTTATATATTAATGGGTAACGTCCCAATCTTTAGCTGCCAATTGAATTAATTTAAAGCTATGGGAATCAGTAATTTTCAATATTTTATTTCTTTCATATTTGGTGTCCAATATTATCATCTCTTGAAGTTTGAGAACAATCTTACGTGGTAGAAGCGGGTTAACAGCGGGAATTAATTATATTTGAGACTGAAAATATTTAATTAAGTTTTGTAAAACTAAAATTAAGTAAAACACCTCCCACTAATATTAAAAAGAAAATATTGAACTTAATATATGGTGCCTTAGCAAACAAAAAATATGGATTGGGAGCAGGGGCGGATCCAGGAATTTGGTGTAGTGGGGGCTAAAATTCTATAATAAATTTAATAATACAAATATAAAAAAAGAACCAGTCAAACTTAAAAAATATATTTCATTAACGAGAAAATATACGAGGAGATATAAAAAAGACGAGATGAAATTTGACAAAAATAACGTCCATTAGTTATTTTATTTACTTATAATACCCCGTTATGACTTCAAAAGAATTCGAGACTTTTCAAAATATTTCAGAAACACTAAGGAAAATTGTAAAAAAATTTACTAAATTTAGAAAAATAACAGAGTTAAGGCAACAAATAGTTTCGAAATTATATCTTGTTTTCGTTTCGCTTGATTCAAAAGCGAAAACTTTTCAATGTTTTTGACAGAAAAGAAGAAAATTTTGATTCATGCTCAAAACATCTATGTATCTTAATTATAATTTTAAATGAAATCAATTACATACACCATTGACCGCGCCAATTTTTTATTTCTAAAATTGGTCCATAATAGCCAGAGTGTAGCAAGAACAATATTCTAATTTACTTTTTTTTGGGTGGGGGGCATGAAATTTGTGTAGTAATAAATAAATAATAAATAAGAAGAAGAAACCGTATTATACAAAAATTTGATTGTTCTAGAGAAAGAAATAATATTATTATTAAGAAAGAATTAAAATTAAAGAGCAATTATTCAGAAAAAAAGAAATTTAAAGAACAATTTTAAAGAATGAAAAGAAATAAAAAAAGTCCAATTATTGAGAAAGAAAAATAAATTAAAAGAACAGTTGTTATTAAATTAAAAGAATAATTGTTAGAAAGAAAAAATACTAAAAAATTACAAGAAATTTAGTTGCACATGATTCAAACTCTACACAATATAAGTAATCTTGTAAAAGGAAGAAGAAGATCTTGGGATTCGA
Organism: Penstemon barbatus; assembly: GCA_003313485.2. NCBI lineage: Eukaryota > Viridiplantae > Streptophyta > Magnoliopsida > Lamiales > Plantaginaceae > Penstemon > Penstemon barbatus. The sequence goes on along the minus strand of CM064878.1, from coordinate 20,965,415 downwards.
ACACTGAGCCAAGCAAATAAATTTGCAAAACTTAGCTACTGAGCTAAATTGTTATTTTTTTTTTTTTTTTGATAAGTAGCTAAATTGTTATTCATGTTAGAATAACTAATAGTATAAATTTATAGTGAATCTGAGTAGGGGCTATAGACCCCACTAGCCCTAGTGTGGGTCCGCCCCTAATTGGGAGTTATTGCACGAGATCATACCGGGGCTTATATTGGGTTGAGTTGTACTTTTATTGAGGGTAGTTTTCACCCGGAAGGCGATTGTAAGACCGTACGTGATTGATAGAAATAATTAGGAATCGTCATCTTTCCTTGGAAGCTTTGGAGCTCTAATCGACAACGTACGAGAAAAGATTGTCTAATCACTTTTGAGTATATTGAAATATGTTATATTCGAAGACAAGATAATTAGTTAAGACGTACTATTTTGAGTAGTATAAATGTTACAAATGATCTTCCTCTTTCCACTCTGTATATTATAAACATTAATACATTATCAATATGATTGCCTTTATTCTAATTTTTTTTAAATATTTAATTACCATCTTTTTTATTTATTTTTTACACTTAAATTTTATGTTTAAACTAGAATGCCTCTATATAATATTAAATAAAAATGAAAATAAAGTTATCATTACAATTTACAACCCACCCTTTAGTGATTTCATGAGAGGGGATAATCTGCAACTTTTTTTTTTACAAGGGGTAGATTGTCAATAAATTAAGAATATTTTAGGAAAGTACACTGCTTAAAATAATGGGATATAAGTTGGATTAAAATTATTGTTATTCAAATATTAAACATAAAAATAAAGTCTCGATTGCATTATTACGCGAGAGAATGACACCGTGCATGTTAATGAGACGAATTGGTTATAAGGGGTAACCTGCAACTTTTTTCTTTTCTTTAACGGAGACTTAGATTGCTCCACACTACTTGAAACAACGAAAATTCCCACCCAAAATTCCCACCGACAGATTTCCAATCGAAATATTTGGTGGCCATTAGTCTATCTTTAGGACTAAATCTAACCCAATAAAAACAAAACATGTAACATTTGATTTTTCTTTTTTTTGGGAGATTCAAAAGCTTGAGATCGACGTCATATTTTAGTAATTAATTAAGTGCTGCTAATTACATATGAATTATATATGAGTTGACCATTATGCTTTTAGAAAAGAACTTGTGGGCTATATAGGGACAAATATTTCCGATGGTTTTCTCTAATAAAAATTTTGGAATTTCAATAATAAGGTAAGTGATGATGAGGCTTAGTTTAATGGTGAATTTCAGACCCCGATACTCTAATGGTTGGAGTTTAACCGATTCCGTCAAAAATGTGAATTATTTTATAATATTAGACTTATTAATAAATATTTTTTTGTATTTGTTGGTTGAATATTTTTTTGTTTTGCTAATTAATAATCGAACAAATTCAAACACTTTTGGGGAACGGACTTTATTTAATTTAAAGAGTTTAGTGTGAAAATTAAAGGGATTTTTGCACGTTACCCTCCAAAAGAGTTTTATTTTCGCACTTTTTCCCCTATAATTAAAAAAATATGACATTACTCCTAAGTGCTAAGTGAGTGCACTTTGTCCCCTGATCAATAATTTGTTTGATTTCAAAGGGCAAAAATATAAATTTGGAGTTTAATGCAATAATTTTAATCTTTTGGGGGGCTAAGTGCACAAAATATTATTATTTTAGTTATTAAAATATTAACATTTCAAAGCACATTTTAATAGAATTCCTTACCTTGATAATCACATCGTAATTTAATTTTAGTCTTATAACATATTTTTTATTTTAATTGTTTACTTTCAAATTTCTTTGATTTGATTAAAAATATTTTTAGTATAGAGATGATTTATTTGTAAATAAATAAATAGCTCTTAGGACTTAGGATAACATTCGACTGCAACATTTTTTCCCCTGTATTATACATTTTATCCTATGTATTATGATAAATAATTTTAAAAAAAATGAGTCTTCAGCAACGCCATGATTCCAACAGAAATAAAAACTGTTACAATTAGTAACGAACTTATAACAAAATACCAACAGAAACAATTTTCATCAATAGTAGCGACAAATTACTAACAAAATATCTAGAAAAATATTTTCCATAGTTATTTTGTTGTTAAGTTGTAGGAAAAATTGATCCATAGCGACGGAATCATTCCATTGGAATATAATTCATCACTAACTCCGGAGTATAATAAAATCTTTCCCCATGTAACATACTTGGTTATTTAATAAAATTTCTCCCCTCCCCAAATCAGATCCCCCAATTCTCTATACGTATTGTTTTCTCTGTATTATAGTATTTCTCTTTACGGTTATTATCATTATTGTTCATCATTCTCTTCACATATAATCACTAACATAAGAGCTATATTAAATGTTTTTACAACAATACGGACTAAAATATTTCTATGTAAATTTTATTTTGAAAAATTTTAGTCACTTACATATTTGTAACTAAACAATGACGGAAACGATGTTCTATCAATAATAACGACAAATTACCAACTAAATATCTACACAAAAATGTGTGAATCAAATATTATTTTTCGTAAACCACAATTTATTTCTATAACCAGTTTTAAAATGCAAGACATGCAAACAGACCCTTAACTTTTTCTCGTGTAATTTATTCTTTCAATCATTGTACGGTTTAGCTTTTTTTGACAGAGTCTAAATATGCCTGATTTGTTAGTTATGTGTGATACACAAGCAGTAGGACAATCATAATAAGACTAAATTCCGAAACATGAAAAGCATGTTTTTAGGATTAGATCATCTATTCAATTCTATCATTTAAAAATAGTTATCTATATTTATATTTTAAATTATTGTGAAAAAAATATGTATATTTTAATTTATCCTGAAAAGAAATATTTACAATTTAATTGATATATAGTATTCATTTAGCTCTTTTGCTACTCACTCCAATCAATTTATATATTTTTAGCATAACTATTAAATTAATTTTTTGAAAGTAATAATTAACATATTGTTAAGTTGTATTAATGGCTTGGCAACCACTTTTATCATATTTTACCTAAAAATCAAGACTACCTTTTTTCTTTCTTCAAATTGGCTTGCCGAATGTGAATTTGACTAGCCAAACTCAACATGTTAAGTTTTGCTTTTTATTGTTCCAAAATAAAAAGCAAAACTTAACATGTTAAGTTTTGCTTTTTAAAAAGGGACGGTACGTGTATTCTATGTAAAGTTGTAAACCAAACAAACAATTATTTTCTTTACGAAAGAAAGTTATCCTATAAGTTTATCTCTTAATCTTTCGAAAAATTATTTGAATATAAAAAAGTCGCTTATCTCTTAAAAAAATTAATATAATTTGACATAAATTAACTTATCCTTTACACAACTTGCCATAAAGTAGCATATATCCATAATTTCTAAAAAGATTATCTACAATTTTCTAAAAAAATAAACTTGCTATTCATATTATCTTTAACAATCAAACAAACAACATTAATTTTTTAATACAGATGTATTTCTACAATTCTCAAAATTAAAATATAAAATGACTGTCTGAAATTATTTTTTACAAATTGGATGTTTTATACATGATTTCTTAAAGTATAAGGAGATTTGACGTAATAAAAATTTCACAGGATAATTATTAGAATTCACCACATGGATTGGGCTAAGTCCACTTACTTGACTTGGGCCTAACTCAACCTCAAAAGCTAGCTTGTAAGGTGAGGATTGTCCAATGCCTTATAAGGTGGACTTAACTATTGTTTTCAACCAATGTGGGACAATTAGTCTCAATACTCCCCCTTCACGTGTAGGCGAGCTGAATGTGTGGATGAAACAAGCCAAACACGTGACATATTAAAGCCCAATATTTGCGAATTATTAACATGTGGATAAGAGTCCAACAAGCGGATTTGACAAAACCGTGTGGATCCCAACACGCGGATTTTCCAAACCGTGTGGGTGAAGAATAAATCCCATCATGTGCGCAAGGAAGAGCCCATTACGGAAGGAGGTGGTCCACTTCAACCTGGGGCTCTAATACCATATTAGAATTCACCACATGGATTGAGCTAAGTCCACTTACTTAACTTGGGCCTAACTCAACCTCAAAAGCTAGCTTGTAAGGTGAAGATTGTCCAATGTCTTATAAGGTGGAATTAACTATTGTTTTCAACCAATGTTGGACAATTTGTCTCAATAATTTTGCAGGTTTACCTAACATAGTAGAGTATTTTGCATTAGCCCAAAAAATGAACAAACAAGCCTAAAATTTGGCAAGTTATCTATAGATAACCAGCCTGGAGCTGGGGATTTTGGGTTGGCAACTTGGCATACCAAAATTTGACTTTTTGATAGCCATTTATTTCCTTGCTAGCTCTTAGGAACAATAGCTATCATCGGATACGCGTACAGTAAAAGAAAATATGTCTTTCAATGAGAAAATATTGAATGTAAGTAATAATCTCAATTTACATAAATTAATAATTTGTGATATTATTTTAGTCCTAATAATTAGGAATTTTAATTGAGTCGGGTTTATTCGAAGTTTGATAGTTCGGCTCAATTAAAATTTATCAAACCTGATTAATTATGAATTAGACTGAATTTGAGTCATTAAAGTAACTCCGATCGATTTATGAGTTAAGTTTGTGCATGATAAGGCTCGACCTAAATAAAATCTGAATATATAATTGTTTTAAAATATTATTTAATGTTTAAGTATATATCCATGAAGTCCAAATAATAATGATTTTTCAAACCTAATGTAACCGACAATTGGCCGGCTGTTTCAATTAATGTTATAACTCTAAGTACGTCATCAGAAAAAGAAAGACTACCCTACAAGAAAATTACACCATATATCTGGATGAGCAACCCTATTTCATATATTCTAATATTTGTTATATTGACAATTAGAACTAAGACATTATTAGATCTGAGAGTGACAATTCTTACTAGCTAGATCATCAATAATCACTATCACCAGTTGTTATTTATAATGACAACAAAGATGATTCTTCTTGATCATTTAAAAATATATAGTGTCAATATTAAAAATTTTGAACACATAATAGATATTTTTTATATTGACACTTAATGTTTAGACCTGAACAGCGTTAAGGTAATTACATCAAGCGTTAAGGTAATTACATCAAACCTGAGGGGGTGCTTTGAGAAATTTTAAAAAGTTAATATTTTCATTGGTATTTCTTGAATATATGTTTTCTTGAAGACATCAACACGTGTCATCATAAATTAACACGGTAAGATAATAAATGTAATGAGTCCATATACGGGGTAGTTTTAGTAATTTCTCAAACTTAAAGGGTGGTTAATATAATTATTACACATTGATATTATTGAGTTAATTAACATGATGCATTGTTAATTATTTTGTTTAGATTTTATTTTTACAAATATTTTTAGCACTGTAAAAAGAATATTCAAGTTGTAATTCTCACAAACACGAAAACTTTGATGATCCAAATTCTTTGTAACTTATTTTAATGTAAATTAAATTAAATTGTAAAGTTTGTGCGTAGCACGAGAATAGGCTAGTTTAAAAATATATAGTGTCAATATTAAAAAATTGAACACATAATAGATATTTTTTATATTGACACTTAATGTTTAGAACTGAACAGGTAATACATAATACTATTAATTTTCCAATTATTATTAAAAAAAAAATTCCAATTTGACCTCTACATCAGACCTTTTGTATCAAATTAATTGAAAAAATTGCATATTTGGTTCCATACAACATGGCATTTTGCAATATTCGTATCATTGGAATACGCAGATGTACATTTAGTAACACAATATAAATATTGCTTGCTATGATCATATATACCACCGGTCAAATAATTGGACGCAAACGGACAAACTTGGCCACGTGCGATTTCATCTTTTAGAAGAAAAATTATTATGTTATAACGTGAGCAAAACATTTTCATTTTCCCTCTAAATATGCATTTACGTATCACGTGGTACCAAGATTGCATAATGGTCTATTATATGTTGCGAAATATGTAATTTTCCCCAAATTAATTTGTCTACCTTTATCTTCCTATATATAATTGCAATGATTATTCATATATATATATATATATATATATATATATATATATATATATATATATATATATATATATATATATATATATATAATTTTAATATTGTTCTCGATGTCAATAAAAAGCATCTTCCTCCATCATCTTCCATGTGGGAAGCATAAAATGTAAAATATTTGGTTGAGGCACATAACCACTTATAATTCGTATAAATTAAAAATTCATTCAGATGGTATCTATGAATAGATTCGGGTTAAATTTTGACTGGCACTTGATTTTTAAGGTTTATTTATATTATAATATTACGATTTTTAAAATAATTAATCTTACATTGTGATGAAACTTGAATTGAAGTCATATTCCACTTCTCATCCGTCCAACTGTACTTTCATATCTTAATTTAAGTCATCTTTCTTATTGAAAAATAATTTTGAAACAATAATTATTGCCTTTGGTCCGCTGAGTACAAACAAGAAATATATTTATTAATAAGGAGTGGTTGAAAACTAACTGAGAAAAATATTTAGCATTAAATAATTTTTCAATTTGTAATACATCATAAGAGTCTTCTTTTGCGTTGAAATGACAAGGAAAGAAAAACAATAATAAAATACATGCATTCATATTACCTTATTATACATTATAAACAATAAATTTGTCGTCCTCCGAGTTTGACTAGTTCTTGCTAAGATTTTTTGTCTTTTTAATAAGTTCTTTCTAAGATTATTTATTATGTAGTTTTTATTTGAAATTTTCCTTGATTCTAATGAAAGTAATAATATTTTAAATTTTTCTCTATGTATAATATTATTTTACCATATAGAATTTCCTAATGCTATTTTTCTTGTAAGTAATCTAAGTCGACCTGATTTCTTAGAGATTTGAATATGATAATAAAGAAACATATTATATATACAAATATTCCTTAATATTAATAACATTTAATTTTTACTGCCAATTTAACAAGATATACTTTAAAATTTCATTATAATTTCATATTTTACGCATATTAGATAATGCAACTATAAATATTTCGAAAATGCGATACAAATAGGCCCAATGGATTTGTGAGATATTTCAGAAACTTTTTTTTTTTTTTTTTTGTGATAATTCAATATTTCATATTTTGAGAAACCCGAAGGTAATAACATTAATCAGACGAGTCGGAGTTTACAATATCAAAGATAAAATTAGGGAGAACAATTCCAAAAGAATTCGAATTTAATTCAATATTTCAGAAACTCACAAAATAGGATTTTTTCCAAGAAGTCCCTACTTTGTCACTAAATCCGGCCCCTACCCTCTGCCATTCTTCGCTTTATCGAAAAAGTTTGGCTATGTGCTCTGTAATTTATGCTCCTACGGCTAGCTGGACCTCCTTTCGTATTTTCTTGTCTATCTAATCTCACTTGAAAAAGGAAGATCTCACTTGGATATTTATATTTAATATGTAATTTTAACGGACTTGCCGTGTGAAAAATTTTTTTAAAAAAAAGGGTGTTTTTATAACATTTAATTTGTAGATTTGTGAAATAATTGCAAAGTCGAATTAATTTATACCATGTCGAGATATACACCTTTATAATATTAAATATGTTATTAAAACTACTTAACAATGGTGTATTTATAGGAAATTTTTTGTCCAAGTCTGACTTTATCAAACTCATCCAACCATCAAGCAAGTGTATTGCACCTGCTTTGTGATTGGTCACTCTTCTGGGAGTTATATCCAATCCCAAAGCAAGTGTATTACACTTGCCATGTAGTTGTTTTAGGTTCGATCAAACCCGATCTGGGTAAGAATTTCCCGTATTTATAACATTTCCAAGATTCTACGAAATAATTTCAAATAAATGTATTTAATTATTAAACCGGATTTTAAGTATTTTTATATTTTATAATTAGTTAGAATATTTTTCATTACCAATTTCATTCATCGCATACATACATCCTCCGTTTCAAATTAACTGACACATTTATAAAATTTTCATGTTTAACTTACTTATCAAATTAATTCTTAATGCAACTTTTTTCTAATTTTGCCCTTTAATTTCTTACTCCAATATCTACACAATAAATTAGTTCCACAAAGATCAATGAACTAATTTTGCCCTTTCTTACTCCAATATTTTTTGACATTTTATCTAACAAAAGTAATTAATTATTGAATTTTTGAATTTTTGTGAAAATGCTAAATATGCCAGTTACTTTTAAACAGATGAGTAATATATACACCAACAAATTTACTCATTTCTTCAATCACAAATCAAACAAACTAATTAACTAACTAATGATTTTGACATAAATTTTTACACATAATTAACTAACTTCATACAATCTAAACACTTATAAAAACAACTTAATAAACTTATATTATTTCTCTAATCATTGCCCCAAAATTTTAAACAAACAATATTAAGCAATATTTTATTTCTCAAATCACTTTCCCAAAATTTAAACAAACAACATTATGCAAGACAAACTTATTTCACAAAACATCTACTACATTTTCTAACTACGCTCTCAATTCTCAAATAACAAACAAACAAGTCCTATCTAATGAATGCAAATGTAGTAGTTAATATAATCTAATGAAATCTATAAAACTTTAATTTCACACCTGACACCTAATTTTTTTTCCCCAACATCTACTAAAATTTCAGCTTTTTCAAAACCATAAAACTCAACATATAAAATACAACCAAATGAGGTTTTAAAGTATTCACCAAAATCACCCAATTTTTTTTTTTTAAATTGAGTCAAAATCCTTCCAAATAGGACCTAAATACATATGAAGTACGAGTAATTTGATATATTTATTTATTTATTTATGTAACGTTCCGGAAAAGTCTTGAGCATTAATTTTAATTTTTCTATATATCATCATATCGGGCATACTAGAGGTTTGAATACTCTACTGACAAACTTGCTAGCACAGACATTTATTTCTTCATCCCCAATCACTTACACTTCGTAATGTAATGGCTTGTAATGTAATGGCCACTAGTTATATTCCTATTTAGTGTTATTTCAACTTTTCCCACTAGCTAGTTACATCGCACCCAACCTTTATGTGATTTTCCTATAATGGGATTGGATAGTTTTTTATAGTACGCGGAACGAATATATATCTAGGTCGATCAGTCCGTTAGAGATTTAAATTTGATGATTACAAAAAAAAAAAAAAAAAAAATCCCCTTTTATTTATTCCTACAAATACAAATATTGTAATTTTTTTTCTAAATAATATTAATAAATTTTATCATTGATTTAACAAGACATGCTTTTATATTTCAATTTATAAACTCCCCTTTTTTCATATTTTTATTTACTAACATGATTAAATTTAATAGATTAATATTAATATTACTAGTCTACAACGTGATCTGTTAAATTTCTATCTTTGAGCAAAATATGAAGAAAATTTGAACATTTGAGCAAAAATGTAACAATAGCAAAATGGTAGTAGAACAGAATAGTGATGAGAATTTTCAAAATTCAGTTTTTCATTGGATCCAAAAATAAAAAATCAATATTTGGTCGAATTTAAACAAGATTTGATAGGTTTGGAGAATTTAGGATCCGGCATGATTGAATCCAACAAGATTCAAGATGTAGCCAGATCTGGATCAAGTTTAATTCAACCTGAATCCAACCGTTATCAATCTTAAGGTGGTGTTTTCAAAAACTTAAAATAAGTATTTTTCAGTTTTTAAGAAAAAATAAGCACTTAGATAGTGTTTTCAAATTGAAATTCTACTTTTACTTCTCTTAAAAAAAGCTAAAAAGTACAATTAAGCTGAAGTTGATGGGGAGGTGCTTTTAGCTTCTACTTTGACACTTTGAGAGAAAAAAGTGGACAAAAGTGATTTTTTTGCAAACATCCAAAAGTGTTTTTTTTGGACTTCTTGACATAATTTGCAAACACCACCTACTTTTACTTCTCTACGACTTTTAGCTTTTTTTTTAGATTATAATAATTAAGCACAATTACAATTTTTTGCAAACACCACCTTAGATGAAATCCAGTAAAGAGATGGGCCTCTTTGAGTGAGAGGTAAGCATTAGATTGGGCTTAATGGCCTTATGGATGGGAGATAATGACTTTTGACCAGTTAAAAAGGATCAACAGCAGGCTTTCTGAATTTTGGGCTTTGGTAAGGTGTGGACTGAAATGAACTTTCTTTGGTATTATGAGAGGTGGATACGGACTTGAGATTGAAAAAAATATTTTGCTAGATGTATCTAATCTAACAAAAACATTTTGAAGTTTCAGTTTGAATTTGTTTTTATCTAGTTTGATATTGTATTTAAACTTGACTTGACTTCTCAATGAACCAAACTCGGAACCTGAGTTGAGATCGAGTACAACGATATTTATTTCTCCCTCCGTCCCATTAATCTTTATTTCTTGGTACCGTTGACCAGTCAACTTGACTAAATTTTAAAAAATTATCATAAATAATTTAATTAATATATTTAACTAATAATTTGAAATTATCATATAACACTATGTATATTAATATTTAAAAAGTTTAATACATCAACAATGTTAATAATTAAGATGATAAGTCACTTAAAAGATTGAAAAGTTTGACCGGGTACTGTAGCTAATGGAGTAAAAATAATGGGACAGAGGGAGTATATAAATTTTGTTACTAGTGAAGCTCAAAATGAAAATTTAAATTTAAGCAAATTTAAGCCCTTACATATATTTGATTTTCTTTTTATAGCATATGGAATATAACCTATTATTGCAAGAAAAGAAAAGTTCAGCAAATTTAAATATACATACATATACACACTAACTAAAGGTAGAAATATATAGGGCTGTCAATGGGGCGGATTTCAATCCGGATCCTATCCGAATCCGGTCCGATTTATTAGGATAATTGTCCGATTAGTGATCCGATGGACCTGATCCGATTAAGAAGATTCGTAATCCGAATTATATGGAGCGAATATGGATCTAGGCTGGTCCGATCCGTTACATATCCATATCCGATATATATTACTATATGTTGTTTATATATTATGTATTTAAATAAAAATAAAAATAAACTATCTATGTTCCACTAAAATCTTTTACTATATTAAAAATAATTTTAAAAAAAAATGCATGAGAGATGTTGGTGGACTGACCAGATAACTAATTGGGTCTACAACATATTAATTTATACTATTTAATAAGAAAAATCAAACCATAACCATTCATCCTTCAATTTTTATCTTCTCTTTCATTTCTCAATATTGAGTTTTCTTCTTCTTTGTCCCAGTTTATATCCTTTTTACTTATATTTTTGTTTATTCTTTTGTTCTAATTTTTATCATTTATATTTGTCCATCATATTCCATCTTCTACAATTTATTGGCAATAGTTTCGATGAAGTAAGTAAAATTTTACATTTTTAATTCATGATGGTGGAATCTGCAAGTGATTTGGAGGAAAACGGAAAAAAAAAGTTAGCTTGCTAAATGGATCCGAATAATTTATCTGGATCCGGGATATCCGCCGGATACGGATCCGGTTGCTAATATTCCAGATCCGAGTCCGGATAGAAGAAATGGAAATCGGACTCGGATCCGGATCTGCCCTGATCCGGTCCGAGTCCGACCCATTGACAGCCCTGGCAATATACATATATTAACTATGGTTTGTTTAGCAGCTCTTACAAGACCTTTTAATTGCTTTGTTCCATATGCTCCAACTCTTACCATCAACACTAATTTGTTGGCTCTAGAATTCATGAATTATTAGAACTCTAAAAGCAAACCAAGTTATGCAGTTAATTTATGTCCTAAATTTGCTGATTTTTTTTTTTTTACATTGTTTAATAGTGTTAGAGTTGCCACAAACTTTCACACTTCTCATTGTCAAATCAATAAAGTTTATAAGAGACAACATTTTGGCTTATATGGTTCTAGTTTGGTCCAATTTGATCTCAATCAAATTGGGTCAAACCTTATTTGGTGATGGGTTTCAGTGAATTTCGGTCCAAACCAGGGTTACAGCAAAAACCCAAACTCTCAAAACCATCCCAAATTTTAACCCTTTTAATATGTCAACATGTAATAATGACAAATAGACACAACATGGGAGATAATTTAGTTTTTATATACCAACTTTATATAATTTATATTTTAACAATATCAATTACATTACAAGTTTTTTTTTTTTTTTTTTTTTCTAAATAATTACATAACAAGTTTTTGCATTATTTATTTTTTTCATATTATTTGATTTTTGCATTGTCAATTTTTGTATGTAATAATTGTTATTAAAATATCCAGTTGCAGTTTTAAATGATATATTCGATTATATTAGATGGTAAAAATAATGTTCATTTTAATATATTTTATGTATTACAACATAAAAATATGTATTAATTATCTCATTAAATATATCATTTTCGCATTCAAACAATTGTTATCAAAATATTTTGTTGTATTTTTCCGTATTATAATCGGTTATATGTTGGCTAAAAAATGGTGTCATGTCAGATATTATATATATCTTATAATTTACAAGATGATAAAATTATTAATAATTTTATTTAAATAAATAAGTATTCAAGTATTTATCATATCACAATCATATCTAAATAAATACTACAACTAATTCTCAATAATTACAATATAATAACACATCATCTCAATCATTATAAAATAAAATACTATTATATTTCAAACCCTATAAAGTTATTGCACCTACTACCTTTTTTTCTTCTCCTCCAAACCACCATCCAAATCAAATCTCAAATTTTAAAATTCACTAGCTATTATTTAATAATATTTTACAATCTCAATATTCCATTGAAACCATTACTCAAATCGAGTTTCAAAGGTTTCACCCAAACCTTCAAACCACTCTTCCAATCTAAACCGAGACCAAACACAACCAAACTACTTCCATATTAACCAGAAGAGGCTTAGTCACAGACTAAGCTGAGGCACCAAGACCATAGAGGTCTTGGATTCGAGTCCACCAGAATTGTGAGTTTTTTCTAATTTATTCTAGTCTTGTTAGTGACTATTATTTATGTTTACATTCACAGGTAGGTGAAGTATGGGAATAATATTCAAAACTATCGTAAAATCACATCTCTTTATTTTTGAGAAAGTAGTTTCAGAAAATTGTGAGAATTTTTTTAAGATGAGACTATTTGTTAGAATTGAGAGCTTTATAAGATAGATTTTTTTTTTCTAAAAAGAAAAATGATGTTTGTTTGGCCTTTCAGAACGAGACAAACTTGCCCTCTAGCCGTACTTCTTCAAATTACATTTACTACTCATATTTGCCATTGAGGTCAATACTATCACATTAAAACTCAAATTCACACTTTTATATAAATAAATAATGAATAACTATATATAAATATAATACAGTGTACATATATATATTTTTTTTTTTTTTTTTTTTGGGGGGAAAGAGTTATGTTCTGATAGGAAAGAAAAGATTGTTCAATGTCGCCAATCTATAAAAGATTTTATAAGAGAAGGGAAAATTAGTACCTACCCCGGTGGATTTAATTCATTTTGTTTGCATCTTTCTCAATGGAAGCTTTTAGGTCTAGTAAAGATCTAATCATAGAAATTTTATCTCGGTTATAGGCGAGGTATCTGTCAAGGCTCAAATGTCTCCAAATATTTGAGAGGTATCATATACGATCCACTTTTTCTACGTATTCATCATAATCAACAATCCAAAAAATGTCTTAACCGGAGTATTCGCACAATTCTTGAATCGTCCAAATAATGATTAAAGAATCGTCAGAGAGCACTTACATTTTTGAAACATGAGGTTCTCTACATGAGCTGGAGAAAATAAATGAGCTGATGATCTGAACAAATCTAACCCTTTTAGCAGCTTAATTGGTAGGCATACGTAGTACCTTTGATCTAAGATTGTTGTTTCGGTTTAAAACCCGCATACTTTAACCTTTCTTACTGATTTAATTATCAAGTGCTATTAAGTACTTACATTTGAATTATGAAGCAGTGACATAATTAGCTGCTAAATGGACCACGGTTTATTTACGATTGGTTTGGTTGAATTTCGGCTATTGAAGAAGTACTTATATGTCAGTAAGTATTCTTAAAGATTCAAACTTTAACCTATATATTCCTAGGTGATGATTATTTCAGCTAAAAGGTACCGTACCGCACGTCTCAACCTATCAATCAAAATGGAATACCTAAGCCTTTCCAATTTCACAGCCAAATCTCCTCAACATAATCAAAAGCCACACATTGCTTCAAGGCGACAGGGAGGATTGGTTGGAGAAGAAAGAACAGGAGAATGGTAAAAAAATTATTAAGATAGCCTTATAAGGCTTTGCTCCCATGTCAGGTTGCTTAGGTTAATGATCTAGCCGTGTCGTTCACGAACCTAACTTGTAATCTTCTCGATTGGGTGCTAGCCTAAAACACAATGACACACCTATTATACCAAATACAGATATTTAAATTATCGAAATTTAATTTAAAGCTGCATTAGCTAATCCCACTTTCAGAATAAAATCATACTTGGTACAGTTGAGAATAATGAATCCCACATTATTGATTCCACTATTCAATTCACATGTTCTCCCAGATTATACCAAATTCAGATAACTTAAATTATTGAAACAGAGCAACAAAAGATTTGTAAATCCAATAAACAAGAACATGAAATAGTATTAAATTCCAAAAAAACTCACTACTCATTCAATTGTTGAAGCTCAGCTTTCAGCTGCTCAATCTTGAGCCCCATTGCTCTCTGTATTGCCGACCTCTCGTTCTCCGGTAGCTTCTTCAACAACTCTTGATACATTTCAAGAACCTCATTCACAGCTTCACGAGCACACTCAGCTTCCTCATTGAAATACACAGTTTCCTTAGAATCCATGGCCGACTCTATCTCCTCTCTAGCTTCTGCAAATTTGAGATTAATTGTATCCACTTCATTGTCAGTATCAACGCTGTATTTCCTAATATCTAGGGAATTCTTGAAATGGGTCGGTGAGTTTATGCTTGACGGGTTGGAAAAACGGTGGCTTTTTTGGGGGTTGTGATATTTGTTTGAGAGAATTGTGAGGGGTTTTGAGAAAATTGGGGATTTGGGTTTTGGAGATCTTCCAAAAGGGTGTTTGGTGAGGAATTTACAGAGGGAAATTGAAGAACGATTATGCATTTTTGTAGATTTTTTTCAAGTCTACAAAAATGAGGAAATGGGGAATGAAGAAATTTTTTGTTTGAAGCAAACCCTTAATTAACCAGGTATTCGCTTTTTTAGTTTTTGTATTTTTTGATAGATTCGGTATTTGTTTTACCATTGGGCTTTGGGCCCAAATTAATGGGTTTTTTTGTATGTAGTGCGTATTAGATCCGATTCATCCGACCCACACCAAAGTAGATAAGTAGCCTTAACTTAGGTCTTGTGGCCTGTGGGTCGATCGAAGTAAATTGATCAAAAGAAAAATAAGTAATGATTGATGTATTAATGTATTAATGTATTATTCATAATAAATAATAAAAAAAATTACTTTGTCAAGGTCAAAAAGTCAAAATTATATCGAAGTTTTAACTTGTTTGGATTTGTTCTTTAACGAACATTTTACTCCTACATTTTAAGAAAAATATAAATTTTGTGTTTGTTTTAGTATTCTAAAATTCGTATGAACTTAGCCTCGAAGCTTATGCCATAAAAACTAAACCAAATCCATGCACAAAAAACATTTTGATAATCATATATATAAACAAGTTGGCTCTTATAACCTTGTACTTCAAAAACAATAGGTAATGAAATTATTGAATCAAATATATCCCAAGTTTTCATCCTTAGTTATGTACCGAATCAACAAGTATCAGTTATTGCCGTCTTCTTCTTCAAATAGGTCCAGAAATATCTCCGAAAAAACCATCACTTGTACACTTCAGGTTTCAAGACACCAACATATGGCAAGTTTCGGTATAGCTCAGCAAAGTCGAGGCCATAACCCACAACAAACTCATCTGGACACTGCGAATATATACAAGGGATATAATTCAATACAATTTATAATCATGTCATCATATTTACATGACAAAGTCATCTAAAAATATTTGCAGCTAATTGATGTTTCGTGTTCAATAATTTCAAGAACCTCCAGAAACTCAAACTCTAACATATACACCATATACACTTAGCCTTACAGCTCATGCCAAATTTGCAATCGAAAAGTCTCCTGATAGAATAGATCAGCCAATCAAAAAGTGCAATCAATCAATCAAAAACTTATGTAAGATTACGCTTTTGCTCAAACTAACGAGATCACCTTTCATCTCCTTACATGGGGTGGAGGGGGGGGGGGGGGGGGGGGGGGGAGATTATGTAGGAGAGAGAGAGATCACCTCAAAGCCACAGTAATACTTTCCTTCACCGACTAGTTCAAAGTGAACCTTTCTCCTAGCTGGTTTGTCAAGAAGAGTGCATACGGATACGGAAGATGCGCCTTTAGACTTCATGTATTCTATTAGACAGTACAAAGTGTTTCCAGTGTCTACAATATCCTCAACCTAACAAGTTAAACAAACAAGAAACAAAATTTATTTCCTGTAACTTGCAATACTAGCAACAAGAAAAACATGACAATGGATCAAAATTTTCATAGTTTCCGTCGAAAACATCCAAAAGTTTACGTTTCTCAATCAAAGGGAACGAAAAACAATCTGTAATTCTGAAACTACATTTTTGACTTGATACTCTCTATTTTTCTTAATTTAGTAATTTTTTCACAATTTTTCCAACGTTTCCTTAACGTTTCCGAAATATTTCAATGTTTAGCTGAACATGCATTAGAAAAGCAAAGTTTGATCCATGAAGAACACTAAAAGCGGCTGCAATGGAAATTTATCTGATAAAGTAGCATAAATTGGTACAACACAATCACATAGCTTCTAAAGATTAAATTTTGCATAAGATTCCTCATTCAATACATTGGTCGAACACCTAGAGTGCAATCACAATCATAAAAAGAAAAGATATACCAAAATGACGTGCTTTCCTCGAACATCGATTTTCAAGTCGAAAGAAATTCTGGGTTGGCCATTGGATACAGTGCCTGACCCGTAAGACTCGACCCGGATGAAATCCACGGTAACTGGAAGATGGATTTTCCTCACAAGATCCGCTAAAAACAGAAATGCGCCGGTGGCGACACCTACAATGACTGGAGAAGCGGTTTCGGGTTTAAAGTGTCGGGTTATTTCAGAACCCAATTCAGTGACCCGTTCGGAAATCTGTTGTTCAGTCCATAGAATTTTCTCCATGTCACTGTTCAAATCCATTGAGAAAAGGGTTTTAGAATTTGGAAAGGCGGAATGAAAATTTGGGCATGCAATTGGCTAATTTTAAAAGTAATTTCGTACTTCATATTTTGTCAATTAATATGTGTGCAATGAAAAATGGGAAGTTTCTATTTTTGTAACCGATTCTAATTTATTGCAAGTCGAATCTACTCAAATAGGAAAATTCATACTAAGGTGTGACCGGTTTAGTGGAAAAGTCTAATTAGGGGTGTAAACGAGCCGAGCAGTATCGAATGTTCAAGCTTGAATTTTATCGAGCTTGAAATTTTGTGTTTGAACTTGGTTTGATTTCTTAACGAACCGAGCTCAAACGAGCTTTTATCGACGAGCTCGAGCCGAATATCGAGTAGTTTGGTATTTTATATGTGTTTTTTTTAATTCTTAGCTTATCGAGTCGAGCTCGAGCCGAGTTTCAAAAGTTATCCAGCGAGAAATCTTGTTCAAGCTTGTTTGATTTATTTGACGAACCGAGCTCAAACGACCTTTTATCGAACGAGCTCGAGCCGAGTATCGAGTAGCATTTTTTTTCAGCACTAAGTCTAATCACTACAAAGTAACGAATCTGAATTCTTATTGGAAGATATTCTCACTTAATGTATTTGACGAAAAAAAAAACAAAAATAGAAAAATTCGTCCTATATATCGCACAATGAAATGGGTGAACTATGAAGTGGATTATTTATGTCATAAATACATTATTACCTTTATATCTTGAAAGAAATTTGGAAATTGACATAAAAAATTCTTTGAAAATTACAAAATGTCATAATTAGAATTGTTTTTTCAGACAATAGTAGTTTTTTTAGGGGAAATTAGATTTTCATATTTCAACCAATTTAGAAATGAATAAAATTCGGTAAAACATCCAAAATAAGCGTCTCGTTTTCTTCTGATATGTCGAGCTTTAATTTAACTGAGTCGAATATCCTAGCCACTTTCTTGATGTTCTCAATAATGCCCCCATAATCTACTCTAGAGACATGATCACACTTTCGATTGTTGCAATTACAACACCTGAATTGCCTTCTACTGTAAGTTTCCTCCAATCTTAGCAAATTCACTTCCATCAACGCAGTCTTAGCTAAATAAATTTGCTGAAAGAAAATTTCAGAATTTCTTTTTTGGCCTCGAAAAATTGGAATTTCCGTAGGAGGATTTTAGGAACACTTTTTATGTAAAAATGTCCCTAAAAGTGACATAACTTGACAGATGGTAGCTACCCAGATGATAAACACGAATATTCCCGAAAAATTATAATTAGTGAAAAACCCACCTTACGCAATGTCCTAATAAATAGCTAACCAATATATTAAATTTATTGCATATAATATTAACATTTCTAATAACAAAGAATGAGCAAAAGACAATCGAGCTAATTTATGCAAGATAAAAAAGAACAGTCGGAGCTATGACAGAGGCTGCAAAACCAAAGTAAAAGATCTGCATGAAACAACAATTAAGGTTAGGTACTTGGAAAAGATCTGCATAATATCAGTTACATTAGACAATTCTTACAAGGAAACAACCTTAAAAGTAGCTAAGCATTCTTAATCCATGCATATACATACTAATAAGCAATTTACATACAAAAAGTTTAATATTCTATTTTTCATTACAGGTGATCGATATGGAGTTACGTAATAATACTCAGATCCACCTGCAGAATTCTTTATATAGTAGTATCATATATTATACGACAAAACACTGAAAATATATATTATACGGGGGAGACACGCAAAACGAGGTTCGGATCAAAGGAAGGTTAACACACAGCAGCTGCCACTTAATAGATACAAGCGCATTGGTTTTCTGTAACCTTAGCTTTCACGCCGGCTATGTCCTTCTCTCAAGCTCCTGCCTCTCCTGTACTCGATTTCTGCATCGGAATTTGATGAACCAAGTGCATATTTACGGCCAATTCTTGAAGAAGCCCCCATCTTTGAGTATATATCTTCTTCGTCATCACTCATAACGTAGTTAACTGGCAAACTTCGTTCTCTGAGACGATTGTGTGGGACTTGATCTGTCATACAAAACCATAGAATAGACATTAGCACTTCTTCTTGTGTTGCAGGTTCGATTTTGATTGCGTAAAGAATTCAAATCCCTATATTCATTTAATGGAATCATTTGAAATCTTATCCAAATCGTTCTTCTGGTCTAAATCCCTCAATCTAAATGAAGCCTTACACTATTTAAAAAACCAAGCACTCAAGTCATACTATAGACAGGAAAAATACAAGATTTCCCATCTCACTTTTCTATTGAGAAATAATATATGGATTTTGAGTCAGAAGTTTGATATATTGACTATTGACAATGGCTTGGTTCCTATAGGTTGTGGGCAATGAAAAACTTATACTCGAGGACCCACAAACTGGAAAATATTTTTTTTTTTATAAATATCATTATAACTGAAAGGCCATTTTTTCTAGTTAACAAGATTCAATGATGCACAAAGAATAGTGCCCAATATTCTATTATTAGATGGGTGGAGCACCAAAAGATTGAAATTTTATATTCTAAAAAAAAACAGAGGTGTTAAATAACTGAGACAGTGATATCTCACCTTCAAAATTACCAAAAGGCAGTGGACCAGAATGCACCCCATCAGCATGATTCACTCCTGCTTTACGAAGTTGTGGACTCAGAAAATCATCTCGTCCTTTCTCTGTTTCTACTCCTTTAGCTGGTTCAGTAAGCTTACGTTGTTCCTCGCTAAAAGGTGTCGTCATGCTAAATGAATCGTCATTCAATATCTCTACATAATGAGTAGTAGTAATGATTTCATCAGCACTGAACCCAAACGAGGCCCTATAAGCCTCTAGTTCCTCCGCATCTGGTTTACAAGGTTTGTTCTGCCTATTCTGATGCCCATTTCCGACATTCGAGTAAGCATCCGATTCTCGAGAAATACTCAACCGCCCATTCGAAAATGAAGACTGGTCAAAGTAGAACTGTGCAAATGTCTCTGGACAGAAAAAGTTCGAATCTTGACGTGATTTAGAGGCACTTTTGTAGGTGGGTTCTTGTGAAGCATCCCATTGGGATAAACAGTCATAGTTGGTTTTATCATTTGACGAAAGGAAACGAGCGTAAGGCACGTCGGGTGAAGATGGGGTGGTTAAATGGGCCAACTCGGGTGGAGGGGTTAAAGGAGCTGTAGAAGGCTCGGTTGTGAAAGTTGAGAAAACAGGAGGAGATACAAGTTGGGTTTCGTGGGCGTAAGGGCCGGTGACAAATGAAGGATTTTCTGGTGAATTTGCGGATAAGAAACAAGGAGTAGGTGATTGAGCAGTTGATGGGAGTGCAGAGTTTGAGAAAGAGGCAGGTGAAGATGGTGGAGCATAAAGAGAGTGAGGGATTCCGGTAGCTTGATGATTAGGTAATCCATTTGCTTGAGGTCCGTTTGAATGATTTGGTAAACCATTGGTATCGATCATTCGAGATGCGGGGACTATTCGCTTTCCGCCTTTTTGTTTACGGAAACAAGATAGTCCGCCCCAACAACCTCCCCACCTCTTGCGCTGCAAATAAATTATAAATATCAGCTCAAACATTTATATGAAGAAATGCTCTTAAACAGAAGAAAGTCGAAAGCAAGGATTTGTTGATACAAAAGAAAAAAGCAAGCCAAGACAAGTTGGTAATTGGTATCCTTATTATTTCTAAACTTGTGAAGATATGGCTTATTTTACTTATTGTTAATTTTTTTTTATAGAATTTTGGTTCCACCTAATTTGAAATGACATCCTTACTTTAAGCATTCAGTATTGTAATCATCAAAATCTTGAACACCTAAGTTATAGATGAAACATCGAAATTAATCTTTTCCTACATACAAGCTTCATGATATGTAAGACCTTATGCACACAAGGAAGGAAATGAAGCCAAATGAGTCCCGTTATAAGATTAAGAAGGCAAACAATGAATCAAATTTAAACTAAGTGAAGCAATCTATTAGATGCATTTCGTGTTCAATGTGCAGTTGTGCACTGATTTTAGAATGGTAACTAGTGCTTTGTTAATTAAAGCATATAATAAGTTACATGGCCATTAAAATCACAAAAGTTTGAATCTCAAATGAATTTAGAAAATAATAACAAGCATTAATTTATCATAGCATACATAATATATACACACAACCAAAGTGTACTAAAAATACATCCACATTCTTTGTAAAAATTACAATGACAGTTGATGATGTATAATGTCATTTCGGCTGATCATTCAAATAACGGGTTGTACACTTCCCCGAGGACACAATTAGTTAAGAGGTCTCTGGATGCACTCAAGATTTGTATCTAGTGATCATACAAGAAGTCCAGATAAACATACTAAATCTCTAAATGAGAGGGTAAGGAAACGATTTCTTTTTCGCCCTTTATTACATTAAAACTTTCACATTAGTAAAATTGTTCTTCCCTTTACACGAATTTACACAGATTCCGTCAAAATGCACATGCACAATTTAGGAGTAACTATGTAAGCTAAGATCACATTTATTGGGGATTTATCCTGCTCACTCTTCATTAGCTTGGTACCTTTCGCAGTGTGAGTTTAAATAAATAGGATAATGTGAATATATCAATTAGAATAAAGGATCAAATATTCTAGTTCTTAAAAGCCATTTCAGACAAAGCAATTATAGAGAAGAAATTGCTCAATGACATAAAATAGGAACTGAAGTTAACCTATAAGTACAGAAATGTAATGCGGAATTTAAGGGTATGAAATGTGTCCTTCAAGTATTTAACCATAACAATATTGATAACATAGACATTTTATAATGTAATAAATATTATTGTCGTTGATTTTATCCCGCCAAAAGATGCAGTCTGTTTTCTAATGTTTTTGTAATAAGTGTTTAGCCCCGACTCAAATAGCTTTTTAAGACGTAAGGGCTACTCATCAATTACCTCTGAGATAGTACAGATAATAATGACCATGAAACTAATAAAGCAGAATATTTTTATAATTAAATGCTTGCAAGTTGCAAAGACAATGTTTCCGGTATTATGTTCGCCAAACTTTAAAACTGTTTTCACAATGAATATAATCAAACTCTTCATTAATATCAAATACAAATTTGTGAGCACTTGAGTTGATTAAGAAACAATTTTACATCACCTCGTCCCCCACTCTCTAAATGAGTCCCAAATACATCACTGAAAAGGAAGTAAAAGGGCACAGAAGGAAACCGTTAAGATATTATATTTCTAAGTCATGCTTAATGCTTGGAGAATTTACAAAACAATCGAGCTACAGATTCTGCAAATAACTTCAAGTAAGACAATAAGATATGTGAATCTAACATCAAATCTCCCTACGCTCCTGAATACACATATTTTACGCTAAAAAGAGACCGTATGACCGTATCCAAAAATTCTTTTGCCCAAGATCGCATGTAATTAGATGGGAGAGAAATGATGTAAAGCACAGATGTGAAAAGCACTATACCCGAGGTGCTGGTAATTGTTGTGGCTGCAGAAACCGATTCTGCTCCGACCCCATTAACGAATCTCTCTAATCTTGAGCTATTGATGAATGAATATCCACCCACTTATAATCTAAACAAGAAAGAACACTTGGCAACTTTTCTTCCGCTGTTTGTTCATTATAGCATTTTTGACAAGTTAGTAAGTATGCTTTCAAGTTTCAAAAACCCCAAAATCAAATCAATGTAAATATCAATAAAACAGCCCCGATTAACAAGCACACACACATTCACATTTATAGATATATAAGCACTCCATTAAATACAACTTAAACTCTCTACAGAATCCTGGTTATTTGATTTCAGCTAGTACCGAAAAATCGATCGACCATTGATCTAATTCCTGTACTTCATATAACCCATCTTTTAAATATTTCAAAAAGAAGCATAAATCAAAGAACAGGAAAGGTTTAGTTTTCTTTTTTATTTTATCTAAACATCACGGTGTTTTAACTAATAAAGAGTCAACATTCAAGTAAAAGCCAAAAAAAAAAAAAATTTACAACTGATAATCTCAATCCAGAAAACGCTCAGACATGTGGAGTTCTTGTCCATCAACATTTTGGATTTTGTCTTGCTGTTTTTGTCAGTTCCAGGAACATAAATAAACAATTCTCATTTTCAACTAACAAATAAGCATATTTTGACAGAGATATACATGAAAACGACCCCACTAAATAAAAATCAAAATGCTTGCTGCCGCCACTATAGCATAATTTTTAAGAAAAAAATGCTTCTTTCTCACATCACAACATTATTCTAAGGGAACAAGAAATAAAAACACACTCACGCACAAAGACAAGGCATTTATACACCTTCTTACTCTTCATTCTTCAACCAAAACTAAGATACGAAAAAACCCATCAAGGAAAACATAAAAAAATGAGGCCTGTTAAAGTAGATGAACGAAAAAGAGAAAACCCAACAAACATTAAAAAAATAAAGAAAAAAAAAATGCAGTACCTGAAATAAGGTATGTATATATTTACATTTCCATTGAAATTCCGCAAAGATCTGGAGAAGTTAAGTGTGATAAACAGACAGTCTTTTTGGAGTAAGAGAAAGAGTTTTTTTCTTTTTTATGCTTGTGGTATGTGAAAGGAAAAGAAAAGCAATGGCCAGATCTAATCTGTAATCCGGGTCTTTGATTGATTTTCTAGTGTTTTGCTAAAATGGCTTTTTCTTTTTTCTCTTTTTCTTTTTCGGAAAAAATAATAAAGGAGAGAAAAGGAATGGGAAACATAACGGCGTTACTGTGTCTGTTTGTTGAACGTGATTTATTTTTTGTCTTTAATCAGGGTGTAGCATGTCTGGTGACGTGTCGCGTGCTTATTGGGTCATTTCTATCCATATTTAATTCACGTTAACTTTACCGACTCTTTTATTTTTTATTATATTAAATTAATTCATATGATGAAAACAATTTATACTTTTGAGTTGAGCTTTATTGTTAGGCTCGACAAATTCATTGTTAATTTTAGCTAAATGAGGCTTAATTCAAATAAAATTCGACTTTTAAAAATGTTCATATAATCCATATGTTACATAAAATTGATGTTTATTTGAAAGTTATTAAATTATGTATAAATATATTTGATATTTGTATATATGTAATCAATATTTAAAAGCATTTCCAATGAATTTATAAGTGAGTTTTAACATTTACAAGATAAATTTAGCTCGAAATGTTATTATTAATATTATTTTACTGAAAAAAAATTATATATTATCGTGTGATCTCTTTCTATGCATTCTTAATAAAAAAAAAAAATTTCTTTTTTTTTTTTCTTATTAAAAAGATTCTATGTGATAAGCTTGAAATAAGCCCCAAGCCCAAACATATCCAATAAAAATAACAAAAGGTTTTTATGTCAATGTGATTTTTTTTCTTTTTACCCTCTTATCTTAAAAATGCTAGAATGTACTATAATTTTATGATATAACTGGTGCGAATATTTTACTGAAATTAATTTATGAATGTTTGTTAAATAATAATTAGATTTGAAAAAATATTTATCACTACCACATGTCATAATATGATTTCACAAACCTTGCACAAAACAAAACATAATTTCCTACTAATATATATTTTTCAACCATAAAATTTCAACATCCAAACTAATCTCATATTTTTCCCCTCAGTTTAAGAATTTGACTGTAGCTAAATTACAGGCCCAATTAAAGTCCAATTAAGCTATAAAATAGATTGGGCCGAATAATACCAGAAGCTCAGTCCAAATTCCAAAATTATAGCCCGTAACCCGAAACGATGCAAAGATGAATTTCCGCGCGCCCTACAAATTCAATTCCCAAAATCTCATTTCCCCCAAATCAGTGAAATCACTATGCAGACGACCTTCATTGCTGTTCAGTGCGTCCAATGCTCCACTATGCAGGTAATTTCTCTCCTCTTTGTGCGTGTGTGTGTGAAATTAGAAGCGTATGCGAATAATGTGAGGAATTATGGATGCAGGTGAAGCAGAAAACGAAAAGGAGCAAGAAATGGACCTGCGTCGTATGCAATGAGAAACAATCTTTGCGCAATGTGTTTTCTGAAGGTTTTATGGCCAAGGACGTCCGCAAATTCGTCCAAAATTTCAACATGTCTCGTCAAAAGGAAGAGGAAGGAGGAGGTGAAACAGTAATAGATTTTCCTCCTTGCAATGAAGAGAATAATACGAAGAAAAGGAGGACTGATTGGACGGAGTATGTTGATTTTGACCTGGAGGAATCTGGTGGAAGATCGGAAGCTGAACAAGGTGTTTGAATTTGATCATTTTTTGATCATTTTTATTGTTTTTTTTTTCAAGGGTTTGAAATCAATTTGAAGTGAAATTTGGATTATTTGCAGAGAATAGTGAGTTGGAACCGATAATTGTGACTGAGATGCCAAAGGCGCTGTTCAAAAAGCCCAAGTTGAAGGAATGTTCTGTTAATGGATCAGAGTTTGGGATTGGCGACAAAAAGCTTCCGAAACCAGTGTTTCCAAACCGAAGTAATAAGACTACTGCCTCTTCTCTAGTTAAATCATCACTTTTAGATTCATTAATGTTTATCCGATTGAAATTATACTATTTTTTAATTATAATGGACGATTGTGAAGATAAATGAGATAATATGATAAATCATGTGGATCTTAGTTGGATTTCCTGAATATGCAGAAGCTATGCAAATGACCGAATTTCAGCAAACATCTTCTGTAAGAGCTTCGGTAAGGAGTGATGAGGAACCAATTGAGTTGCATCGAGAAGAACGAGCTCTCAAATGGAACATCCTGAGGGCACAAATTCAAGATAGCAATGGCAGTTTGGCGAACAAGAAGGCATGCCCATATCAATCAACAAAAAGTGCTCAAGGACCGTCAGTTTCCAATTGGAGTGAGTACATGGCTCAAGATAATGTTGAACGTTGTGTCAATGAGCCAACCGCTGCTAAGAAACTTTCTTCGAAATGGAGTAGTTTCATAACAGAAGACGATGATGACAACGACGTGCAGATTAGAGGAGGGATAGACTCAAAGGATCAGGTTAGCCAATGGAGTAGTGATGCATTTGAGCTCTTAATGAATGATCAAAGGGTTGAGGATGATATACACCCTGATTTTTTATGATTTTTAATGCTATGATGTTTGCAAGTAACTTTGTAGAAATGTGCTGACTTTTTACAATGTGTTATAAATCTTTCTTGTCAAATTAGTAAGTAAAATGTTCTGGCAATCTGGAAATTAAGGTTCATCTCGGGGCTACTTGTCCCGTGAGGATCGTAACTGCTTAGGGGATGTAAAAAATACGAGTCGAGCTACAGAATGTTTATACTTAATTTGATTGTCTTGATTTTGAAATCTTATTTGTACTTGATTTCATTATAATTTAACCAACTAGAACAAGTATTAAGAGAACCAAGCGAACCAAATACGAGTTGAATTCAAATACATTGGTATCCAGTTCTTAATTGATTTATAACTCATTTTTCACTTACTTTGTTCGACTTAACCCATTTTCACAAATTTAACCCTTATTTTCACAAAATTCATAGATTTTAACCCTTGAATCAATTTAAAATAGGTGAAATAGGTGGAACTAGTGGAGAAACAGATTAAATATAATACATGTATAAGTATACAATAAAATTTAAACAACGGTTGAATCTACATTGAAAACTTGTCGAATATAATAGCTACGTATTGGCCTAAGAATGAACAACTGGGAAAATTAGTACCTACCCCGGTGGATTTAATCCACTCGGGTGTTGGATGAATGTCACGTGAGCATTTTGTCCTCTCATGCCCATGTGGCATTCATCCAACCCCAATGGATTAAATCTACTGGGGTAGGATCTAAGTAATTTCGCTCAATTTCTCAAGTTTTCAACTAATTTAAACCTGAATTAAACCGTTTATTAAGTGTTTTCATTAATTTTATCGTTTATATCCGTTATTGATCGATCCAATCACTTTTCCTTGTTTTTTCACCCTTTTCAACCAAATCTAATCGAATCCAAACTGAGCATGTCCAGCTACTAATAAAAACAATAATTTACATTTTCTAAAAATTTCATGAAGTAATTAATTTTGTAATAAAAAATACTTATTCTTTAAAAATAATTAGATATACCCGTCGCCCACTCTCCACTAGGGCTGTGCACGATCCAGTAAATCGGTCAAACCGTATCAAAATCAAAATTTCGATATGTATCGTATACCGAACCGAAAGATTCGATAGACGATATGAGCTCCATTACCGAAACTTTATAAGCTTCGATTTATGGTAATACCGTCCGATTTACCGAACCGAACCGATATACCCTTTTCTTTTCTAATGTTATATGTTAATGAATAAATATATCATTAAGTTTAAATTGGACCCATCAAAGTTTGGGTATCTCAAGATTTGTGATGTATTTATTTAAGGGATAATTACAGGGATCTTCCCTGAAGTTAGTGTAATTACCGTTCAATCCCCTTTGTCTATCGTATACAGGGATCTTCCTGACGTTTCAAAAGAATTAAAACCATAATGGGGACTAATAGACTTGGACGGAATCCGTGAATCGACCATTATGCCCTCAAGTTATTTAATGAAAAAAAAGGAATAATTACACGGTCCTCCCCTGAGGTTAGGTGTAACTACCACCCAATCCCTTCCGACTATCAAAATTACAGGAACCTCCCCTGACGTTTTAAAAGGATTACGACCCTACATCCCACTCCCAATCCCATCCACTCGTCCCTCTCTGCCGGGATCTCTCCTCCAAGATGTGTTGGCGATCTAAAAACCATCGCGACCTAAAAACCATCGCATGACAGGGTTCTTCAACCCAGGTCGGCGACAACCTTAAACCTTACAGGCCTGCGGCACGACCTAGAGGAGTGGGGTGGTTGGGGAGGAGGTCGGGGTTGGGGATGGTGTGGTTGGGGGCGGTGGTTACTGCCGGGTTGTAGTATGGGTGGGGTGGGGTGGGTGGGGAGGGATGGGGTGGGGGGTGAATTGGGGTGTGGTGGGTTGGGTTTTTGTTTTAAATTATATATATTAAACTTATTTATAATAATTATTTTTAATATTTCTGAATTTATAATAACTATTTTATTAAATCGGATATTTGAATGAGTAGTTTTACTTTTTGTAAAAAAATTATGAATATTTTAGTATGGTTTAATTATGAGCATTCTTATAATGTCTTATAATTTATGTTAAAAATTTTAGTTAAAAATTTACAATTTTTTTTAATATGGGTTAATTATGATTAGTATGAGCATTTTAATAATGTCTAACAATTTATTTTCATTATCCTTACACTTTAACTTTAATTTTTTTAAATTATTAAATTAATGGGTTAAATGTGAACATTGAAGGTATTTACATTTATATTTATGTTCTACAATATTTTTTCTCATGATTAAAATTGAATGTATTAACATTTATATTCAATTATCCTTGTACTTGGATTTTACTTACTTAGTAAAAAAATTGAAAAAACCAATTATTTTGTTATTAAACTATTTTACTGAATTTATACACAATAAAAATTAATTATAAGGACAAAGTTAAGATATAACATTAACATCCTTTCATAATTATAAACATTACGATAAATCTCCTTCCCGTTCAAATAACTGAAAAGGGTAAAATAGAAAATTCAAAAAAGATTGATAATGATGTCAGCAAAAATAGACGAAAACCTTACAAATAAAATCATTTTGACATGTCAGGAAAAATCCCTGTTATTATGATAGTCGAAAGAATTTGAACGATAATTATACCTAACATGATATCTCCCCGTAATTTGATGGATAGGCTAGCTTAAAGCTAAAAAAAAAAGAAGTGCATCAATACAAATTTAAGCTTTTATAATTCTTACATATTGCAGTAATTAAAATATTAAAGAAGAAAAAATAAACTTGACACAATTCCTTGCCGGGTAACTTTTTCCAATTTCAAATCTTTCTACGGACTGTAGTCCTAATCCCACATCTTCCTCATCCTCAATTCAAATTCCCACGGCGCTCCGCACCATCCACCCCACGGCGCCGCGGCACCGCCGTCCTGCTCCGAGGTACAATACTCCTCTCCTCTCTTTAAGATTTCATTCGATCGGATCTAACTCAATGTACCTCTTTCTCACTGTTAATTGCGTGAAGGTTTCTGTCTCTATCTTCTTCTATAATTCAATTTCTTAATTTATGTATGATGGTTTATGTGTTGAAACATAGGATAATGTCCCCCCAAATTTGATTGATCTAATGGAATAATGTATGTTAGCTACTGTCTCACTGTTAATTGCTTGGAAATTTTTCTTTTTTTTTGTATCCAACCAAACCGAATCGTACCGAAATTTTTGGTTGGGCAAATGGTACGCGATCTGAAAATACCGAACTGACCTCGATACCAAAATTCGGTACGGTTCGATTCGGTTCTACCTTTTGCACAGCCCTTCTCTCCACTCCTATACAATTCTACCGCAGCCCCTACTTAACCCATCCTACAATTTCCGTAGCAGCCCGCGCGTCCCACCATTCCCCTTGCATTTCAGTCCCCCCCCCCCCCCCCAAAGCATGTTCGCCTCGGCCCAGCCCTTCCCCACCGGTTGTGGTTTGAAATTTTTCCCTCTCTTGCTTAATTATTACAATACGTGATATTTTGATTTGGATTTTGGCTCCTGTTTTATGGGTTCAGATTAATGAATTTAAAAGGATTTTGGCTACTGTTTTTCATGTTATTAGCTATAGTATTGGGTGCAGATGATGCCAAATAATTTCGTCTTCTTCTTCTTAGGGCTTTTTCAGATCTTCAATCTATTTATGTTTTGTGATTATTGGATCACTGGATTTAGGTTTTATGCCCCCCTCTGTCATGAATGGAGGTTCATTTAGCAGTATACTTTGGATTAACCTAGGGGGTATAAACGTCTCTCTCAACTTAGGGCTCTGGAGCTACTGTCCCTATTCTTAAAAGTATCAATATCACATAACATCCACTCCTTTGTTCAAATAGGATATTTATTTGAATGTGGAGGTGCTTGCTTTCACGAAAAGTGGTAATTCCTATTAGATTGATGTATTTTATGCATGATTATCTATATATTTGGTGGCATCCCATCTGTTCGAATTTTTTTTTAGGTAAATGTAAGTTGCATTGCATTGTGCTGAAATTTTCCAACGGCAACTTGTTTCGGTTTTTTTAATTGTTGCCATTTTGCGTTATCTATGATGCATATATTGTTTAAGTTCTAAATTTCTTAAATTTTAATTAGGATTTCCATTTTTTTTTGTATTTCTAGGTTAATATAAAGTTGGTGTTTGATCTGCTTTATTAGCTCAATTGGGATTCTCCATGTACTAATATGTTTTTTTTCTTTTCAGGGTACATATGTGCAGTGTATAATTACACCTGGATTTGAAGAAGAGAAATAAAATAAAAATTCATATTTATATTTATATTTGAAGAATGGTGTTTTGGGAAGGGTATGTTAGTGATGAATTCATGGGGACATTTGCCCCAATAGTGGTGTACTGGTTGTATGCAGGCACTTATCAGCTCCTACCCCCTCTAGATAATTTTAGGCTGCATACAAGAACGGAAGAAAATGAGAAGAATTTGGTGCCATTAGGATCTGTTATCAAAGGTGTTCTTCTTCAACAACTAGTTCAAGCCTTTGTTGCAGAATTGCTTTTTTTGGTAAATGCATTATTCGCAATTACTTTGCAAGTTTCTTTTAGATTAGTCATGGAACTCTTGCTTACTTCGCATACATATATGAATTTTGTCCTTTTTCTTAGCATGCTTATGCTATATAAATGATATTTGATTGTTATTTAGTTCACATACAGATTGAAAAGTTGCCATCTAAAACTTATTTCTTCCTGCAAGTTCTGGTGAAGAACTGTTACTCAAATAGAATCCTTTCCTATTCCAGAACTTTTAGAAATGTTGGACAGAATAGATTGCGTTTTATTGATAAGGTCCTAGATTTTGAAACTGGTTTTACAGAGTCTTACAAGTATTATATGCAGCACTAGGTTTACATTTGATGCCGCTAACTTCTAAGTAACTTAAATATGCAAGTGACTAGTTCATAACTACACTTTAAAATTCCAAAAATCAAAAACTCCTCCTACCCATATTTCTTGCATTACTACCATTTGGCATGACTCGTTGTTTTCGTTGGCATTACGCCCTTACATTGAAATGAATCGATATATAAATAATTAAAATTAAGTTACTGCTCATTGTTACTGACAAGAAGTAGACAATTAAGTACATGAATAGCCTATCATCCTAGTGTTAGTTATAGTTGAATTAATATAATTGCTCTTTATTGGTGTGTTCCTGGACCAATCATTACATCACTTGTATTTAGCGAATAACTTAGTTTGTGAAGCCATGAAAATTCTGGTATTCTTCTGATGTTTGGGTGGGGAAGGCATACTACTAAGAATATGCTGATTTAATAACTACTGTTTCATATACATATAGTAAATCCGGTTTATATCTTTTACATAGATTTTCTTAGTCTTACGTGAGAGTTTGATGGCTTGACTTCTAGTCCTCTGGTAAGTTTTAGCAGTTCTCTAGGACTCTGATACAAGTCATTGTGCAATTTCTCTGTACTAGTGAATAAGATATGATAATACATTGTCTAACTTTTCTAGATTGTGAGCCCTGAGATCATATGGCTTGAGTTCATAACATAATTTCTCTGCATGTTTTGGCTTTTTTCCAGCTTTTTTTTTTATGTCGTTTTCTTGGTATGTGGAGTGAATGATAAATATCACTTCCTGATACTATGAATTTGTTTTATAGAGGAAATTTATGCACGGTGCTTCAAAGGACTTCTTCCAAAAAGATTTCAATTTTCTTTTGTTCTTTTGACAATGACTTCAAAGAAATGTACATTTGGCAGGCTGAATTATTTGTCTAAACTAAGATTTAGTATTCATTTTTCCTGTGTTCTAGATTACAATACTTTCCTGAGTCCAAAAGCTATCAAATATTTGCTATTGCTGTTGAAACTATGTTCACTGCAGTGTTGTTTAATTAGAAAGTTAGCTGAAATTAAATATCAATATCAAGAGGAAAACTGTCTAGTCTACCAAAACCACCAACTGCTTGATATATTCTCAAAGCAGAATGTCCTTTGGAAATCCATGATAAAATCTAGAGAAATTTCCTGTTAAATTGTTCAGGCTAAATCATTAAGATATGAAACAAATATTCAAGATGTTTTCAGATAGTGAGTCATGACCTATGAGGAAGATTATTTTCCCTGCCTTTTGTGCTCATATTTAAGCATGGAAGTAGAATTATTGGTTATTTTTCAGGAGATTGTCTTTGAGTTTATTAAAGATGTTTATGCTTGTCAATGCACTCTACAATATTTTCTAATTTTGTGGACTATGTAGTACGTCTCTCTCAACCATATTAGTGCTTGCTAGATATATAGTTGTCCTGCAGAAAGGGTTTTTTCTTCATAACTGCATCCATAATTTAACTCATTGGAGGTTCTTAAATAATTTGTGGTTGTATCTTATGGACTGATTTAGGTCTTCAACCTATTTATTTTATTTTATCAGGCTTCTTTTTCGTTCTTTCAATTGCGAAAGTTACCTATGTGGAATGTACCAACTAGGAACAGTCTAAACTTCTTCAGCTATTTTTTTGTTAAACTGGAAGACATTAATCCACAAAACTACTGTCTGTTAGGTGTTTTAAGATTAGATTACAGCTTAAAAAAAGATTAGATTAGATTATTAAATGTATAATTTGTTTCTCTGTTCTGGGGACTAATCTAGTTATAACTAATGATTCAAGTATCTCGCCGTCTGTACTACATTTTTCACAAATACGCAATCATGGACATGCACACAGACAAATTTACTTATGTCAACATTATAAATTATATATAGATATGATATGCTGGTTCTTAATAAAGTGGAACAGAGGCTTATCAGTTGAAACACAAACAGTACAAATATCTGATTTTGCTTCCTTTTTTTCTTTTCCTTGATTTATTTAAGGCGTCACTCATGTGCTTATTGTTGCAGGTAACATCAAATGTAAGTAGTGGGCACACCGTTCAACCTTATTTTCCCGTTCAAGTTGTGCAATTTATTATCGCTATGTTTGTTATGGACACATGGCAGTACTTTGTGCATCGATACATGCACCAAAACAAGTTTTTATACAAGCATATTCACTCTCAACACCATAGATTAATCATCCCATATGCCATTGGAGCTCTTTACAATCACCCATTAGAAGGCCTTTTATTAGACACATTCGGTGGTGCTCTATCCTTTCTTATTTCTGGAATGACTGCACGGACTGCTGTTTTCTTCTTCTGCTTCGCCGTTATCAAAACCGTTGACGACCATTGTGGGTTGTGGCTGCCGGGTAACATTTTCCATTTATTTTTCCACAATAATACGGCATATCATGACATTCATCATCAACTCCAAGGTACAAAATTCAACTATTCTCAACCGTTTTTCCCGATATGGGACATAATGCTTGGTACATACATACCTTATGAGCTTGTTAAACGAGCAGAAGGAGGTTTTGAGGCAAGATTGAAAAAGGACTAGTTGGTTGTTTTAGTTTAGTTTCGTGTTGATTGAATTTGTTACTTTATTATTTTGTTTTAGTGGTGCCACTCTTGCGAATGTTGTGTAGGTTTATTAGCAGAAGCTCTGTATGTTCGAGTTAGTTGAACTCTGCACTTTATTTTAATTTTTTATGCTTTTCTTTTTGCAATTATGATTACTGTATTGCTGATCTATCGGTCGTGTGGATTCAATGTTAATGACTACAAATGTAACTTCAATTTTAGGGAAAGTATTCGGCAATCTGCAGTAGTATCCATTTTATGGTTGGTAGTTTGCTCATATTGTGACAGGATCAAACTCTGTACTGAATATGTGTATGAATCTTTCTAGATTTCAAGTGATGTATGTGTATTCTGAAATGTTTATCCCCTCTTTTTTTTTTTTTTTTTTATTATTATTATTTTTAAAATAATTTAAAATAATGAAGCATAACTATTCATTAATGGATTTCAAAGAGATCAACAATATAGATACTAGCTACTATTTATTGGAATTTAAAATTCTTTTTAAAATCAAAGATAATGGTGGATGGAGTTGTATGTTGCAATTTTCACATACAATTCCCATTACAAGATAGGCAAGCTAGCTGATCTACAAGCTCTCTTATCAGTACAAGTTGCACAAGTACTTGCAAACTTTGAAAATTAAGTGAAGAAAAATAAAAAGGTTCTATCTTCACCAATAATCTCTGCAAGAACAAGTTCCGTCTGTGAATTTATGAAACCGAGTTCGATCCCTCACTATAATCTCCCGACCATATAACTTCGAAATAAGCTTAATCACCACATGACAGTCCCCACATATCCTAAGATTCTTATTAATGTTAATGGAATTCCCATCATCTGTACTGATCAAACCAAAAGCCACAGCCAACTTCTCACTATGATAACACAATGCATTCTCCTTCTCTTCATGTCCTATATCGTGCAACACGTAATTAGTCTCCGGCTCATACCCAAATTCCTTAATCTTAAATCTAATCTCCTCTAGTTTTCGATAAATCTCCCTCCACTTCGGATGGCTTTGGTCACCATTAAAGAACTTGAATATTACACCATTCACTTCCGTATAGCTAAATCCGGGAATCTTGTTAACGTCCCTACTCTTCATTGCATCTCTCACTCTCCCCACATCCTTCCACCTCTCATGTGCAGCATAGACATTCGATAACAAGACAAAATCGCCACAAGCACTTGATCCCATCTCCACAAGCTTTCTCGACGCCTTCTCTGCCATTTCCACATTCCCATAAGTTTTAGAGGCCCCTAATAGTGTTTGCCAAAGCACTGCATCCGGAAGCATAGGCATGGACTCAATAACGTCATACGCCTCTTCTAACCTCCCGGCCCTTCCCAATAAGTCAACTACACTCCCATAATGCTTAACGTTTTTCCTCACTCCGTGTCTCTCCATCAACTCAAAAAGCCTCACCCCTTCATCCACCATCCCTGCATGGTTACACGCGCACAATGCCGCTAAGTAAGTTACATCATCCGACTTTGGTCCCTCCACACCGTCGACCATAGAATGAAAAAGCTCAAGCGCCTTGACTCCATCACCGTACATTGCAAAAGCCATAATCATGGTGTTCCAAGTGATTATACTCCTAGAACACTTCATGCCTTTAAAAACAGCATAGGCCTTATCCACCGCCCCACATTTTGCGAACATATCGATAGCAGCATTGCAAACAATCACATTCTCATCCAAGCAACTTTTCTTAATATAGTCGTACACTTTATCACCCTCTTTGATCGCGCCAAGCTGCGAACAAGCCGACATTGCGCCAAGAACAGTGACCTCGTTCGGCCTCATTACAAAGTACCCATCATCATTTTCAATTCCTTCACCCATTTTCTTAAACAACTCCAAAGCTTCATGGGCTCTACTCCCCTGCGCCAACCCAGAAATCAAAGCGTTCCAACTCGCGATATCTCTCCTAGACATTTCGTCGAACACTTTACGCGCACTGCTCAAATCCCCGCACTTCGCATAAACATCGAGCAACGTCGTTTGCAACAGAACATCAGTGCAAACCCCGGATTTCAAAACATGGGAATGCATTTGAAAAGCTTCGACATGTGCCAATGCACGCGCGCAGGCCTTTAGAAAAAAAGAGCAGGTAAGAGCGTCGGGTTTGCATGAAGCACGTGACATGGAAAGGTAGCACGTGACGGCATTGGTGGGGTGGTGACTCTGTGCGTGGCCTCGGATGATGGCGTTCCAGTCGTTGGTGAGGGGGTGGGGGAGGCGGTGGAAGATGGCGACGGCGTACGGGAGGTTTGAGGCGGCAGTGGAGTCGATGAATTTTGAGCGGGAAGGGTAAAGATGGAAAAGTCCGGTGGTTAGGAGGTAAGCGTGGAGCTGTTGGAGGTGTGGGAAAGAAGTGCATTTTTGTAAGAGCGATTCTACTTTGGCCATGCCATAAAAGTGAGCGTGATAATATAACTTTGTTTGTATTTATTGGTAAGAAAGAAATTGATATTTTGCTATTACTCCCTACTTTTCATTTTAATTGTCGTTTTAGACATTTACACATATAGTAAGTTATTAATTATCCTAAATTTAAGAAAAAATTAGAGTTATATGTAATTAAGCAATTAATTTGGAATATGAAAAAACCTCTAAAGCTACATTTTATTAAAACGGAATGGAGGGATTACATTTTTTGTCCCCCGTGTAATGAATTGATTATTTTCCTCTTAAGACCATCTCCAACCGAGCCGACAATCGGGCATGAGGGGGGATTGTCGGCTTGGTTCGGTTGGAGACGGTGCAGGTTGGGCAGGGGAAGTCGGGCAGGCAAGGCGGCAAGCAGGCTGCCATTCTGCTTGCCGGCTGGGAAACGCGCTGGGTTTCATTTTTTTTTTTTAACAAAAATTAATTTTAGGGGCTGAGTATTAAATACAAATTGTTTAGAGGCAGAATATTAAATAATAAAAATTGTATTAGGGGCATAATATGAATTAAAAAAAAACTATTTTGAAGTATTGGTAAAAAAAGGCAAAACCTTGGTTTGTCCGAAATGAGCTTTTCGGGGCAACATTCATGTCCACAGATCGCGGGCTCGAACAAGTCTTGAAGGTTCAAGGTTTGATGTCAAACCATGATTTGCACCTCCCCTTCCCCACCTGCGTGGGAATAGACTTTTGGTTGCTAGTTGTTACATATTTTAGTTGACAAATCATATATAAACCTCAAATTTTCTTACTCATTTTTCAATGTGGGATGAAATTTTTTTCAATTTATTTTCTTCCATTTCAAATGGTGATCTTTGAGTTTCAATTTCTCATTCACCGGTACTCCGATTTGAACATACAATATACCGTTTTAATCTACTCACGGAGCAGAATATAATTCCGATAAATTTTCCGGGCTTGGGCCAGCAGGGAAAAGAAAGCTATTTTTACAAAATTGTTGGATAAAAACAAACATTACATTTCTTCTAGCTTTTTGGGTGCTTTTGGCTAATGTTTTATCTGTGTGGCAGAAGTCAAAACACTAAATGCCTAAAACCAAACAATAATAATTAGCTGTCTAAAGATCTAGTGAAAATATAAATACAATGAAGTATAGCAAATAAGAAATGGGTGTTCTGTTTTTCATTCAGTCGAAGTATCCATAAAAGTAAATGGAGGAATTGATTTTCCAATATCCTTTTATTCAATGCTCATTGCACTTTAAATAAGAATACTTACTCATTTCCAATGAGTCGTGTTCTTTTGGAGTATTAAATTAAAATGCTTTAGTTAAAAGTCATAATATTTAGATTATTAAATTAAATAAAGACCATTAGATTGACAGTTAGTTACAAATGGTCCGGATTTAATTTTAAACAATGCGTCTTAAAGAGGAGGAAATACGCGCTAAAGAGGCGGAGATACGGAGATACGCGCTAAAGAGAAAGATAGAGTAATGAAAGTATTCTCAATGAATACATCTCAAATGACTCCGCTTTCGAAACAATTTTGGACGGACACGAAGAAGCAAATCCTCCAGGCAGGAAAAGTAAAAGGGTCTTTACAATTTGGAGAAGATTCGTATGGAGGCGAGACCAATCTAAACGATGATAATTTCACTTCCCGCCCTGGATACCCATGATCCAACTTCTTTTAATCTTTGTTGTTGTGCTTTAATTGTGTGTAGTCGTTGGTGTTTACTATTTGTTATTTTTCCTTTCTGTTCAAGTGCATTAATAATAAGTGTTGTTGTTTTTCATTCATTATGCTAGTCGTTGTTGTTCCTTAAATTATGTTTAGTTGTTGTTATTTTCTTATTATTAAGAATGCCTTAATTTTTATGATTGTGTAACTATTAAAAAAATTATTATTATTATTATTAAAATAAGTTTGAGTGGGGAGAGTGAGGAAAGTTATGAAATTGAATTAATGGATGTTAATTGCCCTTTGATTGGAGATGAATTTTTTAGGTGGGTCGAAAAGGCATGAGGGCAAGGCAATTGAGCAATTGGGCAATGGCTTCGGTTGGAGATGGCCTAATTAAACATCAACACATTTGAGCCCTTATGGACATCAGTTTGGCTCCTTTTTTCGTTTTGCAAATTTTTTTAGGTGTTTTCAACTAAACATTCAAAACATGAATTTTATGGTCTTGGTTAGAATTTTCTGATGGTGAGTTATGAAAATTGGAGATATTTTATAAATTTGTTCTTGATGTCAGAGTTCCGAGAAAGAACAGTAGATAATATGCGTCAACGGGACTTTATATGATTTGAGAAATGTTATCATATTATGTTGGTTTGATGCATGTTTAGGGAACTTTAAGTTGGGACAAGGTTTGTTTTGAAAATCGGATCGAATCGACTGATCGAACCAGTTCAACCACTAAGGACATCTCCATTGATCAAGGGGAAAGGGGAGAAAAAATAAAGTTTTTTGAGGAGAGGGGAGGGAGGGAGGGGAGATGTGGGTTGGGCAGTGGTCAACCACCTTCTCACATTGGGGCTGTCTTTTTTTTTTTTTTTTTTTGCTTTTTTAGTTTATATTAATATGTTATAAAAAAATTATTTTTTAACATTAATTTAATATTGTAAATTAAGTTATAAATCTTAACATTAATATAATTTTATGACTTGTATAATTTGTACTTTTATAACTTCTAATATTGTAATTTTATGTACAACGTTTATTAATTGTTATTATTATTTAGCTCTATTATTGTTAATTTTATTAAGTGAGATGGAATATATGAGAATTAAAATTTTGTGAAATAAATGGTAATAAACTTAAATTAATTTAATTTTATTACTTGTAATATTGTAACTTTTATGTAATAGACTTAATGTTAATTTATTTTATTTTTTGAAATTTAATCCACTAGCCGTATTTAATCGATGTTACTAATATCACTTTACAATTTAAATTAAATAAGGGTATTTTAGTCCGCACAAAAAAGTTAAAAAATATTCATACTTTTATAATAAAAAATAGAAGTAGATAGATAGATAGATAAATAGAAGATAGTTCTAATTGGTAAGTTCGTAAAGCTCATTTTAAAATTAAAATAGTTACATCCTCAACGGTGAAAAAATATACAATTTTTTGTATTTGTATTTTTTTTTTAAATATTGAAGTGTTTCTCGATCAAATTATTCACTCTTAATTGTGACATGAGGTCTAAAGATCCGACTGATAAAGTTAAAGAAAGAGTTAACATTCTTATTCAAATCTTAGGCTAATTCTTGAATTTTAACTAGTAAAACGCTCCATGAACCAAGGCTTAATGTTACTATTTTTCTAGACCAAATATAGTTTATTAAACTTTTGTATCCTAACTAACTTATCAATACACAATTGCTCTATGACTATGAGATAAAAATTTACAACCTTTTCTTTCTATTGGAATCAAGCACATGTCTACTTGAAAATAGAGTTAATCCCACTTCTTCCCTGAACTTACAATAGAATCCCACTTTCTCCCTTCAACTTAGAACTTTTCCACAGTCCACCCTCAACTTATTTAATTGATGACACTGTCCCCCCTAAATAAAGTTTCCGGCAATTTTCTCACCGGAAGTCAAGAACACGTGAATTCCACGTGACTCTCTCAAGGGTAGTATAGTCAACTCAAGTTCAATTGGAAAAGTGGGATTCTATTGTTAGTTCAGGGGGAAAAGTGAGATTAATTATTTTATTATTTTAGCCAGGAAAATGGTGATTTTTTAAAGCCTAAAAGCTCAATATTTGATGAAAAAAATGTGTTACCTACCATTTTACTCATTAAAATTAAAATCTATGTATGGAAAACCAATTGCAAGAACCACATATACTCAAGGTAGAATAATTACCATAGTTTTAATAACTTTATTCCAGTGGGATGTTGTAGCTTTCCTTCCTCAATTTTCAAGCCATAGCTTTTGAACGCGTTTAAGAAAAAGAGATTCTGATATGGGGTAGGGTTTTAATTTGACAGAGACTCTAATTCTTTTGCCCTAGTTGAAATATAATTTTGGCAGGAAACTAATTAAAGAAATTGAGTAGACTATATTACCCCTTAGAGAGTCACGTGAGATTTACGTGCTTTGACTTCCGGTGAGAAAATTACCGGAAACTTTGTTTAGGGGGGACAGTGTCATCAATTAAGCAAGTTGAGGGTGAACCGTGGAAAAGTTTCAAGTTGAGGGGGAAAAGTGATATTCTATTGTAAGTTGAGAGGGAGGGGGGGGGGGGGGGGGGGGAGTGGGATTTGTCCTTGAAAAAAATAAATGGCTATGTAGTTTCTTTTATAATATAAAGATCAATTTTCTTCTAGTTAAACCAACATGAAATTAATGACAATTCCAACACATTAATTCTGAACGAGCTCAATTAATACAAAGGCAAAAAGCATGTGGACTCTGTTTAGCTTTAGTATCATATGAACCATAGTTGTATTGTAAGGCCGGTGATTTCTTCTGGGTTTCTCCGATCACCACCATTATTAACTCCACCATTAATGAAGACTCTGACCAGGCACAAGCAATTAATGAATCAAGTAACCAACATGTGATTGGTCTAGTGGAAGAGACTAGACACTAAAAAATAGCGGACTCAGATTCGAATCCCTATTGGGAGAGGTTTCCACTCTATGTGTCTGACTCGCCTCGAAAGGAATTAAACCCTTGGAAAACAAAAAAAAAAATTAATGAATCAAGTTGAACTGTAGGAGAAGCCAAAAAGAAAAAAGAGTGAATCACTACAATCCAAAAGCAAACTTTCAATAGCTTAACTATGATAGAAATCCTCTACACCACCATACCTTGAAATCGGGTTAAATTGGTCAAAAATTTATTAAGCATGTAATTGAAATTTGATGAACTCAGTGTACATGTATACGATGAAAAATCATTATATGATGCAATTAACCTAGGAAATTAAGCACGTGCACATTTTTAGTAATAATAAATGTTGGAAATATTACATCAAATATGGGCTGGATTTTGCACCTCAAACTGATACAAAAATTCAGCGATGTCAAAAATCGATTTTCTCCAAGTCGCACATATTCTACGCTCTCCTCAAAACAATATTCGCCCTCACAATGTGTAAACGAGTTCTACAGCGAATTTATCTCGGAATACAATGGAGCTCAGTAATAAACTGTTTGTTTGTTTGCGAATTACACTTTCGAAACAAACCCGAATACTCAATTACAAATAACCTAGTTTAATTTTTGGTGATGGAAAAGCAGAACAAAAATTGAAACGAATTTTATATATATGGAAGAAATTTTTCTACTGCTTCAAAGCCGCATTCCTTGTGATTTAAATAACAAAAATTGCAACCATTCATATTAGTCATGACTCTTCAAAAGGAAACGTCTTTTTGTTTTGAAAGAAACTAACTAATTAATTAAGAGTCATAAGATTTAAAAATAAATAATTAAATGATAACCACAAGATCAGTGGTCCAAATCTAACGGTCTAGATTTAATTCAAAATAAACTAAATCCTTAATATATAATTATTTTGAAAATATCCAACAATAAATATACATTATACCGCCAAGAAAAGAAAAATGATGAATGTGTATGCATAGAATTGTTTATGAATTCACTTAAGGGTGGGGAAAGCAAAATTAGTATCTGAGATCAATTAATGTAGCAAATATGTATATATACATATATATCCAAAAGATAAGAACAAAACATACCTCCAATTCCCTCTCTTGTTTATGGAGGCTCTGATTATTAGCTATATATAAATCAGAGTTACAACTAAACTAAAGTAGCTAAAGATCCGAAGACTGTATAACCTTCCAATTGATGCGTATGTTGGGGATATGAGATATTTTTTGCCAGTCCTCACCCTTCCATTTCTCGCATCTCTTTAACAAAAGAGGACAACCATCTATAACAAGGAATCTTAGTGATTTGAGGCTCTGTAAGCCATCAAGCAACGACTTCAAGTTCTCACACCCCTCAATAGTCAATTTTGATAAGGACTGAAGACTTCCCAGCCAATTTGGTAAAGAACATAACCCTTCACAATACACTATACTTAATTCTCTAAGACCACTTAATTGTTGCACGCTTTCTGGAATATATTTCATCTCGGGACACCCGTTTATTACCAATCTCTCCAAGGTTGGTGATCTTTCCAATGGTCCTGATAAGGGATTTATCAGTTTCTTGCAATGTGGCCGGACTCGTCTGCAAAACGAAATAGAAAAGTATAGACGAATCAGCTATTGTGAAAGACGGTGAAAGGGAGAGAAAAAAGCCTCACAGCAATGAATTCGATGATACGGGAACGACCACGGTTTCATCATTCCCTTGCAATATAGGATTACTAGAGATCTAAGAGAAGACGAGCCTAGCAATACAGTTGCTGGAAATGATATAAGACTATCACAATTATAGATGAATAAACTCTCCAGAGAATTGAGATGCTTGAGCCCCTCTGATATGACTTCAAGGTTATAGCAACCCTTGAGATACAATGTCTTCAGTGCATATAAATTATCCAACAATAGAGTCCTGATAGGAGATCGACCTATGTCCAAGCTCTCAAGGGCCTTGTGGTTTTGAAATAAGCCTTCGGGAAGTATATCAATTCTAGACATCTCACATAAACTAAGAGATGTAAGCGAAGTAAGAAACATCGTGGATTTAAGAAATGTCGTATTGTTGTCAGATGATATATCCAATTCTTTTATCGTAGGGAGAAATGGAATTCCAGTCAACATGGGACACTCTATAATCTCCAATTTCACTAAACAAGGAAAACATTCTACTGAATCTGGTATCGTCCATTCTTCAAGATTAGGCATTCTACTGATATAGAGTTCTGTCAGCGCAGGAAATGAATTTTCTCCAGCTCCATGCCATTCAGCATTTAAATGCTTTATATGTTTCATCCCACTGATAAATAGACGTGCAAGAAAAGGCAATTTCCCAAGGGGAGGAAGGTGTTTACATCTTTCGCACTCCTCCAGACGAACTTCCTTTAGATTATTAATAAATAAAGTTGAGATCCAATTTGGGAACCTTGAACCTTGATACAACTTAATGCAAATCTTTTCAATATTCTGATTAGGTTGGAGACCCTCTAGAATCTCTTCAAAATGTTCCACGGAGTCGTGTTCGATGCCTTCCGTCCAAAATAAAGCCAATGAAGTCAGATTCTTTTTTGTCATCAAGTTGGCACTTTTGGCACTCTCAAAATTTCTTATGTGTTCAAGTCCTTTTATTGTCAAGTCTCCTCCAAGATTTAAGTCCTTCAGTTGGCCTATTTGATGAGCCAAGTCTTGACCCACGATGAAAATACTAAGCTTTTGTAGGCAAGTTAATTCTCCCAATCCAGGTGGTGTACAAACAAGTGAGTCACATCTATCAATGTCTAGAAAACAAAGATTTTTCATGTACTTCAAACCTTTAGGCAACTCAAGAAGCTTGTCAGAATCCTTAAGATTCAACGTCTGAAGGTTATGAAGGCGAGTCAGGGATTTAGGTAACTTTTTGAGATTATCGCA
Organism: Penstemon barbatus; assembly: GCA_003313485.2. Classification (NCBI taxonomy): domain Eukaryota; kingdom Viridiplantae; phylum Streptophyta; class Magnoliopsida; order Lamiales; family Plantaginaceae; genus Penstemon; species Penstemon barbatus. Next base: position 20,921,422 of record CM064878.1, on the reverse strand, counting down.
TTGCAATGTAAGGAATCTAAGATGTTCCATTTTGTAAACAAAATTTGGCAATTTCTCTATTCTGCTAAAACAATTCAAGTCCAACACTCTTAGATATAGTTGCTTTGAAAGAAAGGACGAAAAGCCTTCTACGCAATTAGAACCTGCTCCTCGGTGGAAAACAATTGAGCGTAAAGACTTGTTAATTGGCAATTTGAGCTTACCCTTCCTCTCCTCCCAAATCCCCTTAGGTATCACCCAGACGAAAGATAAGTGATGAAGAGTTTTGGGAAATTTAAGCACCTCGACATTCTCCAAAATACATATTTCATATCTCATAACAGATATTGCCAAATCATGCACCAGATCGTGCATTTTACATTCCACAATAAACTCGGAATTTTTCTTGACATCTTGAAAGAAGGATCTCCAAACCAATTCCTTAAAGATCAAATGACCTGTGAGACGCAAGTCAGTTTGGCCTTCAGAGGGGATAAAACCATTTGCCATCCATAACTGGATGAGATGGTCTTCCTCCATCACATAATCCTTAGGAAATATGCAACAATAAGAAAAACACTGCCTCATTTGCAGAGGTAAATTGTCATAACTTAGCCTCAAGGCAGGTAAGATACCATTGTCATCATCTGATAGATGCCAAATATCACTTTCTTTGATCGCTAACCATTCACTTTCACTGCATTTATATCTCATTAGGCTTCCTAAAGCCTTCACAGCCAAAGGTACACCACCACATTTCTTCACGATTCCCTTACCAATTTCTTTCAAGCTTTCATCCTCCTCTCCAGTTGCAAATGCTCTTCTCCTGAATAACGACCAAGAATCATCTTCTGATAAAAACCGAAGGTTGTGTATGCTGATTGCAGCCATCATCATAGCAACTTTCTCGATCCGGGTTGTTACCATTACCACACTGCCTTTCGACCCACATCTTAATGCTTCTCTCAGTCCATCCCACATCATAGAGTTTTCGTTCCAAACATCGTCTAAAACTAATAAAAATCTGTTACCCCTCAACCTTTCTTGAAGAAAGCGCTGCAGAGGGTCCAGCTCAGAAATATTGGATCCACCTCCTCCGGTGGATTCTATAATTGCTCTTATTAACCTGTGTATGCTAAAATCATCAGACACACACACCCAAATTCGCATATCAAACTGCCTGTCTACTCTTTCATCATTGTAGACCAGTTGTGCAAGTGTGGTTTTCCCGATTCCGCCCATACCACAAATAGCATAGACAGAAAGATCATTTTCAACATTCATATTGTCGAGCAACTTCTCCACTATGATTTCTTTTTCCTCATGCCTTCCATGAATTTCAGATTCATTAACCAATGAACTAGTCTGTCTATCCTCTACTGCGCTACCAACTTGATGATGCATAAATTTTCCCTCTCTCAAATGGAATTTAAGCCTCTCCTCAGCTATGGCATCTAATCTTTCCCTTATATTTTTCACTTCGTGTGCAATTCTGAAACGGTATACCAATGGATTTCGCAGCGATAAGAAGGAATTAAGTTTGTGAGTTATGCGCTTACCTCTTTTGGAAGCAAACCTTCGCCTTAGGCCTTCAGTCGCAATCTGATCCAATAAATTTTCAGCATCAGAAGCAGCGTGCTTGAGCTTTCTTAGCCAGTTTTGTAAAGCCTCGTCCTTCCTCTGCTTCGATTCAGCATCTTGGAGCACAAGCTGGACTGTATCGAGTATGCTTTCAAGGCTGTTGAGCTCATTCTTCAATCCCCAAGCAAGACCAATCTCTTGTACAACAGCCGAGTTCAAGCTTCCCAGGACTGTTCCCACAAGTGCAGAAACAAGTGCATCTGCCATATTTTTTTTCGGATTCGAATGAAAGGATTTGAACACTTAATTAATCAATTCAAGTGGGAGTAATTTTGCAGTAGAATATGATGAGATAAAAGTTTGATTTGATACTCAGTTGCAACCTTAGCAAAACAAGTCAATGGTGCCAAAGTCTTCTTCGTCTTTTTTCCACAAGATAGGGACCCTCACGGTATTATTGATTGAAAGTAGATCATTAACTAATGTGATATGAAAATATCTAGCTAGACTTTATGATTTTAACTTTAATAATTATTGCAATATTGGCAAAAAAGAAAATGGAAGGATTAAAGGTTGTAATAAATATTCAAATTATGGATAATACGATCTACATATTTCGTAGTTCCAGACTATGCTAATCTTTTAAGTCAGGGTACAAAGTGCCAAAACCCTATAATTCCAGGGTGCAAAATACCAGAAACCAATTTAAATACGATAAACTAAATTTAATCAAATTGTAATATTATTGTAATGCTATTTTTTTTATTATTAATACCAATGCTAAATTAGTTATTATTAATGCATTAATGCCAATGTTTAATTTACAATTGACTTAATTATTAATTTTTATTTTTATTTATTTATTTATTATTATTATTATTAAGTGTTAGTGGAAAGTATGAGAATTGAAATTAAATAGAATAAGGAGATTGAATCAGTGAAGATGACTATAAAAAGAGGAGTCTAAATGGGAAGGGGAGTCTGGCGTCACTGGAGATGGCCTAATCGGTGGTCTGTCAGAAAGATCCCCAAAATCCAGTTGACGCAGGACCGCTGATGAACCGGCAAGAACCGGGGTGACCCATGGTTTGGTTTTTCCTTTTTTTTCTTCTACGTTTTTGATGATTTTCCTTAATGTTAAAAATACTTCAATTTTTTTACTTATAGTTAAACATACAAAATCAAACATCATTCCAGATGCAACCACTCTTTAACGAGAAACAAGACTAGGGTTCCAAACAAAAATTGGAAATGAAACAAATCCTGAATGCATAAGAAGCCCAAATCTCACTACAAGCTAAAAATCATCAAGTGTGAAGATAATAAAGAGTTGGTAAAGCATAACATAAGTAGTCCTGGTATTTCAATAATGTCATGAATTCAGCTATCGGGGAGTCTCGTTTGAACAAGTTCAGAAGGTGGTCGTAAGGTGCAAACCATCTCTTTTGTCTTTCCAAAGTAAACCTGGAAATGTGTATAAATTTCAGTTTATTCCTACTGCATATTGATTAAAAAAAATGCATAGAAAGAAGAAATGCATGCTGGCCTTAAATTGTTCATTTACGAGTACCACATCGTTTAGAAAATAATAATTTATACCTGATCCAATGAGTTTCTCAACTTGCCCTCCATTTCTTCGATCATCTTTCCCATATTGCATAAATGACCCTCGGCAACTGAAAGGTCCATGTTCATCTATGGAGAAAGATGAAGATATCAGGGTGACATAGTACAGTTTGTACTTGAATTATAATCTCAAGTAGAAGAATATCTTTTGCTTCTTATAAAATCACAAAAAGGTTAGTATGCATAAAACACTTTTATCAAATAAAACCATGTTTACATTTTAACAAATAGTCCCTGGATATTACTACCTTCATTTGTAGATATTCAAGTAATATCTTGTCACACTTATCCTATTACCAATTTCACACTAATTTCATAAAAAAACACCGAGAAAGGTAATTATAAAACAAACTATGTCATCTACACATTATAAATGGACTATGTCAACTTGCTTTCTTTCCCTACAACTTGGTCCTTGTAGAGTATCCAATACATACAAAATGTACCAATTTCTGGTCACTAAAATATAGAAAACAACTCATGAATTGTTAGGGCTGAGGTTTATACATGGCACACAAGTCGTAAGATGTGGCATGCAACTTTTTCCATGTGTATAGTTGCGTAATATATATATACACTTCTAACAAGCTGCTCCACCTTTTTTTCATTTAATTTATTTGCAGATATCTAATTGTTCTTTAACTTGTATATAAATTAGATCTTCCATACTTTTCAGAAATAACCTAATTGATTAGATATCATATGAGATGAATGATATGCAATGACACCAATATTCAAGTATGTCTTCTGAGAAAGCATTGAGTTGACCCCAAAACACATCACAAAGCACAAGCAAGCATCTCGACACCAGAAGCAGAATTTAGTAACTATTGGTTATATAACTTATGATCTATAAGTAACAAATATCAGAGAGATTTTAGATTGCAGTCTTATTATGCAGTGAGGTTTCTCCAAGTATAACAAATGTAAGCACACATACCTGTCTTCGAATTGACCCTGACAAATTGAAGGTGCCCGATGACTCGTCATTTGTGGTCAATGAAAGCATAACAGTACTTGTCAAACAGTAACGAGCAGTTCCTTCCTCCTCTGGCCCCACCTAGAATACATAAACAAAATTAGCATAGTTAGGAATGAAGGGAAGAAGGATGATCATTCTTTCTGCCTTAATTTTTTCTGGTCAGGTGAGGTAGATAATGTACCTCAATAACATGTATGGCATCCCAAGCTCCTTCTTGTAGATAACCTCTTCTACCATGAGCAGTCTTCGAGCCATCTTCACCAGCAAAACCATTTGATATGAAATGAGGAAAGACAGGCACGTTGCCATACAAAATTCAAGGAAAAATGAAAAATCATTACCTTTCTTGATTAAGAAGCAAGCTACAAACCCTTCATTTTCATCCTCCCACATGTACACGGATGAAATGCCACCTTCATAATACCTATCCATTAATTGGGGTCAATAAATCTGTTAAAGGTAACGAAAAGATGTAAAAAAAATAAAAAATTAAATAACAATAGACAACAATCACAAATATTATGTCATCATGGAATTTAAGTACAGTTCTGCACTTCAATTTATTTTCAAAATTAAGATGGGAGGGGGGGGGGGATAAAAAAAGAAATCTCCTTGTGAAACTAATGTAAAGAAAGAGAAATTACAAGGTATGCAAAGAACCTCACTGGTCACGATAGATAGCAAAGACATCATTTGCTTCAATCTCAAGTTTCCTCAACTCTGGAGAAGGATAAGGCCCATCTTCTAATGCAGGATGGTATTTATTTGACCAGGGCGACCTATGGAAATGGAAATAAACCGTAAGTTAAGCAATAAAAATAGAAACAAACAAATGTTTGTGGTTTAATAAAATAAGTGCCATGTAAACCATAAAATGAGGTTGAAAGTTGTTAGTGAATATGCTAATTCTCGCCAGCTCAACAAGACAACAACATCTTGCTAATTCATTATTCCAAAAGCAATCCAATTAAACCAGATATATTTGAAGAATGTTGATACTAAATATATGACAATCATGGCATCAGTTGCTTCTGAATAACTAAAAAAGGGCATATTGTAAAGCATGTACCTATAAGAGTCTGCATCTCTGTTATATTCACACAATATGAACTCCTTCCCGCTATCCGCATCACATAAAACCTGTTTAACAAAGTTTGTATATGCACTTCATTCAGCCAAAAACCAAGGAAAACACTAGATTTAGACACAATCTCATGTCATAAATATCCTGTAACCAAGTACTAACACAATTCAATCTACAAAGAATAAGGCAATCATCACATTACTAAATGATATGATGGAGGAGTTTCAAGCCAAGCAGATACCATATGGTAATCTGTAAGACCACAAACAGGTTGATACAGAAAAGTGGGCATAAGATCAACAATGTTTACACTTTACATATTAAGAAAAGCTTTTAACACTAAACATTTTGCCTCCACTCCTCTCTACAAATTCACTTCTTTGAGATGAAAAGTAGCAGATGAAAGCTTATGAACCGTGTTTATCGAGTAGTTTCATATCCTTTCATCATCATACCCACGAGACAGGTGACAGCTTTTACTGATTCTTTTCAACAACTTCCGTTGATAACTACATTGTATTCAATGATCCGTCAAAAAAGGTCATACTATCATAATCTGTGATAAAAAGAAGCCAACAGTTCGTCTTGAAACAAGATACCTACACAACAGTTGACCATCTATTAGACGCAACCACAACCTCGTTTCTAGCCCAACCAAATGCGTACCAAACGCAACAAACCCTAGAGCTCAGCTAATTACCCTTTAATTTTGAGATATTATTTTATGCATTCGGCGTACTGAGTTTTTCAAATAACACCAATCAAATGTTAGGTTGGCTTAGATTAGATGACATAAAATACTTCATGATCTTATCCCGACTAAAAGAAAAACGAATTTTGTTGCATTATTTCAAACGCAACCGCTCCACCACAATATACAAATTTGCGTAATTTCAATTGATGATCGAAAACATCAACGTTATGATTAAAAAATTCGAACAAATAATAAATCATCTCACAGCAAACGAAAAGAAACACTCCAGAAAATTAAAAGTTTGAATATAATATTAAATAGCATAATGTATGTATTGGATTTGTATACCTGAAGAGGCTGGTCAACTTGAGAGAGAAGATCTGACGAGTGGTCAGGCAAAAGGCTTAAGAGAGCAGAGAGAGCAGCTTCCGAATGCTTCGGCGGAATTCTTCTCATCAAACCCATTGCTGCTTCCATTTCTCTTCTTCACTCTCTTTCCCTATTTCCTTCTTTTTTTCAGATATTGATTTTGACTTTACCCTACCCCGAAAAATTGGACGAATTTTCTTGTTTTCTGATTTCTGCGGGAACAAGTTGCATGAATTATTCCGATTTATTGAGTTTGTTCCCCAATGATATATGATTTTACTTTTGTATCCTAAAATTAAAACTTTAGCATTTTGCACATCAAAATAGTATATTATTCGAAAATGGTATATTTTAAGAAACAAAGTACAAATAACTCAATAATGCTTATCATTTTCGGAAATATATTATCACCAAAATTTAGATTATGCCAAAATAATCTAAAATTAAGTTTTTTAACAAAAAAGTTTGGCTAAATACAGTTTACATCCCTTAAACTATGGGAGTTGAAACACTTAATGAATGTAAACGATTATAAATTTAACATAAAAGAGTCTCTAAAATATTTACTGTGTTCCATTTTTACCCTCATATACATGTATTTACCATTATACCTATAATATCCTCGTTATGGAGGAAAATTTTTGACTTCTACCTTCAGTAACTTATACCAAAAAAGACTTATGTAAAAAAAATCAATCAATTAATGACTTTTCGGGTTTTGTCCTTTATGTCATTACATTGCATAGTAACTTTTTTTTTTCTTTCCGCATAGCATAAACTTATAAAAAAAATATTATCATTGAAATACAATTGTAGAAGGAATATTTAGTCTTGATGTCCAATTCATATGGGATATCTAAGCGCGACTTTTCAATGCTAACATCACGCCATGAGCTTGGGTCGATTCGACCTTTCTTGTGTTTGATTCGACTACAACTCAATCCTTTGTTGTTTCAAGAACTCCAAAACACGAATAACCAAATCCGAGAACCTGAGATATTCTGCTCGTACGTTCACTCACAGATCCAAGAATCTTAATAATGCTAATTCTACCGGAGGCCTCTCTCTTGAAACAACTTGATGATATGTATATATGTATACAGTATTTTTTATATTTTAAAATTACTCAGCTTTGATTAATTGATGAAAATAAAAGTTTGGTTGATGTGCTTAGTAGTACAATAAGTTACTATAAATGTTAATTATACGTAAGTGTGTTTTAGCATAGTAGAAAATAGTATAGTAGCAAAATTTGATGCCTTATCTTGGATTCGGATTTCACCAATGGTATTAAATTTGAATAGATTTCTGATAATATAATTGACATAATTACCTTAAAATATTGAAATTAGTCTACCTTTGAATATTAGTTTTATTATATTAGTCTTATAACTAGATCTAGCTCAATTCTTGATAATAACCCAAAAGATGACGAAATATATCAAATCATCTAGATACTTTAGCTCGACTCTTGTTCAACTCGATAATTCAAGTTCAGTTAGTTTAAAGATCATATCAAATTCAAATGCAATTTGTTTACAATGGAACAACTCCTGCAGAGGATAAAATAATTTGTCAGCAAATGGAAGTACAAATATGTACCATTATGTCTTATATACTTCCGGGGAAACAGTCCATCTTTGACCTTATCCCTAGTAGCATGGTTTGATTAATTTGAAGAACTATATATATCATTGCTGTAATTGCAATAATTTCGGATCGAGTTCAGACGAGTTATAATTAGCAATCCTTGCTATTCGGATCATAACTGTAAGGGACTTCACCTCTGCCTCGAAAGCTATATTTAGTAATTCTGACCTCTTCCACAAGTTTCCAACCGAAATGTTTTGTGTTCCAAACACATAAAAATGTAATAACTGACTGGAATTATAGAAGAAATCAGATCAAATTTTTATTTCATTATAAAATCTCAATTTATTAGGGTCTAATAATAAATAGACAGTAAAGAATTCAAAAAATCCCTCAATAATTAGCTAGAAACCCTGTAAATAAACTTCTCTATCAGCCTGTTGAACAATAAAATGGTATAGCCAGTCCTGTTGGAGCTGAGTTGATCACCAAGTTCAAAACCCGTTACCACCCGATGAGGCTAAACGGAGCACATCCATAGCCTCGACAACTTTCTTCTTCAGAGCATCTGGTGACTCAATGAGGTGAAGCACTTCTGTTTGGTCCATTTCTAATAACATGCCAGTTACTTTCCCTGCATTATTACGCTCAATACGTTCCACAAGTGGATAGAGTTGTTCACCCAGCATCTGCAAATACCACACAACAATCTTTGAAGTAACACTACAAGATATAACTTGGCACTAATGGATTTTGAGAATAATATACATAGCATAGAAAACGAGAAGTCAGAGATTGGAAATGGACTAACCAAGCGCTGATTGTCGGGAGAAGCAGAAGCCAAAGCAGAAGCAAGTGTAGACCTAGATAATGGTACTGCAGATGCATCAAGTGGCAATGGCATCATTGGTCCCATTAGGCCTTGGTGAACCATAGAAGGATTCACACCATTTCGAGCATTGGCCATGTACCTGCTGAGACCTTGGTTTGAGTTGCGCTGCATCACACACATAAATACGACTAGTTTACACCCTTACAAATAAACAGATAAGTTAAAGTGACCTTAATAAATGCCACAGTAAAGTTTAGAAAGTCACACAGAAAGTGGCAAACCTGTTGCTGCTGCTGGGGAGAGTTAGCAGGTCTCCTTGAGCCCAATCGTTGGGGATGTTGTCCTTGTTGCTGGAACTGCAAAGGCAGCACAAAGTTTGAAGGAATGGCTGGCTGTAATCCAGACAAATGTTGCTGCTGAAATCCATATCCAGCAGCAGCAGCTTGAGGAGGAATGAGTCCTCCAGGTCCAATCTGGCCAAAATAAAGCTGCTGTTGAGCGAGCCTAGGTGTGTTCGGATGAATCCCCTGCATTCCTGACAAAGGTGACATCGGGGACATGGTACCAGGTGTTTGCATCTGTGAAAAATGAGCCTGAACAACAGAAAAACTAAAATAAATGACATGGTTTCTTACAAAATATAAATCTCAGTACAATAAAAAATGTTCAACTCCGTAGAAAAATTACGGAACATTTTATACCCAAACACTAGAAATCATAGAGAGAAAGACACACAGATGAACCAAATATGGATAGCATAAGAGGCAGGGAGTATATGCCCGAAATATCATCACCAGCCTCATGTACTTCACACATACTTAATATATCAATGAGAATAAATCACCTGCAGCCAAGCCTTCCTTTCGTTTTTCCTTTGAGCTACAGCAACATATAAAGGCTTTCCCCCAATCATCTTTCCATTCGTTTCATTCAGCTGTAAGAGGATAAAAGACATAAAACATTATATTCAACAGAGAAATGGAACAGTGCCGCATACAAATTTCATGGGAAAATCAAGGAAGAATAAAGTTTGAAATGAAAACAGAGGAAACGTATATTACAGCTTTTGTAGCTTCTTCAGGGGATGAAAAGGCCACAAAACCTGAACCTTTGCTAGCTCCATTTTGATCAAGCATGACCTAAAAAAATATTAATACCAAGAAATAAACAATTACATAATAATCTCTTCCAATAAATAAATCATCACAAGTTTCATTGCAAGTAAAATATTCCAATACCTTGCAAGACGTAATGGTTCCGAACTCCGAGAATAACTCCTTTAGCTTTTCGTCATTAACGCCATCATCAAGATTTTTCAAGTATAAATTAGCACCTTTTAATTTCTCAAATCTGCTATTCCTTTCTCGTTCAAATTTTGCTTTCAATTCTGCCTCCCTTTCAGCTTTCTTTTCAGCTTTCCCAACATACAAAACCTTTTCATTTATTGAGGTACCGTTCAAATTCTCTACCGCAGCAGCCGCAGCATCAGGGTTTTCAAAATTTGTGAAGCCAAAACATCTGGATTTCCCATTTGAATCTTTCATAACAATTGCACTTGTGATAGTACCAAACTTTCCAAACATTTCCTTAAGATCCTCATCTGTAGTATTCTCACATAAATTTTTCACATAAACATTTGTAAATTTTGGTGATCCTTTTACTCGGTTTCTTTCTTGACGACGAACAAAAGTGCCAATAAAGACTTGCTTATCATTAATCAGCATACCATTCAACCGCTTAATTGCACTTTGTGCAGCTTCCTCCTTGTCAAACTGTACAAACCCATAACCTTTAGATTTCCCATTGGTGTCAACAGCAACCTTGCAAGAAAGCACAACTCCAAAGGCAGCAAAAATGTCATACAATGCCTTATTGTCTATTGAAGGATCCAAGTTCTTAATGAACAAATTAGCAAATCCACTTTTTCTCAGGCTCGGATCTCGATCAGAAAACATAATCCTTATAGGCTTCCCATCGACAGGGGTAAAATTCAAAGCATCCCTTGCATTAGAAGCTGCAAAACCAATCAATATTGTAAATACAACTTTGAAACAGTAAATATCAATAATTTTTCTATGCTACAAAAACAACATATGTATTTTGGGAGACGAGAAACACGGATCTTACCTAACTGAAATTGTTACCAAAGCAACCAAATTTTGAAATAAAAAAAATTACAAAGTCAAATGAAAAACCATTTCAAATTTACAAAAAAATTGGAAATTCCTCCACATATACATCAAATGTACACATTTCTGGACAAATCTGGTCAAACCTGATCTCAGCAAGCCATTTTTTGCATATTAGAATTAACTTGCTATGTGATTATTTAGATTTGGCAAACCAGTTATGTTCTGGCCTAGTACTTTATTAATTCGACCAAACATTACCAACGCCATTAATAATAAATTAACGAAACAGATCAAATCTACAATTCACCTCAAATCGCTCACCATAACTGAAATCACATGAAATTAACACATGCATGCAAAATATACACAACAACAATAATTAAAGTGTACAAAAAAAAAAAAGAAAACAGAGTGAGGGATGATCACCATCCTGAGGAGTACTAAAATTGACGTAAGCGTAACCGAGAGAGAGACGACGATTCTGATCTCTACAAACCCTAACCGAAACCACCGGCGCCACCTGACTGAACAGATCATACAGTTTGTTCTCATCCACCGTGGCCTCCAGATCACCAACATACAATGACGAAATCGGAAATCCTCCTCCTCCTCCTACTCCTGCACCTACTCCAACTCCGCCATCGCCCCCAATCACCGCCATCTGCGGAGTAGGCGGAGGAGTGGCTCCGACGAAATTCATCGTCATCGCCGCTGACTGTGTGTGAACCGCCGATTGCGGAACCGCCATTGCTGCCATGTCAATTTTGGAAAACAAAAAAGTTAATTAATTAAACCGTGAATTGAATATTGAAATGTTTTAGATATGAAATTGAAAAGGAATCAATGTACGTATAGGAGAAGAAGGGAAGAGATGCGTGTTGGCGCCTTTAAATATGTGAGTGGAAGAAGTGATGTGTGTGGAGTTCGTTTTCTGTTGGAAGCTTTAAGTGTTGTACCATGGGTTTGACCGTTGAGAATATTCATAAAGTAATCACAAATTAAAAATGTACAACAGTTAAGAGTACTCCGCGCTTGCAGAGAATTAGAGTTCTTGAGGGTGTGAGAATTTTCTGAACCGGTTCAAAAGTGAAGGGAAATGACGTTTGTGATGTGGCACGTGTGGGTTCAAGAGTTGACGTGGCATTCGCCTTATGTTTTTTTTTAATTATTAACGCACGTGCCCTATTTGTTAGTAATTTTCAAGGTGAGACTATTTGCTTGTAGTGAAAGTTAATTAATAAGGTATTTCTGATCGTTTAGAATTTGGGGTAGGTGAAGTTTAATAGGAAAAGTTCAACAAAAATGTAAATTTAGGGGAGAAAGTGCAACTCGAATTCGTTCAAATGCAATCTTTTGATTGAAAATATTATTTTGCTATGTAATAAATAAGTTTGCCTTATTCCTTCATGTTAATTGTCAACCAGAAATCCACGATTTCGTTTTGTCAAAATTTGTTTTTTTTTTTTTTTGTTCTTTTTTACAAATGATAACGACTTAATAACTTCAAATGAAAACTTACAAGATAAAACTATACTTTTAGGCCGTGTTCGTTTTGGCAGATTGTAATCGGCCCAAATTAGATATTGGGGTCACTAAATAATCTGGGCCCAAATTATTCAATGGCAATTTTTCGTAATTATTTCAAACTTTACGGATATTTTTGTCTCAAATTTTGTCAATCTGACCCAATTATTTAATTTCTGGCCCAACCCTCCAACTCGAATCGGACCAATAATGACGGCTGACCCACATTTTTCCCGATAACTACGGGCTGCCCGCAAAATAATCGGCCCATCCAAACATATAATTATACACAATAGTCTGGATCGATTTTAGGAATTGTGGGCTAATTATGGACTAATTGGTCAAAACGAACAGGGCCTTAACATAAAAGTATAGTGTGGGCTAAATTTGACCTATCTCCCACTAATGTATAACTAATATGCTTATATCTATTTTATATTTGTTTATTTGGACTTGATTTTTCTTGTACTATTATATGTGGAACCACATGCATAAAATTCTTTTGGTATATAGAGTTTATCTTGACATATAAAATTAACATACACACTTCTTGGTCTATAAATTTGACATAAAATAAAAATTAAGATACTCGACTTAGTAAAAATTCAAAAATACATCATTTGGGAAAAAATGATATAATAAAAATCTAATGTATAGTATAGTTCATTTATTTTTAATAAGTAAACCTCATCAAACTAATTTAATAAAACTCAAATTTATTCTATCAATAAGAACGAATGGAAAATTAAACTCAATAAAAAGTAGTATTAGTTTTGAGCATAACAACGGTTTAATCCCACTTTGCACTCTATAAATAGGAGCATTTTTCACTTTGAATCCTACAAAAAAAATTATTTCACTTTACACCCTACAAAACAATATTTCATTTCAAATTGCACCCTCAACTATTTTCAGCCCATTAAAGTCGTTTGGGTAAGGGTAAATCCGTCCATTCACATTACTAACCACCCCAATTTCCCTTAAAAAAATGATATATGGGCAAAATTGATGTATCACCATAATAAAGCTGAAAAATATAAAACAATTTTTACGGGTACCATATTCTCAATTTCTCCTCTTTCTTCTACAAATCTAGTCAAGTGCCGTCTTTTTCTTTTTTATGTTTGAAGAAAAGTGTGTTGGGCGCTAAGAAAAAAGATTGAATTGTGTTTACCATATTCTCAATTTATCATCTTATTTACGTTTTGATTTGCATTTGCGTTAACAACTCTATTATACTTGTTTGTAGAATTAGTAATTAGGGATAATTAGGAATAACTACATGTATATCCTCGGAATTACTCTAGGTTAGTTTCAATAACTATATGTAAAGTGAAAAAGAAAAAGGCGACTCTGGAATCGACTTGAATAAGAAAGATGAGAAATTGAGTGAACCCTAAGTCCCCATAAGACTTGTTTTATATTTTTCAGTTTTTTTTTAAGTTATTTTGGAGATAAGTCAATTTTGCCCATATATTGTTTTTTGGGGGAAATTTGGGTGCTTAATAATGTGAATGGACGAATTTATCCTTACTCCGGCAGCTAAACTGGGCTAAAAATGGTTGAGGGTGCAATCTGAAATGAAATAGTGGTTTGTAGGGTGCAAAGTGAGATAATTTTTTTATAGGGTGTAAAGTGAAAAATACTCATTTTGTAGGGTGCAAAGTGGAATTAAGCCCATAACAACGCAAAAGAATATAAACGCGTATAAACAAATTTTAGAAAGTAAATAAAAACCACATGGTAAGAAAAATATCGTGACTGACTTTGAATAAAAATGCGTAAAACATATGAGCATTATCTTGAAAATGTTAAATTACAAAAATCATTTCATACATTTCTCTTTTCCTTTGTGTTCATAATCTGGAACGTAAAATTAAAAAATAAAAATAAAAAGACAAAAATTACAAATTAGAGTAATAACAAGCGAAAAACATAAAAGAGAACAAAGAGAGAAGTAGCTGGAAGATTAACCACAAAGTATTTTACCATGTTCATGTTGCACTTAATTTATGCGGATATGGGGAATGGATTCATTGGAATTTGACAATTTGAGGATATGAATTTTCATTTATTTTCTAGAAAATTGTCTTCTCGAGGTTATTTGAAATGTGGGTCGTGAGTGGGAAAGGTTGCTAATTAAGTTTTAAGTTTTAAATTTAATTTCTTTTTTATTTGTTGGATAGTTATGTCAATATATGTGTAATTGTGGATATCACACTTTGATGTAGTGTACAAAATATATATTATATATATATATATATTAAATTCTTTGTTTTGCACTTTTAAATATATTTAATTGCAAAAATTATGTTGTGCCCCTTAACTTACATGAGAGTTACACTTCTCCCCCGGCACTTAAATATACACCTTTGTTGCACTTTCTCCCATAAATTTCAGTATTGTACTTTCCCCCTCTGAACTTACAGTCGAGTTGCAATTTTCCCATTAAGTTACACCCTTGTTGCACTCTTCCCCCTCAACTTCACTTTCCTCCTAATTCTAAATGATGAAAATACCCTCGAAAATTGCCATGTTCCTCTCACGTGACCTACGTTGTTCGGAAAACTAATAGGAAAAGAGATTCAGAGAAAAAAGTTCAACATTAGTGTAAGTTCAAGGTAGACATTACAAAAAAACTTAATTTAAGACGAACATGCAACTTGACAATAAGCTCAAGGGGTCAAATGCAATTTTCTATTTTTCATCTCTTAATTAAGATAGGCATTTATAATTAAAAAAAACATATAGTTTTCTTACTTTGTGTCAAAAAAAAATGGAAAATCGAATGATGAGGTCATGGAGTTAACTTCGACTTAAATTTATGAATCAAATATAATCTCATTCAAGTGGCACCACATAACTCTCATGATCAGAGCTAGCGAATGCTGATCTTTCATGGCTAGTAATTGTTATCTAAATGAGACCATTTTTACTGGATTCAGGTTAAGTTCTAACCACAATCCGTTAACTAAATGCGAGTAAATTGTTCATGAAATCAATGAACACCTTAAACATGACTCTGCAATCAATCAAAATATAAGTGATGGAACCTTCTAAGCTAAAAAGGGTTCATATAGGTAATGTACACACAAACAAGATTTGAACACAACTTGAAAGAAGATGTGCAATAGATGATAACAATTTACTATTGTTATGTATGCCAAGTGAATTTCGGCTAGAAATTATTAGTAAAAAGTTTTGCCTTGGTTTGTCCTTGTCGCCATAATCAAAAGGTGGAAGAGGACGAGATAGACGTAAATATCATCCTTAGATGAAGTTTCGAATGTCTAATGACTTCACATCAGGCATCTCTTCGTCCTTGAATTCTTCCCTGAAAAAGTTCAAGAAAAAAATGCATTCAGGGAATCTTGTAAAAACACCTATTCGTATCTTTTTCTTTTTTTTTTTTTTTTGGGGGGGGGGGGATGTCGAGGAATATTAATTTAAATGGACTGTACTACAGCATAAAAAGACAATTATATCAAATAGAAGGCATACCGCTTCTTCTGAGTTTCCATTGCCTCAAGAGCATCCTTCTTCAGCTCCTCCAATTGGGCTTTTGCGATTTTGAGTTCCAGTTGTTCCTCATATTTAGGCAGATCTTCTTTACGAATGCCAAGCCTATATGATAACATGTAAATAAGTAAAACCCAACAGGACTTGCTTTTAGTTAGATTACAAATTTTGAATATGAGGACTTGCTTTTATTTAGGAAACATCAAACAAATTATGTTTGCCCAACCGTCATCAATCATCTTTGTTAATGTAAATATTACTTCCAGGAGCTTACTTTTGGTTGATCTTATCAAACTCTGCCTTAAGAAGGGCCATTCCCTTTTTATCATTTCTCAGAAGTGGCTTCTTCAATTCTTTCTCAACTTTGTCCAGGGCATCAATCATCATAGCCTCCGCTCCCAGTTCATCAATAAGGCCTCTCCTGCCAGAGGGAATTTAAACATGAAATATGGAGTCAACAAGTGTATTGTCAGCTCCAACTATAGATATCATATTATTAGTACTTATTGCACATTAAAAAAAAATAAAAAAAAATAAAAACTCAGAGGAACAGAAATAAAAATCTTCGGTAGAGGCGCTGCATGATTTTCAATGAAGAAAATTCAATAACGTATAGTTGTCGGGATGATCGTCCATGGTCCTTTAGATAAAGGATCCTAAGAAAGTATGGTTTGTTTTTATGAGAAGTTCATTCAACAGAGGAATAACAAGATGTCACAGAGAAAATTCATCCACAGTAACAGAAGAAAGCAAAAATTCATATGGAAAAATATAAGCAATGCTTACTTGACCCTAATATCCTTCAACGCCAACAAATAGGATCGAGCATCAGGAATATCTTGTGTTCGCGTCTCAATGGTGTACTTGATCCTTTGTGACTCAGAGAAAAGATCAGCCCTGCATGTATGATGCACATCAAAAACCAGGAGGGAAAAAGAGGATAAGGTGATATATCATCAGGAAGGCTAAAATACGATGCTTTAGATGATGTAATGTTCAAAAGGCATGTATGTTTTCCAAGACAAGAAAAGGGAAAAGCCCATGTTAGAGGACAGACAGATTGATAGAATGTAAGCATGGCATGAAGTTAGTATGAATATACAGATGGTCACAGACTCACGGCCATGTAGTCATACATAAGAAAGAAATGAAGAGAAGAGAAGCTTGAGGTAGACATTATCTGGAAGAATGTTACACGTCACACATACAATGCAATCAAAGAAATACACCACAAAACTTTTGGAACGAATGATGATATCATAATATGTTCGGATGTTTTGACGTGCTTCATAAGGAAATTGGCTGATTATCACGTTGTCAGACTGGCAGGCTCAAACTATAAAACATTATTAACCTCATCATACATAGGGTCCACCATTAACCAAAAATACTACCAAGGTCCAATAAAAATGGATAACTAAGTGGGCTTTCAACTGACAGTCTAAGTCAATCATAGTTGGTTAAACATGTTTCATCACATTGGCAAAACAGTAAGAAAATATAGCTTGCAATCTATCTCGCATGGAAGAGTAAAACTATTCGCAGTGTTAAAAACATGAGAGCGGTTTTTTAAAAATTAGACATGTAATATACAAAGATTCACAACAAGAATAGTAAAAGATCTTACTTTTCTCTCACAGTCTTCATGACTTTGGCATATTCAGCCACGGCTGCAGGATTATCAGGATCTATAGTTATCTTCTCTGTCCGGATAATTCCTAAGGCTGTCTCAAACTTCTTCTTAACTTCGAGAAAAATTCCCTTCAACATTTCTTCAGGTGTATGTGCAACAGTCAGAATATATATGGCATTATAGGCAGCAGGATATTTAATTTAACAAGACTCTAAACATTACATGTCTTAAAAGTGAAGCACAACAATGTCAATATTACCAGGCAACATCCGCTACTAGCTAAACATATTATTATTGGGACTAATTAGAATCCTTGTCAAGAAAATCAAGGCAACCTACAAAACTATGTTGTTGAGGTATCTCTGAGGTTTAGGAATGATTCCGAGAACTAGCAACAAGCAACATCTTGAGTAATAAAATCAATTCAAGCAAAAAAAAACATTGAAGATCTAACCATCTGAGACTAACAGAAGAATGCTCTGCAGCTTCAGAAATCAAAGGCTTCATACCAAATAATTCCATTTAGAATATCCAATTATCCATGTTCAGAATATGCTGACCCCTGACATATTCTTCTCTCTAATGTTGATGTGGGTGCCCTAAATTATCTTCTTTACTTTTTTAGTTTTAGCCCAATTTTCTTTCAAGCATTTATCATACATATGTTGGAATAACTTGAGTTATTGCATATAAATGCTCCAAATAAAGCACGTACAAAATATAATGTCCCAAGCTATATTCTCATTACCAGACTTCTGTATCAACTTTACTCATCAAAGCAAATAAAATACAAAACAAAGTACTAAAATAAAAAAGATAAGTATTATTCAACATACAAAAGATAAAGAAAACAAGGACATAATGATGTCGAAGTCTTTATTCTTCTTCCTCATATGCCACTTATTAGCATGTATAAGTAGGCATTATCATAAAAGTGTTTGAAGCTCTAATGAAAAATTGCAAAGTTTTGCACTTTTGCTAAAGATAACGCAAAAAACAGAAATGAAAATTTTACTATATGCAATTCCATTCTGCCGAAGTGCAAAACAATATGGATCGATATGCCGCATGAACAATTAAGCAATGGTAAATCAAATACACATCCAGACAACTACATCATTCAGGATAGTATGACCATATTAAAACATGATTATTTCTCTCTACATCTAAAATAGCCCACACTTCTGCAATTGGTTCAAGACATGTCTCTATCCTTCAAGTGCTATTTATATATAATTCATATCATAAACCGAACAACTTTCCCCATTTCCTTCAACACTATTTCATATTGGTGCATCACAGTGATAGCTACATCCCTATTTCTTCCTACATATCTTCTCCCCCTCATTGTGCAAACATTTATAAATGCTGGAAAGTTTGCTGTATTATTTTCAAAGCTCTAAGCATCATAGAGAACCATTCACAACTCACATGAACTATCTTAGTATATGTCATCCTCTTAATGAAATCAAAAGAGATAGAGGTCTGCACCAGTTATACAACTATTTTTAAAAATTGCACATTTAGTTTAGATGGATGCTTGCAGGCTTGTACTTTCCAATTTCCAGAAGGAAAAGGCCACATGCAGCGGTCTGCGGTCAGAAAATGCCATACACACCCTAAATTTTGGGGAATTAGTTCCATGTTCATCTTTTCGGGGAGTATCAAACTTGCAAGCATCCATCAATTTATGCATTTGTTAAGCAAATTTCTACCATCAATGCTCAAGCTGTGGTCCAAAATTTTGATTTTCCCTAGTCTTCATTACATTACTCAATCAGATCATTTCACTTCATGGTACATTTGACTTCCTCAACATAATTTTGACAAAAATCTGGGGAGTACTCCTTAACATTTCCACCATAATCAGCCACCAAAACAAAAGAAAATTTTCAAATAGTTGAGAACTCACCATCTCCCTTCAACGCTGTGGGAGCATTTCCAGCTCCTTTAGCAAACGAACGAGCTGGAATAGCATACTCCGATCGAACAATACTTTGCCCACTATACACCTATAAATTTTAAAAATATCAATGTTTCATCATATTAAAGGTAAAAATCCTCAAAAAAATTCATCGAACATTTCGCGGATCAATCTGTATTGAATAAAATGAGAAATTGGGAAAAAGGAAACCTGGCGAGTAGATCTGGAGAGGAAGCGAGTGGCGAAAGCCATTTCGGATTGGAAGAAGCGATTGTCTGAATGCGGGTTTCAGTCTAGTTTTTGTAAGTACTGCTTCGTTTTGGTTTTATTTCAGATGAAACCTAAGTTTAATCAAAATTACAAAAGACAAATGCAAGAGAAAGGTCAACGGCGTCGTATTGGAGGTCTTAAGGGCTGTTTGGGCTGGTTATATGGGCCACTGGATGAGCGGGCTGTTGTATGATTTTTCTCTTTTTGTTGGATATAATATTCCCTCAAACAATTATATAGTGCATCTGTTGCATGGATTGACGTGGTACACCAAAAGTAGAAGATTAAATTCAATTTTTAAATTTAAGATAAAGTTAATTCCAATTTCAATAATTTGTTGCATTACATCATCCATGCAACGAATGTATTAAATAATTTCTCGTTTCTATTCTTGCTCCTTTTAAATTTGGCATGAAGTTTTGGATTAAAGTTTATGAAAGCTTGAGATAGCTTTACATGTTTGTTCTTAAGAACTGTGGAGAGGCTAAATTTAATTTTATACAGCCTAAAATATCACTATTTATTCATGCGTAATTGCAAAAAAGAAAATTAATCATTATTCTTTCACTTTTTGTCTAGTTCACTTCTTTGTAGATAATCCTAACATATTTTTTTGCATTAAAAAAAGTAACTATATATTTTCTTTGATAAAAATGTGAAATATTTATCTGCAGTAAAATAGTGCTTTTACATTCACATTTCTTTAAACACTCTGTATTACTAAAGTAAAATGCAAGTGACAGTAAATTTATTTATTTAAATAACGGAATGATGATTCACATTTATCTCTCTTGATATGAGTTGTTATTTTATCTGAACTTAAAAGTGATCTCAAATATAAGATCAAATTTGAGATAATCTAAGTTTTAAACTCCCAAAAATAAATGTGCTGGAAAATTTTATTTTTTAGTTCGAGTCTTATAGTTTAGGAGAAACAATGTCAAAATTATTTTAAGAAATGAAGTGGTATTCTAAAACTGTAAGGGCCTGTTTGTCTCGCATTTGGGAAAATTATTTTCCATTTCCGAAATGCGAGACAAACAGGTCAAACACTTTCTCAAAATTGCGGCTACGTTGAATTTTTTCAGAAACTCATTTCTGAAAGCAGCCCATTTTGAAAGAAAAAAAGCTGCTACTCTACTCTATTTTTCTTTTCCTTTTTTTTTTGATAAAAAAATAATATTATTCTACTCCCCTCTCTCTCCTCTGTCTCACTCATGACAGAGGAGAGAGGGAGGGGAGGTGGGGGCCATTAATTCTTGTCATCTACTACCATAAATACGTATACATGGCTACTTCCACTATATATAATAGTAATATTTAATATATATATATATATATATATATATATAGTTAGGGGTGCACATGGTACGGTTCTGTAGTATTTTTTATATCAGTGTGATTTTTAAAAATTTAAAATCAAACTAGAGTTTTATAAACCATACCAACAAACTTGATTTTGTGCGGGTACGGTACGGTATAGTACGGTTTTGCGGTTTTTTTCGAACAAACTTTGTTCGTGCAATTTTTCTTATATAATTGATTACATAGTTGACAATTATATAAAAATAATTGGTTAATTATTTGATCATTGTTTTTATTATGTGAAGAAACTTACTATTTGGTGAAGAAACTTACTCTGAGGTGGTTGGCCCGACGTGGAGGAAATAATAGTCATGATTGGTCGGGTAACAGATGAGGTCCATTCCCACCTTCGTGGAATTAGTGACATTAATTGTAATATTGTCATTAATTTTTATTATGCTAGACAATATGAAGACAACTTAATATGTTTCCGTACGTAGATTAATATAGATATTGAGTAATAATTATTAGGTTAATATTTTAAGAATATTGTTTAATTTCTAGCATATTTAATATGTCATTTGAATGAATTCGTCGGTGAGAAAAAATAATTAAAAGAATTTTAGTATAATATTTTATAAAAAAAACTTCAAAAAAATAAAAATTAATTTACTTTATTTTTTTTTATTTTAGAAAGCACAAATAACTAATTATAAAATATTATTTACCACATATATTATATATAATATATACACCAATAAATTAATTATATATAACTAACTGATGTGACATAAAGTCTTACATTATCTTACACCTAATTAACTAACTCAAACCTACCAAAAAAACCTACACCTACTTTTTTCTCAAACAACTCTCCCAAAACCCAAACAAACAACATTACGCAAATCGAGATTATTTCTCAAACCTCTACCACTTTCCCAAACCACTCTCCCAAAGGCCAAACAAACAGGCCCTAAAACATCCCCAGAATAATACGGGAATAAAATTTTTGGAACATAAGGAGTATATTGTAAATAAGTTGAATTTGTGTCCTATGAATCTTTTGATCTAATAACAGACAATGGGCTTGTTTGTTTGGTGTTTGCGAAAAGTAGTTTGGGAGAGTAGTGGAGGTTTGTGAAATAATTTCAATTTGTGTAATGTTGTTTGTTTGGATTTTGAGAGAGTGATTTGAAAAATAAAATAGATGTAGGTTTTTTTTTGGAAGAATTAGGTTGTAGATGTAAAATGTGTAAGACTTTATGTCAAATCATGTTTGTTATGAGATAAATTGTGTAAGAAATAGAGTACTTTATGTCAAATCAGAGTAGAGTTTGTATAAATTTTATTTAGAGATAAGAAAATTGTTGTTTGTTTGAGTTTTGAGAAAGTAGTTTGGGAGAACCGAGAGATGAAAAATTTATTTCAGAAAATAAAAAACATGTTTGTTTGGCATTTCCCAAACGCAAAAATTTTTTGGGAAACGCCAAACAAACAGGCCCAATATATCAAGGATGAAGTCACCCAAAATAGCAAGGATCACTAGCTATGAATTTTTTTTTTAATCAACTATACCGTGTATTTATAGCTCGGACCAAAGAGTGCAAATAGTATAAGTCCACCCAAATGTAATGTATCCAGTAGAATTCGAACTTAAATCTCGCGTCTAGGGGTTGCAGGCCACTACCACATGGCCCAATCACCTTGGGTACTAACTATTAATTTTCACCAATACTGAGCATAATAAAATCGTTGTACCAATGTTCCTTGAATTTCTTCAAGGATGGCACTTGAATTTAAACATAATAATGGGTCAAAAAAATTGGTGGATTGCAATTCGAGTTGGCTGTTGGCCAATGTTCGAGTCGATCGACTCGTTAAATAGACTGTTTTACTTCTTTACTATAGATCCAACAAAAGATGTTCTACAAGAAAAACATAGAATAGTTCCATTTCTTAACCTCCATGACACAAATTAACATATGAGAACACACATTAGAAGTTATTATGGAAGTAAATAAGTTAAGAGTGCAAACAAGTCTCTCAAAAACTAGGCCATTATAGCGTTTATGAAGAATAAAGCACAAGCCTTTCACAATACAAAAAATCAATGTGGATTGTGGGATAAAAAAGTCACCACCATTCTAGTTTCCAAATTAATTATCGTGCATGATCTCGACTGGCGAGCATAGTATACAATGCATACAAAAGAATAATAACAGTCTAAAAGTGAAGAATTACTCGAGAAGAAAGTTAGGCATGAGGTTAACATCAAGTGCTAACTCCAGATCAGCAAGCACATCCACCTCTTTGCTCCGTTTCAGAAACAGCCTCTGGTATGCCCTGGAAGTATCTGCACGAGCAAAATTTTCATAAAAAATCCCAACATGTCTGCACTATATTCGTCTTACAAGATTGCTTTTTATTACTTAATCTCTTTTTATTGAAAAAGAATTCATGAATGGATTGGATCAGGGTCTTAACTAATGAGTTGCATCCCATTTTCAGTTTCAGATCTTGTGAGTCGGATCTTTGCAACCCAAAAAAATCCAACAAAGCACACATAGCAACATAAAATTAAAAGTTGTCCTTGTAATATAGATTGCTAGATTGGCACACTTCAAATTGAAACATGTTTAGCAACGAGCATTCAAACTTTTCTAAAAGCAAATCACTAATTTTTTTAAATTTACAAATCAAAATTCTTTAGAATTGCTATTTTGATACCATCTGGCATAACATAATTCCAAAATAAGCCAACTCTCCATAGCCTAGCTTTTATATAGGTATGCATGTTTATGTATATATCAACTATTATGAAGTAGGAAAACAGAAGATACTGAAGGATGAATTTCTAACTACACAAACAACTAATATAACATAGATTGAAATGTCTAAGTCTCACTCACATGTCCTGCTCATGCTCATTGGCTAAAGCAGTCTTTGCAATACTTAAGAATGCAGGATCAACATTGTAATCCTCTTTTGCTGATGTCTCAAAGTAAGGTATATTTCCTTTTGATGCACACCATTCTTTTGCTTTCTTTTCGGAAACCTGAATTCAAATTAATTAGAGTTCATGATAGACATTAATGTAATTTAGGCAGTATATCAACTCAACTTACAACTCTGCTATTGCCACCATCTATATCGATCTTGTTTCCTAGTAATATGAAGGGAAATGATTTTGGATCAGGTGGATTAGCCTGCATAAACGTGAAGTCAATAAATTTAACCACAAACTATTTCCTAAAACAATTAAATTATAAATGGGGGAATTTAGGTAGAATATAATAGCTTTGAGTTGTGGCTAGCCAAGATGAACATATTGCCTTTGATAATCATACTAACATACAAATTAGAGATGAACAAATGTTCCAGGTGCATCACGTAGGCTTACTAGCACATCTAGATACTATCCATAGACAGGTAAGACAAAGGAAACATCCTAGCATTTGTCACAGTAAATCTTAAGTCTAAAGGTTTTAAGGGTGGGAGGGGGGGAACCTAGATCATTACCTGGGGAAAGTACTCCCATCTCACCATAATAAATCAAAACTATACAAAATAAAATAGAACAAGAATCAAGGATAAGAAGATATATCAAAACGACAAGCATGTGTGGTTCAGTTCAGTGAAGCCCATTCCGAATGCAAGAGATAATGACTTTCCTTAAAACAGAAAACAAAACTTACTCGTACTCTCAGGCCCACACAGTGAATTACTACTGTATTTCATTCTATTCCTACTAAAACCAAGTGAATAAAATCATACTTGGGACTCAAACACATAATAAATGGTTTTAGGAAGCTACCATCAAATATGGAAACATGCAACAGAAAAGTCTATCAGTATTGACTATGAACCCAGTAAAGAGGAACATAGACCTGTTTACAGCAACCTATATTGGTAAAAAGTGGAAATTGGCTTGATAACGAGACGCATCGTGCAATAGAAGTTCCAATACAAAATCTCAATATCTATATTAGGTACATCAAATATAAGTTTAATGAAAAAGGAACAGGCGTCCAACATTTTGAATTTCAAAAACTATAATAAAAAGGAAAAAAATTCAAACACAATAGATAGGAATTGTGGCCATTGCAACAGTAACTAATTGGATTTTTAAGTCAAGGAAGAACTACCTGTCATGAGATATAATCAAAAGAAAGTGGATTAACACTAGCAAGCTTGTTAGCAGAATCTGGTATGCCCTATATGATGATATTCAGTCACACTAATGAACAATTAAAATTCATGCTGAAGACTATTCAGGAATGTTTACAGATCAAATGACTCGTACTCAGAAATATTAAGATTCCTCCTTTTAAATCAAGATGAACTGATATCATTTGTCAACAAATTTCATGCAGTCTGCAGTTGTATTTAACTATATTAACTACTGCATTCATGAGATATAAAATCAAGTGCCTCGTCCATATTTTTCTAATAATTGTAAATTTAGATCCTTATCTTCCATATTTAAAATACTTCAAGAATGCTAACTAATCAGATTAGTTATGTAGCTACAATTTCAAAGAGTACAGCAGGTTACAGTCGATTTTTGGCGATGATCATCAAGTTGGCAAGTATTCTAATCAGAATGTCACAAGGGAATCAGATATGAGTAAGACAAAAAGTTGCAATTCTATAACTGATCCCTTCATATATTATAGCTGATTCACCTAATAAGTTGTTCTCCAAAATGAGTTAGCATTAATGTATAAAAGAGCATACTATTCATATTCCATGTTTGAAAAGTCACAAACTTAGCTGTTCCAGAATTGGTACCCATGCTCAATCAATGCTAAACGCTATTTTCATAAATTTAAGCTCCCACTTGCATAATTTTCATAATCTCAGGGAAACTTTATCTTCTTCAGGAACTATGCATGATAGAGCAGAAAGATTCCAACTTAATTCAAACACCATTTCTACACCACAAGCAAGTAGCTGTCATGAAGACAAGAATAAATCAGCAACCTGCTTGAGAAACTCTTCATGCCAATTGTCGAGAGTATCAAAGGACCTCATCACATTCACATCGTAAGCCAAAACACAGCAATCTGCCCCTCTGTAAAACGCAACTCCAAGACTTTGAAATCTCTCCTGGCCAGCAGTGTCCCAAATCTACCAACCCAAAAATACACATTCATTCACTTCTGTGTCAGCAACAATTCTAGATATACGTCATATAAAGAGCTAGTCATGGATACATTAAAAAGGAATATTAGAAATAGAAAAAAAAAAAAAAAAAAACCAACTTGAAGAGTGACCAGGCGGTCGTCTATCTGAAGTTCCTTAGTGACAAAATCTGCCCCAATGGTGGCTTTGTACTGCTGACTGAATTTCTTATGTACATATCTATTTCAACAGTTAAGAAAACCTCGCACAATATAATATAGAAATATTCAAAAATCATGCACCTATGATAATGATTAATTTCAGTAATGACTAAATGAATTTACAAACAAAAAAAAAAGTAAGAAGGATACTGATTCATCAATGATGTTTTACCCACCCTGAAAAATATACGGATTTCAGTCGCACAAAATATTAAAAACCTAACCCTAGAATCAGCAATACTGAATCAAATCAAAATTGATTAAAGCTATAAATACCCGCTGTCGCCGAGGACGATGACTTTGAGTAATGTTCGCCTACGCAGTGACATTTGCCCGATCAACAAAGCAAACAGTGTGTGTGAAATGAAATGCGGGAAGAAAAAGGAAAAAGAAAGGAAGAAGGGGCGCCAATTTCGATCTGAATCACAACGCTATTAAATCTTTTGCCTTTTTCGATTTTTGGTAATTAATTATGAATTTAGCCAAGTACTAATTACTAATAGTCGTTTTTAGTACACTAAACTTTTCTTTTTCCTTTTTCAAAAGGGTTAATTACAGGACCTCCCCTGAGGTTTGGTGAAACTCGCGTTCATTTTCCTCTAAGAATACTAATTACTCGGACCTCCCCTGAGGTTTGCAAAACCTTACAACCGTTAGGGTTCCGTTAATTTTTGCTTACGTCATCATAAATTTTTTGAAGATTGCCAATTTTGCCCCCGACTTACTGTAGCAAATATGTATGGACTATATTATCCCTCTCAACAAATGTTACATTGTTGCATGAGAATGGATCTAGTAGCAATATCAAATTACATTTGTGGACTAAAATATTGTTAAATTTATATAAAATGTGTAATGACTTTATTAATATATATTCATATTTAAAATAACATTTTAAATATTTCTAAAGTATTTTCTTACTTATTGTAAAATATATGCAAAGAGAAATACACTACTAACTCTTACAAAAAATTATTTTTATTCAAATAAATATAAACATTGAAATTTATTTTTAATGTATAGATTTCCACATTGTCCCTCTTATTTGTGTATATAAATTCAAATAAATATAAACATTCAAATTTATTTTTATTATTATTTTTAGTGTTTTATATTTTACTTTATAGAAAAATATTGAAAATACTCAAGTTTAATTTTTATGTCTATAAATATAAAATTTATAATGGTCAATAATGTTTTAGAAAAAAATATTAAACATGTTTATAAAATTTTATATTAGCCAATAATGTTTTAGAAAAAATATTACACATATATCAACTCAAGTTTTATTGATATGAAATAATTAAAGAACTTATTTGTTGGGAAATTATTATTTTTTAATTATTCATAAATATAACATAACAATTTTTAAAGAAAAAAAAATATATTCAATAATATTTTAATTTTTATAATAAAAATATAAATATAATTTTTTTTTAAAAAACCCTAAAATCACCCCACCCCAAACCCCCAACCCCGCCGCCACCACCTTCCCAGATCCAGGCCGGCGACGACCTGGGAGAATATCACAGGTCGTCGCCAGCCTGGAACCAGCGATCCCAGACAATAATTTATTGATTACTTAAACCCAATACTATTAAATAATATTTACTATAAAATACTAAAATAAATCTTGTTTACATAATTAATAAATTATTTTTTACGCTATTGATAAATTATACAGTATTGAAATATGTATTTTATAAAAATTTAACTAAAAAAATCAATAAATATTTTTTTCACAAAATTTAAAGATACTAATTCAAATACTCTTTTATAAAATAATTATCTATGAGGTATTAGTAAATAATTAAATTTATGGGTTATTTCAGTTTTAAACTTAAATATATTTATATATATATATATATATATATATATATATATATATATATATATATATATATATATAAGTGTTTAATATTTTCAACAATGAAATCATAAATTTATATCTTAAATACAATACAATTAAATAATATTTTATTATATATATATATATATATAAGTGTTTAATATTTTCAACAATGAAATCATAAATTTATATCTTAAATACAATACAATTAAATAATATTTTATTATAAAATACAAAAATAAAATCTTATTTACATATTTATTATTACTATTAATTGCATAATTAATAAACTATTTTTTTTTCTTTTTTATGTGATATAAATCGGGGTGGGGTTAGTTTTTCTTTTCTTTTATGTGTAAATTTAATTTTATTAAAGTTTGGGGACTAATAGGCAAATATAAATTTTTGTAAGGTTTTGTAAACCTTAGGGGAGGTCGATGTAATTAAAATTGATGAGGGCAAGAGGGTAATTTCACGCATTCCATCCACCTCTGTTAGTTTCCGTTAGGGTTTTGTAAGGTTTTGCAAACCTCAGGGGAGGTCCGAGTAATTAGTATTCTTAGAGGGGAATGAACGCGAGTTTCACCAAACCTCAGGGGAGGTCCCTGTAATTAACCCTTTTCAAAATATAATGATGAGAAAGAGCAATACAATCACTCTAAACCTTTATTTTCTTTAAATCAAATTATATTTGATCAATTTACACAAAGAAAAATTCATGTGAGTAGGATTATTTCATGTATTTATGAATCGTCTCTAAAACACAATTATTTTTTATTTATAGGTTTTTTACTGTAACCCCACATATGCATGAAGTCCGTATCCTAATTAAAATTTACACTTTTCTGCTTCACAATTACATATTTCCTTGTTGTCGTAGTTTTGAATCTAATGGTACAATATGTAACTGATGACATAATGTAACATGCGATCAAAATTTGTTCAATAAAATTTTCGCTTACAAATTAAAAGGACGGAATTTTTCATTCAAAGATGCATGATTGTCAATTGCCAAGAAAACCAAAATGTGTATTATTGCCAAGAAAAAGTTCAAAATTTTATTTCATATACATGTTTGAATGTCGAGAGGATTATAAAATCACAAAAAAAAAAAAAAAAAAAAAAAAGAGAAACAATGATGAGTGGAAAATTACCAAAATAATCTTCATATTAGGAGAATCAATTAATTTTGATAATTGATTAAAAACAAGTTAACATTTGTGCAAGTAAACTAACTAGTTAAAGAAAAAAATCGATTTTCCTTTTAGTAATAAATTGAAATTTTAAAGACAATATCTCTTATTTTACTTATAAAAGAAACCAAGAAGAAAAGAGAACAAACTTATGTGCCAGAATGAATATAGAGCAACAAAACCAGAAAACAAAAGGCAAAATAAACCATATAATTATTACAACATTGGAAATTGTTAGAATATTGCGTTTTGTAGGAAATTATACCCCTCAAGAAGAGGGAAGCCAAGTTGGGAGTTGGGACATTAATTTTCCTTCTATCCAAATACTAACACTGAAATACCGAATGTGGAAAAAAAACACCGTACTTTTTAACAATCGAACATGGTATTAAGGATTTGGGAAATGTATTATCCACTTGTGTAAAAGAACCTAGAAATTCAATTTTTCAAGAAAACTCCTAGTTCTCTTCCTCATTCGAGTGAACAAAATAACAGCGCAAGCTAAAACCCATGGAGGGAACCGACCACCCGAGAAGTTTAACTTTTTTGCCCATCCCGGAGTCTCTTTCATAACCAGGACTATCATCAAGGTAATTACTGCAGCCCCTACTAATATCTTGGTAATCGGACTTATCAGTGAGTCCTGCAATTAGGAAAGTAAACCAAGTCAAAAATGGATAATCTGCATTTCATTATTGAATACATGTAGGCATATAAACAAAAGAATATGTGTTGGAAGAAGTTCAGGGAAATCATATGTAATCTTCTTATTAAATATTTCTTCTATACAGAAGATATTTGCGATTATTAAGAAGTTAGTTTCCAAATTAAGATTGGCTCTCCATGTTCATAGTTAGGTGACATAAATTTTTGGCAGTCTAATTCCTTTGTTGGGTTCATAGTTTAAAAAGCAGTGTACAAGGGTTATTGATGCAGACAAGGAACAGAACTAATCAAATGTTAGCAAATACTGTATGCACGATGCAATTTAAAATTAGAAGTGGAACATTTTCGCCCTTCTTCAAGATCTTGTCCAAGTTTGATAACATTTTCGCCCCTCAAATTCCTTTCTTGGTTTAGTTTTATAAATCTTGCCTTACCCTAAACCCCTATTTTCCCTTTCCTAGATCGGTTACCCAGAGGAAAGAGTTTACACTAATGATCTTAGGTCGTGCCATGCCACTTCTATTTTAATTGCTATAATTTTCCCACTTATAAAAGTTAAATGGCACTTTGCACGTAAACGCAAATTCATCTCTATTTAGTATGTAGTAGCAGGGATTTCCAAAGGGCTACTGAAATAACCATTTTTCTTCTTCTGCCAATAGCTTGGAATATGACAACTTGCTCTGAAATTGTTAAACTAGTAACTTCTCAATGTTTCACCTTGCAACAAACAGAGTACTAAGTTTCCCATGGATGACACAAGGGGGGGGGGGGGGGGGGGGGGGGGGGGGGGTTGGGGAACCATATCATAATGCCAGAACTATGATTATCTACGAATGTTATTAAGGAAACTCACCCTAGTTAAATTGACCTAGTAACCACTGAGCTTCCTCGAGATATATCAAGTCACTCTTAGGCTTAGCCATAAAAATAACAGAAACTTTTAAAATGCCTATTTTAATGAAAACTTGCCGTGAACTATGGTAGTTAATTCTGTATCATTGAACAACAAAAAAAATTGAATTGTCATTTGAAATTATTAAAAGGCTTCTAGTTTCTAGATCAACTAGGTGATCCATTCAGCTTCTTTGTAGGCATTCTTCAAATACTTGATCATCACAACATGCAATTTCTCTCAACTATTTACTACTGAACCTTCAACATAAACTAATAACAAAGAACATAGAAAATGCTACTGGGTATTGTTGCATAACTCTATTAATCTATCCAATTGGTTCAACAAAGTTATCCCATACAAAACTCTAACCCAAAATTCAACAAAGTTATCCCATACAAAACTCTAATCCAAAATTCAACAAAAATGCAATAAAATAAAACAAATTACCTTGGGCTCGCCGTCGATATGTACGACGGCGCCATCCGTATACGTGAGCAACGACCGGCCGTTCCTCGGGTTGAACCGGATCGGTACGCCTCGACCCGATCCAGGGGTATATGCGTAGACCGATTTGAACCCGAACCTGTCCAGAATTTCTCGGACCTCGAGCTGGTCCTGCTCCCACCCGCCCAGACCCGTTTTGAAGACGTCAATCGGACCCTTACCTTGTTTGTAGACGTGCACCTCCGCCTCAGGTACTTTTGTTGTAACGGATCGGACCTTATCTGGAGTCGGTTCAGGTTCAGAGTTAGGTAGAAGCGGCGTCGCCTCTTCTTCCTCGATTTCTCCGATCTGGTTGCTGCTCGTCATTTCTGTAATCGGTTTGATTTTAGCGCTAATTTGTTCCTGCTTTGTTTTGTGTGTTTATAACTCACACTTGAGTCTTTGATTAAAATAGAGGGAAAATTGCTTTTTTGGTACCATAGGATAGGCTGACTTGCACTTTTGGTACCATTGAATACGAAAATGCAAATTTGGTACCATAGGATAGGTTTTCATTGCAATTTTGGTACCATTGGATACGAAAATGCAAATTTGGTACTATAGGATAGGTTTCCATTGCAATTTTGGTACCATTGGATACGAAAATGCAAATTTGGTACCATAGGATAGGTTTCCATTGCAATTTTGGTACCAAACCCAATTTTTCTACAAATTTAATGACAATTTACCCCCTATTACATGCATAATGTTCAATTTAACCCCTCGTGGTTTAAAAAAGAGCATTTTACCCCCTGAATTTTTGTAAAAATTTCACATCGCCTCCCTGATATTTTTATAGGCGGTACTTAATCCATTTTTATTATGATAATGTGATATTTTACCCATTGTGTTATGATAAATGTGGCAATTTATCCCCCTATGTTAAATAAAATAGTTTGCATGCATACTATCAATTTTGGCAACTGAGTTATAATCTCCGGCTGAAAGGGATAAATTGCTTCATTGCAATTTTACAGGGGGTAAATTGATTTTTTTCAAATTATAGAGGGGTAAATTAAACATTATGCATTTCATAGGGGTTAAATTGCCATTAACTTTGTAGAAAAAATGGGTTTGGTACCAAAATTGCAATGAAAACCTATCCTATGGTACCAAATTTGCATTTTTGTATCCAGTGGTACCAAAATTGCAATGAAAACCTATCCTATGGTACCAAATTTGCATTTTCGTATCCAATGGTACCAAAATTGCAATGAAAACCTATCCTATGGTACCAAATTTGCATTTTCATATCCAATGGTACCAAAAGTGCAAGTCCGCCTATCATATGGTACCAAAAAAAGCAATTTTCCCCTAAAATAGATTTTTAAATTCCATTTTTCTCAAATAAATTCTCAACTTTTTCAACCAAGCCCTTAAACTTTCCAAATATTGAGTAATTCACACTTTGCATTTTTTTAGGCAACCACTTTGCAGCTTAAATACATTATTTTTACACTATGCATTTTAAAATAAAAAAATTGACATTCTTTGGATAATTGAACTCTATTGAGGTTCAAAATATGTAGTTCTAGATTGCAAAATATCAAAGTTTATTTTCAGGATGCAAAATTTTAAATAATATATTTATAGATGTAAAATGACATGTACTCAAAAGTTTTAGGAACCGTCAGCTATTTTGGTTTGGATTTGGAACTAGAGTAATTGACACTTTGCAAGTTTGCAAATTTTTTTTTTTAGAAATAGTAAATATTACATCAGAATATATATTCAACAAATACATCAAAATCAACAACACTAATAATAAATTAGTAAAAACCATAGAATTGAAACCATGACCTTCGATT
Source organism: Penstemon barbatus (assembly GCA_003313485.2). NCBI lineage: Eukaryota > Viridiplantae > Streptophyta > Magnoliopsida > Lamiales > Plantaginaceae > Penstemon > Penstemon barbatus. The sequence continues at coordinate 20,888,136 of CM064878.1, read as the reverse complement.
TCCGGGACCTCAACTTTTTCAGTAGGTGATGGCATCATTGGCAACACTCTACAATATAAAAAATACATTTAGTTTTTTGCATCAACGAGATTTCGATATTTTACACTCTGAAATTGCATGCCCATTGTTTTGCTAAAGATTGTATAATTCAAAAATGTTCAATTACTCAAAAAAATAGCATTTTCTAGAAAGTAATATTCATCATATTACCGATGAACAGGGGAGATCCACACTGGGGCTAGTGGGGTCTGTAGCCCCCACTCAGTTTTATATATATTTGAGCTATTAGTTCTACTAACTTAAATAACACTTTGGCTCGGTGATTTATGTTTTGCAAGTTTAATGGCTTGGTCCAGTGTTCGAAATCCAAATCTACTCTTTCACTTCTCCAATTTTTCTTTCTTTCTTGAAGTGTAATGTTTTAATTTAAAGTAGTAGTTTTCTTGGCATAAATTGACCAAGTTGCCTACCTTGTGTCAGTTCAAATCCATATGTGCAACTAACTTCCTTTTAATTTTTTATTCTTTTTTCTTTCTTAACAATTATTCTTTTAATTTCTTAACAATTGTTCTTTTAATTTATTTATTTTTCTCAATAATTGCTCTTTTAATTTCTTTAAAATTGTTCTTTAATTTTTGTTCCTTTTTTATAACAATCAAGAGAATTCAATTTTTGTATAATATAATACGATTTCTTCTTTTTATTATATTTATTTATTACTACACAAATTTCCCACACAAAAAAAAGGTAAATTAAAATATTGTTCTAGCTCCGGCCCTGACTATTATGGACCAGTTTCAGAAAGAAAAAAATTGACGTAGTCAATTATGTAATTGGTGTCATTTAACAATGTAATTAAAATACATAGATTTTTTGAGTTTTTTTGAAGTCACAACGGTGTATCATATTTAATTAAAATGACCAATAGATGTTATCTTTGTCAAATTTCACATCATCTTTTTCGTATATTTTATCGTGAATGAAATATATTCCATAAGTTTGACTTTTTTTTATATATATTTCAATTATTAAATTTATTATAGAACTTTAACCCCCACTCACAAAATTCCTGATCTGCCCCTGCTGTAACACCCCAATCCCACATTGATTGTGGATGAATTGTTTGAATGGTTTGTAAAGACTTAACTTACTTCTACTTGTAAACATGGGCTTAATGTAAAGACTTGATCCACTTCTGGCCTTGTCAACATTGTTGGGCTCTAGTCCACTAGCACAAAATGTTTAAGCCCATGTTGACAAGTAGAAGTAAGTCAAGTCTTTATTAATCATTCAAACAATTCATCCACAATCAATGTGGGATTGGGGTGTTACAATTTTTGTAAAGCTTGATCCACTTCTGGCCTTGTCAACATTGTTGGGCTCTAGTCCACTAACCCAAAATGTTTAAGTCCATGTTGACAAGTAGAAGTAAGTCAAGTCTTTATTAATCATTCAAACAATTCATCCACAATCAATATGGGATTGTGGTGTTACAATCTCCCCAACTCAAATACTCGACGTCCTCGTCGAGTCCAGATCTCAATAGCCCAAGACCGCCCTCATGGATAACACCATGAACCTGGCTCTGATACCATTTGTAAAGACTTGATCCACTTCTGGCCTTGTCAACATTGTTGGGCTCTAGTACACTAGCCCAAAATGCTTAAGCCCATATTGACAAGTAGAAGTAAGTCAAGTTTTTATTAACCATTCAAACAATTCATCCACAATCAATGTGGGATTGGGGTGTTACACCTACCAATAAGACACCAGTATAATTGACAGAAGACATGTAAATGCGTCTGCGAGTCTTTTTGAATATCTTTCAACTCGATTTGGAATGTCCGAAAAGAAATAAAAGATGTGCTTAGATGGATTATGGAGTTGTATTAAACCCAAAAAAAAAGGTCCCAAGTTATTTTGTACGCAAAATCTTAATTTAGACTGCCATTTGACACAAAAATTCCATTCAGTATATCTCATCAAAACCACACGTCGTTTACACCTTTGATGAAATTCAGATTTGAAAAACTGAACCTTACACAAAATGGAAGAACTTGTGTTACTTCACAGATGGATTCCTCAACTACTGTGATTTCATTCACAGAAACAAAAACTCCAACCATGATTAACCACCCCCACCCCCCAACAAAAAAAAGGTAAAACTAAAAAGATAAATCGGTTTTTCCGTTTATCGCCTCTCAACATGTCTCTTATTCCTCTCAACCTGCCCGAGCAATACATGGACATGCACGACAATAAATAGTCCGAGACCTTTTAATTGTAGCTTTCCAAATTTGAGAGTTAATGTATAGGATCACCTTTCCTCCTAGTGCAGTTCTTTCCAATTCCAAGAAAGGTGACCAAATAAATCAAGGTATCTGGAAGAGCTTTTTCAATTTGAAGCATAGTCTCTTTTCTTCCGCGGACAAATCTTCCTGTACAGATTAGAACAGCCAGGGGCAGGAAGTTAAATTCTATTTAAGCGTGAAATTACCAGAGCATAAGCAGTTAAATTAACAATAAATATGGTACAAGATTGAAGAGATCCAGTAAAGGTCCAAATTCACGAACCGCATAATGTTCTTTAAGAGCATCAAGGGAGTCCCTAGAGATCTTGCTCACGAGCTCATCCTCCATCTCGAAATGTCGGCCAAACATTTTTTGTTGCTCCTCAGAATTCCCGCCAATTATCTGTGAGAAAAAAAAAAAAAAAAAAAAGGCTCATTATCGTTTCAGCACAAGGATCATCTAAAGGGCTAACTTTAACCAACATCTTCTCTAGGTAACAATAACTGAAGTCTAATTCAATATAATTATTACACATAAGTTGTATCTAGTACCAAGTCCAGAGTCTTGATGGCAGATGGTCTTAGGGTCATCAAAGTATCAAGCCGTTGAGATTCTGTTTCGAATCTGACATATATTTAATTCTTCTACCCATTATTATCATCTTAAAATAACAATTAGTCTAAAACATCCTAGCAACTTTAACTATAGCATTACTATTCTGCCTAGTGAAAAATTCTCAAGTAAAGATATTGCAAGTCACAACTTTGAAACAGAGGCATTCCTACTTCTTCATACTGGGTACTATGGCACAGCTTCTCATCAAATAGTGATCATAGAAGGAAAAAACTATATATAACATGTCGTGCTAAATAATAACAGAAGACTGACTGTCGCCTCCAATCCCCAACGTGCAAATTTAGGATGTCTATAATAAATCAAAAGATCTTGCATGTGATTAGCACCAATGATATGAGAAAATAAGAAAGTCACCAGATAAATTGCACAGCCATTTTGTCAAGACACAATCCAAACAAAAAAACGTGAGCCAATGGCTGAACCAACAAAAATCACTTCTTAAACCATTTATGCTATCCGATTTAAGCATATATCAACAACAGATGCAATGTGGTCACACATTTATTTCAAATAAATTTCAGACACCTGTGTTCATGTTTTGCAAATTAGGAAATATGATAGAGTATTCTTTACTTGTATTTTGACAAGGTATATAGTCTCACACAAACAGTTAATGATCCATAGTATCACGGATCTAAATAATTGACACGTATCTTGAGTATCAAAATAGCCATAGTTTAATCATCCAATCCATTATCCACTAACTCAAAATAGCCATAGTTTCATCAAATCCATTAAGCACTATCCAAAAAAGATGTGAAGTACATTTTAACTTGTTAAGCATAATTTATGCCATATCACAACTAAAAGTATCTACATACATGTAGGGGATAATCAAAATAAATAAAATTTTCCTGGTATAATTGACTGCTTCATATTGTTTTCATATATAAAATATTTGCCTCAACTTAAAAGCATCAATGCAAACGTATTAATGCTATATGCACATGATTTATATGGGTGTTCATTTTAAAGAATATGTACAATGCTTTCCAAAGCTATAGAACTTATGGCCTCAATAAATGAAAGCCCTAACATGAAAACCACTCATAATATACATAATAACATTCTAAAGAGTAACAAGGTACTCTATTGCCTCCTAATCCACTCAAGGCTGCAGAGCAATTGTCACATGCCTTGTGCAGAGTTCAGTCCAGACTTCCATGTATGAAAGAAATAATCTATTTATATGTTCATTCTAGCATAAAATTATCTTCATAACATCTTTGCAAAATTAAAAAATACCTGAACATTCAATTCACCATAAAGTAAAGGCATTTTGTACAAAAGTCCACAAAGAATTGATCATAGAAATAGAAAGCAATATATCATACCTTAATTGCAACCTTCTGGCCTTTCTTGGCAAAATCAACAGGCTTATGATTATTCTCGATGGAAGCTATCCGACCAATGTCGATGAAATCCTTTTGTGGAACACATAGAGGAGTTCCAATCTGCACAATCCAACTTATTTAAGACGATGTTTAAAAAACGCAGACCTATATATAACAGAAGTCCGAGGCACAACCAGAAGAGCCAGTGGTTACAAAAGTTTATTTAAAATAATAGCGACATACAAAGAGCCAAATCTGATGGAAAACAAAATCAAAAAAAAAGAAAAAGAGTTTGCAAAGAAGAGCATAATTGATATGACCACAACTGACAGCCAAGACTAAAAAAGGAGTAAAACAAAACACAAAGAAACATAGAAGTAAATCGAAGTACAGAAAGATTTATAGATCCAATAAATTACCTTCGCAGTCCCTTCCAGGACATCAACTCCCAGGACAATGGGATCCTTCTTATTGAACACACAGTTTGGCATGATCTTGAGAACACAGGGAAAGACTGCCTCTTCGGCAGCTTCTTTCTTTTTTTCCTCCTTAAGATTGTCTATATAAGCCTTAAATTGATCAAATAGGTGGTAGATAATGTCTGCAATGAATATTTTTACGCCAAGTTCATCGGCAAGTTCACGAGCCTCTGGTGTTACTTTAACATCAAAAGCCAATATTGTTCCATACTCCTTGTGCTTCTCAAGCATAACACTCGCCTTCATCACATCCTTTTTGTGTACTGGGCCTATGCTAATACCACTGACAGGTATCCTAACTGCAGGTGACTTCAAAAACTCCAGTAATGCTTCCAATGATCCAAGGGTAGATGCTTGAACATAAACTCCAACTCCACTTCTATCAATCCTATTCATCACTGATTTCATATCTTCCATAGCTGAATCTTTGATGTCTTCCACATCATCATCAGGCCCTACAACATATAGACTTGTGCCTGCAATGGCATGCTCAAGACCCTATACGAAAAACACAAAGAAAAAAAGAAAAACACTATAAGTTGAACATAATGCATGAAAGTCTAGGTTTTGAGTATCAAATGAGATAAGGAAACTGCAATGCACATTAAAAATGGCATTAAATGCTTCAATTAAAATATCAAAGACAGAAACACCTGCACATTTATACGAGTGCTGAATGAAAAAAGGTTCATAAGACCAATGGATCAACGAAATATATCTACTAGTTTGTTTTGTTTTTCTGGTTGCCCAAATTGGAATTGCTTATTCTAACAAGCTACGACGTAAATTGGCAGAACAATTCCGTAGACAGCCCACTGCCTACTCAAACTGAAAAAGGGTGACCTTTGACATACACATCTAATTAACACATGCTTTTTAAAACAAGATCACACCCGGACTGGCCTTAAGAGACTTAGGGAAAAAATACATAAAAACAGAAGATGGGTGAAAAAAAAACATACTAGCCAAAGGCCCCTACCAAGCTGTGTATATTTTGTCAAATAGAAGAGCTGTATGAAACTAAATGGACTTCTATTACTAATACGAGTAACATAAAAGGTGCATGTGCGCATCTGTGGGCATGCTAACAAGAAAACTCCCTATAACATGGATTATCCAGGGACTGAGTAGACTGAATTTTTTTTCAAGGATGAGCGGACAAAGCTTTTCATGCAACCAAGTAAACAAAATGAAGATTAGCAATAAAAGTCATCAGAGCTCTTAGAAATGATACGAAGATCTTACGAAGTCCTGGTATCAACATGCTGGGACCTTTATGAAGTCCGTAAATCATCATACTCCCAAATAGAACTAAGAGATAGCATCTTGAGTAATTCAATTATCTTAGATCATGCCTATGGCAACATTTTTACGAAATATGCTTCTCAGAACCATTTATTATATATTTAAATCATTCTCTGTCACGTTCTGTGAGGCAAAAGACATATTTACCTGTGCAGTAATCTTTATACCCTGAGCAGCCTTAATCTCTTTATGATGTATATAAGTTCCCTGTAATAAAACAAAAACATAACCATGAGACTTCTACAAAATTAATTACATCAAATGCTCTTTCATCGAAGAAGAATCATTTCCAGAAGTTCTAATCACAGCATTGTCAAACAATAACTATTGCAAAGAAAACGTGTTTGAAGCTTTAATTCGAAATATTGTCCCATTACTCAAAACTTGGCAACATAATAGCGAAAACAAAAAGATAACAGAAGAAATTAAATTGATAAAAAAATACAGGGTAAGAGATAAAATTTAGAAAGGCAACCTATAAAAGCAATAAAAAGCAACTAATTTTTCCTTGGGACTATCAAAGAAAAATTATGTTTCAACGAGGAAACAAGCAATGACAAAAGTTAAACTCCCTTTCAATTCCATTGGTACATTTTATACTTTAAGAGCATGTAGGTATAAAAGATTATAACTAATATCAGTAATTCATGGGTTCTAAGTTCCAGGTAAAACCAATAACACACCGAGAGCAGTTGCATGCACATTTCATAACATTTATATCAACAAGCAAAAGAAGTAGTCACCACGTCTAAGACTATCTGGCATGAACATACTAGTTCTGTGATTCTGAAGTAAACTAAACACATCCTCCTAAAATCTCAAATTGAAGTAGATGATGTCATTCTAGAAGGTAAACATAAGGATTTCTAATAAATATTTCCTGTAATGTAGATTCAAGAGCCGTTTCATATATTCCATGTCTAATCAAGCTACCTTCTACCTCTAAATCATATAAAAACACATAGATAAGTAAAAGAAATGTAATAAGAGCCCAGCTTGTACAAAAACCCATAGTTTTTCACCTTGACTCGGAGCTCCTTCATTGGATGGGGCGTTAACAGTGCTCTGATTGAAGTAACAATTGGTCCCTAAACAATAGACAGTTCAAGAGCATGAATTTCTGGTCATATAACTAAAGTAGACAAAAATTCTCCTATATAGTACTTACCTGCAAGCCACAAACAACTATTTGATCTCCTTCATGAAGCACACCATTAACTAACACAACATCTATTGTTGTCCCATGCCCTTCAATAACTTTAACCTCTAAAACAGTACACTGCAACAGAGTCGAGGGTAAATTAAATATTTTCACCAGACTCAGTAGTGAGTACAAAGGATCTGAAAAAGAAAGCAAACCTGCACTTCATTGCTGTAAGTAAGTCTTTCAATCATCGTCTTCTGAGTCCAATTGACCAGTAGTAACAATAAGTCAGGGATGCCTTCACCACTGTTACAGACAAAATCACCAATATCATGAAGTGAAAATCTATAGTTCTGAGTGACCAACAATAACAAGTACTAGCCCGGACAAGAAATATACTAACAAAGTGTTAAGTGAACAAGAACCTTATAGCGCTAGTGGGTACAATGCTGAAAGTCTCGCCCATCTCTTTGTTCTGGTAATACAACTCCGTGTTAAGACCTTGCTCCTTGAACTGCGTGATAACCTGTAACAACAACACATTTGCATAAAATAACCAACATGATGAAAACTATACTTGCGAAAAGAGATATAGCTTACATGAGTGAGCCTAGTATTAAACTCCATTATAACATCTTTTGACTGCTGCTTCATTGCTTTCCTTATTGGTGCGTTGCGGCAGGATTTCCATCCATATAGCCTGTCCACCTGCAAGGTTAAGAAGCATAAGAAAACAAGAATAATAGAAATATGGATGGAGAACCTTGTGAAGGCATGGCTAAAATGTAATGTAACTCACTTTGTTCAAGGCGATAATGAATTCAGTATTTCTCATTTTTAAAAGATTGAGAGATTCAATGGTTTGCGGCTCCAAGCCATGCATTATATCAACAACCAATATTGCTATATCGCATAACCCGGAACCCCGAGAACGCAAATTTGTGAAAGACTCATGTCCAGGGGTATCAATGACTAAGAGACCCGGGACATTCAGCTTTGCATCAGCTTTCAATTCCTTAGTTCTTTCACGAATGTTCTCAGCAGGGAAATAAGTTGCTCCAATTTGTTGTGTAATTCCACCAGCCTCACCTTCTTGGACATTTGTACCTCTTATACAATCAAGCAACTTCGTTTTCCCAGTATCAACATGACCCATAATACAACATATTGGCGAGCGGAGATTTTGTCCATTCTGGACAGGAGGATCACCCACTTTTGTTGTACCCTCAGCCTCCGAACCTTTCTTTTTAGCTTCCAACTTTTCAGATCTAACCGGCATATTTGAGACAACTTTTTCACCCAAGTCAACAGGCTTGGTTGCCACAGAAGACAGCTCATCCTCCTGAGTTGCAGTCCTTGCATTCCTTAACTCCTTCTTCACCAATGGTTCAGGCTCTGAGTCAACTTCCTCATCAGAAAATGCACTTTTACCAGGCAATTTTAAATCAGCCTCATCCCAGCTTTTAGCATCCCACTCTTCATCATCATCATCTTCTTCTCCTTCATCTTGTTCATCTTCTATTCCATCCTCTTCGAATGCATCAGTAACTTCAGAGTTATCTTTTGTACTCAATGACTCCACTTCATCAATGTTCACAGCTTCCACCTCAGATAAGCGTTCTTGCTGGACTTCCTGTGAATCTGTGCTGTCAACAACGTCTGCAAGGGCTGCTCCATTAGATTGAGCTTGTGGCTTTGATTTTTTCTTCTGGTACAAAGGCCGTTTAACAGGTGCTCCTGCAGATTCACCAGCGGGCAACTGCAAGCCCCCAGCATTGGCAAGTATTTGCTTCCTCATTGCCTCCAACCTACGGGCTTCTTCCTTCTGCTTCCCGGTTAGAAGCTTCCCTTCTTGTTTTTTCTTCAAAAGCTTCTCCTTTTCCCTTTCCTTCTTTAGGCGCTTTTTCTCTTCTGCTTGCCGCTCCAATTCTTCCTGCCGCAGCCTTTCCTCCTCTTCTTTCCTTAGCTTCTCCTCTTCTTCCCGTTTCTTCCTCTCTTCAGCTTCCTTAAGTTTGGCAAGTCTCTCTTGCATCTCCCTGACATGCTTTGGGACTTTCTTATCTGGTACTTTATTTTTAGTGTCAGTTTTCACTTCTTCCGGTGCAGGAGCAGCTGCAGACACCTTTTTTTCTTTCTCTTTTTCCTTCTTCTTTTTCTTCTTCTTTGAAGCTACAGATTCCACAGGTCCTTCTTCCTCAGCTTCTTTGTCCCCAGCAGCCTCTTCTAGCTCAGCCTGGTTCAGTTCCTTTTCCCCTGGTGGAGGTGCAACTGGAGCGATAGCAGTGATTGGATTAGGTTTCGACACAGAAGGTGCTCCACCAAGTTCAGCTAAAATCTTGTCAAGGTCATCTTCATCTTGACCAGTTTTCCCACCTTTCTTTTTCTTCTTTTTATTCTTTGATGTGGTTTCTGTCACATCTTCAGTCATCTTCTTGCTAATAACATCTAAACTAGGCTGATCCGAATTAATGACTTCCGAAGATGCACTGCCATTCCCATTTTCGAGTGCACTATTGCTCTTCTTTTTAGAGGACTTCTTTTTACCTGAAAACTGAAGTGCTGATACATCTTCATCTTGATCATCACCGCCACCTTCCACCGAATCATCAAATTCTTCGTGAAGAGCAGCTGCACTAAATGAATTTCCAGAAGCCTTCTTCAAACCCTTAGAAGACTTCTTCTTCTTTCCTGCAAAAGTAATTTCAGCAAGATCCTCGTCTTCCTCTTTGGAAGTCTTCTCATTGTCTTTGCTCTCTTCCTCTTCATCAAGCACATCAAAACCAGCCGTAGACACACTGCCACCACTCTTCTTACTTTTTGAAGGTTTCTTTTTCCCGGAAAACGCAATCACTGGAACATCCTCTTTATCATCAACCTCTTCCACTTCTTCATCCTCCTCATTTGTATGTGCGCCAAAGGCCGCAGAGCTAAACCCACTTCCACTAGCACTACCTTTTTTAGATTTTGACGACTTCTTTTTCCCCACAAACGCAACAACCTCCTCACCATCTCCTTCTTCATCTTTCCTTCCATCATCATCATCATTATCACCATCACCTTCTTCCCCCAATAACCCAAAACTCGAAGCACTAAACACACTGTTACTTCCACCCTTTTTCCCCTTCCCCTTCTTTTTACCATCAAACCTTGCAACCGTCTCCTCCTCTTCTTCAGCAACTCTGTTATCCTCCACTTCTTCATCCTCATATTTTGCTTCCATTTTCTTCGAACCCCCCTTTTTCCCCTTCTTTTTGTTACCTACAGGCACTACTTTCTCTTCCTGAACAGTAACATCCTCTGATAACTCAGTACCAATGGAATACTCGTCATCATCAACCACAAATCCCTTCTTTCTCCCCATCAGAATTTCGTCGGATTAAGTTCGAGTAATAATCTACGTCCCCCTTCGACCAAACTTCCTGAAAAAAAAAAAAAAAAAAAACCAATTTCACATCATCAGCCCCCAAAAATGCCCACAGATTGATTAACAAAGTAAGAACAACAACAAAATTTGGTGATAATAAATACTTCAGGTTTTTCCAGCAATAAAGTTCACTAAAACCAAATCCAAATAGCACAAAACAAAAAAATAATTAACAGATTGCATTTATTAAAAACCTAACATGAGCAAATGTGAATAGAAAACACTCAACTGTTGGCGATGGAACAACGATCGAAGAGAGACTCCAAATTAGAGAATTGATGATATATGTATATCTGTGTATGTAAATTTGTTAGCGTAACAGATGTGTCTGAAATTGTACAACTTGTTATGCTGGGTGTATGATGTGAAAATAGGGTTGAAAGAAAGAGAAACTATATTTTATATTTTACGGGTCGGGTAAACCTTTCCTGTATAATAAGGGTCGGGTCAGTATTATAACCCAGGGGCCAGGGCAATGTGGGCTTTCAAAAACAAAAAAGTCTTAATTTGTGTCGGGTTGGATTTGTTATACTAATGGACCGACCTCAATTAAAACTAAGCTAAAAGATAGTAAAAGAAAATCAGAGCATGTTTAATTCTAAGAGAAAGTATACCAAAAAATAATTACAAATCGTTTAGTAACAAATATTAGATGATATCATGAAATTATGTCTTTTTATCAAATTTTATATGGAATGGATAAATAAAACCGCTCATGAACAAGTAGGGCTGTAATCGAGCCGAGTAGTATCGAACGATACACTGTTCAAGCTTGATTTGATTTTTATCGAGGTTGAAATTTTGTGTTTGAGCTTTGTTTGATTTTCAATCGAGCCGAGCTCAAACGAGCTTTTATCGAACGAGCTCGAGCCAAGTATCGAGTAGCTTGATATTTTATATGTATTTTTTTTATTTTTTAGCTTATCGAGTCAAGCTCGAGCCGAGCTTCAAAATTTATCGAACGAAAAAAGATGTTCAAACTTGTTTGATTAGTGTGACGAACCGAGCTCAAACGAGTTCGAGTCGAGTATCGAGTAGCTTGATTTGATTTTCAGCCCTATGAACAAGTGATAAACGTCACCTTTATGCATGAACATAAATAAATTACTAAATCAATAAAAAAAATCAAAATTTTTTCTTAAAACCATATACCTCAAAACGTGTATGATTGATTTATATATTTATAAGGAAAAAATAATTACTATAAGTTCCATATCTAGTTAGAAATGGTAGTTTGGCTTCCAAAAATGACCTGAACTCTGTTTAGTTCAGCTATGAACCACATGAATTTATTATAATAACTGATAAAGTTTACAATTACTCAACAAAGTTCAATCATGTTTATTGTATATAAACATAACTTGATCACTGATTTAATTTATATTGGACAAAGAAAAAAGCGATATATATTTATGAAAATTTAATGTTCTTATTAATTTCCATATATAACCTCAACTTTTCACATCAATGTGGTTTAGAAATCTCAAATTTTTATAAAAGGAAAAACTAATTTATCAAATACGTACTTGCAGAGGTGGATTCAGGACTGGAGAATAGAGAGGTCGAATCTTTTTATAGGTCAAATTTCTCGATAATAATATTCAAACTAATTTTGTGCACAAGCTCACGAAAACACTAAAAAATAGATGGATCCATCTAATCGATTTTCTCATATTGAATTACAATCAATAGTTTATCTCCTATTATATAACATGTAAAAAAGTTACGAAACTTAAACTAAAATACATATTACTATTACAATGAAAATAAATAAAATTAAATGTATTAATTAACATACCCTAGATTCACAATGAGCATAAATGATTTTCTAAAATCAATAAAATCGGGTATTTCGAGAAGGTGATATGGCGAATCTCAAAAATCATGTTTAAACCGTATTTAACACTTCCTTTGAATATAGACAAACCAAACACGGCATTTCGGTCCCTACTTGATTATAAGATGAAAATCTCGAAAAATGCGGGAAAATGACACATTTAACTCTTAGTTCCTCTTTTTCTTAGTTCTTAGCATACTTGTGGGATTGGAAGTCCCTTGATCTTATATTTGAAATCCGAAAGTTTTGTGCTTGTTTGTCTAAGTGGAGGTTTCCTTTTCTCCTAAATGTACCAACTTTGATATTCATAACCTTGCTGCTTGGGCTTTTTCTTTGAGTTGGTCGACCAATATTTATTTTGAGCTTATTCCTTGTAGTGTTTGTGACGATGATTTCCCCATTTTTAATCTTATTGAACCTTTCGTATGATGTTGTGTTCTTTTGAAATAATAAAATATTGATTTATAAATAAAATATAATAGCGTATCAGGTTTAGGAATGACACTATGTCAAATGTGGATTTTCATGAGGATGCAATAATAAAATGTCAATCAAACTTAAAGATTGTCAATAAAATCGTGAATACTAGCAATTAAAAATAATTCAAGAATTTGTTGTTCTTGCACTGACATGTAGTGTTGGATTATTGAGTAAATTGCAAATTATTCCTATGTAACAGGTAAAAGTTAAGAGTACCGCTGATGGATAACTTAGTAAACACACCAATACAAAAATATAGTTTCCAAAACCTAAGTTATAAAAATACTCCATATTCAACCTCTACTGGTTTTCGTCACTCTAATGAATTTCTACCTTTTCGTTCCAGCTCCAGATTTCCGTTTAGAACTCCGTTCTTCGTAAGAGGCTGTAACGGGCCCACGATAATGGGGACAATCAAACTTTTAAACTTATTACACAGCACAATAAGAATATAGGGAAATTATATGATATCACGAGAAAAAGGAGCATAAATGCATGATTTTGGGTAATGTAACGAAACAAAGTATCATCTTTTAGTCGACAATATATAGACAAGAAGGGAACTCTGTGTCACTATTCAGATTATGGAAAATGCTTGTTACGGGTTATTATTTGTATTAATCGTGTTGTAATGATTCAGCAGATGTTGCTTCCACCAAGCCTGTGTTCAGAGACATGTGAGGCTATGAAGGCACAAAGAAACGACGAGTATTTATGCATAGATAGAGCCAAGAAAGTTCCATAACGTGGTGGAGAAACAAAAAAACTAAGAGAACCAGAAGACAAAAGTTCCAAATTTCCTGATCATGCGTGTGTCGTATTTGTATAGTAGATTACTTCTAGTCTTGAAATGCTAATGAGTTCAACTAAACAGTTGGTGTTATCTAGTTCCCAACTGTGACACCATTGAAAAGTGGAATATGAAGTTGACACTTTTGTACCTCATAACAATATAATACATGTTATATATGCATTGCTTCATTTTTGTAGTTGCCGATTAAATTAATTTAAACTTTATTTTAACAACACTACCACAACTAGATATATTATGGTCTAATAAATTATTATAACTGCTGTAATTTTAGCACCATGGAAATTTTAAAAGACCTAAGTAGTCGGAGAAACTTTGAGATGGTTTCATTTTGCACAATTTTTCACAGTTAACAACTACGTGGAGTGGAAGGAAGAGAAGAAAGTTATTAGGTAATCATTTCTGGTCCTTGTTATAGCAGAAAAATTATCAAGTCTAAAGTCCTTTATATTTGGTTTTGAAAAAGCAGGTCTCTATTGTAAGGAGGCACACGCACGTTAAAGGAAGTAATCAGGTCGATGATCATGTTCCTTTTGTGAGTGTAATACACTAGTGATTATTCAGTTTCAGATTATTCTTGGATTAAATTTTCACATTAATCCAGAGCTGACCAAAAAAAAAAAAATGCACAACGGATTGAAAAACCATATCCATATATTGTTTCAGAGTTAAAAGATTATTTGGAAAAAAATGTCTAGACTTACGTTCAGTTGGTCGTGACATTAGGGGGATGTGAGCAGATTGTTTCTTCTTTGTTCTACCGTTTAGCTGATTGTAATCTGCAAAGAAAAGTTCAATAAGAGAATAACAGAACCAGATGAAGGAGCAACATTGCTAATAATTTACAAGCATTGGTACCATAAAGGACGGAAGAACAGTTTAGCAAAGCCTCGTGAAAGATTGCTGCTTGCAGCTTATAACCTCGGTACTCCTTCTCCAAATGAGTATGAAGATCTTGTCTAGCATCTGTAAGTTGAGCCCATGACAACATGTACAATTAGATACTATACACAAGGTCTACTATCCCGCAAAACTATCTAGAGTAACAAATAACACCGGATAAACTGCAATCAACATTTGCGCTGGATGTGCAGTCAAAATTTTATTACATTTTGCCTATGGCACATCTAATTGCCAAAGCAAAAAAAAAGTAAGAACCATGTGACTAACTTTCTTGATGTAGAATTGTAGACTTCCCTTGAACTGCTTAAAGCTCTCGCGCTGACTTAAGATATTATTGATAACTCTGTGAAAACAGTGTTATCAAGTCTATTTCCTTAACTCATTCGATTATTCTTATTAGAGTTTTGATAGAATTTTAGGCAATTTTGGTTAGTTTTGTGTTTTGTCGCTCGAGTCATTGGTTTGATTATTTTGTGCATGAATTGAGATACTTTCTTATATATTGTGTTCATATTTATAGGCCTAAGCTATTTTGGATTTAAAGACATGATTGGAAGTGAAGAACAACGAATTAAAGATCAAATGAAGTCAAGTAGTGCAAGAACGAAGAAGCTGTCAGAAATGTTGTTGTGCACTCCGAGGACCATAACTCATTCAAGGAAGCTCCAATGAAGTTGAATTTCGACTATGATGTAGAGGAATGAGTTAGCTACACCACAGATTTTACGGATCTTGATTTGGAGTTCGGAGCTGAGAGTTATGACTCTTGCAAAACTGTCGCGCAAATCTGTCGCGATTTTCAGCGGGCTTTTAAGGGAATTCTTGGGCCTAAAGTCTCCTACTTGGACTCAACTTGGTAGATCTATTTAAGGACTTCTAGGTCACGAAATTACACATCTTTGATCAGCTCTAAACATACTTTTCTCATAGAATACACATACAACATCAAAGATCTACTTGGAGAAAGATTGGAGAAGAAAAGAGAGAAGTCCTGAAGATCACCCAAGCAAGAAGAACGCAATATTGAAGATCTTTATCTCAGATTCATCGTTTTGTCTATAAAACCACATGAACTCAGATTTGTTTTCCTTTATTATTTTCTTCTTATGTTTATCATGAACTAATTCTTTAGGATCTAGGGTTTTTATGAAACTATGTTACTTTGATTAGTTTTATTGGATAATTCGTAGTTAGGGGCAATTCTTGTGTTTGATTTAATTTCGTTCTCTATGCTTGCAACTTGACTGATCACCTAGTTGTTAGATTTAATATTCTTTTCGAACTTGGAAAAGGGAGATTAGGATTAGATAGGAAATTGAATAGTAAACGTTTCTTAGTATAGGAATATACTTAAGGCGTTTATACCCGTTACATGAGGTTCGTGTTTAATGCTTTGTGTTATTTATGAATCACCTAGGAATAGGATCGATTTGTATAATACATTAGGTTCTTACGTAATTCGGAAGATACATAGGAACATACTTGAATCCTCGGGTAGCACTCTTGTCACCACAATAACTACGAAAATCTCAATTGAGCAATCGATAGATAACATAGTGGATTATAACCCTAGGTTTCTCTTCTCATTATTCGAACTCAATCCAAGTACTTAGGTTAGTTAAATCATTTAGTCAATCTAGTTAATTAAAACCCAAGAATATATTTGAATTTGGAACCAATTTAAAGTAAATTAGGAATTAGAATTGGTAGATATTTAATCAAGTCCCTGTGGAGACGATACTCTTATACTTACTCTTTATTACTTGTTCGATACGTGCACTTGCGTTTATTTGTGTGTGTAAATTCCGCAACAATTATACAGTAGAAGTTAATGCCAAAAATTCCAAGCAAAGAATTGTAACTGACGACGAAATATATGGAGACAAAGTAGAGTTTTGCAAAAAGCCAAGACAATGCAGACAGATATGTAAGCATCAAGTCAGGTGTTGTTGAAGAGTGCCAGGATATGTGGTAAGATACGGAACATAAAGTGAGACAACTGCCCTCTGGAAATTTAGAATGAACACATAACTAATGCCTCAATATGTTGATGAAGACTTGAAGTGACACACTAAAAGAAAAGGAACAAGAGCTGCAATGATATACAATGAACTGCAATTCAGTAGAAATACCTGATGAGCACATAAATTCGAGACCTTTAAATTCACATGACCGAAGAACCAATGGGATCTCTGGAGCCATTTTGTATTGAGGTTTCCTTGGTGTTCTATCAATATCCAATAACTCATCTATCACCTACATGTTTCACACATAATTGCCTCTTCAAAATCTGGAGTAAACTCTCATGAAGATTACAAAGTCGTAAAGAATTAGCTCCAAAATATCAACCACGAATGGAGAATATTACTGAGAATTAGTTCACACGTGCATAAACATGCATTCATAAATCATAACAAAACCATGGATATCCAAACAACTATATTTTATATCTGTAGGTTCTACACCAGTGTTTGATTTTTGTTCAGCACATTACCCAACTCAGCATCCAGCTGACATACACCAGACCATGAGTACTAAGAAAATGGTGTAGTTGCAAAAATATATTTCCAACTCCATCACAATGAATGCTCCATTGGTGAAGCTTGGGTGCTTGTGCGGCGAGGCCACCTGGTCTCGAATTTTGACCATGAACTTTAATATTTCCTAAGTGTTGAATGAAAACTAAGTTGTTTCCTTTTAAAAGCATTTAAATTAGTCAAACAATCTAAATATACTTAGTATGCTTTAAGTTCTTTAATTACAAAATCACCAAATAATCATTATAATAAGTTAATCGAACATAATTCAGCAAGGGGTAAATTTATTCCGGGCCAGGAGTACAACTTAACAGGCACCAAGAAGAGAGTTGATGATTCATAAGAAATGAGCCAGGGAAAATCTCAAGTATGGGGGGAAAATGCAACTTTCATTCTAAATGGCATTAGAACCGTCCCAAAATTACATAAACTTAACTGTCAACTGCAAGAATGTCAGATTAAGTAGAATCTTAGGCATAGAGAAAGCTGACTTCATAAACATTGGGGCAAGGAATCTAAATGATACTAGCCAGCCAAAGTCCATCATAGCATATCACGATTTCAGAAATGTAGATTGGTCATCGTTCATAGTTTACTTCACGTAACAGGTATAAGCTAACTTTGGTGATATATTGTTTTCAACAAGTTGATTACTAAACAGTATTTTGTGATGAGGAACAAGTACCTTACTTTCACCAGGTTAAAGTCAAATAACTAGGACATGAAAGCAAACAGTTACAAAACAAAGTCACGCACATCGGGAGATTCAAGACCTTGGCCAATCATAAATAGTACAGCAACCATGCATCGAATCTGGTGCCACAGGAAAGCACTACCTTTGACTTTCATTTCCCAGAGTTGATCACCTTCAAACCTGTATGAAGAAATGGAAATAAACTGGTCATTGATATAATTGATTTCCAGGAAATTTAAATATCCGAAACTTGTGCATCAACTAAACAGATACACTTCAAAACTGTAGCAAAAATATAATTTCATCAACAAGAGAAGATTAAAAAAAGAAACTAACAAACAAAGACGAAATCACATCATATCACAGTCTGTAAAAATCTTTTCAAACAACAGAATAAGCATAAACCTAGGACCCATCCCAACTGATACTCGCAAAATAAAAACTTATTGGAACTAGCGGAATACTTTAGGTATTCTCTTAAAGGCAACACATGATATTTTCAACCAGAATCAGTGCTATATGCAACATTGGTTTTTCCTTGTCAAGAATAGTAGTATTAGTATTCTACTAAACCAACAAAACTGAAGCAATAATATACGAGTTTTATGTTAATTGGATTAGTAGTGCCTTTTCTAGCAAGGATCATCTCAATTTTTTCCAAGTCATGGAAAAAGAATAGTCCAACTGATGTAAAAAAGTGACCTTAAATTTTAACCATGTCCTCCATATCATGCCTGAGTTTGTGTGCAACCCCCCAGTCTAATTATGCACCTTCATCATTAAATGTAACCACATAAATAAATAAATAAAGATTAAGCATATCATGATGCATTAAGTTTTTTGGTCTAAATTTGATCCCGCAACAAGAGCACCATGAAATAGTAATATCATGACACAGTTCATTTAATTCCTTCTCATTTGATCCTCACAAAACCTTTATGCAGTCATTTTTATCAGCACTATATTACTTATGTTTTAGTTGCATTTTAGAATCTAGGCTAAACCTGCTATACCTTTTGAAGTGTCAATAATGATGGTTCTTCAGCTTATATAGTTTACTTAGATGCAACAGACCAACCCATCCACACAGTAAATAACTGAACAAAGATGTTGATGCAGGAACAATCTAAAATCCCATTATATATACCATATTCCTGATGGAAATAATAAGTTCGAGACATAATTCACCAGATATCCTGGAGAACAAACCAAGAAGCATTTATTTTTAAGGTGGATAATGAATAATGTAAAGAGCATATCATCTACAAAAAAGTAGCATATAGATAGTTCAAGATAACTTCTAACCTTTCATCGCATGGAAAAATCATAAATGATGTGATGTTCCGCCTATAATTGTGGACATTAGCTGCATCCATCTTGCAAAAATTTCTAAAATCATGTTCTCCAATAAATTTCTTACTAGCAGTCTCCATTACCTGTCAAGCATGATCAAGATTTATTAAAACGAATCTTTGAGCAATTAAGTAATCAGCAGGGTGAAAATCTCAAATAATTGAAAACATGTATGAGTATACATACCATAATGTCCAAATTTTCTCTCCAAAAGAAGTACTTGTACTCCCTGCTCAAACAACTGAATCTGCATGAATATATCAAACAAAGAAATATCAACTATAGATATTATCAAACCTCCTAAAACATGATAAACATGAGTTTACTACTTTGTGTGGGTCTCTTGGCATATAACTAATAGCAACAAGTTTTCTATGTTAGTAATTAGTAATCATAATTTCAGTTAAAGCAGAGATAAATTCCAGCGTGTTATGTATTGTTCTTTTTTTTGTAAATAATAATTGTCACACTTAAAATTCCAGTAAGTCGGATGGGTCAAGAGAAATGGCTAACTGGTCAAATTCAGGAAATGACCATAGTCTCTAGGAATCTGATACGACTGTCCCACCATATAAGCGAGGAAAATAATAGATCAACCACACAGGAAAAGATGTAGCTACAAAAGAAGTAAAACCTAGAATTACCTATATCTCCGACAAAAAAAATGTATGCATATTACAGCTGTTTCTCGTTTGATTAATTGTTATGTGACGTACAGTTTATTCCATGGCTCAAGAATTAATCAACATTTACTGATCTTATTGACAATGTTTTATCTCCCGTATTTTTTTTCTTCTTTAGATGTCATGTAAGGAGAGCTGTTAACAAACTGAGACAGGAGTTGATTTCCTCTTAACTAAACTAGGAAATCCAATAATCTTTCAATCAATATAATAAAGATGAAGAAGTTCAGAAAAAAAGAAATACCTTGCACTGAAATCCGTAGAAGCAGGAGACCAGCCAATAATTCGAATATCTTTTGGAAGAGCTCGGTTTAGTATCTTCACATAATCGATTTCTCTGCCTGTTGAGAAGAATATAAAACATGAAGGATTTAATGAATCAACAAGTCAATAAATTAGAATATGCCTTAATTGAGGTAAAGGAATTAAACTTATATATAAAATGCAAGAAACTTATATCAACATGCAACATTTGTAACTATTAACTATACCCAAAATTTACAGTCAAGTACTAGCCATCAAATCTACATTATGAAAATTTTATTATATACTCAAGAAAACGCTATATGCATGTAGTTATTTGCAGTAGCCTCATCCATGTACATACAAATCATAGTTATGTTGCTTCATCCTCGTGAGGCCTATAAATCCATTGATGAACTGGTTTGCAAAATGTGGAGCTTGTTCCTTAAGGATCAAACTTTAGTATTCAAATGAGCACATCACGAATGAGAAGGCATGTTGAATTTATATTTTGTTTTTAAAAAGATGAAGAAATAAAAAGAAGAAGAAGAATGGGGAGCATACAAATTGATTCTTCAGCACATGTTTCTCCCGAATATCCATTGTTACTTGTTGTTCCCTTGAGATTTGATCTCAGAAACAGAGCGATTACCTACACAAATCAGTTTAGTTCTCCAACAACGTCTAACATTGTAGAAGTAAACTCCTAATAACTGTAATCATGACCTGTGAATGAAATTTCTGTAAACTACATTGAAGGCAAAAAGTAACTGTCTGTTCTTTTCTCTCTTACAAATTTGTTTTACTACTTTAAGAACAAACAAATACTTCACAACAAAAGACACTCGTGTATGGGAATCAACATATTTTATAATACTAGTCCCAATTTCATGAAATCTTATACAGATCTTTTTAATCTTCTTACTCCAAATCAGACGGGCTTTACGGTCCACACTTGAGGAAGTCAACATCGTTTATGGAGTCAATAAGTAGTACTACTTTTTTCTGTGTATCTTACAATGGATTACAGAAAGATTCCATATTAAAATTTAAAACCCACTCCTGCCAACACCTGTCAACATTCTGCCATTGAGATTACACATTTTTAGAGCACAGATCATTAGGTTTTCACCAGACCATGTAATGATAGCAATTCGGAAATATTAAGCAAGATTTCAACCATATTTCCTATATTTTACGTAGAGTTAAGATACCCGAGACGGCCATACTGCATTGAACCAATTGGAATTAAGAGATAAGAGATCATTTCAGAACATATTCTTTTAATAGAAAGTAAAGCAGCTAAAGTTTTAAAAATTACTTGCCCAACAGAAGAAACTCCCTTGTCTGTTCTGCCACATCTTGAATACTGCAACTCCTTCTTATCACCAAATATTAACCTAGTCTTTTGGAGAGCCTTAAAAATTTCTGACTGCACTAACATATAAGATTGTAATTATTATTTTTTGTCTACAGTTAATATATTGATATAGAAGTAAACTAAAACCAAATTCTTTAAGTGAACATATCAAGCTTCTTTATATGTGATGAATAGAATCACAAGTAACAGATGTTCTACCTATCCTAGAAAGATAGTTCAAAGTGAGAGGACTGACCCTCATTGCTATTCCGTTTTTTCTTATAGTTTGGCATATGCTATAACTGTTTGAGCAGAGTAGATGATTTTTCGACTAAATTATCCAACTTTCGAACTTTCATTCAAACTTCTATTGGCTACTTTTAACCATAAGGTTAAACCGGGTTTGTTAGTTAGATTCTACATCATCTGTGCAACTTAATGAAGTGCAAGTTCTTTGATTCTAATCATAAATTTGGACATTTCAGAGTTCATAATGTTTGATCATGCGTTTTGGTCCAACTTGCCAGTGTCACAAGTGATTAACCCTAGATAAAAAAAGGGGTGCGTGTGGTGTGCGACTCACGTTAAAGAGAAAAAAGGTGAAGAGTACCTCTACAGTTGGATCCATCTGGGCCTCTGCAGCAAAACCATAAAACCTGCATTGCCGAATATAAAACAATCATCTCAACATAGAGACAAAAGACTGACTACCTATGAAGCATATACATAATCACTTTATTCCAACTTTTCAAATGAAGTAGAATATAGATTGCTCTATTGAAATTTCCAATCCTTGCTAACACAACCCAAAAGTCCACTACTTGGACAGGCATTACAACTCATAATCCATGTCACCTAAAAAAGCCTCACCAAGTAAAGTTTCAGGTTTTCTAATACCATTTTTTTTCATAGGCCACCTCGAATTTTCTCAGCATCAAGTAGCATCAAGTTTTTAAGTATGAAAATCAATTCCCTAAATATAGCAGGAGAAAAGTTTATTACCCCTATCTAGTCTTTCATGATTGATCAACACAACCACTCAAATCAAAATAACATGTAAAAAAAAAACTACTCATTGAACATCAATCAACGTCCAAATTTGTACCTCTGACCAAAATACATGACTTTCAAAGCTACATATCGTTTCGGTAGATGATTCATGGCAGTGTCACTGATACCTGTATCCAACAATTTGAAAAAAAACAAAAGTAAAGCACACCTAAAAAAAGCCTGAATCTGTACGAACATAGTAGTATAAAAATGAAAGTAACAGAAAAACCTGAAATTGTATTATTATTATCTAGTTTCAGACTCTTCATTTCCTCAATCGAATTACTGCAGTCCAATTTATCACTTCCTACAGTCTGAACCATAATTGCAATTAAAGTCATTTGTAGAAACAATAAATTTATTAACACTGTTCAAAAATTTAGTTACTACAGTACTTTTTGGCACACGCAATTGGAAAGCTCCACAGAGAGTTCAGCATTCTCAGTCTCTAATTTCTGAACCAAAAAAAAAAAGTCAACAAATGAGTGTTGAAGACGAAAAATCATTAATTCCATTCGAAAAACTAAGGTGACGAAAAGAAGTTACATGAATTCTTTGTTGAAGATGATGCAGCTCGGAACGCAGTGAATCGATGAGTTCTTCAGTGCTGGCACTATTCTCCATTGTTGCGCACAAAGTGTTCGGAAATTGGACTAGCCGAATAAGAAAAAGAAAGAACTTCGCGGGTTCTTTTTTTCCCCCTACTTTTTTAGGCTAAATACAGATTAGCCCCTTAAACTATTAGATTGTAACATTTATACCCTAATGTATAAAATGTAACAATTAGCCCTATGAAGTATCAAATGTAAGAGTCACCCGAGCTATTAGTCAACTTTAAAAATTCAACACTATTCAATGGTACTTCATTTTTACCTATATATGGGGTGCAATCGAGTTGAGAAGGTTATATTGTTCAAGTTTTATTTGAATTTTATATTAAGCATAAAATTGTGTTGAACTTGGTATATGGATTTTAAATAAATCGAGCTCTAGCTTAGTATCGAATAACTTAATATTTTTACATGTGTTTTGTCAATTTTTAGTTATTGAATTGAGTTGTAAAAGTTACCAAACGAGAATATGGTTCATGCTTGTTTGATTGTATGATGAACTAAGTTCAAACGAGCTCAAGCTGAAATATCAATCGGCTTGGTTTGATTTTCAAACCCATCTATATATACCACATATTTTACCATTTAACCACATTTATTTAAAAAGGGTTATTTCATATCACTAAAATATATACTCCTACTAATTTACATAATTCGTAACATATATGTTTAATGAGATTTCATTGGTAACCAATTTCTGATTAAATTGTTTATTTATACTTATATTATTTTGGTAACTTGATCTCACTGAAAAATGTTTTATAATTAATTTTCTAGTTAAATTGATTTAATAAATAGTTTTATACAACAAGAAGGGCGTTCACAAACACGTCCCACCCCCCTGTTCCGTCGGTTTTATTTTTAAGATAATTAAGTGCGGGTTGGTAATTTGTAAACCCGCATGTTATGGATTGGTTGATGGGTTTGCGGTTAGAAAATCGATCCACACGCAACCCGTACTAAATCATCATCGATGCACTTCTTATTAATGTTTTAATAAAAGTGTGAAATAAATTACATTTATTAACAAATGAATAAGAATAAATAAACAAATTTTCTTAAAGTTTTTTGTTTATATTAATGTTAATGGTACATATATGTTAGTACATTTTTTCTTAAGGAGTTTGTTGTTGAAAAATCGATAAGAAACTTCACTAATTTGTAATGTGTGAGTGATGATTTGTATTGAATTTTTTTTGGGGATTTGTAATATTCCTTTGGGTGGAGACTGTTGATTTAATTAGTAAGAAATTGTTGAATATATTATAGTTTTATAATTTCTGCATCTTGAATTTAATTTCAAATGTAAAAGTGAACATATTTGGTACATTTTATTTGTTGTTTGAAGACTTTAAGATTATATGCTTAATTGTTTATATTTATTGATTTGTTGTTAGTCTATTATATGTCAAGATTTGATAACATTGATTCCCTTCAACCCGCCAACCCGATCGCCACCCACCACCCATTCCCTCCGAATCGGGCGGTTTATGAAAATAAAAATACAGGTGCAGTTGAAAAAATTGACAACCCAAACATGTTAGGTCGAATTGATTTTTTCATACAAACTCGTCTAAACCTGATCCCCTAGATTGCACGGATACGGATACGACGATATGTTATAATACGATACGAATACGGCGATACGGATTTTTAAAATTTATAGGATTCGATACGGCAAAGATACGCATATAAAATAAAATAATTTTATATTATGCATAACAACATAAGTAATTTGATCCTTTTATTATACCACATACGAAATAGATCATATACAAAATATATATTGTCTACTAGTTTAATTTAGGGTTGGACTACATCACATAAAAGTTATACACTAAAATTATCCAAGACCATTCAAAATACACAAAAGTTATATCAAAAGTTGGAAAAGTTAGAAAAAACCCGAATTGATTTGAAATTTTCAACTAAACATCACGAGGATGGACACCCATATCCAAAACCAATCAAAATACACGTTTTTTTTTTAACTTTTAATTTATTAATTTTTAACCCATAATTTTGAAAAACTAACAAAAACACCCCATGCGTATCCAAAACGTGTCCAAAACCTGCAGGATACTCCAAAAAAACGTATTGTACCCGTATCCAAATTATTTTTTATTTAATTTAATTAGGATACTTCAGATGGCGTATTGTACGCGTATTCCACGTGTATCAAACTCGGAGTACTGAATACTGCACGGAGCCATTTTTCGAAGTATCCGTACAACCTAGCTGATCCCGTTCACCCCTAGCCACAGGAAACTTGTACTTTCGTGAGTAATTATTGCGACGCGGCGAAAAATAAATTATGTATGCAATTATAAACAAATTTTAAAATTATTGTAAATGCTAATTCCAAATTTGACTAACCAATAAACTAGCAAAAATAAAACACCTAATTGAAGCCCACTCCACCTCACTCAAATTAAAAGTCTAAAACCCATTAAATCTTAATTTCCAAGAAACTTCCATATATAGTATTTTACCTTTTTCACTTTGACCAAAACTCAAATTTATAGTATCTTCTCCTTTCTAGGTTTTTAGTTCTCAGTTTTACTCCACAAACTCAAATCAGTATTTTTTTTTTATTCGAAGATGAAATTGTTGAATTCGGATTTTTTGGGTGACGGAAAGATGTTCCCACCTGGATTCAGATTCCACCCAACCGATGAGGAGCTTGTACTTTACTATCTAAAGAAAAAGATCTGTAAAAAACGACATCGTCTTGATGTCATCGGAGAAACAGATGTATACAAGTGGGACCCCGAGGAATTGCCTGGTTTGTTTTCTAAGATTATGATCGTTGACTTCAATATGTATCACTACTATTGATTGATTATTTGATGATTCCTGTAAGTTAGAGATCCGTTTATCTAGGGTTTGATTTTAATTGAGAGTCTTGTGATGTGGAATTAGTTTGTCTGATAAGTATTTCAGTAGAAACAGATTAAAGTTTGTTTATGAGTGCAATTCATTTGATTTTGTAGTCTAATTTATGTGTATACGCGGAAAAGACGATACTTTAGTAGGTTTTGTATTCGAACCCGACCGGAATTGTGGATATTTTTCTAGTTTCATACTAGCCATAAAAATTGGTAATTATTTAGCAATCAATCAATATTATGATGTAACTGATCATACAATGCAAGTGCAATCAACCGATATTATGATGTTAAAAAAAAGCAAAAAGAAAGGGTATATGGATAAATTGTAACACTCACAAATGCTTATAATTCAACTTCTCGTTTTAACACGTTCTGATGTTGAAAGTGTATTTATTTCTTCTAAAATTGTCCAATTTTGTATTTGTGATTATTGACCGACTTTTCGCCTTAAAAAATGTAGGTATGTCAAAATTGAAAACTGGGGACAGACAGTGGTTCTTCTTTAGCCCTAGAGATAGAAAATACCCTAATGGAGCTAGGTCCAATCGAGCCACAAGGCACGGATACTGGAAAGCGACTGGGAAGGACCGGGTCATCACCTGTAACTCTCGTGATGTAGGGATAAAGAAAACTCTGGTCTTCTACAGAGGGCGAGCTCCTAGTGGAGAAAGAACCGATTGGGTGATGCATGAATATACAATGGATGAAAAAGAGCTCAAAAGGTGCCAAACGCCCCAAGAATACTATGCTCTTTACAAGGTATACAAGAAAAGCGGTCCCGGCCCAAAAAATGGCGAGCAATATGGTGCCCCTTTCAAGGAAGACGACTGGGAAGATGAGGTACCCATTGAGCTGAAGAACCCAGAAAGCCCCGCTACCGCAACTTTGCCTACTGATACTATAAAAACAATCAAGAAATCCTCGATAATTAATCTGGATGAAATCATGAATAAAATAGCAGATGAGGCCGTACTTATTCAGCCACCTGGTGTTGATTATGGTTATCCACCGAATCAAAGTCAATTTGCAGGGGTTGGCCATTTCTGCCAGCAACCTAACGGGGAAGCTAGTTTTGATCTTACACAGTTAGGTGGGGCACCCGAGGTCACTTCTGCTCCAAATATTTACGAACAAGCTTCATGTGAGACGGGAGAGGGTTTTTTTGAGGATTTTCTTGAATTGAATGACCTAATTGGTTCAGAACCGACCACTGAAAATACCGTGAGTAATTTGGAGGAGCAACAGTTTGATGAGTTTGATGGTCTCAGTGTGTTGGATCTGCAGCGAGATTTATCTATGTTATTCGATGAAGTGGGACCTGGACCTGGTGAAAATGGGCAGATTATTCATTCTTCAGTGAATAATTTTGAGGATGGAGTTATGAACCAGATTCCAAGCACATACATGAACAATTTTGAGAATACAACCATAAATTACCAGCTGCCCCCCCAGTTTAATGATGCAAATGGACTAGGCCAACAGATGTGGTCAGACGAGCAAAGATACAGTGCTATAACCGCTTCAGATGCAAATCAAGGATTCATTCCTTCATCAACTTCAGGTACTGAATTCAGTGCAAATGTACATGTGATACTTGCTTGAATTTTTATGACTCCGGCGACATTTATTTATCATGTTTGGCTGCTTCAACTTATTCTTTTTCGTACTTGGGCATTACTTTATTGAATACTTGGACTAATTGTGAAGAGCTCTTGATCAGATGATCTTCGTGATGGTGAAAACTCACGTACCCAAGTGGAAAAGGGGGAGTTTGAGCCAGCTTCAAGAGCTCTTCTAATAAACTAGTTTTAGATTGTTTTCTAATTTTTTGCCGATTTTCTCATATTTAGGTGTGCTGTATCAAAATCAATACCAAAATCAAAATCAAAACCAAAATCAAAACCAAAACCAAAATCAGAATCAGATCAATGATTCTGTTAACCATTCAACCGGAGCAAATGAAAATGAGATTCAGAGCAGCAAACAGGATGATGATACAGACTCGTGGCTCTCTTCTGCTCTTTGGGCGTTTGTGGAGTCTATACCTACAACTCCTGCTTCAGCTTCTGAAAGTGCTTTGGTAAATAGAGCTTTAGAACGAATGTCTAGCTTCAGAAGAGTAAGATTAAATCCCAGAAACTTGAATGTTGCTGAAGGTAATGGTTCCACTGCAAATTTAAGAAATTCGGGCAAATCAAAAACTAGTTTTTTATGTATTTCTTTACTTGGATTGATGTGTGCTATTTTGTGGATGCTAATGGGAAATTCTGTAAGGCTGATGGGTTTATTATAACTCTCTAGACTTGATATGTAAATTATAGTTTCGCCTTTTTTGTAAATTATCGTTCTATTAAATTTATTAATAGAACTTTGAAAGGTGGTATAGAGGAACATATGGTTTTTTTTTTTTTTTTTGAGAAAATATGTTCTTTCATTCTGTTAGTGATGTGTAGCTTTTAAGACTCTAATATAATTTTCGAAAGGGGTGTAAATACTCAAATAGAAAAAGTAGATTTGGAATATTTTACTACAGTTTTATTGAGCTTTTAAAACATGGTTTCTTGAAATATGTCTCTAGGTCTTATTTTTGGTTGTCTCTAAGTGTGAGTTAGGTTGTATATTGTTTTAAATGGTTCAAAAAAAAAAATAAAAAAAATACATCTTTATATTAATTATTGTATTAAATTACAAAGATAAAATAATTATATAAATTAGAGAAACATCCATTTAATAGGAGTCAAATTTATAGCCAATGGTCATGTCCTCAAACCTTAGCCAACATATTAGGCAGTTTAGTTGGCCATGTAATATAGAGCAAAAGATAAAAAAATCCCAATGTTTTGTCTAATTCAACAAAAAATTCTCTATATTATTTTAATTTTCAAAAATTCTCACTGTGTTTGGTTTTAAATACCATACTAAAAAATTCTCTATACAATTCTTTACTATAGATATTTAAAATCAAATATAGGGGGGTTTGGGGATTTAAAATGACATATGAGAGGTTTTTTTGGAAGTTAGACAAAACATAAGGGATATTTTTGTCTTTCGATGTCAGGGGTAATATATTAAAAGGAAAATATGAACAAATACTTGTAATTTTGACATTTGAAACACACTCTCTTTTATAGGGGGTGTATTTAACACTTACTTGAGATTAAAGGGAGATTTTTGCGTGTTCCATCAATTTGTTCTTTATAGGTAAGCTATGAACCAATATGAAGTTGGAGGGGCAAATTAACCAATTGGTGATATTTCATCCGATACTTTTTCAGTAAATTAAACTAATTATATAAACAATCGAAATATTATTTGGAAAAGACATATCCTTTAAGGCTAGCTGCCTCTCATGGGATCAAGCAACTTCAATATAAATTAGAGACAATGTTAATATTGTTTAAACCTTTTGCAATGTTTAAAGTTTGAGATACAACTCATGTTTTATTTTTTATATATATAGATATTGCAACTCTGCAAGACCTACTACCTTTCTTAATGAGAACTGCATGTTGAAAGAATCTTAGAAATTTGTGAACATACTGCAGATGGCCAACAACAAGAACCATGAGCCTAACTTACTGAGATTTATAAAACTAATTTCGTTGCGAAATATGGGATAACTTGAGAGAGCGAATCGAATTTTTCCGACACTTTCCATATCAAACAAAATTTGGATTTCCTTTTCTTTTCTTCTGTCCTAAAATCTACTTTACTATCCAAATCTCCCTCGTACCGAATCTACCATTCTATAGATGTCCATAATTAGAAGGAAATAGTAATATTTTTAAATAATGAATCTTATATCTGTGCTGTTACAACAGCCTTATGGTTGTGGAGATAAAATTAGGATTATTTTCGATTTATTTACTAGTAAATCATCTTCTGTTTGCAGAGCAACAGTGAGATTTACTTCATTTCAGAGGGAGTGAAAAACCAACACTGCTTCAAAATTACTGAACCAAAGTATCATCATCATTAGCCAAATGAATATATTTGAACAATGTGACACCAAAAATTTGATGCAACAAGAGTATAGAGCTATAGAGTTACTCCAGTTTCGACAAAATCTAATTGTAAAAAAAAAAGACATTTTATTGTGAAGGTCTACATCAATCGACCAACTTCATGTATCACTATAAACTATATTTTCCAAGTTTCGGACCTTTGACTTTACTTTCTGTTCATCTCTGTATAACGATAAGAGTTGCTTTTCTGTTCATCTTTGGGTTATTCACTTATTTGGTAGAAGGATCATTGGAGGATTCAAAACTTTTCAGTTCAAGCAGCAAAATGAAATACTTCAATATAAGAAAATCGATATTTAGGTAATAGGGAACAGAAGTGTGGATGTATTCACATGAAAACTCGCTTCAATGTCCTGGCAGCAACACGAGAAAATAACTTTCCGACCAGATCTGCTGGTAATTGTAGTAACTGTTGTTGTGAATCTTGTGGGAGCTGAAAAGGTTCACATAGTAGGAACGGAATAATATCAGGAAATAGTACCCAGATGTGAATATATCTTGTTAATGTAAAATAAGGGACACATCCAATTACACATGCGAGATGTTAAATTGTTAATGTGGCAACAAATGTTTATATGGTTCAAAATTCTCTTCTTGCCCCCGAGTAGTTCAAAAATCCCAAATCGAAAAATTATAATAAAAACACTCATGTTATAGTATCAGTCATAGACCAATATAATTCCTATATGTTACTATATCCAGTATTCTATGAATCAAGAGGCTTATCTTAGACAATATATCTCGATTTATAAAAGTGATAGGATATTGATTCTTACCTCAGTAATGACTGATAGAAGTGGTAGCATATCTTGACCAAATACCAGTCTGTAAGGGAGCATGGATGCTTCATTTGAAGATGGTTTCTGATTGTTATATAATACAACTCCTTTGACTTCCTGCAAGAAGGAAGATAAAA
Organism: Penstemon barbatus; assembly: GCA_003313485.2. Classification (NCBI taxonomy): domain Eukaryota; kingdom Viridiplantae; phylum Streptophyta; class Magnoliopsida; order Lamiales; family Plantaginaceae; genus Penstemon; species Penstemon barbatus. Next base: position 20,857,128 of record CM064878.1, on the reverse strand, counting down.
ATTTATCCAACCTTTTTCTGTGAAAAATCTCCTACTTTTTTTGGCGACCATTTATACCGATTAAAACGTTAACTTCCGGTGTGTTATCTAAAGATTAAGCAGGCAGGTAGCAAGCTAAAAGAATGAAATTGCTAGGCGTCACGCCATTCATAAAACTCATAAAAGCTAGAGGGGAGGGAATTGTGAGATTGGATTATTAAGTTCATGAAGAGCTAAGCATTAGATTGATGTTGAACCTTTTTACCCTGACTACTTTCTCATTCAGAAAACCACGCACACATGCGAGTTAAGGGTACACACAACAGAAAGTGTTCCTCTGTATTTTTTGTTGATTTAGACAAACAAATGCAGTTTCCCTTGCCAGCTTGAATTACAGACAAAACCATTTCCTGATAAGCTATTTATTCTACTTCTATAAGAAAATATGGTAGATAAACATACTTGTCTATTGAATGGGGATAAGAATTCAACCTTAAGGAAAATCTCTTACCTTTACAGGAGTTGCAGTCTGTTGATGCCCCGTTAATAGAACCACAAGGCGTCGTAATGTTCTGAGATTGTTGATATCTTCATTAGTCATTGAGGAAAAGGAATTTGGTCTGAAGGGGAGGTTTGCAGTCATTGAATCCAAGGTCGCTAGTCCAAGTGCATCCAAGCCCTATAAGAATCAATAGGAACCTTAAAGTTTGAGGATTCAAATATGATTTCGGAATATATAGTATCTCTATATTAGCTGGGATTCTTTTTGCTGTATAAGTTTGAGATTATTACTGTAAGATATGTGATCCTTGTTGTGTCATTTCTTTCTTTTTGGTCCGATTTGTTGAGTGTAAGATTCCTTGGTTGATAAATGTAGGTTTTATCCCAAAAAAATAAAGATAAATGTATGTTTTTTCTTTTCTTTTCTTTTACTTAATATAGCCACTTCAGATTTGTTTTAGGACATCAGATTTTTGGGCAAAAATTCATATTTTCTCACCCGATAAAAATAATTTATATTTCTTTACTCAAATTATCATTTCAGCTCTACTTTTTGAATTACATACTTCTACTTTAATACATTTAGTTCTAAAGTACATTGAACTTAGGCTACTTAGCAATCGATGAGCGGTCATTTGGGCTCTCTATTCTTTTGGATCAAACCAACCTTAATACATTTAGTTCTAGAGTACGGATGAACTAATAGCCTAAAATCCTGTAACCTTTAACGAAATACATAACAAAAATCTAAATGTATTAATCGAAGAGAGAAAATATGAAAAACTAAACATGTATTAAATGCAAATATTGAAAATCAAGCCAATAGATTATCTGCGTCTAGGGGATTAAATTTAAAAATTTGCCATCGATAACATGATCGGGTTTCACTATTCTGTATGAAGACCATCTTAAGTGTTAGTTCTAAGCATTTAGTATTAGCTATTGATTGAGAAATATTTAAAAGTTTCTTTTAGTGTGTTAAGATAAACAAGGAAGTCATAACCTAACGATGGATAATTAGAATACAAAGTTCTTCGCAACATAAAAACTTCACTTATAAATGTTACGACATAAAAACTTCAATGGCCAAAGTTACAGCATTATAATACACAAAATTACAGAGGTCTCTACTTAAAGATAGACAAAATATGACCGGAGAAAAAGTATTGTTTGTTCAGTCGAAATGCCAAGTCATTATAGTATATGCAAGAGCAATCTGTAAGACTTCTGCCTTAAGATAATTTATTCTGGTACAAAATCAATTTCTTCTACTATTCGACACAAATGTAAATCAGCAGATAGTTATTCACAACAAACTATAAATTTGAACCTATTCATTAAGCTAACATGATCTCACACAGATGTTCATGAAAATTGATGGGCATTCAGATAAGTACTAACTTCTGTTACTGTCTAACACGTTTCCACCTTGTTTCTTATTCTAAATCAGCAGTGAAAATAAAAAGTGGTGATTGTGCAAGCAAAGATTTCTCAATGTCATGATATAAAATTATATATCTCTAAATCCTTCCAAGAGATTAGGAATCTTACCTTTGCAATTTCTTCAAGAAGTATTTCTCTCACAAATGCACCCTGCACAAATCATAATATATTTGAGATAATCATGTTTATCCATTACGACTATCAGTCATTAATGAGTTACAACTGAGAAATACCTTCTCATTTAAAGCAAAGGACAACATTTGCTTCATAATTAATTTAGATTCACCATCTTCTGCCTGCTTTCTGACCAAGTCTATTTCTGTTCTGGCACGTAGCGACTGTTACAACTGAAATTTAAGTATGCTAGTCTAACTGGAAATTCATAAAAAAGTTTATTCATGGTTTCAAATATTCATTAGGTAGCAATGCATTAGTTCTGCATACAATCAGAATGTTATAGCGGATAAGATGTTGCAAAGGTAGATAAACCATACTTAGGACAAACCTAGTGTCTCTGATACTTCTGTTGAACAAATGATAAAATTATATAGCAATTTCTTATGTTGGATTTCATATGTAAAAATCTGATTTATACCTGAATATCATTCTCCAAGTGCGTATATTTTAATATTCAGGACTGAGCAACCACATGGCGACGACCGCTACAATGTGCATAGGAATATACTTTAATATATTTATGTGTAAAAATATATGCACATTGTAGTGGTTGCGAAGATTGTAGTGTCTCTGATTCAGGACTGAAGATTTAGGACGTTGTTGCAATTGAATTGTTGCTTGTTAATTTTCGGTGCGGTCGTCGCGCACTATTTGTTCGATATTTGGATGGAACCAAATTACAGTCGAGGAAGCTATAGTGTTAGCGGACGTTATCCCGGCATCGGCATTGATCCACAAGATTGTCGGTTGTGTGGATCAAGTGATCCATTTGTTATGTTTTGATTGGTGGTTTGCCAATCGATGTCACCGCGGTGTTCGCAGGTGTTAGTTTCGACATTGAAATTGGTTACCAAGAGTTCTCCAATTCAATGCAGTTCGTTATCAAGTTCATCATCAATTGTCAACTATTGCTACAACCTTTACTTAGTTATTTTTATTTATGGTATTTTATGTTTAGTTGTTCTCGAGTGATTATCGTATTTGTAACAAGCTTAAAGCTGCTAGCTCTAGCTTGAGGGGGAGTGTTAGAGTTAGAGTTAGAGCATGAGTTAGAGTTATAGCGTGTTCGGAGTATTAGGTTTAGGTTGGGTATTTTAGTATTTATGGAGTCTTATCTCTTTGTATAAATACCCCTTCCTGGGTTCATTATTAATAACAAATTTACAATTTCTCCCTACATCTTTTCTCTTATAACACATTTCACAAAAGGATTACTAAGAAAATGGAATATAGAGAAGCTTATTATGTCGTACAAATTTTGAGGAGCTGGGTGGAGATAAACTAAGGTTGATTCAATTTCTCAAAACGTGTGCTTAAACAGGATGACATGCAAGAAAGAGATGGCTACCACATTTGTACATGTATTAATGTTACCTCACCTCTGTTAAGAGAGACTCTAATCGATCAATCCTGAACACTCCATCCTAATTTAGAAACTCGGGATTAGTATCCTTGATTTATTTAACACAACCGCCACAAAAGAAAAATAATTTTGGAGGCAATATATAGTACGCTGATGAAAACTAGGCAATTGCCATTCTGGATGTACCTTGTAAAGAAGATCTTGCAATGAAGATCTCAATTTTGGAGAGCTGTCACTAAGCACCTTTCGTGCAATCCAAGGATATGTACTGCCTAATACCTTGTAATCTGGGTTGACACTGATAGCGATTCCTTCCAAAACAGCTAGGCTGTGTGTTCCAGAAAATTGGTATTAAAATGTTAAATACGTAGAAATGACAGTAAGATATATTGATAAAAAAAACTATAACAGAAATCACAATCACCTTCTAATAACAAGAGAAAAATAAGATGGAATTCTGAATTTGAATTTGTACCTGCAGACATAACAAAAGACAACCTATTCTCATCGTATACTTTTGATGCAAGAACTTTGTTAATTCAGAATGTCAAAAAGGTGCAAGAAGATCTAGATGGGAGTGATTATGTGCACATGTAGCTTGGTATCTTATCAATGTCACTATTAGTCAATATCCTCCAACAGTCGGCCATAAACTAAACAATTATCTCATAAGCTTGGAATTTGAACAAACATTGAGGTCGAAGAGGATTAATTAGTAAAGAGAGTAGCCAGTTATTCAAAGTGAGAAAACTGTTTTCTGAAATGAATATCATACTGCAACTAGAGTATAAATAATAGTACAAAAATTCCATTTTACAGAAAAAGAATAAACTTTGTTAGGTATATATGATATATCTATTCGTATCTACTTAAATTGTTTACAAGGATTATGAAATGGACCTCAACATTTTAAATTGTTTTCACTGGTGAACTCCAGCCAATCTGGTTATATATTCCATTATCAATTCTTTTAACAGCATTGGTGCAAATCACCATTTTCAAGTCTGCATGATTTCACAATGTAATTCTACATTCAACATTCTAAATCATGTCCCACAAAAGATCTCCCCAGGAATCTCATTCAAAAGCTTTGCTCGTCCATCCTAATTTTCATGATGCAATAGGTTTACCATCTAAAGTTTAATCGGACAAAGAACCAAAACCATCATCCAGATAGTGGAATATGAATTGGGTAAAAAGAAATGGCTTTAGGTATGGCCAGTTTCTATCAAATAAAAACATTTATATTGTTTGGACCACCTTTTTGTTTTTTGCATCTTATTGTTCCAATCAAGAGGGTAGTTTTTACCAGATACTTAAAATTTCAATTTAAACATATTCTTGGTAAATTATGTAGCTAAAAGAACTTGAACTTGGAAGTATACTCAAGCCATATCTTAATTACTTATTCATATATCTTAGAAAGAAAGAGACATCAAGATTTGGATTTAAGAAAAAGTTCATCTAAAACTTCCCCCTTCATCTCCTGCCAACATAGTAGTATTAGGATATATAAGAGACTAGAGCAAGCCAAAAGAGAAAGGAAAAACTTCTGGATTTCATCTTACTTTAGTTTCTCCATCTGTAGTTCTAGATGATCTCATATGTATTCCATCTTTTCTACTAAATATTTCTGCTCTTAAAGTCTCAAGAATGCCTCTAAATTGCAATTATCTTACTAATGATGTGTGGAAAAGTACCTCTATCTTAAGGCTGACTGTTAAATTAATATCACTGGAGTACAACTTATGCTCTGGGCGATGATATACTGGAACGATTAATAAGCGTAACTAAAAGCAAGCATTTTGATCTTGAATATTCACCCGTCTACATACATGGATCATAAATGGCTTATTTGTGACATCTTTTCTACCTTGTTCAGTTTCATTCATAAGCATACCAGACAAAGCTTGAAATCAAAACCAAGTATATCATTCTCCTATAAGCTAATTATCAAGATCTTAATTGTGAATGAGGGAATGCAAATGCAACTCGCTTTGTTTTTTTGTGTTTTTAATTAACATATAGCATTTTTTTGTGTTTTTAATTAACATATAGCATCCAACTTGAGCTTACTAAAGAATAAGGTTTTATTTTACCTATTGATGTCTCTAACAAGGTATGTGATACGCGAACTTAAAAGCATGTTTTCAGTTATCAAATATTGTAATGCAGCAAGAAGTATTCACTGATATTCAATAGAAATGAAGGTGTCGAGAGACTGTTACATGGTGGTTCCCAAATTTCCAAGTAGATCCCCAAAGCTTATGTTGCTAACTCCTTTGGAAACAGCATTCCGGAAAACACCTGCATAGTATTCATATTAGTGTAACTGAAAACACAGATGATGGAATCTGGGAATGAACAAACATTGGTTCCAATGTTGAAGGTCAAGCAATAGATTTCATTATTTATCAAAAAAAAAAAAGCAATAGATTTCATTGTTAGACTAGATGAAGTGTCTAGGATGCAATCAAAACCTGTTAATGCCATTGTAACAGCTTCCTTGTCAGCTGTTGGTGGAAGAAGCCTGTTGCATAATGTTTTAGAAGTTCTCAATATGTTCAATAACAAGCACAATATAACCTGAATATAAGAAAGAGGGTTAAGATACCCAAGTGTTACGAAGTCTTTAGCAAGTGCATCATAATCACGGTTTACAAGATGAAGACAAGCTTCAATGAAGCCATCACGAAGTTCTTGTTTGAATTCTCCCATCATGCCAAAATCTACGGATTAAAGCAGATCTTTCAGAAACAGATGTATACAATATATTCAAATAGTAGGAACTTAAAAGAACAGTACAGATAGGTTCAACTGAAAAAATATATCAAGTGCAGTTATGCCATGAACTATTGTTTTATGGGCTGTGCACTTTAAGGTTCAAGGTCGTGCATAGAAAACTGTTTTTTAGTAATTACACATTCAAGTTAACTACAATATCAGACTGCAGTGACTGTTTTTTAGTAATTACACATTCAAGTTAACTACAATATCAGACTGCAGTGAATCTTTCTGGTGGTTGGTGCCAGTAATCCTTTTCTAACTCAACCCACCAGAAATATATATTTTGTCACCAAATCCTACACCCAGAAAATGTGAATAACTATTTAGCACATACAATTATCACCTCCATGAATAAGTAGCTCCCTAGCATTCCATTAGACTTAAAATTTTTGCAACACCACCCCTCCTCCTTCTCCCACTCCATTCTGATTTTCTTCCCCAACAAAAACATGCGCAGTTATTACCATAATTTATATTTCCTTCAACCTATTCTACGATGAGCGAAACGCCGAAACCAATATTAATATAGTCATCATCATTATTGATAATGCTTAGGAAGCTTCACTGGTAACTTTCTCATGCTTCCTCCATTTTAAAGTAGTGCCACAATAAGCTCTACACTCAAGCGCACATGCTTCTAACTAGCAGCAAGAATCACAGGCAGATTTAGTATAGTTGGCTTATACACACAAATGGACAAATGCTTGGTTAAATCATAGTTAGGTATTTGAAAAAGGAGCTTCGCGTGCTAGAGTGTGGGATATGCAAGTTTGGCTGATGTTAGGGACTCAACTTGAGTTGAATCATGAATTAAGTTGGTCTTATTCCAACCAGACATGTTATTGTGGCAAATAGCCTACAAACTTCACTATCCGATAGGCACCAAACCTATATAAGGATCGCTCGAGCTTTTCCTACTTCATTTGAGTTTTAAGAATATGTTCCCATACAGGTGCTCAACAGACCTCAGAAACTACAGATAGAGTATCTATGAATTGCCCCAGGTTTTAGCTATCTTGATAAAGAAATATGAACTTCGCTGCATTCATTTTTTGCTACTAATCAGATCCGGCTGAACTTGACATGACATAGGCCCAGTAACAAACGTTTCTCTAAGGGGAGAGAATTTCAATAGAACTCTTTCTTCCATGAAGGGACAAATAGTCCATGACCTCGTGTTTTTTTCACCATTGTAATAACAATCATCTAGAAGAAGGAAACTATCTCTCATGTAAGAGCCAGAGCTATACATAACTAGTGATTTACATGCATTACTCTGGCATGATAATCATGATGAACAAGCAAAAAAGGCCACCTTGATTTCCCTTCTATGTAGAGAACTCAAGTGATGATTTTTTTAAATTAATATGCTATTGATGCAATATGAAGTACCAAGTCATCTTCTTCATATGCATGATCATGTATAATATATATAGAGTACCTAAGTAGGCTAGTTTTCCATCATATGTGCGTAGTAGGTTCCCAGGATGAGGATCAGCGTGATAGAAACCATACTCTAGAAGCTGATTGAATGAACAATAAACTCCTACCTGTTGGAACATTTTAAAATATTATTATATATACTCGATCGAGTTTGATAGTATTAATGCGAATTATACAAGGAATAGACCTCAATCATGTACAGATCTTGAACTTCAGCCAGCTTTTGACCCTGCATTGGTTCAATATGAGCCACCAATATTAGCTCTTTATCAGAAATCACACCACAGACCATCAAAATATATTTATCATATATTAGTTTAGCTAACTTTTTCTTTAAGTAACTTCATCAAAAGAATATATAGCGTAAGCCGACATATGGAGCTCTTTAACAATCGGTGCAACTACAATATAACTCCCTATCAAAGAAATCCTTCAGGCGTCTTAGAAATAAACCCCTATGTCACATTTGAAAAGGTATTATTAGCTCTTCCAAATCAAAGCTAATCTGGTGAGAGTGAGCTCTATAAAGATATAATTCTGTTCCTGAACAATCACTAGCCAATCGAAAAGAGAAATCTACTTGCTCAACAAAAGAGTATATTGGTCACAAGAACTTATACACTGTCATGACTACACATTAAAATGAAGCATATACAAGTTAGAGTACTTGAAAAATATCTAAATGAGAGTACTTGAAGTAGAGTGACAAATCGATTTTCGCAGACTTTAAGGTGTCAAATAAATTTTGATAATATGATCTCAATTACAAGACATAATCAGATGCTCAGTTTAATATTGGTTTGTTTAATTGTAACCGCCCTAGGAAATAGGTGGTTTAACTTTAGAACAAAAAAAGAAAAGAAAATTCCACAAAATAAAGTACCTCCACCCATTGCATGACGAGAACCTTGCGAGTTGTTTGCTGAACATACATTTCAGGAACCACAACATCTTTTAGACCTCCATATAGCTGCCTGGTTGAGTTAATAGCATGCATGCAACAGTCAGGATCTGTATTCTCATATTATAGAACAGTTAAGATGAATGTTTGAACCAATCCTAGGAATCACAAAACAAGCTTTATTTTGCTCTGTTTATGAGTGGGCTAAATTCCTCAGATGAAAGTTTATTAAAAAAAAAATTAATATAGAGCATAAACAAGAGGAAATAAAATACCAGAATCAAAAGATCTGGCACTTAAATAATCATCCTAAGAGCATATGCAAAACAATTATACTAAAGATAGAGCACAGTCATGAGTTACCTAAATTTAACTCCATTATCTGCTTCCATTTTGTAGTCCATCTCCTGCATTCAATTGGATTACCTGTATTCAATATAAAGCACTAAGAATATTTCTTATGCAATGTATAGGATGGATAAACTTAGGAGGGAACTTTCTTCTAGAATCTAACATTAGAAGTTCTACAAGTGTTTCAAATACTTAGTAAAGAAACAATCATAATCAATAATCAAGGTTTAATACTAAATAAATGAAATCGTTCATGTCAAGATAATGATTTCAAGATAATATTAGCCAAACCTTCAACTAACATGTACTTAGCATGGTTCAAGTAAATAAACTCCTCCTTTTAATACTCACATATCGAGAGAGAATTATACCATCAAACACATATGAAGTTGAATGATTGAATGGGATCCAAGGCCATGAGAAATAACATGAGAAAGGAGCAGCCAAATTCCATAATGAGATTGTGAGAAGAGTTAAATACCCGGAAAAGGCTTGATGCCCATTCATCAACGACGGCCTGCAAATTGATGTTCATGTCTTAATTAATTGGATAAGCAAAATATACATTTAACTTATTTGGGGGATCTGCAAAGCTCTTATGGATTGCATACACAAAAAAAGTCCAAAATTGACTTTTTTTGCTTTGACTAACAAATCATAAATGCATAATCAGACAAATACATGACAGTGTCAATAAATAGATATTGGTCAGAAAAACCAAAGCCAGGAAATGTTACAAATTGCTTAATCACCTTATATTAGATTACTCATCTTAGTTAAACAAGATCATCTTCCTTATTACCTGAAGATCAGTGTTAAATTTTCCCACTATCTTTATCACTCCTGCCAAGTAACGCAAGATTAGTATGTCCAACGAGATTGCAGCTCTAACTCCAGGTCTCTGCACTTTAATAGCAACAACTTTCCCACTGCTACGCAGCCTAGCTTGATAAACCTATCTCAAATTTCAATATATAGATTGGAACAATAAAATGTGATCTTAGTAAGTCTCTGACTTCTGATATTTATTAAAAGGTTATCATGATAAACTCCATATCCTAGTTATGAAAAATAGAAAGGCATGACAAACCTGTCCAAGAGATGCTGCTGCAACAGGCTCAGGTGAGATTTCCGAGAAAAGTGCATCTATTGGTAAGCCAAGTTCTTGCTCTATTATATCAAAGGCAACTCCAGTTGAAAATGGCGCAATTCGATCTTGCAAAAGTGAAAGCTCATCCAAGTATGAAGGTGGAATCAAATCCTGTAAAAGAAAGATTTGAAAGAAAATTTACTATTAAGGCATTAATGAATGTTAATATCAATGTCCATTCTCAAATCTAAAGCACTATCAACTGCATCCACATTCTGCTCATAGTTAGAATTAGCAGTAAAGAGTTGGAGCCAGAAATCTATTGAAGCTCTTTAAGACATCACAGGGTAGAAATTAGTTAAATAATGACTTAATCTTTCTTTGATGCTTGATTGTTACTTTTAAGATATTTGAAGAAATTCAATTATTGGGTTAGAGCATAAGCTTGATAACTAGACGTTATTCAATATGTTGGACATAATGTTTTGTTCATCCTATATGTGATATGGTACTTTTGGACATGTCTGCATAAGAATGACCCAAGCCTCTAGCTGATCTGGTTTTTATACCAGAAAATATTTTTCACAATTATACCGACATTTTTTTAAGATACAATATCCTGACATATTAAAGTGTTTGTTTCATAATTACTTCAGAAGCATGTTTGATGGGATGAAAATATTTTAGTGATTGTACTGCTTTATTAGCATGTCACTCTTCAAAAGTCGGCACCTACTTTCATTTTTATTATTTTCTTATTATGACTGATTTGATTACAGAAATGTGGAGTTCTGATAAAGCAATCAAGGAAGAAAGGACAATTTCGGATCGAACATACTTGAAATACAATTTATATAGGATCATAAAAGAAGTAATTATATAAAGAATACAGCACTTACTGGTCGAGATGAAATAGCCTGAGCTATCTTGATATATGCCTGCAGTAAACGGAACAGCATGTTAGTCAAACTAGTCAACAACATTTGGCTAAATGCATTTTTGGAAGTAGCATATGACAAACAAACAGTAAAGAACTTGTTTCATCATGTTAGAGCACTACTCCCAAAAATCCAGTACTAACTGGACTAGTGGGACTAAGGGGAAAGAATCAAGATACACATGTGCTGTTCAACTTATTACACAATCTTCCTACACAACTTAAAAGTTAACATCCAATTAGACAATAAACAGAAATCAAAGTAATGATGATCACCATATTTTTTCAAAGTAACTAGGTTTTATCTAATCTTACCCATGTTATTGTGTCTCATTTTCTTTTTAATCAATCAGTTTCAAATTAAGGACTGTTTTAAGAAATTGGATCCAGGGAACTAAAAGGGGCTTGGCAGTATTGTTCATATACTACCCAATCAAAAGCTCTCTCTAATTATGAGTCTGAATAACTATTTGTTCAATGTTGTCACGTGAAAGCACCACATACAAAAATCTTTCCATGTCATTGCACTTTTAAGACAGCTTGGTCAGTGAAATAGTCTTTATGTTTAGCCCACAAAAACCTCTTATGCGACGAAGACATATAAACAACCTCCCCAATTCCTATCCTGACCAGATAACAGTTTCATGATCCCTCTCCATCAAACCTCACTTAATATTGCTTTCCAAAAGTATTTTAGTCAGAAACAAACCAGCCTCAGCCAAGTCTACTACAGCAAGGATAATTCAGTTGAAACGTCACAGTAACAGCATGGATAAAGCTTTGTAGGCCAGAGGCACAGTGAGTCAGTACTCATCAGTAATAATCTTATCTACTATCAAACACCATGTAAAAGCTTTTCTCTTAGAAAAAAAAATCTTAAACATAAATAAGGAATGACGTACCGGACCAAGTTGTACTAATATCTTCCTCAATTCAGCAGCTCTAACCTACAATTAGATAAGATTAAAAATAGAGGCTCAAAACAAGTCAAAGACCATCAAGGGGAAAAAAGTATAAGAGCAAAACCGTGCAGAATACCTATGTTCTATAGATACAACAATTCAAGAACAAAGAGATTAATTCTTTGCTTCAAATATAAGACTTAAAGTGATAAATTTTTAGATCAAAAGCATACGGTGCGATTTTCTCAATAAAAACTCATCAGCTAATACTATTTTGCACAAGCTCCTATTTAATCATTATAGTATTATAGTAAATTTGAGCTAAAATTTTTCAATCATGTTGTAGAGTCTGCTTGACTATTTAATGTATTTAAAAAATAAATGAATAATATTAAATAACACGCAATAAAAAAATTCAATGTCTACATTTTCAAGAAACTTCAAAAAAAAAAAATTACATAAGTTAAAAGGAATAGCATCTTTAATTCATCAATTAGTACTATTCCTCACAATTTCAGCATGCATTCATATTATAGCAATCACAACAATTAATTCATAGACTCCCTCATCCACCAACATTAGTCTAACCAGCATAAATACATACACTTATATATATTATATGATATTAACCTCGAACATCATATCTGTGCGCTCGGTGATGGCGTCGTAATACCGGAGGGCGAACCACTTGCCCAGGGTAGTAGCGGTTTGGAATAACCGCCGGAAGAGAATCAAAGGCTTCTTCTGATATATAGCCCTGATTTTAGATACGTTGTACTCTGTTAACGATTCAGCTTCCGATGAGCTCAGCTCGAACAGATATCCGGAGTACTGCGTGAACGCGTCCACTTCACCAGTAGCTGCCGCGACATGGCGGCGGAGGTTGAGATTCGACGGAATATTCTTAAACGAGCGACGGGGGTTGGAATTGAAGGTTGAGGCGGGAAATAGAGGCCGGGAGAGTGGCGGGAGGATTAGCATTGTTTTGTTTATTTGCGGGGAGAGATGGCTTATTGGTGGCCTCTGCTTTTTATATATGGTATTTATTGTCCCATTCTTTTTTTTTTTTTTTTTTTTGGAATTTTGTTTTCTATCTATATGCGTGTGGAAAGGAAACCAGAGACTTCTGGTTTGAAGTTTTTTCAGCTGAAATTCATGGGGGCAACAATTGAATGACTAACAAGTTATAAACGTGTAGAGGTGTTTGTTAATTTTGCAAGCATTTCAAAGTTAAACGACTCTTTGGAACATACATTGAAAATAGTTTGACATGTGCTCCACATGACCTGTAATTTGTCAAATAATTTTACAAAAATAACCTATCCATGAAGAAAAATATTAGAATAATAAACTTATAATAGTTTCTAGGAAAAAAATGTAATATTTGGTAGTTGAGAAATTTTGTTTTGTGTGGTTTAAAACTAAATCCAAAATTTATAATGTTAATTTTAAACAAGTTAAAATTAAAATGAAAATATATCATGGTAAATGAAAGTCCATCTAAATCTAATGCCTACCAAGACTCGGTCCAGCTAAGTACAAACACAGCACAGTTAAAGCCAATCTAGCCCAACGGCCCAACTATGGTAGTGTACGTTCTGTTTGGCCTGGAGTTTTATCTTACCTCTCTCATAGAAATCCGGGCCCAGGCCTGATATCAAGCCCGACCCATGTAAAACTCTAGGATTAAATTTTAAATTCCATCATAATATTTCTAATTAAAGCTAAAGTATAAAATTAAATATAAATATTAGTAATAAACTAGTTAGAAAAATATTCACACTAATGAAAATCAATCACAATAATGTGTTTGTAATTAGACGTCAGGAAAATTTAGATGATATATGTCGGTACGATGCACATGTGCATTATCGTAATGACAAATGTCCTTGTTGTGAACTAACATTAACAAAGTTTTAAAAAAAAATTGGACACGTGTCATTGAAAAATATAATTATGTATTGCACGATGTGTAGCATCTAAGTTCCAAGATTCCAGCCTTGTGGACTATAGGTTGAATTAGGTTATGTAGAATATATATTCATACAATTATGATGAGTACAAAAGTAATTTTGGACATAAACTATTTTTGAGATTTCATGCATAATGGAAATGCAATAGCATCCATGCAAAGACCAAAAAGGGATTAGCTATTTATTTTGCGCACAAGGAAAATGAAAGGCTTGAGGATTTATAATGCGGATCTTTCCACTTGAAGAGCAATGTCGAATTATAGTATATTTCAAAATTTGACCTTATTGCAATTTGCAACCCCAAAAGTATTAAATGATGCGGACCTTTTGTCCTAAAACTCGAAAGAGTCTAAATAGGTAATTTTGGCCAAGGGTAAATACCACTTTTGGTCCCTCTTATTATTAACTTTTTACAGAGTGGTTCCTTTTATGTTTTTTTTTCCACTCTAGTCCCTACTATGAATTATTTGTTTCACTTTAGTCCCTACTATGAATTATGTGTTTCACTTTAGTCCTTATCAGGTGGTTCCGATAACACGTGACATGCATATGAATATTTTTTAGGGCATTTTCGTCCGTTCACTATTGAGACTGTTTGAGATATTGTTTAATTGGTGAGCAATTTTGGTGTTTGAAAAAGATTTTAGGAAAAAAACTTTAGTTTGGAACGAAATGTATGATTAAGTTCGATTGGAATGAAAGCCTAGTTTGAAAATTTAGTTTTTTTTTAAATAATTAGAAAGACGAAAATATCCATGTTAGTTTACTTGAAATGACAAAATTGTCCTCATGTGTTATCGGAATCGCCTTGGACCACTTGAAAAAGACTAAAGTGAAACAAATAATTCATAGTAGGGACTAAAGTGGAAAGAAAAATATAAGAGGGATTACTCTGTAAAAAGTTAATGATAAGAGGGACAAAAAATTGTGTTTACCCTTTGGCCAATAACTCCAATACACTTGACAGTACATTTGGACAATAATCCTCTTGGGTTTTTTCAAATTAACTCCGAAATGTGTAATAAGTAGTGTAACTCTCCGTGAATAAAAATAGACACAATAGCTCTCTACGAAAAATAAAAATGGGTATTTTACCTCCATCAATGAGGTGTAGAACATGTGTTTTATAATGTGGTTGGAGCTTCAATTTGATATGTACAATGACCAATTTAACCTTACCTTTATATTTTAATGATCATTTAATATCTCTGAGATATGTTTAAATATGCATTTTTACCTCTGTGTGATATGTTTAAATAGATACTTTATACTATTAAGTTTAAATATATGAAGGGATAAGAGCACTTTATCCCTCCCCCACCCAAAATAAAAAGTTCAAGTTTTTGCAGCTATTTACCTTATACTACAAATTAAGCACACAACTCCCTGAAAAATCAAGTAATGAAGCAAATAAACCCCAAGATAATTTTTTGGCGATAATAAATTGCGAAATTCGAGCGCGTGCGCTTCATGTGAAGTCTAGTAAGGGCAAAAATATATCACAAGGAGATAAAAGTAAAGGAAAATTTTGAGATCGAAAGACGGAATGAAAACAAGAGAAATTAATAAATTGAGACCCAATGTTGTTTGGTGGATTGATTGATTCATAATTAGTAAAGAGACAAATTTTTTTTTGATAAATTAATAAAGAAATTTATTATTTATTAAAGGAGCAGGATATTTTTTGGAATAAAAACTCCGAAACTATAATAAATGGGTAAATGTTAACATTGATACTTTAGGAGGTAATTGATACCACCTCATACATTAGGGGGGAAACTATATTTCACCCTGTATATTACAATTTTTATACACTATAATATCAATTAAGTTTAATCAAAATATATGATAATATTTTTTCATGGAAACTCAATATCAAAAATACATCCAAACCACAATCCATATTCTCAAATTTAAGTCATCATTTAATCAACATTATTTCTCATTCAACAAATTCTAGCCAAAACATATCTAATTTATATTTCAATTATTTCCACAACTTTTAAAAGAATCCACGAAATATTCAACCAACATATTTTGAACCTAATTCAAACTACACAAACCAAACCAAATAAAATATACTTTGAAACAGTCCATTCTGTTTGTCCATTTATCTCAATTCATTTTTCGAAGTTCAAACCTCATCCTAGATGACCACTTCGATGGTGTACAAAATATTCACGACAAATGCAATAAGACACTTTCTTTAAGATTTTGACACCCCATTTGGCCAATTATTTTCTTTTAATATTATTTAATGAATACTCATCACGCGTCCCCATGCGCTTTTAAGCACAAAAAATTAGAATTTCTTTATAAATTAAATTAAATTTTATTTAAATGAAGTAAGTAAAAAAGTTGCAAATTTAATAAATTAATTAGAGCATTAAAGATAAAATAAGAATATTAAAAAATTGTTGAACAATAACATGACTTTTCTTTATAATACCATTAGTATATTCTCAATACGCATTTTTATATTTTTAATTCCTCAACACGTCTTTCAACATTGATGTTGTATAAAAATGTTCAGGGCAAAGATGAAATTAAGCCCTTTAATCTATAACAACATCACAATAATAATATAAGGTCTGCACACTTACATCGAGAGAAAAATTGTATTGTAATTGTAATAGTGAATTCAGTTCCCTTTGTTTGGAAATAGGGCTACCTATTTATAGGTACATAGAGGGGTACAATAGTCTTTTCAGAAAAGATATTACAAGTAATAAATACAAAAACGTTACAGACGTTACGAGATTATGATAAAGACGTTATTAACGTTACAAAATTTAAATGATAAAGACGTTACAAATCTCTCATTTATTGTAATCTCTTAATTGCCCTCGAGTACAAAATTTACACACATCAAACATTTTTTTTAAAGCACACAAAATAATTTTTTTGTTATAAAAGTAATAAAAGTAAATTTTATATAAATAAAATAAGTAAAGAATTAAAAAAATTAAATAGTTAAATTAATTAAAACATGCAGACAAAATAAGTATACCAAAAAAATTGGTCAACGTCATATCATTTGATATCTATTCACTCTTTACCACTACCTAATCTAGAACACTCTCCAGTCACATTAACCAACCAAAAATGGCCACATCACCGCCGGTCAAATTCGGAATTCTGGGCTGCGCCGACATAGCCCGAAAAGTCTCTCGGGCCATAAACCTCTCCCCCAACTCCACCCTTTACGCCGTCGGCAGCCGCTCACACGAAAAGGCCGCCAGATTCGCCGAACAAAACGGCTTCCCCGAATCGGCTAAAGTATACGGCTCATACGACGCCGTATTGGACGACCCGGATGTCGACGCAGTGTACATCCCTCTGCCCACCAGCCTTCACATCAAGTGGGCCGTGCTCGCGGCCCAAAAGAAGAAGCACTTACTCTTGGAAAAGCCCGTCGCTCTAAACGTCGCTGAGCTGGACGAAATTCTCGCGGCGTGTGAATCCAGTGGGGTGCAGATCATGGATGCTACCATGTGGATGCATAATCCAAGGACGGCGAAAATGAAGGAGTTTCTCTCGGATGCTTCACTCTTTGGTGAACTCAAATCGGTATGTTCAGTTAATCCTTCCTCGTAGTTATATTGCTGTATTTTTTGAATTTGTGAGGTTTTGTTAAATACTTAAATCTAGTGAAATTTGTTCCTAGTAGTCGAATTGATATGTGAGCTATAGAGATTGGCTTGGTTGATGCATGGGATTACATTTATTATTGGTTAGTATGAGCAATTGTTTAAATTTCGAAAGTTGAAACAATAATTGAATCTACTAAAGTATTTGCAGAAGGAGAAGAGAGTCATATGGAGAAGTTAACAAACAGATAGTAGTAATAAAAGCTAAATACATCCCCTGTGTTTTGCCTCATTGGCAAAAACCTTGTGTTGTTCATATTAGCAAAATTCCCACCGAAAAAACCCATTTGAAATTTCTTCCTAAATCAATATGGAGGTTATTGTCAAACTTTAAATGAACAGGGGGTTGCCAATTTCAAAATTAATAGTGGGATTATTGTCAATTTTTTAGGTTAATAGGGGCGTTTTTGAATTTTATGGAGGGGTGTAATTGTTATTTTTCCTGCAAAATACGTACTCCAGCTAGGGAGGGTTTTTGTTGCTGATAAAAAATAGTACAAGGGGGTTTTTTTATTATAAAAATATCATAGGGTGGTTTTTGCCAATTAGGCAAAGCATAGGGGGTGTTTTCGCATCTCGCTCTATCTTTTTATTTGTTTTGCATAAGTTGCATTGAAATTGTTAGATTGATTTGACTGAATTGTGTTAGTAACATGTTCACTGAATTTTGTGAAGTATCAACGCCTATATTTCTGAAAATTAAGCACACTGAGAGGAGATGTGGCTGCTAGTTCCCATTAATTTGTGAAAATATAAACGAGAACATTCTGTATAGCGAAAGCTAGTTGACCGTAGTATTATGGCCAACCAGGAAAAATAAATGAAAACTACATACAATATGTACTACAAAATTTCAGTAGAAACCCATATACTTGATGACTCAACTTTTTTAGTTTTCATTTTTGGCTCATTTGTGCAGTGAGGAGGGATGGAGCAGAGAGAATCCTCCGTTTTTGTCCATTTATTTTCTCTGATTATTAGACAATTTTTAGAGGCCTAAAGCAACTGTTAGTTGAATTGAATGTTCTTCGAGAAATTACTATTTGATGGTAGTTTCCTTTATCTTTTTTAATAAAATTCAGAAAGTTGGTTTTGGTTTGTAACTTTAAGCCTCATGATCATGATATGACTTTTACCTGGTAGAGACAAGCTTTTTTATTCTCTGTGTTTCCTTCTTTCATCATCTTAATATATAGTCTATGATTTGTTTGTATTAAGAGTATTTGATGCAAATCAGAATTGGGAAATGATAGCTTGTATCGAATAAAAACTGCAAATTCTCTCAATGAACTAGAATTAATACAATGTTTACTTGCCTATCTTCCAATAATCTTAAGTCGGGTAAAAAATATCCAATTTAACTCATTCTCTCTTTATTTTACAGGTGCATAGCTGCTTTACATTTGCAGCAAAGGAGGATTTTTTAGAAAACGACATTCGTGTGAAACCAGACCTCGATGCTCTGGGAGCTCTTGGTGATGTAGGGTGGTATTGCATTCGATCAATCTTATGGGCCGCCGACTTTCATTTACCTAAATCAGTACTTGCATTACCCGGCACTGTTTTCCACAAGGCTTCAGGAGTAATTTTAGCCTGCAGCGCTTCTCTACAATGGGAAGATGGAAAAACGGCCACCTTCCACTGCTCGTTCTTGGCCAACTTAACAATGGACGTGACTGTAGTTGGAACAAACGGCACCTTACATTTGCACGACTTTGTAATCCCATTTGAGGAGAACAAAGCTTCGTTCTCAACGGCTGTGAAATCGGGATTTACCGAGCTTGTGACAGGATGGGATCCAAAACCGAGTCAGCACACGGTTATGACGGAGCTTCCTCAGGAAGCACTTATGGTGAAGGAGTTCTGTAGATTGGTGGGGAGCATCAAATTTGGTGGTGCGAAACCGGAGAATAAGTGGCCGACACTCAGTAGGAAGACGCAAATTGTTTTGGACGCAGTTAAGGTCTCGATTGAGAGAGGCTATGAACTCGTCGAGGTTACAAGCTAGATTATTCCTCTTCTCTAGAAGAATTGTTTTACTACATGTTTAGTTTTTGCTTGAGAACATGTGAATGTATGATTTGTGCTTCAAAATTAGCTGATGATGATGAACAGATACTCCTAAAACTTGCACGATGTAGGTTAAATGATAACAACCAAAAAGGTAAATTAAAACATGAAATATGATTAACGGTGGAAAAGAGGTCTGTTTTTCTATTAGTATGTTATTATTTGAGTTGGTTTCTGGAATTTGGGAAATCAAATTCTAAATTTGACAAATGTTAAATTTTAATACTCCAAACACCCGTCAGTACAAATTATCTTTATTTGCTTCTGCCTAGTAAAATTTGACTTTTAGAAATTGTTAGAGATGGTCGAGAATGTTTTGTTCTTTAATCGGTAAATTTTAGGCCTAGTCTGGCATCAACAAAATTGGGCCAAGCCTTGTTTAGAGACGGGTTTGGGCGGGTTTCGGCCCAGACCCCAATTTCTGCTACATAAAGAAAAATATTCATTCCAAACAGCACAATGTAAATTTTTTTTTTTCATTTATGAGTTATTATCAAAGTATTATATTATAAATTTTAACGTTATAATTGATCAGACTTAGCAAGAAATTGATGTCTTCGCAAGTATTATATTCATCTTATATTTACAAAATAACATAATTATTAATAATTCAATTTAAATGAGCGTTGTATTATTTATAATCATTTAAATCATTATCACAATCATATGGTTGATAATTACAATAAATTATCAACCATTACAACTTTTTTTTGCTAAACAACCATTGCAATATAATAATTCATTATACAGTATAATATTATACCTAAAATTCTATAAAGTTATTAATTTGATATTTATTACACAATCCTACAAACTGCGCACTTACAATCTTTACCGTGAGCACTGGAGCAAAAAAAAAAAATCTTTACCGTGAGCACGGGAAATCGCCTAGGGGGTGAATGGTGATGGCTTCGCTTTCCTTGACTTTTTTGGAGATAAGGTACATATATGTCTATATGATATGACACTCCATTCAACAATATTTTTATTTTGGAAAACTATATTTTTAGCTCCAAAAGATTGGTCCTCAGCAGTTTTGGTCCTGCACCATCAGTAAGATTTTTTTTTTTTTATATATTTTGCACCTTTTGTCCCGACGCATCCAGGTTTTTTCCATTTTGCATCCTTGAAACATGAGAAATAGACACTTTGCATCCCCAAAACTTAGATTTAACACTTTGCACTCTCGAAATATGAAAAATATAGCACTTTGCACCCTCGTTTATTTTCAAGCAAAAATTTAAGGGCAAAATAGGTATTTCAATAGTATTGACACTTTGCACCCTCAAAACTTGAGAATTTCGCACTTTGTACCCATAAAATAAAATTAGCATTTAACACCCGCTATTTAAGAACAAATCAGCAACTTCCACCCCGAAACACAATAAATGGGCACTTTGCACCCCCAAAACAAAAAATTAACACTTAACAACCTCAAATTTGAAAAACCCAAACCTTCGTTTTTTTCGTCTTGACTATCGGAGTGAAAAAAATCTAAGACAAAATAGGAAAATTCATTTTTTTACTTAAATTTTGCAAAATACAATTATAAATACTCGAATACTCATTTCTCTCTCCATCTTTCTTTTCAACAAAATAATCGTAAATAACTAAATAAAGTAGAAGTAAACTTCTGGAAGACCCATTGTCTACTTCAACATATCAAAGACCCATAAATAATTACCTATTTTGCCTTAAAAAAATTCACCTTAATGGTCAACTTTGCCTGAAAAAATGAGAGGTTTGAGTTTTTTTTATTAATTTGAGGGTGTTAAGTGTTAATTTTGTATTTTGGGGTGCAAAGTGTCCATTTATTGTGTTTTGGGGGTGCAAGTTGTTAATTTATTTTATTCTTAATTAGGGAGTGTTAAGTGCTAATTTTATTTTTGGGGGGCAAAGTGCCAAATATTTACAATAGAATTACCTATTTTGTCCTTGAATTTTTGCTTGAAAATAAATGAGGGTGCAAAGTGCCTATTTTCCATGTTTCGGGGGTGCAAAGTGCAAAAAACCCGACGCATCCTCTAGGACCAAAATATGAGATGAAAAAAATATCTAACAAATAATATTTTATGGGACCAAATGTGCAAAATGTTATAAAGAAAATGTGAGATCCATCAAATTTGCAAAATACATTAAGTTTTTCATATATATACCAGTATTTTTATTAATTTTTTTTTTGGTTGACATCAAGTTTTGGCTAGATATTTTGAGATTGCTAAGTTCCCTCATGCTTATGCCTTATAAAGACTGCAACCCATAACAAAATAGCCAAATTAAATTAATTTCTAGATTATGTGCCGGTTTATGATGAGCTTCTTAGTTGTTCTCAAATCTCATGGTATTGTAACTTTTGAACTCTGCGTTATATAAGATGCATTTGTTTTCTTGAAAGAAAACAAAATCACTTCAAAGTTTGCAAAATGATAAAAAAAAAAAAAAAAAAAAATCCAAGTTTGGTATATTATGTCCAACAAAACAATTCCAAAATTTGTATTTGGTTTGTTTTTCGGTATTATTACAATAAATTATCAACCATTACAACTTTTTTTTTGCTAAACAACCATTACAATATAATAATTCATTATACATTATAATATTATATCTAAAATTCTATAAAATTATTAATTTGATATAAATTGGGCCACGCGTTGTTTAGAGACGGGTTTGGGCGGGTTTCGTCCCAGACCCCAGTTTCTGCTACTGTGCTATATAAAGAAAAATATTCATTCCAAACACCATAATATTGTAATTTTTTTTTTGTCATTTTGACGTTATATTTGATCAGACGTAGCAAGAAATTGATATCTTCGCAAGTATTATATTTATCTTACATTTACAAAATAACATAATTATTAATTTTTCCATTTAAATGAACGTTGTATTATTTATAATCATTTAAATCATTATCACAATCATATGGTTGATAATTACAATAAATTATCAACCATTACAATATAATAATTCATTATACAGTATAATATTATATCTAAAATTCTATAAAGTTATTAATTTGATATTTATTACACCATTGTTCTCTTTTTTTTTTTTTAATTTTTTTTAGTTATTTTTTTTTTTATAAATTAGTTATATATAATAATAAGTAGTTGTATTTATTTTTAATATGTGAACTGTAATTAGTTTTATTTATTTTTAATAAAATTTTATTTTTATGTGTGTTTAATTTAATAAAATGATTTAGTTTAAATTGTGAAATTTAATATTTCTATATTCATATAATTCATACATATAAAAGAATTAAATAAACTAGAACAAACTTTGGTTAGTTTTAATTTTTATATCTTTAATTTTGAAAATACGAAACATTAGATTATGATAACAAAAATTACGATTTAGATTATTTTGATTTTAATTAAATTTATTATTATAATTGTTATTATTACTATCATTATTATTATTATTGAAATAAGTAAAAATGAGGAGAGTGTGAAAAGTGAGAGTGGGAAAAGTTGTGAAATTAAATTAAATAGAGGTTGATTGTCCTTTGGTTGGATATGAGTTTTTAATTGGGGAAAATGGCAATTGGGCAAAAAAGGGGTCAAAGAGGCAATTAGGCAATTAGGCATTGAGTTTGGTTGGAGATGGCCTTAGCTCAATCAACAATTCTCAAACCCAAATTAAAATTTAGCCGAATTCAAATTCAACTCAATTTAATTTTTTATGTGAGAGAACTTCTAATATATTTTTTAATGTGATTTTTCATTTTTTTATTATATTTAATAACATTGTATTTTTAATTTTTAATAACAGTAATAGTTTTAATTTTGAAATTTAAAATTTCTCGACGATTGTAATTAAATTAAAAAAATTTCGACAATCCTAAAATAAAAATTAAATTATTCATATTTTAATATGAATAATTTAATTTTTAATTTTTAAACTTAAATTTTAATTTAATAATATTGTTAGTTTAAATTTAAAATCTTAATTTTGTCTACGTTAGAACATAGAAAAACCGTATATATAAATATAAAAAATAACTTAAATTTCAATATGATTTAATTATAATTTAACAAAATTATATCTAAATACTTGGATTCAAACTTTTTTTATTATTATTGTATAAGTGAGAGTGAGTGAAATTGAGAATTGAAAGTAATTGATGCCCCACGAAAGGGAAAGGGAAAGGGAAAGAGGAAAGAAAAAGGGGTGTCGATTGAAGTCTTTGGGAATACAGTATATTTTAGATAAGGAATAACAAACCAACAAAATTTGTTGAAGTTTTGTGCAGCTGGCAGCTGCTGCTAGGAAGATTTAATAATTTTAAGATAAAAATTGTCCCCATGCTCCAGCAGCCTCAAGCCCTCAACTATGTGGATTTTTTAGGGCCGGTTTGTTTGTCGTTTTTTAGAATTATTTTGTGTTTAGGAAATGTCGAATAAATATATTTTTTATTTTTTGAAATAAAATTTTTACCTCTCGATTTTTTCAAATTACTTTCTCTTAAAAGTCAAACAAACAATAATTTTTTTATCTCTAAACAAAACCTATACAAAATCTACTCTAATTTGAAATAAATTATCTATCTCTAGCATAATTTATCTCACTTAACAAATATGATTTAACGTAAAATATTTCATCTAACACCTAAAATCTCGCTCTTCCAAAGAAACATGTATCTAATTTATTTCGCAAATTCATCTCTCAAATCAAATCAAATCAGTCAATTTCTATATTATAAGGGTGTAAATTTAATATTATGTTATTTTATTAAGATATGACTGTCACAACTGTTGGAGAATTGACTGATTTGTAGTGGTTCCTCTTTTGTAATTGAAAGCGGCTTGAAATGAAGGTGACAATTAGCTATTGGTGGGACCGTGAAATTTGCCTGAAAGTGACAATTAGCTATCTGAAGACACTATTCATTCTTCAATATCATTTCGTTATTTAATTAAAAAAGATTGCCTGAAATTTTTTTCCACCATGAAAGGTACTATATATTTTATAATCATATAATAATTAGAGGATATCATTCAAAAAGAGCCGGATGGAGACAGGGGTAGGGGGTTTATAGACCATCCTCAATTTATTCTAGTATACAAGTGGTATATTAAACAACAACAAAAAAAAAAGGAAAAAAAAAGGAAAAAAAAAAAGATAGTGCAATTGTAGACCTATCGGGTCATGTGAGTCGATCATTTAATTGCTCAAACTCAAATATTATCGAGGTTCATGTCTATAAGTTCAAACTCAAATACCATCAGGTTTTACATCTATAGGCTCAAACTTAATTCATGTAATTTTTCAAGTTTCGGGTTCATATCGAGCTCATATCAATTTTGCTCACTTTAAAAATTTTTACTTGACAAACAAAAAACTACGCATTCTTTAAACGTAACATATAGACTAATTTTATTTAATGCACAAAAATTTATAAATTTTATACTTGTAGTCCATAACATAAAATATTAAATAAATTTTTAAAGTGCCAAAAGCCCAAGACTCCCAATTTCTCACCATTTGTTTCAACTTTTATGTTTATTCTTTTTGTTGGTTATGTTTCTCTTTGATCTGTGAAAATTTTAGTTATAATTTATATATGTATTGGCAATCAGTTTACAAAAGTCACAAATTATATGAGGTGGATTATTTGTAAGTGTTTTTTAAAAAAAAAATATAGTAAATAATATACTTATAACACCAATGCCAATAAATTATAAGGGTTTTAGTTTCTTTTTAAGTACCCATTTACAGCCTATTGTCTTGCAGCCCAGAGGCAAGTCGACTAGATGACATGTTCTATTAGATTCAAGAGAGTCCATTTCATCCTCAATGGCTTCTTGCCATAAGTTAGCATATAGAGAAGACGAAGCTTCTTGGAGGTTATGGGGATCCTCCTCTAAGGTAAATGCTACAAAGTCCGGACCAAAGGTTTTAGTAGTTCAAGCTCGTTTACTCCTTCTAGGTTCGGGATCTAATTCCTCATCACTCTCCTCTATCCTGTTCATAGGCACATTGCTAGAAGGTGCGCCCCCACTATTCCTCGAATTAAAAGGAAACTTTTCTTCATTGAAATCAGCATCATTAGATTCAATAACAACACGACCATTCATATCATAGAATCTATAAGCTTTGCTATTAATTGCGTAACCAACAAATACACATTCATATGCTCTACTAGCAAACTTTTTCCTTTTAGGATCAGGAATTCTTACATAAGCCAAACAACCCCAAGTTCTAAAATAAGTCAAATTGGGTTGTCTATTTTTCAAGATTTCATAAGGAGAACTTTACTTTTCGATTTAGGAATTATGTTAAGTACATAGCATATAGTTAGCAAAATTTCCCCCCACTAATGTGATACAGCACCAGAATTCAGTAAAATAGCAACTACTAGTTCAGTAAAAGTTCTATTTTTTCTTTCAGCTTTACCATTCATTTCAGGTGAATAAGGTGAGGTCGTTTCATGAATGATTCCGTAAGAGGTATAAAAATCAATGAAAGCGTTAGAGTCATATTCAGAACCTCTTTCACTACGAAGTTTCTTAATTTTTCTACCAAATTGATTTTCAACTTCTGTTAGGAATATTTTGAAATTTTCAAAAGCATCACTTTTATTTTTCATTAGATAAACAAACGTATAATCTGAACAGTCATCAATAAATGTTATAAAGTAGCGTTTTCCATTTCTAGTTAATACCCCATCAAATTCACATATATCAGAATGAATTAAATCTAGAGGCTCAGATTCTCGAACAACTGATTTATGTGGTGTTTTAGTTATTTTAGCTTGACTACAATAATCACATTTTTCGAAATCATCCAATGATAATTTATGAATAAGTCCTATAAGTTGCTCATATTCTTAATTATGCGTTTGTTAACATGACAGATTCTAGAATGCCAAGTATTAAAAGAACACAACATGCAAGCAGAAGGAGAAATTTTATTCATTTCAACATTCAATTTAAACATCCCATCATTAGCATACCATTTCCCCACAAATACATCATTCTTAGTAATGGTAAACAAATCAACTCCTATAATCTGAGTAAAACCAACTTTGTTAAGAAGATAGCCCGAAACTAAGTTTTTCCTTATCTCAGGAGTATGCAAGACATCCTTAAAGATGACAATCTTTCCAGAGGTGAATTTCACATTTCACTGAACATAGCTCGATATCATAACAGACATGGGGAGAAGCGCCAGTGTCTACCCACCACCAATCATAGCAGAATGAATTCATAATTAATAAAGAGATAATTTTATTTTTATAAATTAATAATGATATTTTTATTTATGAAAGGGGCGGAGGTATTTTTAAAATAAAAACTATAAAACTATAACAGAAGGGGGTAATACTTTAGGGGGTAATTGATACTACCTCTATACTTTTAGGGGGGGGGGGGGGGGGGGGGAACTGTATTTCACCCTATAAAAAAAAAGGCGCTGGTACAAAATTTCTCATTAATTTAGAATCATGAGATGATTATACTTTTTATATCATACTTATCATATTTTAGACATTTTTGATATTAGGGTTTCTTAAAAAAGGACATTTTGATATAACAATTTGACAGTCCACACTCCACACACATATATGTTTGTACCTAATCAACTTCACCATTTTAGGCCTACGAACCACTAGTACAAAAAAACACTTTAAGATTTCATAGCAATCTTGTATCAAATATTTTCTATTGTGGTCAATTATTTTTATGTTGACATCTACTAAATCGGTCATTGTTCAAGATCCTAATTTATGTACAATTGTTAAATTACATTACTTGGTATTATTTTCAAAATGTATTCAATATTTACTAAGTCAAAGTCAGATTTTGCGTGTCATGTGCATGACAAATGATCCATATTAAATAATTTTTTCTTTTCTTCCCAAATCATATTTAAAAGAATTAAGTTAAAATACATAATCCTGAGGGTGAAATTCATTCTCTCAAATGGGCCGAAAACGTCCCAAATTTGCTTCAATTTTGTGAATTATGAAATAAAATTGCCAACCCAAAAACTTATGAGCCGAATTTGTCTGCCGTCATAAGTTACCTGATCATTTTTACATTTTCAGCCGTCAATCCAAAACAACTTATTTTTTATAAATTGGGTTTTTTTTACAGGGTTTTTGAAAATACAAGGAAGTTTGACGCAATAAAAATTTCACAGAGTAGTTTCTTGCAGGTTAGCATAACACAAGGGAGTATCTTGCACTTTCCCCGATGGAGTGAGTTATACTCCCCAATTGATCCTGCAATGTAAAATGTTGTTTTGAAAATTACATGAGAGATAAATTGAAGAATATGCGATCGTAGGAGATAAATGAATATTAACCATAATTTTCAAATGAGTCAATAGAGATTATTTAAAATTTATTCCATTCTCCAACGAAGCCAACTTGATTATTTAAAATATTCAAAAAGAGTAATCTACTTATTTCTATATTATAAGGGTGTAAATTCAATATTATGTTAATTTATTAAGAGGGTAATTGGGAATAAACCCGTTTAGAAATTAACGCATTGAATATGGGAAGATTCTTCACTGAACCCGGTCTAGGAGCAAACTCCAAGACCATGTAATCCAATTTTATTACAATTGGGGTTTGTTCCAATAAATTGTTTAATTGAAAAACAAAACTGGACCACATGGTCTAGGTAAACTCCTAGATCTGGTCGGGTGAAAGAGTCTCCCGTGAACTACTAAATCTGAAGATACTATGGTCTAGGAGGCATTCTTAAATATCATTTCGTTATCTAATTAAAAAAAATTCCCTGAAGAATTTTTCCACCATGAATAGTAATATTTTTATAATCACATAGGATCTATTTGGATGGGTTTTTGTTCGGTTTCGCGGATCTCGGTTTAAAAAAATTGATTTGGGTGGTTTCGATAAAACATTTGAGACTTCATTTGGATGAGTTTTGATTCTTAGGTTTTGTGGTTTGAATAAGTTGAAACCCCACTTGGATTGTGTTTGGATGTTGGGGTTTAAGGGAAAAAATAGGTGATAAGTGTCAAATCAATGTCTTTTTTAGTGAGATTTGGAGGAAAAAGTAGGTGGCATGGATCAAAATTTCGTTTCCAGTGTATGTTTCGGTCAGCCAAATATTGGAAACTTTTCGAGATTTTTCGGAAATGTTTCGAAAACAATAAGGAAAAATTGTAATAAAAATGACTAAATTTAGATAAATAACAGAGTTTAAGGCAACATATAGTTTCGGAATTACATCTTATTTTCGTTTCGCTTGATTCAAAAATAGAAACTTTTCGATGTTTTCGAAGGAAACAATGGAAATTTTGATCCATGGTAGGTGGTATGTGTTAAATCAATGTTTTATAGGCTTGAAGAATTTGAGTGTGAATTTCTGAATAGATTTTTGATGGTTTTATGAGTTCGACGAAAACTCATTTGAAAGGATTTTGACGCGAGACCGGACCAAAATCCATCCACGCACCGATAGAAATTAGTGGATATCATTTAAACAGATACAAGTGGTATATTTTAAACAGAGGCGGATGGAGACAGGGGTAGGGGATTTATAGACCACCCTCAATTTTTTTTTTTTTTTTTTGATAACCCAGGTGTACAAGCCTACACTCGACTAATCCTGGACCCTCAGAACCCTTGCCCTAGAATCCTGAAGGATGTAAATCGCAGGATGTGCCTCCATCAAGCCCCGGGTTCCCACCATACTGCTGTGCACTCTGCGCACAAAGGAGTCTTCACTAGGACTGTCAATCGGGCCTTGTGAGCCGAGCTTTAAATAGCTCAAACTCAAATACTATCGGGCTTCATAGTTATAGGATCAAGCTCGGCTCATAAATTTTTTAATTGTTTCAGCTCAAACTCAGCTCATGTAACATTTCGGACTTCGGGTTTATATCGGTCTTATGTCGGGTTTATTAATACTAGCAAATGTTACTCCATAAATAAAATAATTACGCACTAATATGAATAAACCACTCTTACTTAATACACATGAGACATGAATATGTAAATTCACACTTGTTCTTCATATTATTAAACATTAAACAATATTAAATTGTATTACTGTATTAGATAAAAACTTTTCATCATCCTAGAAATAGAATTATTGATATACGTTTTTTTTTTACTCTAGGTAAGTAGAGTTTTAGTGTTCCAAGACTTCCACATTCTCAATCTTGATCACTTTTTTTTTCCTTTATGTTTTCTATTTGGCTTGTACAATTGTATGTAATTGATTTTGATATTGTTACATAATAATTTTGATTTAAATAATTAGCAGTAGTATTCGGTCGGGCTTTATTCGGGCTGAGCCTTATTAGGCTCAAACTCGGCTCATAAATTGATCGGGTTTAATATAATGGCTCAAAATTGGCCCGGCTCACAGTTATTCGGATTCGGGTCATATTTAATCGGGCCGAGCCATCGGGCTTCGGGTAGGCCCGGCTCAATTGACAGTCCTAGTCTTCACCACAAATGACCCTTAGATAGACCCATAGAAATGCTTCCATCCAAGTTCCAGATGGGATTCGAACCCCCACCCTTGCCGCTGGAGCAAGCCTTATGGATTATTGATCGACCAGTTGGAGATATGCCCTGGGGGCATAATAAAAAAAAAAAAAATAAAAGAAGAAGAATAGGGAAAAAAAAAAGTGCAATTGTAGACCTATCACTCGGGTCAAGTGAGTCGATCCTTTAACTGATCAAACTCAAATACTGTCGGACTTTATGTCTATAAAGCTCAAACTCAAAGACTATCAAATTCTACATACTCAAACTTAATTCATGTAATTTTTCGAATTTCGAATTAATATTGGACTCATATCAGTTGTGCTCACTCTAAAATTTTTTGCTTGACAAATAAAAAAAAATACGCATTCTTTAAAGGCGAGATATAGAAAATTTTATTTAATGCACAAGAATATATAGACTTTATACTTGTAATCCATAACATAAAATATTAAAATAAATTTGTAAAGTGCCAAGACTCCCAATTTAAACCATTTGATTTAACTTTTTCTGTTTTTACTTTTGGTTCATTATGTTTCCCTTTGATCTCAAAACTTTAGTTATAATTATATATGTGTTGGCAATCAGTTTACCAAGTTACAAATTATATGAGGTGGATTATTTGTAAGTTTTTTTTTTTTAATTAAAAAAAATAGTAATTAGTATACTTATAACACTAGTATCAATAATTTATTAATAGTAGTAAGATATAAGATAATAATGTTCGGGTCTTATTCGAGTTGAGCATTCTAAGACTCAAACTCGGCTCATAAATTAATCAATTTTAATATAATGATTCAAATTCAGTCCGACTTACCATTATTCGAGTTCAAATCAGATTTAATCCGTCCGAGTCAAGCATTCAGCAAGACAAAAACATAAGTTAGCCCAATCAACAATCTCAAAACCCAAATAAAAAATTAGCCCAATTCGAAAAAGAATGGATGATCAATGACTAAATGACAATCTAGTTGTCTTTTATAGAGAGAGACGTATATAGTAGTATTTGAAACGATGCTATTATGGACCGATTTCGAAAGATGAAAAATCTGTCGTGGTCAATTATTAATGTAAATATTTTGGGTTCTTTTGAGACTATATCAGGATATCATATGTAATTAAAGTATCTCGTGAGGTTATTTTTGTCGAACTTCAATTAGTGGTAAATGCAAAATACTCCATTGTGTTATGCTAAACAACGAAGAAACTACCCTGTAAAATTTTTAATGCGTTTAACTTCCTTGTGTTTTCAAAAATCCTGAAAAAAAACCCAATTTATAAAAATATGTCGTTTTGGATCGACTTATTTCAATAAACCATTTTTAAAATACTTCAAGTGATATATTTTTAAATTATTTTTTGAAATATGTCGATCCAAAACGATCTATTTTCATAAATTGGGTGTTTTTTACAAGATTTTTAAACATACAAGGAAGTTTGGCGCAATAAATTTTTTCAAACTTAACTGTTTGACTGTTTGATTTATTGATTGATTTTTTATTTATATTATTTTAATTCGGTAACCAAATATCCAGAATCTTCTAATTATTGACGTATGAGTATTGTCCATTTGTGAGTTGGATTATGTAGGAAAATTTGTATACATAAAAGAAAAATCGAAATTTAAATACAAGAAATGATATCTGGACAGAAAGTAAAAATAATTATCGAAAAATATCCAAATCGAGGCTCAAGTAGTAGACAAAGACCCGACACTTTTCTCAAAATGAGTCCCACTTAAAATGTGGTCAAAAAATCCATTTACTTAATTTTTTACAACATATTCATCTCACCACCACCACCACCTCTCGTCTATCATCTCTATTAGCCTCAATCGAGAAAATAAAAATGGCAACCGAGCCACCGCCGAGGGTACGTTTCGGAATAATAGGTTGCGCTAACATAGCGCGAAAAGTATCACGAGCAATTCTTCTCTCGCCCAACTCCACCATCGTTGCCATAGGCAGCCGCTCTCTCGACAAAGCCGTAGCCTTCGCCAAGGACAACGGCTACCCGGCATCATCCAAAGCTTACGGTTCTTACGGCGCTGTTTTGGATGATCCAAACGTTGACGCCGTTTACATTCCGTTGCCTACGAGTTTGCACTTGCAATGGGCCGTGTTGGCGGCTCAGAAGAAGAAGCATGTTTTGTTGGAGAAGCCCGTGGCGCTGAATGTTGGAGAGCTGGATAAGATTCTTGAAGCTTGTGAATCCAGTGGGGTGCAGTACATGGACGCTACCATGTGGATGCATCATCCACGGACGGCTGAGATGAAGGCGTTCTTATCGGATTCTCTTCGTTTTGGACAACTTAAAGCGGTATGTTAACAAACGTACTTCTGATCGAAAGTTAATTGTTTAAAACCCGAATGGATGTCCTGTTTTGATAACTTGTATTTATTGTTATTTGTAGGTACACAGTATTTTTTCGTACAATAGTGGAACCGATTTCCTCCAAAACGACATCCGTGTGAAGCCAGATCTCGATGCACTAGGCGCTCTAGGTGACACGGGCTGGTATTGCATCCGCGCAATTCTATGGGCTTACGACTATCAACTTCCTAAAACCGTGACCGCTTTATCCAATGTCGAGTACAACGAATCAGGCGTGATCCTATCATGTGGTGCTTCTTTACAATTTTGTGATAACAAACTCGCAACGTTCTATTGTTCATTCCTGAGCAACTTAACTATGGAAATCAGTGTTCTTGGATCCAACGGATATTTACGTGTTCACGACTTTGTTATTCCTTTTCAAGAGAATGTTGGGCCGTTTTATGTTAACGCAAACACCAAATTTGCTGAACTCTCGATTGGGATTGAACCTGCCCCGACCGAGTGCTTGATTGAGACGGATCTTCCTCAGGAAGCGCTTATGGTGAAAGAGTTTGCTTCTTTGGTTGGGAAGATTAAAGAAAATGGTTCGGAAACAGAGAAGAAGTGGGGCGAGATTAGTCGGAAAACGCAACTCGTGGTGGATGCGGTGAAGGCGTCGATCGAGAAAGGATCTGAGCCGATTGAGGTTATTGTGTAGTATAAGTTAATAAATGATTTACTTTTTTTTCTTCTTGTTGAACTGGAATTATATGCTGGCCTTAAAAATTTGACATTTATGGCATGAATAAAATGTAATGGTTCTTGTTGTCTGTAATGTGGTTATTTGTTGCCTTAAGGTCTAAATCTATTAAAGGATATAGTTTTGAGTGAATGATGGACTTCAATTTGGACCCCCCAAAACGTTTTCTATAATTCTGTGGCCATTATTTTGTGGAATGATTGAAGTAACTTTAGTACTATTTTTTTTTCAAATTTAACCAATTTTTTTTATTTATCTATTAGACTGTTTATTTATAGCTCGGACCAAATTAAATAATGCATAAAGTATATGTTCTTCCTAGACGGTTTCACTCTAAGAAAACACTTTGCCATTAACTCTAGTTATAATATTAAAAGAGGCGCTGGTACAAAATATCTCATTAATTTAAAATCATGACATGATTATACTTTTTATATCATACTTATCCTATTTTTGACATTTTTAATATTAAGGTTTCTTAAAAAAAGACGTTTTCAGTCCACACAAATATTTGTTTGTACCTAATCAACTTCACTGTTTTAGGCCCAAGACCCACTAGTACAAAAAAATACTTTGCGATTTCTTGTATCACATATTTTCTATTGTGGTCGATTATTTTTATGTTGACATGTATTAAATCGGTATTGTTCAGAATCCTGATTTACGTACAATTGTTAAACTACATTTTTTGGTATTATTTTCAAAATATATTCAATATTTATTAAGCCAAAATCAGATTTTGTATGTCACGTGCATGACAAATGATCCATATTAAATAATTTTTCTTTTTTTCCAAAATCACATTTAAAAGAATTCAGTTAAAATACGGGAAAATTACTTTTTTGGTACCATAGGATAGGCTGACTTGCACTTTTGGTACCATTGGATATGAAAATGCAAATTTGGTACCATAGGATAGGTTTTCATTGCAATTTTGGTCTCAAACCCAATTTTTCTACAAAGTTAATGGCAATTTATCCCCTACTAAATACATAATGTTCAATTTAACCCCTCGTGGTTTAAAAAATTGCATTTTACCCCTTGAAACTGTAAAAATTTCACATCGGCTCCCTGATATTTTTATAGGCGGCGCTTAATCAACTTTTATTATGATAATGTGATTTTTTACCCATTGTGTTATGATAAATGTGGCAATTTATCCCCCTATGTTAAATAAAATAGTTTGCATGCATACTCTCAATTTCGGCAAGTGAGTTACAATCTCCGGCTGAAGGGGGTAAATTGCTTCATTAAAATTTTACAGGGGGTAAATTGATTTTTTTCAAATTATAGAGGGATAAATTGAACATTATGCATTTCATAGGGGGTAAATTGCCATTAACTTTATAGAAAAATTGGGTTTGGTACCAAAATTGCAATGAAAACATATCTTATGGTATCAAATTTGCATTTTCGTATCCAATGGTACCAAAAGTGCAAGTCAGCCTATCCTATAGTACCAAAAAAGCAATTTTCCCGTTAAAATACATATGCCCAAGGTGAAATCCATTCTCTCATGGGGCGAAAATATCCCAAATTTACTTCAATATTGTGAATTATAAAATAAAATTACAAGCCCAAAAACTTATGAGGCGATTTCGTCCGCCGTCATAAGTTACCTGATCATTTTTACATAGGGGTGCACATTGTACAGTTCTGCGGTACGTTTAAAAAAATTTGTATCGTACCAATTAGTACGGTTTTTAAAAACTCAAAACCAAACTAGAGTTTTATGAACCATACCAACAAACTCGGTTTTGTGCAGTTCCGGTACGGTACGGTACGGTTTTGCGGTTTTTTCGAACAAACTTTTTCGTTCAATTTTTCATATATAATTGATCACATAGTTGACAATTATATAAGAAATTAATGCAATATCTTATAAACTATTTTTTTACATTAAATAAAGCATTGAAAAAGAAAATGTTCACAAATTTGACGCTATAGTTCGACCTAATTGAATAAAATTAATTGATTAATTATTTGATCGTTGTTTTTATTATGTGAAGAAGCTTATTATTTGGTATTTGTTGTCTAGAATTTTTGCATTTAAGTTTTCAACATATAACAAGTTTAATTTGTGCTAAATTTGAGCATACTTTTTTTTTTAATTGAACGATAGCAATGTAGTAATTATAAACTATGATGGACTATAATATAATTTATAAATAATATAGTATTCAATAATATTTGAATTATAAATTTATAAAATTTAGTTGTAAATTTAAAAAAAAAATAGTTAATTCATGTTTCTTTTCAATTTCGGCACGATACGTACGGTCTTTTACGGGATGAGAAGTCTAAAACCAAAACCATACCAAAATACTCGGTACGGTTTTCATTCATACCAAGACTTTCGATTTTCAGAAAAAATACTTAACATTCGGTACGGTACGGGACGGTCCGGTACGATTTTGAAAACCATGTGCACCCCTTTACATTTTCCCACGGATAATCCTTAAACGTTTCAGTCTAGGTGAACATATTTAATATTCATAGTTCCTCCATAAAGGGGTTTCTAGAATACAAATTTCGAAATGTATTGAATTTCTTTTTAGGGGAAAGAGATTTTTTGCAGATCCCTATAGTGCAAAAATTAGGCATTCGAATTTATTTACTTATATGTATTAATGATTTCCTATATACATGCAAAATTACCATAAAACAAATAATTAGCACTAATATTTGGATAGTCCTAGCTCATATAAGGAAATTCTTACCCAGACTAGATTTGGTCGAACCCAAAGTAACTACATGACAAGTGTAATATACTTGCCTTGAGATTGAATGTAACTCCCAGAAAAGTGATCAATCACAAAACAAGTGCAATACACTTGCTCGGTGGTTGGAATAAGATAGTTCTACCCCATACCACTCAAAAAGAAAAACACCTATATGATAAGGTTGTCAATTTACAACCCTCTTTCATAGGTTTGGTAATTAAATTAAATCCGCCACCTGCTACATGTTTAACATCTTTGTAGATCAATTAAATTTTTAAATAATTATTAACCCACTTAATTTTAAAAAATTGTTAAAGAGAAATTAAAAAAACTTGTACTTGGGTTGGTGAACTTACTATACACATCTAATGTGTTCCTTCTAACAATGTTATAAATCGTACACATTTACCGCAAAATGCACCATCACCCAAATTTAAGTGCTGAAGATGAAATTAAGTTTGTTTTGGAATCAAAACAAGCTCTTGAAGAGAACTTCATAGCATATAATTAGTAATATATAAGGCTAACGTTAATTTATCCCATGTTATATGCGTAATGTTTAGTTTAACTCATCGTGATTTTAAAAAGATCACTCTACCCCTATTAAAATTACTGAGAGTGGACTTTGTTTACGTAAAATGATAAAAGTATTATTAGGGGAAGTAAAATGTCACATTTATGATAAATCACATGGGAAATTAAGTGCACGTTTATAAGTTAACTGTGTCAAAGTACATAAAAGGGACAATTTTGTCAATTTGTAGATTTTAAAATTGTAAAAATATTATGGAGTTAATGTGAAACTTTTGTAATATTATATAGGGTGGAAAGTTTTCACCTTCAAATTATATTTCCTACGTACTTTTCTTGGCAGGGAGACGTAAAAAAACAAATAAGGTTAAAGTTGAATGACTTTGTGGGAAAATTCTTGTCCAAGCCTGACTTGGTCAAATCCATCAATGAGGAGCCGGGAGCCCTGTAATTCTTACAACAAAGAACAAAATCAAAGGGATAATTGTATTATCACACAAACTATAAAACTGATAAGCCAATTGCCCTAGCGGTACTCCTGACCTAGGCGGGACTTACAGGCATTCTCAGAAATATAATCTTTGTAAATAAAACAACCATTCTTTGATTTGTTCCAAATTCAAAGAATACAGGGACCGTAGCTTTATTTCATGGACCATTCCATTGTCTTAGCAATTTTCTGATGTACAGGATCCTCGTATGAGGCAAGTACAGAGCATACTTATTGATAAGGTTAGAGTATACTAATCAAGAACCATTGAGAGGGATCTGAAGAACTAGAAAGAAATTGTTTAGCTAGACATGATATTATAAACAAGAGTGTTTATTGAATTCTGAATATCTTACAATGATACAAGGGGCCTCTATATATAGAGGGCGGACTCCAAACCATATACAATACAACCTAATGTTACAACACATCCAGTCCATAGAAATGGAATCTGGCTTTATTTAAAGACACGACAAAATATAAAGGTCCACCACTAAAGATAACTTTTGACTAAAATCCAAACTTTAATAAAGTAACTTTATTAAAGTAACTTTAAGAGAGTTATCTGGGACCACTGCCTTTATTATTCACGAGGTGTTGTCTGGAGAATCTTGTATCATATCTCCTTCAGATGTATGCATCACAATTGGATCAAAGTTATCTGGATCATTAATATCTGGTTGTGTGTTACCCAAACTGAACTGTTCATAATCCATCTCAAGTTCAATGGATCCATAATCCCATGGATCTTGAGCATCTTGGAAAACCTCTGGATTATTTATCATTGTAGTATCAGTAGGTGTTTCACCAACTCCTGAGATAAAAGAAGATCTTGGTCCTGTGATATCATAAGGTATCCTGAGTGTTGAAGTACAATATATGTCTTCAGAAGCAAATATTGGAACTTCATTTATGTGGCACAGATGTTTAAACAGATTGTTTACTTCTTCTTGTTGTTGGCTAAGACCACCATCAGTAGTGGTATAGACATATCCATAAGCTTGAGCAAACATTCTGTCAGATCCATAGCTGGCAGTTCCATAATATGGCCTTCTTAAGAGGATAACTGTATAAGGATCTTTCATGTGAGAGGTATCCTTAAGAATATCCTTGAGAACTTTTATCCAATTCTTCTTGTCCCAATATCCATATAGAAATTTGGTGATCTTTGGTTCAAGAGTTCTTTTCCGAATAGCTTTGAGGAGGAATTTAGGCTTTACTTCAATAGCGAAGTAACTAATTAAACCTAAACACCAGAAATACCAATATCCTTCAGAGGGTAAAGTAATATCGGCATGCAAAGTAAATATGGGAAGGAAAGGATGAACAGGGTAGAACTTTCCTTGCTCTAACGGAACATTCATAAGAAGTAAAAATTTTGCAAGATAATAGAAGATATGGTTTCTTGCATAAGTCTTTACTTTTCTTGGACAATCTAAGGGCTTTTCTGTTTCTGGGAAATCTGGTATTTCATATGAAGGTATTTGGGAGGTTGCCATGAGTATCAGAGGGATTGATTTGGTGAGAGAGATCAAGTGGACTTGTTTTGGTCTTGACAGTAAGTCTGGGATGAGATTTCGATCCCCTTTTATATGCTGTACATCAAACTGATATTTTGAAAACCAATCCTTTAATCTCAATAATTGTGGCTCTGGAATTCCCTTGTTTTTGAATTCAAAGATCTTTGGGAAAGATGAGTTGTCCATTTGTACAGTGAATTGATGTCCAATCAGATGGAATTCAAATTTTTTGATTCCATATTTCACGGCCAAAATTTCTTTGTAGACTGTATGATAATGTTTCTCAGCATCTTTGAATTGTCCACTGGCATGTCCACAGTAATATCTTTTCCCATTGATTTCTTCAATAAGAATGGCCCCCCAGAATTCATCACTTGCATCTGTCTGCAAGAGTCATTTTCCTTTGTCAGGAATCTTTAAAGGAGGAGGGTTCTGGCAAAGTTGCTTTAATTGCTTTACAGCTGTTGTTTGGCTGTTTCCCCATGGTGGGGCTCCTTTCCTGAGCATTTTAGAAATGTGACTCGTATACCTGGAACTGTGTGGAATAAAATCCTTCAGATAATTAACTATTCCAAGAAATTGTTGAATTTCCTTAGTAGTTAAGTTTTCATCTGGAAATTTGAGCAGTTCCTGTGCAATATGTGGGCCTGGATGATATTGTCCTTCAGAAAAATTCATTCCAAGGAATTCAATTTCCTTTTGACCAATATACCCTTTCTTTTCGGATAACATGATTCCATACTGTTGGATAATATCAAGAAACTGTTGTAGAATTTCTTCATGGGCTTGTTTATCCTTTGAGAACAGTAAGATGTCGTCTATATAGACCAGGGCACTGTGTAATATGGGCTCAAATATACGAGTCATAGCTTTCTGAAACAGTGATGGAGCAACTTTAAGCCCAAAATGCATAACTGTCCATTGGAATTGGGCCGTAGGTATGCAAAATGCTGTTTTGTACCTATCTTTTGGATCAATACCCAACTGCCAAAATCCAGCCTTCAGATCGAACTTTGAGAATACATGGGCTTGAGTTAACTGTGAGAACAACATCTGGGTTCTTGGTAAGGGAAATTTATCATCTGATAAGAAATGATTCAATGGCTTGTAATCAATGACTAGCCTCTTTTTCCCTCTGATTTGTTCAGACCTTTTGTTGACATAAAAAGCTTGGCAAGCCCAGTTGGACTTAGTTGGTTCAATCAGCCCAAGTTCTTGTAGCTGCTGACATTCCTTTTTTGCCAAAGAAAGATCATCAGGTGTCATTCCTGGATGAGTAGCCTTTGTAGGATTGACATCCTCATTCATCTTGAATGGAAGCTGGATGAAGAATTTAGAATTCTTCCATAACGGACTCGGATGATTGAAATCAGCATGAGATTCAGCACAACAATCTTGAAGCTTCCTGGTTATATTATGGAATTCTTTTGGATCATTTGATAGTGCATAGATCTTCTGAAGAGTAGTATAAGGCTGTAATTGTCTCTTATACTTTATTCCATTTGGGAGAACCATAAGTTTTTGAGCCTTGTGATAAAGATCAAAACCTATGAGAAGATCTTTTCCATGTAGTTTACTTCCAATTACCTTCATCCAAACAATGCAATCTGGGAAGAATTGAATCCCAATTGGATGTTTAGTAATCAGAGAAGTCTTAAACTTCTGTCCATCTGCTGCCTGAAAGAACTCATAATGAGTAGTCCATGCTTCTTTTGGAAGAATATCCTGATTCATCATTGACTTAGCAGCTCCTGTATCCATGAATCTAATGACTTTGATTGGCCTTTCATATTTGGATGGAAGTATATGAACTTGGATATGTGGGGATGGAACAACTTCTTGACTGATTTTTGCTGTTTGGAGGATAGGAAGGTATTCCTCTTCCTCTTCTTGTTCAGGTTCTGCTGGTTCCTCAAAATCTTCAAGAGCAAAGATACTCTCTTCTGTTTGTTCATCTTGTTCAGAAAATAGAGATTCAACGTCAGTATCATCCAGAGTAGAGTCAATGTACTGTTGGATATGTGTTATCATTCTTGCAGATTTTTCTCTGTTTTGAGGACAATGTTTTGCAAAATGTCCTTTCTTTTTGCAGATGTAACACCTGTCTGTTCTCTTATTTCTGTAAGACTTTCTTTTGAAGAATCTGAGACCTCCTTTCTTCTTCTTGGGATTATCCTTGTCCTTTGTGGATTTCTTCTTTTTAACATGACAAGTACATCCATTCTTGGAATCACATTTGATTTCCAAATGAGACTTTTTGCAGGCTTGCTTCAGAGCGGTCTTGTTATGGATCAAGGATTTGAACATGTTTTGTTGTTCACATAACTTTTCAACCGTTGCAATTGCCATTTGATGAATTTCTCCAAGGGTGAGAAGATTTATTTCTTTTCCAGCAGCTGTGAGAAGACGATTGAGTTCTGGATGGATCTCTTGGGGCAGAGAAGCTACATATACATGTTTGAGATTGTGATCATTACTCCCATTTAATGTATAGTAGAGTTCAGACATCCTTTTAAAGTGGAAATCTAAATCTTTCTTCTGCAGAGAGCAGCACTTCATAGCAAAGTAACTCTGCTGGGCAAACTTATCATAGATTGAACTATCACCCAGAAATTCCTGATGTATAGCACCTAGAGCCTGAGCTGCAGTTGCTTGGAAAAATTGTATCTGCCTGTATTCCCCAAGGGCAAGAAACCATTCTCTTAAAGTCCCAGTAAACCTAGATGCAAATTCTCTCAGGATAACAGAGAATTCTGGCTCTTTGGTTTTCTGAAGATCAATCCAAGCAGCAAAGGATTGAAGTCTTTCTCTTCTTTTTTCAACTGGGATATCATCAAATGTAAACCATGGCCCATTTGTTGGTTTTGTTGAGGAAGATTCTGATCTTTTGGTTGGAGAATCATCCATCATGGTTTCTTCTTCTGAATCCTCAGGGGGAAGTTCCGTTACTGGTGGATCAGCCATAAGTATCTTGGAGATATCTGTCATTTCTTGATCCGTTTCAGAGTTCTGACTGGAGACTTCACTTTCAGAATTGGAGGATTCTTCAGATGTTTGACTTTCATCATCTTTTTTTTCTGGAAATTTCCCAATCATAAAAGATTTTTGGAAATCTTCCACTTTTTCTTTCATCTTTTCTTTATTCTGAGGCTTCATTTTAGGCTTTGGAGCAGGATGCGTAAATGGTATATCAGAAGCCATAGAGAATCGTCTTGAATAATCTGGTGAGGAAGCTGGCATTTCGAACAGAGATGAAGACGTAGGTGTTGGTAGGAAAGGGAGATTAGGAATGAACCTCCTTTTTCTGTCTTCTTCCATAAGATGGAGATCTTTTTTGAGTTTTCTTATCTCTGCTTCCTTCTGATTAAATTCTGGACCCATCTTGTGCTGAGAAATTAGTTGTCTGAGCTCTTTGTCAAGGAGATCTATTCTTTTAACAACTCGATTATAGATTCCTTCAAGTTCTAAAGCCATAGAATCAATCTTTTGAGCGTTGCTTTGAACTTGTGATATTGATTGATCACTTTCCTGTGAGTTACATCCAATCCCAAAGCAAGTGTATTACACTTGCCATATAATTACTTTGAGTTGGGCAAATCCGGTCTGGGTAAGAATTTCCGACTTTGTGTTAGATTCTTTCATGAAAAGAGATCAATTAAAGTGGGAGGCTACAAAGTAAATAAATTTGATCGACTTGCCTTAATTATTATTGTTATTATCTTCTAATCGCCTTATAAATCACAAAATTATTATGAAATAGGAGAGGAGCGATTAATTGGGATTTTCATTTAACAGCAAGATTTACCATTAATAATACCACAATTCTTCAACATTGAGATTTTAAAAGTTACAAAATTGGAAAAAAGATCTCTAGTAATAATTAGTATAAATATGTTTTTTAGAATCAATAATTAGTATAAATAGACAGTAAT
Organism: Penstemon barbatus; assembly: GCA_003313485.2. Classification (NCBI taxonomy): domain Eukaryota; kingdom Viridiplantae; phylum Streptophyta; class Magnoliopsida; order Lamiales; family Plantaginaceae; genus Penstemon; species Penstemon barbatus. The sequence continues at coordinate 20,814,818 of CM064878.1, read as the reverse complement.
ATTACCTCACTTCATCATTCATAGTTATCAAGAGCTAAACACTTTTAACACGCAGTATAGAGACAAAATCTTTGGTGTGCTTTATATTACTCATGGTGTTTGTTTTTTCTTCTCGTATGTACCATCTCTCTCACTATATATTTCTTTTAGTACAATAATACGATATATATAGATAATTAATATTGGATTTTTATTTCAGAAAATTTTATTATCTCATTTGATTTTCACTTCAAAATTGTGTTCATAAACTTCACCAAACTAATTTGTCCTCTTGTTGTATATGCAATTATTTAAAAAAAAAAAAAAAGGTTAGAGCTATACATGCAAACAATCATATGCTTAGAAATTGTTACAAACATGGATCAATTACAAATTATATGCAAATACTTACATGTACAATTGCTTTTTTATAGATAGATATTTGGTCAAATTAAATTTGAACCAAAATTTACTAGATTTCATTTTTCTATTTAATCATCTAAAAGTTTTGTGATTAGGAATTACAATTTTCATTAATAACATCAAAATACTCAATATAATTCTGTAATGCATAATTATATTTTTTTTTTAACCAAAGTGATACCAACTTTAATACTAGATAAATTATTTTTATTTATGTTTGACGAACTTTTTTTTTTTTTTTTTGGAATTTGCAGAGCAGATTTTGGGGGCTATATGTACAAAATCTGTGGGATCATGCGATAACGATTTCAACTGTAGGTCCCAGTGCCTAAGCTTAGCAGGCGTGCAAGATGGCATTTGTGAATTTCATGTAACTTTTAGACGTTGTGTCTGCAAATGGCCTTGTTAAATTAAATTATTCAAGCAGTTGATGAATAAATCTATTATATTTATAGTAATAATAATAATAATACGCTTTTTCTAAAAAAATGATTGAAAAGCACATAAGAGTTTTTTGCATTTCGCTGTATTAATTGATAATCATGTTGTTTGCACAATTGTATCAATTAATTCGGTTTCTTGATTTTAGATTAAATTAGGAGGTTATTAATAAATAAAGAAAGTACTAACATTTTCTCCCAAAAAAAAAAAAAAAAAAAAAAAAAAAAAGAGAAAGTACTAACATGAAAACTATATATTGACGATTAAATCCCCTTAAATGAACTCGTCGTCTACATGAATTAAACAGCGCACGTACTACAAGTAAATATACGGACAGTTTAATTGCAACATCTTTTTGGCTGAAAAAGAGAGAAATTTTAGAAATATGAAAATTCAATAGATAAGACTCATATTACATGAAATTCTAAATGCAATTTTAGCGATTTCTCATGAACTAACAAAAGATTATGAGTATTACTCAAACTACCCTTAATATAATTCTTCGCACTAATCATTCTTCATATTTGAGAAATTATATAAATTATTGCTAAAGTATTAGATTCATTAAAGTTACCTCTTACTGATTAATTCCAAGCGCCGCATGTCGAAAGTAATAAAAAATAATGTGAAAAAGGTAAATTGATAAGGAATACTATATTGAATCCATTTAGTGTACTATACTGAATTTGTGACCAAGGTACGTCATATATAGGGTTTTTTTCAGGTTAACTCCATGTGAAATGCTTAATAGGCAGTTTAACTCCCTGTGAAATAAAAATAGGCACTTTGACTCCCTGTGAGAAATAAAAATAAGCATTTTAACTCCTCCATCCATCCGGTGATTTACACGCGCCTTCTTTTGCGGTTGGGGCTTCAACTTAATGCGTACAATGACTAATTTAACCCTACCTGGATTTTGTAATGAGCATTTTACCTCCCTGTGATGTGTCTAATAGGTACTTTACCTCCCTGTGATATGTTTAATAGGCATTTTAACTCCCTGTGAAATGTTTAATAGGCATTTTTACTCCCTATGAAATGTTTAATAGGCATTTTAACTCCCTGTATAATATTTAATAGGCATTTTACCTCCCTGTGAAATGTTTAATATGCATTTTACCTCCCCGTGATATGTTTAATGAGTCTTTTTACCTCCCTATGATATGTTTAATGAGCATTTTACCCCTAATCATAAAAAAAAAGCTAAAATAGAAAGTTTGCGATCCCGTGCGAATAATTCAATTTTTTAAAATGAAACTCAACTAAATTGAAGCAATTCACTTTTTGTTGCTATTTCAAATATAATGAACCTAACAATTATTGTTTTATTGGAACAAGGTGTTTCGCTATATTTTAACCTCAATCTCCAATATTTATAATGTATTATCAGTAGCATCTCTATCGATTAACTAAATCACCAAAGATTTATGATAGCTTCAATGGTGTTCTATTATAATGATTGAACAATATGACTTTCTATAAGTACTTAAAACTTCTTATTGTAGTATCATTCCATATATTTTAAAAATATTAATACGTCCAAACTTAAAAAGAACATATATCATGACTCAAAATAAACATTACCATTAAAAATCACCAGTAACATATGCAATTACATTAAAACCACTTGCCTACTAAAATTATGGCTAAAACATCCCAGCTACATATTTAACATGTTTGTAGATCAATTAAACTTTGGGGGATTCTAGGGTGCCGCTAATACCACATTAGGTGGTATTATCACACAATGTGTATCACATTGTATGGTATAAGGAGTATAATTTATACCATAGAATGTGACACACATTGCGTGGTAATACCACATAATTTGGAATAAATACTACATGATGTGGGGGTCATACTAAATATATGGGGTTAATACTATGTAATGTGATCATGTACCATACAATGTGATACACATTGTGTGGTAATACCACCTAATGTGGTATTAGCGACACCTAACGTAGCGACACCCTAAAATTTTCCTTAAAACTTTTAAAAAATTGTTAAAGAGAATGTAAAAAATTTGTACTTCGGTTGGTGAACACATCTAATGTGTTCTTCTAACAATGTTATAAATCGTACACCTGTACCACAAAATGCACCATCACCCAAATTTAAGTGTTGAAGATGAGATTAAGTTAGTTATGGAATCAAAACAAGCTCTTGAAGAGAACTTCTTAGCATATAATTAATAATATATAAGTTTAATGTTAATTTATCCCATGTTATATGCTTAATGTTCAATTTAACTCATCGTGATTTTAAAAAGATCACTCTACCCCCTAATAAAATAAATACTGACAGTGGACTTTGTGTACGTAAAAAAACAAAAGTACCATTAGGGAAAGTAAATTATCATATTTATCATAAATCACATGCAAAATTAAGTGGACATTTATAATTAAAAATACTATGGAGCTAATGTGAAACTTTTGTAATATTATATAGGGTGTAAAGTGTTCATCTTCAAATTATATTTCCTACTTTTCTTGGCAGGGAGACTTAAAAAAACAAATAAGGTTGAAGTTGAATGACTTTGTGTTAGATTCTTTCATGAAAAGAGATCAATCAAAATGGGAGGCTACAAAGTAAATAAATTTGATCGACTTGCCTTAATTATTATTGTTATTATCTTCTAATCGCCTTATAAATCACAAAATTATTATGAAATAGGAGAGGAGCGATTAATTGGGATTTTCATTTAATAGAAAGATTTACCATTGATAATACTAAAATTCTTCAACATTGAGATTTTAAAAATTACAAAATAGGAAAAAAGATCTCTAGTAATAATTAGTATAAATATGTTTTTTAGAATAAATAATTAGTATAAATAGACAGTAATATTACTTCACTTCATCATTCATAGTTATCAAGAGCTAAACACTTTTAACACGCAGTATGGAGACAAAATCTTTGGTGTGCTTTATATTACTCATGGTGTTTGTTTTTTCTTCTCGTATGTACCATCTCTCTCACTATATATTTCTTTTAGTACAATAATACGATATATATAGATAATTAATATTGGATTTTTATTTCAGAAAATTTTATTATCTCATTTGATTTTCACTTCAAAATTGTGTTCATAAACTTCACTGAACTAATTTTTCTTCTTGTTGTATATGCAATTATTTAAAAAAAAAAAAAGGGTTAGAGCTATACATGCAAACAATCATATGCTTAGAAATTGTTACAGACATGGATCAATTACAAATTATATGCAAATACTTACATGTACAATTGCTTTTTTATAGATAGATATTTGGTCAAATTAAATTTGAACGAAAATTTACTAGATTTCATTTTTCTATTTAATCATCTAAAAGTTTTGTGATTAGGAATAACAATTTTCAATAATAACATTCAAAATACTCAATATAATTCTGTAATGCATACTTATATTTTTTTTAACCAAAGTGATACCAACTTTAATACTAGATAAATTATTTTTATTTATGTTTGACGAACTTTTTTTTTTTTTTTTTTGGGAATTTGCAGAGCAGATTTTGGGGGCTATATGTACAAAATCTGTGGGATCATGCAATGACGATTTCAACTGTAGGTCCCTGTGCCTAAGCTTAGCAGGCGTGCAAGATGGCATTTGTGAATTTCATGTAACTTTTAGACGTTGTGTCTGCAAATGGCCTTGTTAAATTAAATTATTCAAGCAGTTGATGAATAAATCTATTATATTTATAGTAATAATAATAATACGCTTTTTCTAAAAAAATGATTGAAAAGCACATAAGAGTTTTTTGCATTTCGCTGTATTAATTGATAATCATGTTGTTTGCACAATTGTATCAATTAATTCGGTTTCTTGATTTTAGATTAAAGGAGATTATTAATAAACAAAGAAAGTACTAACATTTTCTCAAAAAAAAAAGAAAAAAAAAGAAGAAGAAAGTACTAACATGAAAACTATATATTGACGATTAAATCCCCTTAAATGAACTCGTCGTCTACATGAATTAAACAGCACACGTACTACAAGTACATATACGGACAGTTTAATTGCAACATCTTTTTGGTTGAAAAAGAAAGAAATTTTAGAAATATGAAAATTCAATAGATAAGACTCATATTACATGAAATTTTAAATGCAATTTTAGCGATTTCTCATGAACTAACAAAAGATTATGAGTATTACTCAAACTACCCTTAATATAATTCTTTGTACTAATCATTCTTCATATTTGAGAAATTACACAAATTATTGCTAAAGTATTAGATTCATTAAAGTTACCCCTTACTGATTAATTCCAAGCGCCGCATGTCGAAAGTAATAAAAAATAACGTGAAAAAGGTAAATTGATAAGGAATACTATATTGAATCCATTTAGTGTACTATACTGAATTTGTGACCAAGGTACGTCATATATTGGGTTTTTTGCAGGTTAACTCCCTGTGAAATGCTTAATAGGCAGTTTAACTCCCTGTGAAATAAAAATAGGCACTTTGACTCCCTGTGAAAAATAAAAATAAGCATTTTAACTCCTCCATCCATTCGGTGATTTACACGCGCCTTCTTTTGCGGTTGGGGCTTCAACTTAATGCGTACAATGACTAATTTAACCCTACCTGGATTTTGTAATGAGCATTTTACCTCCCTGTGATGTGTCTAATAGGTACTTTACCTCCCTGTGATATGTTTAATAGGCATTTTAACTCCATGTGAAATGTTTAATAGGCATTTTTACTCCCTATGAAATGTTTAATAGGCATTTTAACTCCCTGTATAATATTTAATAGGCATTTTAACTCCCTGTGAAATGTTTAATAGGCATTTTACCTCCCCGTGATATGTTTAATGAGTCTTTTTACCTCCCTATGATATGTTTAATGAGCATTTTACCCCTAATCATAAAAAAAAGCTAAAAAAGAAAGTTTGCGATCCCGTGCGAATAATTCAATTTTTTAAAATGAAACTCAACTAAACTGAAGCAATTCACTTTTTGTTGCTATTTCAAATACAATGAACCTAACAATTATTGTTTTATTGGAACAAGGTGTTTCGCTATATTTTAACCTCAATCTCCAATATTTATAATGTATTATCAGTAGCATCTCTATCGATTAACTAAATCACCAAAGATTTATGATAGCTTCAATGGTGTTCTATTATAATGATTGAATAATATGACTTTCTAAAAGTACTTAAAACTTCTTATTGTAGTATCATTCCATATATTTTTAAAAATATTAATACATCCAAACTTAAAAAGAACATATATCATGACTTAAAATAAACATTACCATCAAAAATCACCAGTAACATATGCAATTACATTAAAACCACTTGCCTACTAAAATTATGGCTAAAACATCCCAGCCAACAATCATTCAACAACAAAAAGATACCAAATACTGATAATAATCATTAGTTCTTTGGTCTCCTTTTTCGTGAAATTTCTCGGAGATTATTCATTACTTCAGACAAACGCTTCTTTCTTTTGCTTTTTGCTTTCTCAATTGCAACACATGTGCCCGAGGTCTGAGGTTGAGGCTTGGTAGGTGGGAGACCTGGTTGGATGGGATCTGAAATAGATACAAAACCAGTAGTCTGCAAAATGAAACAAAGTCAGTCATATAAGTATATTAAATGTGTAACAAACTATCTATAATATGATATAACAAACTAATAATTAAGTAAGATGTAGTTGGTAAAATTCATACGGATGATATTTCTAGGGTTTGAGACTGTGGTTTAGTTGGCTGGGGAATTGATTGGGTTGGTTCTGAAATCGATGTAGCACCTTGATCCTTTTCAATGAAAGATAACAAACGTGTTCAGCTCAAGCACAAAAACTTTAGTATTCAAGAATGTTACTAAGTTAAATAGAACATACATTCATAACTTAACAAGGTAAAATGTCACTATATATCATACATGATAATTTTACGAAACAAATTATACAAGTTGTTGAATTTCATACCATTGTTGTGTTGGAAGTCTGAGAGTGTAAGTCCGTAGGATGGGGATCTAGTTGGTTCGGATCTTCAACGGATATAGTACTAGTAGCCTGTAAAATGACACAAAAGTTAATGATTTGATTTAGTTGTGTGTCATATGTTATAACAAATTGTGTAAAAAAAGTAGAAATAAAAAACATAACCTTGTTAAATTTGGAGTTTTGGATGAGTAGGATTTTTACAACTTCCCCTGTTGTGACCTTTCTGAAGGCAATTTCTACATGTTTGTGTGAGACCTTTTCTTGTTGAAGTGCCCCTAGGAATTTCACCTGGGCCTTTCCTTCTTAATTTTTTAGGTCTACCTCTTTTGGACTCGAGCTTTGGAGGTTTAAGAGGTTCATTACCTGACTTGATATAGTGCTTATGCCCAGGTACTCCATGAATCATGTGCTCGTATACCTTCATGTAAAGTGGCTTCTTGTAGCAATCATCCACAAAATCCTCAAGTTTGTACCTTTGATGACTAATGGCAGCATACGCATGGCAGCATGGGTATTTAGTCAATTGAAACATACCACATGTGCATGTCTTCTCATTTAGATGCACAATATATTTATCTAAATTGTGGTCAACCTGAAATTCATTATTCCCACACAATTTAGGATAGCGATACCTAGCCAACTCATTTTGTTTGTTCAATTTCTTCATTATATTGGGACAAATTACTCCAGCATACTTCTCCATTCCTTCCTTCCAAGATTGTATCCTTGTCATAAGCTTTTCTCTTATCCACTCCCACATTGTGATTATAGGTTTATCTCGAGCTTCAAGGATATAACTATTAAAAGACTCACATATGTTATTGACCAACGTATCAGACTTACAGTGTGTGTTGAAAAAAGCTCTCGACCAATGTTGTTTGGGTATTTTGTTCAACCATTCTGCAGTTGTGTCAATTTTTTCAGATTTTTTCGGATCAGCCTTCTCAATTTCCTTCATGTACAATGCAAAATCAGACTTGTTTGCTGCAGAAGCTGCTCTCCAAAACAATGGTTTGAGTTCTTCCCTATCCTTGAATTTTTTCTTAAAGTTATCGTACATGTGTCTCACACAAAATCTATGCTCACAATCGGGAACCAAATCTTTCAGAGCTTCAATGAGACCTTTTTGTCTATCCGATATAAAAGTCCACCAATTACGTCCCAAACCTCCTATATCTTCCAAAAGCTGATTAACGAACCACGTCCATGTTTCTTTACTCTCAACTTGCACCACTGCCAAAGCAATTGGCCACATGTTGTCGTTACCATCTCTCCCTATAGCAACCAACAAGTGTCCTTTGTACACAGTCTTCAAAAAATATCAATTAAGGCCAATTATAGGTCTGCAACCAGCGAGGAATCCCTTGACCATTGCATCTAAACTGAAATACATTTTGTCAAATACTGGTGGGTCTGAGTCTTCTTTTTTCTTCAATAAGATTGTATTCCCAGGATTATTTCTCCTCACTGTTTCACAATAGTCCCAAAGTTTCTCATATTGCAACCCCTCTTTACCCCTAATCAATCGAATTGCCAAATTCTTCGCTCTAATGGCCTTCCATTTCCCAACTTCAAAATTGCATTTTCTCTTAATAATATTTTGCAGCCTCGATATAGAAATATCTGGATTTTCTCTAATAGTGTTCTCCATTCTTGCAGCTAAGTACTTTGCATTTGCAAGTTTGTTTGTATTCTTCCTTGCACATGTATGCTCTCCCGTGATGGTTTTGACTTGGAATGTGGTTTCCTTTTGAACCGGTGAAGCATGTATTCGCCATGTACATCCTTCATCATTGCATTTTGCAGTGATCCTATAATTATCATTACGAATCCACTGCAGCTCAAAACCTTGTCTGATAGACCAATCTATCAGTACCTCTCTAAATTTTTTGGCATTTGCAAACATCAAGCCGACAAACATTTTAAAATCCTTCTTGTCAACCCCATTCCTGTAATAAGGATGCCTCTGAGCTTCATCGTCAGAACTGGACAAGCTTATCAGATCATCTTCGTCATCAAGATCACTATACCAGTCTTCATCATCTATTGTAGGAGCCACTTGTGGTTGTGCGGGTGCTTTCCTGCTCTTCAGTATCATCTTCTTAAGTTTTTGAATCAAATCTCTTCGGTTTAAATTCCTGTCTAGGAAAATATCATCATCGCTACTACCCTCAACATCTTCAAATGCCGCACTTGGTGTATCAGAATCCACATCGATTCTCGCATGTTGTAAGTTCTCATCAACCTCGGTATCAACATGTTCATCCCCACTTTGAGATTCAGTTTCCACTGTTTCCATTGACACAAATTCTTCTGCAAATAGATAAAACACAAATTCATTTATTGGTACAAATACAGAATCATAATGAACAAGCAACCTATCACATATGAGAATAAGGTTAATAGATCTTTACTAATGTCACATATTTAATGCGGTCGCCAAAAGAAAAGAGAAAGTTTTACGGATTTGTTTTCTTTTTTAGAATACATTTCAGAAAATATTAGAGTTGTTTGTACATCTATCACTAACAATTTCTGCAACATATTTCACTTCAATCATAAATGCATATTTTGACAAAAGAATCCCCTTAACTGAATAAAAAACTAAGAAATGCTTCAACGTAAGTTTTATTAAACAATGAGATATGATGACTTTTTAATATTCTAATAGATCAAACATAGAAACTTGAAAGCACAATTCATTTAATATACCATATACAAATAAATGGGACCACTAACCACATACTTTAATAATGTCACAAACATATATGGACCACCAACTGTTTGAGGAAAAGCAAATTGGGTAACAATTTGATTAACTATATATATGGTCGTGAAAACAAGTTTGGCTAAAAACTACAGCTTTTTTATCATTTTCTTTTAGAAAACAATTAGGAAAAGATATGGGTCCATTTTTGTTGCTATGGGTGAATGAAACTAATGAACTCATCTTTCTTTCAACTGAACAGGGGTATGTATTCTTAATAGGCACAAATATACCTTACAAAGTGACTCGTTGCACCGAGGTGTTACTGAATAGAAGCCTTATCACCCATATACACTCGAATATTGCCCTTATTTTGCCCAAAAAAACGAACTAGGGTTCCTGATATTTCTTCATTTTCGCTGAATCTTGAAGCCCTCGCTGAATCTTGAAGCCCTCGACCACTAGTAACTCAAATAAATGAAAATCGAACAAGGAAGAGGAGAAGAAATCATAGATTGGAACCTAGGTTTACAATTGGCCGTAGTGTTTCTTCTTGTTTAAGGGAGGGAGAGATCGATGCTTTAATTTTGTTTTTCAATATACTATGCAGAAGTAGATATATATATCATGGTAGTATCGTCTTTTCACATTTTCTGGAGATACAAAAAATTAGAGGGAGGCAGTTGCCTATTTTATAAAAACACAGGGAGTTAAAGTGCCAATTAAATTATCACAGGGAGTTAAATTGCCTTTTATCAAGAACACAGGGAGTTAAATTGCTATTCACTCTCATATATAGTTGATAACGCCGTGAAAACGTCGTTATCGCGTGCCTTCTTAAGCCCAAAACGTCTTGTTTTAATCCGAGTTTTGCTTGCTTTTGCGTGTTTGCGTGGTTTTTCCTTCTTTGGCCCCTTCGTTTGGCCTTTGTTTGTTTTTCGTGTTTTTGGTCTCGTTTTGATCGTTTTCTCCGTGGTTTGCAGGTATTGACATCTTAGAGTGATTCGGAGTTGCGTATCATTGTTGCGAGTCGCTCTACCCACCCCGCGAGTCAAGCTTGAGCTTCAAAGAAAATAAATCCGAAGCAAATTGTACAAGATTGTAGATAGCTGTTCACTAAAGCATGCACAACTTTATCAAGGATGATCCAAATGAGCTGAATTTTGGATATGTCATAGATGAGTGAGTTAGCTACGCTACGGACTTTACGGATCTGCATTCGGAGTTCGGAATCAAAAGATATGCTGCTCGGAAGGAAGTGCGGCAGAGCTGGAAACTCACTGCCAGACTTACACCGCGGTGTGTGAACCTTACACCGCGGTGTAAGGCCTGTCACACCGCGGTGTATGATATATACACCGCGGTGTACCCCTGCTACCAACCAATATTTATCTACTGGAAGCAAGGGCTTTTTTGTTCCCCCTTGTCCCCAAATGTAATTCTAGCTTGTTAGGGGTCATTTTGGTCTTGGTTGCCTTGCTTTTGAGGGTAACTTAGGCATGGAAAGCTTGTTGTTTCTTTAGGTTAGATATTAGGAGGTGAAATTCATCACAACTTGAAGACTTCAATTTTACATCTTGCCTCCCTTTGGAAAAAGCTTGGGCTTGCACTTTTGAATGAAGAACAACAAAAGGCTTGAAGGAGAAGTTGCCATAGATTTCATCACCTAAGCTTACTCTATCTTTCTTACTTTGTTCATTTACACTTATGACTTTGTTTGTTGTAATGAATGTTGTCTTGATAAATATGAGTAGCTAATCTCCTTTCTTCTAGGTTTTTATTGATTCTATGTTTAGTTCTTGATTAAATGATGCTATGATAATTGATATGATGCTTACATGTGTTTGTTTATCCGATTTCGTGCTTATTGCTCGTCTTAAGGTTTGATCAACCTTGAGGTGAAAGTTATTGATTCTTGATTGCTAGACATAGTGATTTTGAGGATTTGATTATGAAGTTGGATTGTGATTCGATTCTAGGATAGACATATACCTAAGTCGTTTCATATTCGTTTAAGGTTTGAGTTTAATGACATCGATTAGATTTAGTCCATTTAGGAATAATTTGGATTAGTTTAATTTGATAGGTTTGTATGCTATCGGAAGATACATACAAACGTCTTGGAATCCTTGAATAGCAAACACGAGCATTAATAATCATTTATCGAGTCATTTATCTTGAATTGAACTAGGTGACGTAAAATCCTAGGAGCCTTTATCTTATTAACAAGTTAATTATTTAGATTTGTCTTAACCGCTTCGTTAGTTGTTTAAACAAACCACAATCTCACTACTATCGTTCACACAAGTTCAAGTAAGGTATTAGAATAGATTTCGGTAATTATACGTTTGATTCCTCGTGGGTTAGACACCCCTTATCATTTTATTACTTGAAAGCGACAGTATACTTGCGCGTTTACGTACTCGTATTTGGAGCGTAACAATAGTACTAATCGTTTTTTTCATTTAACTTTTATTTAAAACTTACTCAATCGAATCCGCAACGAGCTTTAATAATTATCTTACTATATTCTCGAGGCTTGATTTCATAACAATAATGAATTTTTGGTCAAGTGCTTAAGTGATATTTCCGCCACATGAAGTGTATCATGGCCATGTATTATTATTCGAGTCCTTTTAATTAACAGGCCAGGTTAGCTCCAAGTTTTAGTTTTAATTTTTTTTTTAGGAGGAAGTTTTAGTCTTAATATGATACTTCTATAACACTTTTTTGTTAAATAGCAATGGTAGAAAGTTCAGTTTATCTTGCATTTGATTAAATTAGTCCTCAGTCAATTCTTTCTTCACAATTTATATAATTTATTATTTTCTTTCTAAATTTTATAAATCGAATTATTATCTTTATGTCAAACAGGTTTGGAATAAATACATGATCAACTTCTTATTTACGGTTCTTTGATATGTATATTGGGAAATAAAATAAATCACGATTTTTATTGACAGTAGTAGAACTAATGTATCTTTCCCGCTCAGAATTAATTCAAAAGAAATTTTCATAGCTTCAATTATATGAATTTGTTGAGATGAATGTTGTGCTAATTTTAATTCTGATGTGTTGGTCGTAAGTATATAACCAACATGAATATAAATGATTTATATATAAATGAATATAGTGAAAATAGTTATGAGAGTGAATAGCAAATTAACACTCCAAAATTCACTCCACGTGATAAGGAAAATGACAAGATATTTTTTTATGTTTTTATAAAAGAAGCACGTTGTCTCCCTCTTGATTTTTGCATTTTTATATTTTTACAATGGGGTTAAAATGCCTATTATGCAATATCACATGGAGTTAAATTGTCTATTTATGCATATCACAGGGGGTAAATTACTGAGGTGGATATGTTGTCAAAGATAAAGTTAAATTGATCATATTTTATATAGATATGAAGTATCAGTGGCATTATAAAGTGTGTATGCAACACCTCCACTAGGAAATAGGTAATTTTATTATTTCATATCACAGAGAGATAAATTGCTCAGCACCTCCACTAAGAATACAAATTTCGAAATGTATTGAATTTCTTTTTAGGGGAAAGAAAGTTGAGATTTTATGCAGATCCCTGTAGTGCAAAAATTAGGCATTAATTTATTTACTTATATGTATTAAAGATTTCCTATATACTTGCAAAATTACCATAAAACAAATAATTAGAACTAATATTTGGATAGTCCTAGCTCATATCAGGAAATTCTTACCCAGATCAGATTTGGTCGAACTCAAAGTAACTATATGACAAGTGTAATATATTTGCCTTGTGATTGGATGTAACTCCCAAAAAAGTGACCAATCAAAAAGCAAGTGCAATACACTTGCTCGGTGATTGGAATAAGATAGTTCTAGTCGGTACCAGCCATAAAAGGAAAACACCTATATGACAAGGTTGTCAATTTACAACCCTCTTTCATAGGTTTGGTAATTAAATTATATCCGCCCTGCTACATGTTTAACATGTTTGTAGATCAATTAAACTTTTAAATAATTATTAACCCACTTAGTTTTAATTTTTTTTCAAAGAGAATGTAAAAAAATTGTACTTAGGTTGGTGAACACATCTAATGTGTTTCTTCTAACAATTAGGTCTGTAATCGAGCCGAGTAGTATCGAACGATACACTGTTCAAGCTTGGTTCAATTTTTATCGAGTTTAAAATTTTGTATTTGAGCTTGGTTTGATTTTCAATCGAGCCGAGCTCAAACAAGCTTTTATCGAATGAGCTCGAGCCGAGTATCGAGTAGCTTGATATTTCACATGTGTTTTTTCAATATTTAGCTTATCGAGTCGAGCTCGAGCCGAGCTTCCAAAGTTATCGAACGAAAAAAGGTGTTCAAGCTTGTTTGATTAGTGTGACGAACCGAGCTCAAACGAGCTTTTATCAAACAAGCTCGAGTCGAGCATCGAGTAGCTTGGTTTGATTTTCAGCCCTACTAACAATGTTATAAATCGTACATCTGTTCCAAAAAATGCACCATCACCCAAATTTAAGTGTTGAAGATGAAGTTAAGTTATTTTTGGAATCAAACAAGCTCTTGAAGAGAACTTCATAGCATATAATTAATATATAAGGTTAATGTTGATTTATCCCATGTTATATGTTTAATGTTCAATTTAACTCATCGTGATTTTAAAAAGATCACTCTACCCCCTATTAAAATAATTACTGACAGTGGACTTTCATGTGTACGTAAAAAAAAAGTACCATTAGGGGAAGTAAATTTACATATTTATCATAAATCACATGCAAAATTAAGTGGACATTTATAATTAAAAATACTATGGAGCTAATGTGAAACTTTTGTAATATTATATAAGGTGTAAAGTGTTCATCTTCAAATTATATTTCCTACTTTTCTTGGCAGGGAGACTTAAAAAAACAAATAAGGTTGAAGTTGAATGACTTTGTGTTAGATTCTTTCATGAAAAGAGATCAATTAAAATGGGAGGCTACAAAGTAAATAAATTTGATCGACTTGCCTTAATTATTATTGTTATTATCTTCTAATCGCCTTATAAATCACAAAATTATTATGAAATAGGAGAGGAGCGATTAATTGGGATTTTCATTTAATAGCAAGATTTACCATTGATAATACTAAAATTCTTCAACATTGAGATTTTAAAAGTTACAAAATAGGAAAAAAGATCTCTAGTAATAATTAGTATAAATATGTTTTTTAGAATAAATAATTAGTATAAATAGACAGTAAAATTACTTCACTTCATCATTCATAGTTATCAAGAGCTAAACACTTTTAACACGCAGTATGGAGACAAAATCTTTGGTGTGCTTTATATTACTCATTGTGTTTGTTTTTTCTTCTCGTATGTACCATCTCTCTCACTATATATTTCTTTTAGTACAATAATACGATATATATAGATAATTAATATTGGATTTTTATTTCAGAAAATTTTATTATCTCATTTGATTTTCACTTCAAAATTGTGTTCATAAACTTCACCAAACTAATTTGTCCTCTTGTTGTATATGCAATTATTTAAAAAAAAAAAAAAAAGGTTAGAGCTATACATGCAAACAATCATATGCTTAGAAATTGTTACAAACATGGATCAATTACAAATTATATGCAAATACTTACATGTACAATTGCATTTTTATAGATAGATATTTGGTCAAATTAAATTTGAAACAAAATTTACTAGATTTCATTTTTCTATTTAATCATCTAAAAGTTTTGTGATTAGGAATCACAATTTTCATTAATAACATTCAAAATACTCAATATAATTCTGTAATGCATACTTATATTTTTTTTAACCAAAGTGATACCAACTTTAATACTAGATAAATTATTTTTATTTATGTTTGACGAACTTTTTTTTTTTTTTTTTGGGAATTTGCAGAGCAGATTTTGGGGGCTATATGTACAAAATCTGTGGGATCATGCAATGACGATTTCAACTGTAGGTCCCTGTGCCTAAGCTTAGCAGGCGTGCAAGATGGCATTTGTGAATTTCATGTAACTTTTAGACGTTGTGTCTGCAAATGGCCTTGTTAAATTAAATTATTCAAGCAGTTGATGAATAAATCTATTATATTTATAGTAATAATAATAATACGCTTTTTCTAAAAAAATGATTGAAAAGCACATAAGAGTTTTTTGCATTTCGCTGTATTAATTGATAATCATGTTGTTTGCACAATTGTATCAATTAATTCGGTTTCTTGATTTTAGATTAAAGGAGATTATTAATAAACAAAGAAAGTACTAACATCTTCTCAAAAAAAAAAAGAAAAAAAAAGAAGAAGAAAGTACTAACATGAAAACTATATATTGACGATTAAATCCCCTTAAATGAACTCGTCGTCTACATGAATTAAACAGCACACGTACTACAAGTAAATATACGGACAGTTTAATTGCAACATCTTTTTGGCTGAAAAAGAAAGAAATTTTAGAAATATGAAAATTCAATAGATAAGACTCATATTACATGAAATTTTAAATGCAATTTTAGCGATTTCTCATGAACTAACAAAAGATTATGAGTATTACTCAAACTACCCTTAATATAATTCTTTGTACTAATCATTCTTCATATTTGAGAAATTACACAAATTATTGCTAAAGTATTAGATTCATTAAAGTTATCCCTTACTGATTAATTCCAAGCGCCGCATGTCGAAAGTAATAAAAAATAATGTGAAAAAGGTAAATTGATAAGGAATACTATATTGAATCCATTTAGTGTACTATACTGAATTTGTGACCAAGGTACGTCATATATTGGGTTTTTTGCAGGTTAACTCCCTGTGAAATGCTTAATAGGCAGTTTAACTCCATGTGAAATAAAAATAGGCACTTTGACTCCCTGTGAAAAATATAAATAAGCATTTTAACTCCTCCATCCATCCAGTGATTTACACGCGCCTTCTTTTGCGGTTGGGGCTTCAACTTAATGCGTACAATGACTAATTTAACCCTATCTGGATTTTGTAATGAGCATTTTACCTCCCTATGATGTGTCTAATAGGTACTTTACCTCCCTGTGATATGTTTAATAGGCATTTTAATTCCATGTTAAATGTTTAATAGGCATTTTTACTCCCTATGAAATGTTTAATAGGCATTTTAACTCCCTGTATAATATTTAATAGGCATTTTACCTCCCTGTGAAATGTTTAATAGGCATTTTACCTCCCCGTGATATGTTTAATGAGTCTTTTTACCTCCCTATGATATGTTTAATGAGCATTTTACCCCTAATCATAAAAAAAAAGCTAAAATAGAAAGTTTGCGATCCCGTGCGAATAATTCAATTTTTTAAAATGAAACTCAACTAAATTGAAGCAATTCACTTTTTGTTGCTATTTCAAATATAATGAACCTAACAATTATTGTTTTATTGGAACAAGGTGTTTCGCTATATTTTAACCTCAATCTCCAATATTTATAATGTATTATCAGTAGCATCTCTATCGATTAACTAAATCACCAAAGATTTATGATAGCTTCAATGGTGTTCTATTATAATGATTGAATAATATGACTTTCTAAAAGTACTTAAAACTTCTTATTGTAGTATCATTCCATATATTTTTAAAAATATTAATACATCCAAACTTAAAAAGAACATATATCATGACTTAAAATAAACATTTCCATTAAAAATCACCAGTAACATATGCAATTACATTAAAACCACTTGCCTACTAAAATTATGGCTAAAACATCCCAGCCAACAATCATTCAACAACAAAAAGATACCAAATACTGATAATAATCATTAGTTCTTTGGTCTCCTTTTTCGTGAAATTTCTCGGAGATTATTCATTACTTCAGACAAACGCTTCTTTCTTTTGCTTTTTGCTTTCTCAATTGCAACACATGTGCCCGAGGTCTGAGGTTGAGGCTTGGTAGGTGGGAGACCTGGTTGGATAGGATCTGAAATAGATACAAAACCAGTAGTCTGCAAAATGAAACAAAGTCAGTCATATAAGTATATTAAATGTGTAACAAACTATCTATAATATGATATAACAAACTAATAATTAAGTAAGATGTAGTTGGTAAAATTCATACGGATGATATTTCTAGGGTCTGAGACTGTGGTTTAGTTGGCTGGGGAATTGATTGGGTTGGTTCTGAAATCGATGTAGCACCTTGATCCTTTTCAATGAAAGATAACAAACGTGTTCAGCTCAAGCACAAAAACTTTAGTATTCAAGAATGTTACTAAGTTAAATAGAACATACATTCATAACTTAACAAGGTAAAATGTCACTATATATCATACATGATAATTTTACGAAACAAATTATACAAGTTGTTGAATTTCATACCATTGTTGTGTTGGAAGTCTGAGAATGTAAGTCCGTAGGATGGGGATCTAGTTGGTTCGGATCTTCAACGGATATAGTACTAGTAGCCTGTAAAATGACACAAAAGTTAATGATTTGATTTAGTTGTGTGTCATATGTTATAACAAATTGTGTAAAAAAAGTAGAAATAAAAAACATAACCTTGTTAAATTTGGAGTTTTGGATGAGTAGGATTTTTACAACTTCCCCTGTTGTGACCTTTCTGAAGGCAATTTCTACATGTTTGTGTGAGACCTTTTCTTGTTGAAGTGCCCCTAGGAATTTCACCTGGGCCTTTCCTTCTTAATTTTTTAGGTCTACCTCTTTTGGACTCGAGCTTTGGAGGTTTAAGAGGTTCATTACCTGACTTGATATAGTGCTTATGCCCAGGTACTCCATGAATCATGTGCTCGTATACCTTCATGTAAAGTGGCTTCTTGTAGCAATCATCCACAAAATCCTCAAGTTTGTACCTTTGATGACTAATGGCAGCATACGCATGGCAGCATGGGTATTTAGTCAATTGAAACATACCACATGTGCATGTCTTCTCATTTAGATGCACAATATATTTATCTAAATTGTGGTCAACCTGATATTCATTATTCCCACACAATTTAGGATAGCAATACCTAGCCAACTCATTTTGTTTGTTCAATTTCTTCATTATATTGGGACAAATTACTCCAGCATACTTCTCCATTCCTTCCTTCCTAGATTGTATCCTTGTCATAAGCTTTTCTCTTATCCACTCCCACATTGTGATTATAGGTTTATCTCGAGCTTCAAGGATATAACTATTAAAAGACTCACATATGTTATTGACCAACGTATCAGACTTACAATGTGTGTTGAAAAAAGCTCTCGACCAATGTTATTTGGGTATTTTGTTCAACCATTCTGCAGTTGTGTCAATTTTTTCAGATTTTTTCGGATCAGCCTTCTCAATTTCCTTCATGTACAATGCAAAATCAGACTTGTTTGCTGCAGAAGCTGCTCTC
Source organism: Penstemon barbatus (assembly GCA_003313485.2). NCBI lineage: Eukaryota > Viridiplantae > Streptophyta > Magnoliopsida > Lamiales > Plantaginaceae > Penstemon > Penstemon barbatus. The sequence continues at coordinate 20,795,960 of CM064878.1, read as the reverse complement.
CAAAACAATGGTTTGAGTTCTTCCCTATCCTTGAATTTTTTCTTAAAGTTATCGTACATGTGTCTCACACAAAATCTATGCTCACAATCGGGAACCAAATCTTTCAGAGCTTCAATGAGACCTTTTTGTCTATCCGATATAAAAGTCCACCAATTACGTCCCAAACCTCCTATATCTTCCAAAAGCTGATTAACGAACCACGTCCATGTTTCTTTACTCTCAACTTGCACCACTGCCAAAGCAATTGGCCACATGTTGTCGTTACCATCTCTCCCTATAGCAACCAACAAGTGTCCTTTGTACACAGTCTTCAAAAAATATCAATTAAGGCCAATTATAGGTCTGCAACCAGCGAGGAATCCCTTGACCATTGCATCTAAACTGAAATACATTTTGTCAAATACTGGTGGGTCTGAGTTTTCTTTTTTCTTCAATAAGATTGTATTCCCAGGATTATTTCTCCTCACTGTTTCACAATAGTCCCAAAGTTTCTCATATTGCAACCCCTCTTTACCCCTAATCAATCGAATTGCCAAATTCTTCGCTCTAATGGCCTTCCATTTCCCAACTTCAAAATTGCATTTACTCTTAATAATATTTTGCAGCCTCGATATAGAAATATCTGGATTTTCTCTAATAGTGTTCTCCATTCTTGCAGCTAAGTACTTTGCATTTGCAAGTTTGTTTGTATTCTTCCTTGCACATGTATGCTCTCCCGTGATGGTTTTGACTTGGAATGTGGTTTCCTTCTGAACCGGTGAAGCATGTATTCGCCATGTACATCCTTCATCATTGCATTTTGCAGTGATCCTATAATTATCATTACGAATCCACTGCAGCTCAAAACCTTGTCTGATAGACCAATCTATCAGTACCTCTCTAAATTTTTTGGCATTTGCAAACATCAAGCCGACAAACATTTTAAAATCCTTCTTGTCAACCCCATTCCTGTAATAAGGATGCCTCTGAGCTTCATCGTCAGAACTGGACAAGCTTATCAGATCATCTTCGTCATCAAGATCACTATACCAGTCTTTATCATCTATTGTAGGAGCCACTTGTGGTTGTGCGGGTGCTTTCCTGCTCTTCAGTATCATCTTCTTAAGTTTTTGAATCAAATCTCTTCGGTTTAAATTCCTGTCTAGGAAAATATCATCATCGCTACTACCCTCAACATCTTCAAGTGCCGCACTTGGTGTATCAGAATCCACATCGATTCTCGCATGTTGTAAGTTCTCATCAACCTCGGTATCAACATGTTCATCCCCACTTTGAGATTCAGTTTCCACTGTTTCCATTGACACAAATTCTTCTGCAAATAGATAAAACACAAATTCATTTATTGGTACAAATACAGAATCATAATGAACAAGCAACCTATCACATATGAGAATAAGGTTAATAGATCTTTAATAATGTCACATATTTAATGCGGTCGGCAAAAGAAAAGAGAAAGTTTTACGGATTTGTTTTCTTTTTTAGAATACATTTCAGAAAATATTAGAGTTGTTTGTACATCTATCACTAACAATTTCTGCAACGTATTTCACTTCAATCATAAATGCATATTTTGACAAAAGAATCCCCTTAACTGAATAAAAAACTAAGAAATGCTTCAACGTAAGTTTTATTAAACAATGACATATGATGACTTTTTAATATTCTAATAGATCAAACATAGAAACTTGAAAGCACAATTCATTTAATATACCATATACAAATAAATGGGACCACTAACCACATACTTTAATAATGTCACAAACATATATGGACCACCAACTGTTTGAGGAAAAGCAAATTGGGTAACAATTTGATTAACTATATATATGGTCGTGAAAACAAGTTTGGCTAAAAACTACAGCTTTTTTATCATTTTCTTTTAGAAAACAATTAGGAAAAGATATGGGTCGACCATTTTATTTGCTATGGGTGAATGAAACTAATGAACTCATCTTTCTTTCAACTGAACAGGGGTATGTATTCTTAATAGGCACAAATATACCTTACAAAGTGACTCGTTGCACCGAGGTGTTACTGAATAGAAGCCTTATCACCCATATACACTCGAATATTGCCCTTATTTTGCCCAAAAAACGAACTAGGGTTCCTGATATTTCTTCATTTTCGCTGAATCTTGAAGCCCTCGCTGAATCTTGAAGCCCTCGACCACTAGTAACTCAAATAAAAGAAAATCGAACAAGGAAGAGGAGAAGAAATCATAGATTGGAACCTAGGTTTACAATTGGCCGTAGTGTTTCTTCTTGTTTAAGGGAGGGAGAGATCGATGCTTTAATTTTGTTTTTCAATATACTATGCAGAAGTAGATATATATATATCATGGTAGTATCGTCTTTTCACATTTTCTGGAGATACAAAAAATTAGAGGGAGGCAGTTGCCTATTTTATAAAAACACAGGGAGTTAAAGTGCCAATTAAATTATCACAGGGAGTTAAATTGTCTTTTATCAAGAACACAGGGAGTTAAATTGCTATTCACTCTCATATATAGTTGATAACGCCGTGAAAACGTCGTTATCGCGTGCCTTCTTAAGCCCAAAACGTCTTGTTTTAATCCGAGTTTTGCTTGCTTTTGCGTGTTTGCGTGGTTTTTCCTTCTTTGGCCCCTTCGTTTGGCCTTTGTTTGTTTTTCGTGTTTTTGGTCTCGTTTTGATCGTTTTCTCCGTGGTTTGTAGGTATTGACATCTTAGAGTGATTCGGAGTTGCGTATCATTGTTGCGAGTCGCTCTACCCACCCCGCGAGTCAAGCTTGAGCTTCAAAGAAAATAAAACCCGAAGCAAATTGTACATGATTGTAGATAGCTGTTCACTAAAGCATGCACAACTTTATCAAGGATGATCCAAATGAGCTGAATTTTGGATATGTCATAGATGAGTGAGTTAGCTACGCTACGGACTTTACGGATCTGCATTCGGAGTTCGGAATCAAAAGATATGCTGCTCGGAAGGAAGTGCGGCAGAGCTGGAAACTCACTGCCAGACTTACACCGCGGTGTGTGAACCTTACACCGCGGTGTAAGGCCTGTCACACCGCGGTGTATGATATATACACCGCGGTGTACCCCTGCTACCAACCAATATTTATCTACGGGAAGCAGGGGCTTTTTTGTACACTTTCCCCCTTGTCCCCAAATGTAATTCTAGCTTGTTAGGGGTCATTTTGGTCTTGGTTGCCTTGCTTTTGAGGATAACTTAGGCATGGAAAGCTTGTTGTTTCTTTAGGTTAGATATTAGGAGGTGAAATTCATCACAACTTGAAGACTTCAATTTTACATCTTGCCTCCCTTTGGAAAAAGCTTGGGCTTGCACTTTTGAATGAAGAACAACAAAAGGCTTGAAGTAGAAGTTGCCATAGATTTCATCACCTAAGCTTACTCTATCTTTCTTACTTTGTTCATTTACACTTATGACTTTGTTTGTTGTAATGAATGTTGTCTTGATAAATATGAGTAGCTAATCTCCTTTCTTCTAGGTTTTTATTGATCCTATGTTTAGTTCTTGATTAAATGATGCTATGATAATTGATATGATGCTTACATGTGTTTGTTTATCCGATTTCGTGCTTATTGCTCGTCTTAAGGTTTGATCAACCTTGAGGTGAAAGTTATTGATTCTTGATTGCTAGACATAGTGATTTTGAGGATTTGATTATGAAGTTGGATTGTGATTCGATTCTAGGATAGACATATACCTAAGTCGTTTCATATTCGTTTAAGGTTTGAGTTTAATGACATCGATTAGATTTAGTCCATTTAGGAATACATTGGATTAGTTTAATTTGATAGGTTTGTATGCTATCGGAAGATACATACAAACGTCTTGGAATCCTTGAATAGCAAACACGAGCATTAATAATCATTTATCGAGTCATTTATCTTGAATTGAACTAGGTGACGTAAAATCCTAGGAGCCTTTATCTTATTAACAAGTTAATTATTTAGATTTGTCTTAACCGCTTCGTTAGTTGTTTAAACAAACCACAATCTCACTACTATCGTTCACACAAGTTCAAGTAAGGTATTAGAATAGATTTCGGTAATTATACGTTTGATTCCTCGTGGGTTCGACACCCCTTATCATTTTATTACTTGAAAGCGACCGTATACTTGCGCGTTTACGTACTCGTATTTGGAGCGTAACAATAGTACTAATCGTTTTTTTCATTTAACTTTTATTTAAAACTTACTCAATCGAATCCGCAACGAGCTTTAATAATTATCTTACTATATTCTCGAGGCTTGATTTCATAACAATAATGAATTTTTGGTCAAGTGCTTAAGTGATATTTCCGCCACATGAAGTGTATCATGTCCATGTATTATTATTCGAGTCCTTTTAATTAACAGGCCAGGTTACCTCCAAGTTTTAGTTTTAATTTTTTTTTTAGGAGGAAGTTTTAGTCTTAATATGATACTTCTATAACACTTTTTTGTTAAATAGCAATGGTAGAAAGTCCAGTTTATCTTGCATTTGATTAAATTAGTCCTCAGTCAATTCTTTCTTCACAATTTATATAATTTATTATTTTCTTTCTAAATTTTATAAATCGAATTATTATCTTTATGTCAAACAGGTTTGGAATAAATACATGATCAACTTCTTATTTACGGTTCTTTGATATGTATATTGGGAAATAAAATAAATCACGATTTTTATTGACAGTAGTAGAACTAATGTATCTTTCCCGCTCAGAATTAATTCAAAAGAAATTTTCATAGCTTCAATTATATGAATTTGTTGAGATGAATGTTGTGCTAATTTTAATTCTGATGTGTTGGTCGTAAATATATAACCAACATGAATATAAATGATTTATATATAAATGAATATAGTGAAAATAGTTATGGGAGTGAATAGCAAATTAACACTCCAAAATTCACTCCACGTGATAAGGAAAATGACAAAATATTTTTTTATGTTTTTATAAAAGAAGCACGTTGTCTCCCTCTTGATTTTTGCATTTTTATATTTTTACAATGGGGTTAAAATGCCTATTATGCAATATCACATGGAGTCAAATTGTCTATTTATGCATATCACAGGGGGTAAATTACTGAGGTGGATATGTTGTCAAAGATAAAGTTAAATTGACCATATTTTATATAGATATGAAGTATCAGTGGCATTATAGAGTGTGTATGCAACACCTCCACTAGGAAATAGGTAATTTTATTATTTCATATCACAGAGAGATAAATTGCTCAGCACCTCCACTAAGAATACAAATTTCGAAATGTATTGAATTTCTTTTTAGGGGAAAGAAAGTTGAGATTTTATGCAGATCCCTGTAGTGCAAAAATTAGGCATTAATTTATTTACTTATATGTATTAAAGATTTCCTATATACTTGCAAAATTACCATAAAACAAATAATTAGAACTAATATTTGGATAGTCCTAGCTCATATCAGGAAATTCTTACCCAGATCAGATTTGGTCGAACTCAAAGTAACTATATGACAAGTGTAATATATTTGCCTTGTGATTGGATGTAACTCCCAAAAAAGTGACCAATCAAAAAGCAAGTGCAATACACTTGCTCGGTGATTGGAATAAGATAGTTCTAGTCGGTACCAGCCAAAAAGGAAAACACCTATATGACAAGGTTGTCAATTTACAACCCTCTTTCATAGGTTTGGTAATTAAATTATATCCGCCCTGCTACATGTTTAACATGTTTGTAGATCAATTAAACTTTTAAATAATTATTAACCCACTTAGTTTTAATTTTTTTTCAAAGAGAATGTAAAAAAATTGTACTTAGGTTGGTGAACACATCTAATGTGTTTCTTCTAACAATTAGGTCTGTAATCGAGCCGAGTAGTATTGAACGATACACTGTTCAAGCTTGGTTCAATTTTTATCGAGCTTAAAATTTTGTATTTGAGCTTGGTTTGATTTTCAATCGAGCCGAGCTCAAACAAGCTTTTATCGAATGAGCTCGAGCCGAGTATCGAGTAGCTTGATATTTCACATGTGTTTTTTCAATATTTAGCTTATCGAGTCGAGCTCGAGCCGAGCTTCCAAAGTTATCGAACGAAAAAAGGTGTTCAAGCTTGTTTGATTAGTGTGACGAACCGAGCTCAAACGAGCTTTTATCGAACAAGCTCGAGTCGAGCATCGAGTAGCTTGGTTTGATTTTCAGCCCTACTAACAATGTTATAAATCGTACATCTGTTCCAAAAAATGCACCATCACCCAAATTTAAGTGTTGAAGAGGAAGTTAAGTTAGTTTTGGAATCAAACAAGCTCTTGAAGAGAACTTCATAGCATATAATTAATATATAAGGTTAATGTTGATTTATCCCATGTTATATGTTTAATGTTCAATTTAACTCATCGTGATTTTAAAAAGATCACTCTACCCCCTATTAAAATAATTACTGACAGTGGACTTTCATGTGTACGTAAAAAAAAAAAAGTACCATTAGGGGAAGTAAATTTACATATTTATCATAAATCACATGCAAAATTAAGTGGACATTTATAATTAAAAATACTATGGAGCTAATGTGAAACTTTTGTAATATTATATAAGGTGTAAAGTGTTCATCTTCAAATTATATTTCCTACTTTTCTTGGCAGGGAGACTTAAAAAAACAAATAAGGTTGAAGTTGAATGACTTTGTGTTAGATTCTTTCATGAAAAGAGATCAATTAAAATGGGAGGCTACAAAGTAAATAAATTTGATCGACTTGCCTTAATTATTATTGTTATTATCTTCTAATCGCCTTATAAATCACAAAATTATTATGAAATAGGAGAGGAGCGATTAATTGGGATTTTCATTTAATAGCAAGATTTACCATTGATAATACTAAAATTCTTCAACATTGAGATTTTAAAAGTTACAAAATAGGAAAAAAGATCTCTAGTAATAATTAGTATAAATATGTTTTTTAGAATAAATAATTAGTATAAATAGACAGTAAAATTACTTCACTTCATCATTCATAGTTATCAAGAGCTAAACACTTTTAACACGCAGTATGGAGACCAAATCTTTGGTGTGCTTTATATTACTCATGGTGTTTGTTTTTTCTTCTCGTATGTACCATCTCTCTCACTATATATTTCTTTTAGTACAATAATACGATATATATAGATAATTAATATTGGATTTTTATTTCAGAAAATTTTATTATCTCATTTGATTTTCACTTCAAAATTGTGTTCATAAACTTCACCAAACTAATTTGTCCTCTTGTTGTATATGCAATTATTTAAAAAAAAAAAAAAAGGTTAGAGCTATACATGCAAACAATCATATGCTTAGAAATTGTTACAAACATGGATCAATTACAAATTATATGCAAATACTTACATGTACAATTGCTTTTTTATAGATAGATATTTGGTCAAATTAAATTTGAACCAAAATTTACTAGATTTCATTTTTCTATTTAATCATCTAAAAGTTTTGTGATTAGGAATCACAATTTTCATTAATAACATTCAAAATACTCAATATAATTCTGTAATGCATACTTATATTTTTTTTAACCAAAGTGATACCAACTTTAATACTAGATAAATTATTTTTATTTATGTTTGACGAACTTTTTTTTTTTTTTTTGGGAATTTGCAGAGCAGATTTTGGGGGCCATATGTACAAAATCTGTGGGATCATGCAATGACGATTTCAACTGTAGGTCCCTGTGCCTAAGCTTAGCAGGCGTGCAAGATGGCATTTGTGAATTTCATGTAACTTTTAGACGTTGTGTCTGCAAATGGCCTTGTTAAATTAAATTATTCAAGCAGTTGATGAATAAATCTATTATATTTATAGTAATAATAATAATACGCTTTTTCTAAAAAAATGATTGAAAAGCACATAAGAGTTTTTTGCATTTCGCTGTATTAATTGATAATCATGTTGTTTGCACAATTGTATCAATTAATTCGGTTTCTTGATTTTAGATTAAAGGAGATTATTAATAAACAAAGAAAGTACTAACATCTTCTCAAAAAAAAAAAGAAAAAAAAAAGAAGAAGAAAGTACTAACATGAAAACTATATATTGACGATTAAATCCCCTTAAATGAACTCGTCGTCTACATGAATTAAACAGCACACGTACTACAAGTAAATATACGGACAGTTTAATTGCAACATCTTTTTGGCTGAAAAAGAAAGAAATTTTAGAAATATGAAAATTCAATAGATAAGACTCATATTACATGAAATTTTAAATGCAATTTTAGCGATTTCTCATGAACTAACAAAAGATTATGAGTATTACTCAAACTACCCTTAATATAATTCTTCGCACTAATCATTCTTCATATTTGAGAAATTACATAAATTATTGCTAAAGTATTAGATTCATTAAAGTTACACCTTACTGATTAATTCCAAGCGCCGCATGTCGAAAGTAATAAAAAATAATGTGAAAAAGGTAAATTGATAAGGAATACTATATTGAATCCATTTAGTGTACTATACTGAATTTGTGACCAAGGTACGTCATATATTGGGTTTTTTGAAGGTTAACTCCCTGTGAAATGCTTAATAGGCAGTTTAACTCCCTGTGAAATAAAAATAGGCACTTTGACTCCCTGTGAAAAATAAAAATAAGCATTTTAACTCCTCCATCCATCCGGTGATTTACACGCGCCTTCTTTTGCGGTTGGGGCTTCAACTTAATGCGTACAATGACTAATTTAACCCTACCTGGATTTTGTAATGAGCATTTTACCTCCCTGTGATGTGTCTAATAGGTACTTTACCTCCCTGTGATATGTTTAATAGGCATTTTAACTCCATGTGAAATGTTTAATAGGCATTTTTACTCCCTATGAAATGTTTAATAGGCATTTTAACTCCCTGTATAATATTTAATAGGCATTTTACTTCCATGTGAAATGTTTAATAGGCATTTTACCTCCCCGTGATATGTTTAATGAGTCTTTTTACCTCCCTATGATATGTTTAATGAGCATTTTACCCCTAATCATAAAAAAAAGCTAAAAAAGAAAGTTTGCGATCCCGTGCGAATAATTCAATTTTTTAAAATGAAACTCAACTAAACTGAAGCAATTCACTTTTTGTTGCTATTTCAAATACAATGAACCTAACAATTATTGTTTTATTGGAACAAGGTGTTTCGCTATATTTTAACCTCAATCTCCAATATTTATAATGTATTATCAGTAGCATCTCTATCGATTAACTAAATCACCAAAGATTTATGATAGCTTCAATGGTGTTCTATTATAATGATTGAATTATATGACTTTCTATAAGTACTTAAAACTTCTTATTGTAGTATCATTCCATATATTTTAAAAATATTAATACATCCAAACTTAAAAAGAACATATATCATGACTCAAAATAAACATTACCATTAAAAATCATCAGTAACATATGCAATTACATTAAAACCACTTGCCTACTAAAATTATGGCTAAAACATCCCAGCCAACAATCATTCAACAAAAATAGTAGCAACTGAATGAAACTAATGAACTCATCTTTCTTTCAACTGAACAGGGGTATGTATTCTTAATAGGCACAAATATACCTTACAAAGTGACTCGTTGCACCGAGGTGTTACTGAATAGAAGCCTTATCACCCATATACACTCGAATATTGCCCTTATTTTGCCCAAAAAAACGAACTAGGGTTCCTGATATTTCTTCATTTTCGCTGAATCTTGAAGCCCTCGACCACTACTAACTCAACTAAAAGAAAATCGAACAAGGAAGAGGAGAAGAAATCATAGATTGGAACCTAGGTTTACAATTGGCCGTAGTGTTTCTTCTTGTTTAAGGGAGGGAGAGATCGATGCTTTAATTTTGTTTTTCAATATGCTATGCAGAAGTTTATATATATATCAGGGTAGTATCGTTTTTTCACATTTTCTGGAGATACAAAAAATTAGAGGGAGGCAGTTGCCTATTTTATAAAAACACAGGGAGTTAAAGTGCCAATTAAATTATCACAGTGAGTTAAATTGCCTTTTATCAAGAACACAGGGAGTTAAATTGCTATTCACTCTCATATATAGTACTAATCGTTTTTTTCATTTAACTTTTATTTAAAACTTACTCAATCGAATCCGCAACGAGCTTTAATAATTATCTTACTATATTCTCGAGGCTTGATTTCATAACAATAATGAATTTTTGGTCAAGTGCTTAAGTGATATTTCCGCCACATGAAGTGTATCATGGCCATGTATTATTATTCGAGTCCTTTTAATTAACAGGCCAGGTTAGCTCCAAGTTTTAGTTTTAATTTTTTTTTTAGGAGGAAGTTTTAGTCTTAATATGATACTTCTATAACACTTTTTTGTTAAATAGCAATGGTAGAAAGTTCAGTTTATCTTGCATTTGATTAAATTAGTCCTCAGTCAATTCTTTCTTCACAATTTATATAATTTATTATTTTCTTTCTAAATTTTATAAATCGAATTATTATCTTTATGTCAAACAGGTTTGGAATAAATACATGATCAACTTCTTATTTACGGTTCTTTGATATGTATATTGGGAAATAAAATAAATCACGATTTTTATTGACAGTAGTAGAACTAATGTATCTTTCCCGCTCAGAATTAATTCAAAAGAAATTTTCATAGCTTCAATTATATGAATTTGTTGAGATGAATGTTGTGCTAATTTTAATTCTGATGTGTTGGTCGTAAGTATATAACCAACATGAATATAAATGATTTATATATAAATGAATCTAGTGAAAATAGTTATGGGAGTGAATAGCAAATTAACACTCCAAAATTCACTCCACGTGATAAGGAAAATGACAAAATATTTTTTTATGTTTTTATAAAAGAAGCACGTTGTCTCCCTCTTGATTTTTGAATTTTTATATTTTTACAATGGGGTCAAAATGCCTATTATGCAATATCACATGGAGTTAAATTGTCTATTTATGCATATCACAGGGGGTAAATTACTGAGGTGGATATGTTGTCAAAGATAAAGTTAAATTGATCATATTTAATATAAATATGAAGTATCAGTGGCATTATAGAGTGTGTATGCAACACCTCCACTAGGAAATAGGTAATTTTATTATTTCATATCACAGAGAGATAAATTGCTCAGCACCTCCACTAAGAAATATGTAATTTTATTATTTCATATCACAGAGAGATAAATTGCCCATTATTTCATTTCACGAGGAGGTAAATTGTCTAATTTAATATCATAGGGATGTAAATTACCCATTAGATATCATAGAGAGTTAGCTTGCCAAAAACCCGTGAATTTTGTAGTGTAAGTGAAGGTTGGTTACACTACAAGAAAAATGAATTTTAGTGACAAAATATTAAGTGACATTGTTGAAATTGTCACTTATTGCATACATTTAGTGATAAGAATATTAGTTTTGTCACAATAATAATAGTGACAAGTGCAATAGTGAAAAAATATATTTTTGTGGTACTCATTTACTCAATTAAATAATCAAATTACAGTAAATAAAACTGCAGTGAAATCAAAGGTCTTATGAGTGCTCTCTACAGTATTCCGGGTATGTTTTTATATTGAGATAACGAAATAACATCATTGCTTGTAAGAATAGACTATATATCATGCAAATCTGGTGGTGTATCGACAAATGAAGAGGAAAATGAGGTTATTCATGAGATACAAGCGAGTAGGAGGAACTTTATTTCTTTTTCCCTAGTATATTTAATGAGAGAAAATGCGCCATAATTCTTAAATGTTCTCACGAAAGAAAGAGAAAACAATGTTATGAGAACATGAGAAAGCAATTGCAGCAAAAATAGAGAAAAAGAAACACAAGTGAAATATATATGTGACTCTTTCTTGTTTTCTGCCATTAATGAAGTTGAAATCATTTTTTTTTGTGTATACAGGGTGAAAAAGATGTTTTCGTGTTTTTTTTAATGAAAGAAAATGCGCCATAATTCCGCATGCTCAGAAAGTCTCATAGTTCCTTTCTTGGAAATGCTTCAGATGAGGATGATCGAAAGTTTTTCGTTCAATCACGACTGAATATCAAAGTGATTTCTCATCTAACATAATTAAATTATTTAACTGAAATGACAAGAAACAAGCTACAAATTTTATTTCTTAATAGATTACCAATACAATACAATTCAACAAAACTGCAATAATAAAACACCTTTTCCGTCTAAGAAACAAACATATTATTCAACATATACTTTCGACTGGGACAAAAGAAATAGAGTACTGTAGTTATGTTCTCATGATCAACAAGGAGGCATATCTGGTGGTGGTGGCAACATTGTCGCATTCGGGCCATTACCATTCTTAACAATGAATACCATTCCCATTCCCCAGCTCACATGCCTCTCAAAATGACAATGCAAGAACCACACTCCTGCAAACACACCAAGTTTAGTTAAAACTACAAGTGATCAAATTTCACATTTCATTTATAAAATATTTTTTAATTAATTAAACTCAAAATTTTAATTACTAATAAAAAAAAAAAAAAGCGCAAACCTGGATTATTTGCTTGAAATCTTATTGCCGTCCAACCATTTACCGGAACCGCAATAGTTTCCATCAAAGGAGGATCATTAAGATTATACGTCGTAGGATCTGTTACATTATTGAAATTTCCAAATCCGGATCCAACCACGTAAAAACTATGTCCATGTAAATGCATAGGATGATTCACACCCATAACCGTATTAGTACCTTGGAAAACAAGTTCCACCGTGGCATTATAATCAAGAATATTAAGAGCCGTTCCATCCTCGGGCCTCCACAAATCTCTAGGGACAAAACCCTGCGTGTAATTAAATGGAAATGGTGGATTATCAGGGAAATCATTTTCATAAACTCCACTAATATTCCTATAATAAGCTTGAAGAATATCCGTTCTTGGAAGAACCAAAGACACATTATTCACACTTGCTAAAAAGCGTTCGCCGAATGGTCCCAAACAAGTAGTATTTACACAAGGTTGTATATTGATAGAATGGGTAAAGAACAATTTAGTAGATACGGTCGATGGAACGCTGACATTATTAGCTAAACTTCGTAGCTTTCCTGTGAAATTTGTCGATGCGAGTGTATCGTTGAAATCGGGGAGAGATGGGAGCGGTGGGGATGATGGTTTGGTGTAGTTTCCGGCATATTGAAGGATTCCGGTTGTAGTTGTATTGTCGAAATTTCCAGCACTAGCGTAAACGTGAGAGGCCATGTAGTAGTGACTTGGTGTTTGATTAGCTTCTAACAAGAAATCAATCGTTTGACCAGGAGATATGGCAATGTAATCACTGATTAATGGCTTTGTGTATGCACCGTCCGATCCAACTACCGTGATGGTATGATTTGCGATTCTAAAGAACATAACGTTGTTCATTACTGCATTTATCATTCGAATTAAATAAGTTTTGCCAGATTCTACAATCATATTGAATGTATCTGCATTAGAAAAAAAAATGATTAAGTTATTAATTTAAAGAATTTAATAAAAATAAGAAATATATATATATATATATATATATATATATATATATATATATATATATATATATATATATATATATATATATATTATGTACAAATTAATATATGAACCTGGTCTTGAGCATGGATATAAATCACCAGGTTGAACATTTATAAGGAAAGCATCAGAAATATTTGGATCCCCACCAGTAGATAAAGATTCCTCCATAACCTCTTGAATATTAGAATTCCACCAATCCCCTGTATTTCACAAGATTTAAACTTTAATGTACATTTTGAATTTTTGATTGATCGATTATAATTGGTTTAAAATTTAAACTAGACAAAACCATGGATTTTTCGGTTCAAATGTATGTTTCGGTCAGTCAAATATTGGAAATTTTTCGAGACTGTTCGGAAATGTTTCGGAAACACTAAGGAAAATTTGTAAAAAAAGTTACTAAATTTAGGAATATATCAGAGTTGAAGGCAAATAAATAGTTTCGAAATTACATCTTGTTTTCGTTTCGCCTGATTTAAAAACGGAAATTTTCGATGTTTTCGATGGAAAAGATGGAAATTTTGATCCATGGACAAAACTACATTTTCTTTGTACAGTTAATTGCTTAGCTGCAGAAACTGAAAAAAAAATCTATAAGAGGTAACCCCCATACGCAAAACCGACAAAGGTAGCAAATCAAAATCAAAATTAATGTACAAAATCATGTTATTTGAAATTAAGATCCTAATTAAAAAATAATTATGGACAAAACAATTTGGAATCTGGACATACATTAACTCAAAGCTTGGAAGCCAAAACTACAGTTTAGTCCCACATAATTAATTTTTTTGCACTTTTAATTTCATATTTACGAAATTACACTTCCTTCTTAATTTAGTAAAAATATTAATTTTACATTGAACTCCTAAAACGACAAATAAAAGTAAATAATTTTTTTTTTACCAAAGCCACGAATGAAAAAGAACGGAGGGAGTACATACCTAATAAGATAGGCACGTCCGCGTCAGACTGAGGAAAAGGATATGTTTCATTCGTGTCGGGATAAATAATGAGTGCACCATAAACAGTAGCTCTCGACCAATCACTGTGAGCATGCCACCACAAAGTCCCTACCTCGTCCGAAAGCACCAACCATTGGCTAAACCTCGTACCTGGACGAATCGGACACTGTGTCACAAATTCCGGGCCATCCGACCACGGGTATCTTGGCATTTTTCTATGTGCCTAATATGATTAATTAATGGAGTATAGTATAGTCTATAAAAAAATACCAATGAATGGTTAAGTTTTGTGTGGCATTGTTAATGACATCAACTATAACTAAGTCTCCTTTGTTTGCATATATAGTTGGCCCCGGAAATGAACCATTTACGGTCAACATTGTCTTGGTGGTGCATAGCCTAGTGTGTGAAGATTCTTGTACCTGGAAAATTCGGAAATTAATTAAAATGACAATTAATTATCTTTCTGAAGTATATATAATTTAATTAGAATTTGAGAAGTACTTAATTACCACAAAAGTATAGTTAAGGCTTGCTGCATGGCTTGATTTTATGCCACCAAGAAGCATTATACATATTATTTGTAAGATGAAAATCTTCGTAATGGACCACATTTTGTTTTTCACAACAATAGTATTTGATTAACTTTCTTTTCTGATTTTTTTTCTTGTGTTGTTCAAATGTATTTATAGAGAGCTACAAGTATAGGATTTTTGCTTCGGTTTTTTAATCACGTTTAAGAGTGAATGATTGACTTTCTTGTCTTACTTTTTTTCTTGTGTTGTTCTTCATGTTAGATCAAATGTACATACTTATATAGGTATAGGATTTTTGCTTCGGTTTTTAAATCAAGTTTAAGGTGCATGGCTATTATGAATGAAATATTACACACGTCTTCTTTGACCAAAAAAAAAAAAAAAAATTACACACGTCTTCTTCTATCTCAATGTGGCACAATATTCCACAAATTGAAGACTGAAATTTTATTTATGTATTTTTATAATTTTTCTATCCTATTAGCTGAAAATTAATATTTGTCCATGAGGAATTGCAATAAATACGTTGAAATCTTTTATTTCCGCTGATGAGGACTTAAATTGGTATCAAAGTGATTAAGGAATAAAGATGATGTTTCATGTTCATGATCAAGAGGTCATGGGTTCAATTCTCACTCATGTAGTATTTTTTTTTTAACCTAAAATAATTTAGATTTTTCTTTTTTTAAGGAAAAAATAATTTATATTACAAATTTGTGTTACACGTGACTATCCTCTTTTTAGGCAAAATGTATAATTCCTGTAATAAACAGCAAAACAGCGACCACGCATTGGCAAAATGTATTATCATTTGACATTTATCACAACACTCCAAAACTAAATCGCTTCAAAACAGCTGTAAATTAAAATTTGTTTCACCTTAAAAATCCTTACGCAAATTTCGGCGGTACTGCTTCAATTATTTGCACAAATTTTTCAGATTTCAATTTTTTTTGGGATTTTAATTTAAATATATACGCACTCAAACCCATACATATTCATATGATTCTAATAAAACATTAAACCAATTCTCTCTCAAAAAAAAAAAAAAAAAAAAAAATATTAAACAAATTGAAGGAGATAGAAGGGTAAATACCACTTTTGGTCCCTCTTATCATTAACTTTTTACATAGTGGTCCCTTTTATGTTTTTTTTCCCACTCTAGTCCCTACTATGAATTATTTGTTTCACTTTAGTCCCTACTATGAATTATGTGTTTCACTTTAGTCCTTATCAGGTGGTTCCGATAACACGTAACATGCATATGATTATTTTTTAGGGCATTTTCGTCCGTTCACTATTGAGACTATTTGAGATATTGTTTAATTGGTGAGCAATTTTGGTGTTTGAAAAAGATTTTAGGAAAAAACTTTAGTTTGGAACGAAATGTACGATTAAGTTTGATTGGAATGAAAGCCTAGTTTGAAAATTTAGTTTTTTTTTTAAATAATTAGAAAGACGAAAATATCCATGTTAGTTTACTTGAAATGACAAAATTACCCTCATGAGCATATCACATGTTATCGGGATCGCCTTGGACCACTTGATAAGGACTAAAGTGAAACAAATAATTCATAGTAGGGACTAAAGTGGGAAAAAAAACATAAGAGGGACCACTCTGTAAAAAGTTAATGATAAGAGGGACCAAAAGTGGTGTTTATCCGAGATAGAATAATAAATCATTAATTGAAGGAGAAATAATAACAGTATGGAGACAATAGGAGTATTTTATTCCTAAAATTTAGGCTAATTATTAGCTTCCTTAGTAACCGTGTAAAAGCCTAAAATGACAATTAACATGGAATAGAAGGAGTATATTATAAAATAGGGTGAAATACAGTTTCCCCCCTTAAAGTATGGGGGTGGTATCAGCTACCCCCTAAAGTATTAATTGCAACACTTACCCCCCTATGTTACAATTTTCTAGTTTTTATTCCAAAAATACCCCCGCCCCTTACATAACTAATAAATTTCTTTATTAAAATAAATGTGTCTCTCTATTAATTATGAATCCATTTATCCACCAAACAACAATATGTTTTAATTTTTTTTTTTGTTTCCTTTGGTTTTATGGTCTCAAATTTTTTTTTATTTTCATCTCATTTTTTCTTTATTTCTGTTACAATTTTTTTTCTTTATTTTGTGTTTCAATTATTTTTATTTCTATCTCAAATTTTTTCTTCATATTTTTTGAGTTTTTATTTTGTGATAATTATCTCATTTATATTCCGTACGAATTATTATTCAAAATGTTGATTAATTTTTCTTCAAATAATTATTTCTCGCAAAATTGAAGTTTAACACCAAATAATTATGTTTTAATTTCTTCATTCCTTTATAAAAAAAATCTTTATTGATTATGAATTCATGAATCCACCACCAAACAATATTATGTTTCAATTTCTTCATTTATTTTGTTTCCTCCGGTTATTAAAAAATGAGATAAAAATGAAGAAAAAAATTTGAGATCGAAAAAATGAAGGTAACAAAAGAAATGAAGAAAATAAAACATAATATTTTTTGGTGGATGTATAGATTCATAATTAATAAAGATATAATTTTATTTTGATAAATTAATAAAGAAATGATTATTTATGAAAGGGGTGGGGGTATTTTTGGAATAAAATCTAGAAAATTATAACATAGGGGGTAAGTGTTACAATTGATACTTTAGGGGGTAACTGATACCACCCCATACTTTAAGGGGGAAAACTGTATTTCACCCTATAAAATATGAACAAATCACTGAAGAGTATGAAAATTATGTGGATCCGAATAGGAGCTGGGTCAAAACAAAAATCACATATCAGTGGGGCACCAACGGAGCCCCCTCTGATGCTTACGTTGTATATTGCCGGAAACTTAAGAAAACTTACATAAATAAATTGAGTGGTATTTATCTCCACAGAAAATAAATTATCACACACAAATTGAATTTTGTAAGATGGAAATTATCCACAGAAAATACATAGCGGGTCGGATCGCCAGGGGCACGTGGGTTGACCCTATATCAATCTCAATTAAATTTTGTAAGAGGGAAATTAGATTAATAATGTAATGCATGTGTTGTAATATTAAATTTATAGTGACAATAAACGGATATTGAATTACATATATGATTAGGACACAACAATAAAACAAACAGTGAATAATTATTTACCTATTATATATATTTTCTTCAAGTCAGGATTTGGGCCATCTCGTAATGGGTTGCAACAAAATCCTAAGCCTACATTTACTTCATTTCATAAAAGATGTTACGGCATAAATCAAAATATGATCACAACTTATTTTGATCGATAAAAAAATAAACTATACGTTCTCAAAAAACCAATAAATTATACAATAATCAATTATTCGCATTTTTCTTAATTAATGAATATTTTAATTTTTGTCTTGCACATACAAATCCATAAAATGTATATATAGTGACTCTTTTTGTTTTCTGCCATGAATGAAGTTGAAATCATATTTTATTTATTTATTTATTTTTTGTATACATGGTGAAAAAGATGTTTTCGTGTTTTTTAATGAGAGAAAATGCGCCATAATTCCGCATGCTCAGAAAGTCTCTCTGTTATTGATAGGATAGTGCCCTGCAAGCCAACAAAGTAGCTTGTAATAGGAACATTATTTTATCTTGACAGAATCTTTGATTTATCAATTAATACGAACTGTTTATTTTATTGAGAATTCATAATATAAACAAATGGCCATCTTCATCTTTCGCGAACACATTTAAGCGATTGGTTGAAACCCTGAGATCACTCATGACTACGGGATTATTCACTTCAGTATTGGGTGCGATTAATCATGAAACAGTCTCAAAGGTCGTGATCTCAAAAATGTTCCAAGTCATAGATTCATATCGAGACGGGGTATCGAATGAATCGTTAAGACTTGTAGGATTATGCATGATTCACTTAAGTGAATTTGTTGTCGTTTCATGAACAAGACATTGTTAATGTCAGTGCATATGACTAGGTGGTTCGATAGGGGATCGGACGCATCGAACGACCCGAACAGAGAGACCCATTGTGGAAGTGCTTAAAAAGCATATCGGTGGTGGGATGTCTCTCAAGACTTATAACAGTGTACGATTTAGTCCTTAGACTTGAGGTGCTAGGGCGAATTCGGTATACGGGTGTGCATACTTTGATTTAGGAGCCGGGCACATAGCCTGTCCATTGTGCGCCTACGTTGGGTATGTATAGTCGTATGCGCGGATGGTTAGCATCAATATAGGATCTACCGACTCATTGTAATGGATGAGGGAATTTCCTGTACATTCTTCGATTATACATTCCGAGAAATCCATGGCCATGGTCAGTGACGGATTTGGAAAGGGGTTTCCAGATTTAGCAGTCACACTGGAAGTATTATCCTGAATTAGAAAGTACAGAATCGAGATGATTAGAGGTGCCGACCAATTCACACACCCTAGGTCTCGATCGGGAAATTAGTCGTTAGAGGGACCGTATGTACATGGTACTTATAAGAGGTTTAAGGTTCACTAAAGTCAATTCACCTGAAGTTGGGCCTCATGGGCTTGTGGCTAGACATCGACCATGGGGTGTGGGTACTCCTGAATTAATAGTGGATTAATTCTGGAGTGGTCAATTGAAAGTAGTTTGATTGATCGGAGCAATTAATTAAATAATTAATTGCTCACTAATTAAATCACAGAAATGTGAGCCTGCGGCCAATTGATGGTGAACCTAGAGGGTCACACACAAAAGCTGGAACTGTGATAGTCAGTGGCAGAACGAAATAATTTAAAGTAGTTAAATCAAGATAAGGAATTAAAGGAATAATTCCTGGAGAGAAATTAATTAGATTTATCTAATTAATTAAATTGAATCTTTAATTAGATTTATTGGATTATTTAATTAAAGTGTTAATTAAATAAATGGGCCATTTAATTAAAGTGGTTAATTAAATGACTTGGGCTATTTAATTAAAGGAATAATTAAATAGAGAGGGATTGGGCCAGACTTATCTGATAGCCCATTAGCTAGGAGATAAGATTAGGGATAGGGTTTGAACTCTCCTATAAATAGGAGTCTTCAAGCATCAAAACCCTAAGCAAGGAAAAAGCAAAAACCCTAATCTCCTCTCCTCACTAGCCGCCGCCCCCTCCCCAAGAAACCCTAGCCGCCGCCGCCTAGCAACCATAGCCGCCGCCGCCCCTTGGTTGTAGATCGGCCGTGTAGCTCCATCTCTCCCTCTTCCGTTCTGCATCTAGAGTTGGATCCAAATCCAACTCTTGAATCTGAGCTGCTTTTCTCCTAGTTCTGAGCCTGAGGATTAAAGTGATTGCAGATCCAGCCGGTGTGGACTATTCTCTAGAGGCACAACATTTGGGGTGCTCTAGTGACCCAAAAGAAGACCGGAGAAACCACCACCTTTGCCTGTGGTGAGGTAAAATGTTATTTTACCAGCTTTTCGTTTTAGTATCTGTGCTGAAATGAATTCATACTTATTTATATGTGCTAATAAGAACCCTGGGTAGTGGTGTATAAAAATTTTAAATTCCGCACCGTTGTAGTTGACAATTATACCCACGAAAACCCAACAGTGGTATCAGAGCCTAACTTATTATGCGCATATAAATAAGGCATGAACGCATCAATTTATGTGTTTTATATATGATTGCTGTGTTCTGGTATTTGATTCTTGCTTGTTATGATATATTGAGTGTTCGGATTTTTTTGCACTTTTCGGTTTTTGGGCCTAAAATGTAATTTCCGAAAATTTGAGGGCTTGTTTGCAAATTGCGATTTTTTATAAATCTGGACAGAAATTGAAATTTTGTTTTTATGCAATTCTGGACCAAATTGTAAATTCTGAAATTTTTCCAATTTTGGGTCATTTTGCAATTTACGAAAGGTTAGGGGTGTTTTTGCAATTTTCCGTAAAACTGGGGTCTGTTTTGCAATAAACAAAAGTTTCTGGAAATTTTATCAATTTTCTGCTTTCTGGTCCAATTTGCGTATTCTGGAAATTTTGGGGCTATTTTGTAATTTCCAAAAGTTGAGGGGTCAAAGTGTAATTTTCGAAAATTCAGGGGCCGAACTGCAATTTTTCAAACTTGAAAAACAGAAACTGTTTTGTGCACTAAAGGTGTTTAGTAAATCCGGAAAGTCAATTTTATCATAATTAGTAGGGACTTAAAGTGAGAATCAAAGGGTCATTTTAAAGGGGTTTGAAATGATGTTAGGGATTGTTTTAGAAGGGGTTTTAAAACTAGAATCTAAATGTTTTAATAGGCTGTTTTAAAACATAATTAGAAATAAGAAAAAGGGGTTTTTGCTTGTTTCTTGCTCTACGTGAAATTGTTTACGTGGTTTTTGATCGCGCCGAGCCTTGACCCTTAGGGTAGATGTGATTGGTTATTTTTATCTTATTGGTTTTATTGGGCCTGCGAGCCTTAAGTTTTGGGCCACTTTGAGCCATTGTAATAGATAGGGCTTTACTGTTTTATTAGTTTAGAATGGAGGCCAGTTACAAGCAAGGTGGGAGCCCATGAAGACCAAAGGCCATGTATGCATGGTAAAATGTGTAATAGAGTAGGTCTCTTTGAAACCTAATAGATTGACCAATAGGACCGTCGTCTTTGGCTCGATGGTGGTCCGCATAGGAGGCTCCCGATCGAAAACATACTGTGGTAGCATGCATGCTAGGTGTGTATGTATTTATTTACGTATTTATATCTGAGCTTGTATGGCGATGCGCGCTAGTTATAATTAGATCGTAAATAAAAGATAATGCATAACTGGAACGGTGAGATCTCGAGGAGAGTTACCTCAAACTCTTAAACACGAAAATCCCCTCTTGAAAATAATATTAAGTCATATTGGGTACATTTAAAATGATGTTTTAAGGATCCAAGCCTTCCATCAATAGGGACTAGTGTATGTTGTCTACTTATCGTTGAAGGTGATCCAGAGTCTGGCACCCTAGGCGAAGAAAGGGACAATGCACGAAATTCCTTGATTCTCGTTTTTAACTAAACTAGACAAGGGTGGGGACTGGTCGGGATGTGATTATCGACCGATAACTAGTTACGGGGACTTCACGACCGGGCCAGTTGCTCATCATGATTGATGGGTTAGACTTAACGATTAGTACCACTTATGATGTAGCAGTGCTAGATAAGTGCGAAGACCGAGGCAAAATAGCTTGAAGGTTGTGGAGGAACACAATTGGTAAATGTATACCTACCTGGGGAGTTAATTGTATGGCCACGAGTCGTGGGTGCAATTAATGTCTGCTGGGACGTCAAGACCTACTAGGAGATTAGATTTCCCGAACAATTAAAGGGGTAATTGTTTCGAGAAAATAGTGGGAGAACTTTTTCGATAACAAGTCCAACATCGTTAATTATAAGTATTAATATAGATCAGTCAGCTAAACGTTATCATTTACTTTTGTAGATCAATTCTGCAAAAATGCCTAAGAATCCATTAGCTATCATCCTTGACTCTAACAAACTGAACGGATCAAATTTTATCGACTGGCTTAGAAATCTGAGGATAGTCCTCGACTCTGAGAAAAGGGGTTACATTCTCGATGCACCCATGCCTGGTGCACTTCCGGAAGGGGTTTCGGAAGAGGAACGAGCTACCCATCAAAGGTGGGTCGACGATGATATTCAGGTTCGTTGCCTCATGCTGGCATCAATGACCAATGAGCTGCAGAAACAGCATGCAAGGATGTTGCATGCTGCTGACATAATTCTTCATCTCCGAGAGTTATTTGGAGAGAAGTCTAGGACCGAAAGGTTCAAGACTACAAAAGAATTATTCAATCTGAGAATGGCTGAGGGTTCAAGTGTGAAAGATCACTGTTTGCGCTTCATTAATCTGGTTGAAAAACTGGAGAACTTGGAGGTAGACTTGCACGCTGATCTCTCCACTGACCTGCTCCTCCATACTCTGCCACGCTCATTTGATCAGTTCGTGTTGAACTACAACATGGAAGATAGAGCACACGCTCTACACGAACTGACCAATTTATTGGTCACGGCAGAATCAACCCTGAAAAGGGAGAAGTCTGTCATGATTGCTGAGCAAACCAAGGCTGCAAAGCCTAAGAAGGGCAAGAAAAAGAAGAAGAAAGTAATCTCTTCTAAAACAACCAAGAAGGTTGTCGAGAAGAAAAGAAAAAGCCCAGAAGATGAATGTTTCCACTGCAAGAAAGCAGGGCACTGGAAAAGGAACTGCCCAGACTACCTGAAAGAGGCGGTCAAAGGTATTTTCTTTATTGAAGTTAATATTTCTATTAACTGTGCATCATGGGTGTTAGACACCGCAGCCGGTTCTCATATCTGCAATGATTTGCAGGTGATGGGAGCAGTAAGGCCTCTTAAACCCGGGGATAGAATCCTGCGCTTTGGAAACGGAGCTAGGGTTGCGGCAGAGGCCATAGGAGACGTTGAATTAGTTATAGGAAATTTTTCTTTGGTTTTGAAAGACTGTTTGTACGTACCGACAATTATCAAAAACATTATTTCTATTCCTTCGTTGGATAATGATGGTTTTTGTTTTTCCATTTCAAATGGAAGTTTTAGCATAATAAAAGGTGGTTTTACTTATGCTTGTGGTACTTTGATAGATGGTCTTTATTCCTTAGAACCTGCTAATTCTAATGTCATGCACATTCAATCAAAGAAAAGAAAACAAGATGAAAACAATCCACAACTTTGGCACGCTAGGCTTGGACATATTTTCAAGAGTAGAATTCAAAAGTTGGTCTCTTCTAGGGCTCTTGAAATAAAGAACCTAGATGATCTCCCAACTTGCGAATCCTGTCTCAAGGGAAAAATGACCAAAGCGCCTTTCACTGGGAAACCGGAGCGAACCAAACGAACCTTGGATTTAATCCATACTGATGTTTGTGGACCACTGAGTATCAGTGCGAGAGGAGGATTCTCATACTTCATAACCTTCACAGACGACTTCAGTCGTTATGGGTATGTATACCTGATGAAGTATAAGTCCGAAGCTTTTGATAAATTCAAAGAGTTTCGAATGGAAGTTGAGAATCAACTTGGACATAGTATCAAGGCACTTCGGTCGGATCGAGGTGGTGAATACTTAAGTCAAGAATTCCTCGATTATCTTGTGGAGAATGGAATTCTCTCTCAGCGAACTCCTCCTAGAACACCGCAGTTGAATGGTGTGTCTGAGAGAAGGAACAGAACTTTGTTAGACTTGGTTCGTTCCATGATGAGTTTCGCTGACCTTCCTTTTTTGTTTTGGGGCCAAGCCCTATTAACTGCTTCGAAGATACTCAACATTGTACCTTCAAAGTCGGTGCCGACGACGCCATACCAAGAGTGGTTTGGTAAAGCACCCATATACTCATATCTACGAGTATGGGGATCTCCTGCCTATGTAAGAAACAAGAAAGGAGATAAACTAGATAGTAGATCTAGTTTGTGCAAATTTGTGGGGTATCCAAAGGAATCCATTGGATACCTGTTCTACAAACCTAAGGAACAAAAGATGTTTGTGTCCAGGAACGCCCACTTCTTGGAGGATGACTTCCTCACTAAAAGAAGCGGGATATCCGTAGAACTTGATGAAGTCCAGGAACTGGACCCATCCCCACAAACAGTGGGAGTTGATCCTGAACCCGTTGAACCATCTAGTACACCAGTACTTCGTAGGTCCGATCGAGTTCGTAGAGAGCCTGAAAGGTATGGCTTTATTCACGAAAACGATCAATTGGACACTGATCCAAGGACATACGAAGAAGCTATGTCAGACATAGATTCGGGTGCGTGGCAGGAAGCCATGCAATCCGAAATGGATTCCATGCATTCCAACAAAGTATGGACTTTGGTTGATCCACCTGAGGGAACCATCCCTGTAGGCTGCAAGTGGATCTTCAAGCGCAAGCTAGAAATGAATGGAGAGGTCTTAACTCATAAGGCTCGCCTCGTGGCAAAAGGTTATTCTCAAAGGCCTGGTATAGACTATGATGAAACCTTCTCGCCAGTAGCGATGTCTAAATCCATTCGGATACTATTAGCCATAGCCGCGTGGTATGACTACGAGATATGGCAAATGGATGTAAAGACCGCCTTTCTCAATGGCGACATTGATAAGGAAATCTATATGCAACAGCCTAAAGGCTTTACATCTAAAGGAAGTGAGCATAAGGTTTGCAAACTTCAAAGGTCAATCTATGGCCTAAAACAGGCGTCCCGAACCTGGAACATACGTTTTGATGAGACAGTCAAGGGGTATGGCTTCATCAAGAACGTTTATGAGTCATGTGTGTACAAGAAATTCGATGGGAGTTCGGTACAATTTATTGTGTTATATGTCGATGACATTCTGTTGATCGGAGACGATATCAGAACGTTGACGCAGACGAAAGCGTGGTTGTCCACGCAATTCTCCATGAAGGATATGGGAGACGCATCTTACGTACTAAGCATACGTATCTATAGAGATAGATCGAAGAAGATGTTAGGTCTCTCCCAATCCCAGTACATTAACACTATACTGAAGAGATTCAGTATGGAAGAATCCAAGAAAGGATTGCTTCCAATGAGACATGGAATCTATCTTTCTAAATCAATGTGCCCTACGAGTGATGAAGAAAGAAAGAGAATGTCTCTCATACCTTATGCGTCTGCCATTGGCAGCATAATGTATGCAATGTTATGTACTAGACCTGACGTAGCTCACGCTCTCAGTGTAACGAGCCGCTACCAGTCGAATCCAGGGGAGGAACACTGGACCGCCGTAAAGGCTATCCTAAAGTACCTGAGAAGGACTAAGGATATGTTCTTGGTCTACGGTGGGAGTGGAGAATTGAAACTCGAAGGATTCACTGATTCGAGTTTTCAGTCTGACGTGGATGATTTTAAATCCAATTCTGGATATATATTTTGCCTCAACGGTGCAGCGGTGAGTTGGAAGAGCTCCAAACAGTCGACCACTGCAGACTCAACCACTGAAGCAGAATATATCGCCGCATCAGATGCAGCAAAGGAAAGTGTTTGGATGAGAAACTTCATCCAAGAGCTGGATGTGGTACCTAGCATTGCAAATCCCATAGTAGTCTTCTGTGACAACAATGGGGCAATTGCTCAAGCAAAGGAGCCGAGATCACACCACAAATCCAAACACGTATTGAGGAAATACCATGTGACCAGGGAGATCATAGGTAGAGGAGACATTCAAATGGAACATGTCGACTCAGAGGATAACGTAGCTGATCTACTAACTAAGCCATTATCGCAAAAGGTGTTCGAAGGGCATCTGACAAGGATGGTCTTAGAAACGTTTGTGATTGGCTTTAGGGCAAGTGGGAGATTGATAGGATAGTGCCCTGCAAGCCAACAAAGTAGCTTGTAATAGGAACATTATTTTATCTTGACAGAATCTTTGATTTATCAATTAATACGAACTGTTTATTTTATTGAGAATTCATAATATAAACAAATGGCCATCTTCATCTTTCGCGAACACATTTAAGCGATTGGTTGAAACCCTGAGATCACTCATGACTACGGGATTATTCACTTCAGTATTGGGTGCGATTAATCATGAAACAGTCTCAAAGGTCGTGATCTCAAAAATGTTCCAAGTCATAGATTCATATCGAGACGGGGTATCGAATGAATCGTTAAGACTTGTAGGATTATGCATGATTCACTTAAGTGAATTTGTTGTCGTTTCATGAACAAGACATTGTTAATGTCAGTGCATATGACTAGGTGGTTCGATAGGGGATCAGACGCATCGAACGACCCGAACAGAGAGACCCATTGTGGAAGTGCTTAAAAAGCATATCGGTGGTGGGATGTCTCTCAAGACTTATAACAGTGTACGATTTAGTCCTTAGACTTGAGGTGCTAGGGCGAATTCGGTATACGGGTGTGCATACTTTGATTTAGGAGCCGGGCACATAGCCTGTCCATTGTGCGCCTACGTTGGGTATGTATAGTCGTATGCGCGGATGGTTAGCATCAATATAGGATCTACCGACTCATTGTAATGGATGAGGGAATTTCCTGTACATTCTTCGATTATACATTCCGAGAAATCCATGGCCATGGTCAGTGACGGATTTGGAAAGGGGTTTCCAGATTTAGCAGTCACACTGGAAGTATTATCCTGAATTAGAAAGTACAGAATCGAGATGATTAGAGGTGCCGACCAATTCACACACCCTAGGTCTCGATCGGGAAATTAGTCGTTAGAGGGACCGTATGTACATGGTACTTATAAGAGGTTTAAGGTTCACTAAAGTCAATTCACCTGAAGTTGGGCCTCATGGGCTTGTGGCTAGACATCGACCATGGGGTGTGGGTACTCCTGAATTAATAGTGGATTAATTCTGGAGTGGTCAATTGAAAGTAGTTTGATTGATCGGAGCAATTAATTAAATAATTAATTGCTCACTAATTAAATCACAGAAATGTGAGCCTGCGGCCAATTGATGGTGAACCTAGAGGGTCACACACAAAAGCTGGAACTGTGATAGTCAGTGGCAGAACGAAATAATTTAAAGTAGTTAAATCAAGATAAGGAATTAAAGGAATAATTCCTGGAGAGAAATTAATTAGATTTATCTAATTAATTAAATTGAATCTTTAATTAGATTTATTGGATTATTTAATTAAAGTGTTAATTAAATAAATGGGCCATTTAATTAAAGTGGTTAATTAAATGACTTGGGCTATTTAATTAAAGGAATAATTAAATAGAGAGGGATTGGGCCAGACTTATCTGATAGCACATTAGCAAGGAGATAAGATTAGGGATAGGGTTTGAACTCTCCTATAAATAGGAGTCTTCAAGCATCAAAACCCTAAGCAAGGAAAAAGCAAAAACCCTAATCTCCTCTCCTCACTAGCCGCCGCCCCCTCCCCAAGAAACCCTAGCCGCCGCCTAGCAACCATAGCCGCCGCCGCCCCTTGGTTGTAGATCGGCCGTGTAGCTCCATCTCTCCCTCTTCCGTTCTGCATCTAGAGTTGGATCCAAATCCAACTCTTGAATCTGAGCTGCTTTTCTCCTAGTTCTGAGCCTGAGGATTAAAGTGATTGCAGATCCAGCCGGTGTGGACTATTCTCTAGAGGCACAACATTTGGGGTGCTCTAGTGACCCAAAAGAAGACCGGAGAAACCACCACCTTTGCCTGTGGTGAGGTAAAATGTTATTTTACCAGCTTTTCGTTTTAGTATCAGTGCTGAAATGAATTCATACTTATTTATATGTGCTAATAAGAACCCTGGGTAGTGGTGTATAAAAATTTTAAATTCCGCACCGTTGTAGTTGACAATTATACCCACGAAAACCCAACAGTTCTTTACTTGGGAATGCTTCAGATGAGGATGACTGAAAGTTTTTCTCAGTGACCAGAAGAAAGAGCGTTGTTATAGTTTGTCACATGTATGAATCACGGCTAAATATCAAAGTGATTTCATCTAACATAATTAAATTATTTAACTGAAATGACAAGAAACAAGCTACAAATTTTATTTCTTAATAGATTTCCTATACAATACAATTCAACATAACTGCAATAATAAACAACTGACTAAGAAACAAACACATTATTCAACATATAATTTCAACTGGGACAAAAAAATTCAAACATCTTCAACTAGAGCACAAATAATAAAATGTTGCTAATATGACAGGATTAAGGTGAACTCCCAATACCATAGAGTACTGTAGTTATGTTCTCAGATCATCCCCAAAGATTGAACAACTCGAGTTTAACATGGTGCAGGAAGAACACCAAGAAAATTAATTAAAAATTCAAAACATCTTTATAAACTAATTTATTCAGTACTTTTTATAATCAACATTGAGGCATGTCTAATGGTGGTGGCAACATTGTCGCATTCGGGCCATTACCATTCTTAACAATGAATACCATTCCCATTCCCCAGCTCACATGCCTCTCAAAATGACAATGCAAGAACCACACTCCTACAAACACACCAAGTTTTAGTTAAAATTACAAGTGATCAAATTTCACATTTTCACTTATAAAATATTTTTTAATTAATCACAAAGAAAAACCTGGATTATTTGCTTGAAATCTTATTGCCGTCCAACCATTTACCGGAACCGCAATAGTTTAGATCAACGGAGGATCGAAAAGATTATATCTCATAGGATCTGTTACATTATCAGAGTTCCCAAATCCTGATCCAACCACATAAAAGCTATGTCCATGTAAATGCATCGGATGATCCACACCCGCAACCGTATTAGTACCTTGGAAAACAAGTTCCACCGTGTCATTATAATCAAGAATATTAACGGCCGTTCCATCCTCGGGCCTCCACAGAGGTCAAAAGGGACCTCTCTCTCTCTTTCCTTTTCTATTTCTTCTCCCTATATATATATACACACACACACACACACACACACACACACACACACACACACACACACATATATATATATATATATATATATATATATATATATATATATATATATATATATATATATATATATATATATATATATATATATATATATATATATATATATATATAATTAGCACATTATATACGGGTAAATCATATTATATATTCCGGGTAATATATATGTACATATCATCAATAATAATTGGGGCATTTGGATTGTGGAATTATGGCTCATCCGTACGTGATTTGTGTCTTGATCGGGAGCACCAAAACGTGAGAGCATCGATGATTCAACCACGGTTAGATCGATGGCAAAGAAGGATTTTCTCCGGATCACCCACTTCAAGTAACCGGTGATTATCCGATCCGATTCAAGTAAGTAAGTTTACGGTTGATTCGGATTTAAAACCCAACATTGGTATCAGAGCCATTGTTGGTTGAGTTCCTTTGCTATGTGGTGTTTGAAAGCATGTTTATGTTAGCAATTAAGTACGTAAGGCATGAAACCTTAATGGATCGACATTAACATGCATTAATTGCTCAATAAGTAAATTAGGTTTAGAGATACCTGATTCCATCGTAAAAGACATCAATGCGGAAAATGTATGGAATCTCTGGTTTCTCTCTCTTGCCACATATTCGAGTTTCTATGAATGCGGTTAAACTATGAGGGAATTTAACTGCTCTAAAAGTGTGTAGAGAGAGGACCAGTTTCCTCATTATATAGATGTAGAACCCTAATTCTCCCTACTTAGGGATTCTTTATCTATGGGCCTACCCTAATGGGTTACTCTTAATGGGCCATTAATTTACATTCTCCCACTTGGCCCATGAGAGAATCATCGTTAATCGCCTTTGCATAATAAATCACATACACGAGTCATGGCGGTCCTAAGTTATCATTATCCAACAAAATTCCTTCCATGTACCACGATATAAGTGACTTATCACACAAGACCTAAAATTGGAAACTTTCATAATGTCCATTCCTATTATTCACATAATAGCCATAAAAGTGTACACATTCATTAAATAATAGGAACATAACTTTAAGTTATCAGAAACATGTATGTAGAGCTCAAAATGTCAATATCAATAATAAACTCATAAAATCCTCAACAAATTACATCAAATACTACCAAGACACATACGTTCAGTATGCTCCAAAAACAATTTTGGTGGTATTGCCTTAGTTAAAGGATCAGCAATCATCAGATTAGTATTGATGTGTTGAATTGACACTGTATGTTTCCGTACTTCCTCCTTCACGATAAGAAACTTCAAATCCATATGTTTTGCACCTTTGGAATACTTATCGTTCTTTGAGAAGAAGACGGCTGCGGAATTATCACAATAAAGTTTCAGCGGCTTGGCAATACTGTTGACAATTCCAAGTCCTGAAATGAAGTTCCGCAACCATAATGCATGATTTGTGGCCTCGAAACACGCCACAAATTCAGCCTCCATAGTAGATGTGGCTAGAACAGTTGCTTTTGCGCTTTTCCATGATATTGCCCCCTCAGCCAAAAGGAACAAATAGCCAAAAGTAGACTTTTTACTATCCAGACATCCAACGAAGTCTGAATCGGAATATCCAATCACCTCCAACCGATCAGATCGTCTATATGTGAGCATATAGTCTTTAGTTCCTTGCAAGTAGCGTAGAACCTTCTTGGCAAGTTTCCAGTGATCCAAGCCTGGATTACTTTGGTAACGGCCAAGCATACCAACAACGAAGCTTATGTCAGGTCTGGTGCATGTTTGAGCATATAACAAGCTTCCGACTATCGAGGCATACGGAATATTTTCCATTTGTTTCCTCTCGAAATCATTCTTTGGGCATTGTTTGAGACTAAAATTTTCAATTGGGACAACACTAATATTGCAATATTTCATCCCATACCTTTCAATAATTTTGTTGATGTAAGCCTTTTGAGACAACCCAATCCATCCTTGTGATCTATCACGGGATATTTCAATCCCTATCACATAAGATGCCTCATTCAAGTCTTTCATCTCAAAATTATCAGAGAGAAATTTCTTAGTCTCATGTAGCAAGCCAAGATCGCTACTAGCCAAAAGAATGTCATCAACATACAGAATCTAGAAAATAAACTTACTCCCACTGGCCTTCAAATATATACATTGATCAACGATATTTTTCTTAAATCCAAAGGAAACAATTATATCGTTGAATTTAATGTACCATTGTCGTGAGGCTTGTTTAAGTCCGTATATTGACCTATTCAATTTACACACCATGTGTTCGAGTCCTTCAACTCGAAAACCCTCAGGTTGGTCCATATAAACCTCTTCCTCTAATGTTCCATTAAGAAAGGTTATTTTCACATCCATTTGATGTAACTCTAAGTCAAAATGAGCTACAAGTGCAAGAATAATTCTGAGAGAATCTTTCTTAGAGACAGGCGAAAATGTCTCATTATAATCAATGCCGCTTTTCTGAGTAAAACCTTTGGCAACCAATCTTGCTTTATATCGTTCAACATTGCCTTTTGAGTCGCGTTTGGTCTTAAAGACCCACTTACAACCGACTCGCTTTGATCCATCCGGCAATGTGACTAACTCCCATACGTGATTGGTTTCCATAGATTTCAATTCTTCCTTCATGGCATTGATCCATTTCTCAGAATTTTCACTTTCAATGGCTTGTGAATATGAAATCGGATCATTGTCTATCCCAATATCATTCTCCAATTCTTGGAAATAAACAACATAGTCATCAGGTATTGCAGATCGTCTTTCCCTTTGTGACCGTCTTAATGCAATTCCTTGTGGCTCTTCTTCTACAGGTTCATTTTGAATGATTTCATTATGAATTGGTACTTCAGTTTGTTGCTCAGCATGAAACTGCTCAACCAATACGGGAGTAATGTCATGGAAGATTGCAGGTGGTAAACCTTGCTCTCTTACCTCGTTAATAACAGTTTGTCCACTGTCACTCCCACTGATCTCACCATTCTCAATGAACCTTGCATTTCCGGTTTCAACAATTCTTGGAGTATGTTTAGGACAATAAAATCTAAATCCTTTCGATTTCTCTGGGTAACCTATAAAGTAACCACTAACAGTACGAGAATCCAATTTCTTTTCATATGGATTATATAGCTTAGCTTCTGCCAGGCAACCCCAAACATGCAGGTGCTTTAAACTGGGTTTCCTTCCGGTCCATAGCTCATAAGGAGTTTTTGGAACGGCTTTACTGGGAACTCGGTTTAATACGTACATGGCAGTTTTAAGCGCATAAGTCCATAAGGATTTAGGTAATGATGAATTACTCATCATACTTTTAACCATATCCATTAGAGTTCGATTACGCCTTTCGGCAACACCATTTTGTTGTGGTGTGTCTGGCATAGTGTAATGGGCACATATGCCATGTTTTTCGAGATATTTTGCAAAGGGACCAGGGCATTGTCCCGATTCAGTAGATCTCCCATAATACTCACCACCTCTATCAGAACTAACGATTTCCACTTTTCTATCTAATTGTCTCTCAACTTCAGTAATAAACACCTCAAGGACATTTATAGATTGAGATTTTTCATGAAGTAGATAGAGATAACCAAAACGTGAAAAATCATCGATAAAAGTGATGAAATATCGTTCACCATTAAATGAGGAAGTGTCAAAAGGACCGCAAATATCGGTGTGTATATTTTCAAGAAGCTCAGTGCTTCTTGTGGCTTTAGATTTCTTAATGTGTTTGGTTTGCTTACCCTTAATGCAATCCACACACGTGTCAAAATCAGTAAAATCCAGACCAGAAATGGTCTCATCCTTTACTAATCTTTCCATTCTTTCTTTGGATATATGACCCAAACGTTTATGCCACAAGAAAGCAGAACATTCATTTACCATACTACGTTTCACACCACCATAATTGTGAGTTGTAATTAGAGATTCAGCATAAACACCATTAAGTTTTAGTTGATATAAACCATTAGAAAGTAAACCAGAACCAACAAAACAGCTACCTTTAAATAAACTAAAACTTTGATTTCCCAAAGTAATTCGAAATCCCATAAGGTCTAGTCTAGACGGTGAAATCAAAATACGACAAAAATTGGAAATAAATAGTGTCTTATATAAATCCAGATGAAAACCAGTATCTAAAATAAGTCGGTAAGTCCCAACTCCAGCAACTGGAACTTTATCCCCATTTCCAAGAGTCACGAAACTTTCACTTGGTTGAGGTTTCTGGATTGTAAGGAATCCCTGCATGGTATTAGAAATGTGAATAGTAGAACCACAATCAAGCCAACAAGTATCAGAAGGAACAGTAACAAGATTTGATTCGAAACATACTAAAGCCAAAGGCTTACCCTTATTTTCAAACCACGCCTTGCGTTTAGAGCAATCTTTCTGATAGTGCCCACGTTTGTTACAAAAGTGGCATTTATCTTTACCGAGGTCCTTCTTAGGTGCCAATATAGCTTTCATTGGCTCCTTGCCCTTAGACATCGGCTTATTTCCTTTCTTGGCTCCCTTCTTATGCTTCACATTTCTTTGGGTTACCATATTAACAGAATGAGTTCCTTGTTGTTTAAGTCGCGTTTCCTCCTGAATTAACATTCGAGACAATTCCTCCAGTGACCACTTCTCCCTTGAAGTGTTATTACTGATTTGGAAAGCCCCATATTCAGAAGGTAACGACGCCAATATATAACTAACAAGGAAAAACTCATCCATTACGATACCCAATGAAGATAGCTTCTTGATCAGATTAGTCATCTCCAGTACATGGTTTTGCATGCCCTTGGACCACTCATACTTGGTAGCAAGTAATTTCTGAACGAGGGTCAAGGCGAGCGACTTATCTGTGTTTCGGAAACGTTCTTCCAAATATTCAACGAATTGTTTAGCACTCTCCAGATCATCAGGAAGAGTACTCTAGATATTCGGTTCGATAGTCATGCTTAGGAATTTCATACAAAGTCTGTTGGCCCTTGTCCAAATTCTGTGAGCCTTTCTTTGATAGAAATAGTGTCCTGCAAGCCAGCTGTATGGCTAGTATTTATTGTAATAAATGCGGAACTATTCAATTTCGATTAATGAATGCACTTTATTAAATGGTCATATTTATCTTATGTAATAATTATCTACGCATAAGGATAGAAGTCCTTAGATCACAGGGCTATGGGACAACCCGTGGACTGATCTCCAAGGCCGTGATCTAGAACATATTCAAGAGCCGTAGAATCCAATCGAGATAGGACATCGTTGGATTCGGTTAGACTCTCACTATTGTGTATACTCCGATGAACTGGAGAACGCTGGGGTCCACGAGCATGACTGGGATGGTTGATACACATAAGTGGGTGGCTTGCTGGGATGACAAACGCACTGAATACCCCAATTAGGAAATAATTCACCATGGAAGCGGTAGTCGCATATCGGGGTTGAAGTTATTCCAAATTTATAATAGTATATGAGGAACGATCCCTAACAACTTGAGATGATAGGGTTTATCTGGTGCGAGAACGTCTATGCTTTGATATGAGTTCCGACTGACTGGGGATCACCAGAAAGTCTCTGTGGACTCATATTGGGTATAGATGAACTCGTATGCAGATTCATATCATCAACAAATGATCCATTGACCCGACTTGATAGGTTGGGAAATTCTCCTATGGATTTCTGTGAGAAATTAATTCTGGTAAAATCCTTGGCCAAGGTATCTGACGACTTTATGTAAGTAGCTCATAAAGATTAAGTCAAAGAGAATTTATTTCGAGATCAGAGTACATAAGGTCAAGACAAAAGAAAAGGGAATCCGATGAAATACCATACCCTTAAGTCTCGACTGGGAGATTGATCGATGGAGAGATTATGTCGTATATGGAAATTATAAATGATAAAAGGTTCACTGAATTAATTCACCAGTGATTGGGCTCCATGGGCTTGTGGCTGGACATCGACCGTGTAGTGTGGGAGAATTCCCAAATTGGCAGGGGTGCTAATTTTGGAATGGTCAATCGACAGAGTGTTCGATTGATTTAGAGTAAGTCTTACTCGAATAATTAAATAATATTTAATTATAACCCACGACCAATTATGTGGTGAACCTACGGGGGCATACACAATACACATGAAGCGAAAACGAGGAAATAAGAACTACCGAGTCGACTGAGTCGACTGGGTCGATTATTATGGGTGGGTCGACTGGGTCGACCGAATTGGAACAAAATGGGATCCAATTGGAATTGGATCAGGATCATAAATTAAATTGAAATTTAATTTGTGGATTAATTAATTAAGTTGGATTTAATTAATTAAAAGGGATTTTAATTAAATGGGCTTAGAGTCTGATTTAATTAAATGGGAGATTAAGTTAATTAATTGGGCTATTTAATTAGGAGATTAAATAAAGCCTGGTCAAATTAATTAACTGGGCCATGAATTAATTAGAAGACGTGGTCTTCTAATTAAAGAGGGCCATGGCCCATGTAGGAGAGAAAGATCCCTAGTCCTAATAGGACTAGGTTAGGGAGATAACTATAAGTAGCTATCTTGTAGTTATTTTTCACACAACTCCATATGCAAAAAATTGAGCAAGAGCAAAATTTTCTCTCCCTCTCCCAAGCAATAGTCGACCGAACCTATTCTTCCCTGTGGAAGAACTTTTCGTTTTCGATCTTGTTCCTAAAACGTTCCAAATTCCTAGATCTTAATATATCTTGTGTTCTAGTCGATCAAGATATATTATTTTCGTGATATTGTGGTGTATCAACTCGTAGAGGCGCAACACGTGGGGCGCTCCTTGAAAAGCCTGGGTCGATTTGCTGGAGAAGAAATCAGAGTTCGTTTTGCTAGCCGAGGATTTGCAAGGAGATAGGTATAACGTGTAAACTTATACTATCGTTTTAATTAATATTTATATATATACACCTAGAGTAGTAACCTGGCAAGATTCCGTAAGAGGTCCTAAAATTTTCATAATCCGCTGTGCTTAGGGCTGTTTATCTTACAGAATCCCAACAGTGGTATCAGAGCCAACTCTAGGCTTTGTATATATATAAATTTGCAAATTCTGTGTAATAAATCATATGTTTGATTTATGTGTGGCTAGTTCTTTAACTTTGCATGTTTTAGGACGTTTGTTATTTAACTTGGAGTTAATGGATAATTTTAGATTCGAAAATTTTTATCATGTTGATGTTATTTTGGATTGGAATTTAATTGACTGGGTTTGTTTAATTAAATCATAAGTAATCGAAGAAACAAAAATTTTTTTTTTTTGGATCCAAACCGCGGTGGCACGAGGCGGTGCGCTCGCGCACCGCGGCTGGGTGGCCACCGCGAGCCGCGACCTGCGGCAGCGTGCGAACAGCACGCTGCGCACAACAGCAGCCCACGGGCTGCTGTCTGCGTGCAGCTGTGCGCGGCAGCCTGCTGCCGCACGCAGCCCACGCGCGGCGGCTGCTGTCTCGGGCAGCTCACGCGCACCTGGTGGTCGCGCGTGGGTTGTCCATGTGGCAGCCCGTGATTGGTCTCGACTGTTCATGTTTGGGTTGGACTCTAATTCTGCCTATTTTGAAAATTCTAGAAAATTTAAAATTTTGGGAGATTAGGAAACTTGGAGTTTTTGGATAAGGTAGTTATCTTGTTAGATGTGAACACTACCTTAATTAAACTAATCTAGACAAAATAGGATTATCTTGAAAATCTTGGAGATTTGGGAACTTTGGGAAACTTAGAGTTTTGGATATGGTAAGAATCTTAGAGATTTAGATTACCTTAATTAACCAATTTAATCAAGATAAGTTTGTAGATTACTTAGAGCTCAAGTAAGAGCTAATTAATCTTAGAGATTAATTGTTAATTCAAAATTAATTAATTTGGATGAATTTTTGCGAATTAAAATTAATGGAGCCGATAAATTTACATTTATGCCCTTATGTGAATCTATGCATGTTCTTGAGTGAATGTGTGGATTGATCGATTTTGCCCTTAAGCCCTGTGTAGTTTTTGGTTTATTTATTTTTGGGTTGTAATTAAATGGGCCTGATTGGTGCCCTTGCTTGCGCAAACAAATGTAATAGAATAGGACCATTTAAATTATGTAAGCTAGGCTTAGATTAGGCTTGGAGCCGAGAAGACCTCATGAAGACTTGGAGATCCGCATGGAGGTCCATTACCTTGGAGGACATGGAGGCCCAATTCATTACATGGAGGCCCAATCAAGCTGGATATTACAAGAAGGCCCATGATGTATGGGTTTGAAAATTGTTATAGTTAGGACATTTAATTTCCACCCTAGACTGACCAATTGATTCATCACTTGGCTCGTGATGCATCGCATAGGATGGGCAATCGATCAATCATATCCTGCTAGGTGATGTATGTTTACTATTATTCTTTGATGTGTGTTATGCATGCTTAGAATAGATCACGTAAACAAGATAAAGCATAATCTGATGAGATCTCTCACAAGAAAACTTAAAACCTCCAATTGAACTTAAAATTCAATTAGAATATTAAATCGAATAACGGGCGCATATGAATGGAGCCTATGGTCCGAGCCTATCCAATTACTAGGTCTTAGGCATATTGTACGAATATATCTCGATGTCTCACGAGTCGTGGGTCGAGCTATAGGAAGATAATATGTCTATTGCCTCGATGCACGAGATAGTGCCAAGGGAGGGGATAGCAAGGTTTTAGGCGCTGTCTCACGAGTCGTGGGGTGTCTAGGATTGAACTATTTCTCTCCACGAGTATTGGACATGATTTAACGCTAGTAAGTATGGATGTTTCACGAGTCGTGGGTCCATATCGAAAAACGAGGCTAAATGAACTTAAGAGTTAGCTGCGATGGTTAACCGTCGACGTAATCGACCACCAAGTGAATCGAATTGTATGGCCAACGAGTCGTGGGTACTAGGAGATTGCATTTGGGCCTTAAGCCCGCTAGGATATTTTAAATTCCCGAAACTTATGTGGGGGCATAAGATTTTGATTAAAATAGTGGGAGTGATTTACAAATAAAAACCATATTTGTAAATTGTGCATTTTAAATTAATCTTTCGCGTATTTATTTATTCTCTCGTCATTTTATAGATATGATGTCAAAAGAGCTTAGAGCACTTAGAGATTTGTCCATCTCATCACTTGAACGTAATATTTTAACTGGACCCAACTTGCATTTCTGGACGCATCATTTGAATGGATTATTTGAAGCTGAAAACATATCCTAAGTTTTGTCTGTGCCACCACCCATTACTATTTCACATGACGTTCCTGATGAGCTCCGTAAAAGCATCACCAAATGGAAACTGGATGATGGCTTAGCTCGTGAGTACATGTTGGAATATATGTCACTTGATCTGCGTTTGCAACATGAGCATATGGCATCCGCGAAAGAGATTCTCTCGAATCTCAAATTCCTTTATGGGATTAGAGATGGTCGTCGCAGATTCGCGATCACGAGGGAACTCTTGCAAGCAAGAAAGAGAAGAGAAACTCCTGTCGGAATCCACGTACACAAGATGATTCGACTTATTTCTGAACTCGATGATATGGGTGTCGTGATGGACAATGATTTCTGAGTAGATCTTATTCTACAATCTCTTCCTAGATCATATGACCGATTTATCGCGGACTTGAATCTCCAGAGGCGAGAGATCACTGTACATGTCCTGCGACAAATGCTCGAGGAACACGAAGCTTCTTTTGGAAAGAAAGCGAGGGTTGGCGAAAGGACTGGGCGGCATTCAAAACCAAAGCAAATGGAAACCAGAGCTCCTTACTGCACAAGGTCAATGAAAATGATTAAATTCGAACCTATGGAGAGTTCGAACAGGTATATTCCTTGTTGAAGTTAATTTTACAATTAACTGTGCATTTTTGGTGTTAGACACTGACTGGAGTTCTCATCCTTGTAGGTGATGGGAGCATCAAGAAAACTGGAGCCTGAGGATTGGATCCTTGAATAAAGCAATGGAGCTGGAGCTGCTACCAAGGCCGTAGGCAAAAGTAGATTTAGGTGGTTTGATAAAGTCATTAGGAAACTTTCCTTTATGTACCTAGTCATTAATGAAAAACTTTTATTCATGTTTATGAATAATGTTGATTTTAATAAAAGCTCCTGTTTTTGTTTTTCATTTGGTACATTGACTTATTAACTTTACATCATAAAACCACCTAAGTTAGTGATGCACGTACAACAAAACAAAATGAAACAAGATAATGAAATATCTGCCCAATTATGGCACGCTCGACTTGGACATATATCTAAGTCAAGGATTCAAAAGTTAGCATCATCTGGCGCAATTGAAATCAATCGCATTGATGAAATGCCAACATGTGAATCATGTCTAAAGGGTAAAATGGCTAAGTTGCCATTTAAGGGAAACCCTGAGCGAGCCAAGCAAACATTGGACTTGATACATACTGACGTATGTGGACCACTAAGAAAAAGCGCCCGAGGTGGCTATGACTACTTCATCACTTTCACTGACGACTTTAGTCGTTATGGATATGTATTCTTGTTGAAACACAAGTCTGAAGCCTTTGAGTGATTCAAAGAATTCAAGATGGAAGTAGAGAATCAACTTGGTCATACGATAAAGGCTCTTCGTTCTGACCGAGGTGGAGAATTTCTTAGTAACGAATTTCTGAATTATCTTGTAGAGCATGAAATATTATCGCAGTGGACTCCTCCTGCAACACCCCAATTAAATGGAGTAGCAGAGAGAAGGAATCGAACCTTGATGGACATGGTTCGATCCATTATGAGTGCCACTGACCTTCCTCTTTTATTTTGGGGACATGCCCTCCTCACGGCAACGAAGATACTAAACATAGTACCTTCTAAATCCGTAGAAAAGACACCATACGAATTATGGTTTGGCAAGACACCCTCATACGCATTCATGCGCATATGGGGATCTCCCGCTTACGTTAAAAAGCTAGTGGGAGATAAATTGGAAACTAAATCCACTTTGTGCAAATTCGTGGGGTATCCGGAAAACTCGATAGGATACGAGTTCTACGATCCTACAAGACAAACTATGTTTGTCTCGTGGAACGCTCACTTCTTGGAGAAGGATTTCTTAGTGAACAAGAAAGAAAATAACGTAGAACTAGATGAGGTCACTGAAGCTGAAAAGGCCGAAGAGGTCGATCAAGCTGACCCATCGCCACAGGCAGTGGGAGAACATGAGCATGAAAGTGCACCAGAAAGTACACCGATTCTTCGTAGGTTAGAAAGACAACGTAGAGAACCCGAGAGGTACTACGGTCTGCTGCATGAGACTGGACAGTCTCTAACCGACCCAAGGACTTACGAAGAGGCTATGCTAGACATAGACTCGGGAAAGTGGCGCGAAGCCATGGAATCCGAATTGGACTCCATGCACTCAAACAATGTCTGGGCCTTGGTAGATCCACCAGTGGGAGTGGCTCCCATGGGTTGCAAGTGGATCTATAAGCGAAAGCTTGGAGTGAACGGAGAGGTAATAACCTACAGGGCGCGATTAGTGGCAAAAGGATATACTCAAAGACCTGGAATTGACTTTGAGGAGACCTTCTCGCCCGTCGCAATGCCTAAATCCATTCGAATCTTGCTGGCCATAGCTGCGTGGTATAACTACAAGATGTGGCAGATGGATGTAAAGACTGCCTTTCTCAATGGGGACATTGATAAGGAGATCTACATGGAGCAACCAAAAGGATATGCATCCAGAGGAGATGAACACAAGGTGTGCAAACTCCAAAGGTCCATTTATGGACTGAAGCAAGTTTCCCGAAGTTGGAACATTCGTTTCGATGAGACAATCCAAACTTTTGAACTCATCAAAAACATGTTCGAACCTTGCGTGTACAAGAAGATCAGTGGGAGTACAGTTGAATTTTTGGTGCTTTACGTTGACGACATTCTTCTCAATGGAAACAATGTGAAAGCGTTGTCTGAAACTAAAGCGTGGTTATCTACACAATTCTCAATGAAGGATATGGGAGAAGCATCATTTGTACTAGGTATAAGGATCTACCGAGATAGATCAAAAGGACTGCTGGGCCTCTCCCAATCCCAGTACATAGATAAAATCTTGAAAAGATTTAATATGGAAGAATCCAAGAGATGATTGCTTCCAATGAGACATGAGATTGCACTCTCTAAGTCTATGGCCCCAAAGACGCCTGAAGAGAGAAACAATATGTCTCGAGTACCATATGCATCCGCGATAGGAAGCATAATGTATGGTATGTTATGTACGAGACCAGACGTAGCGTACGCTCTAAGCGTTACAAGTCGCTACCAGTCTGATCCAGGTGAGCAGTACTGGATAGCCGTAAAGGCAATTCTGAAGTACCTGAGAAGGACTAAGGAATTGTTCTTGGTATACGGTGGAGGAGAATTGAAATTGGAAGGCTATACAGACTTGAGCTTCCAATGTGATGTAGACGACTTCAAGTCGACATCAGGATACGTATTCTGCCTCAATGGTGGTGCGGCTAGCTGGAAAAGCTCCAAGCAAGAAACAACCGCGGATTCAACCACCGAAGCTGAATACATTGCTACGAGTGATGCAGCAAAGGAAGGTGTTTGGATGAGGAACTTCATCCAGGAACTGGATGTGATACCTAGCATCGCTGAACCCATTACTATCTTCTGTGATAACAATGGGGCAATAGCGCAAGCAAATGAGCCGAGATCTCATCAGAAATCCAAGCACGTATAAAGACGATACCACGTGATAAGAGATATCATTGGTAGAGGAGACATTAAGATGGAACGTGTCGACTCAGAAGATAATACGGCGGACCCGCTAACGAAGCCTCTGCCTCAAAAGACATTTGAGAAACATCTGCAAAAGATGGGACTTAAGAACATAAAAGACTGGCTTTAGGACAAGTGGGAGATTGATAGAAATAGTGTCCTGCAAGCCAGCTGTATGGCTAGTATTTATGGTAATAAATGCGGAACTATTCAATTTCGATTAATGAATGCACTTTATTAAATGGTCATCTTTATCTTATGTAATAACGCATAAGGATAGAAGTCCTTAGATCACAGGGCTATGGGACAACCCGTGGACTGATCTCCAAGGCCGTGATCTAGAACATATTCAAGAGTCGTAGAATCCAATCGAGATAGGACATCATTGGATTCGGTTAGACTCTCACTATTGTGTATACTCCGATGAACTGGAGAACGCTGGGGTCCACGAGCGTGACTGGGATGGTCGATACACATAAGTGGGTGGCTTGCTGGGATGGCAAGCGCACTGAATACCCCAATTAGGAAATAACTCACCATGGAAGCGGTAGTCGCATATCGGGGTTGAAGTTATTCCAAATTTATAATAGTATACGAGGAACGATCCCTAACTACTTGAGATGATAGGGTTTATCTGGTGCGAGAACGTCTATGCTTTGATATGAGTTCCGACTGACTGGGGATCACCAGAAAGTCTCTGTGGACTCATATTGGGTATAGAGGAACTCGTATGCAGATTCATATCATCAACAAAGGATCCATTGACCCGACTTGATAGGTTGGGAAATTTTCCTATGGATTTCTGTGAGAAATTAATTCTGGTAAAATCCTTGGCCAAGGTATCTGACGACTTTATGTAAGTAGCTCATAAAGATTAAGTCAAAGAGAATTTATTTCGATATTAGAGTACATAAGGTCAAGACAAAAGAAAAGGGAATCCGATGAAAGACCATACCCTTAAGTCTCGACTGGGATATTGATCGACGGAGAGATTATGTCGTATATGGAAATTATAAATGATAAAAGGTTCACTGAATTAATTCACCAGTGATTGGGCTCCATGGGCTTGTGGCTGGACATCGACCGTGGAGTGTGGGAGAATTCCCATATTGGCAGGGGTGCTAATTTTGGAATGGTCAATCGACAGAGTGTTCGATTGATTTAGAGTAAGTCTTACTCGAATAATTAAATAATATTTAATTATAACCCACGACCAATTATGTGGTGAACCTACGGGGGCATACACAATACACATGAAGCGAAAGCGAGGAAATAAGAACGACCGAGTCGACTGGGTCGACTGGGTGAATAATCGACTGGGTCGATTATTATGGGTGGGTCGACTGGGTCGACCCAATTGGAACAAAATGGGATCCAATTGGAATTGGATCAGGATCATAAATTAAATTGGAATTTAATTTGTGGATTAATTAATTAAGTTGGATTTAATTAATTAAAAGGAATTTTAATTAAATGGGCTTAGAGTCTGATTTAATTAAATGGGAGATTAAGTTAATTAATTGGGCTATTTAATTAGGTGATTAAATAAAGTCTGGTCAAATTAATTAACTTGGCCATGAATTAATTAGAAGACATGGTCTTCTAATTAAAGAGGGCCATGGCCCATGTAGGAGAGAAAGATTCCTAGTCCTAATAGGACTAGGTTAGGGAGATAACTATAAGTAGCTATCTTGTAGTTATTTTTCACACAACTCCATATGCAAAAAATTGAGCAAGAGCAAAATTTTCTCTCCTGCTCCCAAGCAATAGTCGACCGAACCTATTCTTCCCTGTGGAAGAACTTTTCGTATTCGATCTTGTTCCTAAAACGTTCCTAATTCCTAGATCTTAATATATCTTGTGTTCTAGTCGATCAAGATATATTATTTTCGTGATATTGTGGTGTATCAACTCGTAGATGCGCAACACGTGGGGCGCTCCTTGAAAAGCCTGGGTCGATTTGCTGGAGAAAAAATCAGAGTTCGTTTTGCTAGCCGAGGATTTGCAAGGAGATAGGTATAACGTGTAAACTTATACTATCGTTTTAATTAATTTTTATATATATACACCTAGAGTAGTATCCTTGCAAGATTCCGTAAGAGGTCCTAAAATTTTCATAATCCACTGTGCTTAGGGCTGTTTATCTTACAGAATCCCAACATTATTTCCTCCTCACCGGATTCCTCGGTGGGAACAGGGGGCTCATCATCAAGGAGGGCAATGTCGAGATATTGTAAACCCAATTCATACTCGACTTGCTCCTTCCATTCAGAAAAATTGTTACCATTAAAGGAAACAACAGACTTAGCACGATAATTCGTTTGAGACTGTTCAACTGAAATATTACAAGGAATAAGCTCACATTAATCATAAATCCAGATTATAGAATAATTAATTCAAATGCTGGAACACACATAAAAAATACTTTATTGGCTTAACTCGTAATGTTTGCTAGAAAAATGACCAAGCCTCCTTTGTGTTGACTCTTATGCCTTTTTATAACAAACTGATTTATTTATCTTTTAATTGATAATTTAAACTTAAGGTTTGTGCATATAAAATCACTAACAATATTGATCAGGCCACTTTGGTGACTAACAAATCATCATAATAGGAACATATACACCTACGAATTTATTAATAACCAAATAAACATATTAACATGTGAAGAAATTCAACAAATATATCAGTCAGACCACTTTGGTGACTAACAGACTAATATGATTTTATAAATCTCTTTTACGTAATATGCTAATTTAATATTTGGTAAAAAATAAATCAAAAAATAAATCATATAATTTCACCAATTAAACTAATTACACAGGACAATTTGGTAAATATAC
This sequence comes from Penstemon barbatus, assembly GCA_003313485.2. Taxonomy (NCBI): domain Eukaryota; kingdom Viridiplantae; phylum Streptophyta; class Magnoliopsida; order Lamiales; family Plantaginaceae; genus Penstemon; species Penstemon barbatus. The sequence continues at coordinate 20,750,972 of CM064878.1, read as the reverse complement.
CAATCAGGCCACTTTGGTGACTAACAAACTAATATATTACACAATTGCCCTTTCATAATGTGTAAATTAAATATCGGTAATATATAGATTTATTCTAACTCAAAATTCATTAACTGTATTGATCAGGCCACTTTGGTGACTAACAGATCATCATAATATGAATTTTAAAATGGTATGTCACATTATTCAATTAAATATAGATCGAACATAAGGAAGTTTACTAGTTATAAGATTAGGCCACTTTGGTGACTAACAAATCAATATAATTTTTGAAATCCTTTTTCATAAATGTACAATTAAATATTGGTGACAAAAATTTAGTGTGCTTCGAAATTTACTAAACATAATGATCAGGGCACTTTGGTGACTAACAAAATCGACATAATGTAAATTTCACACCTTTATGCACATATTCATTTATGAAATTATGAATTTGTTTACATAATTGGAAAATTAAATAATTATTTAATTCCTACAAATTCACAAATAAAGACAAAACCCAGAAAGCATTATATATAATTTTCATTATAAAACCCCATGATTCCACTTCAAGATGTTTCGCCCAAAATAAGAAAAATTTTGCAAATGAATTTGGGCATACCATACATAATAGCCTCTTAAACGTTGATTTCTCTTTTATAAAACCAAGATTACAATAGGTAATAAAAGGAAATTGGTCACGAAATTTTACATAAAAATACACAATGAGATTAGTCGAAAATATGTGTAATTAGCTGTTAATTTGACACAAAAACTTCATAAAAACAGATTATAGTTTTGGTAAAAAATAATAACATTAGGCCCATAACTCAAAAGCCCAAAGAAACAAAACAACAAACTCAAAAATCACATAAGGGCGCCGCAATAGGTACACAGGAACAGCAAGACTCAATTTCAGAATTCCTTTTATTTTCCTTTGGTGCTTTCGCACGAGTCCACACAGAGTTAACAATGGCGGTGGTCATTGCAATATGATTTTCTTAACATAATGAATGATTTATTCATATATAATACACATACTGAAATTGAATCACAAAAGGATTCTAAATAATATATATAAATTTGTTGCTGGCAACATCATGTTCATGTTTAACAAAACAATTTTATAACCTTTTAATTTGATTAAATATATCATGCTTATCAAAATTAATAAATTTGTTTAACATGAAATCCAACGACTCAGTCGATTTCCATATTTGTGGAGAACTTAATTCAAGCATATTATACATATCAAACCGTGATTTTATATGAATTTCATAAATAAACCATATAGAGCACAGTTTAAACATAATAAAGGATCTAACAAAAGAGTCATGATTATTAGATCATGTGGATCACGTATTTTAATTTTAAGAAAATACAGATCTAAAAGTAAACATAAATTTTATATCAGAATTAATCGAATTAAAGTTAGCCCAAACACGGGCTCTGATACCACTGTTAGCAATTAAGTACGTAAGGCATGAAACCTTAATGGATCGACATTAACATGCATTAATTGCTCAATAAGTAAATTAGGTTTAGAGATACCTGATTCCATCATAAAAGACATCAATGCGGAAAATGTATGGAATCTCTGGTTTCTCTCTCTTGCCACATATTCGAGTTTCTATGAATGCGGTTAAACTATGAGGGAATTTAACTGCTCTAAAAGTGTGTAGAGAGAGGACCAGTTTCCTCATTATATAGATGTAGAACCCTAATCCTCACTACTTAGGGATTCTTTATCTATGGGCCTACCCTAATGGGTTACTCTTAATGGGCCATTAATTTACAGTTTAGTTTTAGTAATTTCATGAAATTTGAAATTATGTTCATGCTTGACCTTTAATGGCAGTTTGTGATTCCCTCGTTAGAATGGTATGACAATTTTACCGGGGCATGATTTTAAGTTCTTGAATGCAACTGTATTTTTTCAAGTTTTTTTGTTGAGAAATATGTTCTGAAAAAATTATTGATTGAATTATTTGCTGAAAGTTTAAATGCCGATTCCCGGTTCAATACTTGTTTTCATGTAATGTGCTATATACCATTAGAATCCTCTTGAAATTATCTTTCCAGCCATGTATGGAAATCTGTTTTTGGATTAGAAATGAGAAAGATATGGTCAATTCAAGTTTCTGCCATAAATGTCTAAATTGCTTGACATTTTATTTGCGGATTTAAATGTGCTTATTATTTTGGTCCGAAAATTTGTACACAGCATGCATACGTGTTGTTGATCATCTCTGCAAAATTTCATGCTCATTGGATATGTAGAAATTGAGATATGATCTTTTGTTTATTATTTGGTCGAAATTTGTTTAATTTTCTGTGGATTATATGTTGCTGCTTATAAGATGATTCATGTACCGCTAGAATCTCGTCGAGAGGTTTTCAACCATATATAGTATGCGTAATCCGGACTTATAACGAAAGAGATATTGCCAATCGAAGTTCATGTCGCATTTCTTCAAGTTGCTGGAAATTTGAAGAAGATGAACATTTATTTTGTTCATACCCACTCTCGATTGCAGCTGTTGGTTTCTCAAACAAGTACTTCCGATGGTCAAAATGAAAAAAGGAGTTCACCATAGGAATCAGAAGGCCAAAACACGTTGGGGTAGCCGGAAGCGTTTCGTAGGAAAACGCCGTTAGGACGGCACGTGTGACACACGCGCCACACAAGCGCGTGAAGGTGTTGGTTTGGTCAACAGCCCAGTCAGCACACACGTGGCAGCCACCTAGGCACCACATGGGTGCTCAGCACCATGTGGATATCCACGTGGCATGAAATGTCAGTTGCCATGTCAGCGATTGTACTGCATGGCAGTGTCACGCAAGTGCAGCGTATTCCGGTGTCCATTTTTGGTCTAAAATAAAAAATTCTATGTGTTCAGAATTTTATTTTTGATTGTTTGGTGAATTTAAATTAATTTTTCAGAATGTAAAATATTTTAAAATAGAAAATTGTTTTTCTTTGAAGGAAAATTTTAAAAAAAATTTTATGTTGGTCTAGAAAAATATTTTTTTGAGGAAATGGCTAGCAAGTGGGAGTGTTTGGAAACACTTTAAGCCAATTTCAATTTTCTAATGCATGTAGAATCAAGAATTTTTTTTTTTTTTTTTTACTTTTGAAAACTCTGAAAATATTTTCAAACAACGTTTGACTTTAAAAGGAAGTACTTCAATACTTATTTATGACGTTCTAATAATTTTATTTTTCTAAATTGGAATATTTGTTTTTCCATTATTTTCCTGTGAAATTAGAACTTGGTTGCTTGTAAGCAGAAAATAAGTGTAAAATATTCTTTTATGAGCATGAGTTAAGTTATTTTGATTAGCTTATAAGCTAAATCTAATATTTAATCCAATTTAGTTTGAGAACGTGACGTATGCCGGACTTAGTGGGAGAGCGACAATATGAATAAGAATCTGAACCTTGTTTGCAATTTATGCAAGTTGCAAAATGTTAGTAATTCTAATGAAAGTTTATGCACACCTTCAAGTTTTGTGGTCATGGACTTGAAACGTTAAAGTTGATGCAATAGGGACGCTTCTTTACCGAGGGCTAAGAGAAGAAAACTGAACGATTGAATTCCATCTTAATGGAATGAATCTGTCGTTTATCTTATTTGTTGATTTTTCAAAGAGGCACATGGTTTCTGTTGGATGAAGATCAACAGACAAGTAATTTAAAGTTTAAAGGGAAGTTTTGATGATTTTCAAAACATCATAACCAGCTAAGCTAGAAAAGCTTAGTTAAAAACCTTAGAAGAATTTTGAGTGAAGTTAAAGTCATATCAGTTATGTCAAAATTCAAGATGGTCCAAGAAGACTACTGATCTGCTGTTGAAGAAAGAAATCAGACTGGTGAAGATCAGCTGACTCAAATCAGATTTGTTCAAGTTTGGAATCAGCTCTGCTCATCATCAAACTTGTGTTCTCATCAGCCAAGTGGAAATGATCAGAAAATCTCTCCAACGGTAATAAATGCACTTCGAGTAATAAATGTTGAAGACCGAGGGTATTAGTGGCAAATGATTGAAGGAAAACCTCGTATCAGCTTAGTGCAGTAAATGCTGCCTGACAGAAAGTACAGTCTGCAGTACTGTCACTGTGCAGAGAGCCGTTCGCAGAAATTAAGGACCAGTACCCGAGGAATTTGAATTTTGTCTCTCTTCAACGGACATTTTTCAAACCTGCGAGTATAAATTGTTCAAGAGACGAAGAAGAGAAATAACAACACGATCTCTAAGAGAAAATCCGAAGCAAAATCTTTAAGTCTCAAGAACAGCTCACTCATCAGCTTTGTCATTTGTTGACACAAGCCGAAGTTGAAGATCAAAGATAAATACATTTTTCTGAGTGAAAAACTGTTAGAGTGTTGTGCGAAGTGTAGATCCATCTTAGTGAGTGATCTATCTTCAGAGGATAGGCTTTCTTTGTGATTTCCTATTGCGCACTTGTGGCCATTTCATTTGTTGTTTGGCGCAAGCATTGTATACTAATTACTTTGTGTTTTCTAGTATAACCCAAGACCTAAGTGACTTGGAAGAGTGAACTAAAGGATTTAAATCCATATAACTACTATAAAAATTCTGTGTGTTTTACTTTGCACTATTTACTTGCATATTTTGAAGTTTGCATAAAAACACTTTGACAAAACTGTTGAAAGATTGTGAAAAGACTTTGATTAAATGGGGATAAATCTTTCTAACTGTTGTAAGTTTACTTGTGAAAAACACTGTTTTAAATCCGCTGCAAGTACTCTTCTGTTAAAAGTTGATTTTGCTGAAATCGATAAGTAATATAAAGATAAGTGGTATTGTGCTGTTCAAAGATTAGTTCACTGATCAGCCTAGTCAGCTTACTGACCTTCAACAGCTTAGTCTGCTGACAGTCGAGTGAAAACTTTTTAAGTATAAAATTTTTAAGAGGTCTATTCACCCCCCCCCCCCCCTCTAGACCTCATCTGACCACTTGGGACCAATAAGTGGTATCAGAGCAGGTGGTTCATTAGAATCAGATGCCTGATCAACGAGCTTGATCTGAGTGTTTTTCAAAGGTTTTCAAACTTTTTCAAAAGAGCATATTTTTGAAAAATCAAAAACTTTTTGAAAATAGATTGTATCAGCCATGTTCCCCACATAGCTGGTATGAGTTTCGAGGACTGGAAGATCAGAATGGAGATCTTCTTAGCTGTTTATAATGATAACATGTACACATGTATCATAAAAGGTCCATTCAAATTCACCAAGACTATAAAGGTTGATGAAGTAGACATAGTGGTGGAGAAAGATCTAAATGAAATGACAGCTAAAGAAATTAAGTTGTACAATTTGGACAAAGTTGGCCTTTCATCATGACCAAAGCCCTGGACAATGATAGATTTGATAAAGTCAAGCATTGCAAGACTGCCAAGGAAATGTGGGATAAGGTTCGTGACATGAGCGAAGGAAACGAAGCCATCAAAGAGCATCAGCTGAGTGTTGCTCTGGAAAAGCTGGACAACTTCAAGATGAAGTCTACGGAAACCATTGACCAGATGGATACAAGGTTTACGAGGACATTGAATGAAGTTCTCAAGCTTGGAAAAACCTTCACAGACAAGGAGATAACAGTCAGAGTATTGAAGGCTCTACCTCCGAAGTTCAACATGAAGGTAACAACCATGGAGGAGTCAAGAGACTTGGGAAAGATCTCTCTCACCGAGCTGTTCTCAGTATTCAAGGCGTATGAGTATAAACTGCCTAGAATGGGTGTTGAAGAAACCTCAACTTCAAGTCCCACAGCTGCCCTAGTTGTCGCTGAAAATCCGAGAAGACCAGCATACAAAAGCTTTGATATTGGGCAAACACCATTTCAAATAAAGTCTTAAATTGTGTATCTATAATATTGGTAATGTTAAACCAAAATTGCACAATTTTGGTGATGTGCTTGGGCAGGTAGTATTTGGACCTGATTTTAATTTACCATAACTCATTTGATACAAGGCCAAATTTTATATTTTTTATGGCTGGCAAGCGTTTGACGAGAGCTTTCTAACGATATAAGTTTCAGTTCATGAAACGCAATAGATGATTCCCAAAAAATTAACAAAGTTTCAGTCTTTTTCCAATTTCATTCATTAAGATAGAACTGAAAATTTGTTACTTCTCATGGAATTATCTATTGCATTTCATGAGCTGAAACTTGTACAGTTAGAAAATTTTCATCAAGGGCTTTCCAGCCATAAGAAGAACAATGAATTTGACCCTGTAAACGAAGGGGTTATGGCAAAATTAAGAGTATGTCCAAATACTCTTGAGCACATCACGTGCAAAAAGCTAGCAATTTTGGTGACTTGACGACCACGTGGTTATTCCCGTCCAAAAAATTGATGGTCAAAGCAAATATGTCAAACGACCTTCAATTTTGGTATTAAATGCGTCTTTTTCGAAGGTTTCGTATCAAAAGTGTAAAGTAGGTAAAAGTTGGTATGAAAAATAAAAGTTTACCACTTGCAGGTGCAAAATTCGTGCCACTTAATGGATATTTATATCCATCTTCAAAGTTAATAGGGGGTTATTGATAATTTTTTTAGGTAAAAAATATGTTTTTGCGTCATTTTGTGGGGGTATAATTGTTATATGACTTGAGAAGATATTTTTTGCTAATAATAAATAAGCACAAAGAGGCTTTCGCTAAGAAAAAATCACAAATGAGGGATTTTGATAGTTAGACGAAGTAAAAGGGGTGTTTTGCAATTTACTTTAAAATGTTCCCGGGATTTCCCCATCAAATCGGTGGAGAAATTTCTTTTTCACAAAATTTTCCTGCAGCAAAGTTGAATGAAAATAATAACTTCCTTTCCTGCTATCCAAATAACATGTGTGAAAAAAAAAACCGACTTTCCTTCACTTTCCCTCACTTTCCCAACAACCAAACAATACATAAACGTTTCAGTCTAGGTGAACATATTTAATATTCATAGTTCCCCCATAGAGGGTTTCTAGAATACAAATTTCGAAATGTATTGAATTTCTTTTTAGGGGAAAGAAAGTTGAGATTTTATGCAGATCCCTATAGTGCAAAAATTAGGCATTCGAATTTATTTACTTATATGTATTAATGATTTCCTATATACATGCAAAATTACCATAAAACAAATAATTAGCACTAATATTTGGATAGTCCTAGCTCATATCAGGAAATTCTTACCCATACCAGATTTGGTCGAACTCAAAGTAAGTACATGACAAATATTATATACTTGCCTTGAATTGAACGTAACTCCCAGAAAAGTGATCAATCACAAAGCAACACTTGCTCGGTGGTTGGAATAAGATAGTTCTAGCCCGAACCACTCAAAAAGGAAAACACCTATATGACATGGTTGTCAATTTACAACCCTCTTTCATAGGTTTGGTAATTAAATTAAATCCGCCACCTGCTATATGTTTAACATGTTTGTAGATCAATTAAACTTTTAAATAATTATTAACCCACTTAATTTTAAAAAATTGTTGAAGAGAATTTAAAAAAACTTGTACTTAGGTTGGTGAACAATGTACCATCACCCAAATTTAAGTGTTGAGGATGAAATTAAGTTAGTTATGGAATCCAAACAAGCTCTTGAAGAGAACTTCATAGCATATAATTAATAATATATAAGTTTAATGTTAATTTATCCCATGTTATATGCTTTATGTCCAATTCAACTCATCATGATTTTAAAAAGATTACTCTTACCCCTATTAAAATTACTGAGAGTGGACTTTGTGTCCGTAAAAAAACAAAAGTACCATTAGAGGAAGTTAAGTGTCACATTATCAAAAATCACATGGGAAATTTAGTGCACATTTATAAGTTGACTGTATCAAAGTACATAATAGAGGCAGTTTTTTGTCAATTTGTATATTTTAAAATTTTTAAAATATTATGGAGTTAATGTGAAACTTTTGTAATATTATATAGGGTGTAAAGTGTTCATCTTCAAATTATATTCCCTACTTTTCTTGGCAGGGAGACGTAAAAAAACAAATAAGTTGAAGTTGAATGACTTTGTGTTAGATTCTTTCATGAAAAAGAGATCAATTAAAGTGGGAGGCTAGAAAGTAAATAAATTTGATCTACTAATTGCCTTATAAATCACAAAATTATTATAAAATAGGAGAGGAGCGATTAATTGGGGATTTTCATTTAATAGCAAGATTTACCATTGATAATACTACAATTCTTCAACATTGAGATTTTAAAAGTTACAAAATAAGAAAAAAGATCTCTAGTAATAATTAGTATAAATATGTTTTTTTAGAATCAATAATTAGTATAAATAGACAGTAAAATTACTTCACTTCATCATTCATAGTTATCAAGAGCTAAACATTTTTAACACGCAGTATGGAGACCAAATCTTTGGTGTGCTTTATATTACTCATGGTCTTTGTTTTTTCTTCTCGTATGTACCATCTCTCTCACTATATATTTCTTTTAGTACAATAATACGATATAGATAATTAATTTTGATTTTAATTTCAGAAAATTTTATTATCTCATTTGATTTTCACTTCAAAATTGTGTCCATAAACTTCACCAATTAATTTTTCGTCTATTATAAACCATAAACACGAGTTGTAGTATATGCAATTATTCAAAAAAAAAAAGTTATAGCTATACATGCAAACAATCATATGCTTAGAAATTTTTACAAACATGGATCATAACAAATTTTATGCAAATACGTACAATTGCTTTTTTTAGATAGATATTTGGTCAAATTAAATTTGAACCAAAATTTACTAGACAAATACTTTCATTTTTCTATTAATCATCTAAAAGTTTTGTGATTAGGAATTACAATTTTCATTAATAACATCAAAATACTCAATATAATTCTGCAATGCATACTTATATTTTTTTTAACCAAAGTGATACCAACTTTAATACTAGATAAATTATTTTTATTTATGTTTGATGAACCTTTTTTTTTTTTTTTTGGAATTTGCAGAGCAGATTTTGGGGGCTATATGTACAAAATCTTTGGGATCATGCAGTAACGATTTCAACTGTAGGTCCCAGTGCCTAAGCTTAGCAGGCGTGCAAGATGGCATTTGTGAATTTCATGGAACTTTTAGACTTTGTGTCTGCAAATGGTCTTGTTAAATTAAATTATTCAATCAGTTGATAAATAAATCTATTACTATATTTATAGTAATAATAATAATACGCTTTTTCTAAAAAAATGATTGAAAAGCACATAAGAGTTTTTTGCATTTCGCTGTATTAATTGATAATCATGTTGTTTGCACAATTGTATCAATTAATTCGGTTTCTTGATTTTAGATTAAAGGAGATTATTAATAAACAAAGAAAGTACTAACATCTTCTCAAAAAAAAAAGAAAAAAAAAGAAGAAGAAAGTACTAACATGAAAACTATATATTGACGATTAAATCCCCTTAAATGAACTCGTCGTCTACATGAATTAAACAGCACACGTACTACAAGTAAATATACGGACAGTTTAATTGCAACATCTTTTTGGCTGAAAAAGAAAGAAATTTTAGAAATATGAAAATTCAATAGATAAGACTCATATTACATGAAATTTTAAATGCAATTTTAGCGATTTCTCATGAACTAACAAAAGATTATGAGTATTACTCAAACTACCCTTAATATAATTATTCGCACTAATCATTCTTCATATTTGAGAAATTACATAAATTATTGCTAAAGTATTAAATTCATTAAAGTTACCCCTTATTGGTTAATTTCCAAATGCCACATGTCGAAAGTAATAAAAAATAATGTGAAAAAGGTAAATTGATAAGGAATACTATATTGAATCCATTTTGTGTAACTATACTGAATTTGTGACCAAGGTACGTCATATATATAGTACTAATCGTTTTTTTCATTTAACTTTTATTTTTAACTTACTCGATCGAAATTGCAACGAGCTTTAAAAATTATCTTACTATATTCTCGAGGCTTGATTTCATAACAATAATGAATTTTTGGTCAAGTGCTTAGGTGATATTTCGAGTCCTTTTAATTAACAGGCCAGGTTAGCTCCAAGTCTTAGTTTTAATTTTTTTTTTTAAAGGAGGAAGTTTTAGTCTTAATATGATACTTTTATAACACTTTTTTTGTTAAATTGCAATGGTAGAAAGTTCAGTTTATCTTGCATTTGATTAAATTAGTCTTCAGTCAATTGTTTCTTCACAATTTATATAATTATTATTTTCTTTCTAAATTTTATAAATCGAATTATTATCATTATGTCAAAGTGATTAAATTCTTTAATTTTAGTTCTTGCTGAACATATTTATGTGTAATTTCTACTATGATAACTATGATGATAGATCAACTTCTTAATTATTTACGGTTCTTTGATTATGTATATTGAAAAAGAAAATAAATCAAGATTTTTATGTACAATAGAACTAATGTATCTTTCCCGCTCATAATTAATTCAAAAGAAATTTTCATAGCTTCAATTATAGGAGTTAGTTGAGATGAATGTTGTGCTAATTTTAATTCTGATGTCTTGGTCGTAAGTTTATAACCAACATGAATATAAACGATTTATATATAAATGAATCTAGTGAAAATAGTTATGGGAGTGAATTTTGGAGTGAATAGGAAATTAACACTCCAAAATTCACTCCATGTGATAAGTAAAATGACAAAATATCTCCTTATGTTTTTATAAAAGAAGCAAGTTGTTTTCCTCTTGATTTTTACATGGGGTTAAAATGCCTATTATCCAACAGCACATGGAGTTAAATTGTCTATTTATGCATATCACATGGAATAAAGTACAGAGGTGAATATGATGTTCAAGAATAAAATTAAATTGATCATATTTCATATAAATATATATGAAGTATCAGTCGCATTATAAAGTGTGTATTCAACACCTACACTAGGAAATAGGTAATTTGCTCATTATTTAAATTGTCTATTTTAATATCACAGGAAGGTAAATTACCCATTAGATATCACAGAGAATTAATTTATCAAAAACCCGTGAATTTTGTAGTGTAAGTGAAGGCTGGTTAATTGTAAAATGAAGTGAAGAAATTATAAAAATAATGAATGAACTGAGTAAAAAATATTTACCCAAAATTCAAAATTAAAAAAAAAAAAAAAAAAGTAATTCACTCCCACCCACACTTTTCAATATGTTTATTTATGTCTTCGATTAATGAGATTGAATATTAATATTATGATTATTCCTAAATCAATATATGCTTTAGAGATGTTTAGAGATCAATTAATGCTATTTCTGTTCATTTCTTTCTCTCAAGCTTTGTTTTTACCATTGAATTTGCTCATTTTTTGTTTTTTGAGATCGTAAATAAAATTGTTACATCAAACACTATACAATGATATCAAAGTACGTGAACTAGAGAAAGATTTTATTATTACGTTATTTTTTTCCGATAAATTCTTCTCTTTGTCTTTACTATTTTGAACTCGGCCTTCTTCAATATTTATTTCTAAGATGTACGTATTAATAAAGGAAGGATCAAGACGTGGACGTGACTTCATAGCAATATGTTGAGTAAGAGTCCCACCAAAATGCGTGTGACATCTTTCAAATTCGATAGGAAAATCATCAAAAATGTCGACTTGGAGCCCAAAAAGATGCATATGTTGAAGGAGAAAGTGAAGTTGGGATCATATCTTAAATGCTCTGTCCCCATATATGCATTGCTTCTGCAGTTCGGTTCAAGATCTTTTGTGGTTCATTACATTCTATTTTTCTTTCAGTTTTGCACTTGGTCTTACAAACAAAATCAAAATAGAAATGATAAGATGTTTTCGCGTTGTTTTTTTAATGAGTAAAAATGCGCCATAATTCCTCATGCTCAGAAAGTCTCTCAGTTCCTTTCTTGGAAATGCTTCAGATGAGGATAATTAAAACTTTTTCGTTCAATCACGACTGAATATCAAAGTGATTTCTCATCTAACATAATTAAATTATTTAACTGAAATGACAAGAAACAAGCTCCAAATTTTATTTGTTAATAGATTTCCAATACAATACAATTCAACATAACTGCAATAATAAACACCTTTTCCGACTAAGAAACAAACATATTATCAGGGCCGGCCCTAGACTTTTCAGGGCTCTAGGCGAAAACTAAAATCGGGGCCCTATATTGTAAAAAAGTTATTTTATATAAAATTATTTGTCTTGCTTTCGTAAATGCAAAAATACTGTTAAGTCTCCATATTCTAGTTTATCTAATATATATTTTTTTTCTATAAATAAAATGATCAATTCAATTACTATTTTTGTGACATAGTTGATAGTAAATAAATTTCTATCAGTTTAAGATTTGAAAATTTTTTTCAACGGGAACAACCGTTATAAGTACAGTAAATATTAAGCAACATCAAATGTATATATTTGGAATCGGATATGTTTATATGAAACCTGCATGTCAAATATTAATTTATGTTTTAAAGAATATTTAAAATTAATACAATGTTTATTTAAAGTTTTATCATTTAAAGACTCTAAAGTTGAAACATCTACTAAAATTTCAAAATAATTGTGTAATTCTTAAATTATTCAAAATTAATTTAATAGAAGAAAGACAACAATATTCAAAATTTATTGAATATCAAATACAATTTTTTTTGTCACTTCATGGTAGGATGAGAAAAAAATAACTTAATAAAATCTAAAAAACCAAAATCTGATTATAGTAAAAAGATACTGATAAGAAGAGTGGAGATATAAATTTGATTTCGTGGATAAGAAGAAGAGAAAATAGAGGTCACAACTTTTAGAATTCTTAAATCAATTTTTTATATTTTTTTATTCTAAAAATTCTCAATGTTGCGGCTAAATTCATCCATGTAAGTATGTAAAAAATTGACCAAATTTGCTTTCAAGTTTCATCCAATTCAGACTAGAAATGTAAGTACAACAATTTTGTTAAAATTTTCACTGTGTGACTGATGATATTATTAGTTATTTTTTTTATATTGTAAAGTCAGTTGATGGCATAAAATGGATTGTGTGGATGAGGGCCCGTGAAGAAAGAAAGAAAACAAAAGTATGAACATTTACTTTAAATAGACTCTTTATTTTTTCTATTATAGAACGTATATTAATTATAATTGATTGGGGGCCCAAATATTTGGGGCCCTAGGCCTTTGCCTAACTTGCCTATAGGCAAGGCCGGTCCTGCATATTATTCAACATATACTTTCAACTGGGACAAAAGAAATTCAAACATCTTCAACTAGAGCACAACCACAAATAAGAAAATGTTGCTAATTAGACAGGATTAAGGTGAACTCCCAACACCATAGAGTACTGTAGTTATGTTCTCATGATCAACAACGAGGCATATCTGGTGGTGGTGGCAACAACCTCTCATTTGGGCCTCTACCATTCCGAACTATGAATGACATCCCCATTCCCCAGCTCACATGCCTCTCAAAATGACAATGCAAGAACCACACTCCTGCAAACACATCAAAATTTAGTTAAAACTGCGAGTGATCAAATTTCACATTTCATTTATAAAATATCTTTTAATTAATTAAACTCTAAATTTTAATTACTAATAAAAAAACCACAAAGAAAAAACCTGGATTATTTGCTTGAAATCTTATTGCCGTCCAACCATTTACCGGAACCGCAATAGTTTCCATCAAAGGAGGATCAACAAGATTATATCTCATAGGATCTGTTACATTATTGAAATTTCCAAATCCGGATCCAACCACGTAAAAGCTATACCCATGTAAATGCATCGGGTGATCCACACCCGCAACCGTATTTGTACCTTGGAAAACAAGTTCCACCGTGGTATTATAATCAAGAATATTAACGGTCGTTCCATCCTCGGGCCTCCACAAATCTATAGGGACAAAACCTTGCGTGTAATTAAATGGAAATGGTGGATTATCAGGGAAATCATTTTCATAAACTCCACTAATATTCCTATAATAAGCTTGAAGAATATCCGTTCTTGGAAGAACCAAAGACACATTATTCACACTTGCTAAAAAGCGTTCGCCGAATGGTCCCAAACAAGTAGTATTTACACAAGGTTGTATATTGATAGAAAGGGTAAAGAACAATCTAGTAGATACGGTCAATGGAACGTCTATGGGGTATTCATTATTAGCTAAACTTCGTAGCTTTCCTGTGAAATTTGTCGATGCGAGTATATCGTTGAAATCGGGGAGAGATGGGAGCGGTGGGGATGATGGTTTGGTGTAGTTTCCGGCATATTGAAGGATTCCGGTTGTAGTTGTATTGTCGAAATTTCCAGCACTAGCGTAAACGTGAGAGGCCATGTAGTAGTGACTTGGTGGTTGATTAGCTTCTAACAAGAAATCAATCGTTTGACCAGGAGATATGGCAATGTAATCACTGATTAATGGCTTTGTGTATGCACCGTCCGATCCAACGACCGTTATGGTATGATTTGCGATTCTAAAGAACATAATGTTGTTCATTACCGCATTTATCATTCGGATTAAATAAGTTTTGCCGGATTCTACAATCATATTGAATGTATCTGCATTACAACAAAAAATGATTAAGTTATTAATTAAAAGAATTTAATAAAAATAAGAAATATAAATATTTATATTATGTACAAATTTATATATGAACCTGGTTTTGAGCATGGATATAAATCACCAGGTTGACCATTTATGAGGAAAGCATCAGAAATATTTGGATCCCCACCAGTAGCTAGAAATTCCTCCATAACCTCTTGAATATCAGAATTCCACCACTCCCCTGTATTTCACAAGATTTAAACTTTAATCTACATTTTGAATTTTTGATTGATCGATTATAATTGGTTTAAAATTTAAACTAGACAAAACTACATTTTCTTTATACAGTTAATTGCTTAGCTGCAGAAACTGAAAAAAAAATCTATAAGAGGTAACCCCCATATGCAAAACCGACAAAGGTAGCAAATCAAAATCAAAATTAATGTACAAAATCATGTTATTTGAAATTAAGATCCTAATTAAAAAATAATTATGGACAAAACAATTTGGAATCTGGACATAAATTAAATCAAAGCTTGGAAGCCAAAACTACAGTTTAGTCCCACATAATTAAATTTTTTCCACTTTTAATTTCATATTTACGAAATTCCACTTCCTTCTTAATTTATTTAAAATATTAATTTTACATTAAACTCCTAAAATGACAAATAAAAGTAAATATGCTTTTTTTTTTTTTTTGGCCAAAGCGACAAATGAGAAAAAAAAGGAGGGAATACATACCTAGTAAGATGGGCACCTCCGCGTCATGCTGACGAAAAGGATATGTTTCATTCGTGTCGGGATAAATAATTAGTGCACCATAAACAGTAGCTCTCGACCAATCACTGTGAGCATGCCACCACAAAGTCCCTACCTCGTCTGAAAGCACCACCCGTTGGCTAAACCTCGTACCTGGACGAATCGGACACTGTGTCACAAATTCCGGGCCATCCGACCACGGGTATCTTGGCATCTTCACACCATGCCTGCAATTAAAACACGATTAATTAATCAATTAAATTTATAAATTATAAGATGAATTTTCTATGTAATATGATTAATTAATGGAGTATAGTATAGTCTATAAAAAAATACCAATGAATGGTTATGTTTTCTGTGGCATTGTTAATGACATCAACTATTACTAAGTCTCCTTTTCTTGCATATATAGTTGGCCCCGGAAATGAACCATTTACGGTCAACATTGTTTTGGTGGTGCATAGCCTAGTGTGTGAAGATTCTTGTACCTGCAAAATTCGGAAAATAAAATGACAATTAATTAGCTTTCTGAATTATATATATATATATATATATATATATATATATATATATATATATATATGTTACTTGTCGATTATAGATTGATCTGTTAAATAAATCGAATTTGAACAAGTATATATTTTAATTAGAATTTGAGAAGTACTTAATTACCACAAATGTGTAGTTAAGGACTGCTGCATGGCTTGATTTTATGCCACCAAGAAGCATAATACATATAATTATTTGTAAGATGAAAATCTTAGTAATGTACCACATTTTTTTCCCAATGAATTAAAGAGTGAATGATTAACTTTCTTGTCTTACTTTTTTCTTGTGTTGTTCTTCATGTTAGATCAAATGTACATACTTATATAGGTATAGGATTTTTGCTTCGGTTTTTTAATCACGTTTAAGGTGCATGGCTATTATGAACGAAATATTACACACGTCTTTTTCTATCTCATTATTTTCTATCTCAATGTGGTGTAGTTACGTTGGGTTCGACCAAATCCGGTGTGGATAAGAATTTTCGCTCAGTGTGGCACAATTTTCCACAAAAGTTGAAGACTGAAATTTTATTTATGTATTTATATAGCTTTTCTATCCGATTAATTAGCTGAAAATTAATAGTGTCCATGAGGAATTGCAATAAATAAGTTTAAATCTTTTATTTCCGCTGATGAGGACTTACATTGGTATCAAAGTGGTTAAGGATGATATTTAGTGATCAAGAGCTCATGGGTTAATCAATTTTCAGTCATGTGGTATTTTTTTTTCTAATTTAATAATAACATTTATAATTAATTTACTTTGATACCAATGTAATAGATTCAATTTCATACAATATATTCACCATTTAAAAAAAAAAAAAAAAAAACTCATTTATTTCTTTGACCACATATTAGACTTTAGCAATAAGGAAAAGGAAATGCGTGGCATAGATAATTCTCATAGCGTTTTAATTTGGGCCGATAATGACTCTTTGTTTGAACCTAAAATAATTTAGATTTTTCTTTTTTAAGGAAAAAATAATTTACATTTCAAGTTAGTGTTACACGTGATAATCCTTTTTTTAGGCAAAATGTATAATTCCTGTAATAAAATAAACTGCAAAACAGCGACCACACATTGGCAAAATGTATTATCATTTATCACAACACTCCAAAACTTAATCGCTTCAAAACAAAATGTATTGTGGTTAATTTGTTTCACCTTAAAAATCCTTACGCGAATTTCGGCGGTACTGCTTCAATTATTTGCACAATTTTTTCAGATTTCAATTTTTTGGGATTTTAATTTAAATATATACGCACTCAAACCCAAACATATTCATATGATTTTCAAAGTTTGTTGTACATTTAAATTTCCATTTGGGTTGAATTAACCACAATTTTTGAAATATTTTTAAATCATACTTAACATTTAGCTCGATGGAAGTTACTACTTTAATTTTAAGACTAACTTAGGGACTCAAATTATTTAATACATACAAAGTAGTAATAAATTAACCTTTCCTAATTAATATTCATGTAAACTTACCATAAATATTAATTTACTACATAGTATAATTAGAAAATTGAAAAACAGCTTTCACTTGCCCTACAAATTTTAAAATGATTTGCGATTTTCCATGACCACCATTATTTTGTAAAGGAAATCACAATATCTACTATAATTATAAAATCACCAACAATATAATTTATTGAAATAGTAATTTTTTTTTTTGAGAAACAAATAGTAATTAAAAAGATACACTTAATATATAGGAATTACTAGTATAAATAGATAGTTAGATGTCTAATATCTTCACAGACAGATCATATATTCATATTAATTTCATAACTGCAAAGAGATTAGCACTTAATTTTACCACGTATTATATTACGGAGACAAAAAAATTGGTCTGTTCATTGCGTGTAGATCAAGGCAATTTCATTTAAAATAGTGTAATCTTGTTTTAGGATATATAACTAGAATAGATTATAAGTACGTATATCATTATTTAATTAATAATTTCTTGTAAATTATCAACTTTAATATTGAAATAGGCCTGTTACTCTATGTGATATATAATTATGATTTGAGCGATTTTTCTTCTTTCTCGTGAGGGCATTTGTCACACATTCTGTAATGCGAATGAAAATTTATTTTCATGTGAAAAAAATGATCAATTTAATCATACCATCACATATCGTACCAAAATGATAGAAACTAATATAAATGGACAAAAAGGTCTATAGTCTATACCAAATTATAGAACTAGCTATTATACATTAAGTTTGCAATAGTCTATACCAAATTATAGAACTAGTATACATTAAGTTTGCAATAATTCCAAACATATCACGTTTTCCAAAACTGTATATATTTTCTCATTTTCGCTTAATAAAGATTAAGCAAAGCATCAGGAGATTCCTGATAACATAAGCAATGTTTTCAAATTTAGCACATGCAATGTATATATACATTCTATGTTTTTATATATATATATATATATATATATATATATATATATATATATATATATATATATATATATATATATATATATATTCTACGGTTCTTAGATTAGCTTAACTTGTGTCTTGTTTTACTAATGGTAAAAAATAATATTATAGTCCATCCATACTATTTATTTTGCTCCATTTGCTATAGTAATCGGTCAAATTTTTTAATTTTTTAGGTGACGTATATATCATACGGAGTATTTATTCACATTTGTGGTGTATTAAACATTTTAAATATTAATAGGTGTCATATGATATTATCAACTTATTAGTGAAATATATTAATTAAATTATTTATTATAATTTATAAATTTAGTCAACTTGATCGTACCAATATAGCAAAATCAATGGGACGGAGTGAGTATTATTTATATAAATAGAATATTAAGTGTGCATATATTTATTTTTATTTATTAACATATTCAAATATTTTGTACGAATCGAATCGACTTAAATCTATGTTTCACATATTATAATAGATTTGATTGTTTTCTTGTCGAGTATTCCCGTAATTTTCTAGTATTTACAAAAGCTATTTGCAACAGTTATATAATTGTGAAGATAGTTAATTGAGACCATGATAAATATTAATTAGATAATAATAAAGTGAGAAAATTTAATATATGGATTATTCCAAATAAATGCACTTTCCACATGATTTAGGCGATTGTATACAAAAAGGATTACCTTAGAATTTCCCCTCATAATTTTTCTACACAATTTTAGGATGTTAATATAATTGCAATTCACCATAAATATAATATTGATCACCAATGAGATAGAGTTTAAAATAAATGAAGTTATTTAGAAATATTAGTATAAATACACATGACTAGTCCACATAAATATAATAATAAATCATAATTTACCAATACAATTGTAAAGAGTTTAACATTTTCAATTTTCATCACTTAGTTATACATGGAGACTAAATTATTAGTGGGATTTATGTTGCTGTTGGTGTTTGTTTTTGCTCCTCGTATGTACTCTACCTCTCTCTCTCTCACACACATCTTACGATGAATAAAAATTTAACCATGGATTAAAATTTCGTTTCGAGTGTATGTTTCGGTCAGTCAAATATTGAAAACTTTTCGAGATATTTCGGAAATGTTTCAGAATCACTAAGGAAAAATTGTTATAAAAGTTACTAAATTTAGATAAATAACAGAGTTTAAGACAAACAAATAATTTCGAAATTATATCTTAGTTTCGTTTCGCTTGATTTAAAAATGGAAACTTTTCCATATTTTTGAAGGAAAAGATGAAAATTTTGATCTATGAATCTAACCTCCTATTTTTTATGCAGAAAAAAAGACTTAAATTGAAAGAGTTTAAACCTTTCGATATTCTATAGGAATGATTTTTTTTTAATTAAAAAAAGAAAAAAAGAGTTTTTGTTATGGACAACATTAATGGATTCTATGCAATAAACTTAATTTTTTTTTTAATTGATACTAACTATCTAGAAAACATTTTTTTAACCAAGTGATTTTTTTTTTTTTTTTTTTTTTTTTTTTTTTTTTTTTGCAGAGCAGAGTTTGGGAAGTATATGTAGTAGCATAGGAAATGGATCATGCACAAGTGATTTCAATTGCAGGGCTAATTGCTCCGGAATAGGCGTCCCATTTGGCATTTGTGAATTTCATGGACTGGGGCCCAGACTCTGTGTTTGTAAAAAGCCTTGTTAATTACAAATTAATATCGCTAATGTTGAACAAAATATATAAATGATTTTAGCATCAGCAATTTTAGGGAGAAAAAAATAATTATTTTTTAAGATAAGTGAAAATAATATTTTGAAAAGCAAATTGAGCATCGTCAACCTTTATTTCAAATTTGATCGTGATAAATTAAATTGATATTTCCTTATATTATGCGACTAGTAATTGAATGCCCGATGGCAATTGGATTACAATGGGGATCTTTTTTATATTCAGTCTTAATCATGTGATTGACAAATTTATTTTGTTGAGCGAATAATGCGGTTGAAAGATTATAAATGCAATTGTTTAACATTTAAAGTTTTACATTTAAGCTATACCCATAACTTAGAAATTACAAAGTAGCGGACTCATGTTCAAATTCCTGTTGGAAGAAGATCTCACTTTATGTGTCCGATACGTCTCAAAAAGAATTAAACAATTGAGAAATAAAAAAAAAAATTATCTAATACATACAAAGTAGTGATAAATTAACCTTTCCATAGGATTTCCTAATTAATTTTCATGTAAATTTACCATAAATATTAATTTACTACATAGCATAATTAGAAGATTGAAAAACAGCTTTCACTTGCCCCACAAAATTTTAAAATGATTATACAATAGGAAATTTGCGATTTTCTATGAGCAGCATTATTTTGTAAAGGAAATCACAATATCTACCACAATTATCGAATTATATTCGATCACTAACAAATATAATTTATTGAAATAGTAATTAAAAAGATACGCTTAATATATAGGAATTACTAGTATAAATAGATAGTTAGATGTCTAATAACTTTAACTGCAAAGAGATTAGCACTTAATTTTACCACGTATTATATTATGGAGACAAAAAAATTGGTCTGCTTTATGTTGCTCATGGTGTTTGCCTCAACTCCTCGTATGTATCCTCTCTCTATCACTATCACTGCGTGTAGATCTATGCAATTTCATTTAAAATAGTGTAATTTTGTTTTAGGATATATAACTAGAATAGATTATAAGTACGTATATCATTATTTAATTAATAATTTCTTGTAAATTATCCACTTTAACATTGAAATATGCATGTTACCCTATGTGATATATAATTACGAGTGAGCGATTTTCCTCCTTTCTCGTGAGAGTATTTCTCACGCATTCTGTAATGCGATTGAGAATTCATTTTTATTGAAAAAAATGATCAATTTAATCAGTGGCGGAGTTATGAGAAGACTGGGGGATCTCCCCCCGAGAAATATCCATTAAATATTAGTAGTAGTCAAATTATTTCATGTTTAGACCTTTAGCCTACAAGATAAGATGTTGCTATGTAAACCCTAGATGATGGTTCTAATTTCACTTGGAACATTTTTTTTTTAATTTTTCTTTTTTGCTTAATCCCAGTATTCATGGTTATGCTTTTTTTAAAGTTTTCTTTCTTTCTTAATGAATATGCAAGGAACATGGATATTATTGTTCTTATAATATGATTATTTTCTGTTTTAAATGCATTGTTCCTAAAAAAAAATTCTTTACTAATTATAAAGAAAGTGCGATATTTTTTTCATATTGTCTTGTCCTCATAATTATATGTATTTAGTGCACACTTCTTCATATATAATCTTTATCAAGTGCATTACTTCAAATTATTAATAATCGTGAAAAGAATACGTTCTTTTATTTTGTTTATTTAATATACAAAAAAAATTCATCCCTCAATAAAACATGTCTAGCTCCGCCATTGAATTTAATCATACCATCACAACACCCTTCACTTTACCCCTGTAATCTACGTAATCATATTTTACACCCCAATTTTTATATAATAATTTATTTATATTTTTTTAATGTCTGTTTTATGCAGAGGAGAGCTTGGCGGATATATGTAACTATATGAATGGATCATGCACGAGTGATGCAGTGTGCAGGGGTACTTGCCAGAGTGTAGGATACGCAACCGGTATTTGTTTATTTCAAGGACCAACTCCCCGAATCTGTTATTGTAGGAACCCTTGCTAATTTATTTAGTTAAATTAGTTTATTTGTTATTTGGTTGAAAATATTTCTATTTTTCCGAAATCATTTATAGCAAATAAAAAATCGCTTCTAATTAAAATTTGTTTGAGCTCATATATATTTCTATACTTTTGTAAATGTGTTAAAGTGATTGATGTTTTATACGGTGATATACTTTAAGCTGATTTAAGAATATGTAAACATAACAGCAAAAATATTCATGTGTAATTTTTATTACCAAAACTTCTCTTGTGATATTATTTAGGGATTTTTGCATGTCACCTCCCAGAAAAGTTATATTTTCGCACTTTCTCTTCTATGATTGAAAAAATATGACAGTACCCCCTAGAAGTTGATAAGTGTGTACACTTTGGCCCCTGGACAATAATTTATTGGATATCAAAGGATAGAAATGTAAATTTGGGGTTTAGTGCAATAACTTTTCTATTTATGAATTTTAACCTAAAAAGTATTAATAATCCGCCGTTAATTTTTAAAATTGACAATATCTTTTCTATTTATGAATCTTAAATGAGATTTTTTGTTAATAAAATAAAACATCAGGGTGTTTTATACGAATAAAAATAATATATGACTTTTTGTTGCTCTTAGGGCATTTTTTGAATCCCGGTTGGATTAATTAATCCCCTACACGTCGATCTTCTTGGTCGAACCCGACCACCTGAATTTAATTAATACTCTATGTCGGGTTTTGTTATTGGGCCAAAAGGATTAATTAATTTTTTCTCTAAAAACAATTAATATGCTATAAAACCTTACTGCGTAGATACCAAAGTTCACGGGGCCATCTTCCTTGGGCCATCTCCAATGGAGATGGCCTGGGCCGGGAGCGGGCCTGGACCGGGGCTCCGCGGAGTGCCCATGGGGACAAAACCTTGAGCTAAATAAGGTGCAAAAATAGACACACTTTTGTTTATTAAATTTGATGAAACGTAGTTTAAGTTAATATTCATTTTGAAAATAAATTCTCCTCTTGTTTTTATTGATTTTGAAATTAAATTTTTCATTGAGCTCCGTACATTTTCAATTTAAATGGCACAAAATTAATAAGTGAAATTCGCTTAGTTAAATAATTAAGTTAAATCACTATTATTGAAAACACTGGTGATTTATAAATAGGGGGAATATACATAAAACAATTATTCAATTAGTTTGTTACGTGTATGATAAATCTTTCACGGCTGAATATTAGAGAGATTTCAACTATCATAATTGAATAATTTAACTAAAATGACAAGAATCAAGCTAGAAATTTTATTTCTTCATAGATTTCCAATACAATATAATTCAGCATAACTGTAATAATAGACAATTTTTCCTATTAAGAAACAAACACATTATTCAACATATACCTTCACCTAGGGGAAAAAAAAATACAAACATGTTCAATATAAGCGCAAAGAAAATTATGTTCTCAGGTCATCCCAAATATTGAACAACTCTAGTTTAACGTAGTGCAGAAAGATTCACCAAGAAAATTAAATAAAAATTCAAAATATCTTTATAAGTACTAAGTTATTTAATATTTTCTATGATCAACATCGAGATATATCTATGATCAACAACGAGGCATATCTGGTGGTGGCGGCAACATTGTCGCACTCGGGCCATTACCATTCCGAACTATGAATGCCATCCCCATTCCCCAGCTCACATGCCTCTCAAAATGACAATGCAAGAACCACACTCCTGCAAACACATCAAAATTTAGTTAAAACTACGAGTAAATCGATGTCAGAAATTAAATGTATTAAGTATTAGTATTTTATTCAATGTCGAAAAAAATAGACATTTCTAAAAACACAAAAAATTATACAAATTATTCACTAACGTTAGACTACAACAAATTTGACTTTATGTTATAATGTACTAACTAACATAAGATGAATGAGATGTTTACAAAAACGGTTATGGTCATAATCAAATATTAATACACGAAATCCCTGTTTATAAGCTAAGATTGGACCTGGATTAAAGTATATGCAAAATATCAATCTGATTTGGGCAAATGATTAGTATGTTTGGTGGGATAAATGGGTTGCACTGATTGCTACCCTTACCAATTTTTATTTGAGCATATAAGTCTTTTAGTTATTATATATTAGAATGGGCCTTAGCAACTTACGTAATCTGCCAGGGAAGCCCAATCTTTTTAATTAATAGCCTAAAAATTAATAATAAATCATTCTACCCCAATTAACCTCTAGCATACCAAACAGCCCCTAAGACTATGAAACCAAAATTCGAAGACCAGACTGAACTATACAACAAAACAAGGTGAATGATATTATTTAAACTCTAAATTTTAGTTACTAATTAAAAAATCACAAAAAAAAAAAAAAAAAAAAAAAGACGCAAACCTGGGTTATTCGCTTGAAATCTTATTGCAGTCCAACCATTTACTGGAACCGCAATAGTTTCCATCAAAGGAGGATCAACAAGATTATATCTCGGAGGATCTGTTACATTATTGAAATTTCCAAGTCCGGATCCAACCACGTAAAAGCTATACCCATGTAAATGCATAGGATGATCCACACCCGCGATCGAATTTGTACCTTGAAAAACAAGTTCCACTGTGGCATTATAATCAAGAATATTAACCGCCGTTCCATCCTCGGGCCTCGACAAATCTCTAGGGACAAATTCTTGCGTGTAATTATATGGAAATGGTGGATTATCAGGGAAATCAGTTTCATAAACACCACTAATATTCCTATAATAAGCTTGAAGAATATCCGTTCTTGGTAGCACCATAGTCACATTATTCACACTTGCTAAAAGTCGTTCGTCTCTTGGTCCGTCACACGGGGCATTCAATGGACACGGGCGCGCATTTATTGAAAGCGTAAAAAACAAAATGTCCGTGACATTTAAAGGAACATCAATAGGGTATTTTGAGTTGGCTAAACTTCGGAGTTGAGTTGTGAAATTGACGGATGCTGATGTGTCGTTGAATTCGGGGAAGGTTGGGACCGGTGGGGACGATGGTATGGTGTAGTTTCCGGAGTACTGGAGGATTCCGGTTGTAGTTGTATTGTCGAAATCTCCTCTACTAGCGTAAGCTCTAGAGGCCATGTAATAGTGACTTGGTGGTTGATTAGCTTCTAACAAGAAGTCAATCGTTTGACCAGGAGATATGGTAATGTAATCACTGCTGAACTGCTTTGTGTATGCAGCGTCCGATCCAACGATCGTAATATTATGATTTGCGATTCTAAAGAACATAATGTTGTTCATTACTGCATTTACCATTCTAATTAAATAAGTTCTGCCGAATTCTACAGTCAACCTGAAAGTATCTGCATTAGAAAAAATTATTAAGTCATTAAAAGAATTTAATTTACAATTATATTACTTTGAAAATATGTACAAATTAATATATGAACCTTGTCTTGAGCATGAATACAGATCACCAGGTTGACCATTTATAAGGAAAGCATCAGAAACATTTGGGTCCCCTCCATTAGCTAGAAATTCTTCCATAACCTCTTGAACATCAGAATTCCACCACTCCCCTATATTTCACAAGCTCCAAACATTAATTTACATTTTTAAACTCTTGATTGATGGAATTACAATTTTTTCTACTATAATATTGACTTAAAGTTCATATTAGGAAAAACTACATATTTTAATTAATTAATTAACTGCAGAAATTGAATAAACTTTCAAGGGTAACCCTGATTATAAAAGATCGCCAAAGGTAGAAAATTCAAAGGTAGAAAATAACCACTTGTGGACCCAAAATGCCAATTCAAGTTTAAGGCTGTATTTGGATGGGTTTTGGCCCGGTCTTGTGGGTTTCGCGAGACCGAGCCAAAACCCATCCAAATGAGTTTTCGTCAAACCCATAAAACCATTAAAAACCTATAAAACATTGATTTGACATCTGCCATCTACTTTTTTCCTCAAATTTCACTAAAAAAGACATTGATTTGACACCTATAACTTACTTTTTTCCCTAAACTCCAACATCCAAACTCAATCCAAGTGAGGTCTCAAAGGTTTCATCGAAACCACCCAAACCAATTTTTTTAAATCGAGACCCGCGAAACCGAGCCAAAACCCATCCAAAAGTTTTAATATGTCTCAAAAGGAATATATTGAATGCTTGAAAAGAAAAAGTACAAATTAATTTTATCTACTAATTCAAGTTTAAATATTTTAATGTCTCGAAAAGGAATATATTGAACGCTTGAAAAAAAAAAAGGTACAAAATAATTTTATCTGCCAATTCAAGTTTAAAAGTTATAATATGTCTCGAAAAGGAATATATTTAACTTTTGAAAAAAAAGAGTCCAAAATAATTTTATCTGGAATAGAAGCACAAAAAGCAAGACTATGTGGTCCAAAATTTAAGATTCTTGGGATAAATTTGAAGCGCCTATCTTGGGATTAAATTAATCAAGAGCCTAGAAGGCAATTGCATTTTAGTCCAACCATTGGATCATTAGCACTTGTAGTCCCATTTTTTTACATAATTACACTTCTATCATGTATGAGACCACAAGTTATAAGTTCAATCAAGTGAAACTAAAAATTAAATTTTTCCGTCGAATGATTCTTATTTACATACCTAGTAAGATAGGCACCTCCGCGTGAGGCTTAGGAAAAGGATATGGTTGATTCCTCTCGGGCAAAATAATGAGTGCACCATGAACACTAGCTCTTGACCACTCACTGTGAGCATGCCACCACAAAGTCCCTTCCTCGTCGGAAAGCACCACCCGTTGCCTAAACCTCGTACCGGGACGAATAGGACACTGTGTCACATATTCCGGGCCATCCGACCACGGGTATCTTGGCATTTTCACACCATGCCTGCAATTAAAACACGATTAATTAATTAAATATATATATTATAAGATGAATTTTCTATGTAATATGATTAATTAATGGAGTATAGTATATTATAGACTATAAAAAAATACCAATGAATGGTTATGTTTTGAGTGGCACTGTTAATGACATCAACTATTACTAAGTCTCCTTTTCTTGCATATATAGTTGGCCCCGGAAATGAACCATTTACGGTCAACATTGTTTTGGTGGTGCATAGCCTAGTGTGTGAAGATTCTTGTACCTGCAAAATTCGGAAAATTATAAAATGACAATTAATTAGCTTTCTGAATTATATATATATGTTACTTGTCGATTATAGATTCATCTGTTAAATCGAATTTGAACAAGTATATATTTTAATTAGAATTTGATAAGTACTTAATTACCACAAAAGTATAGTTAAGGACTGCTGCATGGCTTGATTTTATGCCACCAAGAAGCATTATACATATTATTTGTAAGATGAAAATCTTCGTAATGGACCACATTTTTTTTAACTACAATATTTGATTTTCTTATCTGATTTTTTCTCTTGTGTTGTTCTTCATGTTAGAGCAAATGGTTCAGTACTTATAGGTAAGGATTTTTTTTTCCCGGTTTCTTGGTTAGTTCTAAATAAATATGCCGTCGGCTTTGTTTTTAAATCACGTTTAAGGTGACTTTATGAATAAAATATTACATGTCTTATCTGGTTTCAAATAAGCGGAATTTGACAAACCATGACCATGCAAAGCAAGATTCAATGTTTGTATAAAAGTGCGTAGTTAGTAATTTGACAAAGTAAAATGGAGAAAGTGTGTAGTAGTAGTAGTAAGAAAAATCAACAAATAATCCCTATCTCAATGTTACACAACTTTTCCACAAAAGTTAAATATTATTGAAATTTTATTTAAGCTTACATTTCCGTAGCTTTCCAAAAGTTCCAAAATTGATTAGAATTTTAGGGAGCTAATATAAATTTATTCCCATGTGATATTAATATATTCAATTTATCCACTTGTGATTTGAAAAAGAGCAATTTTATTTATACCTTGTAAAAATTTTAAAGGAACAATTTACTTATTTCAACTGGAGAATTTAACTCACTCGCCAAAATTGAGAGTGAGCATGAAAAGTATTTTTCTAACATATGGGAGGAAAAAACAATATTTATCATAACACAGGGGTAAAATGCCTCCTTTATTATAACACATATAGTAAAGTGCCAGATTTCTCAACATAGGGGGGGTAAAGTGCCACATATGGAGGAGTAATTTTGTCAATTCATATATTTTTTAAGTTTAAAAATGTCATGGAGGCGGTGTGAAACTTTTATAAGATTACAGAGGGTAAAGTGTTATTTTTTATATCAAGGGGAGATAAATTGAACATTATGCAAATTACAATGGGGTAAATTGCCATTAACTCGAATTTTAGGGGCCAAACGCCAAAATAAAAAGGAAAATAATTAAAAGTGATTTTTCTCTTGTTAATCAAGCGCCTTCAAAAGTCTTTATTGCTTTACAAGCGTGATTATTGTAGCTCCACAATTATAATACTTTGACATTATATTTAATTTAAAATTTGTGTCATTATAAAAAATGAAGTGACTGAATAAACAAAGAAGAAACTGTAATATACATTATTTGCAGCTGTTCTTGCACAACAGTTCATGAAATGCATGAGAAAATAATTAAATAAATCCTGGAATGCTACAATATTAATCATTGCTCAAGAAATAGTTGGGCAATAAACGCAATTATATAAATATATATAGTAAATAAAAAAAATACAATTAAGCATTGTCCAAAAAATAATTGGGCAATATTATATAAATGTAGATAGTCAAATAATTTCTTGAAACGCAACAGGTGTCGTGTGGCTTTTAATAAGTCTACAAGGAAAAAACATCGCTATAAAATAAATACACATGTACATAGTAGACTTGACTATATTTTACGTAATAAATAACAGATAATACCTTTATACTTTCTAGAAAAATTGAGAACACCGTGACTATGCGGTATTATTTTAATATTGCCCAATTTGAATATTTGAATATTTATTATTTATTTTAATATTTTAATATTTATTAAAATAATAAGTAATAAATAATTATATTCTTTAATTTATTAATATTATTTATAAATTGAATTAGTTATTTAAATAAAATAAGTAAAATATTTAAATTGGTCCGCACGTGGTATTATTTGAGTCAATTTTGAAATTTGGCAACAACGTGGACTAAAATCGTCACTAAATTTGGAGATGTGGGGCTTTTTTGGTAACCTAAAATATTATAGAGTAAAATTATCAGTAAACATAAGTAATGGCATCACCTTTGCAACTATACTTAACTGCCACATCATCACTTAACGGCATTTTTAACGGTTGTACCAAATGTGTCAAAATTTGTTAAAGCTCTGTACCAAATGTGTTGGACTCATAAAGCTCAGAACCAAAAGTGGGAATTGACATATAGCTCTGTACCAAAAATGCAATTCTCTCTATTTTATACTATGTAAGAGGGATTTTGTGTCAAATATGTAAAATTATAGAAGGATTTTACACAATAACATTTTATGTAATAATTTTATGCAAATTTTACGAAACACAAATTAGTATATTGCAACTTTTCCAATAGTACGTAAGTACTGTCTTAGTCATTATGGCCCCTGGGGAATACAGTATATTTTAGATAAGGAAAAACAACCCATCAAAATAATTATGTGGAATTTTTAGCCTTTTCTTTCGATCCTTTTGGTGTTATTACACCTAACTAATTATTGCACGTGGTTACATATTGTCACCTAAACCTTCACACCCTAAAAAAAAAAAAAATATTATTGTCATTTGTCACCTTAACAAATCTGAATCCATTAGGACCTAATTGCTAATTGGATAGGTTATTGGTCTCATGGGTTTCACAAAATCGAGCCAGAAGTTTTCCAATAGTGGTGTGGGAAATCCGATAGATTTCAGCACAAATATATTCACAAACTCTTGAATCTATTAAATCTTAATTTGATATATACCACGTATTTTTTTTCTCCCAGCTCTATAAAATAGACATTAATTTGACGCCTATCATCTATTTTTTTCCCCAAACCCAATACAAGTAAAGTTTCAATTGTTTCAAAACCACAAAATTCAACTTACAAAATCTAATCAAGTGAGGTTTTCATCGAAAACACCCAAACCATTTTTCTGAAACCGAGATCAGCAAAATCGAGTAAAAACCCTTTCAAATAGATATTTTGAATTTTTCCCACTTTAATCACTGTAATATGTTTAATATATAATTTGACTTTATGTAATATGAAAATAGATATATTATCTACTGAAAAAATAATAAGTGGTTCGCATAATTTCTTGACACAAATTGAGACTTCATTTTGATGCAACAAATGACAAATTTTAACTCTATCTTGATAACATACTCTCTCAACAAAATGCTTAATGAACACTTTATTCCAATGTGTTGTCTATTGAACATTCAACCCTTAATCATACTATATTCATAGTGGCAGTAAACAAAAGAGGTAATTTTGTACATGAGTGTGACAGCAAGTCATTTTCACGAAAATGGAGAAGGTATATTATCATTTGATATCTTTTATAAATAATAAAAGGATTAATTTGTTTTTAAGTATTAACTCATTAACTAATTTTAGCCTAGTTGTTAACACCAATAGAAGATCTGCCCCTGGATTTCAAGAGAGTCATGGTTTTCATGTAACGATATTGACGCGGATCGATGAAATTGATTCAAAATATCATCTGATTTCTTTGTTAATAAATTAACTAAGATTGTGTTTGAAAAGTAAGCTCTACTACGGCAATGTTTTTTTCACAATTTTTGTCATTTATTAGTTCAACTAGTTGAGTTCTGTTCGAATTTTAAGACATCCAATCCAAATACTTTGCATTGTTATCTGTAATAAGTAGGGGTGTTCATAAACCCGTCTCACCCGCCCAACCAGCCCGACCCGCTCCAATCCGCCCGCAACCCATCGGTTTTATTTTTAAAATAATCAAGTACGGGTTGATAATTTGTAAACCGGCACGTTATGGGTCGGGTGACGGGTTTGATGGTTAAAAAACCGACCCACCCGCAACCCGCACTTAATCATCCTTGATGTACTTTTTATTAATTGTTTAATAAAATTGTGAAATAAATTACATTTATTAACAAATGAATAAGAACAAATAAACAAACTTTCTTCAAGTTTTTTGTTTATATTAATGTTAATGACACGTATATGTTAGTACATTTTTTTCCTAAAGAGTTTGTTGTTGGAAAAATCGAGAAGAAACTTCACAAATTTGTTATTGTTTGTAATGTGTGGGTGATGATTTGTAATGAATTCTTTTGTGGGGGACTTGTAATATTATTTTTTGTGGTGACTGTTGATTTAATTAGTAAGAAATCGTTGACTATATTCTAGTTTTGTATTTTTTGCTTCTTGAATTTAATTTCAAATGTAGGTGAACATATTTGATACATCTTATTTGTTGTTTGAAGAACTTAAAATTATATGCTTAATTATTTATATTTAGATGTCAAGATTTTATGACATTGTTTTCGTTCAACCCGCCAACCCGACCGCCACCCGCCTGCACCCATTCCACCCGAACCGAGCGGTTTTGAAAAATAACAACGCGAGTATGGTTTAAAAAATCGGCAACCCGCACATGTTGGGTCGGGTTAATTTTTTCATGTAAACCCGCCCAAATCCGACCGCGTTCACCCCTACCTCCAGTTTCGAATAGATTGCCTAGAATTAGACACACTTCAGACCACAGTTTCAACTTTTCAGTCATTCCATTCAACACTTGTACCAGACACTCACGTAAGTGAAAGCGTTGTAAACTAACTTTACAATCATTCCACAACTCTATGGGAGTCTTATGGATTGACTTGTTTGTTGTTACATTCAAAATGTAGATTGCGGTTTCTAGTGCCTATCACAAGAAAGACATTGGTAATGAGGAATATAGTTCATTATTGATCTATCCATTTCTAAGAAACTTCAATTGTAGAGTTTCAGGTGATGTGAGTTGGATTGAACTCCATACTCCAGCGAGTAGTTCTTGAATTCGTAATCCAAGTATTCTCTTCCTTGATCTTATCAAAGAATTTTGAGTGATTTACCTAAATGTTTTTCAACATTTCTAGGAATTCTTTAATCATTCCAGAAGATTCAGATTTCTTTTGCTTTAGATAAACATGAAGAGTGTTGACTTTCAACTCTCTTAAAGGACATTCCTTTGCCAGCATGTTTATCCTATCAAGGTTAATATGTACTAACCTTAGATGCCAAAGATACGTGTTATCACTCTTAGAAGTTTTAGAACATAGCATTGATCAATAATTTGCTACCTAAAATAATTCATAAATTATTTATTGATCATTTCTGACATTTATGATACAATCCATGTTCTATTTTTGCATGATAACTATTTTCTGAAATAACGATCTTATTATCAGAAAAAGTAAAATAACTATCTTATTCATGCAATCATAATTGAGAAATCAAATTTCTAACAAAGATTAGGAATTAAGTATACATTGTTCAAAACAATGAATCTATTCCTAAATTCTAAGTGAACTATTCATATGGTCTTCACAAAAAATGATCGCCCATTTTCCAACATTCATTATGACATTCCATTTGGCAAGTCCCTTTGAAGAACTAAACATCTAAAGTAGAACAAATGCGATTAGTGGCCTCCGAATTAAATATTCAGAATGACAAATCATTTTCCACAAATAAGTTTCCAAAAAACAGTAAATCAAATTTACCTTTTCGTTTTGATCTTCTTATCGCAGAGATACCTTTTATAGTTTCTATTTCAATGAACATGAACTCCATAATGAAAACATTTTCTCTTCTGGATTTTGTTCATGGAGTTGTTCTTATTTTACTTGTCTTAGTATGCTCATATCTTTCTTCTGTCTTGACTCAGACCCACCTTTCGCCCTCTTCCTCTTTTTGTTCTTAACAGTAGAGGAATACGAACTTTGCTTGACAATGTTTGTCTCATACTTTTTAGCCTTATGTTTAAATATGACTTCAAAAGTCTGCAATTCGTTTTAGCAATTTAGTCATGCTATAAACCAACTTATTCTCAATATAGTTGGATGTGAACGCAGAAAAGTTTGGCATGAATGACCCAATAATTACACTAATTTGAGTCATCTCTTCAATGGTGGCCTCTTTTATAGCCGCCTTGTGCACAATTTTGATTATGTCAAGTACATAATCTCTTAGCGAAGTGTCCTTAAACTTAGCCTTCATGAATCTACGAGGCGATTCATGTCGACCTTGTTCAGAAGGTTTGCTAAAGATGACTTGTAAAGATTCTCATAACTAGTATGAGTTCTCCATGTACTAATGTTTCTTCTTAAGAACAACGTTCATGGAAGCAAGCATGTTGCAACGCACCTTGTTGTTGGTTCGGATCCAACTATCATTTATATCTCGTATGTTACGAGAAGCACCAGCAAGAGGTTCTGGAGGACAATCCTCTGTGAGAACGAACTCTTGATTCTCACAAAACATTCGTATGCTAATATTGGATCTTCAATTAACGTAGTTACATTCCCCAGTTAGTTTTTCGTTCGAGAGTAAACGAACAAATGAGTTTATAATAGACATAATTGTTGAATAAATAAATAAATTGAAATTCGATCGTACATTCATAATAAACATCATATTTCAGAATAGTAAATGTGATTCATGAATGCAACTCTTAAGAAAAACACATAAAGCAATTTACTAAACCGCGATAAAATAACTTAGCTACTAATATGTTGCCGTATGGTCGATCATATTAATACTAAATTAAGTTCGAGACAATCTCAAATTAATAAGTAAACTAAAATATCTCATATTCATCTTTCACTATTAATTACCGCATTATTTGGTCAACATGTATTCAACTAACTAAATACATGTTTATGAGTGCAACCTATTGTTTCAAATTTTATGACTTAACTTAGACTTGTCACCGTAGGGTAGATCAAGCTAAAATACATCAATAAATCCTATCTCAAGGAAATTTAATCTTGTTATTGATATAGGTTAGACACCTTTCGTAGGGAGGATGCAATCTAAGCACCGCGAGGCGCTACCTAAATCTCACTTTATTAAACTAACAACATAGACCGTAGGATATATCGACATATATCCTTCTCCCACTCAATAATTTTAAAACAAGTGTTTTATCTAAATAAATATTTATGTTTTAATAATCTACATAAACATCACTAGATTTTTAATCTCTAAGCTAATTTAGGATTAAAATCCAATCTAATTGGGTCTAATTTATTATGTAGATTATCTTCCAATCTAATTGGACATTAGGTGATCTTATACTATCTAAGTTGAGATGGGACCTAAAATTAATAATTATCCAATCAAATTGGACTTCGGTTCCTTTAGACATTCTAACTGAGCTAACTTTTAGATGAACCCTTATTAATTTTTACCAAACTCAGGAATCACCTAATTTTAAATAATGCTCATAAGTTTAACAATTAAACAAATTCATTATTTAAATATATTTGTTTTCATAAAACAATTATACGGGCATGCATCAAAACATACATATATCGAATATAAATCTATATGTGATGCATGAACATAATAAAGCGATTGTGGGTATCATGAATGACATGTAATATGCTTGAACATGCTATCAATCATAACAGAAGCATAAATCAAAAAGACGGGTCGGGTGTTTTTGGGTATTTCTAAAATTACAACCCATAAATAAATAATAAATGGACCTAACTATTACAAAGATAGCTTCCTTTACAGATCTTCATCTCCAAACTCATTCTTATTATTTTCTCCATCAAGCCCATATTGCAAAGTCGACCAAGCTCAAATGATATTTGGTAATGTTCTAAACATATATCGAAAAACCCACAATTCAAATTGTGCTAATGATGCAAATCAAAAAATTTGGTTAAGTTCAAAATTTAATTCAAGATCCACAATTCTTAACTGTGCTTAAAGTCCAAACCAAATAACTTTGTTTAAGTTCTGAACTTAAAGTTTCAGACTCACAATTCTAAATTGTGCTAATAGTCCAAAACAGACAATTTTGGTTAAGTTTTAAACCCACCATTCAAAATTATGCTAACGGTTCAGATCAAATAATTTTGATTAAATTCTAAACTTTATTGAAAACATACAATTCAAAATTGCATCCAAGGTCCAAGCCTAAGTCAATTTCGCAAATTGACTCACCACCCAATCGGCCAATTTTAAACAATTGCCCATCCCTTTTCATAATTGGAAGTGAAGCAGGGGCGGTGCTTCTAAGCTATATTAAACCAAAAAATTATTGGGCCCAAAGTCCACTTTGATTCAAAATTGTGATCAAAACAATTCATGGCTAGGTTTTTAAAAATGGGAGAAAGTGTTACGGCCCCCCAACAGAAAACATGATTTTAAGTGGGTCTGTTAAACAAACTCCATTTTATTTCTTTCGCAACTGAGGCTCCATTCACACGGCCAGTCCCATGCATCTTCTTCTTCGGATCTTCGTATATATGAATAATTTAATTATTACAGACATCCTATGCCAATAAAAAAAACTGGCGTACAATGGATCTAGGAATAATAAAAAACAATTATAAAACCCTAACCCAAAAACACCAAATACGACCCTTAAATAAAAACATTCATCCATTCAATATTTAAACAATTTAAACATGCATATACCCACAATCAATTAAAATAAAGTCGTTTATGGATCGCTCTGATACCAATTGTTGGAATTTTGCCCAATCGGATCCAAACGATTCGACCCGACGAGTAAACATGATCGAACTAATTAGACCCAATTGCGGAATTTGGTGGATTTTATGTTCATAGTATATTTCGAAAATAACTAACATAAAAACGAGGATCCCATAAACGATAATTATTTTAATTATGCATAAGAAAGAAATAGAAAACTTACAGAAAGCTTCCCGTCCTTCGTTCTTTTGGTTGAACTTTTGGCTTCATGCTTTTCTAGAATTTGATGAACAAACGGCTTTGATCTTTTTCACCATTGATATCAACCACGTTCTCCATCTACTAGGTGTGTGGGCACCAACTTAAGTGAATCGAACTTTTCTTTCACGTTTTAGAAATCAAAACTTCAAGATAAAAAATCTCTCTTTGTTTCTTGAACAATGGGTGGCTTTTGTATGTTTAGGGTTGAACTTTTTTTTTTTTTTTTTTTAGTGTCATCTTAATGATTTCACATATCAGTAATATATATACTCTAAGATCTATATCTTATATGTATATATAGATAGTTGGGTCTTTCTAAAATAAGATTTTATAGAACATAAGTGTATATGAGATACCCCATCTCAGCCATTAAAAAAAGTCAACAACAAATATGAACCACAAATTTTGGTCAAAATGTCCAATGATGATGTGGCATCGGACATTTAGAAAAAATAAACATACATTAAATTACATACTGACCCTTTAATTAATATGTTTAAAAAATCTCCATAATCTCTAATTAATATCAAATATCTTTCCAAAACAAAAACAAATATCGAGAAAATTGTACTTTTCATACGAAATTTCTACCTACTTTATATATTTCATACCAAACTTTTCAAAAAGACACATTTCGTACAAAAGTTGGAAAACTTTTTTTTATATTTCATTCGGCCACTAGTTTTTTGATGAAAAATATTACGTGCCAAATATGTGTCCGTTAACTCACCATTTTTATCTCTCAAGGGAACATTTACAATTGAACACAAAATACCTAAAATCTTGAACGGAGTAATTGCAATTATTGCAACCCCGCCCAATTCCTCTTCATTCACCTCCGAGACCACAACACCGCCCAGCCCCAATTCCTCGTACCCACACAAGCGCACTTTCATTTTATGATTAGGATTTTCTTTTTTAGCAATCTCAATTAGTTCTAATTTTTTAACAAAAATCAAATCATTTTAATATCTTTTGTATTATAATACATATTTTTTGGATTTTACCACCTAAAGTATAAAATAAGCACGTATAGGTCCGTCGCAATTTTTCCCCCTTAAATGATTTTATGCCAATTTCGATCGCCGAAAAACTCATATATGCGCCTCACATGTATTTTAAGGGTAAAATTAGTCAAAACATGACGTGCATTTTTTTACTTTCTCTTTGCAAATAAAATATTTTTCTACTTAACTTCGGATTTCCGGTTCTTTTACATGAGCGAGTATTTGGACTTGTAAGAAGTGTTGTGACTAAAGGGACACAATATTTTCCATCAAACAAAAATTAAATAAAATTATTTTAGGCGGTAATTAAGTGATTATTTTGTACATATGGGTGGTAAAGTGCAACAATATGTAACTTTGGGGGATAAGATTTTTGCCAAATTTTTAAAGTGGACTTCATAAATCATATGAAGTTTTTATAAATTTTTTTTTTTAAAATAAAAGGGGTTTATTGCAAAAATTTAATGTTGTCAGGGGTTATTGATAATATATTTTAATTTAAGGGGATGTTTTTTCATCATTTGATGGGGTAAAATTGTCATTTCGACTTGAAAGGGATATTTTTTGCCAATAATAATAAAAAAAAGTACAGGGTTCTTTTTCTAATAAAAATAACATATGTTTTTTTAATTAAAAAAAGCACAAGGGGTGTTGTTGAAATTTACTCATAAAAAAGGGTAAATTTGTCTTTGAGAAAATAAATTATTTTAACTTAAATTTTAAGGAGACATGTGTCATCAAGATAAATGCTATCTTATGTGCTCTCCATCCCTCGAAATCTCATTTTAGACGGACCCTAGATAGTTATGGAAAGAGTTAAACTCCTACCATGACTCAAAGATTTCTACTAGGAAAAGAAATCTTCTCTCTCTTATCTTAAGAGAGTTATTAATTAAATACAACTCTTGTAAGTAATTAAAACATACATAAATATATTTATATATATATAATTTCGAAAATTACATATATAAATATATAATATTTCCTTTTACTTATTACATAAACATATCATATATATTTACATAGTAAATAATGAATTTCTACAATTAGAAATTCCATAAATGCCAATGTTTCCTTTTTCTTGAATCTAGTATTCAATTTTCATTAGATTTAATTCTATAATTAAATCTAATATAATTAATCGTGATATTTTCTAATTAACTAATTCTGAATTAGTTAATTAAATATCATCTAATTAATTCGGAGTTTCTATTTTGAAAAACTATTTCCAAAAAGCAACGTGAATGAATTCGTTTTAATTTCTTAAGTTCAAGTGTAGATTAACAGGAGCCGTGGTTGAGGACCTATGGACATGTAACTTCAAGCTCCAATAAATCGAATAATTTATTAAACTCTTTAATATAATTAATTCGATCTATTAATTCCAAGTGACTCCACTAATGACTTGGAATTGCACTCTTGTCATTACAATATATTTTACTCAAAAGATCAAGATAGTCCATTGATATAATCACTACATGCAATTCGATCCTCCAATAATTGATTCGTAATTAGAGCTAGGCATAATTACCGTTTTGCCCCTCTAATTACTTCTTTATCCTTAAGTTCAATTAGTTCACTAGTAAACAGTTTGATTTATGAACTTATTCATGAATCAGAGCGCTCTACTGTTCAGTTCCAGAACTAACACTTAAGGGAATCAATATTCCAGCTTCTCGCAAGAAGGGTTGGATTCCATATCTGTAAAACACATTCTCAGCCATTTATCTCAACGGATCTTCAAGACATAAGTTTTAGGCTCGACATGGTTACGGGCCATTACATATAAGTCAAAAGAACTCGTTAACATAAACAGGAGTTTATGCCTACTCAGGATTTAAATCAATTCGCATATGATCATCAGTTGACATGTTCTAGAACCATAATATCAAGGGCATCTTATTTATGATTCTAGATCATGTCTGATCCAGTCCTGTGTAATCGAATTAAACAAAGTACCTCCACCTTTGATGTCTCTACATCAGTAATTCGGATCGAAATTACTACATTATAAATGTTTCGTGGACCGTACTAGTAGTGTTTAATTAAAGATTCCAACTTTAACTCACTACGGACTTTTTAGTCTATTAGCTATAACTTAAATCCTACAGTATAATATTTATACTTAAGTCATAGTCTCTTTAATAGATTTGAAATTTTCTGATGTCTATATTATGCATTAAATGCATAGTCAAAATGATTATATGAAAAATTAATTTCAAAATTAATTATTTATTTCAATTAAAGAATGTCAAATACATGCTTTAAGAGCATCATGCCTAACATTCAATTGTGCAGTTCTCAATCTCGCATTCATCTCATTTCTGGACCAGGTAAATGGTTGAACTGGATCATGTTTTTATACTAATACAGAGAATATATTAATGCCAATAATGCCCAAGTTCTGAAATTTGAAAATAAGAAACCGTTATTGAAAATTATTGTAGAACTTATGGCCAAGTTCATTTATATGCTCGTGGGTAATTCTGATCCATAAAACATTATACTAAATATTTAGCTTATATGTGTCTTAATTTAGCTGAATTTTCTTGACACACATGGTATGTTTAAATAATGTATAGAAGTACATAAGTATATAGATAACTTGAAATTGTTCGGAGGAAGATTTTTCTTTTGGAGGTCTATAAATTGAATAAGACATCATTCTCCCATTATCTCTCGCACCAACATCTATCGAGCAATATTTCCAGCCAATAAACTAGATTTAAATGAAAATAGCAAAAATAGAGCCTACAATATTTACGTGGTTCATCCAAATTAGTCTAGATTTACAGGCTGCTGCAAATTTTAACTTAAACAGTTCACAACCCACTTACACCCGAGGAAATTGTTAACGATATTTCTCAACCCAAAATTCTTACAAATTACGTTCGCATAAAACTTGTGGTGAAATTAATGTGTCCTATCCGCCTCGAGAGGGATTAAACCCTTGAGAAATAAAAAAAAAAAAAAAAAAACTTGTGAAAATATGTCTCAGATGATATTGGTGTGTGATAATAGGAAGACGAGTTCTTAATCATAATCATAGACTAAAAGCAAAGCAATTAAATGATTTACCAACTTGAGTGGGGAGCGCCCACCTTTGGGGTTGCTTGAGTTCCTAACATATATGTACTAGTATGATGAAATCAAATGCCTAATACAAAATCATATTCACCATTCACTTCAACCATTAGATCAAAGTAATGGTGTAAGAGTTCAGAGAGGATTAAGCTGTTGAATACTGTGCCAATGGATTAAGGCTTCATTTGGATTTGAGGAATTTAGAGCTAAATATTTCAAATCCATAACATCATATTGTTTGTTTGGATCATTATGATTTTGTATGGATTTCAAACTTGTGCTACTCTTTTTAAGTAGTGGATTTGGAATCCAACAATTATGCTGTTGAAATCTTTTATCCATATCCTTCATCAAAATCCAAATCACCCAATTCAAATGTGTTATGGCAAATGTGTTGAAATCTCCAGCCGAAGGGGGGAGGCAAGCAATAGCCCCCCCGTCTGATGCAACGTACGTAGTGAGAAAGATGAATAAAATCAATAACTCGTTGATTCTTGAACAAGAATACCGTGAGATTGAGAGAATTGAGAAAACTCAAAACTTGCATAAACTTCAAAAACTCCGAAACTCCTCCAAGTTTACAATACTTAAATAAAACCCTAAAAGCAGGAATAAACTAAAATTACTAAAAGGTCCTAAAATATCAAAACTTATAAAAGACCTAATAAACCTTTAAATTAGGCTTTTTACGGCTTCTTTGTCAATCTCGAATCGCACTACACCACCGTCGGCTAGAGAAGAGCTTCCCCCAGATGGGCAAGCTGGCATCCGTTGCCTGCTTGCCTGCCCGCAGGCAGCAGCTCCTGGACGCGTGCGTGCAGCGCACGCGCACGTCCAAGCTTTTTTTTTTTTTTTTTTTATTGTCTTAAAAGTTAATTAATTTTAAATATGTAAAATCTATATGAAACTTTTTAACACTTATTAATTATGGTTTAATGTTTTCTTTAAAAAAAAAACTTGACCATAATTTTGAAAGATATAATGTTTTTCTCCTTCATATTTATACTACTAGAAGACCACTCAAACTCTATTTTCAAATCAATGTGGGATAAAACTTAACTCTCCTTATCCCATATTGGTTTAAATATAGTTTTTGAGTGACATTCAAGTAGTATAAATATGAAAGACAAAATATTTTATCTTTAAAAAATGGAAATGGATATAAATTCAAAGAATTCATCCAAACTAAGAAATACATTCTTCGTCCAAAAATATCAAAGTCATTATACATATAGATTTGTAAATTAATCCAATTAATATTACTTCATAAAACTAATACTTTATTCATAAAACTATTGTTGTTGTTTTCCATTAATTATGTTTACTCGTTTTTTATTTTTTTATTTTTATGAATCCCTTATTATTATTATTGTTTTTGTTGTTGTTATTAAGTGAGAGTGGGGAAAATTTGAGATTGAAATAAATGTTTTGAATTGTTGGTTCGGTTGGAGATGACTGACTTGACAAGGCAAGCAGGCGGGCATGAGGGGGCTATTGCCTGCTTCGTTTGGAGATGCCGCCTAATTTGTAATCTTCTATCTTTTGATTCATCTGATTTTTAGTTCCTCATAAAAGACTTGAAAAATCAGATGGGCTTTGTTCTGATTCTTTAGGTTTGAATCACATCAAACACATCATATGCTAGATGCATTACATATTGCATTGTATAAATTTTTGATGTATCCATGTATCATACAGTATATCTTAATCAAACAAACATATGATATTTGTCGCATTGTTGTGTATACTAGATGCATCGGATATGATATTGCATTTAAATTTTAATGTATCCAAGTATCATAGATTTGAATCAAATAAACATATGATAATAATCACATTTAAAGTCTCCAATAATACTAATAGGAAATAATTCTGGCAACTCTCTAATTCTCATAAAACCGCTTATCTACTATTCTCTGCATTAGCTTTATCAGACGAGCGTTGCTACACTTACGCTTTACCATATAGTTCGTCGCCTTAAGAGACCAGATTCTTGCTGATCTAGTAGACTTGGGCACACCCTTAGCCAATAAGTAGCACAGACATGTATTCACCATTGCACGTTTATGTCCCCCTTCAGAAGCCTTTTCATACCACCGAGCCTGTCAAAGTTAAGAAATATTCACATATGATATACAAAGTTACAAGTACCCATTGAAGATTAGTCACAAGAAGAAAAGCACTCAACAACCGTCATTGGCTACCACGTGACCAATGATGATATGTACGTTTCCAACTGTGCACAATTTGATTATACCGCTTCTTGGAGACATCCTTCCACCCCTCGACCTTGATGGAAACAAAGACCAAGTTGGTATTGAGCCTCAACATGGCCAACAACAGAAGCTTTGTAGAAATATCCAAAGGACTCCTTTGGGTTTGGAGGATTTGCTGAAACAATAATATTTATAACAATCAATACATAAATGCAGGTAATAACACAATTAAATTCATATATTATCAATACTATAACGATACGATAATTGGTATTCGACTCATGAACCTATTAAAACGTAAATTTGTTAGTTCAACCCTCACCTTGATTGAAATGAAGACCAAGCTGGTATTGGGCGCAAGCATGCCCACTAGCAGAAGCTTTGTATAAGTATTCAATCGCTTCTTTTGTGTTAGGAGGATTTGCTGCCACAATTATATAACAATCAATACATAATTCAAAAGGTAACAACAATCAATTCACATTATCTTTTTTTCAATTTCCAAACACTATAATTATTCCAAATAATTTCTCCAAACAAAAAGCCAATAATATAACTAATAGTATATGATTCAACTTAATTAATTTAAATCGTTACATTGTTCAGAATGTCATATATTTAGGGGGCGTTCGGTTAGTTTAATGAGATTGAACTAAATAGTCAATGAGATTGGATGGGTCACTATCAAATAAGAGAATAACTTTGCCAAATAAGGGGAGGTAGCCCACTTTTCAGGTCGAACCAAATATGAAACAATAAGTCAATCACTTTACACTCAAAATTTTATGCAAATTAAATTCAAACTAAAGATGTACAATATATTTATTTTGACTAATTTGCCCCAACAATCTACATTCTTTTTTACGTTTTCCATAACTTTACTCTTCATCCAACAATCTAAATTTTTAAGATGATTTTATTCGATTCTTCAAACCATAATTTCAGTATAAAACTATTTCAATTAAAAATTAGAAAAAAAATATATACCTTCCAAATAGAAGGTAGCCAAATTGAAGTGTCCATCAGGATCACCCAACTCAGAAGCCCTCCTATACAATGAAATTTCTGCACACGTTCTCTTCTTCGATTTAGAATAGTATATCAACCCTGCCTCCACCATAGCTTGCGTGGATCCACGCGCCGCACCCTCCAAAAAAGCCTCCAAAGCCTCATCCAAATTACTAGATCGCTTCTTCCCAGCCTCCACGAAAACCATTGCCTCACGCAATGGCTTGAGCGCGTCCCGCCACGCTCGGCATACGAGGGAGGCAGCCTTCAGGTCAAGGAGCCTGAATGGTCCCGCAATTCTCACTATGATATCGTAGGGAAGGTGTTTGAAGAAAATAATATCAGGAGATTGCGTCATGGTATGTGGAAGAGAAGGGGAGAAAAAATAAACCGTGAAAAATTACATTACTACCATATATATATACACACTAGGTTAAAAACCAATGTTATTAAAACCGGATTGGACAGGCCGGTCCGACCGGTTCGACCGTGAACTGGAGTTTGGTCCGGTCCGGTCCAGCTTAGCCCCTAAAATCACCTGACTCAAAAATCAGATTGAACTAATGTTTTCAGAACCGGACCGGATAGTAAACCGGTGAGGAACCGGTGAGCCAACTGGCCACTGGTTTACTGGTCGAACCGCTGGTCGGACCGAATGACGTCATAATAATGTAATAAATATATTTAATTTTAAAGTATATGTAATATGCATAAAATTTAAACATTATCCTACAATTGATTAAAAATATACAAAATCTTATAATATATTTAAATTAAATCATATAATATTTATCTAACTTATATCATAACGGTAATATAATACTAATTTGTAAGCTCATATAAATATAATATAATTATATTTCTTTATAAAAATTTAAAAGTGTAATTTAAAAATACAACAAACTAAGAAATTCATAAATTTTAAAATATGGTTATGTATAAAAGTCTAATATTCAAAATCAAAATTGCATAATATATCGATTTGACTCTTTATCCTAAAAATTATATTGGAAAGAAATATTTAATAGAACAAATTTTAATAAAAAAATTATTATTTTAGTATTAATTTTCATTGATAATGTGTAAAATGTTAATTTGAGTTAATTATTTAATTTATAAATAAATTTGGAAAGTTTCTATAATTTATAATTTTTTGTACTAAAAGTTCAACAAAAATGATGTAGCTTAAATTGTAAGGAAGTTATGTTTCATATGAGTCAAAAGAACTCGGTAACATAAACAGGAGTTTATGCCTACTCAGGATTTAGATCAATTCGCATATGATCATCAGTTGACATGTTCTAGAACCATAATATCAAAGGTATCTTATTTATGATTCAAGATCATGTCTGATCCAGTCCTATGTAATTGAATTACACAAAGTACCTCTACCTTCGATGTCTCCACATCAGTAATTCGGATCGAAATTACTACATTATAAATTTTTCGTGGACCGTACTAGTAGTGTTTAATTAAAGATTCCAACTTTATCTCACTACGGAATTTTTAGTCTATTAGCTATAACTTAAATCCTACAGTATAATATTTATACTTAAGTCATAGTCTCTTTAATAGACTTGGAATTTTCTGATGTTTATATTATGCATTAAATGCATAGTCGAAATGATTATACGAAAAATTATTTTCAAAATTAATTATTTATTTCAATTAAAGAATGTCAAATACATGCTTTAAGAGCATCATGCCTAACAATCTACCACTTGCTCTAAAGCAAATAAGATATGTCTCTCAAACCTATTTGCTCCAAATGAGCTTCAAACGATTTTGAAGGCACAATTTGGTAATTGCCTTTTAGCTGCTTCACAAGCTGCTATTC
The DNA here is from genome assembly GCA_003313485.2 of Penstemon barbatus. Taxonomy (NCBI): domain Eukaryota; kingdom Viridiplantae; phylum Streptophyta; class Magnoliopsida; order Lamiales; family Plantaginaceae; genus Penstemon; species Penstemon barbatus. Next base: position 20,705,977 of record CM064878.1, on the reverse strand, counting down.
AGTTTATACGGTCATATAGTACAACATTGTTTCAAATAACAACTATACTATCAAGATGTCGACTTTCGACTTTCTTTGACTAAGAGTCAAAATCAATCATCCTTCAAGGTTCAGGTCTCCACCTAAATACACGAGCATATATTACATTGCACTTCCTAGGATATTTGAGAATACGTTTCGCTCGAACTCATCATTTTTAACGATATATGATATCATATGTCATTCCCAATGAGATAGACATCATTAATATAAACTACTTAGAAAACCACTTTCTTTTCTTTGATATACTTGTATACACGAGGTCTATCAATCGTTTTCCTCAAATCAATGGGCTTTGATCGTTTCATCAAACCTTAGATTTCAGGACTTACGTGCTTGCTTAAGTCTACCAATGGACTTTTGCATCTAACAGACTTTCTGCTCTTGGCCTTGATCAGTGAACCCTTCTGGTTGCATCTTATAGATGCTCTCCTTAAGATAGCTATTCAGAAAAGCTATCTTGACATCCAATTTTTATATCATGTAATAAACGTTGGATGTGATGGATAAGAGGATGTGTATGGAATTAAGCTTAGCAACATGTGAGAAAGTTTCTTTATAGTCAACTCCCTCTTTTCAGGTATAACCCCTTTGCTATTAGCCTAACCTTTTGAAAGTCCATGCTTTCTTGCTCATACCTCTCTGATTATTATAGATCCAATTATATCAAATATATTTGATCTCATCATGTGGATCTACAAATTTTCCAGATGTTATAAGATTCATCGCACCTTGCCATTTTTCCTTATTAGAATCTTCCATTGCATGCTTGTATGACAATGAATCATCTTGATTGTGTTGTACACTACAAGAGGTACTTCTCATCATGCTCGTAGAAGGTGAGTAGTCTAACTACCCTCCCCCTACGACAAGGTACCAAGATGTTCTAATCAGGAATTGTGGTCTTTCGTGAGGTAAATCATTAGTAGTTAGCTGAGGTTTGCCGATCTTATCAGCTTAAATTTCTTCCAATATTATTTAACTACGAGGTTTAAAATTTGTTTTCTAGCATTCCTCAATAAAAGTGATACTCGTCGATACGAATTCTCTTTTATCTTGAGTGCTACAAAACCTCCTTCAGTTAGGGGTGTTCATAAACCCGTCCCACCCGCCCAACCCGCCCGACCCGCTCCAACCCGCCCGCAACCCATCGGTTTTATTTTTAAAATAATCAAGTACGGGTTGATAATTTGTAAACCCGCATGTTATGGGTCGGGTGACGGGTTTGATGGTTAAAAAACCGACCCACCCGCAACCCGCACTTAATCATCCTTGATGTACTTTTTATTAATTGTTTAATAAAATTGTGAAATAAATTACATTTATTAACAAATGAATAAGAACAAATAAACAAACTTTCTTCAAGTTTTTTGTTTATATTAATGTTAATGACACGTATATGTTAGTACATTTTTTTCCTAAAGAGTTTGTTGTTGGAAAAATCGAGAAGAAACTTCACAAATTTGTTATTGTTTGTAATGTGTGGGTGATGATTTGTAATGAATTCTTTTGTGGGGGACTTGTAATATTATTTTTTGTGGTAACTGTTGATTTAATTAGTAAGAAATCGTTGACTATATTCTAGTTTTGTATTTTTTGCTTCTTGAATTTAATTTCAAATGTAGGTGAACATATTTGATACATCTTATTTGTTGTTTGAAGAACTTAAAATTATATGCTTAATTATTTATATTTAGATGTCAAGATTTTAAGACTTTGTTTTCGTTCAACCCGCCAACCCGACCGCCACCCGCCCGCACCCATTCCACCCGAACCGAGCGGTTTTGAAAAATAACAACGCGAGTACGGTTTAAAAAATTGGCAACCCGCACATGTTGGGTCGGGTTAATTTTTTCATGTAAACCCGCCCAAATCTGACCGCGTTCACCCCTAGTAATAAGATAAGTTTCGACCAGGCCAGTTTTTTTTTTTTTTTTTTCTTTTCATTTTTTTCTATTGCGAGAAACAATAATTACATAAATATCAATAAATTAGAAAAAATTACAATCAATTATACAGAAAATCAATCATCAAATACTAATATTAAATTAAAAGAAAAATCCATATTAATAGAAGTTGAATCCAAGAGCTCTAGTCAAACATGAATTTAAATTTGTTTGAATTTTCAACTATAATTGTATTCAGATGAATTTTGATAAAGTCTATCTATCTAGCTTTTTTTTAGACGGTGAATACATCGTTACATTAATCACCATATCGAATCTATTTCATAGGTTTAAAGTACAAAGACTAGTACTAAACTAGAGAAATATCCACATACACTAGTGGGAGTTGAGCATATGATATCTTGGTCATGGAACCTCAACCTTAGATAACAGGCTACACCTCATCGCTTATGTATAAAATCTATAAAGTACTTCCCATGATTTGATATGGGCCATAACTAAAACCGTGAATTGATAAATTAATGTTGTTCCATAGTTAGGGAATGTAATAAAGCGACACACTATTTAGCGAAGCTTGATTCTACTAGATTTATGTTTACTTTTGATATTTCTCAATCATTTCTTCCAGAAATTATATAGTGCAACATGTGGAGTGAAATAATATATGTGACTATATGAATGGATCATGCACGAGTGATACAGTGTGCAGGGCTACTTGCCAGAATATAGGCTACGCAACCAGTCTTTGTGAATATCAAGGACCCATTCCCCGAATCTGTTATTGTAGGAACCCTTGCTAATTTATTTAATTAAATTAGTTTATTTGGTTGAAACTAATTCTATTTTTCCGAAATCATTTATAGCAAATAAAAAATCGCTGCTAATTAAAATTTGTTTGAGCTCATATATATTTCTATACTTATGTAATTGTGTTATCGTGATTGATGTTTTATACGATGATATGCTTTAAGCTGATTTAAGAAATATGTAAACATAACATTGAGACCTTGTTATAGAGTGAACTTAAAGAAAATATATATGCTTTATCTAATTAGCAAAAATATCCATGTGTAATTTTTATTATCAAAATTTTTCTTGTGATATTATTTATCAGCAAAAAAATCCTGCCATTACGGAATATGTACTTATTTAATTTTGCATAAAAAAAAATAATAATTATATCCCCACCAAAAAATGCAAACACACCTCTATTAACCTAAAAAGTATTAATAATCCCCTGTTAAATTTTAAAATTGACAACAACTTTCTTATTGACTCATGAATGAATTTTACATGAAATTTTTTTATTAATAAAACGGAAAATAAGGTGGGTTTTATGCTAATAAAAATAATATAGGACCTTTTTTTTTGGTCAATTGAAACAAAGCACATAGGATATTTTTGAATTAGCTCCTATGTTAAATGTGTTAATTTACATTTAGAAATTAGAAGTTGGGCTGGGGATGTGCAGGTCGGATCTACATGCTGATCTTGTTGGTCGAACCCGACCACCTGAATTTAATTAATACTCTTTGTTGGGTTTTGTTATTGGGTCAAAAGAATTAATTAATTTTTTATTTAAAAAAAATTAATATTCTTCAAAACCTCACTGTGTTGATACCCAAGCTCATGGGGCCATCTCCAACCGAAGCCGAAGCCCTTGCCCAACTGCCCAATTGCCTTATTGTTCGCCCAATTGCCAATTGTCTTGTCCTATTGCCTTGCCCTCACGCCTTTTCGACCCACCTAAAAAACTTATCTCCAACCGAAAGGCAGTCAAAATCCATAAATTCAATTTCACAACTTTTCAGACTCTCTCCACTCGAACTTATACTAATAATAATAATAATTTTTTTAATAGTTACAAAATTATGAAAATTAAAACATTCTTAATAATAACATGTGGCATCGTGCCAGTATTCGAAACAAAGATGCCAATGGTCAACTAAGATAAGATTTAGTCGAACACTTGTGGGCGACACACGGGTTGTAGGGTTAAGATTGTATTTTTATTTAAGTTGTATTATGTATTTTAAATTAAACTAATCACGTTACTAAATCTAACACAAAATTTGAAAATACAATGTTTAAAAAAATAAAAAAAACTACTAATATTTATAATTTAACTAATTAAACAAAAAAGTTTAAAAAAAATAGAACCAATGGGTGGCTGCCACTTGGCAGCCATCCATATCAATTAGCAATTGTGGAGGGTTGTAGGGCTGCTAGGCGCGTTGCCCTCCGGCTTGCCAAAGTTCCCAACCCGCCCTGCCCAAATTGTTGTTGGGATTCGGTAAGATAAACAGCCCTAGGCACAGCGGAATATAAAAATTTTAGGACCTCTTACGGAATCTTGCCAGGATACTACTCTAGGTGTATATATATGAATATAATTAAAACGATAGTATAAACAATTGAAGTTATTCCTATCTCCTTGCAAATCCTTAGTCAGCAAAACGAACTCTGATTTCTCCTCCAGTAAGAATCGATCCAAGCTCTGCAGCAGCGCCCCACGTGTTGCGCCTTTACGGGTTGATACACCACAATTACACGAAAATAATAAATCTTGATCAGCTAGAACACAAGATATATTATGATTTAGGATTTAGGAACGATCTAGGAACAAAATCGAAAACGAAAAATTCTTCCACAGGGAAGAATGGGTTCGGCCGATTGCACTGGGAGAGAGAGAGAAAATTTTGCTCTTGCTTAATTTTTGCATGTAGAGTTGCGTGTAAAAATAACTACGAGAAAACTACTTATAGTTATCTCCCTAACCTAGTCATATTAGGACTAGAATTCTACTCTCCTACATGGGCCATGGCCCTCTCTAATTAGAAGACTAAGTATTCTAATTAATTCATGGCCCAGTTAATTGATTTTGACCAGGCTTTATTTAATCTCCCAATTAAATAGCCCAATCAATTAACTTGCCTCCCAATTAATTAATTTTGACTCTAAGTCCAAAAAATCCAACTTAATTAATTAACTCACAAATTAAATTCCAATTTAATCCATGATCCTGATCCAATTCCAATTGGATCCCATTTTGTTCCAATTGGATCGACCCAGTCGACCCACCCATTATAATCGATCCAGTCAATTTTTCACCCAGTCGACCCAGTCGACTCGGTCGTTCTTATTTCCTCGTTTTCGCTTCATGTGTATTGTGTATGCCCCCGTAGGTTCACCACATAATTGGCCGTGAGTTATAATTAAATATCATCTAATTATTCGAGTAAGACTTACTCTAAATCAATCGAATACTCTGTCGATTGATCATTCCAAAATTAGCACCCCTGCCAATTTAGGAATTCTCCCACACTCCACGGTCGATGTCCAGCCACAAGCCCATGGAGCCCAATCACTGGTGAATTAATTCAATGAACCTTTTATCATTTACAATTTCCATATACGACATAATCTCTCCATCGATCAATCTCCCAGTCGAGACTTAAGGGCATGGTCTTTCATCGGTTTTCCTTTTCTTTTGTCTTGACTTTATGCATTCTGGTCTCGAAATAAATTCTCTTTGACTTAATCTTTATGAGCTACTTACATAAAGTCGTCAGATACATTGGCCAAGGATTTTTATCAGAATTAATTTCTCACAGAAATCCATAGGAGAATTTCTCAACCTATCAAGTCGGGTCAATGGATCATTTGTTGATGATATGAATCTGCATACGAGTTCCTCTATGCCCAATATGAGTCCACAGAGACTTTCTGGCGATCCTCAGTCAGTCAAAAATCATATCAAAGCATAGACGTTCTCACACCAGATAAACCCTATCACCTCAAGTAGTTAGGGATCGTTCCTCGTATACTATTGCAAATTGGAATAACTTCAACCCCGATATGCGACTACCGCTTCCATGGTAAGTTATTTCCTAATTGGGGTATTCAGTGCACTTGCCATCCCAACAAGCCTCCCACTTATGTGTATCGACTATCCCAGTCATGCTCGTGGACCCCAGCGTTCTCTAGTTCATCGGAGTATACACAATAGTGAGAGTCTAACCGAATCCAACGATGTCCTATCTCGATTGGATTCTACGACTCTTGAATATGTTCTAGATCACGACATTTGAGATCAGTCCACGGATTGTCCCATAGCCCTGTGATCTAAGGACTTCTATACTTATGCGTAGATAATTATTACATAAGATAAAGTTGACCATTTAATAAAGTGCATTTATTAATCAAAATTGAATAGTTCCTTATTTATTACAATAAATGATCGTCATACAGCTGGCTTGCAGGACACTATTTCTATCAAGCTCCCACTTGTCCTAAAGCCAGTCTTTTATGTTCTTGAGTCCCATCTTATGCAGATGTTTCTCAAATACCTTTTGAGGCAGTGGCTTCGTTAGTGGGTCCGCGGTATTATCTTCCGAGTCGACACGTTCCATCTTAATGTCTCATCTACCAATGATATCTCTTATCACGTGGTATCGTCTTTGTACGTGCTTGGATTTCTGATGAGATCTCGGCTCCTTTGCTTGCGCTATTGCCCCATTGTTATCACAGAAGATAGTAATGGGCTCAGCGATGCTAGGTATCACATCCAATTCCTCATCCAAACACCTTCCTTTGCTGCATCGGCAATGTATTCTGCTTCGGTGGATGAATCCGCGGTTGTTTCTTGCTTGGAGATCTTCCAGCTAACCGCACCACCATTGTGGCAGAACACGTATCCTGATGTCGACTTGAAGTCGTCTACATCACATTGGAAGCTCGAGTCTGTATAGCCTTCCAATTTCAATTCTCCTCCACCGTATACCAAGAACAATTCCTTAGTCCTTCTCAGATACTTCAGAATTGCCTTTACGGCTATCCAGTGCTGCTCTCCTGGATCAGACTGGTAGCGATTTGTAACGCTTAAAGCGTACACTACGTCTGGCCTAGTACATAACATACCATACATTATGCTTCCTATTGCGGATGCATATGGTACTCGAGACATATTGCTTCTCTCTTCAGGCGTCTTTGGGGCCATAGAATTAGAGAGTGCAATCCTATGTCTCATTGGAAGCAATCCTCTTGGATTCTTCCATATTAAATCTTTTCAAGATTTTATCTATGTACTGGGATTGGGAGAGGCCCAGCAGTCCTTTTGATCTATCTCGGTAGATCCTTATACCTGGTACAAATGATGCTTCTCCCATATCCTTCATTGAGAATTGTGTAGATCACCATGCTTTAGTTTCGGACAACGCTTTCACATTGTTTCCAATGAGAAGAATGTCGTCAACGTAAAGCACCAAAAATTCAACTGTACTCCCACTGATCTTCTTGTACACGCAAGGTTCGAACATGTTTTTGATGAATCCAAAAGTTTGGATTGTCTCATCGAAACGAATGTTCCAACTTCGGGAAGCTTGCTTTAGTCCATAAATGGACCTCTGGAGTTTGCACACCTTGTGTTCATCTCCTTTGGATGCATATCCATTTGGTTGCTCCATGTAGATCTCTTTGTCAATGTCCCCATTGAGAAAGGCGGTATTTACATCTATCTGCCACATCTCGTAGTTATACCACGCAGCTATGGCCAGCAAGATCTTAATGGATTTAGGCATTGCGACGGGCGAGAAGGTCTCCTCAAAGTCAATTCCAGGTCTTTGAGTATGTCATTTTGCCACTAGTCGCGCCTTGTAGGTAATCACCTCTCCGTTCACTCCAAGCTTTCGCTTATAGATCCACTTGCAACCCACGAGAGCTACTCCCACTGGTGGATCTACCAAGGCCCAGACCTTGTTTGAGTGCATGGAGTCCAATTCGGATTCCATGGCTTCGCGCCACTTTCCCGAGTCTATGTCTAGCATAGCCTCTTCGTAAGTCCTTGGGTCGGTCAGAGACTGTCCAGTCTCATGCAGCAGACCGTAGTACCTCTCGGGTTCTCTACGTTGTCTTTCTGACCTACGAAGTATTGGTATACTCTCTGGTGCACTTTCATGCTCATGTTCTCCCACTGCTCGTGGCGATGGGTCAGCTTGATCGACCTCTTCGGCCTTTTCAGCTTCTGTGACCTCATCTAGTTCTACGTTATTTTCCTTCTTGTCAACCAAGAAATCCTTCTCCAAGAAGTGTGCGTTCCTTGAGACAAACGTAGTTTGTCTTGTAGGATCGTAGAACTCGTATCCTATTGAGTTTTCCTGATACCCCACGAATTTGCACAAAGTGGATTTCGTTTCCAATTTATCTCCCACTAGCTTTTTAACGTAAGCGGGAGATCCCCATATGCGCATGAATGCGTATGAGGGTGCCTTGCCAAACCATAATTCGTATGGTGTCTTTTCTACGGATTTGGAAGGTACCATGTTCAGTATCTTCGTTGGCGTGAGGAGGGCATGTCCCCAAAATGAAAGAGGAAGGTCAGTGGCACTCATCATGGATCGAACCATGTCCATCAAGGTTCGATTCCTTCTCTCTGCAACTCCATTTAATTGGGGTGTTGCAGGAGGAGTCCACTGTGATAGTATTCCATGCTCTACAAGATAATTCAGAAATTCGTTACTAAGAAATTCTCCACCTCGGTCAGAACGAAGAGCCTTTATCGTATGACCAAGTTGATTCTCTACTTCCATCTTGAATTCTTTGAATCGCTCAAAGGCTTCAGACTTGTGTTTCAACAAGAACACATATCCATAACGACTGTAGTCGTTAGTGAAAGTGATGAAGTAATCGTAGCCACCTCGGGCGATTTTTCTTAGTGGTCCACATACGTCAGTATGTATCAGGTCCAATGTTTGTTTGGTTCGCTCAGGGTTTCCTTTAAATGGCAACTTAGCCATTTTACCCTTTAGACATGGTTCACATGTTGGCATTTCATCAATGCGATTGATTTCAATCGCGCCAGATGATGCTAACTTTTGAATCCTTGACTTAGATATATGTCCAAGTCGAGCGTGCCATAATTGGGCAGATATTTCATTATCTTGTTTCCTTTTGTTTTGTTGTACGTGCATAACTAACTTAGGTGGTTCAATGGTATATAGTCCATCTGTCAATGTACCAGTGAAAAACATATTATCATTCATGAATAACGAAAAAGAACCTTTATTAATAGTAAAATTAAAACCTTCATTATCCAAAACAGGATTGGAAATAATGTTTTTCACCAAACTTGGTACATAAAGAACGTTCCTAAGGACTAATTTATTACCACCTAAATCTAACTCCACTTCGCCTATGGCCTCGGCAGCAGCTCTAGCTCCATTGCCAAATCTCAAGATCCAATCCCCTGGCATAAGTGGCCTTGTTGCTCCCATCACCTGTAAGTCATTACAAAGATGAGAACAACAAGCAGTGTCTAGCACCCATGATGTACAGTTAATTGATAAATTAACTTCAACAAGGAATATATCTTTAGAGCTCTCTAAGAACTCTTTGCAGTTCATCTTCCAGTGTCCAGGTTTCTTGCAGTAGAAACATTTCTGTTCACCAGACGAAGCTTACGCTTCGTTCCCTTCCTATGGGCCCAGATGGTCATTTTCCTTTGATTTAAGAAGCATTTCCTTTCCCCTTCCCTTTCTTTGTCCTTTTGGACTTAGATTGGGTCGAGGTAGCAACCATCACTGGCTTCTCTCTTTTCATAGAAGCCTCGGCAGTGGCGAGCATATTAGCCAGCTCGTGAAGTTCAACATCCATCTTGTGCATGTTGTAGTTCACCACGAATTGCTCGAATGATCTTGGCAACGACTGGAGGATTATATCCTGGCAGTAGGTTTTGTCCATCTTTACGTCAAGATGACCAAGCTTTTCAATAAGCCCAATCATCTTGATGCAGTGAGATCGAACATCAGCACCTTCAGCCATCCTCGTTTGTTGCAAAGTCTTGGCAGTTTCATACCGCTCATATCTACTTTGCACCCCAAATAAACCATTCAGGTGCGTGTAGATTTCAAAAGAAGACTTCATATGCTCGTGCAGCTTTTGAAGCTCATTCGACATGGATGGCAACATGAGACAACGTGATTGTAAGTCATCGTCGAGCCACAAATCAACGGCTTCTTTCTCAGAATCATCGGCATCCTTAGCAAGTTCGGGAGGGGGCCCATCAAGAACAAAACCTCGCTTCTCAGAAGCGAGAATGATCTTAAGGTTCCTGACCCAGTCATGGAAGTTGGGTCCAGTCAATTTGTTTTGTTCAAGTATGATGAAAATAGGATTCTTAGACATTATATCTACAAAACGACGAGAGAAGAAATAAATACGCGAAAGATTAATTTAAAATGCACAATTTACAAACATGGTTTTTATTTGTAAATTACTCCCACTATTTTAATCAAAATCTTATGCCCCCAAATAAGTTTCGGGATTTAAAATATCCTAGCGGGCTTAAGGCCCAAATGCAATCTCCTAGTACCCATGTCTCGTTGGCCATACTATTTGATTCACTTGGTGGTCGACTACGTCGACGGTTAACCATCGCAGCTAACCCTTAAGTTCATTTAGCCTCGTTTTTCGATATGAACCCACGACTCGTGAGACATCAATACTTACTAGCGTTAAATCATGTCCAATACTCGTGGAGAGAAATAATTTAATCCTAGACGCCCCACGACTCGTGAGACAGCGCCTAAAACCTTGCTATCCCCTCACTTGGCACTAAACTCGTGCATCGAGGCAATAGACATATTATCTTCCTATAGCTCGACCCACGACTCGTGAGACATTGAGATATATTCGTACAATATGCCTAAGACCTAGTAATTGGATAGGCTTGGACCATAGACTCCATTCATATGCGCCCGTTATTCGATTTAATATTCTAATTGAATTTTAAGTTCAATTGGAGGTTTTATGTTTTCTTGTGCGAGGTCGCATCAGATTATGCTTATCTTGTTTACGTGATCTATTCTAAGCATGCATGACATACATCAAAGAATATAAGTAAACATACATCACCTAGCAGGATATGATTGATCGATTGCCCATCCTATGCGATCCATCACGAGCCATGTGATGAATCAATTGGTCAGTCTAGGGTGAAAATTAAATGTCCTAACTATTACAATTTTCAAACCCATACATCATGGGCCTTCTTGTAATGTCCAGCTTGATTGGGCCTCCATGTAATGAATTGGGCCTCCACGTTCTCCAAGGTAATGGGCCTCCATGTGGATCTCCAAGTCTTCATGAGGTCTTCTCGGCTCCAAGCCTAATCTAAGCCTAGCTTACATAATTTCAATGGTCCTATTCTATTACACTCGTTTGCGCAAGCAAGGGCACCAATCAGGCCCATTTAATTACAACCCATAAAATAAATAAACCAAAAACTACACAGGGCTTAAGGGCAAAATCGATCAATCCACACATTCACTCAAGAACATGCATAAATTCACATAAGAGCATAAATGTAAATTTATCGGCTCCTATAATTTTAATTCTCAAAAGTTATCCAAGTTAATTAATTTTGAATTAATAATTAACCTCGAAGATTAATTAGCTCTTACTTGAGCTCCGAGTAATCTACAAACCTTATCTTGATTAAATTGGTTAATTAAGGTAGTCTAAATCTCTAAGATTCCTACCTTATCCAAAACTCTAAGTTTCCCAAAGTTCCCAAATCTCCAAGATTCTCAAGATAATCCTATTTTGACTAGATTAGTTTAATTAAGGTAGTGTTCAAATCTAACAAGATAAATACCTTATCCAAAAACCCCAACTTTCCAAATCTCCCAAAATTCTAAATTTTCAGAATTTTCCAAAATAGGCAGAATTAGAGTCCAACCCAAACACGACCAGTCGAGACCAATTAGGACTGCCACGTGGACAGCCCACGCGCGACCACCTGGCCGGCGCGTGAGCTGCCCGTGGCAGCAGCCGCTGCACGCGGCTGCGTGCGGCAGCAAGCAGCCGCGCACAGCAGCGCATGGACAGCAACACGTAGGCTGCTGCCGCGCGCAGCGTGTGCGGCTAGCGTGCTGCTCGCATGTTGCCGTAGGCAGTGCTCGCGGTGGCCGCCTAACCGCGGTGCGCTGCCGAGCACCGCCGCATGCCACCACAGGTTAGATCCAAATTTTTTTTTTCTTTCGATTACTTATGATTTAATTAAACAGATCCAGTCAATTAAATCCCAATCCAATATAAAACTAACATGATAAAATTTTCGAATAAAAAATTATACATTAACTCTAAGTTAACAGATCTACGTTCTAAAACATGCAAAATTAAAGAACTAGCCACATAAATCAAACATATGATTTAAAAACACAGAATTTGCAAATTCATATATATACAAAGCCTAGAGTTGGCTCTGATACCACTGTTGGGATTCGGTAAGATAAACAGCCCTAGACACAGCTGAATATAAAAATTTTAGGACCTCTTACGGAATCTTGCCAGGATACTACTCTAGGTGTATAAATATGAATATAATTAAAACGATAGTATAAACAATTGAAGTTATACCTATCTCCTTGCAAATCCTTAGTCAGCAAAACGAACTCTGATTTCTCCTCCAGTAAGAATAGATCCAAGCTCTGCAGCAGCGCCCCACGTGTTGCGCCTCTACGGGTTGATACACCACAATTACACGAAAATAATAAATCTTGATCAGCTAGAACACAAGATATATTATGATCTAGGATTTAGGAACGATCTAGGAACAAAATCGAAAACGAAAAATTCTTCCACAGGGAAGAATGGGTTCGGCCGATTGCACTGGGAGAGGGAGAGAAAATTTTGCTCTTGCTTAATTTTTGCTTGTAGAGTTGTGTGTAAAAATAACTACAAGAAAGCTACTTATAGTTATCTCCCTAACCTAGTCCTATTAGGACTAGGATTCTACTCTCCTACATGGGCCATGGCCCTCTCTAATTAGAAGACTAAGTCTTCTAATTAATTCATGGCCCAGTTAATTGATTTTGACCAGGCTTTATTTAATCTACCAATTAAATAGCCCAATCAATTAACTTGTCTCCCAATTAATTAATTTTGACTCTAAGTCCAATTAATTAATTATTCATTTAATTAATTAAATCCAACTTAATTAATTAACTCACAAATTAAATTACAATTTAATCCATGACCCTGATCCAATTCCAATTGGATCCCATTTTGTTCCAATTGGGTCGACTCAGTCGACCCACCCATTATAATCGACCCAGTCGACTCGGTCGTTCTTATTTCCTCGCTTTCGCTTTATGTGTATTGTGTATGCCCCCGTAGGTTCACCACATAATTGGTCGTGGGTTATAATTAAATACTCCCTCTGTCCCATTATTTTTACTCCTTTAGCTATAGTACCCGGTCAAACTTTTTAAGTGATTTATCATCTTAAATTATTAACATTTTTTACGTATTAAATCTTTTAAATATTAATATACATATTGTCATATGATATTATCTAATTATTAGTTAAATATATTAATTAAATTATTTATTATAATTTATTGAAATTTAGTCAAGTTGACTGGTCAACGGTACCAAGGGATAAAGATTAATGGGACGGAGGGAGTATTATTTAATTATTCGAGTAAGACTTACTCTAAATCAATCGAACACTCTGTCGATTGATCATTCCAAAATTAGCACCCCTGCCAATTTGAGAATTCTCCCACACTCCACGGTCGATGTTCAGCCACAAGCCCATGGAGCCCAATCACTGGTGAATTAATTCAGTGAACCTTTTATCATTTACAATTTCCATGTACGACATAATCTCTTCATCGATCAATCTCCCAGTCGAGACTTAAGGGCATGGTCTTTCATCGGTTTCCCTTTTCTTTTGTCTTGACTTTATGCATTCTGGTCTCGAAATAAATTCTCATTGACTTAATCTTTATGAGCTACTTACATAAAGTCGTCAGATACCTTGGCCAAGTATTTTTATCAGAATTAATTTCTCACAGAAATCCATAGAAGAATTTCCCAACCTATCAAGTCGGGTCAATGGATCCTTTGTTGATGATATGAATCTGCATACGAGTTACTCTATGCCCAATATGAGTCCACATAGACTTTCTGGCGATACCCAGTCAGTCGGAACGTTCTCGCACCAGATAAACCCTATCACCTCAAGTAGTTAGGGATCGTTCCTCATATACTATTGCAAATTGGAATAACTTCAACCCCGATATGCGACTACCGCTTCCATGCTAAGTTATTTCCTAATTGGGGTATTCAGTGCGTTTGCCATCCCAGCAAGCCACCCACTTATGTGTATCGATTATCCCAGTCACGCTCGTGGACCCCAGCGTTCTCCAGTTCATCGGAGTATACACAATAGTGAGAGTCTAACCGAATCCAACGATGTCCTATCTCGATTGGATTCTACGACTCTTGAATATGTTCTAGATCACGGCCTTTGAGATCAGTCCACGGGTTGTCCCATAGCCCTGTGATCTAAGGACTTCTATCCTTATGCGTAGATAATTATTACATAAGATAAAGTTGACCATTTAATAAAGTGCATTTATTAATCAAAATTGAATAGTTCCTTATTTATTACAATAAATGCTCGCATACAGCAGGCTTGCAGGACACTATTTCTATCAATTGCCCGTCCTCTTGCCCTTTGTCATCTACAACCGAGCATCGTCGGCAATCTCCCGCATGTCCGATTGTCGGCTCGGTTGGTGATGGCCTTACAAGACGTGAGTGCCCACAGGGACAAAACCTTGAGCTAAATAAGGTGCACAAATAAACACATTTTTGTTTATTAAATTTGATGAAACGTAGTTTAAATTAATATTCATTTTGAAATAAATTCTACTTATATTTTTATTGATTTTGAAATTAAGTTTTTCATGGAGCTCCATACATTTTCAATTTAAATGGCACAAAATTAATAAGTGAAATCCGCTTAATTAAATAATTAAGTTAAATCAAAAATAGTTCGCAAACCACAAAATCCTACAAAACAATAATATCATTTTTTCTTCACCAGATTATTCTTAAATATAAGAGTAACTTTATATGTTTGAACACTATAATTGAGAACACTGGTGATTTATAAATAGGAGGGATTATACTTATAATAAATATATATTTAGTTAGTTAGTCATGTTTATTGTCGATATGTCACGACTGAATATTAGAGTGATTTAAACTATATAAATTCAATTATTTAACCGAAATGACAAGAATCAAGCTAGAAATTTTATTTATTAATAGGTTTCCAATACAATATAATTCAACATATTTGTAATAATAGACACTTTTTCCTACTAAGAAGCAAACAAAATATTCAACGTATACTTTCAACTAGGACAAAAAAATTCAAACATCTTCAACATGAGCATTAATAAAAAAAAAAATATTGCTAATTCGACAGGATCAGGGTCAAATTCCAACACCATAGAGTACTGTAGTAATGTTCTCAGGTCATCCCCAAATTTTCAACAACTCGAGTTTAACATGGTCTAGGAAGAATCACCAAGAAAATTAAATAAAAATTCAAAACATCTTTATAAGTACTAATTTATTTAGTACTTTCTATGATCAACAACGAGGCATATCCGGTGGTGGTGGCAACATCCTCTCATTCGGGCCTCTACCATTCCGAACAAAGAATCTCATCCCCTTTCCCCAGCTCACATGCCTCTCAAAAGGACAATGCATGAACCACACTCCTGCAAATACTTTAAATTTTAGTTAAAACTACAAGTAAATCGATGTTAGAAATTAGATGTATTAATAATTATTATCATTCAAAGTCGTTTAAAATAGGCATTTCGAAAAATACACAAATTGATACAAGTATTCACTAACGTTAGACTATATCAAATTTGACTTTATGTTATAATGTACTATCTTAAGATGGATGAGAAACTTACAAAAAAAAGGTTATGGTCATAATCAAATATTAGTACAGGGAATCCGTGTTTATAAAACTAAGAGGTTGGTTGGTAGTTCACGTGGATTGGACCCGGATTAAATTATGATCTAATGGGTTGCAGTGATTAGATCCCAAATCTCTAATCTACCAAGGAAGTTCAACCTTTTAATTAATAGTCTTCAAATACCAGGTCGACTTCAGATTAATAATAAATCATCCTAGCCCAATCAGCCTCTAACGTACCAAACAGCTCCTAAGACTTTGAAACCGAGATTGGAAGACCAAACTAAATTATACAGCTAAAATTAAACTAGGTGAAAGATATTAATTAAACTATAAATTTTACTTACGAATTAAAAAATCACAAAAAAAAAAAAAAAAAAAAAACGCAAACCTGGATTGTTTGCTTGAAATCTTACTACAGTCCAACCATTTACCGGAACCGCAATAGTTTCCATCAACGGAGGATCAACAAGATTATACCGCGGAGGATCCCTGACCCTATCGAAATTTCCAAGTCCGGATCCAACCACATAAAAGCTATACCCATGTAAATGCATCGGGCTATCCACACCCGCAACCGTATTTGTACCTTGGAAAACAAGTTCCACCGTGGCATTATAATCAAGAATACTAACAACCGTTCCATCCTCGGGCCTCCACAAATCTATAGGGACAAAGCCTTGCGTGTAATTAAATGGAAATGGTGGATTATCAGGGAAATCATTTTCATAAACTCCACTAATATTCCTATAATAAGCTTGAAGAATATCCGTTCTTGGTAACACCATAGTCACATTATTCACACTTGTTAAAAATAGTTCGTCTCTTGGTCCGTTACACGGGGCATTGAGTGGACAAGGGCGTGTATTTATTGAAAGCGTGAAAAGTAAAATGTCCGTGACATTTAAAGGAACATCAATAGGGTATTTTGAGTTGGCTAAACTTCGGAGTCGAGTTGTGAAATTGACGAATGATGATGTGTCGTTGAATGCGGGGAAGGTTGGGAGCGATGGGGACAATGGTATGGTGTAGTTTCCCGCATATTGGAGGATTCCGGTTGTAGTTGTATTGTCGAAATTTCCTGCACTAGCGTAAGCTCTAGAGGCCATGTAGTAGTGACTTGGTGGTTGATCAGCTACTAATAAAAAGTCAATAGTTTGACCAGGAGATATGGTAATGTAATCACTGCTGAATTGCTTTGTGTATGCAGCGTCCAATCCAACGACCGTGATGTTATGATTTGCGATTCTGAAGAACATAATGTTGTTCATAACTGCATTTACCATTCGGATTAAATATGTTCTGCCGAACTCTACGGTCAACCTGTAAGTATCTGCAATAGAAAAAAATGATTATTAAGTTATTAAAAGAATTTATTAAAAATGTATTAGTTTGAAAATATGTACAAATTAATATATGAACCTTGTCTTGAGCATGAATACAGATCACCAGGTTGACCATTTATAAGGAAAGCATCAGAAATATTTGGGTCCCCACCAGTTGATAGAAATTCTTCCACAACCTCTTGAACATCAGAATTCCACCACTCCCCTGTATTTCACAAGCTTCAAACTTTAATTTACATTTTTAAAACTCTGATTGATGAATTACAATTTGTTTTCCCTATAATATTGTTTTAAAGTTCAGATTACACAAAACTACGTTTCTTTTAGTTAATTAATTAGATGTAGAAATTGAAGAGACTAATTACAAGGGCAAATGTAGCAAATCAAAATGTACAAAATAACCAATAGATGAATGGTCTAGTGAAAGGGACTAGTACCCCTGAAATGACGAGTCAAGTTCGAATTCTTATTAATTTAATAGAAGTGCTCATATAATATATCCGACGAGCCTCGAAAAAGAATATATTAAAGTTTTGGAAACAAAACAAAAGGTACAAAATAATTTTATCTGGAATAGAAGCACAAAAGGCAAGACTATGTGGTAAAAAATTTAAGATTCTTGGGATAAATTTGAAACACCTATTTTAGGATTAATCAAAAGCCTAGAAGTAGAAGGCAATTGCATTTTAGTCCAACCATTTGGATCAATAGCCCTTGTAGTCCCATTTTTTTACATAATTACACTTCTGTCATACTTTATTAAAATATTTTGCACTTTTAATCATACAACTTATAAAATTACATTTTGGTCCCATAAACGATTCTTTGTTTGACATTTTTTTATTGTATAAGAGTACTGTGAATGCGATAGGACCAAAATACCATATTATTTTTAAAAATGGGAACCAGAAGTAAAATTTTAGAAGGTATGAGACCACAAGTAATAAAGTTCAATCAAGTGAAACTAAAAATTCAATTTAAATACCTAGTAAAATAGGCACCTCCGCGTGAGGCTTAGGAAAAGGATATGGTTGATTCCTCTCGGGCAAAATAATGAGTGCACCATAAACACTAGCTCTTGACCACTCACTGTGAGCATGCCACCACAAAGTCCCTTCCTCGTCGGAAAGCACCACCCATTGCCTAAACCTCGTACCGGGACGAATAGGACACTGTGTCACAAATTCCGGGCCATCCGCCCACGGGTATCTTGGCATTTTCACACCATGCCTGCAATTAAAACACGATTAATTAATTAAATATATATATTATAAGATGAATTTTCTATGTAATATGATTAATTAATGGAGTATAGTATATTAGGGAAATTCTTACCCAGACCGGGTTTGGCCGAACCCAAAGCAACTACATGGTAAGTGTAATACACTTGCTTTGGGATTGGATGTAACTCCCAGGAGAGTGACCAATCACAAAGCAAGTGCAATACACTTGCTTGGTGGTTGGATAGGTTTGGCCAAGCCAGACTTGTACAAGAATTTTCCTAGTATATTATAGTCTATAAAAAAATACCAATGAATGGTTATGTTTTCTGTGGAATTGTTAATGACATCAACAATAACTAAGTCTCCTTTGTTTGCATATATAGTTGGCCCCGGAAATGAACCATTTACGGTCAACATTGTCTTGGTGGTGCATAGCCTAGTGTGTGACGATTCTTGTACCTGGAAAATTCGGAAAATAATTAAAATGACAATTAACTTTCTGAATTATATATATATGTTACTTGTCGATTATAGATTGATCTGTTAAATCGAATTTGAACAAGTATATATTTTAATTAGAATTTGAGAAGTACTTAATTACCACAAAAGTATAGTTAAGGACTGCTGCATGGCTTGATTTTATGCCACCAAGAAGCATTATACATATTATTTGTAAGATGAAAATCTTCGTAATGGACCACATTTTTTTTTTCACAACAATATTTGATTAACTTTCTTATCTGATTTTTTCTCTTGTGTTGTTCTTCATGTTAGAACAAATGGTTCAGTACTTATAGGTAAGGATTTTTTTTCCGATTTCTTGGTTTGTTCCAAAAGAAATATGCCGACGGCTTTGTTTTTAAATCACGTTTAAGGTGACGTTATGAATAAAATGTTTATATAAAAGTGCGTAGTTAGTAATTTGACAAAGTAAAATGGAGAAAGTGTGTAGTAGTAGTAGTAAGAAAAATCAACAAATAATCCGATCCCTATCTCAATGTTACACAACCTTTCCACAAAAGTTAAATATTATTGAAATTTTATTTAAGCTTACATTTCCGTAGCTTTCCAAAAGTTCCAAAATTGATTAGAATTTTAGGGAGCTAATGTAAATTTATTCCCATATGATATTAATAATATTCAATTTATCCACTTGTGATTTGAAAAAGAGCAATTTAGACCTTGTAAAAATTTTAAAGGAACAATTTACTTATTTCAACTGGAGAATTTAACTCACTCGTCAAAATTGAGAGTGAGCATGAAAAGTATTTTTGTAACATATGGGAGGAAAAAATAATATTTATCATAACACATATGTAAAATGCCTCCTTTATTATAACACAGAGAGTAAAGTACCACATTTGTCAACATAGAAGGGGTAAAGTGCCACATATAGAGGAGTAACTTTGTCAATTCATATATTTCTTAAGTTTAAAAATGTCATGGAGGCGGTATGAAACTTTTATTAGAATATTACAGAGGGTAAAGTATTATTTTTCATATCAAAGGGAGGTAAATTGAACATTTTGCAAATCACGTTGGGGTAAATTGCCATTAACTCGAATTTTAGGGGCCATACGCGAAAATAAAAAGGAAAATAAAAGTAAATTTTCTCTTGTTAATCAAGCGCCTTCAAAAGTCTTTATTGCTTCAAAAGTCATTATAATTTATAATACTTTGACATTATATTTAATTTAAAATTCGTGTCATTATCAAAAATCAAGTTCATGACTGAATAAACAAAGAAGAAACTGTAATATGTATTAGCTGCAGCTGTTCTTGCACGACAGTTCATGAAATGCATGAGAAAAGAATTAAATAAATCCTGGAATGCTACAATATTAATTTTTTTTTTTTTTAGAAGAATACATTGTTATATCAATCACTATATCGAATCGAAACTATTACAATGATATCAAAGCGAACTAATTACTAGTATTAAATTAGAGAAAAGCTAGTATGAAACTAGAGAAAATACCCACATTCGTGGGAGTTGAACCCATGACCTCATGATCATTGAGCCTCATCCTTAACCACTTGGCTAAGGCCTCATCAGCGCTACAATATTAATCATTGATCAAGAAATAGTTTGGCAATATACGCAATTATATAAATATATATAGTAAATAAAAAAAAATACAATTAAGGATTGCTCAAGAAATAATTGGGCAATATTATATAAATGTGTCTAGTCAAAAAAATTCTTGAAACGCAACAGGTGCCGTGTGGCTTTTAATAAGTCTACAAGGAAAAAAAGACAACGCTATAAAATAAACACTATATTTTAATAAATACTAACAGATAATACCTTTATACTTTCTAGAAAAATAGAGAACACCGTGAAAATGCGGGTATTTTTTAAAGTGGTTTTAGAAAATTTATTGGTTTTAGTAACTTGTTTGTTCGGATTTTCTGAAATGAAATAAATGGTGGAGGTGTATGTTTTAGAATTCATTGGGCATGTTTGTTTGGTGTTTGGGAGAGTAATGAAGGTTTGTGAAATAATTTCGATTTACAAAATGATATTTGTTTGAATTTTGAGAGAGCGATTTGAAAAATAAAGTAGGTATAGGTTTTTTTGGAAAAGTTAGGTTGTAGGTGTAAGCTATGTAAGACTTTATGTCAAATCATGTTTGTTGTTAGATAAATTTTGTAAGAAATAGATTTTCTTATGTCAAAATTCAGAGTAGAGTTTGCATAGATTTTCTTAAGAGATAAGAAAATTATTGTTTGTTTGGATTTTGAGAGAGTAGTTTGAGAAATTGAGAGATGAAAAATTTATTTCAGAAAATAGAAAATAAGTTTGGCATTTTTCAAAAACAAATTTTTTTTAGAAACGCCAAACAAATATATGTTTTTTCAGAGATTATGAAAATAAGAGAAATATTAAATATATATTATTTAATATCAAATTATTTGTGTAAGATAAAAGATATAACATATATGTTCTTTCATGTCAAATCAATGTATAAAACTTTGTTCATAACATTTTTAGAAATAATTTTTTTAATAGAGGTTATTTTGAAAGCTGAGAAAAAATGAATTAATTTATGAAAATAAAATAAAAAAATTGTTTGTTTGACATTTAAAAAACCCCAAAATATCATATGAAAAGCGAAACAAGCATACTCTTATTGTTTGAGTATTAGCATAATTTTTTATTCTTAAAATAATCATCACACGTCAGCAAATGATGCTATATATATTAACACTAATTAATTAACTCATAACTACATAAAGACCTCAAGATCTTACATTTTGTTAATTATGATTTAACATATTAAAAAACACAACTAAAATTTTGAGTCGGAGAAACTATATCATAAAGAGCATTGACCATTTGTAACTAGGATTAGGAGTACTGTTCATTGGGTTAAATCGGATCGAACCACCAATTATTTATTCAAAAATAGATTGGTTGATTCAAGTCCGCTTCAATAAAAAAATAAATAATTAAATAGACAGAGAAGCGATAGAGAAATTGAAGAAAAAGCAAATTGTAAACAAAAAAGTAAAAAAAATCAGATCATAAACTATGTGTAAATGATACTTATCTTTTTGTCCAATTAGTTTGATGAATCTTTAACCCTGGTCTTTGGGGAAAATATATTCTAGATAAAGGAAAACTAATTATTAATTTACTAGCAAGTGGACTGTACGCTAACTATAATATTGTAAGCTGGGTTAAGTTAAGTTATAATGAAATAAGTAGGGATAAAAGCAAAATGAGAGAATTGCATTTTTGGTACACAGCTATATGTCAATTCTCACTTTTGGTACACAGTTTTATGTGTCCAACACATTTGGTACACCTCTTTAACAAAGTTCGACACATTTGGTACAACCGTTAAATAAATTGCAAAATCACCGTTAATTCGATCACATGACATCACGTCCCCGTTAGTTCGACACATTTGATACACCTCTTTTACAAAATAAATAAATAAATAAATAAAATAAAGTAAATTGAAACGTGATAAACTTTTTTATTATATTTTATTCTTCTTCCAATATTAAACTATAAATGACATTATAGTTTATTATATTTTACATGTCATATAAATAATAAATACGTATTTTTTAATATTTTTTATAAATATGATAAATTAAAGTAACTTGTTTATTATATTTTATTCTTCTTGCAAATTAAACTATAAATGACATTATATAGTTTATTATATTTTACATGTCATATAAATAATAAATACAAATTTTTTAATAATTTTTATAAATAATAAACTATAAAAATAATAAACTATTTTTTATCATTATATAAATATGATATGATAAATATAATAAATACATATGATAATTTTTATAAAAGTTTATCAAGTTTAATTTTTTTTTTTTTTTTTTTTTTTTTTTTTTTTTTGTAAAAGAGGTGTACCAAATGTGTCGAACTAACGGGCACGTGATCGAATTAACGGTGATTTTGCAATTTATTTAACGGTTGTACCAAATGTATCGAACTTTGTTAAAAAGGTGTACCAAATGTGTTGGACACATAAAGCTGTGTACCAAAAGTGGGAATTGACCTATAGCTGTATACCAAAAATGCAATTCTCTCAAAGCAAAATACTTCCCAGTTAAACGAAACATACACGAAATTATAATGTAAATTTTGTACTTTTAAATATTCAGGAGAAATTCCTCTATTGAAATATTTATTACATAAAATTCGGGAAAATTGTTTTTTTGGTACAATAGGATAGGCTTACTTGCACTTTTGGTACCATTGGATACGAAAATACAAATTTGGTACCATAGGATAGGTTTTCGTTGCAATTTTAGTACCAAACTCAATTTTTATACAAAGTTAATGGCAATTTACCCCCTATGAAATGCATAATGTTCAATTTATCCCTCTATAATTTGAAAAAAAACCAATTTCCCCCCTGTAAAATTTTAATGAAGCAATTTACCCCCTTCAGCCGGAGATTGTAACTCACTTGCCGAAATTGAGAGTATGCATGCAAATTATTTTATTTAACATAGGGGGATAAATTGCCACATTTATTATAAGACAATTGGTAAAATATCACATTATCATAATAAAAGTGGATTAAGTGCCGCTTATAAAAATATCAGGGAGGCGATGTGAAATTTTGTAAAAATTTCAAGGGGTAAAATGCTCTTTTTTAAACCACGAGGGGTTAAATTGAACATTATGCATTTAATAGGGGGTAAATTACCATTGATTTTGTAGAAAATTTGGATTTGGTACCAAAATTGCAATGAAAACCTATCCTATGGTACCAAATTTACATTTCATATCCAATGGTACCAAAAGTGCAAGTCACCCTATCCTATGGTACCAAAAAAGCAATTTTCCCCATAAAATTCTCTTGTACTATTACATGTTAGGCATGAAACTCTGCATCCGAACAATCTTGACAATCTATTTAATACTATGTAAGAGGGATTTTGTGTCAAATATGTAAAATTATAGAAGGATTTTACACAATAACATTTTATGTAATAATTTTATGCAAAATTTACGAAACACAAATTAGTATATTGCAACTTTTCCCATAGTACGTAAGTACTGTCTTAGTCATTATGGCCCCTGGGGAATACAGTATATTTTAGAAAAGGAAAAACAACCCATCAAAATAATTATGTGGAATTTTTAGCCTTTTCTTTCGATCCTTTTGGTGTTATTGCACCTAACTTAATTATTGAACGTGGTTACATATTGTCACCTAAACCTTCACTCCCTAAAACAGTTAAGTTGAAATTTGTTAAGTTGGTAAAAAAATGAGTTAAGTTGGTCCAAAACAGTTTAAATCGCTGAAATTTGTGAACAAAACGGGTTAAATCAATAAAAAAAATTTACCATCGATGAAATTAATGATTAAATAGATTAAATCAGTGGGAAATGGGTCAACGGTTAAAAATGATTTAAATCGATGACAACTTGGCGAAATAAACTATTAGTTGGCTCATATATATATAATTGTCTAATGAAAATACAATAAAGTTGTCCAACTCAACTGGTTTGATCCTTTAATATGTATATATATGAGGTCAATGGTTCAAATCCCACATCCAGTAAGTTAATTAAGTTACATTGCCTAGTCGCCCAGGCGTCGCCCGGGCGCACATTGCCTAGGCCAAGCCAAGGCGAGACCTAGGCATCGGAGGCAGCCCCATGAGTGGCCCAGACAAGACCCGTGCGTGACCTAGGCGCCTAGGCCAAGCCCAGGCGAGCTCTAGGCAGTCCCATGAGTGGCATTGGCGCCTAAGCCAAGCCCAGGCGATACAGAGGCGCCCGAGGCAGCCCCATGAGTGGCCCCGGCGCCTGGGCTATAACCAAGCTTGGCCTAGGCGCCTCAATCAAGCTTAGGCGAGACCTAGACATCTGGGTCAGCCTCAGGCGCGCCCAGGAACGACTCAGTCAATGCTAAGTCGAGGTTTAATTTTTTGCTCCGACCCGATTGCTAGTAACGGAATCAGCAACAAATAAGTTGTCACTAGGTTCCAACTGATTTCCTTCAAATTAGTGACAAAAATAAATTAACGGAAACATTTCAATGCTAAATCCGTCAGAATGATTCCAACAGATTGGCGACAAAATACCGACATATTTATGCCGTTGGAAATCAGTTAGTAACTTTCCTACGCATTTCCAACAACAAAATTGTCGGAAAAAATAATCGAGCCCGATCGTTCATCTGACGCTTTTTCCAACAAAAATACCAACAAAAACTAACCGTTGCAACATTTACCAACGAAAAAAAAAAACCGTTGCTTCATTTACCTACGGGGCCTTCACCTACGAATCAACCAACGGAAAAAAAGCGTCGCTACGCATGAATACCAACGGAAATCAGGGCTTCACCAACGGAATCTGCCGTAGGTGAAGCCCAGTTTTCTTGTAGTGTTGGATAGGTTATGGGTCTCGGGGGTTTCACTAAATCGAGCCAGAAGTTTTCCAGCAGTGGTGTGGGAAATCCCATTGAATTCAGCACAAATATATTCACAAACGCATCCACAAACTCGTGAATCTATTAAACCTTGATTTGATACATACCACGTATTTTTTTCTCCAAGCTCTATAAAATAGACATTAATTTGACGTCTATCATCTATTTTTTTTTTCCCCAAACCCAATACAAGTGAAGTTTCAACTTTTTCAAAACCACAAAATTCAACTTACAAAATCTAATCAAATGAGGCTTTCATCGAAAACACCCAAACTCTGATGGCCCGGCTCCGCGGGTCCGTCGAATAACAGTCGAAAAATTATTATTATTTTGAAAATTGTGTTAAAATATCAAAAAAAATTTATTCTTTTGGAAACGATAAATTAAAGTTTATAGCGGAAGTGGTTTAAAATAAAATAAGAACAATTTAAATTACTAAGTTTTTTTTTTTTTTTTTTTTTTTTTTTTACGAACAAATAAAACCAATTTCCATAGTAGAGGTTTAAAGCGAAAGCATTTAATCACAACAAATCAAAATATTTGAACAAAATCAACCGAGAGAGATAAATAAGTAATTTATGAAAATCTCGTCTTTTTTGCGAAAATATAAATCGTCTTTAACGATTCAAATATTCTAAGCAAGGTTTTAAACAAAATTGAAAGAGCATAAATCGACCACAAAATATTACTACTCTCCCGAATACTAGGGTGGGACCGCAACCATGATGACCTAACTGCAACCCGATTATTATTTTCAGAACACCTGAAACTGAAAATAGTGAAACATAGAACGCATAAGTTGACCGTCCAACTTAGTGAGGCTATGTGCGAATTTGCGTGGTGATGTGTGAATGCAACATATTATATAATATAAGCATGTTATCAAGCTAATAAACATATATTCAAGACGAAAGAAACACGAAATTCACATAACTCATAATTGCTGATGCCGCCCCCCAATTACCCTCCATCCTCATTATGATGTCCATCCAAACTCACCAAGTAAGGAGCGACCTTACTATCTGAAATGCATCGACATGTCTTTGCCGGAGTTTGTCCTTACTCCCCAAGTGTTCGTCCTTACTCCCCAAGTGTTCCTCCCCACTTGGGTTGTAAGGCCAGGCCTACGGGTAACCGTGACAATCCTGTCGGCCCTTGCCGGCCATGTTAGCATCGGGTCCATATACCAATCAAAAGGGGCCCACACAAAATCGGAAACAAACGGAAACATATAGTCGGAAACAAACGGAATATAACATATCAAACATATTAACATATCATCAACATTTAATAACTTATAATATGAAATTTTGGGTATCATGATAATTTCGTAAAATATATTCGCAACTAGTAGATTCGGATGTAGCAGGTATTTGGATAATCATGTTGAAATGCTAAGTGATTTCATGCGAGTAATGTTGACCTAACAAGTCCAATCTATTCGTGACAACATGCAAGAAAAATTAGAATATAACACATGCTTTGATTATTAAGAGCATAAGTAAATGTTTGACATGATCTACTAGCACATCGGACCGACATAAAAATTCAACACACAACGCTCACCTTTGTCGCTTAGTATAGCGACTAAAACTCCACAAATAAAGTATATCCGAAACCTGAGCAAGTACGTATACGACTTAAAATGTATCAAACAACCTTACTTAAACATAACCGATGAAAATCCTACATAAGGATTTCCTAAACTAACACATCGCACACAAGAATTTAGAACTTACGACATCAAACTCGAATTAAAAGTTATTATTTTCAAAACTCAAAATACTAATTGCATAAAACAGCACCAAAACAACAAATTTTTCCCTTCATTTTTTAGATTTACAAAACAGCCCCTAAACTTTTAAAAATATTCATTTTTCCAAAAATTTGCAACAAACTTTGAATCAAAAGATTTTTAACTAAACCCATATCGAAACTCAAATAAAAACATAGTTTTAAATATCTTGTTACTTCAAAAATCAGAGCTTTAAAAAATTCCCACAAGTTTAAAACTTTTCAAAAATACCCTCATAGTTTTGAAAACTTAAGAAAATCAACTTTCTTGAAAAATAATTCAAGATCCAAGCGTCTAAGCAATATTTAAAAAATAATTAAGCATAATTTCACTATATAACTGAGATTAAAAACAAGTTTTAATAACTTTCCACCAAACTAACAATGAGAAACAAAAATTTCTTTGATCATAAATTTTCTTCGGTAAAATTTACAAATTTCAATCTTAACACAAAAGTGAACAAAGCACTACATCAATTTAATTAATCAAGAGTTTGTAAAAGTAACTATGTAAAAACAGCGACAAAACAGCACGTTTACCCCTTTATTTTCAGATTTACAAAAATAACCCCAAATGTTTCAAAAACTCCCATTTTTGCAAAATATCGAAACAAACTTTAAAACAAATGCCTTTCAAGTAAACCCAACCAAATATAAAAAAAAAATAGATATTTTCAGGCCATTATACTCTCAAAATTTTCGCATCCCTAACCCTTTAACTTTTAAAATATTTCAAAAATTATGAACAATAACCTTTTTAGAAAAATAAATCAAGATTCAAACATATAAGCAATATTTAAACAAAACCAAAACAAGTCACATTTAATATCTAATATTAAATATGAACTCAACAACTTATCACAAAAGCTACAAGGATAAACTAAATTTCTTCAATATATAATTTAAAGAGAAAAAGTAATATCACAAAGATTAAAAAACACATGCATAGATGTATTTTTACCCAAAGCAACGAAGGGGTGAAACTCTCTTCATTTTCAGACCTCCGAAGGTGGTGGTGGCAGCTCCGGTGGCAGTGGTTTTCCCCAACTTCTAATGACTTCTGATTCACTCCGGGAGATCCAATCGACGATACGAACGGTCAATATGTAGCCCCATGTGTGTAGGACCTTCACGCAAAATTTGGGCATGATCCAACGGTGGATGAAGATGGAATGATCGAAAAACCGAGGCTGTGCTGAGTATACCCGAAAACTCTCTTTCTAAATGTGTTTTCTCTTTCCCTCTCTTCTTAACTATATCTAAGTAATTTCTTAAGTTGTAAAGAAGATAATGTGAGTTTGAGGAGAGTATTTATTATACTATTAAATCACATTTTTAATGTATATACACATATACATACAATAAGAGAATATAGGAGTATTATTTACTCCACATTTTTCACCAATGCATGTTAACCTTGAGTGGATGAGTTTATCTACCCAAGGGCATGCTTGACAGCCCTAGGAGTGTGCAAGGAGAGAAAATGATTACTCTCCTGCAGAAAATCTGCAACTTGGGGCAAATTTGCACTTTTGCCCCCCCGAAGTTTTGAAAACTTATATTTTTATCCCCAAAAACAAATTTTTTTTGCGCATCCAAGCCCGAATTTTTTCAAAAAGGTCTTAATATTATTTTAAAGTAACTTCTATATTTTTAATTTTTTCAAAGTTCAAAAGATCACAAGATTTAATTACTTTGTATATTTTAGTTCAAATTAATGCTTAACTTTGAAAATAAATGTAGCAGATAAATTGGAATAAAAATCCAATCAAAAGGGTTCGAAATTTTGGGGGCGTTACACAAACCATTTTTTGGAAACCGAGATCAGCGAAATCGAGTAAAAACCCTTTCAAATAGATATCTTGAATTTTTCCCACTTTAATCACTGTAATATGTTTAATATATAATTTGACTTTAGGTAATATGAAAATAGATATATTATCTACTGAAAAAATAATAAGTGGTTCGCATAATTTCTTGACGCAAATATGCTCAAAAATGCGAGTGAGACTTTATTTTGATGCAACAAATGACAAATATTAACTCTATCTTGATAACATACCCCCTCTGCAAAATGCCTAATGAACACTTTATTCCAATGTGTTGTCTATTGAAAATTCAACCCTTAATCATGTGATATTCATAGTGGCAGTAAACAAAAGAGGTAATTTTGTACATGAGTGTGACAGCAAGTCATTTTCACGAAAATGGAGAAGGTATATTATCGTTTGATATCTTTTATAAATAGTACAAGGATTAATTTGCTTTTAAGTATTAACTCATTAACTAATTTTAGCCTAGCTGTTAACACCAATAGAAGATCTGCCGCTGGATTTCAAGAGAGTCATGGTTTTTCATGTAACGATCGATATTGACGCGGAATGATGAAATTGATTAAAAATATCATATGATTTATTTGTCAATAAATTGTAATTAAGATTGTGTTTGAAAAGTAAGCTCGACTGCGGTAATGTTTTTTTTTTACAAATTTTGTCATTTATTAGCTCGTCTAGTTGAGTTCTGTTCGAATTTTAAGACATCCAATCCAAATACGTACTTTGCATTGTTATTTGTAATAAGATAAGTTTCGATCAGGCCAATTTCTTTTTTTATTTTCAGTTTTTTTCTATTATATTGCGAGAAACAATAATTACATAAATATCAATAAATTAGAAAATCTATTGAATTACAATCAATTACACAGAAAATCAATCATCAAATACTAATATTAAATTAAAAGAAAAATCCAGATAAATAGAAGTTGAATGCAAGAGCTCTAGTCAAATATGAATTTAAATTTGTTTGAATTTTCAACTATAATATTTTTCAGATTAATTTTGATAAAGTCTATCTATCTAGCTTTTTTTTAGACGATGAATACATCGTTACATTAATCGTCATATCGAATCTATTTCATAGGTTTAAAGTACAAAGACTAGTATTAAACTAGATAAATACCCACATACACTAGTGGGAGCTGAGCATATGACATCTTGGTCATGGAACCTTAACCTTAAACAATAGGCTACGGCCTCATCGCTTATGTATAAAAACTATAAAGTACTTCCCATGATTTGATATGGGCCAGAGCTAAAACCGTGAATTGGTAGATTAATGTTGTTCCATAGTAAGGGAATGTAATAAAGTGACACACTGTTTAGCGAAGCTTGATTCTACTAGATTTATGTTTACTTTTGATATTCCTCAATCATTTCTCAACATGTGGAGTGAAATAATATATGTGACTATATGAAATTATTTGGCTGAAATTAATTCAATTTTTCCGAAATCATTTATAGCAATATCAAATAAAAAATAGCTGCTAAATAAAATTTGTTTGAGCTCATATATATATATATAGGGAAAATTGCTTTTTTGGTACCATAGGATAGGCTGACTTGCACTTTTGGTACCATTGGATACAAAAATGCAAATTTGGTACCATAGGATATATTTTCATTGCAATTTTGGTACCAAACCCAATTTTTCTACAAAGTTAATGGCAATTTACCCCCTATAAAATGCATAATGTTCAATTTAACCCTTTATAATTTGAAAAAAATCAATTTACCCCCTGTAAGATTTTAATGAAGCAATTTATCCCTTTCAACCGGAGATTGTAACTCACTTGCAGAAATTGAGAGTATGCATGCAAACTATTTTATTTAACAAATGGGGATAAATTGCCACATTTATCATAATACAATGGGTAAAAAATCACATTATCATAACAAAAGTGTATTAAGTGCCGCCTATAAAAATATCAGGGAGGCGATGTGAAATTTTTGCAAAATTTCAAGGGGTAAAATGCTCTTTTTTAAACCACGAAGGGTTAAATTGAACATTATGCATTTAGTAGGGGCTAAATTGTCATTAACTTTGTAGAAAAATCGGGTTTGGTACCAAAATTGCAATGAAAACCTATCCTATGGTACCACATTTGCATTTTCATATCCAATGGTACCAAAAGTGCAAGTCAACCTATCCTATGGTACCAAAAAAGCAATTTTCCCTATATATATATATATATTTCCATACTAGTGTAAATGTGTTATAGTGATTGATGTTTTATACGATGATATGCTTTAAGCTGATTTAAGAAATATGTAAACATAACCTTGAGACCTTAAAGTGAACTAAAGAAAATACATATGCGTTGCCCTCCTGCTTGCCCAAGCTCCCAACCTGCCCTGCCAAAATTGACCGTCCTCTTGCCCTTTGTCATCTACAACCGAGCATCGCCGACAATCTCCCGCATGTCCGATTGTCGGCTCGGTTGGAGATGACCTTACAAGACGTGAGCGCCCATAGGGACAAAACCTTGAGCTAAATAAGGTGCAAAAAAACACACTTTTGTTTATTAAATTTGATGAAACGTAGTTTAAATTAATATTCATTTTGAAATAAATTCTACTTATATTTTTCTTGATTTTGAAATTAAGTTTTTCATGGAGCTCCATACATTTTCAATTTAAATGGCACAAAATTAATAAGTGAAATCCACTTAATTAAGTAATTAAGTTAAATCAGAAATAGTTCACAAACCACAAAATCCTACAAAACAATAATATCCCTTTTTCTTCACCAGATTATTCTTAAATATAAGGGTAACTTTATATGTTTAAACACTATAATTGAGAACACTGTTGATTTATAAATAGGGGGATTGTACTTAAAATAAATATATATTTAGCTTGTCATGTTTATGGTCGATATGTCACGACTGAATATTAGAGTGATTTCAACTATATAAATTCAATTATTTAACCGAAATGACAAGAATCAAGCTAGAAATTTTATTTATTAATAGATTTCCAATACAATATAATTCAACATAATTGTAATAATAGACACTTTTTCCTACTAAGAAGCAAACAAATTATTCAACATATGCTTTCAACTAGGACAAAAAAATTCAAACATCTTCAACATGAGCGTTAATAAAAAAAATATTGTCAATTCGACAGGATCAGGGTCAAATTCCAACCATAGAGTACTGTAGTTATGTTCTCAGGTCATCCCCAAATATTCAACAACTCGAGTTTAACATGGTCAAGGAAGAATCACCAAGAAAATTAAATAAAAATTCAAAACATCTTTATAAGTACTAATTTATTTAGTACTTTCTATGATCAACAACGAGGCATATCCGGTGGTGGTGGCAACATCCTCGCATTCGGGCCTCTACCATTCCGAACAATGAATACCATCCCCATTCCCCAGCTCACATGCCTCTCAAAATGACAATGCAGGAACCACACTCCTGCAAATACATCAAATTTTAGTTAAAACTACGAGTAAATCGATATTAGAAATTAGATGTATTAATAATAATTATTATTCAAAAGTCGGAAAAAATAGACATTTCGAAAAAGACACAAATTTATACAATTATTCACTAACGTTAGACTATATCAAATTTGACTTTTTTTTTAAAAACAAATTATATCAAATTTGACTTTATGTTATAATGTACTATCATAGGATGGATGAGAAATTTACAAAAAAAAGGTTATGGTCATAATCAAATATTAGTACACGGAATCCCTGTTTATAAAACTAAGAGGGTGGTTGGTAGTCCACGTGGATTGGACCTGGATTAAAGTATGATCCAAATTACAATCTAATTTGGGCTACTGATTAGTAAGTTTGGTGGGATAAATGGGTTGCAGTGATTAGAGCCCAAATCTCTAATCTACCAAGGAAGCTCAACCTTTTAATTAATAGCCTACAAATACCGGGTCGACTTGATTAAAATGGTTCAGACTTCAGATTAATAATAAATAATCCTAGAACAATCAGCCTCTAACGTACCAAACAGCTCCTAAGACTATGAAACCGAAATTGGAAGACCAAACTAAATTATACAGCTAAAATTAAACAAGGTGAAATATATTATAAACTATAAATTTTACTAACGAATTAAAAAATCACAAAAAAAAAAAAAAATGAAAAATGTAAACCTGGATTGTTTGCTTGAAATCTTATTGCCGTCCAACCATTTACCGGAACCGCAATAGTTTCCATCAGGGGAGGATCAACAAGATTATATCTCGGAGGATCTGTTACATTATTGAAATTTCCAAGTCCGGATCCAACCACGTAAAAGCTATACCCATGTAAATGCATTGGGTGATCCACACCTGCAACCGTATTTGTACCTTGGAAAACAAGTTCCACCGTGGCATTATAATCAAGAATATTAACAGCCGTCCCATCCTCGGGCCTCCACAAATCTATAGGGACAAAACCTTGCGTGTAATTAAATGGAAATGGTGGATTATCAGGGAAATCATTTTCATAAACTCCACTAATATTCCTATAATAAGCTTGAAGAATATCCGTTCTTGGTAGCACCATAGTCATATTATTCACACTTGCTAAAAATCGTTCGTCTCTTGGTCCGTCACACGAGGCATTCAATGGACAAGGACGTGTATTTATTGAAAGCGTGAAAAATAAAATGTCCGTGACATTTAAAGGAACATCAATAGGGTATCTTGAGTTGGCTAAACTTCGGAGTCGAGTTGTGAAATTGACAGATGATGATGTGTCGTTGAATGCGGGGAAGGTTGGGAGCGGTGGTGACGATGGTATGGTGTAGTTTCCCGCGTATTGGAGGATTCCGGTTGTAGTTGTATTGTCGAAATTTCCTGCACTAGCGTAAACTCTAGAGGCCATGTAGTAGTGACTTGGTGGTTGATTAGCTACTAATAAGAAGTCAATAGTTTGACCAGGAGATATGGTAATGTAATCACTGCTAAACTGCTTTGTGTATGCAGCGTCCGATCCAACGACCGTGATGTTATGATTTGCGATTCTGAAGAACATAATGTTGTTCATAACTGCATTTACCATTCGGATTAAGTAAGTTCTGCCGAACTCTACGGTCAGCCTGTAAGTATCTGTATTAAAAAAAAATGATTATAAGTTATTAAAGAATTTAATAAAAATGTATTAGTTTGAAAATATGTACAAATTAATATATGAACCTTGTCTTGAGCATGAATACAGATCACCAGGTTGACCATTTATAAGGAAAGCATCAGAAATATTTGGGTCCCCACCAGTAGATAGGAATTCCTCCATAACCTCTTGAACATCAGAATTCCACCACTCCCCTGTATTTCACAAGCTTCAAACTTTAATTTACATTTTTAAAACTCTGATTAATGAATTACAATTTGTTTTCCCTAAAATAATGTTTTAAAGTTCAGATTATGCAAAACTACGTTCTTTTAGTTAATTAATTAGTTGTAGAAATTGAAGAGACTTATAAGGGCAAATGTAGCAAATCAAAAGGTACAAAATAACCAAGAGATGAATGTTCTAGTGAAAGTAATTAATACCCTTGAAGTGATAAGTCAAATTCGAATTCCTATCTACAGAAATTCTCACATAATATATCCGACGATAAAAAGCAGAAAAAGCAAGACTATGTGGTCCACAATTTAAGATTCTTGGTAGAAATTTGAAACGCCTATGTTGAAATTAATCAAAAGCCTAGAAGTAGAAGGCAATTGCATTTTAGTCCAGTAATTGGATCATTAGCACTTATAATCCCGTTTCTTAAATTATTAAAATTCTGTCATATTTTATGAAAATATTTTGCATTTTCAGTCATACAACTTATAAAATTACATTTTGGTCCCATAAACGAATCTTCATTTGACATTTTTTGATTGTTATAGGACAAAAAGACCATATTATTCTTAAAAATGGGAACCAGAAGTAAAATGAGACCACAAGTAATAATGTTCAATCAAGTGGAACTAAAAAATTCAATATTCCTGTCAAATGATTATTATTTTAATACCTAGTAAAATAGGCACCTCCGCGTGAGGCCTAGGAAAAGGGTAAGGTTGATTCCTCTCGGGCAAAATAATGAGTGCACCATAAACACTAGCCCTTGACCACTCACTGTGAGCATGCCACCACAAAGTCCCTTCCTCGTCGGAAAGCACCACCCGTTGCCTAAACCTCGTACCGGGACTAATAGGACACTGTGTCACATATTCCGGGCCATCCGCCCACGGGTATCTTGGCATCTTCACACCATGCCTGCAATTAAAACACGATATTAATTAATTAAATTTATATATTATAAGATTAATTAACGGAGTATAGTCTATAATAAAATACCAATGAATGGTTATGTTGTGTCCGGCACGGTTAATGACAT
Source organism: Penstemon barbatus (assembly GCA_003313485.2). Lineage (NCBI taxonomy): Eukaryota > Viridiplantae > Streptophyta > Magnoliopsida > Lamiales > Plantaginaceae > Penstemon > Penstemon barbatus. The sequence goes on along the minus strand of CM064878.1, from coordinate 20,670,771 downwards.
CAACTATAACTAAGTCTCCTCTTCTTGCATATATAGTTGGCCCCGGAAATTGTCCATTTATAGTCAACATTGTCTTGTTGGTGCATAGTCTAGTGTGTGAAGAATTTTGTAGCTGCAAAATTCAACAATCAAATGACAATTAGCTTTTTTGATTATGTTAAATCGCGCGAGTTTGAATTAAAACTTTTTTCAAGAATATGATAAAAGTATCTTCGAAATTGAGAAATACTTACCACAAATGTATAGCGACGGACTGCTGCATGGCCTGAATTTATGCCACCAAGAAGCATAATACATATTATTTGCAAGATGAAAATCTTCGTAATGGACCACATTTTTGTTTTTTTTTAACTACAAAATTTGATTAACTTTCTTATCTGATTCTTTTTTCTCTTGTGTTGTTCTTCATGTTAGAGCAAATGGTTCAGTACTTATAGGTAAGGATTTTTTTTTTTCCGGTTTCTTGGTTTGTTCTAAATAAAATATGCCGACGGCTTTGTTTTTAAATCACGTTTAAGTTGGCTTTATAAATGAAATATGTCTTATTTGGATTCATATAGCGGAATTTGACCAACCATGACCATGCAAAGCAATGTTCAATGTTTGTATAAAAGTGTGTAGTAGTAGTAGTATCTAGCTATTATGAAATGAAAGGGACTACTTTTTCACAAAAGTAAATATTCTTGTAATTTAATTTAAGTTACATTTCCATAGCTTTCCAAAAGTTCCAAAATGATTAGAATTTTATAGGGAGCTAATGTCAATTTATCCCCTTGTGATATGAAAAAGAGTAATTTATATCTTGTAAAAAATTTAAAGGAGCAATTTATCTCTTTTAACCGGAGAATTTAACTTACTCGCCGAAATTGAGAGTGTGGATGAAAAGTACTTTTGTAACATATGGGTGTGTAATCTTAACAAAGGGGCAAAATACCTCATTTATAACACAAAGGGTAAAGTGTCACATTAGGGGGTTAGGTAAGTGCCACATATAGAGTAGTAATTTTGTCAATTCATATCTTTTTTAAGTTTAAAAATATCATGGAGGTGGTGTGAAATTTTTATAAGATTATAGAGGGGTAAAGTGTTATTTTTTTAAATTACAGGGGGTAAATTGCCATTAACTCAAATTTTAGGGGCCAAATGTCAAAAGAAAAAGGAAAATAAAAGTGATGTTTGGTAAACAAGCGCTTTCAAAGTCTTTATTGATGTACAAACGTGATTATGGTAGCTCCACCATTATAATACTTTGACATTATATTTATTTTAAAATTTGTGTCATTATCAAAAATCAAGAGACTGAATAAACAAAGAAGAAACTGTAATATATACTAATTGCAGCTGTTCTTGCAAAACAGTTCATGAAATGTATGAGAAAAAAATTAAATAAATCCTGGAATGCTACAATATTAATCATTGTTCAAGAAATAGTATGGCAATAAACCTTATAAACGCAATTATATAAACATAGATAGTAAATCAAGAAAAAACACAATTAAGCATTGCTCAAGAAATACCTGGGCAATAAACGCTATAACTATATAAAAGGTAAATATTACTAATTGTCCTCATTATCATTAAATTTTTACAGAGTGGTCTCTCTTGAAATTTTTTTATTTTATTTTAGTCTCCATTATGAATTATTTATTTCACTTTGATTATTTTCAGGTGATACAATGTGAAGTAAAGTGTCAAAACAGTTTATAAGGGACTAAATTAATACAAACAATTTTATGAAGAACTAAAGTGTAACACTATAAGTAAAAAATCTTTTGTAAATGATCAAAGTGAAACGAATAATCTCTAGTGGAGACTCAAGTGAGAAAAAAAAATACAAAATAAATTACTATATAAAAACTTAATGATGAAAAGACGTTAGTGATGTGTATCTTATTTATATTACATAAATATAGATAGTCAAAGAATTTGTGCAACACGTACCGTGGGGCTTTTAATATGTCTAGAAGGAAACAGCTAAACAACGCTATCATTACTAGCTAGTAAATATATAAAATAAATACACGTGTACATTGACTTTATTTTAATAAATAACAAGATAATATCTTTATACTTTATAGAAAATGTGGTATTTTTTAAGTGGTTTTAGAAAAATTTATTGGTTTTCGTAACTTGTTATGATTTTTCAGAGATTATGAAATTAAGAAAAATATTGAATATATATTATTTAATGTCAAACCATGTATGTAAGATAAATAATATGACATATATGTTTTTTTATGCCGAATTAATGTAGACCTTGTTCATAATTTTTTTAGTGATAATTTTTTAAGATAAGATTATTTTGAAAATTAAGAGAAAATAAATTTATTTCTAAAAATAAATATAAATAAAAAACTGTTTGTTTGACATTAAAAAACACCAAAATATGACATCATATTAAAAGCGAAACAAGCATACTCTTATAATTAGCATAATTTTTTATTCTTAAAACAATCATCACACGTTAGCAAGTGATTCGCACTAATTAATTAACTCATACCTACTTAGAGACCTCAAGATCTTACTTTTTGTTAATTATGATTTAACATATTAAAAAACACGACTAAAATTCTGAGTCAGAGAAACTATATCATAAAAAGAGCATTGACCATTAGGTTAAATCAGATCTAACCACCGATTATTCATACAAAAATAGATTGTTTGATTCAGTCCGCTTCAATTAATTCTATTTCAATCAAGGAGGCCAAAAATAAATTAAATAGACAGAGAAGCGATCGAGAAATTGAACAAAAAGCAAATTTAAAAAAAAAATCAGATTATAAACCATGTGTAAATGATAATTATTCTTTGTTCCGATTAGTTTGATGAATCTTTAACCCTGGTCTTTCGGGAATATATTCTAAATAAAGGAAAAACAATTATTAATTTAGTAACGTGTGGACTGTAGACATATATTATAATAAATAGGGATAAATGCAAAATACTTTTAATATTCAAGACAAATTCCCCTACATAAATTTTTTCTTGTATTATAACATTTTAGACACGAAACTCGAAAAATCTTGACAATCTATTTTATAGTATGTAAGAGGGATTTTGTGTCAAATATGTTAAATTATAGAAGGATTTTACACAATAATATTTTAAATAGTAATTTTATGCAAATTTCAAGAAATACAAATTAGTATACTCAATTTTTCTCCTAGTAAGTAATGTCTTGGTCTTTATGGTCCCGGGGAATACAGTATATTTTAGACAAGGAAAAACAAACCAACAAAATTTGTTGGAGTTAGGTGTAGCGGCTGCTAGGAATATTTATTTATTTTAATTTTTAAAATACAAATTATTTCCAAGCCCTCAACTATAGTATGTGCCTATGTGGATTTCTAGCCTTTTCCTTTTGGTGTTATTACACCTAACTAATCATTGCACGTGGTTACATATTGTCACCTTCACACCCTCAAAAAAAAAGTTTTACATATTGTCGGCTGCACAAATCCGAATCCATTAATTGGATAGGTTATGGGTGTTCGCGGGTTTCACAAATCGAGCCAGAACTTTTTCAAATATAGTGTGGTAAATCTCATTAAACTCAGTACAAACATATTCACAAACTCTTGATTTAACACTTACCACTAATTCTTTTCTCCAAACTCTATAAAATAGACATTGATTTGATACTTACTACCTGTTTTTTCTCCTAAACCACAACATCCAGAACCTAATCAAATGGAGTTTCCATCGAAAACACCTAAACAATTTTTCTGAAATCGAGCAAAAACTTTTCAAATATATATTTGGAGGGTTTTCCACTTTAATCACTGTAATATGTTTAAAATATAATTTGACTTTAAGTAATATGAAAATAGATATATTATCTACTGAAAAATAATAAGTGGTTTCGCCTCATTTCTTGACGGGGTGTTGCAAATGTGCTCAAAATTGCCAATGAAATTTCATTTTAATGCAACAAATGACAAATTTTAACTCTTTTGATAATATATAATCTCTGCAAATTGCCTAATTAATGAACACTTTATTCTCATGTGGTATTATCCAATGAATATTATACCCTTAATCATATGATATTCATAGTGGCACTAAACAAAAGAAGTAATTGTGTATTTGTGTACATGAGGGTGACAGCAAGTCATTTTCACGAAAATGGAGAAGGTATATTATCATTTGATATATTTTATAAAGTTGCTTTTAACTCATTTAACTAATTTAATTTAGCCTAGTTGTTAACAATAATTGTTCCATAGAAGATCTGCCGCTGGTTTTCAATGGTTTTCATGTAACGATATTGACGCGGAACGATGAAATTGATTCAAAATATCGCTGATTTCTTTTTTAATAAATTAATAAAGATTGTGTTTGAAAATCTGGTTTTATATAATTGAATTTCAATTGATTCAAAATATCGTCTGATTTCTTTGTTAATAAATTAATTAAGATTGTGTTCTTATCAAATTTTGAGACATCCAAATACTTTACTTACTAATTTCGACCAGTTTCTTTTTTAATTTTAATTTTTTCTTTTCTTTTGTGATAAACAATTTCACATAAAATCAGTCATCAGATACTAGTATTAAATTAGAACCCTAAATTAATAGAAGTTGGTTTAGTTGAAACCAGAGCTCAAGTCAAATTTGAATATTAATTTGTTTGAATTTTCAACTATAATAATATTCAGATTAATTTTGATAAAGTCTAGCTTCTTTTTTTTTTTTTTTTTTTTTTTTTTTTTGTTTGGGAGATGGTGAATACATCTTGATGTCGAATTTATTGCAATGATTTAAAGTACAAAGAGATAACTTAAACACTAGTAAGAATTGAGCATATGGCATTTTGATCATGAATATTCAACCTTAGACAACATCATACGGCCTCATCGGCTATTAAATCAATCTAAGCATATGTAGTACTTCCCATGATTTGATAGGGGTCAGAGTTTAAAACCGTGAATTTATAGATTAATGTTCTTCGCGTAGTCAGAGAATGTAATAAAGTGACGCACTGTTTAACGAAGCTTGTTCTACTAGATTTTTGTTTACTTCTAATATTCCTCAATCCATTCTTGGAGAAATTAAGTAGTGCAACATTTGGAATACAAATCTACTTGACACATGTTATGGACTATGTTCTTTAAAAAATATGATTTAAAATATACGTTCAGATTATCTATAATATGCATGATGTGAATTCTTACTGGACATGTAAATCAAAAATTGTATTTAGTGAATTGCACCCCATGTACTTTAAGACGTGATACATCGATTGCAAGTTTTGATAACTCTTAGAATTTATAATATACTTTTGGCTTTTAAAAAAAAACAATTAATATAAATAATATAATTGATGTATGTTTTTAAATTTTCATCGCCATTTGGCATGTGTCTGCGTCAGCATTTAATATTCAGTTTGTTAACTTATAAAATACTCTCTTATCTTTTCCATTTGAGTTTTTTTCTTTTCCCGCCAAAATAAACTATATTATAAAGTTAAAAATGAAACAAGACTTTTTCGTTCTTAATGATTCATGCGTCGTATGTAGGGGTGGGATCGGGACGGGTTTTCGGGAATTCGGGTATTTTGGGACGGGATATCGGGTTTCGGGATCTCAAATTCAAATCCCGAAACCCGGTAGATCAACCAAGGTCCCGAGAGTTTCGGGTACCCGATTTAATTTCGGGATTTCGGGACGGGACCGAGTGTCCCGATAAACTATTTTTTTTTTTAGTTTAATGCAATTTTCAAACCGCCTCGGATCTTATGTGTCAATATTGGTATGCCATTTCACCATCTTATGCACAATATGTAGACTCAGAAATGATCTCAAAACCTCAAGATTTGATTAAAGAAAATTATTGGAGAAGTTTGAAAATTGAAAGATGATATATGTTGAAAAACTGAACGTCAGCGAACAGCGGATCAGTGGCGGACGGCGGGAGTTGAGTTGTGGTGGAGTTAAGTATTTTGATTAGATACATTTACTTGTATGTTTGGATTTTAGAGAAGAAGAATACGTAGAATGAGATGTGAATGGTTGAATTTTAGATTTAGATTAGGTATTTTGATTATATATATGTTTTAATTAAACTACGTAATCGGGACCGGGTTCCCCGATCGGGTGAGGATCAAAACCCGAAACCCGTCCCGATTTTTCGGGACCGGGTTTTGTCCCGTCCCAACTGAAAAAATACCCGTTTTGTCCCATCCCAAATGGGAAAAACCCGATCGGGACGGGACGGGTACCCGAAACCCGATCCCATTTACCCAGCCCTAGTCGTATGTACGCAAATTGTCATATACTTCCTCTTTGTCTCAATTTTTTCTTCCGTAACTATATGGGCTTTTGGCACTTTGCACCTGAAATTATAGAGTTTTGACACTTTGCACCATAACTTAAAAATTTTGGCACTTTGCACCCTGAAAATACAATTTAATTGGCCCTTTGCACCCTAATGTGTGCTGTGAAGAAAAAATTCATTGATTGAAGTGTATAATAGTTATTTTAGTATATTTTTGGCTCTTTGCATCCAAAAAATATAATTTCTAGCGTTTTCAACCCCGACTTAATATGATAATCTAAATTATATAAATAACATGCAATATAATAATATGTTAAATATGTAAACGTGTATTTTAGATATAAAGTGAACAATCTAGAGGATACTTGAAAATCAAATGAAAAAAATGTCTTTTTTTTAGTCTAAATTTTACCGAGAGAAAATATTAAAATAAGTTATTATAAAGTAAAATAAATTTAGAATAACAAGTTTATGATTGTTGTGCATAGAAATGACCATTCATCTATACGTCGCCGACATTCATGAGTTTATTTTTTTTAAAAAAATACATTAGGGTGCAAAATGTCATACAAATTAAAATTTTAGGGTGCAGAGGGCCAAAAATTTAAATCGGGGTGAAAAATGCTAATATTTTTATAATTTTAGGGTGCAAAATGCCAACATTCTATATTTTTAGGGTGCAAAAACTATATCGCTAAGGTGCAAAGTGAAAAAAAAAATTGAAAATAACTATTCTACCCTTTTACCAATAAATTTTCTCACTAAAACACACACTAGGGTGCAAAGTGCCAAATAAATTATATTTTCAGGGTGCAAAGTTTTAAAACTTTTTAGTCAATGTGCAAAGTGCCAAAACCCTATAATTGCAGGGTGCAAAATGCCAAAAACCCTAACTATATAGTAAAGTCGAACATTTTTAATCTTTTAACTGATTTATTAAATTGAGTTTTTTAAATTTATAATGTTTTAAATTATTTAAATATTAATATATGTGATTTTATATAATATTCGATTAATATTCAAATAAATTAATTAGAGTATTTATTATAATTTTTAAAACGGTACCAAAGATAAAAAATAAGAATATATATATATATATACTCCATTGTATGCGAAATAGACTACATATGTTGAGCAAATCTTATTGAATTATGGTACTATATTTATATATTATGATCATACTCTAGCTCTTAGCCTCTTAGGGTGTGTGTGGATGAGTTTTGGCTTGGTCTTGCGGGTCTCGCGAAACCGAGCCAAAACTCTTCCAAATGAGTTTTCGCCAAACCCATAAAACCATCAAAAATCTATTCAAAAACTCACACTCAAACTTTTCAAACCTATAAAACATTGATTTGACACCTACCACCTATTTTTTTTCCCCAATTCTCACTAAAAAAACATTGATTTGACACCTATCACCTACTTTTTCCCCTAAACCCCAACATCCAAACCCAATCCAAGTGGAATTTCAACTTATTCAAACCACAAAATCCAAGAGTCAAAACCCATCCAAATGAAGTCTCAAAGGTTTCATCGAAACCACCCAAACCAATTTTCTTAAACCGAGACTCGCGAAACCGAGCCAAAACCCATCCAAATAGACCCTTAATGATTCATGTGTCGATTGTGCATACATAAATTGTCATGTATTACTTTATCTGTCTCGACTTTTTTTCTTCATTAGCTATAACGCGAATTCAAACTATTTAATTTTTTAAGTGATTTATATATAGTACATGTTGATTTTCTTATGTTTATAATCATTACTACATCATAAATTATTTTAATAATTGTCCAAATAGAAGGAATTACAAATAAGAAATCACTACCAAACACAAACATTAAACTATAAGAAAATTCACAGGACACATGAATACTAATACATGTGCGGTTTTGTAGTAGAATACTTAAATATATTTTTTAGAAATTAATAATGTTGTATATGTTGCACGGATACATACACGGAATACAGATATAGTGCAATATATATAGATACGACAATACGAATTTTTAAAATTTATTGAATACGATACGGCATGGATACGGATGTAAAAATATATATGCGTAAGCAACTATATCCTTCAATTTAAGCCCCAAAAGAAAAAATAATCAACTATAATATTAACATACTACAAAAGCAAACACAATTCATTCTTAGCATACTCAAAAGTTATGTAACCTGAGTTGTGGAGTAATCTAAATCAAACTAAGTTAAATAATCCCAACAAAATAGCTCAATAATTAATGGAAAGAATATTGATTCTATAATTTCTATCAATCATCTTTGGGAGTTCATGTTTAACCTAGGAGAGAGATGGGAATGAGAGATTGCATAGTGGTCATTGATGCTTAACCTATGAAAGAGCCTTTATAATTTTTTTAACAATTTAAATTTGATCCTTTATTTTAGAAATATTATTACATAAAAACCCTCGGTATGTCCTGGACATCCCACTCCAGTATCCGCTTTGATTCATGCAGCTTATTGTAATTCAAGAATTCATATATTTTGAATTATAGAAAGAACAAAAGTATTGAAAAAATGCAGAGCAAAATTTCAATTAGAATTGAGAATATGTGTTACAATGTTATGTACAAAACTGGAAAAAGGCTGCTATATATAATTACACTTAGCCGCCTTAAGCCCAACTGCCTAACTAACAAATATAAGAAAAACGCTTTACATAAATAAAACACGTTTATGCTAATTAAATAAAAGAAGGAACAATTTAAAATTGAAATCCCTAAATTCATTTCCTCTCTTCTTCTCTTTGAACCCGAAGCTAATTTCTTTTCCTTTATGTGCAGATCTTTGAAGAAGCTTGGTGTTATCCAACACAGCTACTATGGTAATAACTGGCGTTTTCATGAAAGCAAGGTTTGTATCCGATACAGTGTATTATTAATTCTTATTATCGACATATCACGTAACGTATCAAATACGTATCTTAAACATATCTAATTCATATATGTGTCACCGTGTATCCGATACAGTAATTTGTATTTTTTTTTTTTAAATATCCATGTATTACAGATGTTGATTAACTAAATTTACCAAAGAATAAAAACTTATGAGATGGAGGGAGTGTCTTTTATAATTTTAAAAACATGTATCATCAAGCCCGTTTATAATTTATAATTTTGTCTTTTATGTCATGCATCAGTAATTAACGCAAGTGTCTTTTCATAAATATCTTCTTAAGATTTGCTTATATCAGCTTACGGCTTTATATGCGTGGAATATTTAATATTTTCATATATATTTCTCCGTTCGATTAATTTTATTCCATTACCTACTGTATCCGATTAAACTGTTTAATTTTTTAATGGACTTATCATGTTAAATTTTTTATATTTGTGATGTAATAAACTTTTTAAATATTAATATATATAGTGCCATATAATATTATCAACTTATTAGTAAAATATATTAATTAAATTATATATTATAATTTTTATTAATTTAGTAAAATTAACTAATCAACCGTATCAAGAAATAAAGATAAATGAGACAATGAGAATCCCGTCGGACAGGGAGGTGAGGGGCGCCCGGGGTGAGCGATTTTACCTTTTGGAACAAGATAAATGAGACATTGAGGGTGTGTGTGGATGGGTTTTGGCCCGGTCTCACGGGTTTCGTGAGATCGAGCCAAAACCCTTCCAAATGAGTTTTCGTCAAATCCATAAAATCATCAAAAACCTATTCAAAAACTCACAGTTAAACTCTTCAAATCTATAAAACATTGATTTGACACCTACCACCTATTTTTTTCCCCAAATCTCACTAAAAAAAATATTAATTTGACACCTATCACCTACTTTTTCCCCCACTACAAGAAAATTAAATTTTAGTGACAAAATATTAAGTGACATAGTTGAAATTGTCACTTTTTGCATATATTTAATGACAAATATATTAGTTTTATCACAATAATAATAGTGACAAGTGCAATAGTGACAAAAAATATTTTTAAGTTGTCACTAATGGCTATAAGTGACAAGTTTATGAAACTTAAGTTGTCACTATTGTCAATTAGTGACACCCTTTCAGTGACAACCCAGTGACAATAAATATTGTCACTATAATTTAGCGATAACTTTTTAGTTGTCACTATTAGGGTATCACTAAATGTCAATAGCGATAACTATTTCACATTTCTTGTCACTAGTGTGTCTATATACATTAATTTAGTGACAATATTAAAATTCTTGTCACTTTGTCATTTACTATTTTGTCACTAAAATTTAAATTTTTTGTAGTGCCCTAAACCCCAACATCCAAACCCAATCCAAGTGGGGTCTCAACTTATTCAAACCACAAAATCCAAGAGTCAAAACTCATCCAAATGAAGTCTCAAAGGTTTCATCGAAACCACCCAAACCAATTTTTTTAAACCGAGACTTGCGAAATCGAGTCAAAACCCATCCAAATAGACCCTGAAATATTAAAAAAAAAAAAAAAAAAAAAAAAAAGTTGTCATGATAAGATACCTACTCTAATCTGTACAAGTTTGATAGGGATTGATCTAATTTGGCAAGTCAATGATGGCCAATTGAGACAGCTAATTGAAGTCAAATTTTCCTTTTGTTTCCTTTTTTATTTCGTCATAGACATATGACTATATGAGGGCACTTGCTGCCAGCCAGCTTCCCTTAACTGGGGAAATTCTTGTAGACTTGATTTTTTATATATTATAATTTATATACAAAATCTTGTAAATATATTTAGGCTGCGTTCACTTGGCCTCACAAGTAATGGCCCAGATTTTGCAAATGGCCCAATTATTAATCCGTCCAAATGTTTTAATCAGGTGTTGGGCATATTATATTAGCCCAAGTAATAATCATGACCCGTTTTTTGTCCAGATGTTCACTTGGCCCAACTACAAATCGTGGACCATTTTACCCCTGGGTCGATGTAGTGATCTAACCGTTAATCTCGAAGTAATCTGAGCCGTTGATTTGGATGTATAAGTAGTCTAGGGTTCCACGTGAGTTCACGTCATTTCTTCTCTACTCCTCTCTTTCTCTTGCGACGGCGCTCTTTTAAACTAGGGTTTCGTAATTGTTGTCTTCTCCATCAATTCCGAAGGATCTACCATATTTTCTGCTTGATTTGTTGGTTCTGTTGTGTCCTCATAACACCTTCACTTGTAAAAATTCCATTCTCGAATTATATTAGGGTTTCACATGAACACTGTCCGCCCCTCAAATTCCGACGGCTTTGAACAATTTTTATACAGTTTTCTTAATGTTGTTGCCTCCCCATAACAAATCTCATCCTACATCTGATTATCAACGGTAAAAAAATAGAGTTTCACACGTTGACCGTCCGTTCTTATTTAACTGCATACGGGGGTTTCAAGTGGTTATTTGATTCGAATCATTGACAGCATAGAAGGTATGTTTTTTTTTAAGTTCTTGCTTCGATTAGGTTAGGGTTTCGAAATGTTAAAGTTTTATAAAATTAGGGCTTTTCTTATAATTGGGGTTTTTACTATATTTAGGGGTTTTGTTATAATTTTCACAAAACACATATTGTAAATTGCGTTAATTTTGAATTTATTGTCTTGATTGGGTTAGGGTTTCGGATAATTAGTTAGTGTTTTTCTTATAATTGGAACCCATATATAATTAGGGTTGTTCTTTGGGTTTAAATTAATTTCAATACCGTTAGAACTGATTACTTGAATTCTAACCTATTTTTTTTCAATTTTCTCGCAGCAATGGAGTCATTATCTAACTCCACTGTTCGGTTAGGGACTGCACACTGTTTGTGTGGTCTTCGCGTTAGAATATATACTTCATGGACGAGAGTGAACCCTGGTCGGCGATTTTCGCGTTGCCAGCGTTTGACGGTATGAGGTTCGGTTTATATGACGTTAATTTATTTCCACTTTGTTTATTTTCTAATAATAATTACATTCTTGTTTCCTTGTTAGGATGAACGCTGTGGTTACTTCGAATGGATCGATCCTGTCATGTGTGATAGGTCCCGTGTAATTATCCCTGGCTTGCTAGGGCGGCTAAACCGTGCCGAGTCCGAAAATACCCGTCTTCTATGTCGCATTGATGAATTGTCTGAGCAGATGCAAATTGTTGTTAATTCTTTGCATGATCTTGAGGCACAAAACATGGCATTGCGTCGCAGGCAAAAGCTTGTGATGATCTGTGCTGTGCTTGTGTTCTTTTTGTATATATATGCATGATAATATGTTTGGTCCATCTGCTTTTTACTTGCTTCTTTTGCAATGTATATATATGCATTATGTATTTGTGTTATTGTTGGATGCATGTGAATGATCTATAATATGTGCCCTGTTTGCTGTGTTTGAGGGTTCCAGATTATCATGTTACTTCTTTGGGTTTTGGTGCACTGTTGGGTGTGCAGCACATGTGAATTGCATTTTTTGACCATATGATGTGTACTGTATTTTTGTCTGATGGTCTTGTATGTTGATGTAGGTGGAACTGATAATTCTGAAAACTTGAATGGTATTGTCTATTTGGGGAATTGATTCTCATGTTTACTCTTTGGGTTTGGTGCACTGTATGGTTTGCAACACATGCAATATACGACTTATATATGTGTGCTCTGTCATGTAAGTACCCCCAAAGGGTTCCTTTTTGGCCAAATGATGTTTACTTGGTTAAATCTGATGGTCTTCTAGGTTGAGAGTTATGAATTGGAAAATATGATGGCATTCATTTGTACTGTCTGTTTGGATACATGATTTTTTAAATCCAACCATTTGATGCCCTGATAAGTATTCTGGGACCATTTTCCATTTGGCTAAGTAGACTGAACGCAGCCTTGATAATGAGTGTTGCCAACTGATGATTAAAGTAGTTTGATATCTGATGGCCTTGTATGTTTAAGCCCTTGGTAAGTAATACCCTTTTTAATTTAGGAATTAGTTTCATATGTCCTCTAGTTATATGATTTGAAAATTTTGAAACTGTTGTTGAATTTTTTACAGTACAGTATATTATACTCTATATTTTGCCTCATTTGTGAACAAATTCAAAATATTCAATCTGCCCAATTTTTCTTGGTGTTTACCCCACCTCCCAATGTTCTGAATTTTGTCTACTATTATATATTGGCTGATTTTAAAATTAATTGGGGTACTGTTTGTTCCCAGAACTTGATTATTCCCATTTTTTTTGGCTAATGTCAGTTTGAGTGCATTTGTTGTTGTTTTTATTATATCTGTTTTTGTCATTCATACACAAGTAATAAATTTTGGATTGAGTGTCTCAGAATATAAACAGTTTTTTCTTTCCCTGTGTGCATTTAATTCATTCTTGAGTGGTTGTATAGTTCATTTAACATTGGAAGTGACCTTTGTGTACTCCCTGGAGTAAATGCATCTACTTGCCCCTTATATTCAACTCTCAATAACACATATTCCAATGTATACATTTATGGAGGTGGTTGGACCCAAACCCTCTATATATATTCCTATCAAATGTCTTTGTCTCCATATCTTCTTCTTCCAAAGAGGTAAGTTTATATTCTCCTTTCTATTTAAAACACTTTTCAGTTTACTATTTCTATTTTAATTTAATTACTTCAACTAATACACTCCTTTTATTTAAAACACTTTCAGATTAACATTAGTAGTTTAATTTAATTACTTCAACTAATACAGTCCTTATTTTTCAGCTTGCTAAACTGTCCATAATGCCGAGGACACGCAGGATGAGGGCTGCCGAAGGAATAATCACGGATGGATGGACAGACTCTGAGACTGAAAAACTTGTGGACTTGCTGTACCAAGAGAGCAAATTAGGTGATCTTACCAATTTGGAGCACTTGACTGGGGTATGTCAACGCATCTCACAGGAAATGACCTCAACCTTTAATAGGAGGTTTAGTTTGACTGGAATAAAAAAGAAGTTAGAATATTTAAGGATGAGGAATGAAACTTTTACCAATTTCCTGAACACCCCTGGAGTTGCATATGATGCCTTTCATTGCGTGACTCGTGTCAATCAACACTACTGGAATTATAATAAGGCTTCTGTAAGCTTTTTTCAGTTTGTTTTTATTTTTTCCCCAAATATGTTTCATCATAGTTTTATTTACTCATGTTTTCAACTTTGAATTTGTAGGAGGAGACTGAATGGTTCAAGCATTTCCGTCTGAACGGTGAGCCACTTCACCTGAAGTTGGTCTTTATCTTCGAGGGGATGGGTGTTGCGGTTTTTCCCAAAGACCTAACTGGCTCCCCTGGATGGCCCATTTACGTATGGGATTCTGATGACGACGAGCTTGCCGTCGTCCCTGTCCGTCCTACTGCAGTGCCTTTTGACTTGGGGAAGGAGGTTGTACTGGCTTTGCCTGGTAGGGATGGAGCTGGACCGTCTGCTGGTGGTGCTGCTGGTTCAGGTGGTGGAGGTGGGCTGTTCGGGGCTGGTTCAAGTGGTGGAGGTGGGATGTTCGGGGAAAAGGCCTGGGATGATGTGGATTAGTTTCTGTTTGTTGTACCAAGGGCAGTATATATATATATATATATATATATGTTGATCATGCTACTTTCTTGGACAAGTTTTAACTTGTTCAACGGACTGTTTTATTTTTCCTTTTCAGTTTTATTTATTTGTTGTTACATTGCACAATTTCAAGTGCAGTGCATGTAATGACAAATAAATCGATTATTATGTAATGTTTAATTTGCAATATATATAAGTTATGTGAATTACTTGTGATCAGTACTATCATTTTTGGAATGATAAATGTTTTTTTTTTTTTACATTAATATGTTTGATAAAAATTGTTAACTGAGTCAGAAAATCATTAATCACAAAAATGCCCAACAATTATATGATACAAAACGTTGAAAAAAAAAACTGTATAAAACAGTCAAGAAAGACAGCCATGTGATTACACTGCCAAAAAGCATGCTAAGTGCCAAAATGTGTTTGTGCCAAGAACAAGAAGAACAAGACCAAAATCTAGCAACGAAGAATCATATCTTCTGCAAAGTAACCTTTATGTCAATCTATATGAAAACACATATGGTCTAGTTTGAATAAATTGTACATAGGTCCCCGTAAATTGCCAAATACACCCCCGTATTACTAGTACAAATACCCACAACATTTTGGCATGTGAATTTGCCCATCAAATCTAACGATTGAAAAAAACATGTCCATTATATTCCCTCGTCCGCAATCTCATTTTTTTTACTCGGAAAAATGGACAAAAGAAATTGATGAGTTTTTAATCGAGTTTTTAGCCACTGAATCTTATTATGCAAATGGAATTATTAAATATGGTGTCGGTCACGTGATGAAGAGAGCTCGCGATGAGATTAATATTTTCTTTCGTCGTTCGTTCACTACAAAGGACATTTATACTAAAGTCGAGCGCCTCAAACGTCGACATGCCCTATTTGCACACTTGCAGACAATTTCGGGATATTTCTTCAATCCTGGTACAAACACTGTCGGTAACGACGGACAGGAAATCATTAAAAATTTGTGCATGGTAACGATAGACAGAAAATCAAACTTGTTATGGTTTTGTTTATAGTTCTTTGTAAATTTGTCAAAACTACGGATTTTTCTGTGTGCAGGAGACTCCGTTTTATGAAGCATATGCAATCGACGGAGAACCAAAATGGAATGACTTGTGCGAAATTTTTGGATACCCGTTCGACTTCCCCGTAGAGCCACCACCCGCGTCCCCAATTAATCTCCAATGGTTCGAGCTTAACGATGCACCAATTTTAGGACAAGATACCCCAACACCTGATCCCATCAATGTTGAAATGTTACAGTTCTCCCCATTCGAAAATGATGATTTTTGGAAAGATTTGTCAAACTACAATGGAACTGAGCCCGATAATGACGATGTATCGAAGCCTAAAAAAACCGTGTCAAAGTGCCTGTGGCCGGATGTGGGGACGTCAGGTGGGTTTAGTGACGAAAAATAATAATCCGACGTGTTTATGTAATGTGTTTTTCATTCGAGTTTGGCATCTAGGTTGAGTTATTTATGTACTTTGTTCGAATGTTATTGTGAGCGTGTTCGAGAATGTTGTTATGTTATTAGCTTTTATGTAATGTGTGTTGAATAAGTACTAACCCGTACGTGTGTTTGATAAAATACGTGTCTACAATTAGAATAGTTCGATTTTGCATTTTCTAAACGAAACATACTTACATGTGCAAAAATTTATAAAAACATCTCAAACATTTTATAAATCGAACTAAAATCCATAAAAATAATTCATGAACTAGATTTTCATGTGTAGAATACACAAGGCCACTATTAAAATAATATGAGGTACTAAAATCAAACTAAAATTACTTTCATCGTAACTTTATCAAATGCAAAATAAGACATGGCAAGATATTCATCAAAAATTAAGGTAATGCAAATTAAGTACAATAAACATCAATTTAGTCCAAAAATATCGAGTTCTAGGAACAAGACCAAAATATACCCGAATGTCAAAAGTGCAAATATACCGACAAGTTCACAAAATCATCAAATCACCATATGGCCAAATTAAGTCAAGGCCGAATTAAGTCACGGCATTTGGTTGTTTAACATCATGTGGCAAATGTGGATTCGGGCCTCCTCGCTCGAGTTCAAAAATAAACTCACATGTTTGGCGTTATCCATAATCTTAAATGATAGAAATACTCGGTTCTCACATGTGAGAGTGTCAATGCACTCGAGGGCATTAATAATCTTTTTTGACTTTTCATCGTAACTATCCTCCTCTTTCGCAAATTGGTGATTAAGATCACCAAAAACTGTTTTTGCGGCATCTACGAATTTTGACAAGTCCCCCCCGTCGGACTCCGGCGTAAGCGTCTTCCGTTTTTTAACAACCTTTTCGGACTTGATTTTCTCATTTTTGAGCTTCCTTGTTAAATGTTTTAACTTAGGACCCACATCTTGTAAACCCATTTGATACGGTGGGATTTCGGTTTCAAAATCCTCTCCGTCGGAAGCATCCGATAACAAATCCACACACGGACTACTATATGCATAATCACTACTATTTGGATATATCATGGGTGACTTACCGCTATTTTTTGCATGGTTCATCGCATCGTTATTTAACAAATCCTCCACAATGTCAATGACGTCCTCCGCGCCGTCTCCGGTGGCCCTATCCTTTCCGAATATCTCAACCCAGTCCTCATAATAGGGATACGTCTTAAAACGCATATTTGCAACATCCGGATGTGCCTACGATTGAAAATGCATAGTTTTAGAGAACAATCGATTTAAGAACCGGATCATATAGTAATTCAAAGAAAAATTTAATTTAAGGATACCTTGGCATAGAGTGCCCAAACATCATCATCAACCGTGATCATTTTACTAGTATCGTTCCATCCGAACCCACTAGTCCCTTGCATACCCAAAATTTGGTAATAAACTTTCTTCCAAACCGTAAGTTTGGAGTTAATATTCTTGACAGAAAGTTTGGACGCGGGGATCCTTGCATTAAGTGCAATTGCTAAGGCTTGCAAATAGCCCGGACGAAAACCATTATCGGACTTGTACCCCTTTGAGATTAGTTCCTTTAAACAATCTAGCAAAGCTTGTTCTTCGGCATTGTTCATTGTCCTCCGAGTACCTTTTTCCTTCCGTTGGCTTGTTGCCGTTTCACCGTATCGGGGTATGGAATCCATCTCATCCGGTGTACACCTACGTAAATGTACAATTCATACATAATGAACGGTACACATGCTAATTCTAGATAACAATTAAAACATATTCAACTAAATTCCACAAACATTTAATGTGTCTACAATTCAAACAACAAGTTCAATTAAAACAACAAATTCAATTACACTAACAATACGGTACAAATTGTGAAAAAACTCAAGTCTAAGTGACACATACAACATCTTAAAACAACAAGCTCAAATAAATTTCACTCGCGCTCCGATATCCATTGTGCAAACATTTCACGAGCTAAGTTGTCCCGAAAATTGTTCCATGCGTGTGACGTCTCAACAACTTCGATGTAGTCATCTCCCTCAACGTTATTATCATCCTCACGGTTTTCAAGTAAATCAAATAATGGATCGAACCCCATAACATCATCCGGCGACGTTTTTCGCAAGAAATTATGAATTAAGAACATTGCCATGATCATTCGGTTTTGCGTTTGCAAGGGATAGAACGCAGGACTCCTAGTAATTGCCCAACGTTTTTTTACTTGGCCAAAAGTGCGCTCGATGACATTTCTAGCTTGACTATGTTTCATGTTAAAATATTCTTTGTAATTTTGGGGGGCTTCCATACCAACTCCCCACTCTTTCAAATGATATCGGACTCCCCTATACGGTGTAAGAAAACCGTCACCGTTCGTATATCCATTGTCACACAAGTAGTATGTTCCTACAATTAGAATCGTGAATGAGTTGCAATGTCATACCCCTTTGTAATTAAAAATTTATTTTTGTAAAAACTAAGTTTTACCCGTAGGTACTTTCAATCCATTTGGCCGATTAATTGCATCCCTTAACACGCGCCCATCCGCCGCCGACCCTTCCCAACCCACAAGTGCATAGGTGAACAATCCGTTAATATCACACGCCGCAAGTACATTAGTTGTTAGATCACCTTTTCGGTTCCTATAACGTGCCCTATCCACCGATGGAACATTAACATGAACGTAGGTTCCGTCTAGTGCCCCAATGCACCCCTATACGTACACAACGTCTATATTAATGCACAAGTTAAAGAAAATACCCAACGCAATTACGAAAATTAAAGTTTGTTCCTTACCGGAAAACAACTCCACCTATCGTCCTCACAATCATTTGTTATTGGATCCGGTTGAGAAAACAATATTGGGTGAAGCTTCATCAAGCATGTCAAAACACGGTAAAAACACTTGCTAACGGTGGCGCCGGATCGACGGTAATCGGTTCTTACGATACGGTTCTTTTTGTGATGGGCAAAAACGGTCAAAAACATGGCAACTTGTTCGCGCACGGTCACATATTTAGTGTCATTCAAACCCCCCACGTTAGCAAGAAAACAAACTAACTTATCAAATGAATTAACATTAAGACGTATATTATCCTTACACCTTACAGGATCTTTTTCAGTTATTCTTCGTAAGTTTTTCATCCACTTACGTCTCCTACGGATTAGGCTATACCGTAGGGGTCTCCTACGATTGCCATGTTGTTTAGAACGGAACCATATAAAAAACATGCCGAGGATAAAAAACCGACGAAATGCTAACATAATCAATTGTTTCTTCCGGGCATCCATTGTATAACCTAAAAGAAGTCACAAACAGTTTTTTATATTTGATAGAAAAAGTCTCTGGCAACATGTACATTTATATTTCATTAATTTCTAATACTTTTTTTCATAAAATATATCAATATAAGGTCAACACAATTTTATCATAAACTTTGTGTATAATTTAACAAGTTTTATGGGATTCACAAAGTTGAACAAAATTTGACATTACTACATAGAAAAAATGTTCAAAAGGCTCCATTATCCACAAAATACACATACTAATTAATATAAAAAACATGATAGCTCTAACTTACCTCAAGTTAAATTAGCTAGGAACTCCCCGTAGCCTTCCTCGTCCCTGTACAAGAAATTTTTTTTGTTAGCAATTAAAAATCTTGATTAAAAAAATGTGACTTAGTAGGGGAGAAATGTTTATAAAAATGCAACAAGAAATTCTTCACAATCCGGCAGCTTGAGCTAACTCCAATCTTGAGCTAACTCCAATCTTGAGCCCTGTGAATCAAAATTACAATTTTATATCAAGCTACACTATTTTGTCATAAAGTAGAACAATTGAAACACAACAATTTTTGCAAAAAATTATACTACATACGAATTTTTAATAAAATTATACTACATACGAATTTGTAATAAAAGGGCAGAAAATGTAAAAAAAAAAAAAGGCCCAAATTGTACTACATACGTAAAAAAAGTATATTACATTTCCAAAAATTGAAGCTTTTTTTCATGCTATTTTGTCAAAATTGGTGAAGTAGGAGAAAATATAAGGTTCATTTGTGCAATTTTCATAAAGTTTGGAAGAAATGAAGATCCTCTTACCTGGGAATGGCGTCGGCAGTGGAGAGGGGAAATGGGAGATCTACTGTTTCAAATGGGCGACCAGGTGGGAGTTTTGGGGGAAATGGGGGGAAATTTACTTTTGTGTTTTTTTCATTCTCTGGTATTTTTGTTATTAAAACGAAATCAAAGGGCATTTTTGTCTGAAAATAATTAGTTTGGCCCATTATTTTTCAATTGGACCTAGGCTGGGCGAATTCGAATTGGGCAAATAAAGGGGGCTGGCCCACAAATCGCACAATTAAGTCTGGGCAGCCCGTGATTTTATCTTGCAAACTGAACCATGAATTAGCCCACAATTAAAATAATTCCCAGCCCAATTCATGACTAATTGAGGCCAATTGTGTAAACTGAACACAGCCTTAGTAAATTTACTGATATTGTTTATGATTTAGGAAAGACCTGGTGCACATAAAAAATTTCCCCTCAACAGGATTGGGACATATTTGTTTGAGAATCAAAGAAAAACTTTTTAATGATCAGAAAGTTTTATCTCGAATTATACAAAGTAAATCTGTATAGAAAAAAGGACTTTTTAATTGCTAGCTTAGGTAAAAGAGGATTCAAGAGGTAATTGATTCAACTCCCATTAATGTGAATTTTTTTTTTAGTTTAATCATTTTTGGTGAATAATACTTTTTGTAATTTATTGATATTTTGATATATTTTTTATTTACTAATAATATTGATGTAACGATCGTTTCTAAAAAAATAGAAGTAGTATAAACAATTAATTATTCCTAGAAAAGGTTCAGCAAAAATGTTTGCTTTTTAAAGTGTTGATATATAACACTCTATAAACTGAAATGAAAAATAAAACAAGACTAAACTAGGGAGAATTATTACTGACTAAGGTTTAGTGTAAATTAAGTGACCACCCTCCATGTTTAACTTTGGAAATTAATAAGTATTAAGGATAATTTGAGTAATTCTCTCGTAAAATAAAAAGTGGGTCATACAATCAAATTAATTAAAGGAGAAAGACAAATAAGAATTTGGGGAAGATGCGATTAATCGTGCTAGCTCAAACTCAGCCAAAATTATTAGACAAATGTATTTCATATGCTTTGTGATGGAAAGTATTATCCAATATTTAGAAAACAAGTGCATAAATTAGAAAAAGTAGTCCCATATTAATTACTGGCACCGCCACACGTCCAAGTGACTAAATTAGAGAAATATTCAAAATATTTTCAAACAAATATCCGAAATATGCGGGCAACATGTCAAATATTTATATATATTTATTAGAACTAGTCCAAAAAAAGTTCTCGTGGGCGGCATTGCATTAATTGATGGGCATAGAGTTAATGAGTCAATTTTTTTCTTTTCTTGTCATGAAACAGGTAAAAAAGAAAGGAAGCTTCCTTTTAGTAAAAGGACGAAAAAGAAATGGTCTCATCAAATGTCAACAATTGTCTTAAGATAAATTAGTCTATTAATGACAAACTATGGAACATTTCATTAGTTATAAATTTTAATGATCCATTGTATTATAAATTACCGAAACCAAACAAGCAACTTTTCAGCGGGAAAGTAAAATATAAACTACGCACCAAAATCTGTTAAAGACGAAACTAACAATTAATTACAGAAACTTAACTCCACCAACCAATTTGACCATCAAAATCAATATTACGTACCACCAAAAATATACATTGTTTAGATAAAGTTAAACTATTAGTAGTTGATTTAATTTAAATAAATTAAATGAAGTTAAACTATAAATTAAATGAACTACTAATAGTTTAACTTTATCTTAACAATGTATATTTTTGGTGGTACGTAATGTTGATTTTGATGGTCAAATTGGTTGCAGGTGGAGTTAAGTTTCTGTAATTAATTGGTAGTTTCGCATTTCAATTTTTTTTCTTTGCATAACACATCACGCAAAAAGACAGAAAATTGGTAACATTGGCTAAATAAATTTTACTAAATGTCCCTCGGGCCAATAATTAATGGTCAGATTAAGATCAAATTATTGGGTTAATCCAACTGATTTAATTTAGTCACAACTGCCACGGTCCAAACCAAATAGTCCAATCGACGTTGATTCAGTCAGTCATGGGCTCGTCTAAATTGGACAGGTCAGACACACCTAATTAAATGACCCAAAACAATGCCAAAATGCTCGGGCCAGTATAAGATGATTTTCAAACAACGAATACGATAGCAGGGTTATCGAAATATGGGCCTGTTCGGTCGATTCAATTCATTGGGGTGCTGGATGAGATACAAATGTGTATGAATGACAATTTTTTGTCTTCTTATGCACATGCGTTTATCATCCAACTTCTATGGATATAATTCACCGATGTAAAATGAATGTTACTCGAAATATCGTTCGTCATCGAGTTTAATTTCAAGATATGACGTGGCTTTCAACTAATCATTTGAAATGAACTAGTTATCTCCACACTTGGTAGCAAGTTGCTATTCAAGTTGTTGCTTTCTTCGTGTCGATTATCCCGACCATGAGGTCTTGATAGTTAAGAATTTGAGTCGAACAATCCGCTTGGCAGACTCCGCCAAACATATGACTTGATTGGTTTTTGTGATCTTGTAATCGAGAAAATAGTTAGATTAGATTTCATTGGGAATTTTGCCAATTAATTGTAATCGCTCAGCTTTTTATCAATGTATTGGAGAGTTATTCCCACAAATATAATTGTTTTCTGAATTTTACACATTTTGTAATTAATTGCAACATCGAGTGGATTTTATGGGTTTAGAAGATAATTTGTTTTACCAAAATCAGTCCGATAATCATTTATTTACTCAATAACTTTTCAAATAATCAACTTGATTAACTTTTTTTTATAACCAATCATATACATTAAAAGGTCATCCAATGGCTAATCTTTAATCCATGAAAAGAAGCGTAAGTGTTCCTGCGCAGTTACACGATATAAATTAGATTTAATCGAGGCATGGAATAATCCTTGTCGATTTTGTCTTGTACATTTTCGTTGGCATGACTACGTCTACATTTTTTTTCAAACATAATTAATCTCTAGAGAAATTTTAAGAGCAAACACAAGTAATATTCCCTAATAATATATCTTTATTGGCTTATATAATATATAATTCAATTCATAACATAATTAAAAAACAAAATTCAACATCTTGGGAAATCTCGTGGGGGAGGCATCATTTTAGCATCTGCGGTCCTGCCGTCTCTAGTAATGAATACCATCTCCATTCCACAACTTATGTGACGATCTAAATGGCAATGCATCAACCAAACTCCTGCACATGTTTAAAAAATAAAATTAAAATAATGAATTGACGTGTCAATAAAGTAACATGGTTAAATTTCCAATTGATTAATTAACCAAATATGAGGGTTTTGACAATTATGTACCATGATAGGATATTTAACTAATGTATACTTAGCTATAAGGGGTGTAATAAGCACCTATATATCAAACGACTGCTAATAATATATGCATATGCACCGACTGAAACACACATCTTTAGAAAAAAAAATGTAAATGACTTTGACCTTTGAATATAGTGAAATTTTAAAATTAAAAATCTTTTGAGAACTAGAGAAAATGCATTTTCCGTGTATGTTTAGGGGTGACCAAAAAGTCGCATTTCTTGAATATGTAAAATACATGTGGTTGGTCTAGTGGAAGAGATTAGTCACTACATAGCATTGGATTCATGTTCGAATACATGCTGTTCGAATACATGTGGTCTACTTTAATGTGTCCGACTCACCTCAAAATGGATTAAACCTTTGGGAAAAAAAGGCTAAATGTAAATAATCAAAACATTACCTGGATTATTCGCTCTGAATCTGATAGCCGTCCACCCGTTTCTAGGAACTGCAATCGTATTCTGAAACGGAGGGTCCACAAGATTATAACTCAAAGGGTCCCTATCTTTATCAAAATTACCAAATCCCCACCCAACCACATAAAAACTTTGTCCATGCAAATGCATCGGATGATCAATCCCCGCCACCGTATTCGTTCCCTGAAAAACAATCTCCACCGTAGAATTATACCTAAGAACTCTAACCTCCGTCCCATTTCCCGCCCGCCACAGAGTCCGTGGGATAATATCCGCCGTGTAATTAAATATAAAAGGTGGTCTCCTAGGAAAATCATCTCCATAAACACCACTTATCCTATCATAATAAGCTTGAAGTATAGCAATCCTCGGCTGTGTAAAGCTAATATTATTCACACTTGCTAAAAGGCGATCACCAAACGGTCCCGAACAATTACTATTATCACAAGGTTGTAAATTAATAGAAAGGGTAAAGAAAAATTTAGTAGATACGTTCAATGGAACGTCTATGGGGTGTTTTTTATTAGCTAGACTTCTAAGTCTTCCTGTGAAATTTGTCGACGCGAGTGTATCGTTGAAATCGGGGAGAGTTGGGAGCATTGGGGACGATGGTAGAGTGTAGTTTCCGGTGTATTGAAGAATTGCTGTTGTAGTTGTATTGTCGAAAATTCCAGCACTAGCGTAAACGTGCGAGGCCATGTAGTAGAGACTTGGTGGTTGATTAGCTACTAATAAGAAGTCTATAGTTTGACCAGGAGATATGGTAATGTAATCACTGTTTAATTGCTTTGTGTATGCACCGTCCGTTCCAACGACCGTAATGTTATGATTTGCGATTCTAAAGAACATAATGTTGTTCATTACTGCATTTACCATTCGGATTAAATATCTCTTGCCGTAGTCCACTGATAACTTGAAAGTATCTGTAACAATAATAAGATTGAATTTAGATTGATTGAAATATATGAGGGTTTAAGAAAATAATAAACTTCTACGCATCTATAGAATATTGTGTTAAAAAATCACAATATTTTTAAATATATAACCAACTTGTATAACTCCACATTTTTCGCCGAATTCAAACAAAATTTTATTTTAGCATGCATTACATGAAAGCTCTTCTTGCAAAAATGTATTGAGGGTGTTTTACTTGTGTATAACAAGTTTATTTTTTTTCAAGGGTTAATCCCTTTCGAGGTGCATCAGACACATATGAACTTTTTCCAACAAAGATTCAATTTGAGTTTGTTACTTTATAGTAATTAGTCTCTTCACTCAACCAATCACATGTTGTATTTGTTGCAAAATATAAAAGTCATACCGAACAATATCTAAGTTGATCTTAAAGTTGGATTATATATATATATATATATATATATATATATATATTATACTATATAGTATATGAGAAAAAAAATCTTTCCACGTTTAACCTTACAAGTTGGAGAAATTATAGATTATTGATTATTACTTGATAAACATTATATATTTTTATTGCCCACGCAAGAGGATGATAATAATTGTAGAAAAAATGCTTTTCAAATTTAACTCCTATGTAATCCTTGTATAATAATGTAAATAATTTGAGTCTCTTTAACTGCTGGCTTTGAATGTTTTCAAGCAAGACAATGCGCTTTCTCTATAAATAAAGCTGCTCTCAAAATTGCACGATTCATTAGAAGACAATGCGCTTTCTCTATAAATATTAAACTAAATTTTATACGATATATTTGGATTGATACGTACCGAAATCATTCAGAAAATTAAGACTTTCATAAAAAAAAAATGAAGAGGAGAAATGAAACCTTGTCTTGAACATGGATATAGATCTCCAGGTTGTCCATTAATAAGAAAAGCATCGGAATTATTTGGATCCCCTCCATTTTCTAAAAATTCATTAAGCACCGCTTGGATGTCACTTTTCCACCACTCCCCTACAATATTAAATTCATGGATTAAAATTTCGTTGTTTATACCATGTGTTTCATTCAGTTAAATAATATAAAAAAATAATTATTTTAAAACACTAGGGAAAATTATTAAAAAAATTATTAAATTAAAAAAAATAAGAAAGTCTCAAGGCAAATAAACATTTTTTTTTTCTTTGATGAAATTGCGAGAGAACATACCTGCAGTTAACAAGAAAACAACAGCCCAAAGATATATATGAACGAATTAATGAACTAAAGCCGATAAATGCCAAGTTCAAAGACCACATGCATGCTACGCAGGTGACCAGTTTTGTCCGAATAATGTAGGGTGAAATGTGCAATAGTGTTAATTTACCCCTATAATATGCATGTTGTGCAATTTACACCTCTTTGATTTTTTTTTTAGCCCCTCTATGAAAATTTTAAAGTAGCAATTTATCTCTTTCAGTCGGAGAGTGTAACTCACTTGCCGAAATTTAGAGTGCACATGCATGAAAAGTGTAATTGTAACAAAAAGGGTAAATTATCACATTTATCATAACACAGAAGGTAATTGCCACATTATCATATATAATACAGAGGGTAAAATATCAAATATAAAAATGTCAGGAAGACGATGTGATACTTTTATAAGATTACAAGGATAAATTTTTCTTTTTTCAAATCACAAGAAGATAAATTGAATATATATATATATATATATATATATTGTCAATTAGAAAATGAATTGAAAAAGAAGAATCAACTAAAAGAATAACCGATACGCATACCTAAAATGATTGGAATTTCTGCATGAGGTATTGGAAAAGGATAGTCATTTTTCTTCCTAGGATAAATAATAAGTGCACCATGCACTGTGGCTCGTGACCAATCGCTATGAGCGTGCCACCACAAAGTCCCGATCTCGTCCGACAACACGATCCTCTGATTGAACATCGAACCGGGTTGAATTGGGCATTGAGTTATATATTCAGGACCATCTGACCATGGATATCTAGGTTGCTTCACTCCATGCCTATAAGTTTTTTCTTCAAATATTCATTCTAAAAGTACATTTTTATTTAATAGAATAGAAAAAGATAAAAATAAAAACAGTCATACCAATGAATAGTTATGTTTTCCCTAGCTCTGTTAATTACATCAATCACAATTGTATCTCCTTCAGTAACATAAATTGTTGGGCCTGGAAATTGCCCATTTACTGTTAATATGCTTTTGTTGCTGCACAACCTATTGTACGGTGTATCTTCCACCTAAATTTCAAAATAATGCTCTATGTTAAGAAATTATAATCTTTTCACGGTAATTCATTTGGCTTTATTTATACATAGACAAAATATCTTTAAGATGAACTTCCTCCTTTCCTTTTATTTTGCTCCTTTGATTTTTGACGCAGAGTTTTAAGTGAGAGTAAAAAATATGAAGCTTTTAATTGTGCAATTTTACATTTATGCCTTAAAAAGTATTGATAGAGAAATGTCAAATCATTACATTATGTTAAAGGGTACTTTCGAAAATAATAATTTCATATTAGGAAATTGAATATTTTCTCGGGATATCCCAAAAAAAAAAAGCAAAAGAAAAATAACGGAGGGGGAGTCTGTATAAGTTAAGTAATTGAACGTGATGGGGATTAATTATAGAGAATATTCAAAATTGAATTACTCACAGAACAAGTGCAGTAAACTTGTACGTTGTGATATCAGATAGATAGGGAACCACCGAGAATTATATGTGCAATTTTGGTTATATAATCGACTGGATTTGATTATGTAGCATATGAATTACTCACAGGACAAGTGCAGTAAACTTGTGATATCGGATAGATAGTGAACCACCGAGAATTATAAGGATTTAAAAAATCTACAAATTGCATGAAATTAAACTTACCACAAAATTATGGTGATGGGTCGTAGCTTGGCTAGGAAGAGTTGTACCAAGGAGGAGTAAACCTAATAGATGGAATATTGCTAAGTTCACAAACCACCACATCTTTTTGCATGAAATTCTAAATTTCTTCTCCTCAAAGATTATAATGGTGAGATAATCTATGTCTTAACGAATAAATGTTTCTTGATTATGTACTATTATATATACACGAGTGTAAATGGTCCAAAAAGTACTCTGGAAGGCTAATTTGGTCTTGGTCGTTATGAAAGTTTAAACACGTCTCTCTTCCAATATATTGATCTAAAAAAGAAAAAAAAGAAACACGTCTCTTTCCGCATATATATATATATGAGGGAGAATTGCATTTTTCATATCAAATATATGGTATCTTTATACATTTTTACCATACTTTCTAATTTGATATTAAAATTGACCAATATTTTTCAATTTAGGTTTGACCGTTAAATCATTGACGGAAAAATACACATGCCACGCATGTGTCCGTTAATTCATAGAAAATAAAAAAAAATTAGGGAAATGCATTTTTTATACCAAATCTTCACATACTTTAGACATTTGGTACCAAACTTTCAAAAACACATATATAATACCAAAATTGAAGGACTTTCTCACATTTTCTTTCTCCATCAATTTTTAGAGCCAAATTTTATGTTCTTTATATGGTTGGGAAGCTCTTGACGAAAGTTTTATAATGGTACAAGTTTTAGTTCATGAAATGCAATAAATAATCCGCAGACAATTAACAAAATTTCAGGATATTAATCAAAATTAAATCATATCTCCTAGTTAAAAGGAAGGGTAAACACCACATTTGGTCCCTCTTATCATTAACTTTTTACATAGTGGTCCCCTCTTATGTTTTTTTCCCACTTTAATCCCTACTATGAATTATTTGTTTCACTTTAGTCATTTTCAAGTGGTCCAAGGCGATTCCGATAACATGTGATATGCTCATAAGGGCAATTTTGTCATTTCAAGTAAACTAACAGGGATATTTTCGTCTTTCTAATTATTTAAAAAAGAAACTAAATATATAATCTCTTCCAAACTAGGCTTTCATTCCAATCCAACTTAATCGTACATTTCGTTCCAAACTAAAGTTTTTTCCTAAAATCTTTTTCATACACCAAAATTGCTCACCAATTAAACAATATCTCAAATAGTCTCAATTCTGATCGGACGAAAATACCCTAAAAAATATTCATATGCATGTCACGTGTTATCGGAACCACCTGATAAGGACTAAAGTGAAACACATAATTCATAGTAGGGACTAAAGTGAAACAAATAATTCATAGTAGGGACTAAAATGAGGAAAAAAATATAAAATGGACCACTCTGTAAAAAGTTAATGATAAGAGGGACCAAAAATGATATTTACCCTAAAAGGAATCATGTCACAATAATTTTCACATATTACATAAGACACATAAACATTCTATTTAAAAAATTTGAAGCATAATTTGAAGCAAACAAAAAATCACCTTCTACTGCTAATAAATCATATGCCGACGGCTTTGTTTTTAAATCACGTTTATAATTGAATATGGATACATGTCTTACCTGGTTTCAAGTAAGCGGAATTTGACAAACCATGACCATGCAAAGCAATGTTCAATGTTTGTATAAAAGTAATGTATATCAATTGCAGCTCTTCTTGCACAATAGTTCACGAAATGCATGAGAAAAAAAATTAAATAAATTCTGGAATGCTACAATATTAATCCAGAGAATTGTATTTTTGGTACACAGCTATAGGTCAATTCCCATTTTTGGTACACAGCTTTATGTGTCCAACACATTTGGTACATCTCTTTAACAAAGTTCGACACATTTGGTACAACCGTTAAATAAATTGCAAAATCACCGTTAATTCCGTTAGTTCAACACATTTGGTACACTTCTTTTACAAAATTGGCATGCGCGCGGCACATGGCTGCCCAGAAAAAAAAAATTGAAACTTGATAAACTTTTTTATTATATTTTATTCTTCTTCCAATATTAAACTATGAATGACATTATAGTTTATTATATTTTACATGTCATATAAATAATAAATACATATTTTTTAATAATTTTTATAAATATGATAAATTAAAGTAACTTGTTTATTATATTTTATTCTTCTTGCAATATTAAACTATAAATGACATTATATAGTTTATTATATTTTACATGTCATATAAATAATAAATACATATTTTTTAATATTTTTTAATAATTTTTATAAATAATAAACTATAAAAATAATAAACTATTTTTATAAATAATTTTTAAAAATTGAAACTTGATAAACTTTTTTATTATATTTTATTCTTCTTCCAATATTAAACTATAAATGACATTATATAGTTTATTATATTTTACATGTCATATAAATAATAAAGACATATTTTTTAATAATTTTTATAAATAATAAACTATAAAAATAATAAACTATTTTTAAAAATAATTTTTAAAAATTGAAACTTGATAAACTTGTTTATTATATTTTATTCTTCTTCCAGTATTAAACTATAAATGACATTATATAGTTTATTATATTTTACATGTCATATAAATAATAAATACATATTTTTTTTTATCATTATATAAATATGATATGATAAATATAATAAATACATATGATAATTTTTATAAAATTTTATCAAGTTTAATTTTTTTTTTGGCAGCCATGTGCCGCGCACATGTTAATTTTGTAAAAGAGGTGTACCAAATGTGTCGAACTAACGGAATTAACGGTGATTTTGCAATTTATTTAACGGTTGTACCAAATGTGTCGAACTTTGTTAAAGAGGTGTACCAAATGTGTTGGACACATAAAACTGTGTACCAAAAATGAGAATTGGCCTATAGCTGTGTACCATAAATGCAATTCTCTCAATATTAATCATTGTAGCTGTAATATAAATCGGATCGAACCACCAACTATTCAATACAAAAATAGATTGGTTGATTCAAGTCCGCTTCAATTAATTTTCTTTCACTCAAGGTGTCCGTCCAAAAATAAATAATTAAATAGACAGAGAAGCGACGGAGAAATTGAAGAAGAAGCAAATTGTAAACAGTAAAGTAAAAAAAAAAAAAAAATCAGATTATAAACTATTTGTAAATGATATTTTTTTTTTTCCGATTAGTTTGATGAATCTTTGACCCTGGTCTTTGCGGAATATATTCTATATAAAGGAAAAATAATTATTAATTTTCTAATATGTAACTATAATATTGTCGATTTAGGAGATGCTACATGGTGGGTATTGCATTATGGGTCTCTATGAATGACACATGTCCAAAGTGAACCAATTCCTTTTGCTTTTATATTAAAAAAGTAGTCTACTTTAGACATGTGTCATTCATAGAGATCCATAATGCAATACCCACCATGTAGCATCTCCTAAACCAATATTGTGCGGACAATATTCTAATTATAGTATAATAAGTAGGGATAAATGCAAAATATTCCCTACTATACGAAACATATAAGTAGGGATAATTTACTTTTTTTATTTTTATTTTTTTATTTTTAAATATTCAGGACAAATTCCCTTACTGAAATATTAATTATATAAAATTATCTTATACTTACATGTTAAGCACGAAACTCTGCATCAATATAGTATGTAAGAGGGATTTTGTGTCAAATATGTAAAATTAGTAGGGTTTTTGGCATTTTGCACCCTAATTTAAACGTTTTAACATTTTGTACCCTGTAAATATAATTTATTTAGCACTTTGGACCATAGTGTGTGTTTTAGTGAGAAAATTCATTGATAGAAAGGTAGAATAGTTATCTTTAATTTTTTTTAACATCTTCTCTCTGTAAAAATTCGATTAAAAAAAAGACATTGTCTTCATTTTACTTTCAAGTATCCTCAAGTTTATTTATTTTATATCTAAAATACACGTTTACATATCTAACATATTATTATATTGCATGCTATTTACATAATTTAGATTATCATATTAAGTCGGGATTGAAGATGCCAGAAATTATATTTTTTGGGTGCAAAGTACTAATATTCTATATTTCAGAGTATAAAGTGTCAAAATCTATACTTTTAGGGTTTAAAGTGCCAAAAATATTGGAAAATAACTATTATACTCTTCAATCAATTAATTTTTTCTTTAAAACACGCACCAAAAGCGATGCAAATTGCGAACTAAATTGTATTTTTAGGGTTCAAAGTGTCAAAATTTCTTAATTCCAGGATATAAAGTGCCAAAAGTCCTAATATTGCAAATTTGCAACTTTTCTCATAGTAAGTAGTGTCTTAGGGCCTGTCTGTTTGGCATTTCCCAAAATTATTTCGTGTTTGGGAAATGCCAAACAAACAAGTTTTCTACCTTTAGCAGAAATTAATTTTTAACCTCTCAAATTACTCCCTCAAAAGCCAAATAAATAACGATTTTTTTTAATCTCTAAACAAAAAATATAGAAACTCGATCTACTCCAATTTGACATAAAGTAATATATTTCTTACACAATTTATCTCACATAACAAACATGATTTAACATAAAGTCTTACACATTTTACACATACAATATAATTTTTTCAAAAAATCCTACACCTACTTTATTTATCAAATTAAACCACTATATCAAAACTCAAACAAACAACATTGCAAATGAAGACTATTTCACAAATTAACCTCCACTATTCTCTTAAATTACTTTATCAAGCACCAAACAAACATGCCTTTAATCTTTATGGTCCCTGGGAAATACAGTATATTTAAGATAAGGAGAAACCAAACAACAATTTTTTATTATTTTAAAATACAAAATATCTCCAGGCTCCAGCAGCCTCAAGCCCTCAACTATGAAGAATTGGGGATGGCTTTTTAGCCTTTTCCTTTTGCTGCTATTACACCAAACTACTCATTGCACGTGGTTACGTATTGTCACCTTCACATCCTTAAAAAAAAAAAAAAAAAAAAAAAAACCCACAACATATTATCACCTTCACAAATCTGAATCCGTTAGGTCCTAATTAAATAGTATTGATATGATGAATACATCGTTGTATTAAATTAATTGGGGATTCTAGGGTATCGCTATGTTATGTGTCGCTAATACCACGTTATGAGTTAATGTCGATTGCATAAAGTAAGTTAGTTAGATACAGTTATTATGTACTATGACTTTTTTGTTCTTAATAATTCATGTGTAACGTATGCAAATTGTCATATACTTCCTCTTTAATTTGTCTCAATTTTTTTCTCGTAAACTATATTGTCAAGTCAATCATTTTAATTTTTTAATTTTTTTATTGACTTATTAAATTGAAGATTTTATGTTTACGATGTTTTAAATTGTTTAAATATTACTATATGTAATGTTATATAATATCATATTAATATTCAAATAAATTAATTAAACTATTTATTATATATTTTCCATGGTACCAAATGATAAGGATTAAGAATATATATATACTCCATTATTTAACTGTATGCAAAATAGACTATATATGTTTAGTAAATCTTATCGAATTATAGATGGTACTATAGGTATAATTCATTTTTTTTGCTTTATAAGTACATGTTAATGATGTTTTATTATTTTTTAGAATACATTTATGAATTACAAATAATAAATTACTAACAAAAACTAATATTAAATAAAAGAGAACTCACGATAGTAACCCAGGTAGTGTACATGTGGGGTTTTATATTAGACTGTTTAATTACTCTCTCCGTTCCATTATTTTTATTCTCTTAATTATAATATCCGGTCAAATTTTTCAATTTTTTAAGAGACTTGTCATGTTAAAGTATTCATATTTTATGATGTGCTAAACCTTTTAATATATAGGGCCATATGATATTATTAATTTATTGATGAAATATATTAATTAAATTATTTACTATAATTTTTATAAATTTAATCATGTTACCTGGTCAATTATATCAAAATATAAATAAAAATGAAATGAAAGAAATATACGTTTTAGCAACTATCAAGTTGACTAACTAAATTTAGTATCCAGTTACGGCTTTGATTATATGCGTGGAATATTTAATATTTCCATATATATATATATATATATATATATATATAATCTTATGGATTCCACTTTAATATGTACACGTTTGACACGGATTGATGTAATTTGGCAAGTCATGATGTCCGATTAAATGATGTCAAATTCTACTTTTGTTTCCTTTTATCTTTCGTCATATATAGACATATGGCGGCACTTGCTGCCAGCCAGCTTCCCTAAACGGGGAAAATTCTTGCAGATCCGGTTTTTTTACGTATATAAAATTTTGTAAATATGTTTAGTGAATTCGTTGATGTTGTTCATGATATATGAAAAATTTTTTTTTTTTTGGAGAAACAAAGGAATATATAAATCACGGATGTACGGAGATTACAATATCATAAACCACAGACGGAAGACAACAATCAAAAGAGTAAAACTGAGAAGCTAGTCTAGCTAAAGAATGGGCTACTCTATTACGAACGGCATGACGTGCTCGAAAATTTAAAAAGTTTCTACCAATAACTTTAATTTCTTCAAAAACAGCCCATAGGCTACCTAAACTGGCCTCTCTATTTGTAATTCCATTAATAACATTAGAGCAATCACTTTCAAGGTAAACGCGAGACCACCCGGAATCAGAAGCAAATTGGACTGCTTGGAGTGCCGCTATGGCTTCAGCCGCTTCAGGATTGAGAGGAAGGAGCAACGGAAAAGCCTTCAAACCCACACAATCACCTAACGAGTTCCTCGCCATAATACCCACTCCAATCCCAGCTCCTTTACTCATGACAGCGGCATCAATGTACATAAGAATCTTTCACTCAATGAAAAATTATTCTTAAGGTTTCCATGTTTGAAAAAATATACAAATAACTTCCCAAGTATTGAATTAATTACCATTTTATACTATCTTACATCGTTAGTTTCTAACTGTTCATGTCGAGCTAAAAATAATTGATGTGAATAAACTAGTGAAGTTGATAAAAAAAAAATGGTGAAATCCAATTAAATCGATGAGAAAATGAGTGAAATCGATTAAAAAATAGTTAACTCATTTTGCCACCTCTAAAGTTTATGATTTCTTGCATGGTACCTATGAGTATTTCTTGAATTCAAATTCTTTTTTCTGATAACATTAACATGGACCGCCATAAATCAACATTGTAATGGAGCAACTATTATGAATCAAATACATTGAAGAGAGTTTGTCCAAACATGAAAGATGGTTCATGTACTTACACTCATAAACTTTAGGGATAGTTTGAATAATTCTTTCGTAAAATAAAAAGCGGGTCATAAAATCAAATTAATTAAAAGGAGAAATCAAACAAAATATTTGGGGAAGATGCGATTACTTGTTCTTGCTAAGACAAATGTTTTAATTCTTATGCTTTGTGATGAAAAGTATTATCCAATATTTACAAAACAAGTGCATGCATAACAGATTACTGGCACCGCCACAAGTCCAAGTGACTAAATTAGAGAAATATTCAAAATATTTTCAAACAAAATATTCGAAATATGCGGGCAACATGTCAAATTATATATATTTAATTTAATAGAACTAGTCCAAAAAAAGTTCTCGTGGGCGGCATTGCATTTAATTGATGGGTATAGAGTTAATGATGATCCAATTAATTTTTTCTTGTCTTGTCACGAAACAGGTAAAAAAGAAAGGAAGCTTCTTTTTAGTAAAGGGACGAAAAAGAAATGGTCTCATCAAATGTCAACAATTGTCTTAAGATAAATTAGTCTATTAATGACAAGGTCCGGCTCCGTTGGTCCGTCGGATAACGATCGAAAAATTATTGTTATTTTAAAAAAAAGCGTTAAAAATATGGAAGCTTTTTTTTTATTGGAACGATGAATTAAAAGGTTTAAAGCGGAAGCTATTTAAAACGAAATAAGAACAATTTAAATTACTAAGTTTTCTTTTTGACGAACAAATAAAATCAATTTTCATAGTAGAATTTTAAAGCGAAAACATTTAATAACAACATATCAAAATATTTGAACAAAATCAACCGAAAGAGATAGCTAAGTAATTTATGAAAATCTTGTCTTTTTGACAAAAATATAATTAAACTTTAACGATTCCAATATTGTAAGCAAGGTTTGAAACAAAATCGAAAAAGAACCTAAATCGACAACAAAATATAATTACTCTCCCATATACTAAGGTGGGACCGCAACCGTGATGACCTAACCGCAACCCGATTTTTTTTCCAAGATGCATGAAACTGAAAAGAGTGAAACACGGTACGCATAAGTTGATCGTCCAACTTAGTGGGGCTATGTGCGAATTTGCATGGTGATGTGTGGATGCAACATATTATATAACATAAGCATGTTATCAAGCAAATAAACATATATTCAATATGGAAGAAACACGGAATTCACATAACCAAGAATTTGTTGATGCCGTCCTCCACTTACCCTCCATCCTCAGTCTGATGTCCATCCAAACTCACCAAGTAAGGAGCGACCTTACTATCTGAAATGCATCGACATGTCTTTGCCGGAGTTCGTCCTTACTCCCCAAGTGTTCCTCCCCACTTGGGTTGTAAGGCCAGGCCTATGGGTAACCGTGACAATCCTACCGGCCCTTGCCGGCCAGGTTGACATCGGGTCCATATACCAATCAAAAAGGGGCCCACACAAAATCGGAAACAAATGAAAACAAATAGTCGGAAACAAACGGAACATAACATATCAAGCATATTAACATATTATCAACATTTAATAACTTATCAAATGAAAGTTTGGTTATCATGATAATTTCGAAAAATATATTCGCAACTAGTAGATTCGGATGTAGCATGTATTTGGATAATCATGTTGAAATGCTAAGTGATTTCATGCGAGTAATGTTGACCTAATAAGTCAACCTATTCGTGACGACATGCAAGAAAAGTTAGAATAAAATTCATACTTTGATTATTAAGAGCCTAAGTGCATGTTTGGACTCGATCTACTAGCACATCGGACCGACATACAAATTAAACACACAGCGCTCACTTTTGTCGCTTAGTATAGCGACTAAAACTCCACAAATGAAGAATATCCGAAACCCAAAGCAACGAAGGGGATGAAACTCTCTTCATTTTCAGACCTCCGAAGGTGGTGGTGTCGGCTCTGGTGGCAGTGATGGTGGCTTCGATGGTGGTTCTTATCAAAAGCCCCCAAATCTTTACTTTTCACCAACTTGTAACGACTGGAGATTCACTTTGGGAGAACCAATCGACGATCCGAACGTTCAAAATGTAGCCCCGTGTGTGTAGGACCTTCACACAAAATTTGGGCATGATCCAACGGTGGAAGAAGATGAAATGTGCGAAAAACCGAGGCTTGGCTGTGTATATCCGAAAATTTTCTTTCTAACACTCTTATATTGTTTCCTCTTGAATATTCACTCACTTGATTTAAGTATTTGGCAAGAATGGGAGAGAGTAGGAAGTGACTATATATATATAAGAGCCTAATTTCAGATCTTATATGTATATACATCTATATACATTTCATGGGAAAGTGATATATAATCATTTCCTTTTCCCACCCATACTTGGTTTCTTGTTTGGTGAAGTTTTCTTCACCCAAGAGAGAGATGGCAGCAGGAACCATCATTATTTTGCTGTATAATTGAAAAGATTGGGGCAATTTTACACTTTGCCCCTCCGAAATTTTGGGAAAGTGCAATTTCGCCCCAAAATAAATTTTTTGTACAATTAAGTCCAAAAATATTATAAAACGACCCCTTTTCTTTTATAAACTTTTCTAAAACTTTCATAAGGTTTTTATTCCCTTCCAACTCAGTTTCATATTCTATTTTTGTGCTCGAAAAATTTTAATTGTATGTTTAAGCTTAAAGAAATACTAAATTTCCTTGAAAATAAAATTCGTCAAACAAAATTGAATTAAAAATTCAATAACTTCATTTTAAAATATTTTAAATTTACGTAGTGTTACAATCCTCCCTCCTTAAAAGAATTGGTCCCCAAATTCGTCCATGGGATTCGCGTGGTACGCTTAACGCCGACGTATCTTCTTTTCTTGCTCCCAAAATGTTTCTTCCTTACTCTGTGTGCGTCATAAAACTTTTACTTGTGGAATTTACAGTCTTCTTGATTAAAACGAGTGTGTGAAAATGTTATCTCGTACTTTACGCGTTTTCAAAAACTCTGACGTATCTTTTCTCTACTCCCAAGTCATGTTTTTATATTCTGGCCGCGCCATAATGAAATTCACTTGTTTATTCATCTAGATGAGTATGTAAACGTATCCTTGTTTATAAGTTATATATTTCTGAAGATCTTAATCCACAACATATTATCACCTTCACAATTCTGAATCCGTTAGGTCCTAATATTATATTAATTTGTGTCTCATGAACTTTTGTTAGTATTAAATTAGAGCAATATTGACACCAATGAAAATTGAACATAGTTAGTTAGATACAGTTATTATGTAGTATGACTTTTTTGTTCTTAATAATTCATGTGTAACGTATGCAAATTGTCATATACTTCCTCTTTAATTTGTCTCAATTAAGCAAAAATAAAGCAAGAACAAAAATTCTCTCCCTCACCTTGTGTGATCGGCCGAACCCTCTCCTGTGCAAGGAAGAATTTTTCGTTTTCGATCTTGTTCCTGAATCGTTCATAATTCCTAGTTTATAATATATCTCGTGTTCTAGCTGATCGAGATATATTATTTTCGTGATATTGTGGTGTATCAACTCGTAGAGGCGCAACACATGGGGCGCTCCTGAGAAGCCTGGATCGATTCTGCTGGAGGAGAATTCAAAGCTCGTTTTGCTAGCCGAGGATTTGCAAGGAGATAGGTATAAACGAGAAAACTTATACTATCGTTTTATTTATATTCATATATATACAACTAGAGAATATCCTGACAAGATTCCTTAAGAGGCCCTAAAAGTTTTTATATTCCGCTGTGCCTAGGGCTGTTTATCTTACCGAATCCCAACAGTGGTATCAGAGCCAACTCTAGGCTTTGTATATATATGAATTTGCAAATTCTGTGTTTATTAAATCATATGTTTGATTTATGTGGCTAGTTCTTTAACTTTGCATGTTATAGGACGTATGTTTAGTTAACTTAGAGTTAATGTTTAATTTTGGATTCGAAAATTTTATCATGTTAGTTTTATTTTTGGATTGGGATTTAATTGACTGGGTTTGTTTAATTAAATCATAAGTAATCGAAGAAACAAATTTTTTTTTTATTTGGATCCAACCCGCGGTGGCACGCGGCGATGCGCGGTAGCGCACCGCGGCTAGGCGGCCACCGCGAGCCGCGACCTGCGGCAGCGTGCGAACAGCACGCTGTCCGCGCACGCTGCGCACAGCAGCAGCCCACGGGCTGCTGTCTGCGTGCTGCTGTGCGCGGCAGCCTGCTGCCGCACGCAGCCCACGCGCCGCGG
This sequence comes from Penstemon barbatus, assembly GCA_003313485.2. Taxonomy (NCBI): domain Eukaryota; kingdom Viridiplantae; phylum Streptophyta; class Magnoliopsida; order Lamiales; family Plantaginaceae; genus Penstemon; species Penstemon barbatus. The sequence continues at coordinate 20,631,328 of CM064878.1, read as the reverse complement.
CTGCTGTCGCGTGCAGCTCACGCGCACCTGGTGGTCACGCGTGGGTTGTCCACGTGGCAGCCCGTGATTGGTTTCGACTAGTCGTTTTTTGGGTTGGACTCTAATTCTGCCTATTTTGAAAGTCCTGAAAATCTTGGAGAATTTTGGAAGATTAGGAAACTTAGAGTTTTTGGATAAGGTAGTTATCTTGTTAGATGTGAACACTACCTTAATTAAACTAATCTAGTCAAAATAGGATTATCTTGAAAATCTTGGAGATTTGGGAATTTTGGGAAACTTAGAGTTTTGGATAAGGTAAGAATCTTAGAGATTTAGATTACCTTAATTAACCAATTTAATCAAGATAAGAATTGTAGATTACTTAGAGCTCAAGTAAGAGCTAATTAAACTTAGAGATTAATTGTTAATTCAAAATTAATTAACTTGGATGAATTTTTGCGAATTAAAATTAATGGAGCCGATAAATTTACATTTATGCCCTTATGTGAATTTATGCATGTTCTTGAGTGAATGTGTGGATTGATCGATTTTGCCCTTAAGCCCTGTGTAGTTTTTGGTTTATTTATTTTTGGGTTGTAATTAAATGGGCCTGATTGGTGCCCTTGCTTGCGCAAACAAATGTAATAGAATAGGACCATTTAAATTATGTAAGCTAGGCTTAGATTAGGCTTGGAGCCGAGAAGACCTCATGAAGACTTGGAGATCCACATGGAGGCCCATTTACCTTGGAGGACATGGAGGCCCAATTCATTACATGGAGGCCCATTTACCTTGGAGGACATCGAGGCCCAATTCATTACATGGAGGCCCAATCAAGCTGGATATTACAAGAAGCCCCATGATGTATGGGTTTGAAAATTGTAATAGTTTAGGACATTTAATTTTCACCCTAGACTGACCAATTGATTCATCACTTGGCTCGTGATGAATCGCATAGGATGGGCAATCGATCAATCATATCCTGCTAGGTGATGTATGTTTACTTATTATTCTTTGATGTATGTCATGCATGCTTAGAATAGATCACGTAAACAAGATAAGCATAATCTGATGAGACCTCGCACAAGAAAACTTTAAAACCTCCAATTGAACTTAAAATTCAATTAGAATATTAAATCGAATAACGGGCGCATATGAATGGAGTCTATGGTCCGAGCCTATCCAATTACTAGGTCTTAGGCATATTGTACGAAGATATCTCGATGTCTCACGAGTCGTGGGTCGAGCTATAGGAAGATGATATGTCTATTGCCTCGATGCACGAGTTTAGTGCCAAGGGAGGGGATAGCAAGGTTTTAGGCGCTGTCTCACGAGTCGTGGGGTGTCTAAGATTGAACTATTTCTCTTCACGAGTATTGGACATGATTTAACGCTAGTAAGTATGGATGTCTCACGAGTCATGGGTCCATATCGAAAAATGAGGCTAAATGAACCTAAGGGTTAGCTGCGATGGTTAACCGTCGACGTATTCGACCACCAAGTGAATCAAATAGTATGGCCAACGAGTCGTGGGTACTAGGAGATTGCATTTGGGCCTTAAGCCCGCTAGGATATTTTAAATTCCCGAAACTTATGTGGGGGCATAAGATTTTGATTAAAATAGTGGGAGTAATTTACAAATAAAAACCATGTTTGTAAATTGTGCATTTTAAATTAATCTTTCGCGTATTTATTTCTTCTCTCGTCATTTTGTAGATATAATGTCTAAGAATCCTATTTCCATCATACTTGAACAAAACAAATTGACTGGACCCAACTTCCATGACTGGGTCAGGAATCTTAAGATCATTCTCAATTCTGAAAAGCGAGGTTTTGTCCTTGATGGGCCCCCTCCCGAACTTGCTAAGGATGCCGATGATTCTGAGAAAGAAGCCGTGGATATGTGGCTTGACGATGACTTGCAGTCACGTTGTCTCATGTTGGCATCCATGACGTATGAGCTTCAAAAGCAGGACGAGCATATGAAGTCTTCTTTTGAAATCTACACGCACCTGAATGGACTATTTGGGGTGCAAAGTAGATATGAGCGGTATGAAACTGCCAAGACTTTGCAACAAACGAGGATGGCTGAAGGTGCTGATGTTCGATCTCACTGCATCAAAATGATTGGGCTTATTGAAAAGCTTGGTCATCTTGACGTAAAGATGGACAAGACCTACTGCCATGATATAATCCTCCAGTCGTTGCCAAGATCATTCGAGCAATTCGTAGTGAACTACAACATGCACAAAATGGATGTTGAACTTCACGAGTTGGCTAATATGCTCGCCACTGCCGAGGCTTCCATGAAAAGAGAGAAGCCAGTGATGGTTGTTACCTCGACCCAATCCAAGTCCAAAAGGACAAAGAAAGGGAAGGGGAAGGGAAATGCTTTTTCAAGCAAAGGAAAAGCACCATCTGGGCCCATAGGGTAGGGAAAGAAACGTAAAGCTTCGTCTGGTGAACAGAAATGTTTCTACTGCAAGAAACCTGGACACTGGAAGAGGAACTGCAAAGAGTTCTTGGAGAGCTCGAAAGGTATATTCCTTGTTGAAGTTAATTTATCAATTAATTGTGCATCATGGGTGCTAGACACTGCTTGTGGTTCTCATCTTTGTAATGATTTACAGGTGATGGGAGCAACAAGGCCACTTAGGCCAGGGGATTGGATCCTAAGATTTGGCAATGGAGCTAGAGCTGCTGCCGAGGCCATAGGCGAAGTGGAGTTAGATTTTGGTGGTAATAAATTAGTCCTTAGGAACGTTCTTTATGTACCTGGTTTGGTGAAAAACATTATTTCAATTCCTGTTTTGGATAATGAAGGTTTTAATTTTGCTATTAATAAAGGTTCCTTTTCGTTATTCATGAATGATAATATGTTTTTCACTGGTACATTAAAAGATGGACTATATACCATTGAACCACCTAAGTTAGTGATGCATGTACAACAAAACAAAAGGAAACAAGATAATGAAATATCTGCCCAATTATGGCACGCTCGACTTGGACATATATCTAAGTCAAGGATTCAAAAGTTAGCATCATCTGGCGCGATTGAAATCAATCGCATTGATGAAATGCCAACATGTGAACCATGTTTAAAGGGTAAAATGGCTAAGTTGCCATTTAAGGGAAACCCTGAGCGAGCCAAGCAAACATTGGACTTAATACATACTGACGTATGTAGACCACTGAGAAAAAGCGCCCGAGGTGGCTATGACTACTTCATCACTTTTACTGACGACTTTAGTCGTTATGGATATGTGTTCTTGTTGAAACACAAGTCTGAAGCCTTTGAGCGATTCAAAGAATTCAAGATGGAAGTAGAGAAACAACTTGGTCATACGATAAAGGCTTTTCGTTCTGACCGAGGTGGAGAATTTCTTAGTAACGAATTTCTGAATTATCTTGTAGAGCATGGAATATTATCGCAGTGGACTCCTCCTGCAACACCCCAATTAAATGGAGTAGCAGAGAGAAGGAATCGAACTTTGATGGACATGGTTCGATCCATGATGAGTGCCACTGACCTTCCTCTTTCATTTTGGGGACATGCCCTCCTCACGGCAACGAAGATACTGAACATAGTACCTTCTAAATCCGTAGAAAAGACACCATACGAATTATGGTTTGGCAAGACACCCTCGTACGCATTCATGCGCATATGGGGATCTCCCGCTTACGTTAAAAAGCTAGTGGGAGATAAATTGGAAACTAAATCCACTTTGTGCAAATTCGTGGGGTATCCGGAAAACTCAATAGGATACGAGTTCTACGATCCTACAAGACAAACTACGTTTGTCTCGAGGAACGCTCACTTCTTGGAGAAGGATTTCTTGGTGGACAAGAAAGAAAATAACGTAGAACTGGATGAGGTCACTGAAGCTGAAAAGACCGAAGAGGTCGATCAAGCTGACCCGTCGCCACAGGCAGTGGGAGAACATGAGCATGAAAGTGCACCAGAGAGTACACCAATACTTCGTAGGTCAGAAATACAACGTAGAGAACCCGAGAGGTACTACGGTCTGCTGCATGAGACTGGACAGTCTCTAACCGACCCAAAGACTTACGAAGAGGCTATGCTAGACATAGACTCGGGAAAGTGGCGCGAAGCCATGGAATCCGAACTGGACTCCATGCACTCAAACAAGGTCTGGGCCTTGGTAGATCCACCAGTGGGAGTGGCTCCCGTGGGTTGCAAGTGGATCTATAAGCGAAATCTTGGAGTGAACGGAGAGGTAATAACCTACAGGGCGCGATTAGTGGCAAAAGGATATACTCAAAGACCTGGAATTGACTTTGAGGAGACCTTCTCGCCCGTCGCAATGCCTAAATCCATTCGAATCTTGCTGGCCATAGCTGCGTGGTATAACTACGAGATATGGTAGATGGATGTGAAGACTGCATTTCTCAATTGGGACATTGATAAGGAGATCTACATGGAGCAACCAAAATGATATGCATCCAAAGGAGATGAACACAAGGTGTGCAAACTCCAGAGGTCCATTTATGGACTAAAGTAAGCTTCCCGAAGTTGGAACATTCGTTTCGATGAGACAATCCAAACTTTTGGATACATCAAGAACATGTTCGAACCTTGCGTGTACAAGAAGATCAGTGGGAGTACAATTGAATTTTTGGTGCTTTACGTTGACGACATCCTTCTCATTGGAAACAATGTGAAAGCGTTGTCTGAAACTAAAGCATGGTTATCTACACAATTCTCAATGAAGAATATGGGAGAAGCATCCTTTGTACTAGGTATAAGGATCTACCGAGATAGATCAAATGGACTGTTGGGCCTCTCCCAATCCCAGTACATAGATAAAATCTTGAAAAGATTTAGTATGTAAAAATCCAAGAGAGGATTGCTTCCAATGAGACATGGGATTGCACTCTCTAAGTCTATGGCCCCAAAGACGCCAGAAGAGAGAAGCAATATGTCTCGAGTACCATATGCATCCGCGATAAGAAGCATAATGTATGGTATCTTATGTACGAGACCAGACGTAGCGTACGCTTTAAGCGTTACAAGTCGCTACCAGTCTGATCCAGGTGAGCAGCACTGGATAGCCGTAAAGGCAATTCTGAAGTACCTGAGAAGGACTAAGGAATTGTTCTTGGTATACGGCGGAGGAAAATTGAAATTGGAAGGCTATACAGACTCGAGCTTCCAATGTGATGTAGACGACTTCAAGTCGACATCAGGATACGTATTCTGCCTCAATAGTGGTGCGGTTAGCTGGAAGAGCTCCAAGCAAGAAACAACTCGAAATGTTGGTCTATCAAATCTTAACAGAATGAATGGCTTCAAGTATGCTGTCCACATTTCAAACGAGAAAAGAAGACCTTTAAATAGGGTTCTGATAGAATTAGTGTCCTGCAAGCCAGCTGTATGGCTAGTATTTATTGTAATAAATGCGGAACTATTCAATTTCGATTAATAAATGCACTTTAATAAATGGTCGTCTTTATCTTATGTAATAATTATCTACGCATAAGGATAGAAGTCCTTAGATCACAGGGCTATGGGACAACCCATGGACTGATCTCCAAGGCCGTGATCTAGAACATATTCAAGAGTCGTAGAATCCAATCGAGATAGGACATCGTTGGATTCGGTTAGACTCTCACTTTTGTGTATACTCCGATGAACTGGAGGACGCTGGGGTCCACGAGCGTGACTGGGATAGTCGATACACATAAGTGGGTGGCTTGCTGGGATGGCAAGCGCACTGAATACCCCCAATTAGGAAATAACTCACCATGGAAGCAGTAGTCGCATATCGGGGTTGAAGTTATTCCATATTTATAAAAGTATACGAGGATCAATCCCTAACCACTTGAGGTGATAGGGTTTATCTGATGCGAGAACGTCTATACTTTGATATGAGTTCCGACTGACTGGGGATCACCAGAAAGTCTCTGTGGACTCATGTTGGGTATAGAGGAACTCGTATGCAGATTCATATCATCAACAAATGATCCATTGACCCGACTTGATAGGTTGGGAAATTCTCCTATGGATTTCTGTGAGAAATTAATTCTGGTAAAATCCTTGGCCAAGGTATCTGACGACTTTATGTAAGTAGCTCATAAAGATTAAGTCAAAGAGAATTTATTTCGAGATCAGAGTACATAAGGTCAAGACAAAAGAAAAGGGAATCCGATGAAAGACCATACCCTTAAGTCTCGACTGGGAGATTGATCGATGGAGAGATTATGTCGTATATGGAAATTATAAATGATAAAAGGTTCACTGAATTAATTCACAAGTGATTGGGCTCCATGGGCTTGTGGCTGGACATCGACCGTGGAGTGTGGGAGAATTCCCAAATTGGCAGGGGTGCTAATTTTGGAATGGTCAATCGACAGAGTGTTCGATTGATTTAGAGTAAGTCTTACTCGAATAATTAAATAATATTTAATTATAACCCACGGCCAATTATGTGGTGAACCTACGGGGGCATACACAATACACAAGTAGCGAAAGCGAGGAAATGAGAACGACCGAGTCGACTGGGTCGACTGGGTGAAAAATCGACTGGGTCGATTATATTAGGTGGGTCGACTGGGTCGACCCAACTGGAACAAAATGGGGTCCAATTGGAATTGGATCAGGATCATAAATTAAATTGGAATTTAATTTGTGAATTAATTAATTAAGTTGGATTTAATTAATTAGAAAAGATTTTAATTGAATAGACTTAGAGTCTGATTTAATTAAATGAGAGATTAAGTTAATTAATTGGGCTATTTAATTGGGAGATTAAATTAGGCCTGGTCAAATTAATTAACTGGGCCATGAATTAAATTAGAAGACTTGGTCTTCTAGTTAAAGAGGGCCATGGCCCATGTAGGAAAGAAGAGCCCTAGTCCTGATAGGACTAGGTTAGGGAGATAACTATAAGTAGCTATCTTATAGTTATTTTTCAGACAACTCCATAAGCAAAAATAAAGCAAGAGCAAAAATTCTCTCTCTCTCTCCCTGTGTGATCGGCCGAACCCTCTCCTGTGCAAGGAAGAATTTTTTGTTTTCGATCTTGTGCCTGAATCGTTCCTAATTCCTAGTTTATAATATATCTCGTGTTCTAGCTGATCGAGATATATTATTTTCGTGATATTGTGGTGTATCAACTCGTAGATCGATTCTGGGGCGCTCCTGAGAAGCCTGGATCGATTCTGCTGGAGGAGAATTCAAAGCTCGTTTTGCTAGCCGATGATTTGCAAGGAGATAGGTATAAACGAGAAAACTTATACTATCGTTTTATTTATATTCATATATATATATATATATACAACTAGAGAATATCCTGGCAAGATTCCTTAAGAGGCCCTAAAAGTTTTTATATTCCGCTGTGCCTAGGGCTGTTTATCTTACCGAATCCCAACAGGTTCAATCCGCCAAGTTGTCTAGTACACTTGGGATTATCTCGAGAGAACATATCCCAATGCCTGTTAAGTGGAGTGAACTCAGAGAAGAAGAAATCATGTCTGTATTTGATTTTCTTCAGGTAGGAAAATTAAAATATTAATACTAAAGTTCCTTTGTAATTATATGGATTAATATCACTATTTACTTTATTGACTAATAGATGAAGCTGGATATTGTTGGGCTTGATCATGAGAAAAAACTGATGGTGTTAGATTTACTGAAGAACCGAACAAGAAGCCAGCGTTATGGGTTGCACAAGCACTTTCTTAAACACTCAACAACTCTGGAAGCAATTGAAGATCAGCCTGAAATGTTGAGTAAAGAGAACTGGAAGGCTCTTTGTGCTTATTGGTCTGACCCAAAAGTCCAGTTATCAGTTATTATGAACATTTCTTGAGTAAAGAGAATTGGAATTATTTTTTTATCATTTATATTTATCTTAAAGTAACATCAAAAGGTTTAAGTATGAAATTAAACCAATAGAATTTTCAACTTGGAATAGGAATCTGGGCTAAAGCTAGTGGTTCTTCTTGTTTAGATAAAAAAAGGTTGGTCTAATATAACATGCATGGAATCACTTCAACTTGTAAATATTTACTAATTCTGGAAATTCTAACTGAATATTTGGTTATATATATACTTAAACTATATCCCTGAAAATTACAGTGGATAATATAAGCAATAGGATGTTTGATGTTATTTAAAAATGAAATTATCCCTGAAAATCATATATATACTTATAACATTTGATGTTACTTATGTGGATCCATTATCATAGTATTTTTCATATCAAGATCTATGTCTAACAAGTTATATCTCTTTACTATTGATGCAGGAAAGATGTGAAATTAATAGAAATAATCTGTCAAAGCTTTCTATATTACATAATCAGGGGTCTCGAGCTTTCGAAACTCTTCTTAATGAGCTTGTAAGTGAAAGAATTAGATAAGATGTTGTGTAGTGTTTATATTTGGATGAGTTCTCTTATAGATCACGTGTCTTTTAATAAAGGTTATTCGGTAATTGAAAGTTTAGTTATGAGTAAAAAACAAGGAGCTGATTTCTTGAAGTGACTTGATCTGCTATAATTTTTGTCCTTCATTCGGAAATGACCATATGTTCTAACTGTTTATTTCATTTTGTAGTTTTATATTTAGAAAGTAGTGTTTCTTGCTGGAAAATTGTTACTGGTGGATTTAACTAGTACAAACTCAAATCTTCACTTTTTTTTTTAAGTTTTAAATGACTTTTTTCATGATATGGATACAGGAAGAAAAGGCAGGCAAACAATTGGATAAAATTGAATTCTTTCCTCCTACACATTGCACTGATGGAAAATGGACAACTTCAGAGTGTGAAGTTAGATATGTGAGTAATATAATGATATAATAACTAATTTTCTATAATTTGTATTCTAGTCATATTTGTAATTTGAATTTGATCAATTTTGAACAGAAATCTATGCTAAATGTCCAAGCAAAATCGATAGCAGAGGGAAATTCGATGACGCCAAATGAATGCTATGACGAGGTTATGGGTGTGAAATCAGGATATGATAAGGGATTTGGATATGGACTAAAACCTCCAAGAAAGGCTTCGAGTGCAAGCACTAGAAAACTTGAAGAAGCTCTATAGATTACAAGAGGTATTTAATTTCAATTCTAGGTTTTTAAAATGCATTACATCCACAATGCCCATTTGGATAATCTACATAATCTAAATATATAAGTGATGATTGTGATGTAAATCTGCTACTTTTCTCTGCTAGTTTTTATAAACCAAATATCTGAATTATGCTCTCTACTAATTAAGACAATCTTGTCATTTTATTTTCCTTTCGGTCATTGTTTAACATTCCAGTGGAAGATGCACTATACCTTTAGTTTTTGTTCACTTCAATAAGTGAATGCATTTTGAGGGTCTTTTTTTTTTCTTTGTTTTTCTTCGATGCATCAGGAGCAACTCAATGAAAAAGACCAAAAAATACACGAGCTGGAAAGGAAGCTCGCCGATAAGGATCGTGAGTTGCAGGCTCTTAGACTGCAGATAGTAGCTACCAAGTAAGGTTTTATTAACTAAATGAGAAAAATATTGGTTTGTTCCATAGGAATTTATTATCCTAATTGTTGGTTTTTTCAAATTATAGTAAGTTAGAACTAATTGTTTGTGACCATTTGATTGTAGGATTGGCAGAAGTGGAGTTGCACCTACTATTCTTGGGAGCTTGTTACCGATCATCCACGGTGCAGGTAAAATAATTTATTAGATTTAAATACTTTTGTGTTTGCGAGGTTTAGTCAAATTTTTCTTTCTCAATATAAAAAGTTTTTAGTCTTTTACACTAAATTTATATTTTACTCAATTTGTATCATATGTTAATTAAACTTTCTAAAAAATTGCAAGTCCTTTTTTCATCTTTTGTTGGATAAAAATTTGTTAGTATATTTTTAAAATTTTGTAGAATAAAATTATACTGTTGTTTTATCTTAAATTAGTTTTTTGTCAATTTTTCAGAACATTTAAAAACTATCGAGTTTCCTACCAAAAAATAAGTTAGTCATGTGCGATATGCGTGCACTTTTCTAATATATATATATTAATAGGCAAAAACATTAATTTTCAAATTTTTTTTCTTTCAATTTTTCCTTAGAATATTTTTAACTCAGCTTCAAGTGTCCTTAAAATCTTTATTATTATATGATGTAACTAACATATGAAATTAGTTAACTAACATATGAAATTAGTTAGTCATGTGCGATATACGTGCACTTTTCCATTATAGCGAAAGTTTTTAATTTTTAATTGTTTTCTTTCTATTTTTACTTAGAATAGTTTTAATATAGATTACAAGAGGTATTTAATTTCAATTCTAGATTTTTATAATGCATTACATCCACAATGCCCATTTGGATAATCTACATAATCTAAATATATAAGTGATGATTGTGATGTAAACCTGCTACTTTTCTCTGCTAGTTTTTATAAACCAAATATCTGAATTATGCTCTCTACTAATTAAGACAATCTTGTCATTTTATTTTCCTTTCGGTCATTGTTTAACATTCCAGTGGAAGATGCACCATACCTTTAGTTTTGGTTCACTTCAATAAGTGAATGCATTTTGAGGGTCTTTTTTTTTTTTCTTCGTTTTTCTTCGAAGCTTCAGGAGCAACTCAATGAAAAAGACCAAAAAATACACGAGCTGGAAAGGAAGCTCCGCGATAAGGATCGTGAGTTGCAGGCTCTTAGACTGCAGATAGAAGCTACCAAGTAAGGTTTTATTAACTAAATGAGAAAAATATTTGTTTGTTCCATAGGAATTTATTATCCTAATTGTTGGTTTTTTCAAATTATAGTAAGTTAGAACTAATTGTTTGTGACCATTTGATTGTAGGATTGGCAGAAGTGGAGTTGCACCTACTACTCTTGGGAGCTTGTTACCGATCATCCACGGTGCAGGTAAAACAATTTATTAATTTTAAATGCTTTTGTGTTTGCGAGGTTTAGTCAAATTTTTCTTTCTCAATATAAAAAGTTTTTAGTCTTTTACACTAAATTTATATTTTACTCAATTTGTATCATATGTTAATTAAACTTTCTAAAAAATTGCAAGTCCTTTTTTCATCTTTTGTTGGATAAAAATTTGTTGGTATATTTTTAAAATTTTGTAGAATAAAATTATACTGTTGTTTTATCTTAAATTAGTTTTTTGTCAATTTTTCAGAACATTTAAAAACTATCGAGTTTCCTACCAAAAAATAAGTTAGTCATGTGCGATATGCGTGAACTTTTCATATATATATATATATATATATATATATATATATATATATATATATATTAATAGCAAAAAAATTAATTTTCAATTTTTTTTCTTTCAAATTTTCCTTAGAATATTTTTAACTCAGCTTCGAGTGTCCTTAAAATCTTTATTATTATATGATGTAACTAACATATGAAATTAGTTAGTCATGTGCGATATACGTGCACTTTTCCATAATAGCGAAAGTGCATATTCGGCTGAACCGCTATGGCGAAGAATATTCTCCTTCCGAGCTGCTGGATGTCATTTATCAAAAATTTCCTTTGGCTCACCTTGTAAAAGTGTTCGGTAGGCCATTGCCGATTCCTCCTTTAGATATTAATGACGAGGTTGATAATAATTTTATCAATCCAGAAGAAGAGGAGGAGAATATGGAGGCAGCGAATGAAGGAGATGTCGCTGGTGATCAGGGAGTTCCGAATGGTTATTGCTGCAGCTTCTATACTCTGTTTCAACGTAAGTAATCTTTTAGTAGCAAAGCAAACTTATGTTACATTTCATGCGCTCCATCGTATATGCATCTTCTAAGCCTCTCCCTTTACAGACAAGGGAGCTACATCGTGGTCCTGTCGTCGACCAAGTAGACAACTATGTACGAAGCTTTGGCAGAAGGGGTAGATACAAACTTCATCAGGTTGTGTCTATCTTTTCATATTTGGTATTCGGCATGTTGCCGCTTATAGCTTTCTGCTTCATTTTGCCAACTAAGATAATATGGGCAAAGGCTTTGATGGCAGCCGTGATGACTTATACATGGCTTCTGCTCATATGGATTGGAAAGATGATCATGGAGAAGCCCGCCAGGCCTTATCTGCAGGTCATACTCGTCATCGTATTGAGTGTTGTACTCCCTAGATGTATATATCTAGTTGAAGTATTTCAACCACTTTTAAAAGATTGATTAGTATTTCTTGTTAGATTGTATTCTAATGTTGATTGAGATGATTATTTTATGATTAGGAATGTTGCATGCATTTGTTTTGTGTTAATCTGATAGAAATACAATTTCAGATGATATGTTCACTTGTGCATTGTGCTATGTTTGCATTTTATGTCTTTTAGAGCTAAATAATCTTTTAAATTTCCAATATTATCAAATGATTCTATGAATTGTGACAAGTTGAAATTTAAACAGTGCAAATATCATGCAAACAACACTTGCAAAATTGCCTTTAGAGTTTCAAAGTCTTGGCAATTTTGTAGCCATTTCAAGAAATGGATGTAAAACAGAGGAGGGATTGACACCAAGAAATTTATAAAAATATCAAATAAAATCTTTTTTGTATAAAATTTATGTACTTCCGTTTCCAATTAGACTACTACAAATCAAAAAACTTCTATTTATTAAGCTACAACTGTAAATCAATAACTTAAAAACTAACCAAAACTATTCATTATAAAACAGAACTAAATGCATGGTAAAATACTATAGCTTTATCTCCAGTTTTGGGGATTCCTACCCACAACATATAATAGATGGGGATATAGGGTCTGATCATGCATGAGTACGTACTACTATTTCACATTTTTATATTATAATATGGTCCATAAATTCTAATCATATAAATTGAAGATTTTTTTAAAAAATCTTGGATGGAACATCAAACTCACTTTAATTACAATATCTTGACTAGTTGATTATGTTACACTATAAAAACTAAATCTAACTTTATTTTTAGGTACACATTCATTTAAAAAAACTAGAAAAATGCACGTGCTTTGCATGTGTTTAATTAATTTCTTTTAATTAAATTAGAAAAGTGGACATGCTTTGCACTTGATTAACTAATTTCTTTTAATCAAATTAGAAAAGTGCACGTGTTTTGCACGTGATTAACTAATTTTTTTTAATCAAATTAAAAAAGTGCACATGATTAACTAATTTCTTTTAATCAAATTAGAAAAGTGCACGTGTTTTGCACTTGGTTAACTAATTTCTTATGTTAGTTGAATCATATCATCATTTTTAATCATACTATGGTCTAAATGACATACCACATAATTTCTTTGATTAAATCGCTTTACCCAAAAATTTAAAGTTGTTATTTCTAATACAAAACTACATGTCTACATAACTATTATTCTAAAACAACCATTTGAGCTAATGAATAATATCAATTATTTTCTTCTTTGTCTTTGATATTTCCATCTAAACCAGTTTGTGTTATTTTAATCCGTTCTTTCACTAATTTCACCGATTTTTGTGGTTTATTACATTCGTTAATCAATTCACTCATTTTCTCCGATTTAACCAAATTTAAGTCAATTTTACTTATTCTTTTGCTGATTTATCCTATTTTCTCGACTATATCACCTTTCTTTTTGGTCATTTTAACTCATTTTTCTACTTCCCATGTCCTATTTGAGCTAGCTATCTTTAATTTATAATAACAAGGTTTATACAATGAATATACACCTGCTCCTAGAGCAGTTAGTTTGAGGTTATAAATTAGCTCCTATATCAAAGTTTATATAAAGAATTGTATGACTACAGAACACACATTAATTCTCCCCTGGCCCAACCCTGGATAAGAGAAGACAAAAGCCTCATGTAATTTGGGATCGATGAGTCTTTATGCATTTTCAAAACTCATAATTAAGCTAATGCGGGCAGAACTAGCTAGCTAGGCTAAGTAACTTGAACTAAGCTAGTTTACACCAATTTATTGGTGCATAATTGTTGATTTGTCCTCTACATTAGTTTACAAATTAGTAAAGTCATGATGAATATTGACATGAATTTAATTTCATTGTTTTGTTTTTATTTGCATGTTCTCATTGTTGTTGTCTTTGCAATTTTCAGATTCATGGACTGGTTTATCTATACTTTCAACCGACTTCTAGAATGACTTGGTACTATATCCACTTGGAAGGAAAAATATGATGAGATTTTGGAGTTGTGTTTTTTGCTTCAGCAATAATAATACTTGCTTTGAACAACTATTTTCTATTTGTTTTGAATGTAATAGTTTTAGAAGTTTTGAATATAAGTTGGGTGTTTTGAATATTTTGATCATGGAGGTCAAAATTTGAAGGAATGTTTCACTGATGAAGTGTTGAAATGATGAATTCTAGGAACTTTTGTGCTTAAGATGATCTAATTGAACTATTTTATTAAAATAATTTCACTTTTGAATTAGGATTTTGGATACAATGACCTAAAAGAATTAGTATTGTGCATAAAGTATATTATAGTTCATCCCCTTAAATACTGGAAATTTACTACGCCAATATAAATTCGTCCCCTTAACTCTGGAAATACAATACAACTGTAAATTCGTCCTCTTTGCAAAGATTGTGCTACAAAAACTGGTTTTTAGGGACGGTTTTAGGGGGGCATTGTAAACGAATTCTACTGTGCACAAAGGGCTACAATTGTGGACGAAATATATGCTCTGTCCTACAAGGAGTATCTTTGGGGACGAAAACAGTAATAACGTCCTTAGTGAGTTTTAGCGTCGCGGCTTTAGCGACGGTAAGGGCTACGAATTTCTTTTGTAAATAGAACCTTTTAGCGACGAATTTTTATGATTTGGCTGCGAAAATTTTCATCCCCAAAAACCTGATTTCTTGTAGTGTGGTCAATTATATCAAAATATAAATAAAAATGAAATGAAAGAAGTATACTTTTTAGAAACTATCAAGTTGACTAACTAAATTTAGTATCCAGTTACGGCTTTGATTATATGCGTAGAATATTAAGGGCATGTTTGTTTGGCGTTTCCCAAAAAATTTTCGCGTTTGGGAAATGCCAAACAAACATGTTTTCTATTTTCTAAAATAAATTTTCCATCTTTCAATTTTCTCAAACTACTTTCTCAAAACCCAAACAAACAACAATTTTTATTATCTCTAAACAAAACTTATACAAACTCTACTATGATTTGACATAAAGTAATCTATCTTTACACAATTTATCTCACAAAAAACATGATTTGAAATAAAGTCTTACACATCTTACACCTAAACCCAACTCTTCCAAAAAAAACCTATACCTACTTTATTTCTCAAACTTCTCTCTCAAAACCCAAACAAACAACATTACGCAAATCGAGATTATTTCACAAACCTCCACTACTCTCCCAAACTACTTTCCCAAACATCAAACAAACAAGCCCTTAATATTTTCATATATATATATATATATATATATATATATATATATATATATATATATATATATATATATATTACTCTATATAAGAGTGTACCGCTAATATGAGCAGTACACTCTTATTTAGTTTCCTTTTATTTTTAATCGTTGTAATGCAAAAACGACGTCGTATCGGGAATTTTTTCTTGGTTTTGCACGCTGAATCATTTTTGTTTCTCTTTTTATTTGGGAGATATTGACCGCGATCGTCTCTTCCCATGGGTCCCATTCAATTTTTTATTCCCAAATTTAGCACAGTCATCTTCAGCCTAAAATCGATTCTTCCTCCTCCTATTATTTCTGTTAAAAAATTACCCACTTGCTCTTTGTACACTGTCTAATCCTGCCACCCACCGACCCAAGCCATGTTCTCTGTAGTCTATCTAGGCTCTGCAATTTAGCTCTTGACTTTCTAAAGTTTGTTCAGAGCTTATATAATTCTTTAGGTTTAATATATTCTCTTTTGTCTCATCTTTCATCTCTCTCAATTAGTGTGAAGTTGTTAACCTTCCCTCTCACTTTTTCACCGCCCAACTTCCATACAAGGAATTTTTTAGAGAAAGGAGTTGGTATATCGACTCCGGAAAGAAGGCCACGCCGCCGACAGTGAGTTTTTTTGCTCTCTCTTCGAGTCTCTTAATAATACTTCCTTCCCAAATCTTTTATTTCCCACTTTCTTTTTTTACCTCTTCATTGTTTTTCTTATCTATCTGATATGTTTCACAAGATTTTGTGTTTATGTTCACTCCTTGGTATTGATCCCGATATTTGGGAATGAAATTGAGTAGGATTTTATTTTTCCTGCTGTTTTAACATTAACGAGCTAAAACATAGGGTAAAAGAATGACATAGGCGTTTTTTTATCAACAAAAAAAGAATGACATTGAAGTTGGATATGGTCAGGTTATCTTTGGGTTTTCCTATGATTCTACTTACACTGAATAGTTGTGCATTTTTCTTTTGGATTTTTTTTTTCTCATTACAGAGTTCTGGGAATCATTGGTACATAAAAGTTTAACAAATACTGTAGTAAAAAAATTTGCTAAAACAAGATGGAAAATTAATGGATTATCATTTGTAAGTTCCTTATTTTGATATCAACTCATTTTTTTGGGGTATCGGCTGTGATTATTTTACTTCAAGTGGCACAACTGCATTTCCAAGCGATCAAGTTTAATTTTTTATTTTTTGGGTTGCTTCATTCTTTATTCAATAATTTTTAATTCACTTTTAATTTTTTCCTTGCAGTTTTTGGAATTTTCTCAAGCAGGCAATTATTTTTATCACTTGGTTCAGTATTTCAGTTTTGTGGTTTCCCTAAAAATGTTGCAGATTTTATATGAATTGTTCGAGTAGTGCAGAGGTGGAACGGGGAAGGGTAATTTTTATTTTGTTCGCATTCGATATGATAGAAAAAAAAACTTGGGACTGAATCCATTATTTGCTTATAACTGTTAGGCTGATGAAATACCATTGTTGTAGTCCTTTTGAGGATGGTGCATTATTTTAGCCATTTCGAATAATTGTCTTTGTTTTAGTCGTTTCAAGTAGTGATATAAATAACTAATGGAGAAAATTAGTTTTATTTAAATCTCAAAGTTACTTTGTGCTTGATGTTTTTGATTCTTTTTCATATTTGATTTTCTTGTAATTTCTTTAATTTTCTATCATCACGAGTTATTGTTCTTAATTTTTATGCGCCTTAACTGATCGGCTCTCTTCAAATCTGGTTTGCTGACCTTGAACTTGGCTTCCATTGTAGATTTGGCAATTGATTTGTTCTATCATGTTTGTTTCAGGCTCTAGATTAGTTAAGAAGAAAGGCTTTCAATGATCATTTTCAGAGGCTGCATGCATCCTCAGCCAAGGTGTGAGATATTACCTATTTAAAGATCTTTTTTTCCTCTGGTGCTTCTTTCAATGTACAATAATTTTTTAATTGAATGGCAGGTGATGAACATAGACTTGTATGGATGCAACTGGTTATTAGTTTTATTGAAGGCACCATTTTTCCAAGAGAAAGCCATTGTCGTATTTGTTGCCTGCTTGGAGATACTTTGTCGTGCCATTTTGATCTTTTTCGGGTTTATCACTAAACTTGCATTATTTAAATATTTTGGATTTGATTAATGAGTATACATTCGGTAGATCACTTGGACTTGTTTTTCACCTTCTCAAATGGTTTTTTTTTTTTTTTTTTAATTACAATGTCTGTTTACTATGCTTATGCTTTCTATAAATTCTATTGAATATATGATTTATGCTTTGCCTAATTTTCAAATGTTTTTGTGAACTTTATCTGGATTCTGGATAATTCTCTTCTTAAAAAAAAGGCCACTTGAGAGGTGGAGTGGATTACCTTGTTAACTTGGTCACTAGAGTAGTTAGATGTTAGGAGATGCATTATCTCATCGAAACCTACGTTTTGTAAAGTTGTTTTATACATCAGTACGTACTTAGGAGCTAAGATAATAATGGGAGTAATAGGAAGAAGAAATTTGAGATTGAGGAAAAAAAAGCCCACTTGCAAAGTTACAGGCTGGTTGGAGGTTCAAATACTACTTGGGGGTTATGTAATTAGCTTTGTTCGGGAATTATCAAAGATATTTTTGATCTGTGAATGTTTACATTTGAGCTAGCTTATACAAAATAGAAGAAATTCGAAAGCATGTCTAGAGTTTACAGAATTCATAGTTGTATATATCTTATGTAATAAGTGTTGCACTCATAGTATTCTTATTCTTAGTCTTACTTTTTATGTTTGTAGTTTTGTTTTCTTCTAACATTGTTCCTTGTTTGCTTGCAATGCTTCAGCTTCAATTTTCTATTAATAGATTTCCTTATTCATTAGTTTAATTACCTAACGACTGTTTTTGTGGATGAGAAAACAAGTGGGATGAGTAAAATGGTATGTTTTACTTAAAATGGAGGTTGTTTTCAGCAAGATGGGTGAAGGTATGTTTTCCCATGAAGCTTTTTTTCTTTTTTTCTTTTTTTGTAGTTCTGCATGTTCTATTGTTTGTTAAGGGATATTCTTCTTTGTATGCGCCTTTAGTCAGGTCTGGAGTTTTGGAATAGAGAAAGAAAGGAATTCATAAAGAATGATCCTTTCCTTTTGGCATTTGGGTCATAAAAAGTAGGTAATCTCCGTATGTGATTTAGTATCGGACTGGAGCACCAAAACACTAAAATGGAAGAACATCAGTGATTCAACTAATCGGCCAACAAAAGAGGTATGGCTTTGGAAACTGTTATGTAATCTCAAGTCTTTTACTAATGCATGTAATATGATTATCCAATCTTTAAAAAGTTCAAAGTTTATTCTATTAAGAAGCATTTCTTTTCATTTATATTCTCATTTCTCTTATTGGTGGAAGTTCAACAATGTTATATGGAACTGAGGTACGCATTACACATTACGGTTTTAAACATATTGATGCTGACGATAGTCATGTAAAAACGAACAAAGGTTCGGCTTCCTATAATTCTGAGATACGCATTACACATTATGGTTTTCTCTTTCAATTATTTGTTTCTCTAGCTTTTGCCAGTTGATAATTTGTTCACTTTTGTTCTTTAACCAGATTCATTCTGTAGCTTCTATTTACCATCATTTGCCATACGCTGATCAATTCAAAAGCGAAGTGATCAAATACTGGAGAAGCACTTTAGAAATTAAGTTCTTGATTAGCTCCTTGAGTTATCCCATTTAAATGCATTAAACTATTGTGGAGTCTGTCGATAGTAAATTATTCTATTAGTGAATTAGTTAAATTCGAGTTTCATTTTTTTGATAATCGATGAGACTAAAGATGTAGACAATCAAAGATACTTTGGATGTTAGTTTCTTCTTGTTGAAGCATGTCGACTCTTCGAGATCTTGTTTTAATTTATTTTGCAAATAAAATGATCATGGGGTATCATGGGAGTTCAGTGCATCGATATTGGCTTATATGCTCTTCGATGGATTGTGGAAGTAAATGGGAAACCAACTCCGAAATTGAACACTTTTGTTGCCGTGACAAATGTATTCAATCTTACATAACTCTTATTTTGGAAATGTTTAAGAAAAATTATAATCTATATGATTCTTTCTTTTTGGGCGATGAAATCAAGCCTGCAATCTGCATCTTTTGTAGGACATAAATGTTTAAGTAATGTTGGTGTTAGACATTTTTAATCATTTATATATGTTAATACACTAGAAATTAGGACGAGGGAGCTTGTTTGTGTGACATGTATGCCCCATGACAATTAAGAACTATATTAACAAACTTCTTTAGACTGGTAAAGCTGATATGCAACTATTAAGCATAAATATCATAATATACTTGGTTGTTTGATTAGTACTTATATTTAAAATGATTAGTTTGAGGAGCAAAATAGTACATTGAATTTGGGCTCGAACCATTGCGCCTTGCGCGATGCGTTCCCCTAGTATATTACTCTATATAAGATTGTACTGCTAGTGGGAACAGTACAATCTATTTTGTTTCCCTTTTTTTTTTGCCGGTTTAACCCCAAAACGACGTCGTTTTGGGGGTTTTTCACTCAATTTTAACTGACTGAACTTTTCTTTTCCATTTAATTTTGGCCCGGTATTGAACGCGTTCCACTCCTTTGTGGGTCCCGTCTCTTTATTTTAATTTCTTTTCCTCAATACCAATTTCTTTCCCGTCCAATTTGTTAAAGCCTTAATTGAGAGATTCCTTTTCCTTAACTGAATTCCACTTGCTTTCTCAGAAATCAGTAAAATGTCGGATTATATTCTCAATCCTCAACAACTTGGCAATTATGTTTACCTGAAAGTTGTTACGGGCCTTATCAATCTCCTTCTCACTCCCTATTTTAAGGAAATTGATCGATTTTTTTGGTAGAACCAGGTGGGTGTTAATCGATTCAAATCTGCCTTTAAATTGAAATTCCCCATTTATATAGACGATATTGAGGCCAAGCGGTTTGTTTTTTAGAAGCAATTGGTTCTTATTGGCCAATTTGGGCGGTGCGCAGGTGGAGGGTGACGAAGTACATGAAAAAGTTTGAGAAGACGTCTGTTGCGGGCACTGAAGAAACTATGATGATGAATGATGAAACATATTCTCTGTCGCGGAACAATTTTAATGAAATATTTCTTATATATTAAAATGTAAGTTTGTTACTCCTTTTACATACTTCAATTTCTTTGGCAGAAATATAGAGTTTATTTGGATGGGTTTTAGCTCAATTTCTAGAGTTTTAATGTTTTGGTGGTTTTGATAAATCCTTTAGATCTTATTTTGATGGATTTTGGATGTTGGATTTTATTGCTATTCATACACCCTGTTAATTTTGGATTTTGTTAAAGCTTTATTTTTTGGGAAATTGCCTTCTGCAAAATGTCGGATTATATTCTCAATTCTCAATAACTTTGCAATTATGTTTACATGAAAGTTGTTACGGGCCTTATCAATCTCCTTCTCACTCCCTATTTTAAGGAAATTGATCTCAACAAATTGTTGGACAACTTTAATTGAGAAATGGAGAAGCTCTCAAATGAAGGTCTCCCGATTCACCCTTCCAATTTCATCGTTATGAATTTCAGTTCATGTATCAAGTGAGTACAAGGAATTGCTTGAATTGCTTGAATTATTCTTCTGATTTTAATTTGCTTCAGCAATTTTGATGAACTGTGTTGCTTCGTAGTTCTGGGTTAGGTGTGAAAGTTTTGTTTGTGAATTCTTCATACTGTAGGTTCATTAATTATGTGTTGATTTGTTTGGTTTAAGTTTTGTCATAAACTTTTTTTTTCGGATTTTGTAGTGTTTGGTGGAATGATTTGTTGTTTTGGGTTTTGCTTATATGGTGTTCTTTGTTCATTTTTCACCCTTCCAATTTTGCAGGTTAAGAATTATTGTAGCTCCTATTAGAGAACCTATTAATTTGAGCTCATATCAATAGATTTCATTTATTAGGATTCGAATAATTTCCAATTATACTGGTTGATCGTAATTAGTTTCAGTTTTATGTAACCGTGATATTTTTGAATTTCTTATTGGTGTAATTGTGGTCAGGTATTGTAATTCAAAACCTTATAAATTGTTAGAATTTGGTTCCAAAATAAGGATAAGTTGAGTAAAATAGAAATAGCGGGTGTTCGGGGCTAATTTCCTAATGTTGGTTTCTGTGGAGGTGGATTTATTATCTTAGTGTTTTGTATTTTATATAACTACGAAATTAGAAAAACCGAATATATTTCATGTTTATGCTGAACTTGTAATCTGAAGTCCAGGATAATAGGAAAACTCACCAATCATGATATGTTTCTAATTAGTGTTTTTAGGCATTTTTATTGAATTTGAGCTGAATGGTCCTTGTCAGTAATGAATTAGGGAGCACAATCAGGCTGTAGTTTGTGTCAGTATGAAAATGTTACTGGTGGCTTTGAGCTTATGATAATAATTAAATTTGTGATGTTTCGAAATAATAGTTTTCAGGGTGGATTAAAGTTAATTCAAGTAGTATTTTGTGCGTGCAGGAAGACGACAGGGACATAATACATGTTGAGTGAGGTTTTGGAACCTTATTTATTTGTCTTTAGAAAGCAAAAGAGGGATGGCCCTGAGAAAGTGACGCCTATGCTAAGTTATTACATCTTGGATGGTTCTATTTACCAAGCACCTCAGCTTTGTAATGTCTTCGCATCTCGAGTCGTTAGTATTTCTTCTCCTATCATATGATTTTTTTCTCTTTCAGAAAATTTTGTGGTGATTATGTGAAACATGTTTTCTGAAAAAGAGTGGTATCATGTTTGAGTAATTTCTTTTGGATAGGGTTCTAGATATTCGGTTTGAAACTTATGTAAAGGCTGTGGTTGTTGTTAGCTGGTATACTTTTAAGAGCATCCATATAATATCTCTCAATTTACTCATGGGTATAAATATGATTTCCAAACTTGATATTAGGAAAAAAGTGGGAAAGGTAGATCTCTGCTTGAATGTTTATCATTAAGTAATTATTAATTGTAGCTCTTATTAGAGAACCTATTAATTTGAGCTCATATCATCACATTGTTTGTAAACTGAGATTTTTTGTTTTAATGTTCAGAATTTCTGTACCCCCGTCTGACTGGCTCCCACTTCGCGATTCCCACCATCAAGTAGTGTTAATTTCGAGTTTTAGTGTTGCATTCATCTGTTCTTTGTGCAATGTTTCTTCCTTATTTTTGGATTGCTTCTTTATGTGTTCTTCAACATGATGGAACAAAGAACTGCATTAATATGAGTTCAAGAATTTTGTTTGTGTTGATGAGATTAACGATTTGTTATTGTGTAGGTTCCCAGGTCAAATGAAGGAGTACATCAGTTTTAATAGGACGATTGACTCTGACCAGCTGGGAGAATACGAAGACTATCTGAACAGTGTTTCTGCGAGTGGGTTGCCACCTCACATACTTCGTTTGAAGAAAAACTGTCCCGTTATGCTTCTTAGGAACTTGAATCCAATTCAAGGCCTTTGCAATGGAACTCGACTAATTTGTCGCGAATTAGGTGATAATTTTATAAAAGCTGAGATCGCTGTTGGGGATTTCAAAGGAAACATCGTCTTCATTCCGCGTATTCCTTTGGAGTCCTCCGACAAAATTAAGTGCCCTATTCCTTTCAAGAGAATGCAAATTCCTGTGAGGCCTTGTTCTGTAATGACTATAAACAAGGCCCAAGGACAGACCTTGGATTTTGTTGGAATTTATCTACATGAGCCGGTTTTTTCCCATGGCCAATTGTATGTGGCCCTTTCAAGAGCAAAGTGTTCGAGATCCATAAAAATTCTCATTCATCTAGACGCAAGGACTGGCGTGCCAGTTGATTACACAAGAAATATTGTCTTCCGTGACATATTTCTATTAGCTGGTATATTTTTTTTCCTTCTTTTGCTGAATTGTACATTTACTAATTCTTTGTGCCCTTATTTTTTCAGGTTTACCAGTTCCTGAATAATATTTTAATGCTGCTACGAACTATGGAGTTCTATTGTAAGTAGGTCCATTTCTAAATTAGCCCTTTATCCATGACTAGAAGTATAACTGGGCGTGAGATACTGATTAATGTTGAATTGTGCTCTGGACTTCCTAATTCTTCGGAGAATTGCTGAACTTTTACTTGTAATTTTCTATTTTGTTTACCTTGGATCTTCCGAGGTTAGTTTTCTGTATTGGTTTTAGAGGTTTAGGACGTTTTGTTGATTGTTTCTTTTCAATAAGATGTATTTGGCAACAATGTAGATTGTTGTTTAACTATTATTTAGATTATATTCTTCGTTTTTTGGTTATATGTAAAACTATATGCCGATTTGTTTATTTTATTGGGTCTTTCTTTTCTTAACTTTTAAGAGAATTTGATTGGCCATATTACATTGGTTTCGCATCTAATTAGTTTTTAGTCTGGTGAACAATGGAATTGAACATGAATTAAAATAATATAGTATTTATTAGACTAGCTTTGTAATGTTCAATTTTAGCTCATAATTTTTTTCAGCTTACTGTAATTGTTCAAACTTAGTACCATTACAAATTATTCTTGTTCGTGTTAAATTTAATCAAGCTTTCAATATGACCTGCACAATTAAATGTGATGACCAATATATACACTGCTTGTTTAAACAGCCTTGGCTGAATTACTTCATTTTTATAAGATTTAGCAGATTCTAACTATGTTTACATATCTACTCCATACATATGGAATCGGGTCCCCTTAAAACATGTTTGTGTTCTTAAATTTAACTTTTACATGTTTGCCGTTTCCTTGATCACCTAATAAACTCTCTTATGAAGGTGCGGAGTTTAACCAAAACCTATGTCTCTATGTATACTTCAATTTGGTTTTTGAAAGTGTTTGGTCCAATTATAGAAATTGCTTTTAGTCAATTGTGATTTTAATGGTGTTTAGCTCCCAATACTATAATCACTTTTGGGATCTCCATAAGCTAAAAATCAATTTATTTTAGAAGTTACTAAAGTGTTACTTTTGCAAAAGCTATTATTCGGAAGCATTTATTTTATAATTGAATTGTATCATAATCAATTCTTGACAAAACCCAATTTAGTAGGGTTTGTAGGGTTTGGTTCGTAGGGTTCCTGATTATCCGAAAAACTTGTTCACGTACTTGGCACCTATCACCATGGATATATCTAATATCGATTTTGGGAAGAAGATTAACTTGACGGATGTTGAGGAGGGTTTCTGCCTCGCGGGGGATGACTGGAATCAGATTAATTCGTCTACTGATCTTATTTTGGTGGGTAGAATACTTGGTCTGAAAAGTGCAAATCTTGAGTCGATTAAAAATATTCTCTCGAAAGCATGGAGCCCGGGTAAGGGTATTGATGTGAAACAGATTGGTGATAGTCGATTTATCTTCTTGTTCAAACACAAACTTGACTTGAAGAGGGCTTTAGAGAATGGTCCTTGGTCGTATGAGAAAAGATTGATTGTTCTCAATACCATAAAACCGGATGATGACCCGTTTACAGTGGAACTTAATTGGACTGATTTTTACGTGCTAATTTCGGGACTTCCTTTAGCAAAATCGAATCGAGTTATGGGAGAAAAGATCTGCCGTAGGCTAGGAACTTTCAAAGGAATTCAATCAGAAAGCTCGGATTCAATTCTCGGAAGTGTTATTCGTGCAAGGGTGGGCCTGAATATCACCAAACCTATTCCAAGGGTTATGAAAATCTCTAATGACAAGGGGGATAATATTGTTGTTTCGTTCAGATATGAAAGACTTCCGAATTTTTGCTACCACTGCGGTCTTTTTGATCACACGTCAGCTATCTGTAATAACCGGTATCTCTTCGAGGAGGAACAAAAAATCGAGGACCTTGCATATGGGTCTTGGCTTCGAGCACCTAATTCCGGTAGAATTCAAGCTGGAGGTTGGCAGGAATCGTCGGGTGTTTATGTGTATCAACATAAGATTGCTAACAGAGTCTCAGCTACTAATCTTCGTCATGATGAACTTAGGAAAACGGGAGCTGCAATTTTTTCACCCACTCAGACTCTCCCAAAAGCTTCAACGCAGGACCCCCAGGTGTCGGAAAAATTCACTCCGGGTACTGGAATCGGGTCTGATCCGGTTGGGATCAGTTTTGGAAAAAATCCGTTTGGCAGCGAGGAAAACGGAAAATCAGATTTGGTGGATACGGGTACCATAACTGCTCCAAGAAAGGGGGATAAATTATCTCACTCTCCACATTTTTCTCCTTTAACAGAAGTTAATAAAGGTAAAACAATTCTGGAGTCTGATTTGAATTTATCCTCTTTCCCTAATAAGTCACCCTTATTAAATAGCTCATCTAATTTTCAGCCCAATAGTTTTAATGCACCTCATCCCTTAAAAAATAAAGGCCCAAAAACCAATCTGATTGACTTAACTCTCCTTGATCCAACTAAATCTTCTACTTTTGGCCAGACCTCTCTTAATCTCCCTCAACTCGGCCCAATTATCCCTACCCATTTACTTGCCCAAGCCATAAAGTCCAACACTAACCTGCCCTCTAATCCAGAAGCCCTTTCCTCTTTGGCCCATGGGATACAATCTACTTTGCCCAACAAAAATACACCCAATAAACCCAGACACACGAACACACCCCCTAACCAAACTCACTTGACCGAACCATGTAACCCATCTGACCCGGATCTTAGTTCTCGAACTCACCCGTTTAGTAATAGCAAGATTAAAACTGAATTCAACACCTTATCTGATACTGTTCTTCCCCAATTGCCCAGCAACATTACAGCACCTCAAATTTCCTCCAAGAATAACCTGAACCTTCAAAACCCACTTATCAATGTACCCATTGGGGTGAACACCATTATAACTCATCCCCCTTCCCATAAGCTAGCTCTAAAACGCAAGAGATCCAAAGGCAAGGAAAATGCGCCGCCTCCTCCATCTAAGCTGAAATCGACCCTTAAAACGCCTAATAGCTCCAAATCCTCCCCTAATCCAAGTACCAACCTACCTGAAAAACGAAAGAGAGATGCTGAACTGGATAAAATTTCTGACCATCATGATTCGATTACTCAGTTTAAACAGGGTGATGCTACTTCAGTTGTTCTTGAGAGACCTTCGAAGAGAATTCAACTTGTTACTTCAGAGGCGGAGGCTGCCGAGCAGCCCCGCCTACCACTATGAATTGCCTAGCTTGGAATTGTCAGGGTCTCGGGGGTTCCCTGACAATTCGTAATCTCGGTTTTCATATCCGGGACTTTAACCCTCGAATAATTTTCCTTTCTGAAACGAAAGCAAAAGGGAGGAAAATTGAGCTCTTGAAACAACAGTTTAATCTTAATGGTATTAATGTTGATGCTAGAGGTAAATCGGGTGGTCTTGCTTTGTTGTGGCGAAAAGATATTCAAGTGGATTTGCAAAGTTTTTCAGTGAATCATATTGATGCATTCGTCTATGTTGAGAATGATCCAGTGGGTTGGCGGTTTACGGGGTTCTATGGTGAACCAGATAGTTCTCGGAGACACAAATCGTGGAATCTTATTCGCCATCTCTCGGCCTCGAGTAACAAACCGTGGCTGTGTGCGGGGGACTATAATGCTTTATTGAGTCAGTCGGATAAAGAGGGGGGCAACCGCATTCCTAATTACCAGTTGAGGGAATTTAGAGAGGCTCTTCACGATGCTGGACTTCTAGATTTAGGGTTCTCGGGCTCGTCGTTTACCTGGTCTAACGGGTGGGAATTTCCACGTACGGTTAGTGAAAGATTAGATAGAGCTTGTGCTAGTGACTCTTGGGTTACTAAGTTTCCGTACAGTTTGGTTGAACATCTCAAGTTTGGGGGCTCTGATCATTGCCCGATTTTAATTAGAGCCCTCGATAAAGAAATTCCGAAACAGCACAAGAAAAAGCGGAGATTCTTGTTTGAATCTATGTGGTTTAATTCGAATGATTGTTCGAAAGTGGTCAATAATGCTTGGAATGAGTCTGTTAATGTAACACAAGTGGGGAGTGATTTGCTTGATAGATTTAGGATTTGCCAAAGAGAACTTGAGGCTTGGAGTAGTTCGTCGTTTGGGAATGTTCTTAAAAAAATCAATTATCTACGGGAGGAAATCCACTTGTTGCGTACGGGGACAATCACCTCAACATCGAAAGCTAAAGAGAGCAATCTTTCCGTTGAACTTGAGGAACTTTTAGATAGAGAGGAAAAAATGTGGCAGCAAAGGGCCAAGGCCCATTGGATGAAAGAAGGGGATAGAAACACTCGGTTTTTCCATAGCAAAGCATCGGGGCGTATGAAAAAGAATGAAATTTTGGGGATTAGAAGAGAAAATGGTCTTTGGTGTAATTCTGATCTGGAAATCGAACGGGAGGTGGTAAATTACTTCCAAAATATCTTCACTTCATCTCATCCATCGGTTGACGATTTAAACTTGGTGGTGGGTGCTTTAAGAACGAAAGTGAGTTTTGAGGATAATCAGCATCTCCTTCAACCTTACTCTGCCGAAGAGGTACGCCGTGCTCTATTTTCTATGTATCCTTTAAAATCCCCTGGCCCAGATGGCTTCCCCCCTATTTTTTTCCATAAATATTGGAATATTATTGGTAATGATGTCACTTGTTGGGTGCTGGATTTTCTTAATAGGGGTAAGTTTGATGAAAACTGTAATTTCACTAACGTTGCTCTTATTCCGAAATGTGATAAACCTGAATTCATGACCCAATTCCGACCTATTAGCCTTTGTAATGTCATTTATAAGATAGCATCTAAAGCCATAGCAAATCGTCTCAAACCTATTATGAACGCAGTTATTTCTGATACCCAATCAGCCTTTGTTCCTGGTCGCCAAATCACAGATAATGTTCTAGTAGCCTTTGAAACGACCCATTACATGAAAAATAAAACTAGAGGTGACGTAGGCGATATGGCCATTAAGTTGGATATGAGTAAAGCCTATGATAGAGTAGAATGAGATTTCCTAAGGGCAGTGATGATCAAGTTAGGCTTTGATGTGCGTTTTGTTAATCTTGTGATGACGTGTGTTACTTCTGTTACTTACTCTTTTCTCTTAAATGGTTGTGAGTTTGGTTTTGTTAAGCCGGAAAGGGGTATCCGACAAGGTGACCCCCTCTCCCCATATTTATTCCTCTTTTGTGCAGAATCACTTAGTTCCTTGATTACTTTAGAGGAGGACATGGGTAACTTGTGCGGCATTTCTATCTGCCAAGGGGCTCCGAGCGTCTCTCATTTATTATTTGCAGACGACACTATGATTTTCTGTGAGGCTACTATTGAGGCGGCAGTTTCGATTAGGCACTTGCTTCATATATTTGGCTTAGCTTCAGGCCAAAGGATCAATTTCGAGAAATCTAGTGTTGTTTTCACTCGAAATACGCAAAGGGAGATAATTTCTGACATTATGGATGTTTTGCCTGTTCGTTTAGAACAGAAGCATAATCTTTATTTGGGGCTTCCTCTACTTATCGGCAGATCTAAAGGTGAGGTGTTTGACTTTATTCGGGACCGGGTCTGGAAAAGAATTCAAAATATTCAATCCAAATCTTTATCTAGAGCTGGGAGAGAAGTGATGATAAAATCAGTCTTGCAAGCTATTCCGTCTTATCTAATGAGCTGTTTTAAACTCCCAATGTACTTAATTCGTGAGCTTGAAGCTATGGTTTCAAATTTTTGGTGGAACGAGAGAGACTCTCCCAAAACTCATTGGGTAAAGTGGGATACTTTGTGTAATAGTAAAAGAGACGGGGGAATGGGCTTTAGAGATCTTGACTCATTTAATACAGCACTTTTGGCCAAACAAGCTTGGAGACTTTTACTTAATCCGGATACTCTCCTCGGCAAAGTACTTAAATCACGTTATTTCCCAACATGTGATCTTCTTGAGGCGAATGTGGGCTCTCGACCCTCTATTACATGGAGAAGTATATGGGGCTCCTTACACATCTTGCGTTCGGGACTCCGTTGGAGAGTTGGAGATGGCAATTCTATCAATATATGGGGCGACAAATGGCTGCCTCGCCCGAACAACTTTTTGGTGTCCTCCCCACCAAGGTTTATTAATAGAGACTCCAAAGTCTCCTCCTTAATAGACGCAACTACTGGCTCGTGGAATATAGACTTGATTAAAGGAATTTTTTGGGAGGAGGAAGCCAAGATAATCCTTTCTATTCCCTTGGGAAATTTGAGGTACACAGATTGCTTGATGTGGCACTTTGAGCGCTCGGGTCGATTTTCAGTCAAATCTGCATACCGGTTATGTCGCTCAATCAAATCAGCTGAAGTCGAAGCAAGGGTTGGTGGAACGAGTGGTACCCATTCCCGGAACTGGGACTGGATCTGGAAAATACTAGCTCCGCCAAAGGTTCGCCATTTCATTTGGAGTTGTTGTTCTAATGCTGTTCCTATTCGATATGTACTTCATCATAGAAAACTCATTAGTGATTCCAGCTGTCCGCGCTGCTCGGATGGACCCGAAACGTTGCTGCACTGTCTGTTCGCGTGCCCTTATGCCCGCCAAGTATGGGCCCTTTCGGATATCCCATATGTTTCCTATAATACCACTTTTGAGGAGGCTGAAAAATGGTTCTCTCAGGTACGCAACAAATTAGACTCGAAAGATTTCGGATTCTTTTCTATTATTTGTTGGTGGTTATGGTTTAGCCGTAACAAATTTTTGTGGGAGGCTTTGGACTTGGAACCATTTTTCTTGGTAAAATCAATACGCAACTTCTTTCACAGATTTTCGATCTCTAAGAGTCGTGACAGTCTTCTTACCCCAGTTCGGACAACGGCAAGATGGTGCCCTCCACCCCAAGGTTATGTAAAGATAAATTTCGATGCTGCCATCTTGAACCACGAAGCTGGAGTGGGATTGGGTTACCTAGCTAGAGACCCGAACGGTGTTTGTGTCAAATGGAGGACCAAACTGATCTGCCTACCACTTAGTCCGGAAGCAGCGGAGGCAACAGCGGCACTACATGCGGTTGTGTTTGGTATCGAAGCAGGATGGAATAACATTATCCTTGAAAGTGACTGCATTTCAGTTGTGGAGGGTATTGATAGCAAAGAACCTTCAATGGGGGACCTAGGTCCAATCTTTGAAGAAATCAAACTTATAAGTAAAGGTTTCAACAGTTTTCGGATTACTCATGCTTTTCGAGAATGTAATAGGGCTGCTCATTCACTTGCCAAGCTAGCGTCCCAAGATTTCTTTTCTTGTCAGTCTCTTCCTATTACTGTCTTGGATATTGTAAACTCGGAATTTGTTTGATTTATATCATTTGGTTGGTTTCCCTCAAAAAAAAAAAAAAATTTAGTAAACTTAATTATCATATAATTGATTTTCGAATTGCTAGGCCAAACTCACCCTAAATGCATTCTCAAGTCGGTTATATCATTTCCCTTATGCTTAAAATATTATAATTTTTTCTAAAACTCTCATTTATTTTAAATATCTACGAATGTTTGTTCTTTTTTACTATTTCTTCCAATTATAAAGGGAAAATTGTTTTTTTGGTATCATAGGATAGGCTAACTTGCACTTTCGGTACAATTGGATACGAAAATACAAATTGATACCATATGATAAGTTTTCATTGCAATTTTGGTACCAGACCCAATTTTTCTGCAAAGTTAATGTCAATTTACCCCATGTGAAATACATAATGTTCAATCTACCCCTCTATAATTTGAAAAAAAAATCAATTTATCCTATGTAAAATTTTATTGAAGCGATTTACCCTCTTTAGCCGGAAATTGTAACTCACTTACCGATATGCATGCAAACTATTTTCTTTAACATAGGGGAATAAATTGCCACATTTATCATAACACAAGAGGTAAAATGCCACAGTATCTTAATAAAAGTTGATAAAGTGCCGCCTATAAATATATCACGAAGGCGATGTAAATTTTTACAAAATTTCAGGGGGTAAAATGCTTTTTTTATAACCACGGAGGGGTAAATTGAACATTATGCATTTCATAGGGATTAAATTATCATTAACTTTGGGGAAATTTTGGATTTGATATCAAAATCGCAATGAAAACCTATCATATGGTACCAAATTCGCATTTTCATATTCAATGGTACAAAATTTACAAGTAGGTATATCTATGATAAAAAAAAAGAAAAAATAGCGTCAAATTTTACTAAACTTCCTCGAGTACCCCAAGTGGGTAATTTTATCAACGGTCTATGGTTATCTATTGGGGAATTTTATATTCATAGGTTCAATGAATTTAGAGAATCATTAAATACTATTAGTTTAGAGTATTTTCAAGCCATCAAAGTGGGTAATCAAATACTCATTTGAGGACTTCTACAGTGATTTGGGGCCCTTGCAAATGTTTTATATTCCAATGCACAATCATCAAAATGAAACATCAATTTTTTTCATTATTTAAAATTAAGTCAAATTGATACTAAAACAAAATCAAACCCATTTAAAATGCAATCAAATATAAAAACGAGACTAAAGTGTATATTACAAATATTATATCTTGCTAACTTTTTATATTATATCATATGATAAAATTTAAAAATGCCACATGTCGCTTTGAATTCAAATATCATGGTATATGATCAGATTTCTTATCCATATAATATAATATATTTTATATTATATCAAGATAGATAAGATTTTTCGATGCCACGTGTCGATTTTTAAGCAGCCATCAAGATATAATTTTTTACCTTTTCTTCTTCGGCCTCTCTTTTCGATTTAAGATTTGAATCTTTGTAACTTATTTTTTTCCTTTCGTTTTAATTTTCTGTATTTTTTTATATCTAGATCTGTAATTGCAAGTGTAATTTTTTTGTTGAAAGTGATGTTTAATTTATACTAAAAATTTACAACGGATCTTTTTCAAAAAAAATGTTACCGTTGTTCAGTCTCAAATAGCCGTTGGAGTGTGAAAAGTTTCCTACCAAAATTTGGGGTCAAGAAGAATTGACCCTATCTTTGATGGCAAGAGGTTGTTGACATCATTTTGATGGTTGAAATAGGGCCTCCGTTGGAGCTCAACTTTTCTGATTTCAGTCCTCAAATTAAAAGTTGATGGGTTTGATGACCCACATAGGGTCTCCAGTGGAGATGCCCTTAATGCATTATAATGTGCAGATATATCAATACACTTATACTTAAAAAAATGTTGTAAATTTAAAACCTTGCCTTTTATTTAAAATAACAAACTCCATATTGTCCTGATATTAAACTTATTTTATAAATCAATTATTTCCAAATATTATGGTCTAACTTTTATAGAATATGAAAACTTAGTATAGAGTTGCACATAGTGAGCTTCTGCGTTTTTTTTTAAACTAAATTTACAGCATGTGAACCAAAACCTATGTCTCTATGTATACTTCAATTTGATTTTTGAAGTGTTTAGCCCCAATTATAGAAATTGATTTTAGTCAATTGTGATGTTAATGGTGTTTGACTCCCAATACTATAATCACTTTTGGGATCTCCATAAGCTAAAAATCAACTTATTTTAGAAGCTACTAAAGTGTTAGTTTTGCAAAAGTTATTATTCAGAAGCATTTATTTTATAATTTAATTGTATCATACTCAATTCTTAACAAAATCCATTTTAGTAAAATTAATTCTCATAAAATTGATTTTCGAATTGCTAGACCAAACTCACCCTAAATGCATTCTCAAGTTGGTTATATCATTTCCCTTATGCACCATCAATATGTCGTGTTGAACATGCTACTTCATAAAGCAATGGACAATGTGGGTTGCAGCACTGCTATCACAGATGTCACATTATCAGTGTCAAGAGAATTGTTCCCTCCAGGTACATAAACAAACTCAAATAACTTATGTAAACATGTTACCTTTTTGGTTTAAATAAACTTAATTAACGTATTCAATTGAACACAAAGATTGTTACTAGGACGGAAGACAGTCTGATCATTGAAGATGCATCTGGGTCCAATGATAATACCAACATTACATCTGTTACTGAGGTTAAGGACAATCAGGCTGTTGAAGATGTAATTCAACCAGATGTTAAAATTGATTAGCTTGTTTTTGGGTTTTTGTCCAAGTATGTTAAAATTTTATTTACGAACTTAGCTCACCCTTACAGTCTATTTTGAATTGGTTTTCTTACAAACCATTAATTTCCTTTTCTGTATTACTATTTAAATCTAATATAAATAAATTATCTATTTCCCGTATAATCAATTGTCGTATTTGCTGTATTAAATTTAGAACCTATATAATTCTACCATAAGAGATGTTATCCACAACAAACAATCCTGAGCAGGATTTTTTCTTCACCTTAATTTGTAAAACATGGATGTCACTCCCTTCACCTTGAAATCTAATTTAATATTTTGGAAGATACATTAAAATCTCACCTGACAAACTTACATGTAAAATACCTAAAAACTAAATTAAACATTGATTAGTTCATTAGAACAAAAATTAATATAATTCGTTTATACAAAACCTCAATTTTTTTTTTTTTTTTATAGTTAACCTCAAATTATTTAGTTCAAGATAAATCAAACACATTAATAAAGCTCAAATAACATAACGTAAAATCTGAGCACACAGCACCGCGCCTTGCGCGGTGCATTCCCCTAGTATATATATATATATATATATAAAATCTTATGGATTCCACTTTAATATGTACACGTTTGACACGGATTGATGTAATTTGGCAAGTCATGATGTCCGATTAAATGAAGTCAAATTCTACTTTTGTTTCCTTTTATCTTTCGTCATATATAGACATATGGCGGCACTTGCTGCCAACCAGCTTCCCTAAACAGGGAAAATTCTTGCAGGTCCGGTTTTTTTACGTATATAAAATTTTGTAAATATGTTTAGTGAATTCGTTGATGTTGTTCATGCTATATGAAAGTTTTTTTTTTTTTTTTTTTGAGAAACAAACGAATATATAAATCACGGATGTTCGGAGATTATAATATCATAAATCACGGACGGAAGACAACAATCAAAAGAGTAAAACTGAGAAGCTAGTCTAGCTAAAGAATGGGCTACTCTATTACATTCCCGAACGACATGACGTGCCCGAAAATCTAAGAGTTTCTACCAATAACTTTAATTTCTTCAAAAACAGCCCCTAGGCTACCTAAACTGGCCTCTCTATTTGTAATCACATTAATAACATTAGAGCAATCACTTTCAAGGTAAACGCGAGACCACCCGGAATCAGAAGCAAACTGGACTACTTGGAGTGCCGCTATGGCTTCAGCCGCTTCAGGATTGAGAGGAAGGAGCAACGGAAAAGCCTTCCAACCCACACAATCACCTAACGAGTTCCACACCATAATACCCACTCCAATCCCAGCTCCTTTACTCATGACAGCGGCATCGATGTACATAAGAATCTTTCACTCAATGAAAAATTATTCTTAAGGTTTCCATGTTTGAAAAAATATACAAATAACTTCCCAAGTATTGAATTAATTACCATTTTATACTATTTTACAGTGTTAGTTTCTAAATGCTCATGTCGAGCTAAAAATAATTGATGTGAATAAACGAGTGAAGTTGATAAAAATGGTGAAATCCAATTAAATCGATGAGAAAATGAGTAAAATCGATTAAAAAATAGTTAACTCATTTTGCCACCTCTAAAGTTGATGATTTCTTGCATGGTACCTATGAGTATTTCTTGATTTCAAATTCATTTTTCTGATAACATTGACATGGACCGTCATAAATCAACATTGTAATGGAGCAACTATTATGAATCAAATACATTGAAGAGAGTTTGTCCAAACATGAAAGATGGTTCATGTACGGGAAAATCCCACTTCGCCCCCCAACCTTTTTATGTTTTTGCAGTCTCCCCCCTAACCTTTAAAGTTTCGCACTTTCCCACCTCATCTATTTAAAAAGTCTCAGGCAACCACCTCATTGAACAAGGCACCCCCCAACCTTTTTAAGTTTTTGCAGTCTCCCCCCTAACCTTTAAAGTTTCGCACTTTCCCACCTCACCTATTTAAAAAGTCTCAGGCAACCACCTAATTGAGCAAGGCAATGGAATCTGGCGAAATATTCCGTTTGCTTGAAGTGACGTGGCTTTAGTCAAGGGTAGAATAGTCCTTTAAGGCACAAAAGTGCAAAACTGTAAAGGTTAGGGGGGAGATTGCGAAAACTTGAAAATGTTGGGGGGTAAAGTGCGATTTTCCCTATTTATAATAATTTCTAGATCAAAATTTCATTTCGAGTATATATGTTTCGGTCAACAAAATATTGAAATTTTTTGAAGAATTCTTCGGAAATATTAAGAAAAATTGTGAAATATTCATTGTTGACCGAAACATATATACTCGAAATGAAATTTTGATCTAGAAATTATTATAAATAGGGAAAATCGCACTTTACCCCCAACCTTTTCAAGTTTTCGCAGTCTCCCCCCTTAACCTTTACAGTTTCGCACTTTTGTGCCTTAAAGGACTATTCTACCCTTGACTAAAGTCACGTCACTTCAAGCAAACGGAATATTCCGCCAGATTCCATTGCCTTGCTCAATGAGGTGGTTGTCTGAGACTTTTTAAATAGGTGAGATGGGAAAGTGCGAAACTTTAAAGGTTAGGGGGGAGACTGCAAAAACATAAAAAGGTTGGGGGGTGCCTTGCTCAATGAGGTGGTTGCCTGAGACTTTTTAAATAGGTGAGGTGGGAAAGTGCGAAACTTTAAAGGTTAGGGTGGAGACTGCAAAAACATAAAAAGGTTGGGGGGCGAAGTGCGATTTTCCCTTCATGTACTAACACTCATAAACTTTAGGGATAGTTTGAATAATTCTTTCGTAAAATAAAAAGCGGGTCATAAAATCAAATTAATTAAAAGGAGAAAAACAAACAAAATATTTGGGGAAGATGCGATTACTTGTTCTTGCTAAGACAAATGTTTTAATTCTTATGCTTTGTGATGAAAACTATTATCCAATATTTACAAAACAAGTGCATGCATAACAGATTACTGGCACCGCCACAAGTCCAAGTGACTAAATTAGAGAAATATTCAAAATATTTTCAAACAAAATATCCGAAATTTGCGGGCAACATGTCAAATTATTGTTTGTACCCAAAAAATCACCCTCGACTAA
This sequence comes from Penstemon barbatus, assembly GCA_003313485.2. Lineage (NCBI taxonomy): Eukaryota > Viridiplantae > Streptophyta > Magnoliopsida > Lamiales > Plantaginaceae > Penstemon > Penstemon barbatus. The sequence goes on along the minus strand of CM064878.1, from coordinate 20,594,826 downwards.
TCGAGGAATGACGGCTCGATGTAACAAGCCAAAAATGGCATATGGGCCGAATCAAGTCACTCCAAAACGGATCAGACCAAATCGGATCCAATTTGGACCGAAAATGGGTCCAATCGAGCCAATGGGTTGGCTACGAGCCCAATTTCAAAACTCGACCCAATTTCGCAATTAATTAACATTTGGGCCAAAAATATATTAATTAATTGATAAAATTAATTAATAGGCTAAAGTTAATTAATTACTAATTAAAGCCAAATAAGGATTAATTACAAGCGGGCTCGACCCACTTGATGGCTTTGGTTAATAAAGATTATGGACTGATTAATTAAGGTTAATTGGGCCAAGTCTAATTAATTGGCCTATTTTGATAAATAAAGGCCATTAAGGGTTTAAAGGGGTAAATAATTGGATAAATTATTAGACAACAGGGCTCGACACAGGACCAACCATGGTCCGAGCAGCCCAAATCGGCCATGGCCCACCCCAGATCGGCCATTCTCCTGTTTTGGGGCCCACTTGTTGCTTTGTTATTTAATTAATGATTAAATTAATTAAGGGATAAGGATTAGGCCAAGTAGTTGGCTTAAAACACTAAGTCCTTAAAAATCTCTTAATTAGTTATTATTAATTCAATTTCAAACATAACGTATCTTCTTCTCTAAACCACCACTAACACTAATTTTCAGCACAAAAGAACTGCCATCAAAGTAGTGCAAGTAGTGGAAGGTTTTTCAAGTAGTGGAGAAAGTGGAATAGTGGCTGTCAAGGCATCAGTTTCTGGCCATCAGCTCTCCAGATCCAGCAACTATAAATACCTTGATACTGTCAGTCGCGCAGAACACACACAACTCAATCAACAACTTTTCAGTCTAACACTGATCGGCTCAACGCCTCACCGGAAGTCCAGCACCTTGCTGCTTCTTTTTCAGCAAACAATTGTCAATCCCTTGATATCAACTGTCACTCCTCAGCCACCAGCCACCCTCGACAGCCTGAAGTCTTGCCGCCGCCGCCGCCCAAGGTCCGCCGCCGCCGCCACTAAAAATAGTCTGCCGCCGCCGCCGCCGCTGCTTCCGCTGTCCAGACGCTGCCTCGAGCGAAACCTTGATAGCAAGCAGATCACAATCTGTTTTCTGTCGAGTTATCAGCCCGCCAACTCCTCGATATCAGTCTGTCCCTCCTCAGCCACCAGTGATCCCTGACAGCCTGAAGGCCTGCCGCCGCCGCCGCCGCCGCCGCCGCTCACAGTAAGCCGCCGCCGCCGCCGCCGCCGTCTTCCGCCGTCAGCTGACACTGCCTCGAGCGAAACCACTCATATCAGCAAGTAGCTCGCTGTTAACTGTCATGTAAGTGCCCACGTATTTATATGACAAACTCATTGAGTAGCCATCTGCTTGATGAGCTCGTCGTCAAGTAGCCATCTGCTTGACGGCTATCGGCTAAGTAGCCATCTGCTTCGTCGATGCCTTGGTCAGTGGCCACCCGCTGATCAGGAGCCCGATTGGTGGTTATCCATCAAGGTTGGGCGAACCATTGACGGTGGTTCTCCGTCGTCAATGTTACTTTCTGTCAATATAAAGCACTGTCATGTTTTATCAACTCATCGGCGGGTTCCCTGCCGATCAAGGAGTCAGTTTTCAGAACTTAATAGACTTATCAGCTCGTTTGGCAGACCTTGCCAAGAAAGGAGAATTTTACCGTTTTGCATATTTTTGTAATGTTTGTACATCGGAAAACGTACTAATTTTCTTTTATTATTAATGGAAGTGATTTAGTTCGTGTATTTCGTTTCATTTACTTAAATATGCTTTACGTCGACTGATTTCCATTGATACGCCGTTTCTGTCAAGCCTTTGTTTTCTGTCAAGGTGATCGTGTAAAACTGATTGATCGTCGACCTGTTTACTGATTTATAAATCCACTGATATGATAAACAGGCCATCGATTGGCTATAAAAACATGGCATTTCAAGAGATATTTTCATAAATTGTTTAAGTCCTGCGGCCAGGCAGGCATAGAAAAGAACTAGGGGTAGTGTTTGCCTACTCTGTCGCAATCATTTAGAAGTCAGCCTTATCAGGACAACCTATTATGATATTGATCTTACGTGGTTTCGTTGGTTCGATCAAGGGTGGGAAGTTTGATTATAATAATAATAAAATAAGTGAAGTGAAGATCAAATGTAATTGTATTCGAATTGAATGAGTACAAGTACAAATATTCAAAGGTCCTATTCGAGCATTATTGGATGCCGTACAAGCTAGAGGGCGAAATACATATGAAGGAACTAGATCTATAACCCGAGCTGCTTAGAACTGTAGCTTCGAGGAGAGAGCACCTGGGGAGTTGTGTCCAATATCATAAATGCATGGGGTATTTATAGCTGAAAACGGGGTTCAGGTGGTCTACCCGCAGACAAGCAATTCTTCGGCCCATTATCTTGGATTGGAGCTTGGCCTATTAGTAGCTCTGGATCCTGGGCTGCCTTGTACGGATGATATTCTCACATCAGGGTCGAACTCGAACTTCCGAGATAAGCACCGCTTCGATCTCCTTTATTAGTAAAGAAAAGCAGAACCCAAGATTTCCCTCATCAATACTCCCCCACTTCTCGAGCGTAAAGTGGAGCTTAAGCTCGGAGAAGTAACTATATCCGAGGGCAAATGAGGGAGATGAATCAACCTCAGCTTATTGCTTCGGGTATGCCTCATTAAAAACCTGGCTCGGAAAAACCCTTCTGGGATAAAAACCGGGTCAGGGAAAAAGAGTGCATACTTAAATAGTTTCTTGATAGCGCAATCTTAACATCGTCTTTGTTGTTTGTGATGCGGATCTTTAATTTAGGAATTTTAGAAAGTATGAGGGTCGTAGGTGCAATTTCTGAGAATATGTCTTCAAGTTTTCCTTCACGAGAGTTCAATCGTCGCGGTTACTCGGGGACTAATCTGCAATTTCCCATTTTGTCCCTCTATATATATAGTTACACCGAGGGTCGCTGTTCCTCTAAAATTCTGAGGAGAGAGCTATAGATCGGAGCAGACAAGTCGATAAGTGAGTTGGTTAGCCATCTTTGAATAGTCATCTAATATTTATCATGTCGAGTTCGGTAGAGTCGAAAGGGAAATCTCCCTTAGAGGAGAATAAGGTCGATAACTACAAGGGAAAAGAGGCTGTAGAGAATCGCTCATCTGAAAACGAGGATCCGCAAAACTCGGGTTCCGCCTCGAATAGCGAAGAGGAGCGGGGGTCTAGTTCTGACACTGGGAATAGCGAAGATGAAAATTCCGGCGAGGCCACAGTCTCTGAAAGGGAAGATATAGGAGATGGGCAGCTTCCTTTGGGTAACAATGAGCAGCAGAAATATAGACTAAACCATAACGTGGTGATTACAATCTATGATTGGGAAGAGCCCTCGACCAGCGCAGCTTTAAACATGACTGAGGAGAGGGCAAATGAGATCGTCTGTTCCTATAAGGACACAGACCTGGCGGAGTTGCAAAAAGAATTCGGTCAATATCTAGGCGCTGGTTTTTCAATAGTGCTTCCCTCTCCCGATCAACGAGTTACCGATCCTCCCGCCGGTTGTCAAGCCTTTTATTCCAAACACTTTCACTACGGCTTACGCATTCCCTTCCCTCCTCTACTAGAAAACCTTCTGGATGCTTTTAAGTTGGCTCCCTGCCAGATCTTACCGAATTCGATCTGCCTGATCATAGCTTTCTGCGTGTTGATGAAAGCTAAGGGGAAAAGGGCAGCTTTTCAGAATTTTTGGAGGATATTTCAGATCAGTTCTTCCACCTCTTCGAACGCAGGTTACGTATACTTCTCTCAGAGGCCGAAGATTTCGGTCTTATCGACCAACGTGAGTAGCAATCTGAAGGGATGGAAACGTGAGTTCTTCTTTGTCCGAGGGCCAGAGTCCCCGCCTTCCGAGGAAAATCCCGAGCCAACTCCCTTCGAGTGGCCTGGAGTAAAGGAGTGGATATATGGAAGACGCCGGCTCGTGGGGAATATGAAAAATGAGATAACAGATAATTTTCTACAATCTCTTCGTGCTGATCCTCATCAGACTGCTCTAATGACTCAAGAGGCAGTTTTGCGATTGGCCGAGCTCAGTAGTTGCACTTTTCCTGCCGATCCGATCGTCTTTGGGAAGGCTCAGATTGATCCTGCTAACCCCCCTTCCACGTTAGCCGATATTGTTGACAAATTCCGTACCTCGGTATCTGGCCCTCACGTTGCTTCCTTTTCAAAAGGTAATAAGGGTCGACCTCGTGCTCAAACAACAAAGAATTTTCGGAAAACGAAAAAATCTAAGGCCCCCATCGGGATCGCGTCGATCTCAAACGCTTTAATAATTGTTCCCCCGATTACCTAGGTAGGAACCTCTCGGTCTAGGGCCGAGGTGGAGGGGTCCTCAGAATTCCCGGGTCCTGAAATCCTTCGATCAGTTTTTCCGAACATCTCCTCCAATCCGAACGACGAAGGGTTCAGTAATTATACTCTCCTGGAGGATCGCGCCAGAGAGATTTTGCAGGCCAGGGCGAGTCGCAAAAGAAATAGCAATGTCTCTGAGTCCTCTAGGAGAGTCAAGCCTTTTGCTCGAGGGTCGAACCCTATATCATGTCGGGCTGGTCATTCCGAGCCAGATTTGGCAGATTTCATCGAGGATCATCTGCAAGGACCGAGGGCGGCCGGATACCCAGACTGTGGGACCATCGAATCTAATTTGGGTTCCGAGGGTGAGCATACGGTGGATAAGTCTCTCCGGATGTTCTTGGCCGGGAGATTCAGGGATGATACTATTCAATCTTTTGTTAAAAAAGATTTTGAGATTTTTGGCGATTATGCCCACGCTCATCAGATGGTACTTTCTAATTCCGAAAGTTTTTTAGCTTTTTCTTATAATCCTTATCTCGCGCTCTTACTCATCTTTTCCTTTACAGGCTGGAGACCTATTTACTCAAACTGCTTTTCGACTGTCCGTATTGAGTGAAGAGTCTCAGGCAGTACAGAAAGCCTTGTGCAATGTTCTGAAGGATGAAGCTGCGAAGACCAGTCAGCTAGAGGATATCAAGATTAAGTTGTCTGAGGTCGAGATTGAGCTCGAGAAAACTAGAAAAGAGTTGGAAACAAAGAAGGCCTTAGAGGATGAAGTGGCGAAGTTAAAGCAGGAGCTTGATCAAGCTAAAATGTCTGCCGAACAATCTTATGAACGGGGTCGAGTCGAAGCCCGGCTTCCTGCTGTAAGGGAGTTCCTTAAGTCTCCGATCCACGATGCCTTGGTTCGATTACGGTCGGGAGCAATCAATCAATCCTTCTATTTTAAAGGAGCTCAGCATCTCCTTACAGCTGCTAAAATTGAAGGTGCCCTTGACGACTTCCTTCCTAAGATGGATCCTTACAAGAATATCTATGGTGAAGACTATAAGGCGTCTTCTCTTCCTCCTAAACCCGAAGAATTTTCTACTCACGAGTTTGCTCCTTTCCTTGAGGAATTCGGTGCACCAATGCCCAATCCTGATGAGCTCGAAGCCCAATCCGAAAACGAAGATGTGGATATTGAAGGGGATTCCCGCGATCCGAGTGTACAAGGCACTCCTTCTGGTTCGAGTCCATCTGCGTCTGGCGCACGAAGTCATGATGAAGAAAGTAGCAGCTCAAGTGAAGATGACTCTGACAGTTCGGAAAGCGGTTCTAGTGAATCGGAAAAACGAGATGGATCAGATCGTAGTTCGGGTGTGAAGGAGTCTAACCCATAACGATTGCTATGTAATAGGATTGGCTTGATGCAACAATGTACTTATGATCTTTTGTCCTCGCCTATTTAGTGGATTCTTGTAATTGAACTTCTTTCTTTTATACTACTTTATGTTATTGTTTGTTTGGACTTCTCGTTGAGTTTCATGACGTCAGCTTTGCGTATTCGGTTACGTCACTGGGCCTTTCTTGGAAGCAGTGATTTACCAATCATTGCAGTTTGCATCGTACCGTTTTCTTATAAATAGCTAGGCCATTTTACGTTGCCTTTGCACTGATATTGCTCATAGTGTTCGGAGCTTCTTTAAAATTATTTTGTTTGGATCTTTACTCGAAAATCGAGAGATGAATAAGAATCTGAACGCTCTCGTGGTTTTTCCCGCGCCTTTTTCCAGACCGAGTGATAGTAGGAAAATAAGGAAAAGAAAACGATCACCAATCAAATCTATTAGTCCAAATCAGTCAAACCTTCATGGGGAGAGCAAATCACCGATCATTACCCTTTCTTCGTGCTTAAAATCTAGGAACTCAAATAAGAGAACTAAAAGGGTTTCTTTCATGGATGAAGTAACTGGGCGCTCCTCTTCCCAATCCGTTCCTTCGTTGGTCGGAAGATCTTCTCTTGGAAAAAGTGGGACTCGTTTTGATGCAGTGTGTCATGAGAAACCTGACTTGAGTCTTCTTCGGGCCGACGTTTCTATTTCCGAGGCGGTCTTCTCGACCGGGGAATATTCCTCGTTCCTGTTTCATTCTGGGTCGGAATCCCTTACTCAGGTAAATCTTTTTAACTTCTTTGTCATGGCTCTCTAATTCCTTTATTTCTGCTATGATGTGTCTTCTTATAAGTTCAGGCTAGCAAAGTCTTTTCTAGGCTTTATGCATTGGCCAATCATGAGATCGAACAACGGGCTTCCATTTCGCTCGAGCTGATCGGGAAAAAGATCGAGTTGGAACGCGCGCTGGAAGCTAATAGATTTTTTAAGGAGAGATTGTCTCAGGATAAGTTGAATTCTGAATTAGAGAGACTCAAAGATATTTATGAACACGAGAAGAGATACTCCGAGCTCCGCGAGAGAGAAGCTTACATCCGAGGGTATGCTGATCGTAGTGCTGAAGTTCGAAAAATCCTTTCCGAAAATAATTTTGTTTAGTAATAGTGTGGTTTTTCTTTGTATAACGAGTTAGGATTTCTCTTTGTAACACCATCCTTGTTGTAACGGTTTTTCTTTCTTGTTGTAATATAACCCTTGTTGTAATAATATAATATTCTGCTTGGAATGATATCCCCCGTCTCTCTCTTTCTCGTTTTTTTTTTTTTTTTTTTTTTTTTTTTTTCGGCGCCATAGAAACTTAGGTCATTCTTCAATAGAACGTTTATTTCGATCTAACTTCCAAAGAATGTTTTCACTTTTTTAATAGAATGCTTGTTTCGATCTAAGGGGCATAGCAGAGGCTTTCACCCTTAGCCGTTTTTTAGAGCATTTTTAGCCCTTGGGCCCTAGCAGAGGCTTTCACCCATTCAATTTTTTCGATCTAAGGGGCATAGCAGAGGCTTTCACCCTTAGCCGTTTTTTAGAGCATTTTTAGCCCTTGGGTCCTAGCAGAGGCTTTCACCCATTCAATTTTTTCGATCTAAGGGGCATAGCAGAGGCTTTCACCCTTAGCCGTTTTTTAGAGCATTTTTAGCCCTTGGGTCCTAGCAGAGGCTTTCACCCATTCAATTTTTTCGATCTAAGGGGCATAGCAGAGGCTTTCACCCTTAGCAGTTTTTTAGAGCATTTTTAGCCCTTGGGTCCTAGAAGAGGCTTTCACCCATTCAATTTTTTCGATCTAAGGGGCATAGCAGAGGCTTTCACCCTTAGTCGTTTTTTTTTTAGAGCATTTTTAGCCCTTGGGTCCTAGCAGAGGCTTTCACCCATTCAATTTTTTCGATCTAAGGGGCATAGCAGAGGCTTTCACCCTTAGTCGTTTTTTTTTTTTAGAGCATTTTTAGCCCTTGGGTCCTAGCAGAGGCTTTCACCCATTCAATTTTTTCGATCTAAGGGGCATAGCAGAGGCTTTCACCCTTAGTCGTTTTTTTAGAGCATTTTTAGCCCTTGGGTCCTAGCAGAGGCTTTCACCCATTCAATTTTTTGATCTAAGGGGCATAGCAGAGGCTTTCACCCTTAGCCGTTTTTTAGAGCATTTTTAGCCCTTGGGTCCTAGCAGAGGCTTTCACCCATTCAATTTTTTCGATCTAAGGGGCATAGCAGAGGCTTTCACCCTTAGTCGTTTTTTTTAGAGCATTTTTAGCCCTTGGGTCCTAGCAGAGGCTTTCACCCATTCAATTTTTTCGATCTAAGGGGCATAGCAGAGGCTTTCACCCTTAGCCGTTTTTTAGAGCATTTTTAGCCCTTGGGTCCTAGCAGAGGCTTTCACCCATTCAATTTTTTCGATCTAAGGGGCATAGCAGAGGCTTTCACCCTTAGTCGTTTTTTAGAGCATTTTTAGCCCTTGGGTCCTAGCAGAGGCTTTCACCCATTCAATTTTTTCGATCTAAGGGGCATAGCAGAGGCTTTCACCCTTAGTCGTTTTTTAGAGCATTTTTAGCCCTTGGGTCCTAGCAGAGGCTTTCACCCATTCAATTTTTGATAGAGAAAAGTAGAGATCGACGATATAGATCGAGAATATCAGTAACATGACGAATAAGTAAGAATGTAGGCGAAATATGCTTTCATTGAATAAATAGTCTGAATAAACATTCTTCAAATAACCCAATTCTTCGTTAAACACATATAGTTTGCCAAATAGTAACAGCCAAAAGAAAACGGACTAAGATAACTAAAAAGTAGAAGCCTCTATTGTTTCTATCTTCCATAATATCTTCTTAAATTGACCGCATTCCAAGCTCGAGGCAGTATTTCTCCGTTAGGGCGTGCAATCTTATAAGACCCTTTCTTTCCAACCTCTACGATTACGAATGGGCCCTCCCAATTGGGTTGTAGTTTCCCTACGTGCTTTGATACTTCCACTTTTTTGAGCACTAGATCCCCTATTTTGAAGGATCGAACCCTCACACTTCGATTATAAGCCTTTTCCATGTTGGCCTTGGCGGCTTGAATTTTCAACTTCGCGCGGTCCCTACGAGCATCCGTGTGATCAACTTCCACCTGCCTTAGTGATTGGTTTTCTTCAGGATAGTAAAATTCGACCCTGGGGGAAGGTATAAGATTCTCGACTGGAATAACAGCCTCTGACCCATAAACCAAACTAAATGGAGTTTCTCCGGTTGCCGCTTTGACTGTTGTTCTGTTGGCCCATAATACCCCTGGTAGCTCATCCAGCCATTTTCCCTTTGCTTCTGATAAGCGCTTCTCCAGAGATCGAACAATTTCTCGGTTCACTACTTCAGTTTGTCCGTTAGCCTTAGGGTGGCCAACAGACGCAAAGTTCTGTTGTATCCCAAATCTTTCACACCAATCCGTGACCCTTTTTCCTGCGAACTGCGTTCCGTTATCTGATATTAAAATCCTGGGAATTCCGAACCTGCAGACTATATTTTTCCATAAAAAATTAATAACTTGAAATTGGTGATCTTTGTCAATGCAACACATTCGACCCACTTGCTGAAATATTCCACAGCTACAAGTACGTAATTTTTTCTGGCTCGTGCTATTGGGAAAGGTCCCACAATATCGATGCCCCATTTGTCGAAGGGCCAACAAATAGGAATCGAATGCATATGTTCGGCCGGCTGGTGTATCAAGTTCGAATGGATTTGACAGTGGTGGCACTTTTTTCACATACTCGACTGAATCAGAAAAAGTGTAGGCCAATAATATCCGATCTGGAACATTTTAGAGCTAACGCTCGAGCGCCACAATGACTTCCTGCTTCCCCTTCATGAACTTCCCTTAAAATGGCATTGTAGTGTGACTCGTGGATACATTTCAATAGATTCCCGAAGAGGACCGCTTATAGAGTTGATCGTCCATCAAAGTAAACGATGGCGCTCTATATTTGATTCTCCGTGCCTCATTTGCATCATCCGGCAGTTTTCTATCCTTAAGATAGGCGATAAGAGGGTCGCTCCATGACCTTCCTGGCTCTTCGATTTCCATGACCCCAACAGCAGGGTCTGCATCTAACTCGATGACAGACATATTTGATAGCAGCCAAGTGATTGTTCTCTCAGTCTTTCCGTCGGCCAGTCCTGTAAATTTTGATAATATATCGGCCCAGAGATTCTCTTCTCTTGGTATCGGTTGAATGTCAAACTTATCGAATTCCGAGATTAACTTCTTCGCTTTGTTCAGATATTTAATCATGTTGAATTCTCTGGCCTCGTAAGCGCCTTTTACCTGTCTGTGAACAAGTTCCGAATCCGTTAATACGATGATCGATTTTACCTTTGCCTTAATGGCCATCTCTAATCCAGCTATCAATGCTTCATATTCGGCCTCATTGTTGGTGACAACAAAGTCCAAAGTTATCGCATAGCTCAGATCTTCAGCATTGGGCCCTTGGAAATGAATCCCAGCTCCACCACCTTCCTTGGTCGAAGATCCGTCCACGTGCATCAGCCAAACTTGATCGTTTGTTTCTTCCACCATACATAATTCCGAGGTTGTTCCTTCTTTCTCGTTCGATATGTTGGTTGATTCAAGTACAAAATCGGCTAGCACTTGCGCCTTGACAGCGACTCGTGGTTGGTATTCAATTTCGAATTGGCTGAGCTCGACCGCCCACTTTATTAACCTGCCTGAAGCTTCTGGCTTGGACAAAACCTGTCTTAAAGGTTGGTTAGTTAAAACAATGATTTTATACGTTTGAAAATAGGGCCTTAATCTCCGGGCAGCCACAATTAAGGCAAGTGCAAATTTTTCAATCTCCATATAATTCTTTTCGGCACCCTGCAACAATTTACTCAAATAGTAAACTGGTTTGTGCTCAGCTTTATCTAACTTGACCAGAACCGAGCTAATGGCTTCTTCTGACACAGCTATGTACAGATATAGGGGTTCCCCTTCGGATGGTTTTGCTAGCATGGGTGTCGAAGTCAAGTATGCTTTCAATTCTTCGAAAGCCTTGTCGCATTCAGCGTTCCACTCGAAGTTTTTAGATTTACGCAACAGTCTGAAGAAAGGTAAGCTTTTGTCAGCGGATCTGGAGATGAATCTATTCAATGAGATAATCTTTCCGATCAAACTTTGAACGTCCGAAAGTTTCCTTGGTGGATGGAGGTCAGTGATCGCTCGGATTTTTTCTGGATTAGCTTCGATCCCCCTTTCATGAACTAAATACCCAAGGAATTTTCCCGATCGCACCCCAAATGTGCATTTTGCTGGGTTTAACTTCAATCCATACTTCCTCAAAATTTTGAAGCACTTATCGAGATGATTAATATGATCCTCTTCGGACATACTTTTTACGAGCATGTCGTCTACATATACTTCCATGATTTCCCCTATTAACTCTTTGAACATCATATTGACCAGCCTCTGATATGTTGCACCGGCGTTCCTTAAACCGAAAGGCATAACGATGAAACAGTACACCCCTCGTTCGGTGATAAATGCCGTTTTGTCCTGATCTCTTTCGTTCATGAAGATCTGATAAAATCCTTGAAATGCATCCATCATACTAAACAATACAAATCCCGCAGTGGAGTCTACGAGCATGTCAATTCGAGGCAAAGGGTAAGGGTCCCTTGGGCATAGTTTGTTTAAATCGGTGAAATCATTGCACATTCTCCATTTGTTCTCGATCTTCTCTCCCTTGGAGACTAATACCACATTGCATAGCCATTCCGTGAATTTTATCTCCTTGATTTGCCCTGCTGCTAACAATCTATCGACCTCTGCGTTAATTATCTTGTCTTTCTCTCGTCCGTGATTACGCTTCTTCTGCCTCACAGGTTTGGCCTTTGGGTCAATATTCAGGGAATGCGTTATCACTCGCGGGTCGATTCCTACTATGTCGTCCGAACTCCATGCGAAGACATCCACGTTTTTCTGCAAGAATCCGATGAGCTTTGCCTCCATGCAATTACTTAGCTCCGTTCCTATTTTTGTGAATTTTTCTGGAGATCTAGGTACCAAGTTCACCTTTTTGTGATCGGGTGCTTGTACACTCATGTCAACGATCCTTCCTTTCTTTCCGTCTAGCCTTTCATAACCAGGAATCGGAGTTCCGGAGTCAGGGACTAGTTCGTTTAACTTCCTTTTGCTAGGGAGCTGGGGCTCCACCTTCTCTTTGATAGCCAAGGACGAACTATAACATTCCCACGCCATGTACTGGTCATTCCTCATTTCTCCTACCCCCCCGTCGGTTGGGAACTTTATCTTTTGGTGGTAGGTGGATACGATAGCCTTAAAAGTATTCAGAGCGGGTCTTCCTAAGATGGCATTGTAAGCAAATGGCGTGTCTACCACTAGGAATTTGATCATTCTTGTGACATTCTTTGGTTTTGATCCTAAAGTGGTACTCAAAAGTATGGTTCCGAGCGGGGTGATCTCGGATCCGCCGAAACCAACCAAAGGTGTGGTTACCTTATCCAAATGTGGATGACAGAGTTTCATTCTTGTAAGAGCTTCTGATGAAATTATGTTCGCCGAGCTCCCATTATCGACCAGCACTCTTTTGACCTCGAAATTTGCAATCCTTAATGTTAATACCATGGAAAAGTCTGGATCATCTTCATTCGTGTCCCAACCTACATCCGCGGGTCGATCCGCCTCGCTAAAGCTAATGATTTGATTCTCCATTGATGGAAATTCCAAAGATAGAATTTCCCTTTTTGTGGACACTCCTGTCCTGATCGACCTTAAAGTCCTTTTTCGGGCATTCCTACTATCTCCACCCGCCGGTCCACCTGCAATCATGTTGATTACACCGTTCGATTGCTCTTCCGCCTGATTTTGAATTTGTCTCTGCCGAGCGCTAAATTTTCTCGGACTACGGGATCTGTAGCGATTGTTATAGTTGCCATTCTTAACAAATTCTTTGAGTTTTCCCTGGTTGATTAATTTTTCGATCTCGACCTTCAACTGATAACAATTTTCCGTACTATGGCCTCTAGCTCGATGATATCGACAGTATTGATCATATCCAGGTGCGCCCGGCCTTGCCTGTGTGATCTTTTGGGCTTCCGGAATTAAATTCCCTTCTTCCAATACAGTCAGCACCTCTTCTTTTGAGCTGTTAAGCTCAGTAAACTGAATCTTACCCGGCCTTGGGGCTCGACTTCGATCATAGGGAGGTCCATATGAACTCGGTCCTTGGGGTGGCATTTGCGGCTTAAAAGTGTTGATTCGCTGCCAAACGGATCCTTTACTCGATCCTCCATAATCACTTGGTTTTGGGATCGGAGCCCTATCTTGCTTTCTGTTGAAATGAGACTTATCTAGATGTGAACTTTTCAATTTGTTCATCTCTTCCTGTATCATATACTTTTCAGCAATTTCCATTATCCGTTCGAAAGATTTTGGTTGCTTTCTGCATAATGCATTCCCAAACTGGGTGCTTCTAGTAAGCTCGAACATCAACGAGGACAGATATTCGATTTGCGGGGTATCCACTTTCAAGAGCTCAATACTAAACCTTGCTAGCCATTGCCTCAACGTCTCTCCTTCAAATTGTTTCATAGTGCCCAGATGGTTTGCTGGCAATCTTGGCTTTCTTTGGCTGGCGAATTGATGCTTCAATTTTTCGCAAAATTCTTCGAAAGAAAAAACGGAGTTTGGAGGTAACTTTCCAAACCAATCGAGGGCAATCCCTTCAAAAGTAGTGACCATAATCTTGCAACAGAAATTATCCGAGTGTCCGTACAAATTCATAACATTAACAAAGCTGTTGATGTGTTCGCCGGGGTCGGTAGTCCCGTTATACCGAGGGAGCCTGGTCGGCACCGTTTCTGTGTTTCGAGCTTCGCGTATTTCTCGACTAAAGGGTGAACATCTCATGATATTATTCGAGAGCTCCCTCTCTCGTAGATTTCCTCTAGTCAGGGAGTTCCCTGCTTGCCTGGCAGCTTGATGAGTGAAGGGAATCTCTATCATGGTATCTTGCTCTTCCAATTTTTTAGCCACCCTTTCCTGTATTATTTTCTCCAATTCAGATTCAGTGATTCTCTTGCTAATTGGTTTGTTTCTTCTTACAGCGCCGGCGGTGTGACTTTCCCCCACAACAGAATTTTCCAGATCGTGCACTAGTGCAGGTGGGTTTTCAGACCGGGCATTGGCTTTTGAGGGTGCCGCTCGACGCGGATGTGTCGATGGGGCATGCGACATATCATTTTCCTTTTGCAAGTTCGATGAAGGTATCTCAGGTCTTCCCTGAATTCCTGGTTGGTCTACATGTGACTGATCTGCCCTTCCGCTGTTCAAGAATTCCCTGCACATTGTGCCTATTATAGATCTTAAGTCACCAATGGTCGTGTGTACTGGAATGTTATCTTGTGGAACCGCCTGTGGCGCCTCCGGTTGTTGTTGTGCGGCGCGTGATAGATTATCAGGTTCATTGTTAACAGAATTTTGTGCTCCCCTGCATGGGAAGGTTCTCCTCTAACATACGTGTTCCTCCTCGTAGTAGGCATATTTCGATCTAATACTCGAATAAGGCCCCACGGTGGGCGCCAATTGATCTTACGTGGTTTCGTTGGTTCGATCAAGGGTGGGAAGTTTGATTATAATAATAATAAAATAAGTGAAGTGAAGATCAAATGTAATTGTATTCGAATTGAATGAGTACAAGTACAAATATTCAAAGGTCCTATTCGAGCATTATTGGATGCCGTACAAGCTAGAGGGCGAAATACATATGAAGGAACTAGATCTATAACCCGAGCTGCTTAGAACTGTAGCTTCGAGGAGAGAGCACCTGGGGAGTTGTGTCCAATATCATAAATGCATGGGGTATTTATAGCTGAAAACGGGGTTCAGGTGGTCTACCCGCAGACAAGCAATTCTTCGGCCCATTATCTTGGATTGGAGCTTGGCCCATTAGTAGCTCTGGATCCTGGGCTGCCTTGTACGGATGATATTCTCACATCAGGGTCGAACTCGAACTTCCGAGATAAGCACCGCTTCGATCTCCTTTATTAGTAAAGAAAAGCAGAACCCAAGATTTCCCTCATCAGATATCAATATGTCCTCATCAGGACACTCACGTTAATAATTTACAGATATCAATATGTCTAATTTTGGATCGTTATGTTTGCACGCACAAACATTGGCACGCCCGCACTTTTTCCATATCATATCGAGGCATTTCTCGTCGAGTTGTTGGCTCGTCGAGGGGTTTACTGACAGGTCTGCAAGAGACAGCATTTTGGCACACCTTGATGCCAATCGCACCTCGATGTCAATCCCTCGATGCCAAGTACCCCTTGATGTCTGTTTTATCACAAACAATATTTTGGCACTTCTTGATGCCAAGGGTTGCTCGATGTCGTCGAGGCATTCCTCGATGCTTAATTTATATGCAAACAGTTCCTTGATACCATGCAGTGTCCGATGGCACGATCGATGCCAAAAACACCTCGATGGCGTCAAGGCATAACAGGGCCAAATTTATACGCAAACAATATTTTGGCACGCCCAGTGGGACTTGAAAGTCTCTTTATTGAAAAACCCACCAGCCAAGCAGTTTATGGCTCGGGGGGCATGGAAGTAATTCTGTATTTTAACTGAGTTGCCATAAAACGATTATCAGCCAATTTTGGCTAGCTGACAGCTTGATTATCTCTTTGCCAAACGGTCAATCAATCGATACTAAGTGGGTGTTTGTTTTGTTTTCATCAGATGACATCACAGGTACCACGAAGGACCCGATCAACTTTGACAAGAACACAGTCTGACTTAACGCATACTTTGGAAAATTTATCAACGGTTCCACTGACTATGGAAGGAACCGACAGAATCGAAGAGCTGACAACAGAGGTCCGCAACTTTACCAGGGACCTTGAGACCAAACAAGGAGAATGGTCTGACATTGTCAGCAAGTTTGAACATATGCTGGGCTCGGCCACTGCTGCTAGTCAGGCCAGTACAGAAGCCAGCCACACTGTAAATAATGCCTTGATACACTTAGAGGCAAAGTTGACGTCGCTCACTGAAAGCATTAACATGCTCGCCAATGGCATCCAAACGCAGGCCTGGACTGGGCCGCCAAAGACTGCCGTTGACAAAGGAAAAGGACCCGCAATTCATATCGGGGGAAGTTCGTCAAGAGACGAGACGCCTTGCAGACAGGGCAACGGACAATCCCATGTCCAGGAAAGAAACAAAGGAAGCACTTCCAAAGCAAGGAACACCCGTCAAGACTCGGGGGGCAGGTCCGAAGAGGACCGATTAGAAGCCGCCGGGTACGGCCAGGAAGGATATCAAGCCAACTCAATGGCTTATGACAGGACTGCTCATCGAGCAGTAGAGGGTCCAGAAGACCTCTTGACAGTGAACCAAGCTGAAGAAATGTTCGTCAGGAGGCAGGGAAACAGGGCAGCAAGGTATAATAAGCCTCACCCGGAGTATATCGATCAGATCCCGTTCCCGTTGAACTACAGACCGCCGAATTTCACACTGTTTTCAGGCGAGGGATCACAATCTGCCACAGAGCATCTGGCTCGATTCTCTCTAGAATGTGGCAACATGACAAATGAGTTAAAATTGAAACTGTTTCCTAACTCCTTGACGGGAATGGCATTCCACTGGTACGCCAATTTAAAGCCTGGATCGGTCCTCGACTGGCCATCCATGGAAAAAGTTTTTGTGATGAACCACTATCAGGCCCCTCTCGAGGTGTCCGTCATCGAGCTGTCGAACATGAGGCAGCTGACAGGACAGACGGTCGAGGAATACATGAAGAAGTTTATTAGGGCCAGAGGATTCTGCGCCATCCCGCTGCCAGAAAAGGAATGCATCAAAATTGCCATCCATGGCATGCATTTCGAGTTACGAAAGATCATGATGGCACAGTACCACGAGGACTTGTTCGAACTGACCGATCACGCGGTCCGTTATGAGCGAGTATTGAGAGACGAGAACGGCCGACAGCCCAGAGGAAATTACTATCAAGTGGGGATGGCCGACTCTAGTGAGGAGCAAATCAATCAGGTCAGCAGACCGATTGAGCAACAGGGTATCGAGATAGGGCTGGCAGAAGTGGTCTGCCCTAAGAACACCGTCTGTACGGCTCTTGCCAAGCCGAAAGAACCTCAACCTACTATCAAGGTGCCAAATAATTTGGTGCGACGAGACGCTGAATATAAAACTGATAGGGAAAGACGATACTCTTTCGACGTCTCGAAGACAGAGGCCATATTTGATCAATTATTGGCCGACAAGATCCTTCGCCTCAAAGGAGACCACGTGATTCCACCATCAGTGAAAATATCAGGTAAAATGTATTGCAAGTATCATGATGTTTGGACTCACACAACGAACGAGTGTCTAGTGTTCAGGTGGATGGTGCAGGATCACCTTGACAAGGGCATCTTGAAGTTTGCCCCGGATTGGAAGATCACGAAACCGATGACAGTTGACACCAACCCATTCCAACAAAATGAAGTAGGGATAAATGTCATAACAGTCACGGAATTACCGACAGGCGAGAAACTGTATTCAGATGATGATCCGGAGTATGACATGAGAAACAAACAAATGGGCCTGTGTGCGAGGTGCCAAAACGAATTGGCGACAGTCCCGCTGTTCATCAACCCGGCGATATATGGCCCATACATGCCTTGGCCAAATGTAATGCCATCAGGGTATCCTTATCAGGTGATGCCGCAGCCGCAGGCAAACCCTCAAACAGCGCCGCAGCCGCAGGCGATGCCACCACCACCACCACCTCGATCCATGGGGCCGTATCCGGTCCCAACTCCGATGGAAAATACTGAACGCGCAACATCATCGGCGGAACAACGCCGGGAACAGGCTAAAACGATGATGCCTCGACGGCATCGAGAAGGTACCAACCGAAACAGCAGAATCAGGGAGAGATCCCCTGACAAGACACCAGTCAGGCAGGTCAGATCGACCGCCAGTCGTAGAGACAGGACACATGGTCCGTCACCAAAGATTACTCCGCCAGGCTCATCGAGGCCGCGGACTGTTCATACTCCCGCCGACACACCGGTGGATCGATGGGTTCCTGTCAGGCACCCGAAGTTCCCTGGCGACCGAAAGGTTGACCAAATGACCCGGACTCAATATAGGCGTTTCTTACGTCAACGGAAAGGACTGGAAATTGCTAAGGGGAAAGCCCCGATGAAGGAGGAGTCAGCAAAGAAACCTTCACCGTCAGGGGAACAGAAACTGAAACAAGCAATGAAAGAGGCCAAATCTGGCCAAGGGGTCGACAGTAAGGCCAAGACCTCGATGGGGATGGATACTTCCAAGTGGACCCCGGGGAAAGTTAAATTCGGTACTATCGATTTGACAAAGGATATGGAAGAGGACGACTTACTGTTCGATGACGAGGATGGAAATGATCTCGAGGCAAAGCTTGCCGAGATTTTCGACGATGACAGAGGCAACAAGGAAAATGAGGCCAGACCTGGTCAGACCGTCGAGGCCAAAACTGGCCAGGAAATCGAAAAACAGGCCGATCGACCTGCTGAGCATCAGGAGAACGAGAAACAGATGGTCGATAAACAAGCTATTGACAAGAAAACTGAAACAAAGACAGTGGAGGATGCTGCCATCAGTCAGCCGACAGACGGCTCGACGACGATGGAGTGCAACACCGTTGATTCAGAACTTGTTGAATTCGTCAACGAAGAGTTGGAATATTCCACTGACGGTTTTTGGGATGAGGGTATGCCAGTTGTACAAATGGTAGAAGACCTAGAGCTGCTATCGGTTGACGACGAAAAAGAGACCGATTGGGACAGAAAGATCGAAACAATATTCCAAAAGCCACCATCTTTTATGGCCAGGCATATCAGGCCATTGTATGTGTCAGGGCATATCGACGGAAAACCCATTGACAGGATGCTGGTCGATAATGGGGCAGCCGTCAATGTAATGCCTTCATCGACGATGTACAAGCTGGGCAAAGTCAGCGAGGACCTGCTGGAGACAAAAGTAATCGTCAGCAACTTTACAGGGGGAAAGGCTGATACACTAGGAATTTTGCCTGTCGAGGTGAAAATCGGAAAAACCAGCTTGAAAATTGCATTTTTCGTGGTAGATGCTGCCACCTCTTACAACGCGTCGTTGGGAAGGGACTGGATTCACTCAGCTCTTTGTGTACCGTCCTCTCTTCATCAATGTCTGTTAATCTGGGGAGACTCTCCCGAACCTGAAATTATTATGGCCGACAACAGGCCATTCACCGCCAAGGTCAACGCTGTCGAGGCAGCATATTATCGAGATGATGTAGGTCCTTATCGATTTATCGGGCAGGACAAATACGGGCGACCGAAGGAAGTCACTTCAAGCAAGAAGTTGACGCAATTGGAAATGGCTTGTTTAGCCAAGGAACTAAGTCGGCCCTGCAACGTCAAGGAGTCAGGGCCGCAAGGAGAGCACTGTCAGGATTAATGAATTGTCCTGATGACGAAAGACCATCGGCCTACAAGGCCGACAGACTGGAAATTGATGAGATTGTTGTTATCGGGCCGCAGCAGGAAGCATGTGCCGATTTAATCAGGAGGTTTCGGGCCTACGTGGCCGAATGCTACACAGGTGATCTCATCTTCGAGGAAGAAACGCCACCGTCGGTCGGCGATGAAATTCAGTTAGAAGAATTAGTAACGGCGCCAGCCAAGCTTGACGACATCAAGATCCAAGTACAGGATCCTGTTATCGAGATTGAGTTAGGCAGCGAAGATGATCATAGGCCAACTTACATCAGCGCATTGCTTGATGATGGCCAGAAGGATCGACTGATCCAAGTATTGACGGAGTACAAGGACTGTTTTGCCTGGAACTACGACGAGATGCCTGGGTTAAGCAGGGAGTTGGTAGAACATCGTATTCCGATACTTGAAGGGTACCTACCCCGTAAACAGCTCCTGCGAAGGATGTCTGTCGAGGTCTGCAGACTGATCAGGGAGGAAATCGAGAAGCTGTTAAAGGCCAGTTTTATCGAGGTGGCCCGATATCCGGAGTGGGTAGCGAACGTAGTCCCCGTAATGAAAAAGAACGGGAAAATAAGGATATGCATTGATTTCAGGGACCTAAATCTTGCATCTCCCAAAGACGAGTATCCGATGCCAATGGCGGACATGCTAATCGATGCTGCCGCTGGCAATATGTTCCTGACAGCCGTCGACGGAAGTGCAGGTTACAATCAGATTTTCGTGGCTGTTGACGACGTGCCAAAACTGGCCTTTCAATGTCCCGGCGGAATAGGCACCTTCCAATGGAAAGTGATGCCATTCGGACTCAAAAACGCCGGAGCAACTTATCAGAGAGCCATGAACTGCATTTTCAGTGAGTACATCGATGACTTTGTAAAAATTTACATCGATGACATTATTATTAAATCGGCTAGTTATGATGAACATTTGATACATTTGGCGAAGTCATTTGCCAAAATGAGAAAACATAAGTTGAAACTCAACCCCTTAAAATGTGTTTTCACAGTGGCGTCAGCCAATTTTCTTGGCTTTCTAGTACACCGCAAGGGGATTGAGATCGATAAAAACAAGTCCAAGGCTATCCTGACAGCCAGACCTCCGTCGACGAAAAAGGAATTACAGCAGTTCCTTGGCAAGGTCAACTTTTTACGGAGGTTCATCTCTAACTTGGCTGGAAAAACGAAGGTCTTCTCACCTTTGTTAAAGCTGAAGGACAAAGAAGAGTTCTGCTGGCAAACGGAGCATGAGCAGGCGTTTCAGGATATCAAAGATAAGCTGACAACGCCGCCTGTAATGATGCCGCCTGTCAAGGGAAAGCCCTTGAAGTTATACATATCTGCCACGGAAGACACCGTCGGCGGATTTCTGGCGCAGGACGATGAAAACGGATTCGAACGAGCTATCTATTATTTGAGCAGGCACCTGACAGAAACAGAGCAGAGGTACTCACCGATTGAAAAGGTATGCCTTGCACTGTTTTTCTCTTGTAAGAAATTGCGTCATTATATGCTGCCTGTAAAAGTATTGGTTATTTCTGGTATTGACGTGATAAAGTACATGATAGCTAAGCCTGTAATGAGGGGAAGGATTGGTCGATGGGCCATCCAACTGATGGAGTATCAGTTACAGTACGTACCGCAAAAAGCAGTCAAAGGCCAAGTATTGGCTGATTTTCTGGTTGACCATCCATGTCTCGATGTTGATCAAGCCGTTCTCAAGGAACTGGACTCGATGACAGTAGAGATCAGGCCATGGACACTGGCCTTCGATGGGTCTAGAACCGACAAGCTGTCTGGAGCAGGTATAGTCTTGATTTCTCCGTCAAACGTAAAAACTAAGTTATCAATTCAATTTGATTTTGAATGTACTAACAATCAGGCCGAATACGAAGCCTTGATAATTGGTCTGGAAATGCTTAGAGAGCTCGACAGCAAGTCTGTCATCATCGTCGGAGACTCGCAGTTGGTTATCAGGCAAATACAAGGTACTTACAAATGCCGAAACCCAACACTTGACAAGTATTATTTAACTGCGAGGTCTTTGTTGTCGGAGTTTGTTGACGTTACATGTTACCATGTGACGAGGGGAAATAACAGCGAGGCCAATAGTTTGGCCCAACTGGCGACTGGTGTTGAACTCCCTGATGACGTCGAGGAATCCCTCTACGTCGTCAGGAGACGACACTGTCCTTCATTTATGTGTCGAGACAACGTCCTGACTGTTTTGAGTGTGTTTCAGGACCCTGATGACTGGAGAGAGCCGATCAGAAAATATCTGGCTAATCCGTCGGACCGAGCATCTCGACAAACGAGGCTCAGGGCAGTCAATTATGTCTTGATAAGCGATCAATTGTTCAGAAAAAGCCATGACGGCGTGCTCCTGTTATGCGTCGATCAGCAAGAGGCCATGAGGATTATGATGGAGGCTCATGAAGGAATTTGTGGGGCCCATCAAAATGGTCACAAGTTAGCATGGCTGCTGCGCCGATATGGCTATTACTGGCCAAAGATGGTGGGAGACTGTATTCAATTGGCAAGGGGTTGTGAGAAGTGCCAACGCTTCGGGACAGTCCAGAGGATGCCCGTCGAGGAAATGAACATGATAATCAAGCCATGGCCTTTCAGATGCTGGGCCATCGATATCATCGGGGAGATCCACCCTTCGTCTTCCAAACACCATCGATACATTATTGTGGCCACGGACTACTTTACCAAGTGGGTAGAGGCCAAACCACTCAAACAGGCCAATCAGGCCGAGGTGATGAAGTTCATCAAGGACCTGATCATTCACAGGTTTGGTCTGCCACAGACCATTGTCACTGACAGGGGACTGATGTTCGTCGGTCAAGAAATCAAGGAGTTTGCCAGATCAATGGGTTTTGAATTGGTCCATTCAACACCGTATTATGCACAAGGGAATGGCCAAGCGGAAGCTTCTAATCGAGTCCTCAAGGACATTATCTCGAAAATGATCGAGGAGAACCCAAGAGCTTGGCACTTGATGCTGTCAGAGGCATTGTGGGCTTATCGGACGAGCAAACGGACAAGTACAGGCACCACACCGTATAAACTAACTTACGGACAGGAAGCCGTTCTACCGATGGAGATCAACGTCCGATCTCTGCGGGTGATGCAGCAAAACGAGCTGACGCCTGAAGAGTATACTGAAAATATGTTCCAGCAGCTCGACGAGCTCGACGAGATCAGGGTTGCCGCGTTAGACAAGATCGAGGCACAAAAAAGGCTAGTTGCCCGATGCTACGATAAAAAGATACGCAGGAAACACTTTGACGTCGGGGACATGGTCTGGAGAGTTGTGTTGCCACTTCATCAGCGCGAGAAAAAGTATGGCAAATGGAGCGCAACTTGGCAAGGACCATATGAAGTTTACTCGATAACCCGAGGAGGGGGCTACATCTTGAAAAAGCCAGATGGGAATCTCTGTCGAGACCCCATTAATGGAAGATACTTGAAAAAGTTTAGGCCTACTCTTTGGGAATCGATGTGTTTGGAACATCAGCAAGCCTTGGAAATGGAAATCGAACGGCGTCAAGAGTACTTCAGCGCGCCGATACCTCTGTAAATATAAATAGAGTTTATTTTCAGTTTTGTTTTTATTTCCGTTATCGTTTACTTAGGCTAGGAGTTTTAAATTAATAGTAATAGTCGCATTTACGTTTTTATTTCTTGTCAAAATACTTCCGTTTTAATTTTTAAATTTCGTCCCCCGATTTACAAATTTTTTACATCAAGTTATTTTGATCTTTTGTGAGTTGGTATAATTTTAGCTAAGTGTTGTTGACAAAAAGTGGCGTTTTCTGCTTGAAAAACTGTTTCGTCAAGTGGTTGGATTGGTAGTGCGGAGGTTCAACACATGGTTTGCTTTTGGCTTTAAAAGTTTAACGGAAAACGTAATAAAAGGCCAAAACAAATTTTGACAGGGAAAAAAGCAGTTTATGGCTGTCAAGCCAATACATCGATAGAAAAATAAATGAGTCTGTGGCCATCAGGCCAATGCATAAACAGAGAAATAAACTAAGTCTGAGTAATCAAAGTACTAAGGCACATGTGCCATATCAAATGGCTCGCAGGCCGAAACAGTCAATGCAAGAAATCCTGAGTAAACTTGGTGAGAAATCCTTTGAGAGCCGTCTCGATTCTGGCTTGATCAGCTGTTGCTGCGTTTGCCTTGGCGATCGCTTCATTTTCAGCAGCTTTTGCCTCGTCAAGCAAATCGGCAGTGTTGGACAACTCCACCGTAACTGACTCAGCCTCGCTTACAACATCCGCCATCTTACCTCGGACCGAATCCAACTCCATCTGCAGCTTGGCAATGGCCGCAACCAAATCGGTTTCTGTATCTTGGAGATGGGTGAGCGAATCATTGAGGCCGGAACCCTGAATGTATAGCTCGTTAAATCGAGACTGAAGGGCATCGACAGGGGATGCAGAAGTTGTCCTCGCCTTGATAGCTTTGTCATTTTCCTTGAAATCACCCCTCATCTTCGCAAACTGCCTCGAGAAGTTAGAATAAAAAGGCGCCTTGTCATCAGGGAGTTTGGCGGAGGACAGCCGACTCATTAAGTCATCGAGGGACGGTCCCATATTGATCATGAGGACCTCCAACGGCTGGCTCTGATGGCTCGACAGCAGCCCCTCGAATCGAGCAAGCTCTTCGGGAGTAAAAGGGGTTTGAGTAGATTGATCCGATGCTGTTGACAGGGTTTGAGAGGAAGAGCTCATCGACGGAGCATGAGTACCAGCAAATCGAGCCAGCATCTGGGAGAGCCGTTGAGAGGTATCTTTGGCTTGATTAGACAAAGGGATCTGCGAAAATAAAAGAGAAACATAATTAGCCAAGTACAAAATAAGCGAGGGGTTTCCGAATGACTCAATGATGAAATTACCTCTCGACGAGGCAGAGGGACTGAAACGGGAGCTTCCTTGACAGGGATAGACTTGTGGACAGAAGGTTCAACCTCTCGATGGGCTGCGGCCGCATCACCTAATGCACCGTCGACAACAGTGTCGACGAGGGGTTCCTCGACATGCACTGAAGGTGGCGGATGGAATGGAATCTCCACTCGTTGAAAACGCGATCCATCGTCCTCACAGTCAGACGAGCTGTCAGCCATCGACCTAACTCGTTTTCGAGGGGGGAGGTCATCCTTAGCAGCTTGACGCCTTCCTTTAGAACTTGCTTCCTGACAGAAAGCGAGACATCAATGTTAGTTGAAAAATGTGATAAGTAAATCAGACAAGGACTACCTCTTCGTCGGAACTGCTCACGATTATGGCACTCGTGCCACCTCGCTGATAGAAGAGCCGACGAGAGCGTCGGACATATACGACAGGAGGGTCCGTTACCTTGTCGACAGAAGACTGAGCTTCAGATGTCTGCAAGGACTGAGAACCGGCGGGCGAGGGTCCTGACGGACTGATGACCTGCAGCGGAATGGCCATGGGGATAATCGATTCCTTGACAACCTTCCTTTTCTTGTCAGCAGAAGGGGCTACTGATTTTTTCCCTGCCAAAAACAAACAAACGCGTTAGTACATTAGAGACAATCAAACAAAGAAAACAATGGAAAGCTACCTGGGTCGTCAAGGGTAATGGTGCCCCCATCCTTGTAGTCACATAAAAGGTAAATCGTCGACATGTCTCGCAAGTCATCAGCTTGATACCCCGTAAAAGTGACTTGGGAGGTACCTTGATGACTACGAGGCTGTGATTTAATACTTGTGCTAGACTCAACGGAGGGAACTACATACCCCGACGACTCGATGAAATCAGGGAGTAACGGAAGAGAAAGGCCAAAAGGTTTGTAAAAAGTATGCCAAGGAGGAACCTCGCCGGGACCTCCCCGTTTTTTGGCTAATTTAGCATGGGCTAACATGGCTTTTCCTATCCTAATATTTTTCAACGACTCAAAATTGACAATGGCTTGTTCATACACCCTATCTCTACAATCAGGGTCCCAAATCACATTGTAAAATTTTTCAAAACGAGAAATAACATACAATGTACCTTTCTTAGAGGCCTTGACGGTGGCAGCCGCCGACTGGTCAAGGAAAGGACCGTCGGTAGAGATAATCTCTGGATGATTGGGAACCTCGTACTTCGCAATAACAGCATGAAAAGGCTCCTGGCGGGTCGATGCAATGTAATCACCCCACCAATCAACAAAATCAGGAGAAGCTACGGGCGTGGGAGTGAAGGGCCGAAACACAAAAGCGTCACGGGCGGTCCGCCAGCATCGCCGTAGCTCATCATAACCATCCATATCCTCCATCTCCATCAACTTATCATTCCTTTCAGACAAGGAATCACCATATCGAGGTATCATCTGTACTAGTCCAAATTGACGAGCCACGTAATGCGCGGGGTAAAAGCGAACAGAACACTTGTAAGGTTTACGCTTTGTCGGAGTTCTGGCCCCGGTAACCTTAAACCCTGACGGAAGGTCTCTAGGTGTCAGAAAACTGGCCCACAGCCGTTGGTACTCCTTGAAAGCCTCCGCCGACATAGAGGGGTCATAGGTCGATAACACCGACGGATAGAACACTGAAAAGTCCGGTGCGAGACCTTTCTCAAGGCTATAAAACCTGCTGAAAAAGTAATAAAAATTGCAAGGTGGCGCTCTCTGCCTAGCCACGAATGAGGCATAAATCTCACCATCAGCAGGATAACCATCAAACATACGAAAATCCGGAAAGTAAGCAAGCAGCCAAATTTGTAACAACCAAATAGGACCCTGCAGCGAAGTACAACTCGAGGCCAAAAACCCCTCCATGCCAGTACAAAAAGTAGAGAAAACAACAGGACCAAGTGCCACTCGATCACCCCCGGCAAGGGAGATTGCGAGGGCATTATATTCTTTCGTAACTGATAAAGCTGGATGGCAAAAAAGGTACCTTGATAACCACAGAGTCAGAAAATGTACGTGCTTCGTGTGCGTCACCTCGACAGCCTCGGACAAACCCTTATATCGACCAATCACAGGGCCGTATGACACGGCCTTATCACCCCCACCTACGGCTGCTGGAAAACGAAAAGCATCGTCATTTGCGGACGGAGTTGGATCAACATAGTGCCCCATTGGACCGAGGCCACTGATGGCCATGATATCTAAAAGGGTTGGTGTCATCGGACCGTGGGCGAAATGAAAAGTGTTGTCCTCTTTGGACCAAAATTGAGCAGCCGCACGGATCAAAGGGAGATTGAGAGGTACTCCTTTCTTGCAAAATTGAATGATATCATAAATCCCACAATGCCGCCAAGTTGAAGCGTAAGTCTTCTCAACTCGGGTGCACCAAACAAGCCAATCGGAGTGTGTAACGGAGCCGGCCCACGGCCACCCACGAGTGGTAGACGAAAGTTCCTTCGCTCCCGTGACAAAGGGGAGTGACTCGATCGAACGTATGAGTGGGTGTTGCTCCGGCAAAGGCAAATCGGCTTGGGTATGGTAGGGGCTGATGGTAACTCCGAGGGAAGTGTCTTCGAGTGCTTGAGTAATAATCCGAACATCCTTCCGTTTAATCCGAGCCATAGTAATACTGCAAAAGAAACAAAAATTTCGCAGTAAGTGGCTAAAACCGAAGCTTTTCGGTTATGGAGGATTTCTTGTAATGGGTATTTCGGATTTGGTGACTTGGGGAGCTTTGAGTTCGGTTTTTACGTACCTTGGACGAAGGAGAAGCAGTGGGTAGCAAAGAAAACGAAATGGGCAGCCCGATTCCGAAAGCTTCGAAGCTTTTTGGCTATGGTGAACTTTGAATGGGTTTTTCGGATTTTAGGGTGTTTGGGGGAGATGGTGGTAGCTTCGGACTCCTTGGGTAATGGAGAATTCAATTTTAGCAATTTTGGGGAAAGAAAATCGAAGCAATGAGCTCAATTTTGAGGAAGAAATTTCGGCTATGGGAGGTAGAGGAGAAGTCGGCCGTGAAGAAGAAGAGAGAAGGAGAAGGTGAGTAGGAAAAGTGAAAGTGGGGCCCAGGTGAAGTAGAAGAGTTTTATTTGAAAAGGAATAAAGTAGATATGTTGGGAAGTGTGTGTAGAATAGACTTCTAATTAATTTAGAAGCTATAAAAATGTCAGGCTTCATTTGAATTTACCCGGGAGTTGGGAATGAGTTGAGGAGTTGACACCTGGCAAAGGAATTATCAGATTGGGAAGAATTCCAAAATCCCAAAAATGCTGATATAATTTAATTGGCTAAAAATGGCCAATTTTAATTATCAAAGCATGATAAAATTAAATGCCAATCGAGGAGTAAGAAAAAGGGGAATTTTTTAAAAAACTAAGTCTATCCGATAAAATTTTATTTCCGGATAAAATTCATCAGATACGACTTACGGGGGGCATTGTTTGTACCCAAAAAATCACCCTCGACTAATCGAGGAATGACGGCTCGATGTAACAAGCCAAAAATGGCATATGGGCCGAATCAAGTCACTCCAAAACGGATCAGACCAAATCGGATCCAATTTGGACCGAAAATGGGTCCAATCGAGCCAATGGGTTGGCTACGAGCCCAATTTCAAAACTCGACCCAATTTCGCAATTAATTAACATTTGGGCCAAAAATATATTAATTAATTGATAAAATTAATTAATAGGCTAAAGTTAATTAATTACTAATTAAAGCCAAATAAGGATTAATTACAAGCGGGCTCGACCCACTTGATGGCTTTGGTTAATAAAGATTATGGACTGATTAATTAAGGTTAATTGGGCCAAGTCTAATTAATTGGCCTATTTTGATAAATAAAGGCCATTAAGGGTTTAAAGGGGTAAATAATTGGATAAATTATTAGACAACAGGGCTCGACCCAGGACCAACCATGGTCCGAGCAGCCCAAATCGGCCATGGCCCACCCCAGATCGGCCATTCTCCTGTTTTGGGGCCCACTTGTTGCTTTGTTATTTAATTAATGATTAAATTAATTAAGGGATAAGGATTAGGCCAAGTAGTTGGCTTAAAACACTAAGTCCTTAAAAATCTCTTAATTAGTTATTATTAATTCAATTTCAAACATAACGTATCTTCTTCTCTAAACCACCACTAACACTAATTTTCAGCACAAAAGAACTGCCATCAAAGTAGTGCAAGTAGTGGAAGGTTTTTCAAGTAGTGGAGAAAGTGGAATAGTGGCTGTCAAGGCATCAGTTTCAGGCCATCAGCTCTCCAGATCCAGCAACTATAAATACCTTGATACTGTCAGTCGCGCAGAACACACACAACTCAATCAACAACTTTTCAGTCTAACACTGATCGGCTCAACGCCTCACCGGAAGTCCAGCACCTTGCTGCTTCTTTTTCAGCAAACAATTGTCAATCCCTTGATATCAACTGTCACTCCTCAGCCACCAGCCACCCTCGACAGCCTGAAGTCTTGCCGCCGCCGCCGCCCAAGGTCCGCCGCCGCCGCCACTAAAAATAGTCTGCCGCCGCCGCCGACATTAAGCCGCCGCCGCCGCTGCTTCCGCTGTCCAGACGCTGCCTCGAGCGAAACCTTGATAGCAAGCAGATCACAATCTGTTTTTTGTCGAGTTATCAGCCCGCCAACTCCTCGATATCAGTCTGTCCCTCCTCAGCCACCAGTGATCCCTGACAGCCTGAAGGCCTGCCGCCGCCGCCGCCGCCGCCGCCGCCGCCGTCTTCCGCCGTCAGCTGACACTGCCTCGAGCGAAACCACTCATATCAGCAAGTAGCTCGCTGTTAACTGTCATGTAAGTGCCCACGTATTTATATGACAAACTCATTGAGTAGCCATCTGCTTGATGAGCTCGTCGTCAAGTAGCCATCTGCTTGACGGCTATCGGCTAAGTAGCCATCTGCTTCGTCGATGCCTTGGTCAGTGGCCACCCGCTGATCAGGAGCCCGATTGGTGGTTATCCATCAAGGTTGGGCGAACCATTGACGGTGGTTCTCCGTCGTCAATGTTACTTTCTGTCAATATAAAGCACTGTCATGTTTTATCAACTCATCGGCGGGTTCCCTGCCGATCAAGGAGTCAGTTTTCAGAACTTAATAGACTTATCAGCTCGTTTGGCAGACCTTGCCAAGAAAGGAGAATTTTACCGTTTTGCATATTTTTGTAATGTTTGTACATCGGGAAACGTACTAATTTTCTTTTATTATTAATGGAAGTGATTTAGTTCGTGTATTTCGTTTCATTTACTTAAATATGCTTTACGTCGACTGATTTCCATTGATACGCCGTTTCTGTCAAGCCTTTGTTTTCTGTCAAGGTGATCGTGTAAAACTGATTGATCGTCGACCTGTTTACTGATTTATAAATCCACTGATATGATAAACAGGCCATCGATTGGCTATAAAAACATGGCATTTCAAGAGAGATTTTCATAAATTGTTTAAGTCCTGCGGCCAGGCAGGCATAGAAAAGAACTAGGGGTAGTGTTTGCCTACTCTGTCGCAATCGTTTAGAAGTCAGCCTTATCAGGACAACCTATTATGATATCAATATGTCCTCATCAGGACACTCACGTTACTAATTTACAGATATCAATATGTCTAATTTTGGATCGTTATGTTTGCACGCACAAACATTGGCACGCCCGCACTTTTTCCATATCATATCGAGGCATTTCTCGTCGAGTTGTTGGCTCGTCGAGGGGTTTACTGACAGGTCTGCAAGAGACAGCATTTTGGCACACCTTGATGCCAATCGCACCTCGATGTCAATCCCTCGATGCCAAGTACCCCTTGATGTCTGTTTTATCACAAACAATATTTTGGCACTTCTTGATGCCAAGGGTTGCTCGATGTCGTCGAGGCATTCCTCGATGCTTAATTTATATGCAAACAGTTCCTTGATACCATGCAGTGTCCGATGGCACGATCGATGCCAAAAACACCTCGATGGCGTCAAGGCATAACAGGGCCAAATTTATACGCAAACAATTATATATATATTTAATTTAATAGAACTAGTCCAAAAAAAGTTCTCGTGGGCGGCATTGCATTTAATTGATGGGTATAGAGTTAATGATGATCCAATTAATTTTTTCTTGTCTTGTCACGAAACAGGTAAAAAAGAAAGGAAGCTTCTTTTTAGTAAAGGGTCGAAAAAGAAATGGTCTCATCAAATGTCAACAATTGTCTTAAGATAAATTAGTCTATTAATGACAAACTATGGAACATTTCATTAGTTATAAATTTTAATGATCCATTGTATAATAAATTAGTAAATTACCCAAACCAAACAAGCAACTTTTCAGCGGGAAAGTAATATATAAACTACGTACCAGAATCTGTAAAAGATAGGTTTGGTGTTATACTAAGAGAAAAAAGTAATTGAAAGACGAAATTAACAATTAATTACAGAAACTTAACTCCACCAACCAATTTGACCATCAAAATCAACATTGTACCACAAAAATACATTGTTCAAATAAAGCTAAACTATTAGTTTTTTATTAACTTAAAGAGAAAAAATTCTTTTGATACCAAGTTTTTGTCCAGAATACATATTTAATATCAAGTTTTTGAAAAAATATATTTGATACTATGATTAATGTCTTCTTGACACATTTTATTTGATCATTAATTTTTTAAGAGAATTCATCACGTGTGCGGTACGTGTCCGATAAGTGGCACGGGTTTTGCACGTGCAGGGAGTAAAATTTTATTTTTGATACCAAATTTTACCTACTTTACATATTTGGTACCAAATTTTCGAAAAATACACACTTAATACCAAAATTGAAGGTTGTTTGACACATTTGCTTTTACCTTCAATTTTTTGAACCAAACGACCATGTGGCCATTAAGTCATCAAAATTGCACGTTATTTGCACATGATGTGCTCGGACATGGAATATTTGAACGTAATCTTAATTTTTTCACAACTCCTTCATTACGAGGTCAAAATCCGTGTTCTTTATATGCCTGGAAAGTTCTTGGCGAGAGCTTTTTAACGGTACAAGTTTGTATTCATGAATCACTATAGATAATTCTCAGAAAATTAACAATATCTCGGTTCTATTTTAAAGAATGAAATTGAAAAAAGATTTGAAACTTTGTTAATCCAACTGATTTAAATTATTCACTACTGCCAAGGTCCAAACCAACTAGCCCAATTAAAGATTGATTCAGTCAGTCTTGGGCTCGTCTAAATTGGAAAAATCAGACCCAGTCCCACCTAATTAGAGATCTAAAAGTGATTTTATGAGATTCAACCGCTATGCCAAACTCATTTAGGACCCAAAACAAAAGTCAATTAAATGCTCGGGCCAGTAGACACGTCCAGAAGTGAACTAATCATAAACAAGCATGGAATTCTCAATAATTAATGTGATCATTGATTCAGTCCATAACTAACTTAAAGGCCCGCACAAGGAATCTTGGAGCGGAAATCTACTCAATCTTGTTGTTTGTACCCAAAAAATCACCCTCGACTAATCGAGGAATGACGGCTCGATGTAACAAGCCAAAAAACGGCATATGGGCCGAATCAAGTCACTCCAAAACGGATCAGACCAAATCGGATCCAATTTGGACCGAAAATGGGTCCAATCGAGCCAATGGGTTGGCTACGAGCCCAATTTCAAAACTCGACCCAATTTCGCAATTAATTAACATTTGGGCCAAAAATATATTAATTAATTGATAAAATTAATTAATAGGCTAAAGTTAATTAATTACTAATTAAAGCCAAACAATGATTAATTACAAGCGGGCTCGACCCACTTGATGGCTTTGGTTAATAAAGATTATGGAGTGATTAATTAAGGATAATTGGGCCAAGTCTAATTAACTGGCCTATTTTTATAAATAAAGGCCATTAAGGGTTTAAAGGGGTAATTAATTGGATAAATTATTAGACAACAGGGCTCGACCCAGGACCAACCATGGCCCGAGCAGCCCAAATCGGCCATGGCCCACCCAGATCGGCCATTCTCCTGATTTGGGGCCCACTTGTTGCTTTGTTATTTAATTAATGATTAATTAATTAAGGGATAAGGATTAGGCTAAGTAGTTGGCTTAAAACACTAAGTCCTTAAAAATCTCTTAATTAGTTATTATTAATTCAATTTCAAACATAACGTATCTTCTTCTCTAAACCACCACTAACACTAATTTTCAGCACAAAAGAACTGCCATCAAAGTAGTGCAAGTAGTGGAAGGTTTTTCAAGTAGTGGAGAAAGTGGAATAGTGGCTGTCAAGGCATCAGTTTTTGGCCATCAGCTCTCCAGATCCAGCAACTATAAATACCTTGATACTGTCAGTCGCGCAGGACACACACACAACTCAATCAACAACTCTTCAGTCTACACTGATCGGCTCAACGCCTCACCGGAAGTCCAGCACCTTGCTGCTTCTTTTTCAGCAAACAATTGTCAATCCCTTGATATCAACTGTCATTCCTCAGCCACCAGCCACCCTCGACAGCCTGAAGTCTTGCCGCCGCCGCCGCCCAAGGTCCGCCGCCGCCGCCACTAAAAATAGTCTGCCGCCGCCGCCGACATTAAGCCGCCGCCGCCGCTGCTTCCGCTGTCCAGACGCTGCCTCGAGCGAAACCTTGATAGCAAGCAGATCACAATCTGTTTTCTGTCGAGTTATCAGCCCGCCAACTCCTCGATATCAGTCTGTCCCTCCTCAGCCACCAGTGATCCCTGACAGCCTGAAGGCCTGCCGCCGCCGCCGCCGCCGCTCACAGTTAGCCGCCGCCGCCGCCGCCGCCGTCTTCCGCCGTCAGCTGACACTGCCTCGAGCGAAACCACTCATATCAGCAAGTAGCTCGCTGTTAACTGTCATGTAAGTGCCCACGTATTTATATGACAAACTCATCGAGTAGCCATCTGCTTGATGAGCTCGTCGTCAAGTAGCCATCTGCTTGACGGCTATCGGCTAAGTAGCCATCTGCTTCGTCGATGCCTTGGTCAGTGGCCACCCGCTGATCAGGAGCCCGATTGGTGGTTATCCATCAAGGTTGGGCGAACCATTGACGGTGGTCCTCCGTCGTCAATGTTACTTTCTGTCAACTTAATGTATTGTCATGTTTCATCAGCTCTTCGGCGGGTTTCCCTGCCGATCAAGGAGTCATTTTTTAGAACTTAATAGACTTATCAACTCGTTTGGCAGATCTTGCCAAGAAAGGAGAACTTTACCGTTTTGCATATTTTTGTAATGTTTGTACATCGGGAAACGTACTAATTTTCTTTGATTATTAATGGAAGTGATTTAGTTCGTATATTTCGTTTCATTTACTTAAATATGCTTTACGTCGACTGATTTCCATTGATACGCTGTTTCTGTCAAGCCTTTGTTCTCTGTCAAGTTGATTGTGTAAAACTGATTGATCGTCGACCTGTTTACTGATTTATAAATCCACTGATATGATAAACAGGTCATCGATTGGCTATAAAAATATGGCATTTCAAGAGAGATTTTCATAAATTGTTTAAGTCCTGCGGCCAGGCAGGCATAGAAAAGAACTAGGGGTAGTGTTTGCCTACTCTGTCGCAATCGTTTAGAAGTCAGCCTTTTCAGGACAACCTATTTTGATATCAACATGTCTTTATCAGGACACTCACGTTATTAATTTACCGATATCAGCATGTCTAATTTTGAATCGTTATGTTTGCACGCACAAACATTGGCACGCCCGCACTTATTTTGTATCATATCGAGGTATTTCACGTCGAGCTATTGGCTCGTCGAGGGATTCACTGACAGGTTCACAGCAAATAGTATTTTGGCACACCCTGATGCCAAGCATACCTCGATGTCCATCCCTCGATGCCAAGCACCCCTTGATGTCAGTTTTACTATAAACAATATTTTGGCACTTCTTGATGCCAAGGGTTGCTCGATGTCGTCGAGGTGTTCCTCGACGCTAGATTTATCTGCAAGCAGTTCCTTGATGCCATGGGACTCGATGCTAAAAACACCTCGATAACGTCAAGGCGTAACAGGGCCGAAATTATATCCAAACAATATTTTGGCACGCCCAGTGGGACTTGAAAGTCTCTTTATTGAAAAACCCACCAGCCAAGCAGTTTATGGCTCGGGGGGCATGGAAGTAATTCCTTATTTTAATTGAGTTGCCATAAAACGATTATCAGCCAATTTTGGCTAGCTGACAGCTTGATTATCTCTTTGCCAAACGGTCAATCAATCGATACTAAGTGGGTGTTTGTTTTGTTGTCATCAGATGACATCACAGGTACCACGAAGGACCCGATCAACCTTGACAAGAACACAGTCTGACTTAACGCATACTTTGGAAAATTTATCAACGGTTCCACTGACTATGGAAGGAACCGACAGAATCGAAGAGCTGACAACAGAGGTCCGCAACTTTACCAGGGACCTAGAGACCAAACAAGGAGAATGGTCTGACATTGTCAGCAAGTTTGAACATATGCTGGGCTCGGCCACTGCTGCTAGTCAGGCCAGTACAGAAGCCAGCCACACTGTAAATAATGCCTTGATACACTTGGAGGCAAAGTTGACGTCGCTCACTGAAAGCATTAACATGCTCGCCAATGGCATCCAAACGCAGGCCTGGACTGGGCCGCCAAAGACTGCCGTTGACAAAGGAAAAGGCCCCGCAATCCATATCGGGGGAAGTTCGTCAAGAGACGAGACGCCTTGCAGACAGGGCAACGGACAATCCCATGTCCAGGAAAGAAACAAAGGAAGCACTTCCAAAGCAAGGAACACCCGTCAAGACTCGGGGGGCAGGTCCCAAGAGGACCGATTAGAGGCCGCCGGGTACGGCCAGGAGGGATATCAAGCCAACTCAATGGCTTATGACAGGACTGCTCATCGAGCAGTAGAGGGTCCAGAAGACCTCTTGACAGTGAACCAAGCTGAAGAAATGTTCGTCAGGAGGCAGGGAAACAGGGCAGCAAGGTATAATAAGCCTCACCCCGGAATATATCGATCAGATCCCGTTCCCGTTGAACTACAGACCGCCGAATTTCACACTGTTTTCAGGCGAGGGATCACAATCTGCCACAGAGCATCTGGCTCGATTCTCTCTAGAATGTGGCAACATGACAAATGAGTTAAAACTGAAACTGTTTCCTAACTCTTTGACTGGAATGGCGTTCCACTGGTACGCCAATTTAAAGCCTGGATCGGTCCTCGACTGGCCATCCATGGAAAAAGTTTTTGTGATGAACCACTATCAGGCCCCTCTCGAGGTGTTCGTCATCGAGCTGTCGAACATGAGGCAGCTGACAGGACAGACTGTCGAAGAATACATGAAGAAGTTCATCAGGGCCAGAGGATTCTGCGCCATCCCGCTGCCAGAAAAGGAATGCATCAAAATTGCCATCCATGGCATGCATTTCAAATTACGAAAGATCATGATGGCACAATACCACGAGGACTTGTTCGAACTGACCGATCACGCGGTCCGTTATGAACGAGTATTGAGAGACGAGAACGGCCGACATCCCAGAGGAAGTTACTATCAAGTGGGGATGGCCGATTCTAGTGAGGAGCAGATCAATCAGGTCAGCAGACCGATTGAGCAACAGGGTATCGAGATCGGGCTGGCAGAAGTGGTCTGCCCTAAGAACACCGTCTGTACGGCTCTTGCCAAGCCGAAAGAACCTCAACCTACTATCAAGGTGCCAAATAATTTGGTGCGACGAGACGCTGAATATAAAACTGATAGGGAAAGACGATACTCTTTCGACGTCTCGAAGACAGAGGCCATATTTGATCAATTGTTGGCCGACAAGATCCTTCGCCTCAAAGGAGACCACGTGATTCCACCATCAGTGAAAATATCAGGTAAAATGTATTGCAAGTATCATGATGTTTGGACTCACGCAACGAACGAGTGTCTAGTGTTCAGGTGGATGGTGCAGGACCACCTTGACAAGGGCATCTTGAGGTTTGCCCCGGATTGGAAGATCACGAAACCGATGACAGTTGACACCAACCCATTCCAACAAAATGAAGTTGGGATAAATGTCATAACAATCACGGAATTACCGACAGGCGAGAAACTGTATTCAGATGATGATCCGGAGTATGACATGAGAAACAAACAAATGGGCCTGTGTGCGAGGTGCCAAAACGAATTGGCGACAGTCCCGCTGTTCATCAACCCGGCGATATATGGCCCATACATGCCTTGGCCAAATGTAATGCCGTCAGGGTATCCTTATCAGGTGATGCAGCAGCCGCAGGCAAACCCCCATACAGCGCCGCAGCCGCAGGCGATACCACCACCGCCACCACCTCGACCCATGGGGCCGCATCCGGTCCCAACTCCGATGGAAAATACTGAACGCGCAACATCATCGGCGGAACAACGCCGAGAACAGCCTAAAACCATGATGCCTCGACGGCATCAGGAAGGTACTAACCGAAACAGCAGAATCAGGGAGAGATCCCCTGACAAGACACCAGTCACGCAGGTCAGATCGACCGCCAGTCGTAGAGAAAGGGCACATGGCCCGTCACCCAAGACTACTCCGCCAGGCTCATCGAGGCCGCGGACTGTTCATACTCCCGCCGACACACCGGTGGATCGATGGGTTCCTGTCAGGCACCCGAAGTTCCCTGGCGACCGAAAGGTTGACCAAATGACCCGGACTCAATATAGGCGTTTCTTACGTCAACGGAAAAGACTGGAAATTGCTAAAGGGAAAGCCCCGATGAAGGAGGAGTCAGCAAAGAAACCTTCACCGTCAGGGGAACAGAAACTGAAACAAACAATGAAAGAGGCCAAATCTGGCCAAGGGGTCGATAGTAAGGCCAAGACCTCGATGCAGATCGATACTTCCAAGTGGACCCCAGGGAAAGTTAAATTCGGCACTATCGATTTGACTAAGGCAATGGAAGAGGACGACCTGCTGTTCGACGAGGAGGATGGGAATGATCTCGAGGCAAAATTCGCCGAGATTTTCGACAACAGGAATGATAAGGAAAACGAGGCCAAGCCTGGCCAAGCCGTCGAGGCCAAGTCTGGCCAGGAAGTCGAGAAACAGGAAGCTGAAAAACAGCCCGTCGAGAAACAACCCATTGATGAAACAGAAACAAAATCAGTGGAAAATGCCGCCATCAGTCAGCCGACAGACGGCTCGACGACGATGGAGTGCAACGCCGTTGACTCTGAACTTGTTGAATTCATCAACGAGGAACTGGAATACTCCGCTGATGGCTTTTGGGATGAGGGTATGCCAGTAGTACAAATGGCAGAGGACTTAGAACTGTTATCGGTCGACGACGAGAAAGGGACCGATTGGAATCAAAAAATCGAGACAATATTCCAAAAGCCACCATCTTTTATGGCCAGGCATATCAGGCCATTGTATGTATCAGGGCATATCGACGGAAAACCCATTGACAGGATGCTGGTCGATAATGGGGCAGCCGTCAATGTAATGCCTTCATCGACGATGTACAAGCTGGGCAAAGTCAGCGAGGACCTGCTGGAGACAAAAGTAATTGTCAGCAACTTTACAGGGGGAAAGGCTGATACACTAGGAATTTTGCCTGTCGAGGTGAAAATCGGAAAAACCAGCTTGAAAATTGCATTTTTCGTGGTAGATGCTGCCACCTCTTACAATGCATTGTTGGGAAGGGACTGGATTCACTCAGCCCTTTGTGTACCGTCCTCTCTTCATCAATGTTTATTAATCTGGGGAGACTCCCCCGAACCTGAAATCATCATGGCCGACAACAGGCCATTCACCGCCAAGGTCAACGCTGTCGAGGCAGCATATTATCGAGATGATGTAGGTCCTTATCGATTTATCGGGCAGGACAAATACGGGCGACCGAAGGAAGTCACTTCAAGCAAGAAGTTGACACAATTGGAAATGGCTTGTTTAGCCAAGGAACTAAGTCGGCCCTGCAACGTCAAGGAGTAAGGGCCGCAAGGAGAGCACTGTCAGGATTAATGAATTGTCCTGATGACGAAAGACCATCGGCCTACAAGGCCGACAAACTGGAAATTGATGAGATTGTTGTTATCGGGCCGCAGCAGGAAGCATGTGCCGATTTAATCAGGAGGTTTCGGGCCTATGTGGCCGAATGCTATACAGGTGATCTCATCTTCGAGGAAGAAACACCACCGTCGGTCGGCGATGAAATTCAGTTAGAAGAATTAGCAACGGCGCCAGCCAAGCTTGACGACATCAAGGTCCAAGTACAGGATCCTGTTATCGAGATTGAGTTAGGCAGCGAAGATGATCATAGGCCAACTTACATCAGCGCATTGCTTGATGATGGCCAGAAGGATCGACTGATCCAAGTATTGACGGAGTACAAGGATTGTTTTGCCTGGAATTACGACGAGATGCCTGGGTTAAGCAGGGAATTGGTGGAACATCGTATTCCGATACTTGAAGGATACCTACCCCGTAAACAGCCTCTGCGAAGGATGTCTGTCGAGGTCTGCAGACTGATCAGGGAGGAGATCGAGAAGCTGTTAAAGGCCAGTTTTATCGAGGTGGCCCGATATCCGGAGTGGGTAGCAAATGTAGTCCCCGTAATGAAAAAGAACGGGAAAATAAGGATATGCATTGATTTCAGGGACCTAAATCTTGCATCTCCCAAAGACGAGTATCCGATGCCAATGGCGGACATGCTAATCGATGCTGCCGCTGGCAATATGTTCCTGACAGCCGTCGACGGAAGTGCAGGTTACAATCAGATTTTTGTGGCAGTTGACGACGTGCCAAAACTGGCCTTTCAATGTCCCGGCGGAATAGGCACCTTCCAATGGAAAGTGATGCCATTCGGACTCAAAAACGCCGGAGCAACTTATCAGCGAGCCATGAACTGCATTTTCAGTGAGTACATCGATGACTTTGTAAAAATTTACATCGATGACATTATTATTAAATCGGCTGGTTATGATGAACATTTGATACATTTGGCGAAGTCATTTGCCAAAATGAGAAAACATAAGTTGAAACTCAACCCCTTAAAATGTGTTTTCGCAGTGGCGTCGGCCAATTTTCTTGGCTTTCTAGTACACCGCAAGGGGATTGAGATCGATAAAAACAAGTCCAAGGCTATCCTGACAGCCAGACTGTGACGGCCCGGCTCCGCGGGTTCGTCGGAAAACGGTCGAAAAATTATTGTTATTTTGAAAAAAGCGTCAAAAATATCGAAGCCCTTTTTTTTTTTTTAAACGAAAACGATAAATTAAAAGTTTTTCTTAAGAAACAATAAATTAAGGTTTTAAAGCGGAAGCATTTAATCAAAGTATATCAAAATATTTGAACAAAATCAACCGAGAGAGATAATTAAGTAATTTATGAAAATCTTGAATCTTTGACAAAAATATAAACCAACTTTAACGATTCAAATATTCTAAGCAAAGTTTCAAACAAAATCAAGAATGAATCTAAATCGATAACAAAATATAATTACTCTCCCGGATACTAGGGTGGGACCGTAACCGTGATGACCTAACCGCAACCCGACTATTATTTCCAGAACGCCTGAAACTGAAAAAAGTGAAACATAGAACGCATAAGTTGATCGTCCAACTTAGTGAGACCATGTGCGAATTTGCATGGTGATGTGTGAATGCAACATATTATATAACATAATCATGTTATCAAGCAAATAAACATATATTCAAGACGGAAGAAACACGGAATTCAAATAACCAAGAATTGCTGATGCCGTCCTCCACTTACCCTCCATCCTCAGTCTGATATCCATCCAAACTCACCAAGTAAGGAGCGACCTTACTATCAAAAATGCATCGACATGTCTTTGCCGGAGTTCGTCCTTACTCCCCAAGTGTTCCTCCCCACTTGGTTTGTAAGGCCAGGCCTACGGGTAACCGTGACAATCCTGCCGGCCCTTGCCGGCCAGGTTGGCATCGGGTCCATATACCAATCAAAAGGGGGCCCACACAAAATCGGAAACAAACGGAAACATATAGTCGGAAACAAACGGAACATAGCATATCAAACATATTAACATATTATCAATATTTAATAACTTATCGAATGAAATTTTGGGTATCATAATAATTTCGAAAAATATATTCGCAACTAGTAAATTCGGATGTAGCATGTATTTGGATAATCATGTTGAAATGCTAAGTGATTTCATGCGAGTAATGTTGACCTAATAAGTCAACCTATTCGTGACGACATGCAAGAAAAGTTAGAACAAAATTCATGCTTTGATTAATAAGAGCCTAAGTGCATGTTTGGACTCGATCTACAAGCACATCGGACCGACATACAAATTAAACACATAGCGCTCACCTTTGTCGCTTAGTATAGCGACTAAAACTCCACAAATGAAGCGTATCCGAAACCTGAGCAAGTACGCATACGACTTAGAAACATAACTAATGAAAATCCTACACAAGGATTTCCTACTAACACATCTCACAAAATTGCTTAGAACTTTCGACATCAACTCCACTCAAAAGTAATTATTTTCAAAACTCAAAATACTACTTAAATACAACAGCGCCAAAACAGCAAATTTTTTACCTTCATTTTTCAGATTTACAAATCAACCCCTAAACTTTTATAAACATCCATTTTTCCGAATTTTTTTGCAACAAACTTTAAATCAAAAGATTTTTAACTAAACCCATATCGAAAATCAAATGAAAGTATTAAGTATCATTTTACTTCAAAAATCAAAGCTTTAAATACCCCACAAGTTTAAAACTTTCCAAAAACACCCTCATAGTTTGGAAAACTTAACCAAACCAATTTTCTTGAAAAATAATTTAAGATCCACGCATTTAAGAAATATTTAAAAATAATCAAGCATAATTTTCACTATAAAACTAATATTAAAAATAAGTTTTAATAACTTTTCACAAACGAAACAAAAAGTTCTTTAATTATGAACTTTCTTCGAAAAATTTACAAATATTCAATCTAAAAACTAAAATGAATGAACCACTACTTCAAATCAATTAATCAAGAGTTTATAAAAGAACCATGTAAAAACAGCAACAAAAAGCAACTTTAACCCCTTATTTTCAGATTTACAAAAATAACCCCAAATGTTTCAAAAACTCCCATTTTTGCAAAATATCGGAACAAACTTTAAAACAAATGCTTTTCAAGTAAACCTAACCAAATATCAAACAAAAATTTATATTTTCAGTCCCTTTTTAATACCAACAAGAATCGCAACCTAAGCCCTTCAACTTTTAAAACCTTTCAAAAATACCCCCAAAGTTTCGGAAATTATGAACAATAACTTTTTTTTTTACGAAAATAAATCAAGATCCAAACATATAAGCAATATTTAAACAAAACCAAAGCAAGTCACATTAAATATCTAATATTAAACATGAACTCAACAACTTATCACAAGGACAAACTAAACTTCTTCAACATATATTTTAAAGAGAAGAAAGTAATATCACAAAGACTAAATAACACATGCATGGATGTCTTTTTACCCAAAACAACGAAGGAGGTGAAACTCTCTTCATTTCCAGAACTCCGAAGGTGGTGGTGGCAGCTCCGGTGGAAGTGGTGGCGGCTCCGGTGGTGGTTCATAAAAAGGCCCTCAAATCCTTATTTTTCCCCAACTTCCAAGGACTGCCGATTCACTCCGGGAGATCCAATCGACGATCCGAACGGTCAATATGTAGCCCCATGTGTGTAGGACCTTCAGGAAAAATTTGGGCACGATCCAACGGTGGACGAAGGCCGAATGGTTGAAAAACCGAGACTGTGCTGAGTATACCCGAAAACTGTCTTTCTAAATGTGTAACGACTGGAGATTCACTTTGGGAGATCCAAACGACGATCCGAACGGTCAATACGTAGATCCGTGTGTGTAGA
The DNA here is from genome assembly GCA_003313485.2 of Penstemon barbatus. Taxonomy (NCBI): domain Eukaryota; kingdom Viridiplantae; phylum Streptophyta; class Magnoliopsida; order Lamiales; family Plantaginaceae; genus Penstemon; species Penstemon barbatus. The sequence goes on along the minus strand of CM064878.1, from coordinate 20,552,713 downwards.
ACCTCCATGCAAAATTTGGACATGATCCAACGGTGGACGAAGGCGGAATGATCGGAAAACCGAGGCTGTGTAGTGAGAATCCGAAAATCCTATTTCTAATGTGTTCTCTCTTCTCTCTCTCTCTCTTATTCTCTATAATATGTATGTAATTGAGGTTATGGAGAGGATAAAAATCTGATGGTAAGTGTGTATAATAATTATATACACATTGGAAATAGAGGGAGACATAATTAGTCTTCAAAAACCAACCAATGCATGTCCACCTTGGGTAGAGAAATTTCTCTACCCAAGGGGCATGCTTGGCCACTCCCTAGGGCTGGCTAGGAGAGCTATAAAGGCTCTCCTATCAGCTGAAATCAAGTAGGGGCGGAATTTGCACTTTGCCCCCTGAAGTTTTGGTAAAGTGCATTTTTGCCCCAAAAACAAATTTTTGTGCATCGAAGCCCGAAAATTTTCAAAAAGCTCTTGATCTTATATTTAAAGTAACTTTTATTTTTTTTAATTATTTCAAAGTTCAAAAGATCACAAGATTTAATTAATTTGTATTTTTAGCTCAAATTAATGCGTAACTTTGAAAATAAAATGTCGCACTTAAATTTGGATTAAAAATCCAACAAACGGGTTCGAAATTTTGGGGGCGTTACAATCCTCCCCCCTTAAAAGAATTTGGTCCCCAAATTCGTTCTTGAGATTCGCGTGGTACGGTTAACGCCGACATATCTTCTTTTCTTGCTCCCGAAACGTTTCTTCATAACTCTGTGTGCGTCATAAAACATTTTCCTATAGAATCTGCAGCCTTCTTGATTAAAACGAGTGTGCGGAAATGTTCTCTCGTACATTAGGCGTTTCAAAACTCTGACGTATCTTTTCTCTAACTTCCAAGTCGCCTTTTTATACTCTGGCCATGCCATATACGTTACGCATAATCATGATGCGGCAGAATGTGATACAACGATAAATCCAACTCCTATGTCGCGGATTAAGATTCTTCTCAAAAGAAAAACTACTCACATAACAATATATAGTTCAGTTTAGCCCAGAGAATTCAAAAGGTACTGAATGACATTTGACTTGGGATTCTCGCAAGGAACAAAATGAGTCAAATGAAGAGACACGATAAGGATTAGTAAAGATGATCGAATCAAGATGCTCAAGATGACAAGATATGAATTAGCAATGGCAACATAAAGAATAATCAACGAAGATTGGAAAAGGACTGAAATGTCGATAATAAAGATAACCAAATGAATAGTTTGATATAAGTGACATGGCGAACCATTAAGGTGCACCGATAAGAATAACGAAAGGGATGAGCCTCACCATTTCAAACAGTGCAAGTAAAAAGAAGATCAAAGCAAGGATATCGGTAAGGATAACAGAATATCGAAACAAGTATCATGACAATAAATAACCAAAAACATTAAAGTGTGTTTGGTCATTTGAAAAGCAAGTCAAGATAAATGGCGAGATTCGAAGATCATTTCAATAATGATTACAACAAGCTGCAATAGAAAACAAGTAAAGCTATAGTGAAATCTGAGAACATCGAAACGATGAAATTGAGCGAGATGGGATTAAAAATAAGTTCAAAACAAATAGAAGGTAAGTCCGAAGTTCAAAAGGAATTGAGAATAAATTGATTTGATTTTGCGGCTCACAAAAAGGAATGAAGTGGACAAAGTAACAACAATTTAGGAATGGACAAATGAAGATGTGAAGTTCAAAAGAAATTGAGACAATTCAATTCCTTCAGGAAATTTAGAAGATTGTATAATCGAATAGAACGAAAAAGAGTAATATGAAAGCATATGGATAATTTCAAAATGATCATAACGGAATAAATAGGCTCAGGAAAAAGAAGGACAAGGAACAATAACAATAACAGAATCCGACAAAAATAAATAATTTTGGTTTACGAAGTCGATACGAGAAAGTATCTCATGAAATAGGGAGGGGTAAACTCTGAACGAGTACAAAAATAAGGGATCAATATAAAAGCTTGATAGGATACAAGAAGTCAATCCCCTATAGACAAAGACATGTTCATTGAGAGAGTCGATAAGCACTCAGGGAAAACAACCAAGGAGGCAGATTAATTGTAATTAAGGGCACGGCTTGAAGAAGCCATATCAAGAATGAGGCTAAAATGATTGAATAATATTTTACAGTAAATTACACAACATGAAGGAAAAGATACAATCGGACAATGGCATTTAGAAACTTCAGAAAAGTAAGAGCGAGAATGAGAAGATTAGATATGAACTTAGGGTAGCTTTAGAATTCAAAATGAAGTTACTTGCTATCGATGAAAATTCATAGTTGAATACAAGGAACGAGTAATAGACAAGTTAGAACTCAAGATGATGTCAATGAAATTTGAATGATATTCTGTCTATTGAAATAAAGATTACATAGATAACAATTTGATTCGCCAAAATGATGAAGGAAAGACTTCTAGGGATCACAAGCTCAAAAATGAATAAGTACCAACATTAGAAATAGCGAAAATAGGCTCAAGAAAGCTTACTTAAGTCGAGAGATCAATTTGGAGATGGATACATTTAGGATCAGAATTATGAGTTTTGAGTAAGGTAAACTCGATAATGGAATTCAAAAGGATTAGGGCTATTTTAGTCATTCTATGTACTTCAAGAAAGGTCACTTGATTCAAATATTTCAATTTACGTAAAATCACGGAGTGCACATATATACAATCATAACTAAACAATAATTTCAACAATAAAGTTCAAATAACGTTATGGTATTCGTGATACCACCAACAAAATAATAAATCAAGAAAACACATAATCAAGCAAAAATAACTATTAACCCTAAGGACACGTACTAAACATATAGTTTCGGTTGCGGTCTTGTCCTAAAAGTGAACTATCCAATGTGGGTAGACACACTAAAATCATGACGGTGAGTCCCACCTTACTAACCCCTCAGTACAAATCCGAGGTTCCTATCCTGGCGTTGAGCCGAAGCTCTGATACCATCTGTGACGGCCCGGCTCCGCGGGTCCGTCGAAAAACGGTCGAAAAATTATTGTTATTTTGAAAAAAGCGTCAAAAATATCGAAGCCCTTTTTTTTTTTTTAAACGAAAACGATAAATTAAAAGTTTTTCTTAAGAAACAATAAATTAAGGTTTTAAAGCGGAAGTATTTAATCAAAGTATATCAAAATATTTGAACAAAATCAACCGAGAGAGATAATTAAGTAATTTATGAAAATCTTGAATCTTTGACAAAAATATAAACCAACTTTAACGATTCAAATATTCTAAGCAAGGTTTCAAACAAAATCAAGAATGAATCTAAATCGATAACAAAATATAATTACTCTCCCGGATACTAGGGTGGGACCGTAACCGTGATGACCTAACCGCAACCCGACTATTATTTCCAGAACGCCTGAAACTGAAAAAAGTGAAACATAGAACGCATAAGTTGATCGTCCAACTTAGTGAGACCATGTGCGAATTTGCATGGTGATGTGTGAATGCAACATATTATATAACATAATCATGTTATCAAGCAAATAAACATATATTCAAGACGGAAGAAACACGGAATTCAAATAACCAAGAATTGCTGATGCCGTCCTCCACTTACCCTCCATCCTCAGTCTGATATCCATCCAAACTCACCAAGTAAGGAGCGACCTTACTATCAAAAATGCATCGACATGTCTTTGCCGGAGTTCGTCCTTACTCCCCAGGTGTTCCTCCCCACTTGGTTTGTAAGGCCAGGCCTACGGGTAACCGTGACAATCCTGCCGGCCCTTGCCGGCCAGGTTGGCATCGGGTCCATATACCAATCAAAAGGGGGCCCACACAAAATCGGAAACAAACGGAAACATATAGTCGGAAACAAACGGAACATAGCATATCAAACATATTAACATATTATCAATATTTAATAACTTATCGAATGAAATTTTGGGTATCATAATAATTTCGAAAAATATATTCGCAACTAGTAAATTCGGATGTAGCATGTATTTGGATAATCATGTTGAAATGCTAAGTGATTTCATGCGAGTAATGTTGACCTAATAAGTCAACCTATTCGTGACGACATGCAAGAAAAGTTAGAACAAAATTCATGCTTTGATTATTAAGAGCCTAAGTGCATGTTTGGACTCGATCTACAAGCACATCGGACCGACATACAAATTAAACACATAGCGCTCACCTTTGTCGCTTAGTATAGCGACTAAAACTCCACAAATGAAGCGTATCCGAAACCTGAGCAAGTACGCATACGACTTAGAAACATAACTAATGAAAATCCTACACAAGGATTTCCTACTAACACATCTCACAAAATTGCTTAGAACTTTCGACATCAACTCCACTCAAAAGTAATTATTTTCAAAACTCAAAATACTACTTAAATACAACAGCGCCAAAACAGCAAATTTTTTACCTTCATTTTTCAGATTTACAAATCAACCCCTAAACTTTTATAAACATCCATTTTTCCGAATTTTTTTGCAACAAACTTTAAATCAAAAGATTTTTAACTAAACCCATATCGAAAATCAAATGAAAGTATTAAGTATCATTTTACTTCAAAAATCAAAGCTTTAAATACCCCACAAGTTTAAAACTTTCCAAAAACACCCTCATAGTTTGGAAAACTTAACCAAACCAATTTTCTTGAAAAATAATTTAAGATCCACGCATTTAAGAAATATTTAAAAATAATCAAGCATAATTTTCACTATAAAACTAATATTAAAAATAAGTTTTAATAACTTTTCACAAACGAAACAAAAAGTTCTTTAATTATGAACTTTCTTCGAAAAATTTACAAATATTCAATCTAAAAACTAAAATGAATGAACCACTACTTCAAATCAATTAATCAAGAGTTTATAAAAGAACCATGTAAAAACAGCAACAAAAAGCAACTTTAACCCCTTATTTTCAGATTTACAAAAATAACCCCAAATGTTTCAAAAACTCCCATTTTTGCAAAATATCGGAACAAACTTTAAAACAAATGCTTTTCAAGTAAACCTAACCAAATATCAAACAAAAATTTATATTTTCAGTCCCTTTTTAATACCAACAAGAATCGCAACCTAAGCCCTTCAACTTTTAAAACCTTTCAAAAATACCCCCAAAGTTTCGGAAATTATGAACAATAACTTTTTTTTTTACGAAAATAAATCAAGATCCAAACATATAAGCAATATTTAAACAAAACCAAAGCAAGTCACATTAAATATCTAATATTAAACATGAACTCAACAACTTATCACAAGGACAAACTAAACTTCTTCAACATATATTTTAAAGAGAAGAAAGTAATATCACAAAGACTAAATAACACATGCATGGATGTCTTTTTACCCAAAACAACGAAGGAGGTGAAACTCTCTTCATTTCCAGAACTCCGAAGGTGGTGGTGGCAGCTCCGGTGGAAGTGGTGGCGGCTCCGGTGGTGGTTCATAAAAAGGCCCTCAAATCCTTATTTTTCCCCAACTTCCAAGGACTGCCGATTCACTCCGGGAGATCCAATCGACGATCCGAACGGTCAATATGTAGCCCCATGTGTGTAGGACCTTCAGGAAAAATTTGGGCACGATCCAACGGTGGACGAAGGCCGAATGGTTGAAAAACCGAGACTGTGCTGAGTATACCCGAAAACTGTCTTTCTAAATGTGTAACGACTGGAGATTCACTTTGGGAGATCCAAACGACGATCCGAACGGTCAATACGTAGATCCGTGTGTGTAGAACCTCCATGCAAAATTTGGACATGATCCAACGGTGGACGAAGGCGGAATGATCGGAAAACCGAGGCTGTGTAGTGAGAATCCGAAAATCCTATTTCTAATGTGTTCTCTCTTCTCTCTCTCTCTCTTATTCTCTATAATATGTATGTAATTGAGGTTATGGAGAGGATAAAAATCTGATGGTAAGTGTGTATAATAATTATATACACATTGGAAATAGAGGGAGACATAATTAGTCTTCAAAAACCAACCAATGCATGTCCACCTTGGGTAGAGAAATTTCTCTACCCAAGGGGCATGCTTGGCCACTCCCTAGGGCTGGCTAGGAGAGCTATAAAGGCTCTCCTATCAGCTGAAATCAAGTAGGGGCGGAATTTGCACTTTGCCCCCTGAAGTTTTGGTAAAGTGCATTTTTGCCCCAAAAACAAATTTTTGTGCATCGAAGCCCGAAAATTTTCAAAAAGCTCTTGATCTTATATTTAAAGTAACTTTTATTTTTTTTAATTATTTCAAAGTTCAAAAGATCACAAGATTTAATTAATTTGTATTTTTAGCTCAAATTAATGCGTAACTTTGAAAATAAAATGTCGCACTTAAATTTGGATTAAAAATCCAACAAACGGGTTCGAAATTTTGGGGGCGTTACAATCCTCCCCCCTTAAAAGAATTTGGTCCCCAAATTCGTTCTTGAGATTCGCGTGGTACGGTTAACGCCGACATATCTTCTTTTCTTGCTCCCGAAACGTTTCTTCATAACTCTGTGTGCGTCATAAAACATTTTCCTATAGAATCTGCAGCCTTCTTGATTAAAACGAGTGTGCGGAAATGTTCTCTCGTACATTAGGCGTTTCAAAACTCTGACGTATCTTTTCTCTAACTTCCAAGTCGCCTTTTTATACTCTGGCCATGCCATATACGTTACGCATAATCATGATGCGGCAGAATGTGATACAACGATAAATCCAACTCCTATGTCGCGGATTAAGATTCTTCTCAAAAGAAAAACTACTCACATAACAATATATAGTTCAGTTTAGCCCAGAGAATTCAAAAGGTACTGAATGACATTTGACTTGGGATTCTCGCAAGGAACAAAATGAGTCAAATGAAGAGACACGATAAGGATTAGTAAAGATGATCGAATCAAGATGCTCAAGATGACAAGATATGAATTAGCAATGGCAACATAAAGAATAATCAACGAAGATTGGAAAAGGACTGAAATGTCGATAATAAAGATAACCAAATGAATAGTTTGATATAAGTGACATGGCGAACCATTAAGGTGCACCGATAAGAATAACGAAAGGGATGAGCCTCACCATTTCAAACAGTGCAAGTAAAAAGAAGATCAAAGCAAGGATATCGGTAAGGATAACAGAATATCGAAACAAGTATCATGACAATAAATAACCAAAAACATTAAAGTGTGTTTGGTCATTTGAAAAGCAAGTCAAGATAAATGGCGAGATTCGAAGATCATTTCAATAATGATTACAACAAGCTGCAATAGAAAACAAGTAAAGCTATAGTGAAATCTGAGAACATCGAAACGATGAAATTGAGCGAGATGGGATTAAAAATAAGTTCAAAACAAATAGAAGGTAAGTCCGAAGTTCAAAAGGAATTGAGAATAAATTGATTTGATTTTGCGGCTCACAAAAAGGAATGAAGTGGACAAAGTAACAACAATTTAGGAATGGACAAATGAAGATGTGAAGTTCAAAAGAAATTGAGACAATTCAATTCCTTCAGGAAATTTAGAAGATTGTATAATCGAATAGAACGAAAAAGAGTAATATGAAAGCATATGGATAATTTCAAAATGATCATAACGGAATAAATAGGCTCAGGAAAAAGAAGGACAAGGAACAATAACAATAACAGAATCCGACAAAAATAAATAATTTTGGTTTACGAAGTCGATACGAGAAAGTATCTCATGAAATAGGGAGGGGTAAACTCTGAACGAGTACAAAAATAAGGGATCAATATAAAAGCTTGATAGGATACAAGAAGTCAATCCCCTATAGACAAAGACATGTTCATTGAGAGAGTCGATAAGCACTCAGGGAAAACAACCAAGGAGGCAGATTAATTGTAATTAAGGGCACGGCTTGAAGAAGCCATATCAAGAATGAGGCTAAAATGATTGAATAATATTTTACAGTAAATTACACAACATGAAGGAAAAGATACAATCGGACAATGGCATTTAGAAACTTCAGAAAAGTAAGAGCGAGAATGAGAAGATTAGATATGAACTTAGGGTAGCTTTAGAATTCAAAATGAAGTTACTTGCTATCGATGAAAATTCATAGTTGAATACAAGGAACGAGTAATAGACAAGTTAGAACTCAAGATGATGTCAATGAAATTTGAATGATATTCTGTCTATTGAAATAAAGATTACATAGATAACAATTTGATTCGCCAAAATGATGAAGGAAAGACTTCTAGGGATCACAAGCTCAAAAATGAATAAGTACCAACATTAGAAATAGCGAAAATAGGCTCAAGAAAGCTTACTTAAGTCGAGAGATCAATTTGGAGATGGATACATTTAGGATCAGAATTATGAGTTTTGAGTAAGGTAAACTCGATAATGGAATTCAAAAGGATTAGGGCTATTTTAGTCATTCTATGTACTTCAAGAAAGGTCACTTGATTCAAATATTTCAATTTACGTAAAATCACGGAGTGCACATATATACAATCATAACTAAACAATAATTTCAACAATAAAGTTCAAATAACGTTATGGTATTCGTGATACCACCAACAAAATAATAAATCAAGAAAACACATAATCAAGCAAAAATAACTATTAACCCTAAGGACACGTACTAAACATATAGTTTCGGTTGCGGTCTTGTCCTAAAAGTGAACTATCCAATGTGGGTAGACACACTAAAATCATGACGGTGAGTCCCACCTTACTAACCCCTCAGTACAAATCCGAGGTTCCTATCCTGGCGTTGAGCCGAAGCTCTGATACCATCTGTGACGGCCCGGCTCCGCGGGTCCGTCGGAAAACGGTCGAAAAATTATTGTTATTTTGAAAAAAGCGTCAAAAATATCGAAGCCCTTTTTTTTTTTTTAAACGAAAACGATAAATTAAAAGTTTTTCTTAAGAAACAATAAATTAAGGTTTTAAAGCGGAAGTATTTAATCAAAGTATATCAAAATATTTGAACAAAATCAACCGAGAGAGATAATTAAGTAATTTATGAAAATCTTGAATCTTTGACAAAAATATAAACCAACTTTAACGATTCAAATATTCTAAGCAAGGTTTCAAACAAAATCAAGAATGAATCTAAATCGATAACAAAATATAATTACTCTCCCGGATACTAGGGTGGGACCGTAACCGTGATGACCTAACCGCAACCCGACTATTATTTCCAGAACGCCTGAAACTGAAAAAAGTGAAACATAGAACGCATAAGTTGATCGTCCAACTTAGTGAGACCATGTGCGAATTTGCATGGTGATGTGTGAATGCAACATATTATATAACATAATCATGTTATCAAGCAAATAAACATATATTCAAGACGGAAGAAACACGGAATTCAAATAACCAAGAATTGCTGATGCCGTCCTCCACTTACCCTCCATCCTCAGTCTGATATCCATCCAAACTCACCAAGTAAGGAGCGACCTTACTATCAAAAATGCATCGACATGTCTTTGCCGGAGTTCGTCCTTACTCCCCAGGTGTTCCTCCCCACTTGGTTTGTAAGGCCAGGCCTACGGGTAACCGTGACAATCCTGTCGGCCCTTGCCGGCCAGGTTGGCATCGGGTCCATATACCAATCAAAAGGGGGCCCACACAAAATCGGAAACAAACGGAAACATATAGTCGGAAACAAACGGAACATAGCATATCAAACATATTAACATATTATCAATATTTAATAACTTATCGAATGAAATTTTGGGTATCATAATAATTTCGAAAAATATATTCGCAACTAGTAAATTCGGATGTAGCATGTATTTGGATAATCATGTTGAAATGCTAAGTGATTTCATGCGAGTAATGTTGACCTAATAAGTCAACCTATTCGTGACGACATGCAAGAAAAGTTAGAACAAAATTCATGCTTTGATTATTAAGAGCCTAAGTGCATGTTTGGACTCGATCTACAAGCACATCGGACCGACATACAAATTAAACACATAGCGCTCACCTTTGTCGCTTAGTATAGCGACTAAAACTCCACAAATGAAGCGTATCCGAAACCTGAGCAAGTACGCATACGACTTAGAAACATAACTAATGAAAATCCTACACAAGGATTTCCTACTAACACATCTCACAAAATTGCTTAGAACTTTCGACATCAACTCCACTCAAAAGTAATTATTTTCAAAACTCAAAATACTACTTAAATACAACAGCGCCAAAACAGCAAATTTTTTACCTTCATTTTTCAGATTTACAAATCAACCCCTAAACTTTTATAAACATCCATTTTTCCGAATTTTTTTGCAACAAACTTTAAATCAAAAGATTTTTAACTAAACCCATATCGAAAATCAAATGAAAGTATTAAGTATCATTTTACTTCAAAAATCAAAGCTTTAAATACCCCACAAGTTTAAAACTTTCCAAAAACACCCTCATAGTTTGGAAAACTTAACCAAACCAATTTTCTTGAAAAATAATTTAAGATCCACGCATTTAAGAAATATTTAAAAATAATCAAGCATAATTTTCACTATAAAACTAATATTAAAAATAAGTTTTAATAACTTTTCACAAACGAAACAAAAAGTTCTTTAATTATGAACTTTCTTCGAAAAATTTACAAATATTCAATCTAAAAACTAAAATGAATGAACCACTACTTCAAATCAATTAATCAAGAGTTTATAAAAGAACCATGTAAAAACAGCAACAAAAAGCAACTTTAACCCCTTATTTTCAGATTTACAAAAATAACCCCAAATGTTTCAAAAACTCCCATTTTTGCAAAATATCGGAACAAACTTTAAAACAAATGCTTTTCAAGTAAACCTAACCAAATATCAAACAAAAATTTATATTTTCAGTCCCTTTTTAATACCAACAAGAATCGCAACCTAAGCCCTTCAACTTTTAAAACCTTTCAAAAATACCCCCAAAGTTTCGGAAATTATGAACAATAACTTTTTTTTTTACGAAAATAAATCAAGATCCAAACATATAAGCAATATTTAAACAAAACCAAAGCAAGTCACATTAAATATCTAATATTAAACATGAACTCAACAACTTATCACAAGGACAAACTAAACTTCTTCAACATATATTTTAAAGAGAAGAAAGTAATATCACAAAGACTAAATAACACATGCATGGATGTCTTTTTACCCAAAACAACGAAGGAGGTGAAACTCTCTTCATTTCCAGAACTCCGAAGGTGGTGGTGGCAGCTCCGGTGGAAGTGGTGGCGGCTCCGGTGGTGGTTCATAAAAAGGCCCTCAAATCCTTATTTTTCCCCAACTTCCAAGGACTGCCGATTCACTCCGGGAGATCCAATCGACGATCCGAACGGTCAATATGTAGCCCCATGTGTGTAGGACCTTCAGGAAAAATTTGGGCACGATCCAACGGTGGACGAAGGCCGAATGGTTGAAAAACCGAGACTGTGCTGAGTATACCCGAAAACTGTCTTTCTAAATGTGTAACGACTGGAGATTCACTTTGGGAGATCCAAACGACGATCCGAACGGTCAATACGTAGATCCGTGTGTGTAGAACCTCCATGCAAAATTTGGACATGATCCAACGGTGGACGAAGGCGGAATGATCGGAAAACCGAGGCTGTGTAGTGAGAATCCGAAAATCCTATTTCTAATGTGTTCTCTCTTCTCTCTCTCTCTCTTATTCTCTATAATATGTATGTAATTGAGGTTATGGAGAGGATAAAAATCTGATGGTAAGTGTGTATAATAATTATATACACATTGGAAATAGAGGGAGACATAATTAGTCTTCAAAAACCAACCAATGCATGTCCACATTGGGTAGAGAAATTTCTCTACCCAAGGGGCATGCTTGGCCACTCCCTAGGGCTGGCTAGGAGAGCTATAAAGGCTCTCCTATTAGCTGAAATCAAGTAGGGGCGGAATTTGCACTTTGCCCCCTGAAGTTTTGGTAAAGTGCATTTTTGCCCCAAAAACAAATTTTTGTGCATCGAAGCCCGAAAATTTTCAAAAAGCTCTTGATCTTATATTTAAAGTAACTTTTATTTTTTTTTAATTATTTCAAAGTTCAAAAGATCACAAGATTTAATTAATTTGTATTTTTAGCTCAAATTAATGCGTAACTTCGAAAATAAAATGTCGCACTTAAATTTGGATTAAAAATCCAACAAACGGGTTCGAAATTTTGGGGGCGTTACACAGACCTCCGTCGACGAAAAAGGAATTACAGCAGTTCCTTGGCAAGGTCAACTTTTTACGGAGGTTCATCTCTAACTTGGCTGAAAAAACGAAGGTCTTCTCGCCTTTGTTAAAGCTGAAGGACAAAGAAGAGTTCTGCTGGCAAAAGGAGCATGAGCAGGCGTTTCAGGATATCAAAGATAAGCTGACAACGCCGCCTGTAATGATGCCGCCCGTCAAGGGGAAACCCTTGAAGTTATATATATCTGCCACGGAAGACACCGTCGGCGGATTTCTGGCACAGGACGATGAAAACGGATTCGAACGAGCTATCTATTATTTGAGCAGGCACTTGACAGAAACAGAACAAAGGTACTCCCCGATAGAAAAGGTATGCCTTGCGCTGTTTTTCTCTTGCAAGAAATTACGTCATTATATGTTGCCTGTAAAAGTATTAGTTATTTCTGGTATTGATGTGATAAAGTACATGATAGCTAAGCCTGTAATGAGGGGAAGGATCGGTCGATGGGCCATCCAACTGATGGAGTATCAATTACAGTACGTACCGCAAAAAGCAGTCAAAGGCCAAGTATTGGCTGATTTTCTGGTTGACCATCCATGTCTCGATATCGATCAAGCCGTTCTCAGGGAACTGGACTCGATGACAGTAGAGATCAGGCCGTGGACACTGGCCTTCGATGGGTCTAGAACCGACAGACTGTCTGGAGCAGGTATAGTCTTGATTTCCCCGTCAAACGTAAAAACTAAGTTATCAATTCAATTTGATTTTGAATGTACTAACAATCAGGCCGAATACGAAGCCTTGATAATTGGTCTGGAAATGCTTAGAGAGCTCGACAGCAAATCTGTCATCATCGTCGGGGACTCGCAGTTGGTTATCAGGCAAATACAAGGTACTTACAAATGCCGAAACCCAACACTTGACAAGTATTATTTAACTGCGATGTCTTTGTTGTCAGAGTTTGTTGACGTTACATGTTACCATGTGACGAGGGGAAACAACAGCGAGGCCAACAGTTTGGCCCAACTGGCGACTGGTGTTGATTTCCCTGATGACATCGAGGAATCCCTCTATGTCGTCAGGAGACGACACTGTCCTTCATTTATGTATCGAGACAACGTCCTGACTGTTTTGAGTGTGTTTCAGGACCCTGATGACTGGAGAGAGCCGATCAGAAAATATCTGGCTGATCCGTCGGACCGAGCATCTCGACAGACGAGGCTCAGGGCAGTCAATTATGTCTTGATAAGCGATCAACTGTTCAGAAAAAGCCATGACGGCGTGCTCCTGTTATGCGTCGATCAGCAAGAGGCCATGAGGATTATGATGGAGGCTCATGAAGGAATTTGTGGGGCCCATCAAAATGGTCACAAGTTAGCATGGCTGCTGCGCCGATATGGCTATTACTGGCCAAAGATGGTGGGAGACTGTATTCAATTGGCAAGGGGTTGTGAGAAGTGCCAACGCTTCGGGGTAGTCCAAAGGATGCCCGTCGAGGAAATGAACATGATAATCAAACCATGGCCTTTCAGATGCTGGGCCATCGATATCATCGGGGAGATCCATCCTTCGTCTTCCAAACACCATCGATACATTATTGTGGCCACGGATTACTTTACCAAGTGGGTAGAGGCCAAACCACTCAAACAGGCCAATCAGGCCGAGGTGATGAAGTTCATCAAGGACTTAATCATCCACAGGTTTGGTCTCCCACAGACCATTGTCACTGACAGGGGACTGATGTTCGTCGGTCAAGAAATCAAGGAGTTTGCCAGATCAATGGGTTTTGAATTGGTCCATTCAACACCATATTATGCACAAGGGAATGGCCAAGCGGAAGCTTCTAATCGAGTCCTCAAGGACATTATCTCGAAAATGATCGAGGAGAACCCAAGAGCTTGGCACTTGATGCTGTCAGAGGCATTGTGGGCTTATCGGACGAGCAAACGGACAAGTACAGGCACCACCCCGTATAAACTAACTTACGGACAGGAAGCCGTTCTACCGATGGAGATCAACGTCCGATCTCTGCGGGTGATGCAGCAAAACGAGCTGACGCCCGAAGAGTATACTGAAAATATGTTCCAGCAGCTAGACGAGCTCGACGAGATCAGGGTTGCCACGTTAGACAAGATCGAGGCACAAAAAAGGCTAGTTGCCCGATGCTACGATAAAAAGATACGCAGGAAACACTTTGACGTCGGGGACATGGTCTGGAGAACTGTTTTGCCACTGCATCAGCGCGAGAAAAAATATGGTAAATGGAGCGCGACGTGGCAAGGACCATATGAAGTTTACTCGATAACCCGAGGAGGGGGCTACATATTGAAAAAGCCAAATGGGAATCTCTGTCGAGACCCCATTAATGGAAGATACTTGAAAAGGTTTAGGCCTACTCTTTGGGAATCGATGTGTCTGGAACATCAGCGAGCCTTGGAAATGGAAATCGAACGGCGTCAAGAGTACTTCAGCGCGTCGATACCTCTGTAAATATAAGTAGGATTTACTTTAAGCTTTCGTTTTTACTTCGTTTTTCGTTTATTTAGACTAAAAATCTTTGAATTAGTATTGTTAGATGTATTTACTTTCGATTTTAGTTCAAACACTTCCATTTTATTTTAAATATTTGTTTCCCGAGTTTCAAATCTTTTACATCAAGGCATTTTGTTTAAGTTTAATGAGTTGGCTCGATTTTATTGGCAATTAAGTTATGTTTCACTTGCGAGAAATGGTCCATCAAGGGATCGAATCGACCGGGGGGTAAGTACTTAGTTTGTTTGGCTTCGATATAAAGACAATACGATATAAAGCCGAAAGAAAAGTCTATTGGAGAAAATTAGTTTATGGCTGTCAAGCCAATACATCGACAGAAAAATAAGTGAGTTTGTGGCCATCAGGCCAATGCATAAGCAGAGAAATAAACTAAGTCTGAGAAATCAAAGTACTAAGGCACATGTGCCATATCAAATGGCTCGCAGGCCGAAACAGTCAATGCAAGAAATCCTGAGTAAACTTGGTGAGAAATCCTTTGAGAGCCGTCTCGATTCTGGCCTGATCAGCTGCTGCCGCGTTTGCCTTGGCGATCACTTCATTTTCAGCAGCCTTTGCCTCGTCAAGCAGATCGGCGGTGTTGGACAACTCCACCGTAACTGACTCAGCCTCGCTTACAACATCCGCCATCTTACCTCGGACCGAATCCAACTCCATCTGCAGCTTGGCAATGGCCGCAACCAAATCGGTTTCTGTATCTTGGAGGTGGGTGAGCGAATCATTGAGGCCGGAACCCTGAACGTATAGCTCGTTAAATCGAGACTGAAGGGCCTCGACAGGGGATACAGAAGTTGTCCTCGCCTTGATAGCTTTGTCATTTTCCTTGAAATCACCCCTCATCTTCGCAAACTGCCTTGCGAAGTTAGAATAAAAAGGCACCTTGTCGTCAGGGAGTTTGGCGGAGGACAGCCGGCTCATTAAGTCATCAAGGGACGGTCCCATATTGATCATTAGGACCTCCAACGGCTGGCTCTGATGGCTCGACAGCAGCCCCTCGAATTGAGCAAGCTCTTCGGGAGTAAAAGGGGTTTGAGTAGATTGATCCGATGCTGTTGACAGGGTTTGAGAGGAAGAGCTCATCGACGGAGCGTGAGTACCAGCAAATCGAGCCAGCATCTGGGAGAGCCGTTGAGAGGTATCTTTGGCTTGATTAGACAAAGGGATCTGCGAAAATAAAAGAGAAACATAATTAGCCAAGTACAAAATAAGCGAGGGGTTTCCGAATGACTCAATGATGAAAATTACCTCTCGACGAGGCAGAGGAACTGAAACGGGAGCCTCCTTGACAGGGATAGACTTGTGGACAGAAGGTTCAACCTCTCGATGGGCTGCGGCCGCATCACCTAATGCACCGTCGACAACAGTGTCGACGAGGGGTTCCTCGACATGTACTGAAGGTGGCGGATGGAATGGAATCTCCACTCGTTGAAAACGCGACCCATCGTCCTCACTGTCAGACGAGCTGTCAGCCATCGACCTAACTCGTTTTCGAGGGGGGAGGTCATCCTTAGCAGCTTGACGCCTTCCTTTAGAACTTGCTTCCTGACAGAAAGCGAGACATCAATGTTAGTTGAAAAATGTGATAAGTAAGTCAGACAAGGACTACCTCTTCGTCGGAACTGCTCACGATTATGGCACTCGTGCCACCTCGCTGATAGAAGAGCCGACGAGAGCGTCGGACAAATACGACAGGGGGGTCCGTTACCTTGTCGACAGAAGACTGAGCTTCAGATGTCTGCAAGGACTGAGAACCGGCGGGCGAGGGTCCTGACGGACTGATGACCTGCAGCGGAATGGCCATGGGGATAATCGGTTCCTTGACAACCTTCCTTTTCTTGTCAGCAGAAGGGGCTGCTGATTTTTTCCCTGCCAAAAACAAACAAACGTGTTAGTACATTAGAGACAATCAAACAAAGAAAACAATGGAAAGCTACCTGGGTCGTCAAGGGTAATGGTGCCCCCATCCTTGTAGTCACATAAAAGGTAAATCGTCGACATGTCTCGCAAGTCATCAGCTTGATACCCCGTAAAAGTAACTTGGGAGGTACCTTGATGACTACGAGGCTGTGATTTAATACTTGTGCTAGACTCAACGGAGGGAACTACATACCCCGACGACTCGATGAAATCAGGGAGTAACGGAAGAGAAAGGCCAAAAGGTTTGTAAAAAGTATGCCAAGGAGGAACCTCGCCGGGACCTCACCGTTTTTTGGCTAATTTAGCATGGGCTAACATGGCTTTTCCTATCCTAATATTTTTCAACGACTCAAAATTGACAATGGCTTGTTCATACACCCTATCTCTACAATCAGGGTCCCAAATCACATTGTAAAATTTTTCAAAACGAGAAATAACATACAATGTACCTTTCTTAGAGGCCTTGACGGTGGCAGCCGCCGACTGGTCAAGGAAAGGACCGTCGGTAGAGATAATCTCTGGATGATTGGGAACCTCGTACTTTGCAATAACAGCATGAAAAGGCTCCTGGCGGGTCGATGCAATATAATCACCCCACCAATCAACAAAATCAGGGGAAGCAACAGGAGTAGGAGCGAAGGGCCGAAAGACGAAAGCGTCATGGGCGGCCCGCCAGCATCGCCGTAGCTCATCATAGCCATCCATATCCTCCATCTCCATCAACTTATCATTCCTTTCAGACAAGGAGTCGCCATATCGAGGTATCATCTGTACTAGTCCAAATTGACGAGCCACGTAATGCGCAGGGTAAAAGCGAACAGAACACTTGTAAGGTTTACGCTTTGTCGGAGTTCTGGCCCCGGTAACCTTAAACCCTGACGGAAGGTCTCTAGGTGTCAGAAAACTGTCCCACAGCCGTTGGTACTCCTTGAAAGCCTCCGCTGACATCGAAGGGTTGTAGGTCGACAACACCGACGGATAGAACACTGAAAAGTCCGGTGCGAGACCTTTCTCAAGGCTATAAAACCTGCTGAAAAAGTAATAAAAATTGCAAGGTGGCGCTCTCTGCCTAGCCACGAATGAGGCATAAATCTCACCATCAACAGGATAACCATCAAACATACGAAAATCCGGAAAGTAAGCAAGCAGCCAAATTTGTAACAACCAAATGGGCCCCTGCAGCGAAGTACAACTCGAGGCCAAAAACCCCTCCATGCCAGTACAAAAAGTAGAGAAAACAACAGGACCAAGTGCCACTCGATCACCCCCGGCAAGGGAGATTGCGAGGGCATTATATTCTTTCGTAACTGATAAAGCTGGATGGCAAAAAAGGTACCTTGATAACCATAGAGTCAGAAAATGTACGTGCTCCGTGTGCGTCACCTCGACAACCTCGGACAAACCCTTATATCGACCAATCACAGGGCCGTATGACACGGCCTTATCACCCCCACCTACGGCTGCTGGAAAACGAAAAGCATCGTCGTTTGCGGACGGAGTTGGATCAACATAGTGCCCCATTGGACCGAGGCCACTGATGGCCATGATATCTAAAAGGGTTGGTGTCATCGGACCGTGGGCGAAATGAAAAGTGTTGTCTTCTTTGGACCAAAATTGAGCAGCCGCACGGATCAAGGGGAGATTGAGAGGTACTCCTTTCTTGCAAAATTGAATGATATCATAAATCCCACAATGCCGCCAAGTTGAAGCGTAAGTCTTCTCAACTCGGGTGCACCAAACAAGCCAATCGGAGTGTGTAACGGAACCGGCCCACGGCCACCCACGAGTGGTAGACGAAAGTTCCTTCGCTCCCGTGACAAAGGGGAGTGACTCGATCGAACGTATGAGTGGGTGTTGCTCCGGCAAAGGCAAATCGGCTTGGGTATGGTAGGGGCCGATTGTAACTCCGAGGGAAGTGTCTTCGAGTGCTTGAGTGATAATCCGAACATCCTTCCGTTTAATCCGAGCCATAGTAACACTGCAAAAGAAACAAAAATTTTGTAGTAAGTGGCTAAAAACCGAAGCTTTTCGGTTATGGAGTGTTGGATGAAGATGAAGATGAAGTGCAAAGAAGTCAGAAATTAAGGGAAGGTTTTGATGATTTCCAAAACATCATAATCAGCTAAGTATGGAAAGCTTAGTTCCCTTAGAAGAATTTTGAACAAGTAAAAGAAGACATCAGAAGAGTTCAAAGTTCGAAGCTCAGAAGACTAGTGATCTCTTGCTGAAACAGCGAACAGAAGGGTAGATCATCAGCCGAGTCAAATCAGATGAGTTCGGTATTTGATCAGCAGAGTATCTATCAGCAGAGTCGTTTTGATCAGCAGAGTAGAAGAGATCAAGAGATTAGTCCAACGGTAATAAATGCACCTGGCGTAATAAATGCTGAAAGAGAAGGGTAGTAATGGCAAATGATTGAAGATATCCTCGGATCAGCAGAGTGCATTAAATGCAGCATTAAATGCGATGGACAGAAAGGTACTGTACACTGTACGATTGCTGCAGGGAGCCGTTTCAAAATGAGCTGGAAAATGAATTTGAAGATGTGATTTTCTTCAACGGTCATAAATTCAAATTCAAGTATAAATAGAGCAAAGTTCGAAGAGAGAGACACACAACAACATATCTGAGATTTCGCAATTGAAGCAGAATTTTTTTCTAAGTCTCAAGAAGCTCGAACAGCTCACTCGTCTGGTGAAGTCATCTGTTGGCTGATCCAAGTTGAAGTCAAAAGAAAAACATTATCTGAGTGATATTGTAAAAGAGTAGTGTTGTGCGAATATTTGATCCGTCTTTGTGAGTGATCAAAATCTAGAGGATAGGTTTTCTTTGTGAACTCCTATTGCGAGCTTATAGCCTTCTCATTTGTTGGTTAGGTATAAGTGGAGATTTGTATTGTAATCTTAGTGATTATAGTATAACCCAGAATCTAAGTGATCTGGAAGAGTGGACTAAAGGATTTTTATCCATATAACCACTATAAAAATTCCTTGTGTTATCTTGCATTTAAAGCTTTCTTGCATATTTAAAGTTTGCACATTTAAACACTTTGAATTATTTGAAAAGATTTTAAAACAAAAGGAGTTTGTAAAAACTGGGGATAAAATCTTTTAAAAGAACTTAGTCTACTTGTGAAAAACACTTTGAAACAATCCGCTGCAAGTAAACTCTTTGAAAAACTGTTTTGCTGAAAAACAGCTAAGTTACTGTAAGAAGAGTGGTCAGTCGTCTGTTCAAGATTTGTTCACGATCAGACTAGTCTGCTTACTGTTCTTCATCAGCTTAGTCTGCTGACAGAAGACTGAAAAGTTTTTAAGTTCAAAAATTTTCAGAGGTCTATTCACCCCCCCCCCCTCTAGACCTCATCTGACCACTTGGGACCAACAAGTGGTATCAGAGCAGGTGGTTCATTTGAATCAGCTGCCTGATCAACGAGCTTGATCCAAGTGTTTTTCAAAGGTTTTTGAAAACTTTTCAAAAGAGCATCTCAGTTTCCTAGTTACTATGCACCTTACCCTGCTCATCCAATGCATGCATATCCTGCATATCATGCACCTTACCCTGCTTATGAACATTATTCATATCATACTGATCATCAACATGACTTATCTGATAATTATGATAAAAATGAAACTGTTCATGCTCCTGTGAAAACTCAGAAACCTAAGAAGCCTAAGACTTCAACATCTTGGGTTGTCAAAGGTGGAACTAATCCTTCAGGACCCTCTCAATAAGGGTACCTAAAACAATTTTATTTTTGTTTTGTAGGTTAGGATTAGGAGTAGGAGTAAAATAGAGAAGATTTGGTACTTGGACAGTGGATGTTCAAGACACATGTGTGGAAACATACATGAGCTGACTGATGCAATTGCTGTGGATGGTCCAAAGGTTACTTTTGGGGACAGCAAAGAAGGCAAGATTAAAGCTAAAGGAAGAGTAATTAGAGGAAACATAGAGATATCTGACGTCTCATATGTCAAAGGCCTCAAATATAATCTGCTGAGCATAAGTCAATTTTGTGACAAGGGATATTCAGTCATCTTCTCAACAGATAAGTGTTTTGTCGAACAGATTGGTACAAAGAAGGTAATTTTATCTGGAAGACGACAAGGGAATGTCTACATAGTCGACTGGAATTCTGCTGACAAGAATTCAAGTGTGTGTTTGGTTGCATCTGCACCAAGTGAAGTTAGTTGGCTGTGGCACAAAAGGATGAATCACTTAAACTTCAAGACCATAAACAGATTAATCAAGAATGATCTGGTAGAAGGGATTCCAAAAGCAGTCATGAGCAAAGACAAGCTCTGTGACGCCTGTCAGAAGGGTAAACAAATCAAGTCATCCTTCAAAAGCAAGAAGCACCAATCCTCTGAAAGAATTTTGGAGCTATTACATATGGACTTATTTGGACCCATTGATCCAGTCAGCAATGGTGGAAAGAAATACTGCCTAGCTGTTGTGGATGATTATTCAAGATATACTTGGGTGATTTTCATGAAGAAAAAGAGTGAAACCAAGGAACATCTTACTAATCTGATGGAACTGATCCAGAATGAGAAGACTATCAAAATCTTGAAGATCAGATCAGATAGAGGGACAGAGTTTACCAACTCTACGGTTGAAGAGTACTGTAACATCAAAGGAATACATCATGAATACTCTGCTGCCAGAACCCCTCAACAGAATGGTGTTGCTGAAAGAAGAAACAGAACACTAAAAGAAGCTGTCAGAACTATGATAGCTGAAGCTAAACTGCCTCAAAGATTTTGGGCAGAAGCAACAAATACAGCATGCTTCACCCAGAACAGATGTATGATCAACAAAAATCAGAACAAGACTCCATATGAAGTTTGGAACAATAGGAAACCAAACATTCATTATTTTAAGATTTTTGGTTGTAAATGTTTTGTATTGAACAATGGGAAAAATCACCTTACTGCATTTGCAGAAAAGGCTGATGAAGCTGTTTTTGTAGGATACTCATCTGTTAGTAAAGCTTATAGAGTTTTCAATAAAAGAACATTACTAATAGAAGAATCTATCCATGTAGTATTTGATGAGCCAAGTCAATCTTCTGAAAAGAATCAAAGTGTTAATCAAGATCTGTCTACTGATCTACAGAAGTTAGACATTGGAAGAAATGAAGAATATGTTCCCATCATACTACCTAATCTAAATTCAGCTGATAACTCAAGTGCTGTTCAAAATCACAGTGCTGATTGTCTAACAGACGAGTTGCAAACAGCTGACAGACCAGAGACTGTTCAACAGACGGCAAATGTTCAACAGACTGCTACTGTATCTCCAACAGTAGTGTTGCAAGATCAAAACAGAGGACAACATTCAGACCTGCAACCTGATCTCAGATGGCTCAGAAACCATCCACCAGAGTTGGTGATTGGTGATCCTTTAGATAGAGTGAAAACAAGAAGAGCTGCTGCACAAGATGCTATGTTTGTCACATTTCTATCTCAAATAGAGCCTAAACAAATTGAAGAAGCTCTCAATGATTCCTTCTGGATAGAAGCTATGCAAGAAGAGTTGAATCAATTTGAAAGGAATGAAGTCTGGTACTTAGTTCCTAGACCAAGTCATCAAAGGGTAATTGGCACTAAGTGGGTTTTCAGAAATAAGATGAATGAAGATGGTATTGTTACCAGAAACAAAGCAAGACTAGTGGCCAAGGGTTATTGTCAAGAAGAAGGAATTGACTTTGATGAAACTTTTGCACCAGTAGCAAGACTTGAAGCAATCAGACTGTTTCTAGCCTATGCTGCTCACAAGAACTTCACTGTCTATCAGATGGATGTGAAGTCTGCTTTTCTCAATGGAGAATTGCAAGAAGAAGTGTACGTTGAACAACCTCCTGGATTTGAAGTCTATCAAGAAGAGGACAAAGTATATCGTCTGAAGAAAGCCCTCTATGGACTGAAACAGGCTCCAAGAGCATGGTATGATACCCTATCTGATTTTCTTTTAATTAAAGGATTTCATAAAGGTAAGGTTGATAAAACCTTGTTCACAATTGAATGGGAGAATCATATATTGATTGTGCAAATATATGTGGACGATATTATTTTTGGTTCAACTAACCAACAGATGTGTGATAAGTTCTCCAAGCTGATGCAGAATAAGTTTGAAATGAGCATGATGGGTGAACTTAATTATTTTCTTGGTTTACAAGTCAAACAGCTACCTGATGGAATCTTTATAAATCAAGCAAAATACACAAGAGATCTGTTCAAGAAGTTTGGTATGGAAACTAGCTCTACTGCTACTATTCCTATGTCTACAAGTCTTCGTTTGGATAAAGATGAAGATGGCAAATCAGTGGACATAACCAAATATAGAGGCATTATAGGGTCACTGTTATATCTAACAGCAAGCAGACCTGACATAATGTACTCAGTTGGAGTCTGTGCAAGATTTCAATCAAACCCCAAGGAATCTCATCTCTTAGCTGCCAAGAGGATATTGAAATATGTTAAAGGCACTCAAGAATTGGGATTGTGGTATCCTAGAGAATCTGGATTTGAGCTTATTGGTTATTCAGATTCAGACCTTGCTGGCTGCAAGATTGACAGAAAAAGCACAACAGGTGCCTGTCAGTTCTTAGGTAGTCGTCTGATCTCATGGATGAGTAAGAAACAAACCTCAGTTTCTATATCTACTGCTGAAGCTGAATATATAGCTGCTGGAGCTTGTTGTGCACAGATACTTTGGTTGAAGCATCAACTAGAAGACTACAATATCAAGATCAGTGGAATTCCAATCTACTGTGATAATACAAGTGCAATCTCACTTACTCAGAATACTACAAGTCATTCAAGGACTAAACATATAGAGATCAAGCATCACTTCATTAGAGATCATGTGGAAAAAGGCAATGTTATGATAGAGTATGTTCATACTGACAATCAAATTGCTGATATCTTCACTAAACCTCTAAGTGAAGCAAGGTTCTCAACTCTAAGAGCTGAGTTAGGACTACTTAATTTGGATGCATAAGCTGAGGGGGAACTCATCAGAAGACTGGAGTTCAACAGCTTAGTTATCCGTTATTCTATTCAAGAATTAACTTTCAACAGACTAGTTAGCTTATGGATTCTTAAAGACAGGGGGAACGTGTAAGACTAGCGGTACTTCTGTTCTAAAGATGAAATCTGTTAATGTCAGTTAGTGAAAGTTATATTATCTGAAGATCTGTTCTTAATTCTTGAAGACTGAAGATTATTTTATCTTGCTGGATTGACAAACAGCAGAGGAAAATTACTAGCTATTGGCATTCTCTAGTAATATCAGATAACAGATCACTCGTCTGTCAGATAAGTTAAACTCTACTCATCTGATATCTTATATAAGCATGGTATTAAAACGTATTCTTAAGAAACACGCTTTTATAAGTAACAGATTAGTGTCGATAGAGTTTCCCGCCCATCTGACATTAAAATAATAAAATTGAAATCCGCTTCTCCTAGCCATACGATTTAAAACTGTCAGATTAGATCAACAGTTCAGATAAATCACGGAAACCAAATCAAAAGGAAACCTATAAAATCCGATCTAAACAGTTTAGTCATCTTACGCACTCAAAAATTCTCAAACTCTCTAACTCTCAAACCCTACTGCTTCGAAAGTTCACTGTTCTTTTGCAGAATCTACTCACTAATCTCCAAAATGGACAAGGTTATTGAGGGAAGATACTTCAACTACAGCAAATTCCATTTCTCTGGCACTGATTTGATGCGTTCATTACTGAAAAAGATCAAAGAAGCATCGTTGGTTCCTGTTTTGGAGGCTCACGAAGATAGAGTCTACCTGGAGGATGTTTACCATTTCTACATGACCAGAGAATTCAATGATGATGAGACTGTTATGACTGCTGTCATAGGTGGTAAGAAGATTGCTGTATCTGCTGCTGTTCTAAGTGAAATTTATAAGCTGACGAACGAGGGAGGAGATGTGACCAGTTTAGGGTCAGCAAAGGAAGAAGAATTCTGGGCTATTTGTGCTAAACCTGGAGAAGAGATGACTGGGTCTCTGATGAAGACTCAGCTGAAAGGAGAATATCAGAGGTTTGCTGATATTATTGCAAAGATAATAGATTGTGCTACAGGTTCACTGGATGGATTACCTAGGAAGAGGTACTGCACAATGATTTGCATTTATTATGGATTTAAGGTTAACTGGGCTGCTCACTTGTATGAGCTGTTAAGTGATAAAAGGCATTCTCATGCTATTCTACTGAGTCATCTGTTTGCCTCACTAAATTGCCCTATGGGTGGTGGGAAGCAAACTCATGCCAGTAAAGAGTTCAAACTCTACGAGCCAGTCAGACAAATAGTGGATAAGCCTAAAAGAAAAGCCCCTTCAAAATCCAAGAAGACCCCTTCTAAGAAGAGCAAGAAGGTGGGTCAGACAAGTCAATCCGCTGAGCCAACAGCACAGTCTGCTGTTGTGACTGAATCAGCACAACCTGAATTTGAAGTCCCTGAAAAGGTGATAGATGACTTCACAGCTGAAGTTGAGAAAATGGAGACTGGCACTTCATCTGAAAAGACAGATTCTGATGAAGAAGTTCCTATTCAAAGGTTGAAGAGATTGAGGACTAGGAGTGAGGCAAGGGGACCTCCTGTTGCAAACCCTCCTGCCAAGAGAATTCCTAAGTCCAAAGCAAAGAGAATGGTAAATTTCTCTGAAAAACCTGTTGCAATTGTAAGAGAAACAACTACAGAAGCAGAAAGGCCATTAACAATTAAAGAACCTGCTGTTGAAGCTGCTAAAGCTGCTGCTACTGAAGATAAAGTTATCTCTGAAATTGGAGTACAAACAGAAGACTCATCTGCTGCACTATCTGCTGAAGTTCAAAATGTACAGCAGACTAGTTCAACACTTGAAGGAGATGTACCTTTGTTGCATCCTACTCCAGTTGCTGCAACTCCTCTTCAAGCAGTTGAAAGCCCTGACCCAATCAGACAAAGGCCTGGGAAATTTTCAACTTATGTAACTGTTGCAGAAAAGATGAAGTTAGATGCTGCTGAAAAGCAAAGGTTAGCTGCAGAGAAAGCAGAAGAGGATAGGCTGAAAAGCCTAGAATTAAAAAGGCTGGAGGAAGAAGCCAGCAAAATGACTCAAGAGCAGAGAGATGCTATTGAGGCAGCAGAGTTGGCTGCTGTTATTGAAGCAAGCATCAAGGATGCTCATGGACATCAGCATACTGGTGGGATAGCTATTGGTGAACCAAGGGATCCAAACAAACCAATCCCAGCTATGCCTGCACCCAAGATAAAAGAGAAGAGAAGAGAAGAAATCAGACTATCTCCTGAAATTGTTAGGGAAGACCCTGCAATGTTTGAAGAATTTCTCAAAAGACTGGATGCTGAAAGTGAGAGGATCAATCGTCTGACACTCTTCCATTCTGAAAAGATCAAATACAACAGATGGAGAGAATTCAGATTGACAAAGAGTCCTGCTGAAATGGCCAAATGGAAAGAATTCAAGGCCACAGAAGAATGGATTCTTAAATGGCTTGAGACAAATTCACTCATTCAAGCACTTGATTCAGAGTTCTTTCTGGATAGATTAAGGATGAGGATATGTCACATAGTCAAGGAAGAAGCCAAGAAGATCTTTGCGTCCATCTCTGAGGATTTTGATAACTCAACAGACCTCAAAGAAAGATTTATCAAGTTGGCTATTGCTCAAGCAATGGAGCTCTGGGCAAAGAAAGCAAGGAAGTTAAGAGGACAACCAAGTGAACTGGTCCCACTTCCTAACATCAAACATATTGTCTATGGACCTAACCTGAAACCTTATGAAGAGTTACCTGAGGAACCAACATCTACTTTCATTCCTCTTGATAACTTTACTTGGATTTCTAACAGGTCTGCAGTGGACAATGAGGGATTGATGAGGACAGTTGAAACTGTCAAAAAGATTATATCACCTGCTGAGAAAGAAGGAGCAGAGTCCTCTGATCAACCAAAGCAGATTGAGGGTACTTCAGACCCATCTGATCAAGACAAAGTGCAGGATGATAAGTCTGATGCTGCTGAGGAATCAAAGAAGGAAGAAGAAATTCCAGCAGATCAGTTAAAGGAGAAAGAAGTTGCTGATGAAGGAGATGATCAAGCTAAGGAGAAGGAAAGCACTCCAAGCCTTGCTGATAAACCAGCAGATCAATCTCTTGCTTTGACAACTCAACCATCAGAGCAACTCATGGAAGATTCACCTGCTGCTACTTCAGATATGCCTTCAACCTCTCATGGTGTTCAGACAAATCTGTTGGACTCCATCCAGCAAATGATCACCAATTCTTTGAAGGACATGAAGAAAGAATTAGCTGCAGAAGTGATTGCTGCTGTTAAACAACCAGTTCAGAAAGCTGCTGCTGTCCCAACAGATCTGATAGAAGACACTGCTCACAATGTTAAATCTATCTGTCAGGATATGGATATTCTTAGAAGAAGGACTCAGAGCACTACTGAAGGTTGGAAGCAGATTGAACAAACTGTTGAATTGGCTCTCCAAGCAGAAGATGAAGTCATGGGCAACATGATGAAAGACTTCACTGCTTCATCAAATTGGATTTTGGGATCTCAAATTCAGTTGGGTGATCAAGGAGAAGACTTGCTAAAGGAAGTAAAAACTGTTAAGGCCAATCAACTTATTCAACAGGCTCAGATGAATGCTATGGAAGAGAACATCAAGCTTCTCTGTGATTCACTTCTAATTACTCCGATCTTACCAAACTATCAAATCAACCCTGCTGATGATGACAAAAAGGGGGAAGAGAGGATATTTGGACAGAAAAGAGTTGAACCTTCTGTTGAATTGGAAGCTGAAGATGATGCTGAAGGAACAGAAGTCTTAGAAGAGTCTGCTGATGAAAATGATAGGAATGAAGCAGCAAATGAAGGCACAAGCAGATCAGCAGAAGAAAAGATCACAGAAAAAGAAGAAGATGATAAGGAGATAGCTGAAGAATGTGAAGAAACTGAAGCTGAAGCAAAAGCTAAATCAGACAAGGAAATAGCTGCTGCTAAGGATTCAGCTGAAGAACAGCTTGATCCTGATACTAAAAAGAAGAAGCTAGAGCTGTTGAAGCAGAAGTTGGAAGTTGGAACTTCCAAACCTGCTGATGAATCAGAAAAAGAAGACAAGGAAGCTGAAGAAGAAAAGAAAGAAGAAGACTAGTTTAGACTAGATTTCTTTACTTTAAAAACCTTGTAATCTTTTACTTTGCATCTTTTACTCTTCAAAACTTGTAAAATGTAATCAATTCAATATCTATAAAATTGCAAGTTTGACTCCAACAGATCATTTCTATCTCAGAAATTTTTGAGGATCAAAACTTTAGTTTAGGTACAGGTACTTAGCTGAGGTTTTGTCATCATCAAAAAGGGGGAAATTGTTGGATGAAGATGAAGATGAAGTGCAAAGAAGTCAGAAATTAAGGGAAGGTTTTGATGATTTCCAAAACATCATAATCAGCTAAGTATGGAAAGCTTAGTTCCCTTAGAAGAATTTTGAACAAGTAAAAGAAGACATCAGAAGAGTTCAAAGTTCGAAGCTCAGAAGACTAGTGATCTCTTGCTGAAACAGCGAACAGAAGGGTAGATCATCAGCCGAGTCAAATCAGATGAGTTCGGTATTTGATCAGCAGAGTATCTATCAGCAGAGTCGTTTTGATCAGCAGAGTAGAAGAGATCAAGAGATTAGTCCAACGGTAATAAATGCACCTGGCGTAATAAATGCTGAAAGAGAAGGGTAGTAATGGCAAATGATTGAAGATATCCTCGGATCAGCAGAGTGCATTAAATGCGATGGACAGAAAGGTACTGTACACTGTACGATTGCTGCAGGGAGCCGTTTCAAAATGAGCTGGAAAATGAATTTGAAGATGTGATTTTCTTCAACGGTCATAAATTCAAATTCAAGTATAAATAGAGCAAAGTTCGAAGAGAGAGACACACAACAACATATCTGAGATTTCGCAATTGAAGCAGAATTTTTTTCTAAGTCTCAAGAAGCTCGAACAGCTCACTCGTCTGGTGAAGTCATCTGTTGGCTGATCCAAGTTGAAGTCAAAAGAAAAACATTATCTGAGTGATATTGTAAAAGAGTAGTGTTGTGCGAAGATTTGATCCGTCTTTGTGAGTGATCAAAATCTAGAGGATAGGTTTTCTTTGTGAACTCCTATTGCGAGCTTATAGCCTTCTCATTTGTTGGTTAGGTATAAGTGGAGATTTGTATTGTAATCTTAGTGATTATAGTATAACCCAGAATCTAAGTGATCTGGAAGAGTGGACTAAAGGATTTTTATCCATATAACCACTATAAAAATTCCTTGTGTTATCTTGCATTTAAAGCTTTCTTGCATATTTAAAGTTTGCACATTTAAACACTTTGAATTATTTGAAAAGATTTTAAAACAAAAGGAGTTTGTAAAAACTGGGGATAAAATCTTTTAAAAGAACTTAGTCTACTTGTGAAAAACACTTTGAAACAATCCGCTGCAAGTAAACTCTTTGAAAAACTGTTTTGCTGAAAAACAGCTAAGTTACTGTAAGAAGAGTGGTCAGTCGTCTGTTCAAGATTTGTTCACGATCAGACTAGTCTGCTTACTGTTCTTCATCAGCTTAGTCTGCTGACAGAAGACTGAAAAGTTTTTAAGTTCAAAAATTTTCAGAGGTCTATTCACCCCCTCCCCCCTCTAGACCTCATCTGACCACTTGGGACCAACATGGAGGATTTCTTGTGGTGGGTGTTTCGGATTTGGTGACTTTGGGAGCTTTGAGTTCGTTTGTTACGTACCTTAGATGAAGGGGAAGCAGTGGATAGCAAAGAAAACGAAATGGGCAGCCCGATTCCGAAAGCTTCGAAGCTTTTGGCTATGGTGGAATTTGAATGGGTTTTTCGGATTTTGGGGTTTTTGGGGGAGATGATGGTAGCTTTAGATTCCTTGGGTGATGGAGAATTCGATTTTAACAATTTTGGAGGAAGAAAATCGAAGCAAGGGACTCAATTTTGGAAAAAGAAAAGCGGCTATGGAGTTGGGTAGAAGTGAGGAATCGGCCGTGAAGAAGAAGAGAGAAGGAGAAGGTGAGTAGGAAAAGTGAAGGTGGGGCCCAGGGAAGTAGAAGAGTTTTATTTGAAAAGGAATAAAGTAGATATGTTGGAAAGTGTGTGTAGAATAGACTTCTAATTAATTTAGAAGCTATAAAGATGTCAGGCTTCATTTGAATTTACCCGGGAGTTGGGAATGAGTTGGGGAGTTGACACCTGGCAAAGGAATTACCAGATTGGGAGGAATTCCAAAATCCCAAAAATGCTGATATAATTTATTTGGCTAAAAATGGCCAATTTTAATTATCAAAGCATGATAAAATTAAATGCCAATCGAGGAGTAAGAAAAAGGGGAATTTTTTAAAAACTAAGTCTATCCGATAAAATTTCATTTCCGGATAAAATTTATCAGATACGACTTACGGGGGGCATTGTTTGTACCCAAAAAATCACCCTCGACTAATCGAGGAATGACGGCTCGATGTAACAAGCCAAAAAATGGCATATGGGCCGAATCAAGTCACTCCAAAACGGATCAGACCAAATCGGATCCAATTTGGACCGAAAATGGGTCCAATCGAGCCAATGGGTTGGCTACGAGCCCAATTTCAAAACTCGACCCAATTTCGCAATTAATTAACATTTGGGCCAAAAATATATTAATTAATTGATAAAATTAATTAATAGGCTAAAGTTAATTAATTACTAATTAAAGCCAAACAATGATTAATTACAAGCGGGCTCGACCCACTTGATGGCTTTGGTTAATAAAGATTATGGACTGATTAATTAAGGATAATTGGGCCAAGTCTAATTAACTGGCCTATTTTTATAAATAAAGGCCATTAAGGGTTTAAAGGGGTAATTAATTGGATAAATTATTAGACAACAGGGCTCGACCCAGGACCAACCATGGCCCGAGCAGCCCAAATCGGCCATGGCCCACCCAGATCGGCCATTCTCCTGATTTGGGGCCCACTTGTTGCTTTGTTATTTAATTAATGATTAATTAATTAAGGGATAAGGATTAGGCTAAGTAGTTGGCTTAAAACACTAAGTCCTTAAAAATCTCTTAATTAGTTATTATTAATTCAATTTCAAACATAATGTATCTTCTTCTCTAAACCACCACTAACACTAATTTTCAGCACAAAAGAACTGCCATCAAAGTAGTGCAAGTAGTGGAAGGTTTTTCAAGTAGTGGAGAAAGTGGAATAGTGGCTATCAAGGCATCAGTTTTTGGCCATCAGCTCTCCAGATCCAGCAACTATAAATACCTTGATACTGTCAGTCGCGCAGGACACACACACAACTCAATCAACAACTCTTCAGTCTACACTGATCGGCTCAACGCCTCACCGGAAGTCCAGCACCTTGCTGCTTCTTTTTCAGCAAACAATTGTCAATCCCTTGATATCAACTGTCACTCCTCAGCCACCAGCCACCCTCGACAGCCTGAAGTCTTGCCGCCGCCGCCGCCCAAGGTCCGCCGCCGCCGCCACTAAAAATAGTCTGCCGCCGCCGCCGACATTAAGCCGCCGCCGCCGCTGCTTCCGCTGTCCAGACGCTGCCTCGAGCGAAACCTTGATAGCAAGCAGATCACAATCTGTTTTCTGTCGAGTTATCAGCCCGCCAACTCCTCGATATCAGTCTGTCCCTCCTCAGCCACCAGTGATCCCTGACAGCCTGAAGGCCTGCCGCCGCCGCCGCCGCCGCTCACAGTTAGCCGCCGCCGCCGCCGCCGCCGTCTTCCGCCGTCAGCTGACACTGCCTCGAGCGAAACCACTCATATCAGCAAGTAGCTCGCTGTTAACTGTCATGTAAGTGCCCACGTATTTATATGACAAACTCATCGAGTAGCCATCTGCTTGATGAGCTCGTCGTCAAGTAGCCATCTGCTTGACGGCTATCGGCTAAGTAGCCATCTGCTTCGTCGATGCCTTGGTCAGTGGCCACCCGCTGATCAGGAGCTCGATTGGTGGTTATCCATCAAGGTTGGGCGAACCATTGACGGTGGTCCTCCGTCGTCAATGTTACTTTCTGTCAACTTAATGTATTGTCATGTTTCATCAGCTCTTCGGCGGGTTTCCCTGCCGATCAAGGAGTCATTTTTTAGAACTTAATAGACTTATCAACTCGTTTGGCAGATCTTGCCAAGAAAGGAGAACTTTACCGTTTTGCATATTTTTGTAATGTTTGTACATCGGGAAACGTACTAATTTTCTTTGATTATTAATGGAAGTGATTTAGTTCGTATATTTCGTTTCATTTACTTAAATATGCTTTACGTCGACTGATTTCCATTGATACGCTGTTTCTGTCAAGCCTTTGTTCTCTGTCAAGTTGATTGTGTAAAACTGATTGATCGTCGACCTGTTTACTGATTTATAAATCCACTGATATGATAAACAGGTCATCGATTGGCTATAAAAATATGGCATTTCAAGAGAGATTTTCATAAATTGTTTAAGTCCTGCGGCCAGGCAGGCATAGAAAAGAACTAGGGGTAGTGTTTGCCTACTCTGTCGCAATCGTTTAGAAGTCAGCCTTTTCAGGACAACCTATTTTGATATCAACATGTCTTTATCAGGACACTAACGTTATTAATTTACCGATATCAGCATGTCTAATTTTGAATCGTTATGTTTGCACGCACAAACATTGGCACGCCCGCACTTATTTTGTATCATATCGAGGTATTTCACGTCGAGCTATTGGCTCGTCGAGGGATTCACTGACAGGTTCACAGCAAATAGTATTTTGGCACACCCTGATGCCAAGCATACCTCGATGTCCATCCCTCGATGCCAAGCACCCCTTGATGTCAGTTTTACTATAAACAATATTTTGGCACTTCTTGATGCCAAGGGTTGCTCGATGTCGTCGAGGTGTTCCTCGACGCTAGATTTATCTGCAAACAGTTCCTTGATGCCATGGGACTCGATGCTAAAAACACCTCGATAACGTCAAGGCGTAACAGGGCCGAAATTATATGCAAACACTTGTTTCATGATTTTTGTACATTTTATCCATCATAGCGAGGGGTTTTTAGTTAATTAATTGCAACATCGAGTGGATTTTGATTGGTGTAGGCGATAATTTGTTTTACATAA
Organism: Penstemon barbatus; assembly: GCA_003313485.2. Taxonomy (NCBI): domain Eukaryota; kingdom Viridiplantae; phylum Streptophyta; class Magnoliopsida; order Lamiales; family Plantaginaceae; genus Penstemon; species Penstemon barbatus. Next base: position 20,519,916 of record CM064878.1, on the reverse strand, counting down.
ATCAGTCCGATTATCATTTATTTACTCAATAATTTTTCAAATAATCAACTAGATTAACATTTTTATAACCAATCCAATATATTGAGAGGTCATCCAATGACTAATATTTAATCAATGAAAAGAAGCTATAATAGATTGTTAAGTGTTGCGGCAAGACAAGCATAGAAAAAAGTCAATGGTAGTGTTTGCCTACTCATGCACAGTTACACGATATAAGTTAGATTTGATTAAGGCTTGGAATCCTTCTCGATTTTGTCTTTTACATTCCTATTATATCTGCACGCATAGAGTTGGCACGGTTGCGTCTACATTTTTTGCAAACATAATTCTTCGATATATCGAGGCAAGCCAAGAAATTTAGAGCAAACACAAGTAATTCTCCTTAGTAATCTTTATTGGCTTTTAATATCTACTTATCTACTTGTGTATATATTTGAGATCAGTCGTTAACTGCCGCAATCAAATTCCCACTAAAATCCTATTTTCTCAGATTTTTGAATTTTTTATTTATTAAATGATGGTAGAAATTTTCCAAGGCTAAAATTCAATTTTGGTACCATAGAACTAGGCAAATTTCATTTTTAATACCAAAAGTTCAAAAATCATACAGCCGTTAAGTTTTGCCACGGCCGTTTAGTCTCCTCCGTTAAGTGCATGTGAGGGGCACGTGGGGCACTAATCTGCCCGTTCAATTTTGGCACTAATCTGCCCGTTCAATTTTGGTACCGTAGAATTGGGGAATTTTCAATTTTCATACCAAAAGTCCAAAAATCATACCAATTCTCACTCAGCCGTTTCAAAATAGGGGGAAATGCAATTTTCTAAAATTGAGCAGGTTGTTTTTGCAATTATTGCCTTCTTCCTCCTATGGACGATCGCCAGCTTCCGGTGGCCGTTTGTCAAAATTGGTTGAAGATTTTTGTTCCTCTTGTCATGGGCGGAGCTCAACCGTCTATGGCAGCTACAATAAACCTATGGAAAATGATGCGCACAGTCATGGGAAACTAATGCAACAAGAATTACGAAGTTTGGTTAAGAATCGAAGAAGAAATCACGATTTGAAATTTCGAAAATTTTGACTACAATTCGAAAATTAGAACTCAAAATTCGAATAGATTACTCAAAGGATTGAAAAGATCTTTATATGTACGAGTTCTCTACGACAAGGGGAACATAAACCCTCAACTAATTCCGACCAAAAGCAACCAGAGCCGGCGGTCGTAGGGGTGGGATTGGGACTGGTTTTCGAAAATTCGGGTATTTCGGAACGGGATTTTGGGTTTCGGGATTTCAAATTTAAGTCCCGAAACCCGGTAGATCAACCAAGGTCCCGTGGGTTTCGGTTACCCGATTTAATTTCGGGATTTCGGGACGGGTTAGGGAGTCCCGGGATTCTAAGTTGCAAATTTAAATTGTGCAAATTAAACTTTTTTTTTTTAGCTTATTGTTAAAATGAAATTAAAAAAAAAATAACATGACTACTAGTCTACTGTAGAACAAACCAATTCAAACATATCACCACAACCATTTCAAAGAAAGAAAAACATAACGGAATTTGGTATGAAAAATGAAATTTGCCCAGTTCTATGGTACCAAAATTGAATTTTATGTTCCAACGGGCAGAATCCGACCCACGTGCTCAGCCCGCCCACGAAGACTTAACGGACACGTGGCAGAAACGTTAAGAAAATTAACGGAAGTGCCTTTTTTGAAACGGCTGAGTAGGAACTGGTGTTATTTCTGGACTTTTGGTATGAAAATTGAAAATTGCCCTATTCTATGGTACCAAAATTGAATTTTTGCCAATTTTCCAATAAATATATAACCAACTAAAATATCCACTTTCTCAATCTTCCCTTCAAAATCGATTAATTTCTCTCTCTCAAACAGAAAAACGTATGTACAAAATCTTCATAATTTCTATCATGAAAACCAATTCATTGACTAAAAGAGTGGGAAAAAAAAAACTAAGATTGACGTGGTGGATCATGGATGGAAACTTGTGATGCCCAGGGGTATACTAGAATAAGAAAGACGGAATGGAACTGAGAAGACCGGCAAATCATCAGTGACAAAATAGTTTGTATCCACAATAAATTATCTAAAGGTTTTTTCTCTTTGTGTTTCTAAATTTCAAGTGGAAAAATATGACTGATTTTTATGTTCCTTTTTTCATATATGTAATAGATAAAAAGTTGATAGGGTATGTTACTTAGTCTGCTTTGGCGTGTTGTTTGTAGATCTCTGTTTTTTTTTTTTTATCGAGGACTTGGACCAACAAGACTAAGAGAGCATATATATATGAGCATAATATAAATGGGACATTATGTGGATATATTTACTTGCTCTTACGTACGAAGTTATGACAAAAATTGAATTAGAAAGTAGAGATAAAATGTTTAAGACTGAGTTCACTTTCAATTTCAATCTTCTAATACCAAACTTTTTATGTTTCTTAAATTCCTTAATTGAGTGGAAAAAGGTGAGGGATAAACTTGCTCTTAATTACATTTTTGGTACTGAGTTTTAGGTCAATTCTTACTTTTGGTACTGAGCTTTATGTGTCCAACACATTTGGTACAACCCTTTAACAAATTGTGACACATTTGGTACAACCGTTAAAAATTGTTGTTATGTGGTGATGTGGCAGTTAAGTTTAATTGCAAAGTTGATGCCATTACTTATGTTGACTGATAATTTTACTCCATAATATTTCAGGCTATTAGAAAAGCTCCACATCTCCAAATTTAGTGACGATTTTAGTCTACATTGTTGCGAAATTTCAAATTAACTCGAATAAGACCACGTGCAGACCAATTTGAAAATTTTACTTATTTTATTTAAATAACTAATTTGATTTATAAATAATATTAATAAATTAAATAATACTTTAACATAAATATCACCAAAATTAAGAAAACATATTATTTTTAAATATAAGATTTATATAATAGTATTAATCTATTTAATATTTATTAAAATAATAAATTATATAATTAAAAACTATTTAATATTTATTAAAATAATAAATAATAAATTTAAAAACAAAATACTAGAAATACTAGAAATAATAAATTATATAATAAAGGTACTAATCCAATTCATTTTACAAAAAATCAAAATCCTAGAAATACTCTCTTTATTTTTTGTTGTGTTGTTCCTGCATGCTTTGTGGAATATATTGACAAATATTTACTACTTACTGTAAAACTTTTTGGATAAACTGCATGAGTACATTTTACATGAGGCTGGACTTAGTAACTTACTATTTGTCCTATGATCATTCACATCTCTGCTGATCAAGGTCAATATTTAACTTTGGTATTATAATCTAAAATTCCATAAGGAAAATGAAAATGAAAATCAATCTCTGATCTGTTCTTGAAGAAACCAGAGGAAAAGAAAATAACAGGAAAAGGAAAAATATATTGCATAATGGAAAAGATAATGTGTACTAGACCTATTTATACACAAAAGAATCCTAACTAACTAAAAGACCAAAAAACAACTCTACTAAATGCAAAAGATAAAACACGCTTTAATTACTAAAGGAATCAAGAGGGAAAAATACAATATACATATCCCTAATTAATTCTAATTGTGCGTGAACAGAGCAAATCATCTAATATTTGCCACTGGGGATTTATTTTCATTCCTGAACAATGTAGGAACTATACACATCAAACAATCTTCAACTTGCATGCCATATTGTGACTTTCTTCTTTGTACTCTTACATGATCTGATCACAAACTGTCTTTTAGTATGACTGAATTAATTAATGTGTACAATAAACATGATATTTTCTTCACATCTCATATCTATGTACAATCTATCATTAATGTTCTTTGGTCCTCTATGTATCAATTTCATGTGTTTTGTTGGTTCTCTGTGTGGAATGCACAATATACGTACACTAGACACATGAGTTTTGTACACGGTCACTAAGCTCTTCATGGATTGCCTATAAATCTTGCATTGTTAACTATATACTTCTTAAGGTTTTTGACCAAGTATTAACTCTAATGATTGTCTGTAATCTTATTGTTTTAAAACAGGGTATGCATTTTGCGTACGCGAGGGGTTTCTTTGAATAAATTTGTTATTTAAAGATCATTATATTCATTTCCAAAAAGGTAACAAAAATTATGATTCTTCTCTAGAATATTTCTGACATGTAACTTTGTTGAGTTATTATTGGGCGATACTTCTTTGTTCCTTATCTCTGATTCATTCAGAATGTACCTACGTCAGATGGTTGAATCTTGAATCCTTTGATACTTCTTTCGTGCGGAATGGAACGGAAACTAAGTTCCTAAATACTAACTGATGGTGTTGTCATTTCCGGTAATAAAGTCGGATGTAGACAAAAACATAGGAACTTTCTCTCTTCGAGAAGCATGTGAACTCCAAGGCAGAAGTTTTAAAGTTTTGATGATCAGGATAACATATGAGGCTTGATGAATGTGAATTTAAAGTTTGAATACACATCAAATAAATATTATGCAAGCTATAAATTATTGTTGAGATTTTATTATTCATAGTAGAATAAAATGATTGATAAATGTGCTTGGAAATATTTGTTCCCAACCATGCATGTATGCTTTTACTTTGATTTTTTTCTTCGAAAAAGAACCTTTGTTAGGAAAAATATTATCCTACCTGTAAGATTGATATAAATTTTGTTATTTCTTTTACGGATTCATTATATGAAGTAATACATTTTTTTTTTAGTATTTTTTCTAAACTGTCCATTTGATCCTTCATGTTACAAATAATTACAACATATACCATTTATTTATGTATCTTTTCCATATGTCCTACCTATATATATATATATATATATATATATATATATATATATATATATATATATATATATATAATTTAATATAATTCCATGCATAGCACAGAGCGTATACAAGTAGGAGTATAATTCAATTCATAACATAATTAAAAAAAATCAACATCTTGGGAAATCTGGTGGGGGAGGCATCATTTTAGCATCTGCGGTCCTACCGTTTCTAGTAATGAATACCATATACATTCCCCAACTTAGGTGACGATCTAAATGGCAATGCATCAACCAAACTCCTGCACATGTTTATAACAAATAAAATTTAAATAATGAATTTGACGTGTCAATTAAGTAACATGGTTAGATTGCCAATTGACTCACTATATATGAGAGTTTTGACAATTATATACGATGATTGATAGGATGTTTAATTAATGTATATTTAGATATAAGGGGTGTAATTAACACCTATCATATGACCGTAAATAATACATGCATATGCACCGATTGAAACACACATTTTAAGAAAAATATGTAAATAACTTTGACTTTTGAATTTAGTGGAAATTTTAAAATTAACGCAACAAAATCTTTTGAGAATTAGACAAATGCATTTTTCGTGCATGTGTAGGGGTGACCAAAAGTCACATTTCTTGAAGATGCAAAATGTACTAACATGTGATTGATTTAGTGGAAGGGATTATTTGCTAAAAAGTAGCATACCTATGTTTGAATTCTTGTTAGGAGGGGTTTCCACTTAATATGTCCGACGAGCCTCAAAAGAGATTGAACTCTTGGAAAACAAAAACAAAAAATACGCAAAATGCAAATTATCAAAACATTACCCGGATTATTCGCTCTGAATCTGATAGCCGTCCACCCATTTATAGGAACTGCAATAGTATTCTGAAATGGAGGGTCCACAAGATTATAATTCAAAGGGTCCCTATCTTTATCAAAATTACCAAATCCCCACCCAACCACATAAAAACTATGTCCATGCAAATGCATCGGATGATCAATCCCCGCCACCGTATTCGTTCCCTGAAAAACAATCTCTACCGTAGAATTATACCTAAGAACGCTAACCTCCGTCCCGTTTCTCGCCACCCACAGATTCCTTGGGATAGTATCCGCCGTATAATTAAATTTAAAAGGTGGTCTTCTAGGAAAATCATCTCCATAAACACCACTTATCCTATCATAATAAGCTTGAAGTATAGCAATTCTCGGCTGTGTAAAGCTAATATTATTCACACTTGCTAATAAGCGACCACCAAAGGGTCCTGAACAGTTACTATTAACACAAGGTTGTAAATTAACAGAAAGGGTAAAGAAAAATTTAGTAGATATGTTCAATGGAACGTCTATGGGGTGTTTCTTATTAGCTAAACTTCTAAGTTTTCCTGTGAAATTTGTGGAAGCGAGCGTATCGTTGAAATCAGGGAGAGTTGGGAGCATTGGGGACGATGGTAGAGTGTAGTTTCCGGTGTATTGAAGAATTGCTGTTGTAGTTGTATTGTCGAAAATTCCAGCACTAGCGTAAACGTGCGAGGCCATGTAGTAGAGACTTGGTGGTTGATTAGCTACTAATAAGAAGTCTATAGTTTGACCAGGAGATATGGTAATGTAATCACTGTTGAATTGCTTTGTGTATGCACCGTCCGATCCAACAATCGTGATGTTATGATTTGCAATTTTGAAGAACATAATGTTGTTCATTACTGCATTTACCATTCGTATTAAATATCTCTTGCCATAGTCCACTGATAACTTGAAAGTATCTGTAACAATAATAAGATTGAGTTTAGATTGATTGAAATATATGAGGGTTTACGAGAATAATAAGCTTCTACGCATCTATAGAATATTGGGTTAGTAGCAATCACCTACCCTCAACTTTGAATTATTGACATTCACCTTTGTTGTGTTTACTAAAATTTACAAACACCAGAGCCGGTGAACCAATACTTTAAAATTCGTGTGGACGCACCCTTTTCTTGTTTGATAGCTAAGGAGGGAGATTGTCCATCATACATATCTCAACAATTAGATTTATGTTAAATCATTTTGTTATGTAATATAAATTGTGTATGATATAGGTTACTTTGTGTCAAATTAGAGTAGGGTTTGTATAGGTTTTGTTTAGAGATAATAAAATTGTTGTTTGTTTGACTTTTAAAATAGCAGTTTGAGAAAATCGAAATGTGAAAATTTAATTCAGAAAGGAAAAAATATTTTTGTTTGACATGCCTAAACATGAAATAATTTTGGGATTAGGGGTCCATGAAGCTTGATCGAATTTGTGCATGTAGTCGTGAAACTCGATGATATCTGAGCTTCAGCCTATAATCGAGAAGACCATTGATATCTGAGTTTGAGTCTATATATATTAGGAATCGTCACACATGACCCGATATATACAAGAAAAAAAAAAAGGAGGAGGAGGTCACCTTACATAAGTCCTAATCACATATGAGACTAAGCAAGCCCATCTTCATTAGGCCCAGCCCCTTGGTTATATTAATTACAAGAGGTCAGTGAACTTCGACTAGGGCTGGGTGGTGGTCGGGTATTGGGTATTTCAGATCGGGTATCCGATTCGACGGGTATTGAATTTTCACACCGAAAAACCGACCTAATCTTCGGGTACCCGAAATTTTCGGGTATTTTGGGTTTTGAGTTTCGGGTACCCGAAATGTTACTTTTTTTTAATATATATATATATATATACAAGAAATCTTATTTTTTTAACATATATGTATGTAAAATTGTAAAATAAATGAATTCAAACATTGAAATGTACACAATAACTTCAAAACAAGCACAACACAAACGTATCAAGGATTCAACAACATTACAATCAAAGATTCCTAAACAAAACACAACATACAAGTCTTAAGTCTTCAACATTCAATAATATTATAATCAAACTCCAGGCATCAAAATATCACAATCAAATTAAAAGTTACAATTGACACAAATATAATAAATTGGGTCATTTTTTTTTATTCAATACCCGAACGGGTCCCGAAATACCCGTTCAGGATGTAATACCCAAAACCCAACCCGAAATGTCAAAAACCCCATTTTTCAGTCCCAAACAAGAAATACCCGATCGGATCTAGAATTTTCTCTTAAAGAAAAAGTCGTTTTCTTGTTATTATATAGTGCCATAATTGATTGTGGCAGTGTATGACTTTCATCGAAAATCTTTTCCATGACAAAAGAAAATATTGGATGTGAAATGGATGAAGACAATTTCCATCTTTGCCCAATTTACTCAATAATATGCATATAAGATATTTCCTTCTATTGGTTGGAAATTTGTTTTGACTTGTATTTCATGTCCAACATAATTTCAAGACAGCTTGTATTTACAGAAGAAAATTCCGCAATCGGAATAGTTGGTGAGAAAACATTTATTGTGATTAGAGGTGTTTGAGGACTTGGATCAAAATCACTTTTATTTTGGGAAAATTGTTTTTTTTGGTACCATAGGATAGACTGACTTGCACTTTTGGTACCATTGGATACGAAAATGCAAATTTGGTACCATATGATAGGTATTCATTACAATTTTGGTACCAAACCCAATTTTTCTACAAAGTTAATGGCAATTTACCCCCCTTCAGCCGGAGATTGTAACTCACTTGCCGAAATTGAGAGTATACATGCAAACTATTTTATTTAACATAGGGGGATAAATTGTCACATTTATGGGTAAAATATCACATTATCATATTAAAAGTGGATTAAGTGTCGCCTATAAAAATATCAGGGAGTCGATGTGAAATTTTTACAAAATTTCAGGGGGTAAAATGCTCTTTTTTAAACCACGAGGGGTTAAATTGAACATTATGCATTTAATAGGGGGTAAATTGCCATAAATTTTGTAGAAAAATTGGGTTTGGTACCAAAATTGCAATTAAAACCTATCCTATCGTACCAAATTTGCATTTTAATATCCAATGGTACCAAAAGTGCAAGTCAGTCTATCCTATGGTACCAAAAAAGCAATTTTTCCCTTTTATTTTAGTAGTTTTTTTTTTTTTGTTCAAAAATAAAAATTCAATATTTTTTAAAAGCTAAAAAAATTAGCATAGCTTTTTTGGGGCTTGGACCAATGATCAACCACAATTCTAATTAGTTCAATAGTTATAAAAATTCTCAACAAAAAACAAAGAAATTATTTACTAATTATAGATCCATTTTAGTAAAATTAATTTTACAGTTGTTAGAATACAAACAAAAATGACAATGCTTTTTGAAGGAATTGGCGACATGATTTTTTTTGGTGATATTATCATAAATGACTTGATTATTATTTCATAATGAACTAAGAAATTATAATTATAATAAATAGATAAATAACAACGATAAGGCTAATGTGAAACTAGATACGCATCCTTATTTTCATTACGAAGACAATGCGCTCTCTCTATAAATATTAAACTAAATTTTATACGATATATTGGATTGATACCGAAATCATTCAGAAAATTAAGAGGAGAAATGAAACCTTGTCTTGAACATGGATATAGATCTCCAGGTTGTCCATTAATAAGAAAAGCATCGGAATTATTTGGATCCCCTCCATTTTCTAAAAATTCATTAAGCACCGCTTGGATGTCACTTTTCCACCACTCCCCTACAATATTAAATTCATGGATTAAAATTTCGTTGTTTATACCATGTGTTTCATTCAGTTAAATAATATAAAAAAATAATTATTTTAAAACACTAGGGAAAATTATTAAAAAAATTATTAAATTAAAAAAAATAAGAAAGTCTAATGACAACAATATTTTATATATATATATTTTATTGTCAATTAGAAAATGAATTGAAAAAGAAGAATCAATTAAAAGAATAACCGATAAGCATACCTAAAATGATTGGAATTTCTGCATGAGGTATTGGAAAAGGATAGTCATTTTTCTTCCTAGGATAAACAATAAGTGCACCGTGCACCGTGGCTCGTGACCAATCGCTATGAGCGTGCCACCACAAAGTCCCGATCTCGACCGACAACACGATCCTCTGATTGAACATCGAACCGGGTTGAATTGGGCATTGAGTAATATATTCAGGACCATCTGACCATGGATATCTAGGTAGATTCACTCCATGCCTGTAAGTTTTTTTTTTCCAAATATTCATTCTAAAAGTACATTTTTAATTAATATAAAAATATATAAAAAAAGGGAAAAAAAAATAGTCATACCAATGAATAGTTATGTTTTCTCTAGCTCTGTTAATTACATCAATCACAATTGTATCTCCTTCGGTAACATAAATTGTTGGGCCTGGAAATTGCCCATTTACTGTTAATATGCTTTTGTTGCTGCATAACCTACTGTATGGTGTATCTGCCACCTACATTTAAAAAAATGCTATATGTTTAGAAATTATAATATTTTATAAAGGTAATTCTTTTGGCTTTATTTATTCCTATACAAATTTTTTTTAAGATGTAACATTTTTCCATGAACTTGACGGGGTTCAAATCGACAATTAAAAACCGTGTGTAATTTTGGCTTTGTAATTGAGTGGATTTGATTATGTAGCATATGAAATTTAAAAAAATTACGAATTGCATGAAATTAAACTTACCACAAAATTATGGTGATGGGTCATAGCTTGGCTAGGAAGAGTTGGTACAAGGAGGAGAAAACCTAATAGATGGAAAAGTGCCAAGTTCACAAACCACCACATCTTTTTGCAAGAAACTCTAAATTCTTTTACTCAAATATTAAATTGGTAAGAGAATCTATGTCTTGATTATGTACTATTATATATACACGAGGGTAAATGGTACTATTATGAGTATGATTATTGAAAGTTTGAACACGTCTCTCTTCCAATATATTGATCTAGAAAAGAAAAAGAAAAAAACATAAGTTTCCCCACAATATGGTGAACCAAAATTAGAACTATTGTCTTTAATTAAGGTGTTTGCAAATGTTTTTGGAAACTCAAAAGCAGTTGCTTAAAGTAAAAGTACAAAATAAGTATTTTATTCAAAAGCAGTGGGTGTTTGCAAATATGTAAAAAAAAACAGCATGCCACCTTGAAGAAGCAATAGAAAAAGTACTCCCTTAGCTGCTTCTTGTCAACCTGTTTTTACCTGCTTTTCAGTTGAAGGAGCAATAACAGAAGCACCTACTTGCAAACACTATCAAAGTGCTTTAAGCCGAAAAAAAGCAAAACAATACTTTTTAAAAGTATTTGCAAACACCCCCTTAGTGTCTGACACGCTTCAAAAGTAATTAATTAAGATCTAAAACCTAAGTACCCAGTCATTTATCTTTTGATTTGAGACATTTAGTCTTAATTAATTAGTTTAGATCTTAAATACATTTGATAGGCCCAACATGTTAGACCAGTTATATTTCATTTCATAAATATGCATTAATTAGTCCATCTAATTGTGGCCGACAAGTCCGAAGCCTAGCTAGCTGGAAAAAAGATTGAAAGATTTTGAGTTCGAGTTCAATTAGAGATTTGTAGTCGTTTTCTATCAGAGATTCTGAAATATGATGGGAAAAGATGTTACTCGGCGGATTTTAAGGCTTCTTAATGAAGGAGAGTTTCCTGTGGGGTGTGATTTCACTCATATTGTTCTCATTCCGAAATGCTATGATCCCGAATTAATGTCTCAATTTCGTTCGATTAGTCTAAGTAATGTGATTTATAAGATTGCCTCAAAGAGTTTTGTTAATAGACAAAAGCCTTTTATGGATATAATTATCTCTGATGCGCAATCAACTTTATGTTACTGCAAGACCGATTATGGACAATATTCTCATCGCCTATGAAGTTATGCATTGTATGAAACGAAGTCCGGCGGTTAAACTCGATATGAGTAAGGCATATGATCGTATTGAGTAGGTGTTTCTTCGAAAAGTAATGCTTCCGTTGGGGCTTGATTTCCGAGTGGTAGAGCTTATAATGAAATGTGTATCGACAATCACGTATTCGTGGGGAGGGGGGTAATTAAAATGATATTTTTCAAATCACATGGAGATAAATTGAACATTATGCAAATTACATGGGGTAAGTTGCCATTAACTCGAATATTAGAGGCCAAATGCCAAAAAGAAAAAGTAAAATAAAAGTGATTTTTCTCTTGGTAATCAACCGCCTTCAAATTCTTTGTTGATGTACAAACGTGCCAATATAATACTTTGACATTATATTTATTTTAAAATTTGTGTCCTTCTCAAAAATGGAGTGACTGAATAAACTAAGAAGAAACTGTAAGATATATAAATTGCAGCTGTTCTTGCCCAACAGCTCAGGAAATGCATGAGAATTTTTTAATATAAATCCTGGAATACTACAATAGTTAAATAATTAGGGCTCAAGAAATAGAGAACATCGTACAATTGACTATTACGCATTGCTGAAGAAATAATTTGGCAATAAACGCTACTATTATATAAATATAGATAGTCAAAGAATTTCTTCAAACGCAACAGGTATCTTGTGGCTTTTAATAAGGGTGATTTTGGCTGCGATTGAAGCTTTTAAAAGCATTTATAGATTTCAATTGTGATTTTTGAAGTGTTTGGCCTCAATTATAAAAATTACTTCTGCTCAGTCGTGATTTTCTTAGTGTTTGGCCCCCAAGATCATAATCACTTTTGGGATCTCGAGAAGCAAAAAATTAACTTATTTTAGAAGCTACTAAAGTGTTACTTTTGCAAAAGCTATTATATAAAAACAATTATTCTATAATTAATTTTTATTATAATCAATGATTATCAAAATCAATTTTAGTAAAATTAATTCTCCTATAATTACTTTTTCATTTCAATCGCTGGGCCAAACGCACCCTAAGTCTACAAGGAAACGCTAAACAACGCTATCATTACTAGCTAGTAAATATATAAAATAAATAAACATGTACAATTGACTAAATTTTAATAATAACAGATAATATCTTAGATTTTCTAAAAAAAATAGAGAACATCGTGAAAATTTGGTATTTTTTAAAGTGCTTTTAGACAACATGTTTGTTCGGATTTTTTGAAATGAAATAAATGGTAGAGATGTATGTTTCAGAATTCATTATGTTTTTGGAGAGATTATGACAATAAGAGAAATATTGAATAAATATTTTATTTAATGTCAAATCATGTTTATTATGTAAAATGATATAAGAGATATGTTCATTTATGCCAAATCAAATTTTTTTTTAATTTTTTTTAAGATGAGATTATTTTGAAAAGTGAGAGCAAACTAATTAATTTCTGAAAATAAAATAAAAGATTGTTTTTTGACATATAATAAAAAGCACCAAAATATCATATGAAAAGCGAAACAAACATTCTCTTATTGTTTGAGCTTTGAATGTTTTATCATGTGAGATTTGTCAATATATAATTACCATAATTTTTTATTCTTAAAATAGTCATCAAACGTTAGCAAATGATGCTATATTACCACTAATTAATTAACTCATAACTACTTAATAGTATAAAGACCTCAAGATCTTACATTTTGTTAATTATGATTTAACATATTAAGAAACACAAGTCGGAGAAACTATACCATAAAGAGCATTGACCATTTTTTTTAACTAGGATTATAATTAGGAGTGTTCATTAGGTTAAATCGGATCATTTGCTTCAAATCTAGGTGTCCAAATATAAATAATTAAATATAAATAATTTTGTTAATTATGATTGGTTGATTCGTGTCCGCTTCAATTAATTTTGTTTCAATCTAGGTGTCCAAATATAAATAATTAAATAGACAGAGAAGAGATAGAGAAATTGAAGAAAAAGCCAAAAAAAAAAAAAATTTAAAAAAAAAAAGAAAGAAAGTTTATAAACAATGTGTAAATGATTTTAAAAGCTAGGGACATGTTTGTGTTGTTTATGTTTTTATTTTCCACCACAATAATAATAATAATAATAATGAAATAATAAGAAAAATAATAAAATAATAATAATAATAATAATAATAATAATAATAATAATAATTAATCACATTTTTATTAAAACATATTCTAATTTTAAAAACCACATTTCATACCACAATTTCAGAACTTGGACACTTTTACATTTTCTGTTAAAAATTAGACGTAATAATGTGCATGTAACATCATAAACAAAGGAAGAAAATCACGTGATGATCACATCTGAATTTCGGGCAGGGTTTATTGCATTTGGTCTATAGTTTATAACTTTAATCCTCTTGTACATCCTTATATGTACAAATGTAACGACCCAAAACCAGCACCTGCCTGCTAAGACATAAATAAATAATAAAATAACCATGATAATTTTCCAATAATTGCATTTCAGAGCTCTAACTATATATTACAATACATTAATTCTTTTCCAACTAACTTATTACTTTAAAACTTTCATTACAAACCAGACCTTCACCTGACAACATCTAGAAACTCTATGGTCGACGCCCAACCAAAATCCCTTAGTCTCATGTGGTCCATCATGCCCTTCAATGAGGTTCTGAAAGAGTAATAATTTGAAAGCGTAAGTTGTAAAAACAACTTAGTGAGGCCAGTGCGGGTGTGAAATTGAGTTTTATGCAGAAAACGATTTAGAAATCCATGTACTGCCTATTAACTTACAAAGTAATTGATATTTATGACTAGTATAGCAGATACGTAAATATCACAGGTGATATCACAATCAATTACCCGTCAACACAGGATAAACAACTCCTCCATCTCAAAAAGGATACAGAAAGATCAGGATGTGATCAATAGTTAGCACGCCGGTTAGATAAGGGCTGAGGCGCTACCCGTCCCTTTTTTAAAGTGGCTGAGGCGCTACCCGTCCCTTTTAAATTGGCCTTGACATGTCTTTGCCGAATAATTTGAATCACTCCCCAAGGGGCTCTAATCTCTGGTTTTGTGAGTCCGGTCAATGGCAGAGCTCTGGTAGTCCTGTAGCACCCAGCTACCCAGAATTATCTAGAGAATACCATCAACCGAGAGCAGATGAGCGCGCAAATAATCATGTACAAACAATTGGTACTTAGGTGAGATAAAGTACTACACCTTGGTACCATTCATTAATATGAGGTGAGATAAAGTACTACACCCCATTATTCAACAAGTATCACATAATGAGAGAAATGCAGACAAGTATAGAGTTATCAGTTCTACTATGAAGAAGTAGTACATGCCGCAAGATCGGGCTATTCGTTCCATTATGAATATGCATTACATACTACGAGCATTGCAGATAGTTATCAACATATATATAGCAACTATGGTCATTTCAAAGGAGAAATTGCATATGTATGATATGATTTTCTTTAGAAACTCTTTCAGTTTTAAAAACGTTTTATTGAGGCGCTCACCTTTTTCAGGCTAGGAAATTCAACCGTAGACAGATGGCCTCAAGTCCTGCTATTCGATTTAAACCTTCTAGCATGGCTTTGTAGAAGAATGACCTCTATCCCATTTATTTCGTGTCTTGATTCAATAATCGAATAGTCATACCGATTTGCACGAGTACCTACAGTCAACGTCCCAAACTCTATAAATAAGGATTATGGGATCAACAACTCTTCAAACTCCATACGTTGCTCTATTATTATTTATTGTCTTGTTTATTATATAAAACGTCTATTAAAGTAATTTAATTAAGTTTAGTTAAATAAGACGACCCCTACATTACTTGATTATTTATGATAATTTAATTACTTTAAACTAATTTAAGTCCAAAGTCTTATAGTCTAAAACGTTTTCAATCAAATAAATTTCAAGTCCAATTTAATTCAAACTTCATTGTTTTATTTTATACATAGTCTGCCGAAGTCATAGATATTCACTAGAGTCCAAGTTTGCAATTTAATTTTGTTAGTTTCAATTACGCTAACTTGGTTGCATTAGATAATTCATATATATATATTTGCTTATCTATTAGCCAAACCCAAATTTCTTTACTCATTGGTGTATTCAATTGATTGGACCAACTATTCAAAATAGAAGTTCTATATATTTCTATCTAGGTATAACACAACCCAACCTTAGATATCATTCAAATCACCAATATAAATATATCTCAATATCCGGCTATTTTAGTTAATAGAATTCATTAAACTAATTATGTCTAAGCATGTCGGTATTTTCTTTTAGCAAGGATTATTGAATTATTTAATAATCTCATACCATATTAACTAACCTGTGTATGAAAACTTTGCAATTGATAGGTAACTTCAATGGATAAATAAATTATTACTCAATGGCCTAATAAAATCACAAGAGATTAAACCCACCTTTAGTCTTTTTCTGTTTTCTTCTCCTTGTCGTCTCTCTTAGCATGAGTATTGGAATATTTTATGTATTGTTGGAAAGCTTACCTATGTATTTGAGGCTTCAATAGTAAGCCATAAAGAGGGTGAAATTAATAGTGATTATCTCCATTTTACACAATTCCAACAACACTAAAATTTTACCATGTTTAGTCTCCAAAGGACGTGTGGCAATGTAAAATAAGAGTCACCTATTGTTTTCTTTTTTTTCTTGCCATGTGGAGGATTCTAATTTGGATAATATCTTATTTGCAATAGGTTGTTAGTATAAGACTTAACAAAAAGGAAACTTAAAAGTATATACACCTATTAAATCAATTACTTGGAGGTAATGTAAACTTATTCGGAGTAATCACTCATTTACTAATATCAAGTCAAACCCCCAATGGTTGTTCATCCTTCCCTGAACCCCTAGTAGTTAGGTTACTATAAATTAACTCCAAAGTTTAATTTAAGTCCTTGACTTGAGTTAGTTTAATATGAATCCCAATATCTCAACTATATATTCTAGAGCCCATAATAAATTTAATTGACTTCCTTAACTATTATATATGATCGTTAAAGTCCACTATATTTCTTAAAACATTCACTTTAGTCCTCTACTATGATTAGACACTCCAATTTATTTTTAATGTTCAATTATTGTAATAAAATGTTGAAGTAGTTTGATACCGTACTATATATATATATATATCCAGATAGATAAGCTTACAACTAATATTAATATCAAACCACAAATTTCATATTAGGTCCATAATTTTATTTTGACATTCATATTACTCTTATCTATTAATGATCTATTCAATTGATCCTAAATGAATTTAATGAGTCTCATTTTCTTTCTACAAAACATTCAAGTCCTATAAGTCCCATTCCAAACCTAATAAATTAAGTTTTCTATTTAAATTAAAATGTAACTAAAGATTCATTTTACTCTTATTTAAAAATGCAGGGTATTACAACAAAAGTCATATTTAATAAGTAGATATAGAATTTTCTGATAATTATATTATACTAGATAAAATGCATAATCAAATCGAATATATGAAATTCAAAAAATCAAATAATTTATTTATTTTCGATTAATAATGTTCATCAAACACTTTATGAGCACTATTCTTAATAATACTGTCTATAACATATTACTGGCACCGCCACACGTCCAAGTGAATAAATTAGAGAAATATTCAAAATATTTTCAACCAAAAAGTCCGAAATATCCGGGAAACATGTCAAATATATATATCTACTCCTATATTTAATAGAACTTGATCTTGCACGGATTCGTGGTATGATCGAATATAATAATTAAACAGAGAAAACACAATATGGATTAAATGGTGAACAGATCAATAATGTATATTGCAATCGTTGGTATGTTGATTACAAGAATTTGGGGTCCTATTGAGCATTATTGGATGCCGTACAAGTTAGAGTACGAAATACATATAAAATGGCCGAATCTATCTATTCGAGCAGAGTGCACCTGAGAGAGCGTGTCTCCTTCATTTATGTCTGTAGTATTTATAGCTGGGGAAACTGAGTTTCTTGGACCGTCCGTACGCACGTAGTACAGGATCCCTAGGGATGGGCCTTTGATCGGCCCAACAGTAACCATAGGTCGCAACACTCCATCTACGGAAGCCTGGGTCGGAACATCAGTGATTCGAGCCTGATATTGCTTCTGAATGATCGGAACTAGTCCAAAAAAAGTTATCGTGGGCGGCAACAAGTGACTGGTGAACTATCGGCAGTTCAGCCAAGCCCATACCAAACCCCTTAATTGATGCGTATAGAGTTAATGATTCAACTAATTTTTTCTTGTCTTGTCACGAAACAGGTAAAAGAGAAAGGAAGCTTCCTTTTAGCAAAGGGACGAAAAAGAAATAGTCTCATCAAATGTCAACAATTGTCTTATGATAAATTCGTCAATGACAAACTATGGAACATTTCATTAGTTATAAATTAAAATGATTCATTGTACTCCCTCCGTTCCAATAATCTTGCTCCCATTAGGTTTGGCACGAAGTTTTAAACAATTTGTAAAAAAAGTAAACTTTTGACTTTTTCTTTAAGAGAAAGGGAGTCATGTTTTGGGACATCCCAAAATAGAAATAGAAGCAAGAAAAGTGAGACGGAAGAAGTATTATAAATTACCGAAACCATACAAGCAACTTTTCAGCGGGAAAGTAACATACTACGTACGTACCAAAATCTGTAAAAGATAGGTTTGGTGTTATACTAAGAAAATAAATTGAAAAAATTTATTACGAAACTAAACTCCACCAACCAATTTGACCATCAAAATCAACATTGTATCACCAAAAATATACATTGTTCAGATAAAGTTAAACTATTAGTAGTTGATTTAATTTAATTAAAGGGGCTCGTCAGGTCAAATCACGCAAATCGACAGAAAATTGGCAACATTGGATAAATAAATTTTACTACATAAGGCCAATAAATAATGGTCGTCAGATTAAGATCAAATTATTAGGTTTTTTTTTTTTTTTTTTTTTTTTGCCAAAATTATTAGGTTAATCCAACTGATTTAAATTAATCACTACTGCCAAGACCAATTAGTCTAATCAAAGGTTGATTCAGTCAGTCCCACCTAATTAAATGACCCAAAACATAAGTCAGGCCAAAATGCTTGGGCTAGTAAGATAATTTTCAAGCAAGGCATACGATAGCAGGGGCTATCGAAATACCATTCGTTATCGAGTTTTCAAGATATTTTCAAGCTTAGAACTCAAGATGATAAAACCTTATATACTAATTTACATAGCAAGTCCTTTTTTCTTTCTTAGCATTTTAATTTATTTATTTTTCTTAATATTTTTTCCTTTGATTTATTTTTTTATTTCTTAATAACTATCAAGTAAACTCAAATTATTTTTTATAGTACCGTTTTTTCATATTAGTTTTTTATTTAATACATTACTACACAATTATTTTTCCCCCAATCCAATATAAAAATATTGATCTAATTCTGCCCCGCATATTATGTTGACACGGCCAATTGTGAATATAATTGGCGTCATTTGAAAATGTAATTGCATAGATATTTTGAGTTCTTTTGGTGTCATAATTGGGTATCATATGTAATTAGAGATTATTTTTGTCAAACTTTACCTCCTCTTTTTTGTATCTCCTCATACATTTTCTCGTGAATGAAGTATGAATTTTAAGTTGGACTACTTGATTGGTTTTGTTTTTTTTTTTTTTTTTTTTGTATTTCAATTATTTAGCTTATAATTTAGCCCCCACTGGACCAAGATCCTGGATCTGCCCCTGCCCACAAATATAATTGTTTCTTGATTTTTGTACATTTTGTCCATCATATCAAGTGGTTTTTAGTTAATTAATTGCAACATTTAGTGGATTTTGATTGGTGTAGACGATGATAATCATTTATTTACTCTACTTTTCAAATAATCAACTTGATTAACCTTTTTATAACCAATCCAATACATTGAGAGGTCATCCAGTGGCTAATATTTAATCAATGAAAAGAAGCTTTAATAGGAAGTTAAGCGTTGCGGCAAGACAAACATAGAAAAAAGCCAAGGGTAGTGTATGCCTTTTCCTACACAGTTAACCGAAGTTAGATTTGATCGAGGCATGGAATAATATAATTCTTGTCGATTTTGCCTTTTACATTTTCGTTATATCGCTATGTCTACATTTTTTTGCAAACATAATTAATCTCTCGATATAGATATATCGAGGCAAACCAAGAAATTTTAAGAGCAAAACACAAGTAATTTTCCCTAATAATCTTTATTGGCTTATATAATTTATAATAATTCAATTCATAACATAATAAAAAATAATTCAACATCTTGGGAAATCTCGTGGGGGAGGCATCATTTTAGCATCTGCGGCCTTGCCGTTTCTAGTAATGAATACCATCTCCATTCCCCAACTTGTGTGACGCTCGAAATGGCAATGCATTAACCAAACTCCTGCACATGTTTAAATAATAAAATTAAAATAATGAATTTTGCGTGTCAATTTTTTTTAAGTAAAATGGTAAGATTTGCCAATTGACTGACTAAATATGAGGGTTTTGACAATTATGTACCATGATAGGATGTTTAATTAATGTATATTTTAGGTATAAGGGGTGTAATTAACACCTATCATATGACCGTAAATAATATTTGCAGATGTAAATGACTTTGACTTTGAATATAGTGAATTTTTTAAATTAACAATAAAAATCTTTTGAGGATTAGACAAAATGCATTTTCCGCGTATGTTTTAGAGTTGACCAAAAAGTCACCTTTCTTGAAGATGCAAAATGCATCAACATGTGATTGGTCTAATGGAAAGGAACTAGTCACTACAAAGTAGCGGATTCATGTTCTAATACCTGTTGGGAGAGGTTCCAATTTAATGTTCCCGACGAGCCTCAAAATGGATTAAACTCTTGGAAAATAAAAAAAATGCAAAATGCAAATTATCAAAACATTACCAGGATTATTCGCTCTGAATCTGATAGCCGTCCACCCGTTTATAGGAACCGCAATTGTATTCTGAAACGGAGGGTCCACAAGATTATAACTCAAAGGGTCCCTATCTTTATCAAAATTACCAAATCCCCACCCAACCACATAAAAACTTTGTCCATGCAAATGCATCGGATGATCAATCCCCGCCACTGTATTTGTTCCCTGAAAAACAATCTCCACCGTGGAATTATACCTAAGAACTCTAACCTCCGTCCCGTTTCCCGCCAGCCACAGATACTGTGGGATTCTTTCCGCCGTGTAATTAAATCTAAAAGGTGGTCTTCTGGGAAAATCATCCCCATAAACACCACTTATCATATCATAATAAGCTTGAAGTATAGCAATTCTCGGCTGTGTAAAGCTAATATTATTCACACTTGCTAATAAGCGATTGCCAAAGGGTCCCGAACAATTACTATTAACACAAGGTTGTAAATTAACAGAAAGGGTAAAGAAAAATTTAGTAGATGTGTTCAATGGAACGTCTATGGGATGTTTTTTATTAGCTAAACTTCTAAGTTTTCCTGTGAAATTTGTGGAAGCGAGCGTATCGTTAAAATCAGGGAGAGTTGGGAGCATTGGGTACGATGGTAGAGTGTAGTTTCCAGTGTATTTAAGAAGTGCTGTTGTAGTTGTATTGTCGAAAATTCCAGCACTAGCGTAAACGTGCGAGGCCATGTAATAGTGACTTGGTGGTTGATTAGCTACTAATAAGAAATCAATTGTTTGACCAGGAGATATGGTAATGTAATCACTGTTGAATTGCTTTGTGTATGCACCGTCCGATCCAACGACCGTGATGTTATGATTTGCGATTTTGAAGAACATAATGTTGTTCATTACTGCATTTACCATTCGTATTAAATATCTCTTGCCGTAGTCCACTGATAACTTGAAAGTATCTGTAACAATAATAAGATTGAAATATATGAGGGTTTACGAGAATAATAAACTTCTACGCATCTATAGAATATTGGGTTAGTAGCAATATTGATATTCACCTTTGTTGTGTTTACTAAAATTTACAAACACCAGAGCCGATGAACCAATAGTTTAAAAATCCAACCCAAACACCCAGCCGTAACTTCGACAATTTCAAAATTTACCAACAGGTCTAACATTTATTTCGTCTTTCAAACATATATGCATTTTATGATTCTTCTCTCTTGTTCTTTATAAAATTTCATTTTTCAATCTTCTTTTTAAATATATATTCTTTCTATAAGAAGTATGTACTATAAAACAAAACTAAACATTCAAATGTAAATACTACTTGTTTATGTTTTAAGGTATGACTATTTCCAAAAGATGTGATTTTTTTAATTATATTCTATTCGAATATGTACATTAACTTTGTTCTAAATAAAAAATAAAATTAAAAAAATTGCTTTTCTGAATTCTGAGGCGCCAACATGCAGATAGAATTTAGTGGAAGTGGTGATTTTTAGAATTAGTGGAAGTAGGATTGCTAGCTTGTTGAAGTTAAATCATGTTGGATATATGCAAAAGTAAAACCATTTCCAAGGAAGACCAATGTATAATTTTTCAAAATATTTATGTCTGACTTATTTGCTAAATGAACCTTGGACTCAATTGCAAAATAGCCTTCTTCTTCATCCCCGCAAAAAAAATAAATAAATAAATAAAAATAAAAATAAAAAGAAAAGGAGGTAGGTGGCACACCACCTGCCAATAGACCGTGGTGGGTGGCTCGGTTCAGCCACCCACCCCTCCACGTCCACCCTCGTCGCTGGAGACCAACGAATTTCACCTATCGCCCCACCCACTCCCCCTCCCCTTGGAGAGGTGGAGATGCCCTATGCCCATAAATTCTTTATTTTCAAAACTCTAAATATTAGAGAAAATACAGCAAACAAAATAAATTGGCCCATTTCTAAACTTTGAAAGAACCTATAATTACATAAATCCAAATACAATTTAAAAAAATCACAATATTTTTAAATATATTAACCAACTTATATAACTCCACATTTTTCACCGAATTCGAATCGAATTTTATTTTTAGCATGCATTACATGAAAGCTCTTCTTGCAAAATGTATTGAGGGTGTTTTACTTGTGATATAGCAAGTCTATTTTTTTTTTCAAGGATTAATCATTTTCGAGGCGCGTCAGACACGTTTGAACATTTCCCAACAAGGATTCAATTTGAGTTCGTTACTTTATGGTGATTAGTCTCTTCACTAAATCAATCACATGTTGTATTTGTCATGATATTGCAAAATAGAAAAGTCATACCGAACAATATCATCAATAAAATTGGAAAGTCAACTCTCTAAGTTGATCTTAAAATAGAAAAAAAAAATCTTTCTACGTTTAAACTTACAAGTTGAAGAAATTATAGATCATCGGTTATTTACTTGATAAATATTATATTTTTATAATATTGCCCACGCAAGAGGATGATAATAATTGTAGAAAAAATGCCTTTCAAATATTACTCCTATATAATCCTTGTATAATGTAAATAATTTGAGTCACTTTAACTGCTGGCTTTGGAAGTTTTCAAGCAAGACACATAATTTCCGAAATAAAGCTGCTCACAAAATTGCACGATTGATCTCTTTCACGAAACCTTATGCATTTAATGTTTTACCAATCTCTATTTTAAATATTCTAAACTTAATTAGGGATTCAAGTTGAATGCCAAATCTAGAATTTTCTCTGAAAGAAAAAGTCGTTTTCTCTAATGAATTTTTTTTATGTGAAATGGATGAAGACAATTTCCATCTTTGCCTAATTTACTCAATAATATGCATATAAGATACTTCCTTCTATTGGAGATTTTTTTTTTTTACTTGTATTTCATGTCCAACATAATTTCTATTGAATTTTTTTTTTTTGACTTGTACTTACAGAAGAAATTTCTGCAGTCGGAATAGTTGGTGAGAAAATATTTAATGTGATTTAGAGGTTTTTAAGGACTTATATCAAAATCACTTTTATTTTAGTAGTATTTGCTGTCAAATCATAATATTTTTTTTGTTCAAATTTAAAAATTCAATATTTTTTAAAAGCTACAAAAATTAGCTAGTGTAGCTTTTTTGGGGCTTGGGGCCTTATTGGGCCATTGATCAACCACAATTCTAATTAGTTCTATAGTTATAAAATTTCTCAACAAAAAAGAAAGAAATTATTTTACTAATTTATATATTCATTTTAGTAAAACTAATTTTACAATTGTTAGAATACAAACAAAAATGACAATGCTTTTTGAAAAATTGGCGACGTGATTTTTTTTAGTGAAATTATCATAAATGACTTGATTATTATTTCATAATTGAACTAACAAATTATAATAAATAGATAACGAGGGAATTGCACTTTTCATACCAAACTTTTGGTACCTTTATATATTTTATATCAGACCTTTCAAAATGACACATTTGAAACCAAAATTGACCAAACTGCTAATTTGTGGATGGAAAATGTCACGTGCGTGGCACATGCCCGTCAAGTGAAAAAAGAGGTGAGAAATGCAATTATTAAAAATTGGGCAGGGATTTTTTGCAATTTCGCCTTATCCTTCCTCCTCCCATACAATCGTCGGCTTCCGATGGCTGTTGGTCGAAATTGGTTGAGGGGTTTTGTTCCTCTTGCTGTGGGAAAAATTTCCAATGGGGTAATTGCAGCGACCGTCGACGGTGGAGCTCCGGGGAGACGCATTTTTTCGCGAAAATTAGGGTTTATGCCGAAATCCTTGGGCGGAGCTAAACCGTCGACGACTTCTACAATAACCACATGGAAAATGATGCCCATGGTCATGGCAAACTATTGCAACAAGAATCACGAATTTTGGTTGAGAATTGAAGGAGAAATCACGATTTGAAATTTCGGAAATTTTGACCTACGAAATTCGAAAATTAGAACCCGTAATTCGAATAGAATTACTCAACAGATTGAAAAGATCTTTATGTGTACGAGTTCTCCACGACAAGATGAACAAAAGTCCTCAACCAATTTCGACCAACAGCCACCGAAAGCTGGCGATTGTATTGGTGGAGGAGGAAGAAGAAGGCAAAATTGCAAAAAACCCCTGCCCAATTTTTAATAATTGCATTTCTCACCTCTTTTTTCACTTAACGGGCATGTGCCAAGCACATGACATTTTCCATCCATAAATTAACGGTCAAACCAAATGTAAAAAAAGTTGGTCAATTTTGATATCAAATGTGTCATTTTGAAAGGTATGGTATGAAATGTATAAAGGTACCAAAAGCTTGGTATGAAAAGTTCAAATCCCTCAATAGATAACTAACAACGATAAGGGTAGTGTGAAACTAGATGAGTATCCCTATTTTTGGTAGACTTGTACCCAATACTTTTAAATTTCATTACTAAGACAATTTGCTCTCTCTATAAATATTAAACTAAAGAATAATACGATATATTGAATTGATACCCAAACAATTCAGAAAATTAAGACTTTTATCAAAATGAAGAGGAGAAATCAAACCTTGTCTCGAACATGGATATAGATCTCCAGGTTGTCCATTAATAAGAAAAGCATCGGAATTATTTGGATCCCCTCCATTTTCTAAAAATTCATTAAGCACCGCTTGTATGTCACTTTTCCACCACTCCCCTAAATTAAAATCATGGATCAAAATTTTGTTGTTTATAGTATGTGTGTTTCGGTCAGTTAAATAAAAAAAAAATCGATTTTTTTTTAAAACACTAGGAAAAATTGTGAAAAAACATACTAATTTAAGAAAAATAAAAAAGTCTCACGGCAAATAAAGACTTTCAGAATTACATCTTATTTTCGTTTCTATTGATTTAAAAATATAAATTTTTTATGTTTTCGACGAAAACAAATGTTGATCCATAATTAAAATAATTAATGTTAAGCTTTAGTTAACATCATTTTCTTATACTAAACTACAATTTGTTTAATCAATTCCATCTTACTAGAAACAAACAAACAAAAAAATAAACATGACAACAACGTTATATATATATTTTCATTGTCAATTAGAAAATGAATTGAAAAAGAATAATCAATTAAAAGAAAAAAAAAAAAAAAAAGCGATACGCATACCTAAAATGATTGGAATTTCTGCATGAGGCATGGGAAAAGGATAGTCATCTTTCTTCCTAGGATAAACAATAAGTGCACCATGCACGGTGGCTCGTGACCAATCGCTATGAGCGTGCCACCACAAAGTCCCGACCTCATCCGACAGCACGATCCTCTGGTTGAACATCGAACCAGGTTGAATTGGGCATTGAGTAATATATTCAGGACCATCTGACCAAGGATATCTAGGCTGCTTCACTCCATGCCTGTAAGTTTTTTTTCAAATATTCATTCTAAAATTATATTTTTGATTAATAGAAAGATATTAAAAAATAAATAAATAGTCATACCAATGAATAGTTAGGTTTTGTCTAGCTCTGTTAATTACATCAAT
This sequence comes from Penstemon barbatus, assembly GCA_003313485.2. NCBI lineage: Eukaryota > Viridiplantae > Streptophyta > Magnoliopsida > Lamiales > Plantaginaceae > Penstemon > Penstemon barbatus. Next base: position 20,493,868 of record CM064878.1, on the reverse strand, counting down.
CACAATTGTATCTCCTTCAGTAACACAAATTGTTGGACCTGGAAATTGCCCATTTACTGTTAATATGCTTTTGTTGCTGCACAACCTATTGTACGGTGTATCTTCCACCTAAATTTCAAAAATTGCTCTATGTTTAGAAATTATAGTATTTTAATTATAGAGAATATCCGTTTGAATTACTCATAGGAATTTTAAAAAAATTACAAATTACATGAAATTAAACTTACCACAAAATTATGGTGATGGGTCGTGGCTTGGCTAGGAAGAGTTATACCAAGGAGGAGAAAACCTAATAGATGGAAAATTGCTATGTTCACAAACCACCACATCTTTTTACAAGAAACTCTAAATTATTTTAATTCCCCAAAGATTATATATAATGGTGAGTGAATATATTTCTTAACGAATAAATGTTTCTTGCTTATGTATTATTATATATATAGACACGTACGAGTGTAAATGGTCCAAACACTTTGGAAGGCTGATTTGGTCTTGGTCGTTAATTAAAAATGAGTATGATTATTTAAAGTTTAAACACGTCTCTCTTTCTATATATTGATCTAGAAAAGAAAAAGAAAAAAAACAAGTCTCTTCCAACATATATATATACATACATAATCCCATTACACTCTTAATTAATTATGTGATTGATCTGGTAAAATATACTATTCCCCACAATATGGTGAACCGAAATTAGAACCGTTGTTCTTACTTCAAAAGTGATTAAGTCAGCTCTAAAACCGAAGTACCCTCACTCATTTATCTTTTGATTTGAGAAATTTAGTCTTAATTAGTTTAGATCTTAAATACATTTGATAGGCTCAACGTGTTAGACCAGTTATATTTCATTTCATATATATACATTAATTAGTCAATCTAATTGTGGCCGAAGCCTAGTTAGTTAGAAAAACTGAGGTTTCAAGATTAAAGATTTTGAGTTCGAGTTCAATTAGTGTGAATATTTATCTAATTTAATAATAATAATTAGTCTTGATATATAGTTGATTTACATTTATACTTGGATAGTAATTGAACATATTCAAATAGACTTCTTATTTGGTAATTGATATACTAATATAATTATTAATGCAGTGATGTGCTCCATGTTTCCGACCCTAAAAAAACTTCATATAACTATCATTTTATGATGATGTTTAAAATATTAATTGGAAATTTACTAATTTTTATGGTGAACCAAAAGATTCTGATAAATTCAAATTGTGGATTTTACCCGCGCGTCGCCTTATGGTTATGTGCAGGGAATTTTAATGCCATGTTGTTTAATTTTGAAAAGAGTGGTGGGAATCCGGATCCGATCAATGAACTAGAGGTTTTTCTCAGTTGTCCATGGAATCGGGCTTAAGGAATCTTTGCTATGTGGAATACCCTTTTATGTGGGCCGACATTAAAGATTCTGGAATATGGTGGGTAAAGATGTTACTCAGTGGATTTTAAGGCTTCTTAATGAAGGAGAGTTTCCTGTGGGGTGTGATTTCACTCATATTGTTTTCATTCCGAAATGCTCTGATCCCGAATTAATGTCTCAATTTCGTTCGATTAGTCTAATTTATGTGATTTATAAGATTGCCTCAAAGAATATTGTTAATAGACTAAAGCCTTTTATGGACATAATTATCTCTGATGCACAATCAGCTTTTGTTCCTGCAAAACTGATTTTGGACAATATTCTTATAGCCTATGAAGTTATGAACTATATATTCTATAAACTCGATATGAGTAAGCCGTATGATGAGAGGCTGTTTCTTCAAAGTAATGCTTCGGTTGGGGCTTGATTTCCGAGTGGTAGAGCTTATAATGAAGTGTACGTGTATCGACAATCACTTATTCGTTGAGGAGGGGGGTTTCAAATCACAGAGAAATAAATTGAACATTATACAATTTACATAGGGTAAATTGCCATTAACTCGAATTTTAGGGGCCAAAGGCCAAAAATAAAAAAGTAAAATAAAAGTGAATTTTATCTTGGTAATCAAGCGCTTTCAAAGTCTTTGTTGATGTACAAACGTGCCAATATAATACTTTGACATTATATTTATTTTAAAATTTGTGTCCTTCTCAAAAATGAAGTGACTGAATAAACAAAGAAGAAACTGTAAGATATATTAATTGCAGCTGTTCTTGCCCAACAGCTCATGAAATGCATGAGATTTTTTTTATATAAATCCTGGAATACTACAATAGTTAAATAATTAGGGCTCAAGAAATAGTTGGGCAATACACGCAATTATATAAATATAGATAGTAAATAGAAAGATTAGAATTACGCATTGGATGCTCAAGAAATAATTGGGCAATAAACGCTATTGAAGTATTATATAAAAATAGATAGTCAAAGAATTTCTTCAAACGCAACAGGTATCTTGTAGCTTTTAATAAGTCTACAAGATTCCCAAATAATAATAATAATAATAATAATAATAATAATAATAATAATAATAAGTCTACAAGGAAACGCTAAACAACTTAACGCTATCATTACTAGCTAGTAAATATATAAAAAAAATAAACATGTACAATTGACTAAAAAAAATAGAGAACATCGTACAATTGACTACATACGAAAATAGATTGGTTGATTCATGTCCTCTTCAATTAATTTTGTTTCAATCTAGGTGTCCAAATATAAATAATTAAATAGACAAAGAAGAGATAGAGAAATTGAAGAAAAAGCAAAAAAAAAAATTTAAAAAAATAAGTAAAAAAACTATGTGTAAATGATAAAAAAAAATTGTTTGGATCAGTTTGATGAATCTTTAAGGCCATCTTCAGTCGTTGAGACAAAAATTCCCCTTTCCCCCTTCCCATACAGTCGTTTGCATTTATTGAATTTTTGAATATACATGTGTGTTTGTGGATGTATGCATTGCCTCATTATTAAAAAAATGTATTGTTAATAAAAACTATGCTGAATTTCAGATAATAAAATCTTACAGAAGATTATCAAAAGTGAGTGAGCCGTTGATTAGTTTTAGACAAAAGTGAAGCCGTAGCCGTTGATTAGTTTTAGACAAAAGTGAGTAAGCCGTTTCTAAAGGCTCTAACAAGTGAAGTTGGCTCAATTTAGTCGAGGTCAAAGCAGGTTGGAGTCGGTTTGTCCAATCATCTCCAATATGGGTTGGCCAATATTCAAATTTCTTGTAGTGAGTTTGATGTGGATATATAAATCATAAGGGCATTTCAGTAATTACCAAATTTCATATTATTAAAATAATTAATCAAGAATTACATTTATGACATTCATTAGAATGACCATCCTGCCCCTATTCAATTCTGAAGTTAGTGGGGACTTTTCCTTTCCACCTAATTGATGGTGGCTTCTCATATCCCACCCTTAATAAGGTGACTCTTCACCTCCTCTATTTTACCTATAAATACTACCCTCATTTTCATTTGAAGGACAAGTGGCAGAAGAATGAAGAATAGCTGAATAGTTTCCTCGAAATTCGTCCCGTGACAACAGATCGAGATTTGAAGATGATCAAGATAGGATGAGGCAATCTCAGAGATAACCTTGATCATTTTCGTGCAACATCATTTTTGGCGCCGTCTGTGGGAAATTTCTGATTGGCACGTTGAGATGGCGAACAAGAACAAGGAAAACCGGAAGGACCACCCGAAGGAGGGAGAGGTGGAGTAGGAGAATGCGCATGAAATAATCCAACTGGAAAAGGCACAAAAGTCAATCCAGCTGGAGAAATTGCATAAGGCAATCCAACTGGAGGAGGAGCATGAGGCAATTCGACCGTAGAAGGAGGCGCACAAACTCAGATGTCTGATCCTGAAGCAACACATGATGCGTCAAAAATTGAAGCAGTGCTTGATGAGCTAATAACTGAAGTAGCTCCTGAGGCGTCCAAAATTGAATTAGCCCCTGATGTGTCAAAAGCTGAAACAACGCCTGAGGCATCGAAAAATTAAGCAGGGCCTGATGTGCCAAAAACTGAAGCAGCGCTTGAGGAGCCGAAAAATTAAGCAGTGCCTAATACGCCAAAAGATGAAGCAGCGCCTGAGGTGCCCAAAAAAAAAAAAAAAAAAGTAGCGCCTGATGCACCAAAAGCTGGAGCAGGGTCTGATGCGCCAAAAGTTGAAGCAGCGTCTGAGGGGCAGAAAAATAAAATATCGCCTGATGCGTCAAAAATTGAAGAGGTGTCTGATGCGCAAGCACCAAACTCTGAAGTAGCACCTGAGGTGCCATCCATAGCATCCACAATTCAAATGACTCAAGAGATGCAGGATGTAATGGCAGCAACGATTGTCGCACGAGCAGTTGCACAATATGTGGCTGAGCAGCAACGAGTGCATGCTTCACCCAAGTTCCCTCATAGGGCATCAGAAGCAGCAGCGAGAGAAGAACAAAGACCGAGGGAAACACGAAGTCCAGGACAACCTTTGAATGAGGAAGAAGTTAATAGTAAGGATCCAGCAAGAGAAGTAGGAGAACCCATAACCCCAGTGAGAAGAGGTCAATTTGCACCCACAGTGCTTTCAGAACCCTTACCACAAGGGTTCAGGGTCCCAAACTTCACAAAGTGCGATGGAACGGGAGATCCCAGGAGCATCTATAGATAAATTTGAGGCCAAGACGAATCTATATGCAATAAGCGATGCAACCAACTGCAAAAAATTTCGCACAACTTTAGCAAAGATTGCCCTCACATGGTTTAACCAGCTACTGACGGGCGCAATTACCAACTTTGAGCAAATTAGTAAACGCTTCCTTCATCACTTCTCCATGAACATGAAGACTCAAAATACTGCAACGCATTTGTTCATCGGAAGGCAAAGATCAGAAGAACCACTGAGAGAATATATACAACACTTCACTAATGCAATTATGAAAATACCTCAAGTAGATCCAGAGCTCCTCGCAAGTATACTCCAGCAAACACTGCTAGATGAATGCCTGAAGGGGTCTTTGGCAAGAAGACCCCAAAAACTCTTGAGCACTCTTAGGAAGACCAAAAAAAGTTCATCATGAGTGGTTCGGTGCAAGGAAGACATGATGACAGTTTGCTCGGAGCAAGCATTATCAACGTGATATCTAGAGGACCAGCTAAAGGAGATTCAGCAAGTGCTAGAAAAGCTTTGTTGAGTTCAGGAAAAGCATTTCCAGAACTCCCACTATAAGCGGAGCAGCAGATTCAACAAGCTGAGGAGAACATCCATTCTATCACATTTGATGATAAAGATTCAGCAAACGGGCAATTACCTACCCTGAATGACGTCCTCGTGATTTCTGCTACTCTTGCAAATTAGTGTGTGAAGAAAATATTGATTGACACCAGAAGCTCAGTAGATATAATCTTTTACAATGCATTCAAGCAGCTGAATATTGACAGTGCCGAATTCAAGAAAGTTAACAATGCACTATCAGGATTCGTAGGAGAAACACTAAGAGCATTAGGAAAGGTCGTGTTGCACATTTCATTGGGAAAGCTGTCCGAGAAAGGCTACAAGAATTGTGAAATTCTTGGTGGTTAAGGCACCCTCCGCTTATAACATAATATTGTGAAAACCCAGTTTTAAACCTTTTCAAGGCGGCTATCTCCACATACCATATGAAGATGAAATTTTCCACAACAAACTGGGAGAAGTGATGTTGGATCAGATAATATCTCAAGAACATTATACCAACATCCTAGAGAATTTTGGTAGATCTCAATCAAATCCTATTGACGTGAATCAATTAATAAGTGAAAATACAATTTATCAAAGAAGAGAAGGTCAAAAACAAGAAAAGAAAATCAGAGGATCTACAGGTGGAGGTAGTGAAAAGAAAATTATCATGATGCATAATCGCTAAGATTCAACTATAAAAGTTGTCATTACCATGTACCGATCAATGAAAGTTCAATGAGATTTGCTGGCGGATCCTATTTTTTACGCAAGAATGTACCTGATTTTGTCTACCCATTTGAAGAAAAATAAAAAAGAGTCAGATTTTCAATATTTGGCGTATATAAAAAGTCTCATAAAGAGCATTACACCTCTAAAAGGGGTCAGATTCAAAAAGTCTCAATAAAGAGCATTACACCTCTAAAAGGGGTCAGATTAAAAAAGTCTCAATAAAGAGCATTACACCTCTAAAAGGGGTCAGATTAAAAAAGTCTCAATGAAGAGCATTACACCTCTAAAAGGGGTCAGATGATTAAAAAAGTCTCAATAAAGAGCATTACACCTCTAAAAGGGGTCAGATTAAAGAAGTCTCAATAGAAGAGCATTACACCTCTAAAAGGGGTCAGATTAAAGAAGCACCTTCATACCGAAGGTAGAATAAATCGCTCATCAAAAGAGCATTACACCTCTAACAGAGGCCAAAATATTCGCTCATCATAAGAGCATTACACCTCTAAAAGGGGTCAGATTAAAGAAGCACATTCATACCGAAGGTAGAATAAACCGCTCATCAAAAGAGCATTACACCTCTAAAAGGGGTCAGATTAAAGAAGCACCTTCATACCGAAGATAGAATAAACAACTCTTCAAAGGAGCATTATACCTCTAAAAGAGGTCAAACAAAAATGCTTTCATAGCGGAGACAAAGAGAAACTCTCCAAAAGTGTTACACCTCTAAAAGGGGTAAAAAAAAAAACTCTCCAAAAGTGTAACACCTCTTAAAAGGAACAAGCAAAAACTCTTTCATTTCGAAGGCATAATAATTCTCCTACAATGACCAAATGTTGTATACACAACTCTAACGGAAATGCAATGATATACACATATGAAGGTGAAATATCACAAGTTCAAAAGCAACTGAGATCAATCACAAGTTACTAACCATACATCAAAGAAAATAATCAAAACAAAAATAAAAACCAAGGTACATATAGAAAAACCCAATCCCGAAATCCAAGTACTCATTCGAGAAATATTTTGTCGAGCCTAGGCAAGAACGCCTCGGCTAAACTACTGTCGAGGCAAGAACGCTTCGACAGAACTCCTGCCCAGACAAAAACACCTCGACAGAACTCCTGTCCAGGTAAGAACGCCTCGGCAGAACTCCTGCCGAAACAAAAATGCCTCGGCAGAACTCCTGCCGAAACAAGAATGCCTTGGCAGAACTCCTGCCGAGGCAAAAATCCTTCGGCAAAACTCCTGCCAAAACAAGAATGCCTCGGCAGAACTCCTGCCGAGGCAAGAATCCTTCGGCAAAACTCCTGCCAAAACAAAAATGCCTCGGCGGAACTCCTGTCGAGGCAAGAACGCCTCAGCCAAACTACTGTCGAGACAAGGATGCCACGACTGAACTACTGGCGAGGCAATAATGCCTCGACCTAATTACTTATGAAGCAAGAGTATCTCGGCAAAGCTATAGCCGTGGCAAAAGTGTCTCAAGCAAAACTGTAGAGACAAAGATGCCTCGATTGAGCCAGTCGAGGCAAGTGTTCACATATTCCCACAAAAAAAAAAAAAAAAAAAGAGAGAACATGAGAACTATTACTACAACAATGCATTAAAGTTTGGTAACAGATACTTCTTGGTGATATTTTGAAGGATTTTTAGCAGTGACAACTTCTAAAGGAAAATATCATGTTGATGTTTTGAAAACTATAAGCTGAAAAATCTATTTGAATCCTCCCTAAGGATTTTTCCATAATTAAGGTGCAATCTTAAAATAAATATTTTTATGGGATGATCCCATGCTTAAAGATTATTAAATTCCACAATTGAATATCTAGATATTCATTTATGGAATTGGGGGGCTTATGATGTGGATATATAAATCATAAGGGCATTTCAGTAATTACCAAATTTCATATTATTAAAATAATTAATCAAGAATTACATTTATGACATTCATTAGAATGACCATCCTGCCCCTATTCAATTCTGAAGTTAGTGGGGACTTTTCCTTTCCACCTAATTGATGGTGGCTTCTCATATCCCACCCTTAATAAGGTGACTCTTCACCTCCTCTATTTTACCTATAAATACTACCCTCATTTTCATTTGAAGGACAAGTGGCAGAAGAATGAAGAATAGCTGAATAGTTTCCTCGAAGTTCGTTCCGTGACATCAGATCGAGATTTGAAGATGATCAAGATAGGAGGAGGCAATCTCGGAGATAACCTTGATCATTTTCGTGCAACATCAGAGTTAAAGTGTATTTAAGTACATTTTTGGAAATTCTTATGTTTGGTTATGCTTCTTTAAGTTGAATATTTCATTGTTTGTTTACAGGAAAAATATACAAACGACTCTTGAAGTATTGAATTAATACAATTTTATACTCTCTTACAACGTTAATTTCTAACGGTTCATGTCTACTTAATAAAAAAGAAAATGTGAATAAACGGGTGAAGTTGATAAAAAAAATGATGAAATTCAATTAAATCGATGATAAACTAAGTGAAACCGATTAAAAAATGGTTAAATCATTTTGCCACCTCTAAGGTTTGTGATTTCTTATATATATGGTACACATGAGTATTTCTCGAATTCAAATTATTTTTCTAATAACGTTAGCATGGACCGTCATAAATCAACTTGGTAAAGGAGCAACTATTATGAATCAAATACCTTAAAGAGAGTTGGTGTAATATTCCAAACATTAATGATGATTAGTATATGTAATTACCCTAAATCTCAGGGATAGTTTGGATCATTCCCTCCTAAAATAAAAAGCGGGTCATTCCAATCAAATTATTTAAAGGAGAAAGACGAGCAAGAATTTGGGGAAGATGCGATTAGTTGTTCTTGCTCAAACTCAGCCAATTATAAGACAAATTAAATGTACTTCATATGCTTTGTGATGAAAAGTATTATCCAATATTTACAAAACAAGTGCTTAAATTAGAAAAATTAGTTATACATCCCCTCCTGTGTATAACAGATTACTGGCACCGCCACATGTCCAAGTAAATAAATTAGAGAAATATTCAAAATATTTTCAACCAAAAAATGCGGAAAACATGTCAAATATATATATATATATATATATATATATATATATATATATATATATATATATATATATATATATTGAGATTATGAAACATCATTACATCATGCATTATATCGATTTGAAAGTAAACTATTTATAACTGCTAAACTGCTAGTATTAAATTAGAGAAAATACTAATATTAAACTAGATAAATACCAATCATGTAAATTAATAGAACTAGTCAAGAAAAAGTTGTCGTGGGCGGCATGCATTTAATTGATGCTTGTAGAGTTAATGATTCAATTAATTTTCTCTTGACTTGTCACGAAACAGGTAAAAAAGTAAGGAAGCTTCTTTTTAGTAAAGTGACTGAAAAAGAAATTGTCTCATCAAATCAAGACAATTGTCAAAAGATAAATTAGTCAATGACAAACTATGGAACATTTCATTAGTTTTTTTTAAAGAATAAGTAATCTTCCTTCATGAATTAACTCCAAGTTTATAATATTTTAAATTAAAGCAGGAAGAGCATTCGAAGAAAACATATTTAAATTAGATAATTTGGTTACTTAATGTGTTGCTTTGTTGTCTTTACGTCAAATATGTTCATCATCAAAACATTCGAGATAGTCTGATACATACTTAATGTCTTCAATAATTGTTCCAAATAATATTTTAACACCAAAATTAAGAAAACATATTCTTTTTAAATAAAAAATTTATATAATAATATTAATCTATTTAATATTTATTAAAATAATAAATTATATAATTAAAAACTATTTAATATTTATTAAAATAATAAAAAAAATTATAATTATAATTTTGTACTACTTCAAGATAAGTGTGTTCCCATAAAAACAATGAAAAGCATTGCACGTAATTAATGAAACTAGCTTAAGCATATACTATATAATGCGATGATTAAAGAGTGTAAACATATAAATTAAAGAACACTTTGGAACTTAATTAATCCATTGGGGAATTTTATTAAACTAATAAGATAATAAAAAAAATTAGTAACATTTTTTTCTCATAAGACTGTTTTAATTCTTCTCTCTATTTAGGTCTCAAAAAGTCTCAGCATATTGACTTGATCGATTGTTAGAGTAGACAATACTTAAGAATCGCTTAGTTATCCACTTATCCCTTTCTAGATTGTGTGTAGACTTTATCATTCTTTAAACTTTATTAGTACAAATCAATTTCATCATTCATATTTAACATTTTTTTTCAAACATAATTAATCTCTCGATATATTGAGGCAAACCAAGAATTTATAAGAGCAATTTCCCTAATAATCTTTATTGGCTTATATATATATAATTCAATTCAAACATAATAAAAAAAATCAACATCTTGGGAAATCTCGTGGGGGAGGCATCATTTTAGCATCTGCGGTTCTGCCGTTTCTAGTAATGAATACCATCTCCATTCCCCAACTTATGTGACGCTCTAAATGGCAATGCATCAACCAAACTCCTGCATGTATTTAACAAATAAAATTAAAATAATGAATTTGACGTGTCAATTAAGTAACATGGTTAAAGTGCCAATTGATTAATTAACCAAATATGAGGGTTTTGACAATTATGTACCATGATAGGATGTTTAATTAATGTATATTTAGCTATATGAGGTGTAATAAGCACCTATCAATGACTGTTAATAATATATGAATATGCACAGATTGAAACACACATCTTAAGAAAAAGATGTAAATGACTTTGACTTTTAAATATAGTGAATTTTTAAAATTAACAATTAAAATCTTTTGAGAATTAGACAAAATGCATTTTCCGTGTATGTTTAGGGGTGACCAAAAAGTTGCATTTCTTGAAGATGCAAAATACATCAACAGGTGGTTGGTTTAGTGGATGGTACTAGTCACTACAGAGGAGCGGATTCATGTTCGAATACTTGTTGGGAGAGGTTCTCATTTAATGTGTCTGACGCGCCTCAAAATGGATTAAACCCTTGAAAAAAAAATGCTAAATGCAAATTATCAAAACATTACCTGGATTATCCGCTCTGAATCTGATAGCCGTCCACCCGTTTCTAGGAACAGCAATCGTATTCTGATACGGAGGGTCCACAAGATTATAACTCAAAGGGTCCCTACTTTTATTAAAATTACCAAACCCCCACCCAACCACATAAAAACTTTGTCCATGCAAATGCATCGGATGATCAATTCCCGCCACCGTATTCGTTCCCTGAAAAACAATCTCCACCGTAGAATTATACTTAAGGACTCTAACCTCCGTCCCGTTTCCCGCCCGCCACAGAATCCGTGGGATAAAATCTGCAGTGTAATTAAACCTTAAAGGTGGTCTTCTAGGAAAATCATCTCCATAAACACCACTTATCCTATCATAATAAGCTTGAAGTATGGCAATCCTCGGCTGTGTAAAGCTAATATTATTCACACTTGCTAAAAAGCGATCGCCAAACGGTCCCGAACAATTACTATTAACACAAGGTTGTAAATTAATAGAAAGGGTAAAGAAAAATTTAGTAGATACGTTCAATGGAACGTCTATGGGGTGTTTTTTATTAGCTAAACTTCTAAGTCTTCCTGTGAAATTTGTGGACGCGAGTGTATCGTTGAAATCGGGGAGAGTTGGGAGCATTGGGGACGATGGTAGAGTGTAGTTTCCGGTGTATTGAAGAATTGCTGTTGTAGTTGTATTGTCGAAATTTCCAGCACTCGCGTAAACGTGCGCGGCCATGTAGTAGCGACTTGGTGGTTGATTAGCTACTAATAAGAAGTCAATAGTTTGACCAGGAGATATGGTAATGTAATTATTGTGTAATTGCTTTGTGTATGCACCGTCCGATCCAACGACTGTAATGTTATGATTTGCGATTCTGAAGAACATGATGTTGTTCATTACTGCATTTACCATTCGAATTAAATATCTCTTGCCGAATTCTACAGTCAACCTGAAAGTATCTGTAACAAGAGTAAAATTGAATTAAAATTGATTGAAGTATCTACCCATATACTTACCTAAAGTAATGAATTCACACTCACACACATATATGAAGGTTAATTGAGTCGGGTTTATCTGAAGTCCGATGGCTCGACCTCTTAAATTTAATTTAAACCCGAATAACTGTGAATTTTGGCTGATGTTGAATCATTATATCAAATTCGATCGATTAGTAGTTGAGACTAATAAGGTTCGGTTCGAATAAAATTCGAATATATAATTATTATAAATACTAGTATTTTTTTAAGGATATTTTATATACTAGTATTTTTAGTTATTGCTATTTAAGTTATAGTGTAATGATTAATATATTGAAAAAAGAAAATTTATACGGACATCACACTACCCACATATATCAATATAATTTTGTAAACTCAGTGTCCACCCGTATATTAATTATAACTAATGTATATGCATGCAGCCATGCAGGTCAAAGGTAAAAATAATTAACAGAAAGGAAAAACAAATATTTAAGCAAATGGTCAAAGAGATCGGAAGTCTTGGGGAGTTTAAAAACTTTATTTAATGTTTTATATTTGGATTAAAGTTATGAAATTTATATATTTTTGTGCATTAAGTAAGATTAATATATTTATATGTATTTTGACATTGCTTAGTTTTTTATTTGATAAGTAAAATTTGCTAGTGTGGACAAGTCCGATTTACCCAAGTGCGGAAAGTTACATAATCAAATTTGAGCCTATAACCATGAAACTCGATCATTTGTCCCTCCCACATATGTACTTTATGATTCTTCTCTCTTGTTCTTAATAAAGTTAGATTTTTCAATCTTCTTTTAATAAATATAATCTTTCAATAAGAGGTACGTACGTATCAAACAAAACTAAGATTTCAAATTTAAATACTACTTGTTTATGTTTTAAAGGTATGACTATTTTCAAAAGTTGTAATTTTTTAAATTACTTTCGATTTTGTACATAACTTTGTTCTAAATATATAAAAAATAAATAAATTGCTTTTTCTGAATTCTGAGGCGCCAACAAGTAGGCAACACCCAACGACGACAATGATAGAGTTTTAATTTTTCCTTTTTAATTGAAGCATATAATTTAGAATTTAGTGGAAGTAGGATTGCTAGCTGTAGAGGGCCCATAAATCATGTTGGTACAATAAGCCTAGTCTACCATTTGGATAAGCCCATAGATTCTTTATTTTCAACTATTCGGTATTTTCAAAACTCTATCAGAAAAAATACATCAGACAAAATAAATTGACATATTTTTAAACTCTGAAATGACTTATAAATACATATATCCAAATATAATTAAAAACAAATCACGATGTTTCTAAATATATTAACCAACTGATATAACTCCACATTTTTCACCGAAATTATATATATATATATATATATATATATATATATATATATATAATTTCAAATCGAATTTTATTTTTAGCATTCAGTACACGAAAGCCCTTCTTGCAAAATGTATTGAGGGTGTTTTACTTGTGATATATCACGACTTTTCTTTTCTTATGATTTAATTTCACTCGAGACATGTCGAACTCATTAAGTGAGAATCTTTTTAAATAAAGATTCGAATTTGAATTCGTTATTTTGTAGTTGCTAATCAGTTCTACTAGCCCAATCAAATATTGATATTAAGGCTCTTTTTATTTTAGTATTTATCATGATATTGTCAAATATAATAGTCATATATATACCAAACAGTATCTTCAATAAAACTGTTCCTTCTATTTTTTTGAAATGTTCCAAAAAAATACTCTATTTTCTAATATGAAATTATTTTTCTCAAAAGTATTTTATTGATTTAATGCTACTAATTTTCTACCACTATTTTAAATTCCACTTTTACAACTCACTTAAACTCTATTTCAAAACACAAGGGAGAAAAGAAAAAAAAAACTATAAATAATTTGAGTCTCTTTTCAAGCAAGACACACCGACAAAGACGAAAATAAAGCTGCTCACAAAGTTGCACGACCATCTTTACGAAGGGAAATTCTTACCCAGACCGGGTTTGGCTGAACCCAAAGCAACTACATGGCAAGTGTAATACACTTGCTTTGGGATTGGATGAAATTCTCAGAAGAGTGACCAATCACAAAGCAAGTGCAATACACTTGCTTGATGGTTGATTGAGTTTGGTCAAGTCAGGCTTGGACAAGAATTTTCCCTTTACGAAAACTTATGCATTTAATGTTTTACCAATCTCTATTTTGAATATTGTAAAGTTAATTAGATCAAATTTGGACTAGTTCTCTCACATTAAAAAGAATACATAAGTCATTTTCTAGTCATAGTATAGTGCCATAATTGATTGTATAGCACTATTAAGAATTTATGATCTATCTTTTTCATTGTAAGACTAATTATTGTAATGTATGACTTTTATCGAAAATCTTTTCCATGACAAATGAAAATGTTTGATGTGAAATGGATGAAGACAATTTCCATCTTTGCCCAATTTACTCAATAATATGCATATAATATAAGATACTTCCTTCTATTGGAAATTTTTTTTGACTTGTCTTTCATGTCCAACATAATTTCAAGACATCTTGTATTTACAGAAGAAAATTCTGCAATCGGAATAATTGGTGAGAAAACATTTATTAGATCAAAATCACTTTTATTTTAATAGTTTTTTTTTTGTTCAAAAATAAAAATTCAATATTTTTTAAAAGCTACAAAAATTAGCGTAGCTTTTTTGGGGCTTGGGACATTGATCAACCACAATTCTAATTGTAAAAATTCTCAGAAAAACACAAAGAAATCATATTACTAATTTATAAAATCATTTTAGTAAAACTAATTTTGCAATTGTTAGGATATAAACAAAAATGACTATGCTTTTTGAAAGTATTGGCGACATGAACCTTTTTTAGTGAAAGGATCATATTAATATATCTTAATTGAACCAACAAATTATAATAAATAAATAATTAAGAACGAGAAGACTAGTATGAAACTAAATAAATATCTCCACTTTTGGCATACTTGTACCCAAAACCTTTAAATCTTAGAGTCTCGGTTTTGCACTTTTGCTACTAAGACAAGCCCCTCTCTCTATGAAATATTAAACTAAATTCGTACGATATATTGAATTTATACTCAAATCATTCAGAAAATTAAGACTTTCATCAAAAAAATGAAGAGGAGAAATCAAACCTTGTCTTGAACATGGATATAGATCTCCAGGTTGTCCATTAATAAGAAAAGCATCGGAATTATTTGGATCCCCTCCACTCTGTAAAAATTCACTAAGAACCGCTTGTATATCACTTATCCACCATTCCCCTACAATATTAAATTCATGGATTATAATTTCGTTGTTTATAACTAAATATTTTGATCAGCTAAATATTAAAAATTTCTCGAATTTTTTTGAAAACATTAAAAAAATTGTGAAAAATAAATAAATAAATAAAGACTTTCAGTTACACCTTATTTTCGTTTTCATTCATAAATTTAAAAATATAAAGTTTTATCCATGATTAAAAATAATTAATGTTTAGCTTGAGTTAACATCATTTCCTAATTCTTAAAGTACAGTTTGTTTAGTCAATTCCATCTTACTAGAAACAACCAAACAAAAAAGAAACATGACAATAACGATATAAATATCTTTTCATTGTCAACTAGAAAAAAGAATAATCAATTGAAAAAGAAGAATCAATTAAAAGAATAATCAATACTTATTAATACGCATACCTAAAATGATTGGAATTTCTGCATGAGGTATAGGAAAAGGATAGTCATTTTTCTTCCTAGGATAAACAATAAGTGCACCGTGTACGGTGGCTCGTGACCAATCGCTATGAGCGTGCCACCACAAAGTCCCGACCTCGTCCGACAACACGATCCTCTGATTGAACATCGAACCGGGTTGAATTGGGCATTGAGTTATATATTCAGGACCATCTGACCATGGATATCTAGGTTGCTTCACTCCATGCCTGTAAGATTTCTAAATATTTATTTAAAAACTATAGTCCTGTAAAATATATTTTAAATAATAGAAAAAAAAAATACCAATGAATAGTTATGTTTTCTCTAGCTCTGTTAGTTACATCAATCACAATTGTATCTCCTTCAGTAACATGAATTGTTGGGCCTGGAAATTGCCCATTTACTGTTAATATGCTTTTGTTGCTGCACAATCTATTGTACGGTGTCTCTGCCACCTACATTTAACAAAAATGCTCTATGTTTAGAAATTATAATATTTTATAAAGATAATTCTTTTGGCTTTATTTATGGCCATACAAAATATATTTAAATTGTAACATTTTTCCATATCAGATAAGTAATTTTGGCTTTGTAATTGAGTGGATTTGATTATGTAGCATATGAATTTTAAAAAAAGTTACAAATTGCATGAAATTAAACTTACCACAAAATAATGATGATGGGTCGTAGCTTGGGTAGGAAGAGTTGTACCAAGGAGGAGAAATCCTAATAGATAGAAAATTGATATGTTCACAAACCACCACATATTTTTACAAGAAAGTCTAAATACTTTTCCTCGAAGATTAAATTGGTGAGTGAATAAATGTTTATTTGCTTATGTATTGTATTATTATTATATATATAGATAGAGAGAGAGAGATCTGTAAATGGTCCAAGAACGAAGGAAAGCTGATTTGGTCTTGGCCGTTAATTGAACACGAGTATGACTATTTAAACACGACTCTATAGATCCAGAAAAAGAAAAAAAAAATACAAAAAATTCAGAAATACAAAAACAGAAAGATAAAAAGAAAAAGAAAAAGAAAAAGAAAAAAACAACACACGTCTCTTCCAGCATATATAATCAAATTCCACCTATATATGATTGATTTAATGACAAGTACTGTTATTCTCCACGTTATGGTTAAATTAAAAACGTTGTTCTCAAAAGTTATTAAGTTATCTTCTAGGGGAAAAAAATTCCATCCCCATGATACACAGTATTGGGGGGGGGGGGGGGGGGGGGGGGGGGGGGGTTGTCAAGATATACTTGATCTTTATTTTATCTTTTTTTATTTTTATTTTTATTTTATATGAATCTTGATCTTTATTTGGAAATTGCATATTTTGTGCCGTGTAACTTTTGAGCCACGTGTATAAAACAATCATTTATTTATTTATTTTGATAATTCAGGTGTACAAGCTTACACTAAACTAATCATGGACCCTCAGAACCCTTGTCCTAGAACCCTGAAGGATGTAAATCGCAGGATGTGCCTCCACCAAGCCTCGGGATCCCACCATACTGATGTACACTCTGCGCACAAATGGGTTTTCACTATAAATGACCCTTAGATAGATCCATATAAATGCTTCCATCCAAGTTCCAAATGGGATTCGAACCCCCACCCTTGCCGCTGGAGCAGGCCTTATTAATTGTCGGTCAACCAGTTGGAAATATGCCTTGAGGGCTAGTTATATTTCTGTCTTTATACATTAATTAGTCCATCTAATTGTGGCCGACAAGTCCGAAGCCTAGTAATTAGCTGGAAACCTTGGAAGTAGTTTAACTGCTTTGGTATCGGATTGGTCTTAATATTTGGTTTTGGAGGTTTCGTTGAAACATTTGAAACTCGATTTGAACAATGAAATATTGAGATTGTAGAATATTATTAAGGGTAATTTACACTAACACCCTCTCAAGTTTGGGCATATTACAAGAAACCTCCCCCCTTGTTTCAAAAATTACAGGGACACCCCCTCAGGTTTGAGTAAATTACAAGAAACCCCTTACAGCGTTAAAAACAGACAGAATTTGATGACGTCAGCAAAAAAATTTAATTTTTCAAATATACCCCTGGCTAAATATACCCACAGGGGTGTCTATGGAATAATATTATATCACAGGGGGTGTCTATGTAATAATATTATACCACAGGGGGTGTCTATGTAATAATATTATACCACAGGGGGTGTATTTGAAATATTACAATAACTTTAGGGAGTTAGTTGTAGCCAACTGTTATATTTTATAAAATGACAAATAGATGTTAATGTTGGCCATATATTTTGACTATAAATTTCATGAAGGTACTTATAACCAATGGTCATATTTTAAAAAATGACCAATGGATGTTATGTTGACCATATATTTTGACTATAAATCAAAATCTTCACTTGTAGGGATGATACAACTTTAAATCTTGGCGTGCATCTGTAACCATTATGGGTGCATTCTTCATACAACACATGAATATTTTGATTATCGATATTTTAAACATCTCACACTACCTCTTGAATTTGATGACGACATTATCAAATTTGTGGGATGAAACGCAAAAGAAAATAAAAATGTTTGGACTGCTATTTATAACCAAAATATGTGGCCAACAGTAACATCCAACAGTCATTTTCTAGAATATGACAGTTGGCTAGAACTAACTCCATGAAGTTATTGTAGTCTTTCAAATACACCCCCCTGTGGTATAATATTATTACATAGACACCCCCTGAGGTATAGTATAATTACATAGACACCCCTTGTGGGTATATTTAGCAGGGGTAAATTTGGAAAATCAAAAATATTTTTGCTGACGTCATCAAATTTCGTCTGTTTTTAAACCCGTAAGGGGTTTCTTGTAATTATATGCTCGAACCTGAGGGGGTGTCCCTGTAATTGTAAAAACAACGGGGGGTTTCTTGTAATATACCAAAACCCGAGGGGGTCTGAGTGTAAATAACCCTATTATTAAATAATAGTTAGTGAATTTTGAAACTTTGAGATATGATTTAAATTGAAGTTTGATTGTTGGGGTTTGGAGGAGAAAAATAGTTGATAGATGTCAAATCACTAACTTTATATGCAAAAAATAAATGATATGTGTCAAATTAATGATTTTATAGGTCTCGAGTAGAATTGGGTATGTTTCGATTTGGCTGAAACTTGGAGTTCCGTCTGAGACCTCTTCAAACTCTTTACTTAATGGGGCTTGACTCGATTTGAGTGAGTCAAAACCAAGGCAAACTAGATCCATATACAACCTAATGTTTCATGATTAGGAGATTTTGAGTTCGAGTTCAATTAGTGTGAGGATTTATCTAATTTAATAATTATTAGTCTTGGTAGTTGATTTACCTCTATATTTCGATAATAATTGTACATATTCAAATAGATTTCTTATTTGATAATTAATATATTTATGTAATTATTAATGCAGTGATGTGCTCCATATTTTTCTAAAAAAATTCATCCAACTGTCATGATATCAATATGTGATTGATTTAATGAAAGAGGCTAGTTATTACAAAATAGCGAACTCAGGTTCGAATCACTGGAAGATTGCCACTTAATATGCCCAATGCTTCTCGAAAGAGATTAAACATTGTGAAACCAAAAGAAAAAAGAAAAACAATATCATTTGCATGAAAACTAAATGACAAAATTATTATTATTAGTATAGTAGTTATAATTATTAATTTAGTGAAAATTTTAATAATATTTGTTCAAAGGAGTACTTTATCCTTTCATATACAAAGAATTTTTATATGTAAGTAAGTTTCCTACTAAAATTAAAAGACAATAGAGCAAACTGATAATAGAACTGCCTAGTTCTTAATGTAAATCAATTGAACTTATTTTAAACGACAAAAATTAAAATGAAGCAATTTACCCCATGTGACATTTTGTAGGGACCAATCTACCCTTGTATTATTTTTATATGTATCAGTTTATCCCGTGTGTTATTATAAATGTGACACTTTATCCCCTGCATTATTTTATATGGAAAAGGGTAATTCTACTTTTTTATGCAACACTTTTCATTCTCACAATCAAATAGAGGCGACTAAGTTACATTCCCAAATATAATGATGTAAATTGATTCTTTTTTATTTTCTACAGGGGGGTAGTATTTTTTTTTTTTCAAATCACATGGGAAATAAATTGTAGAATATTCATATCATAGGGAGTAAATAGGTATTAATCCTAATTTTCAAATGAGTCAATGGAATTTATCCATTTGATATTGATAGTATTCAATTTACTACACTCTCTAATAGAAGGAGACAAACTGATTCTTTTAAATTTTTCACAAGGAGTAATTTACTCTATATAATAAGGGTATAAATTTAATATTATGTTTATTAAGATGGTAAATGGGAATAAAACCCGTTATAAAATTAATGCATTGAATATGACTGTCACAACTGTTAATTGAAGAATTGACTGATTTGTTGTGGTTCCTCTTTTGTTATTGAAAAAGGCCTGAAATGAAAGTGACAACAGCTATTGGTGAACTACTAAATTTGAAAACACTATGCATTATTTAATATCATTTTGTTATTTAACTAAAAAAGATTGCTTGAAGAATTTTCCCACTTTGAGATTGCTTATACTCTTTGAGTTTATGTCTTTGTTATATTTTCTTTATGTTGAACTGTTTGAAATTATTGATCTTTTCTATTTAGAATCATATACTCCAATAATTAGTGGATATCATTTAATGAAGGGAGATATCGTTTTTCTTGCTTAGATCTACAGTAAGTTCAGATATTTTTATGATCAGATATATATTAGAAATTTTTTTTTTTTTTTTTTTTTTTGTCACAATACGTATCTGCACTCCTAAATTTGAAAATATGTTATCACATGTCATATGTGCAGTGTCTTACAAAATAGTTTTTTCCATATTATGGTCTAATAATTCAATTTCCCTTCTACAACAACCCCATTGCCAAGATTTTTGTTCACTTTTTGCAGTGTTATATATCATACCTAATTTAGTTTCTCGTTCAATTAAAAAGCATTTCATCAAATCGTGCTATATAGAAGTATCACAAGTTGGATTAGAAAAATAAGAAACTTTTATCGGAAACGTAGAAATAATTTTAATGCAATTCAAATAGAGTGTATTTAATTTCTAAATTATTTAATTCCAAAAAATGTAAATATTTTTATGCTTCCACTATTTGATATAGTGTGACAATAATTTGTTATCTTCTCATTTGGGAAATTTGTTTTTTTTACTACAAAATAAATCATCTTGTAATTTTGGTATCACTGGATACGAAAATACAAATGTAATACCACAGTTTAAGCTTTCATTGCAACTTTCATACGAAGCCCCATTTTTTGGATCGAGAAAACGATTTAATGCCAATTTATCCTCTGTAATAATGTTCAATTTACCATTTTGTGATTTGAAAATTAACAATTTACCTCTCCGTGAAAAATTTAAAGAAGCAATTTACCCCGTTCAGTCGGCGAGTGTAACTCACTTGCCGAAATTGAGAGTGGACCAGCATGAAAAGTATTTTGTAACATAGAGGAGTAAATTGCTACATTTATCATAACACAGGGGGTAAATTGTCACATTATCATAACACAGGGAGGTAAAATGCCACGTATAAAAAATTCAGGGAGGCGGTGTGAAACTTTTATATAATTACAGGGGTAAAGTGCTATTTTTCAAATAACATGGAGGTGAATTTAACATTATGGATATCACAGGGGTGAATTGACATTGACTCCGAAAAAAAGTACGTTTGATATGAATTCTGCAATGAAAACTTAAACTGTGATATTAAATTTGCATTTTCATGCACTACAAAAAATTTAAACTTTAGTGACAAAATAGTAAATAACAAAGTGACAAGAATTTAAATATTGTCGCTAAAATAATGTATATAGACACACTAGTGACAAGAAATTTGAAAAAGTTGTCACTATTGACTTTTAGTGATACCCCAAAAGTGACAACTACAAAGTTATCACTAAATTATAGTGACAATATTTATTGTCACTGAAAGGGTGTCACTAATTGTCAATAGTGACAACTTAAGTTCCATAAATTTGTCACTAATAACCATTAGCGACAACTTAAAAATATTTTTTGTCACTATTGCACTTGTCACTATTATTATTGTGACAAAACTAATATTTTTATCACTAATGTATGCAAAAAGTGACAATTTCAACAATGTCACTTAATATTTTGTCACTAAAATTCATTTTTCTTGTAATGATGTTTAATAATATCAAAGTTGCAAAATGACCTAACATGTGATAAGAAAAATAAATAAATAAATAAATTCCCCTTCTCATGTTCATTTATTGTCCACCAACCCCATGGCATAATCACGTTCTACCTAATTTCGGCCTAGTTTTTGGATTCAATTTGCTCTTTAAAAGTTATCTATTTTGGTTCGTTATGAAAAGTCATCTCAACTGATATTCTCTTCGATTATGCAATCTTAGCCCTTTGTGCGAAGAGTGTAAGCAGTATGGTGGGATCCCGAGGCTTGGTGGAGACACATCCTGTGATTTACATCCTTTAGGGTTCTGAGGATCCATGATTAGTTTAGTGTAAGCTTGGACACCTGGGTTATCAAAAAAAGAAATCTTAGCCTAAAAAAAATTAAAACGTAATATTAATTATCGATCTCTCATTTCTCTTTCTTCTGTTATTTCCCTCAAATTTAATTTGACATTTATGATACAAAGGACTCTAAATGGTACCCACTCTCTCCTTATTGTACAAATTGAAAGAAAAACCACACCCTGTTTCCCAGTCTAACGGGTTCATAAAATTAAACTTAACTGATATCTGATGCTAAAATTATTGGATCAAATTTAGCCGATAACCATCAAAACTTATTTCCTTGTTCCTTCAAGCTTTAGACCTGTACATCCGATGACCCTAGGATGTTTAATTAGTATATGTCAATCTTGAACTCAAAGACAAAAGAAAAATATGAAAACTAAAATGTGTATTGTGTGTACCTTAAAATATTGGTGTTTACATTTATATTTATATATGAGTAATTAACCTGGGGTTTGTACCCATTGTATCTAAATTGGTAGCATAGATGGAATTTTTCTTCTGTTGTTCAAAAAGGCGGTTCTCATGGTTATTAATAACCAAATTTGATACTATTATGATTTATTGAGGTCGAATGACGTCACATGTGGAGAATGTAGGAGACAATACTAATTGTGAAAGCCTTGTCCTCTAATAAGATCAAATGTAACGTCCAAAGTGGTAGCTCGGGAATATTACGAGTTCCTGTGGATCGACCTCCTGAAAAGGCGTCCGAGCTAAAAGGATTGTGATGTAATTCCCTTAGATGAGATCTTTCCAGGTAGCCGACCATATATACAGGCCCCAAGGCCATCTCCAACCATGGGCTCGGGGCACGTGAGGGCCGGGCTGGGCTAGGAGGAAGTCTCCGATGGTGGGGCGGGGCGGGGCGGCTTGGGGGGCTGCACGGGCTGGGCATCGGTCTCGGGGCGAAATGGTGCGGAGAACGAGCTGGGCGTGATGCAATGGAGAAGAAAAGGGGCGCATGTATTCACGCGCCCCTCTTTAAGTCAGGTGGCGCCACTTCGCGCCACCTGATTGGTCCTTTTTTTTTTATTGTTTTATTAATTTTAATGTTTTAAATGTAATAAATTGATTTTAATTGTGTAAAATTTGTGATTAAATTTTTTAAAAATTGTTAATATTAGATAAAATTTGTTTTGATTTGTTAAAATTAGAATAAAATCAAAATTTATTATTAATAATTTTAATTACAATTCTAATTATTAATAATTTAATAATATTAACATTAAAAATGGTTTTAATTATTTCTTCTATTTAGAAAATAATAATTAAATTTTATAAATAATTTGCTAGTATATTTGTTAATAGCCTTATGGGCAATACTTCTCAAATCTGTTCGTTATGTGGTTCGCGCTCACAAGATGCAACTTATTCTTATAAGTGGAAAGCAGCGGTCATCCAACCTTGGTCAGGTTCCTATCCATCCATTTACATTATTCAACAAAAAATCATATCTTATTTTCTTGCTTTTTGGTCTTAACTCATTGCCTTTAACAATATTAATTGCCACAAATTAAATGATATAGCTTAAATAGGGTTTTATTCACGGTCAAAATCTTCCACGCGCGAAACTCTCTTTTGCTATATTTGTTACACGTAATTTTCAGTGTTCTATTATAATTTGGCATAAAACCATTCTCGTGCTCATCTTCATAAGAAAGATATCACTCACATAATATGTGAGCAAAATTTATTACTCATTTACTAAAATGATAGGATAACCTAAAGAACCAGATCATCAATTAAACTAATGTGGATGCTAGGGTGTTTTTACTAAATATTTTTTTATTAATAAATATATACATTCAAATTATTTTTATTAGTATGTATAATATTGTTTATAAGGTTAAATAATGGGAGTAATTGACCTGAAAAATAAAAATGTTAATATTTTTAATGGAGAAATAGAGACTATGCTTATTTAATTTACCAAATAAAAATAAAAATTGGAGAGTATGCTAATATTTAATAACACCTTAAAATTTTGTGCAATAAACATAACACAAAACAATTTGAGAAAGGTTAGCTATAATATATACAAGAGGATATAGTGAATAAAACTATCTGAAAGTCGATCACAAAATCATTTAAATTTGACCTTTGACCGTCATATGTGGATGAATATCATTTCATTTTGTGTTGTTATTGTAATTCTTCCACGAAAACTTAAGAAAAACAAATGGAAAGAAGGGTGACATCTGTGGAGTTTTACTTACGATCTCCTGACTCTTGTCTATTTTTAACTTTTATTTTTTTTTATCAGCAGAATATCCTTGTGTGTTATATTCATGAAAATTCAACATGATTTTTCCTCCTCATGTTTTTTTTTTTTTCTCCTTCTTTTTTATAGAGGTTTTTCCTTCATATGTTGGGGTAAATCAAAATACTTCCATGTGTTATGCTAAATTTTTTTTTTTGAGGGAATGTGTTATGCTAATTAAACCTGCAAGAAAGTACCCTATGAAATTTCTATTGTGTCAAACTTCCTTGTGTTTTCAAAAACCCTGCACTAAACACCTAATTTGTAAAATATAGGTCATTTTGGATCGATATTTTTAAAGAAATTATTTTAAAAATATATCACATGAAGTTATAGGGACCAACTTGAAGTGTTTTAAAAATTATTTCTTGAAATATATCGATAAAAAAGATCCATATTTTACAAATTGTATTTTTTTACTTTAATGACTAATTAAAAAAATTAATATTAATATAACATTTTTAAATATAAAACTATTTCATTAACATATTTATTACATATATTTTATAAAATTTAAACATCTAGTTAACATATCTAGTAAAATAACTTAATGTATATAAAATATTAACAAATTAAATTATTTCTGTACACACCCACCCACATACGTCTCACCCATTAACCAGAGAAATTATGTGGTGCAATCGTTGCATCACGTCATCGAGTACACATGGTGTAATCTATCAATACACTTGTGACATGTAGAATGATAATCCACATCACCTCTAAAACATGTGGAATCAAATCACAAATTAGATCAGACCTGGATCTACATCCTATCTCAGGAACTTTCCAAATAAATATTAACAAATCTCAAATTACTTTTGTAACTTATGTAACATTAAAATTTGCTTTATGACACTTCTAAATGGCTATAATGGGGTTTTTATTTTGACCGTTATCTTTATCCTAGCACCATATAGAGATATCTCATGAGTTTCAGAAAAAAATATAACAATTGTTACATATACTTACAATACAAAAGACTCACGTTATAGTGTTGTGTTTTTAATAGCTAGTCTTGAGCAATATAAAAAGTCTTGTCACCTGTTTCTTCCTTTCCCTTTCTTTTTTTTATATATATATATATATATATATATATATATATATATATATATATATATATATATATATATATATATATATATTTTTTTTTTTTTTTTTTTTTAAATCATAGTCACGGTGAAGACGTCGATTGTCACCTCTGAGTTTTATTGTGGGATTGTTATCATTCGTCACAACCCTCACGCATGGAGACGATCAGTTTTTTAGGACAAGCATCAAATAATGTAACTCCTATACTAGCCCGTCATTCTTTTTTTCATTTTAATTATTTTATGTTTATAATCATACAAAAGTTACATTTTGTATAAAACTGAAAGTTCACAACAATTTCGTACATTGATTTTCAGACTCATCGATCCTAGATATATATGTTGTTTATAACTTTATACTATTACTACCACGTAGACTTGTCTTTCCATCATATTATTTCCTTACGATCTTTCTTGAGAAAATAAAGAACAAATAGAAATAAGAAATAGAGAATTGAATTTTTCATAAAACCTTTAGTTGTTTTATACATTTAATGGTGTTTGCAAATGTTTTCCAAAAGTTTTTTTTTTTTTTTTTTTTTTTTTTTTTTTTTTTTTTTTTTTGCTTAAAACACTTTAATAGTGTTTGCAAATAGTTGATTATGCTAAGTTTCTTCAATTAAAAAGCAGGTAAAAATAGGTTGGTAAGAAGCAATTAAAGAGGTGCTTCTTCGATTGTTTCTTTCAGGTGGCATTTTTGTTGGGGGTTTATGTGTGAATGAAATAAATAAAAGTAAGATATGTGTCTATTTGGTCCGAAGAGGTACCCTTTGAACCGAACTATTGTGTCATTTTTCAAAATGCACTTTTGTGTCTATAAATATGAAACATAATCTGGTCAATTCTGAGTCAATTTATATAGTAACAAAAACAAAAAACACTACTCTCTCTTTCTCTTACTTCCGTAAAAATTTAGTCCAGAATTTCTGTTTGTTCAAGTTCGCTGTGGGTTCATTATTTTTGCAAATAATGAACAACAGACTGTTGTATCTTGAGAGACTATCGGAAATCAAATTGTATGCTCCGTGACAGTCCCGGAAATATTGTCTTAAGAAAATTTATTTCGGTAAGCCTCAGTCTTATTTCCTATTTACGTGTTGATTAAAGTGTTCTACAAATTAATCCTAACCAAGTAAGTATGATTTATATGCTTTAATAATGCATGAATTTATTTGTTAGAATATTGTTTACTATATTCTATGTTTTATGAAACATATAAGTGTCAGCTCTTCCACCTTGCTTTCCTGAGGTAACTCTACTTGCCGAGGAGGAAAAGAAAATCACAGATGGTTAGACACCAACAATTTTTGTAATAATTAAAATTATTTTTTTTACATATTTGCAAACACTCCCTGTTTTTGAATGAAAGTACTTATTTTTTCACTTTTGCTTTAAGCAACAACTTTTGAATTTTCAAAAACATTTGCAAACACCCTTTTAGTACAATACCTTCAATAAGAACAAATTATATCGCAATTTAAGAATACGTGACACATTTACAATCTTCATCAAATACTTGACAGAAATCACCACGTGACCGTAAAGTGTCACGTTTCTAGCACATGACTGAGCTCGGGGAGGATTTTTTTTTTTTTATATTAGAATTCACCACATTGATTGGGCTAAGTCCACTTACTTGGCTTGGGCCTAACTCAACCTCAAAAGCTAGCTTGTAAGGTGAGGATTGCCCAAGACCTTATAAGGTGGACTTAACTATTATTTTCAACCAATGTGGGACAATTAATCTCAATATTTTAAGGCAGATTTTATTTTGACCTAATTATGTCCCCACAATTTCACCTAAAAAAAAAAACAGCAAATCAAATCGTGTGCAATCTTCTCATACAATTATCTGAATTCATGTTTTCTCAAATTATTCCCTTCAATTCACATAGTCGAACCATCGATATTTTTCTAGATAAACTGGCTACCAATAGTTGGCATTGATGCACTAACATTAAAGATCATTAAAGATCAGACTTACTTATTATAATGGCCAATTCATCCAGGGTCAACATTAAAATGATTGTACCAATAAAAAAAAAACATTAAAATGATTACGAACATATTAAAGAAATTTTAGACCAAACCCAATATAAAAAGTGTTCTAAATCATTACAGTTGTAACAAATTGCCCCATTACGGGATCAAATTAAAACTTATCCATTCAGGTTCAATATATATGCATTAGATCAGATCCTTTTGAGTTTTGATTACGGGTGAGATGGATTCCTCATACAGGAAATGTATCATTTCAAAGTGGGAGTAGGTAAATTAAAATAAATGAAAATTTTCTAATTCTTTTGTGAAAATTAAGTTTTACACTAATAAATTTAGGGTGAAATGTAGTTTACTCCCTTAAATTAAAATGATCGAAAATTTTCTAATTATGTTCTGAAATTTTGGTTTTATATTAAATTTAGGGTGAAATACAGTTTACTCCCTTAAAGTATGGGGTGGTATCATTTACCTCCCTAAAGTATCAATTGTAACATTTACCCCCCTCTGTTATAATATCTGAACATTTTATTCCAAAACCACCCCGGTCCTTTATATAACAAATAAATTGTTTCTTTATTAATTTATAAAAAAATCTTTGTTAATTATAAACACACCCATCCACCAAACAATTATTATGTTTCAATTTTTTTTATTTCTTTTGTTGCCGCCTTTGGTTTTATGTTCTCAATTTTTTTCTCTTTTTCAGTTTCAGTTTATTTTTTCTTTATTTTATGTTTCAATTTTTTTTTAATTTCTATCTCAATTTTTTTCTTTATATTTCTGAATTTTTATTTGGTGATAATTTTCTCGTTTATTTTCGGTATGAATTATTATTCAAAATGTTGAGTAATTCTCGTTCAACTTCTTCCTCACAAAATTCAAGTTTCACACCAAACAATATTATGTTTGAATTTATTCATTTCTTTATTAAAAAAATATTTAGTAATTATGAATTAATCCATCCACCAAACAATATTATGTTTCAATTTCTTCATTTATTTTGTTTCCTTTGGTTATAAAAAAAAATGAGATGAAAATGAAGAAATTAAAGCATAATGTTGTTTGGTGGATGAATGGATTCATAATTATTATAGAGATAATTTTATTTTGATAAATTAATAAAAGAAATTATTATTTATGAAAGAGGCGAGGGTATTTATGGAATAAAAAATATAAAACTATGACAAGGGGGTAAATGTTACAATTGATACTTTAGAGGTGTAAATGATATCACCCATATATTTTAACGGGAAAAACTATATTTCACCCTTAAATTTAAATAAATTATAGTTTTGAAATGAATAATTCATATAATTTTATAATATGATCTATGACATAAAATAATTAAAAATGAAAAACGACTTCTTTGTAGAGGAGTCACGCCACTAGACGTTGTCCTAAGAAAGTGATTGCCCCCGGTGCAAGTATTGACGGCGGATCATAATTCCAAGATAAAATCCAAATGGTCTTGACGAAGTCCTCATCTGTGAGCACGTTTACAGGAAGACAAAGAATCAAACTTTATCTCTAGTGTTCAATAAAAATATAGAAAGTATTTTGTGAATGCAACCTAATTAGCTAGTGAGTTTGTTTCTAAAACCCTGGGACAATCCAATTTATAGTGTTCATGGGAGACCTTAATGGTCAAAATATTAAGGGCCGCATAATGACATATTAAGGGATGTTAATGCAATTGACGTTACAAAATTATTTTTTATTTTGAATTTTAAAAATTAAAAAATTCGCACAAAATCAACTTTTCATTTTTTAGGATTACATCTATATGAATATCAAAAAAAAAACTGTCCTACTAGGGGAGAGAATCAGTGGAAAATTCTTGTCCAATCCTGGCTTGGCCAAACCCATCCAATTACCAAGCAAGTGTATTGCACTTGCTTTTTAATTACTTTGGGTTTGGGTAAGAATTCCCGAGAATCAGTAGTTAATATATACTCCAAAATAACATTACAAATTGTCCAAAAAAAAAAAAAAAACTACTGAATAAAAAAAAAAGTAATTTAAGGCAACCCAAAGATCTGATAGTTAGACAACACTAAATTCTGATTTAAGAAACATATATAATAACTTATCTCTTTTATAAATGAGACAATCATAATTAATTAAAAAGAAGTGCAATTTTTTATTTTATTTTTTCTTGTCACATGCAAATTTGTTTTTTGATAATTAAAAGAAGTGCAAATTTGATTTACAGAAGTTCATACCGAGCCCATTAAAAAAGACCAAACGGAAAACCCAAACCCGATATAAGTCCATAAACCGATCCGATCAAAATAATCTGCACTTTCAAGTCGTCTTTCGTCTCAACAGTACACCGTCTAGATTGAGCGTATGTTTAGCTTGGTTGTCCAGAACTCCAATTACTTCTAGAATGTACGAACTACTCATATGATTTGAGGAGCAGCAGAGCAACTTAAATAGTTGTAGAGAAGATGATGGTGGAAGATCTAGGTGTGGAAGCGAAGGAGGCGGCGGTGAGAGAGGTAGCGAAGCTTCTACCGCTGCCGGAGCTGCTTCATTCCATTGCTTCCATCAAAGCTGATTACATCGCCCGCCAACAGGTTCGATTTTCACCTTCTTAGTTAATTTTGCTCTATTAACATACTTACGCTTGTGTGTGTGTTTGGAATTATGATTTTAAATTTTAGACGAAAGTGATTTTAAAATTACTTGGAATTGAGCCTTTGTAGTAGTAAAATAAACGTGGAGATAGTAATGGAATTTTAATTCTCTGTTCTGGTTATAACGTAGTTTTGAATGTTTTGTAGTATGTTTATATGATGTGAATTCCTTATGAATGAATTGTACTCCAATTTGATATCATTGTGAATATCTTTCAGCTGTTTCATCCCTGTAACAGTTTTGGAAATTTTAAGACCAGTGCCTGTTTTTGTTTTATTTTTTTTGTTTTTTAATCAGATATTCGATATTTTGATAATGGTGATTATGAGTCGGATAATGCATAGTATGATTTTTTTCCCTTCTACTTCATGAGTTTTAGTTAGGAATTGGAAATTATTGGTCATAAGATATCATAGCTTTGTTATGCAAGTACATTTGCTAAGATTAGGAGCTTTAGTCCTCAGTCTACTGCCTTAGTACTTTTTAGTACAATTCTTTTAGTTAACATTGTGAAATACTGGCTTTTAATTATCCTTAGATGAGTGCTTCTACTTTCAGTAAATACCGTAATTAACATTTTGGTTATGGTTTTTTTATCAGGCAAATGATGCACAACTCAGTACAATGGTTGCTGAACAGGTAAATTGGAACCCCAGTCTCTAGAATATTTCCATTTTTAGTTAGTATGGAGAATTACTATATATGTTCCATTTCATTTATTTATTTTTTTTGGATCGAAAATGTTCCTTCAGTTTGCTGCAAAGACATGGTTACATCACCTGTAAGCATAGTATTTGCTAAGTTTATTTTTAATCTGCAACTTTGTCTCTCCCTTGATTTTCTGGATTCAGGTTGAACAGGCACAAGCAGGTCTAGAATCGCTGTCCTTATCTGAGAACACGATAAGCCATCTTAGAGAGAATTTTGTTTCTATTGAAAAGTACGAATGTGATTTAACATACTAGTATATATTTTGTATTCTTCTTAGGCAAGACTGTGCATCTGATGCAATGGCTTTTCATATTTTAGTCTGATATAAAATTATCCTTTGTAATAGGCTATGTCAAGAATGCCAAACTTTGATCGAGAATCATGATCAGATTAAGCTCCTCAGTAATGCGAGGAACAACCTAAACACAACTTTGAAGGTGAGTAAAGTATTTCTGTACTTTTATGTAAACTTTCAGTGTAACTCTGGATATTATCATAGATCTCATAGGCCTTATTGTTTGACAAGGATTGCCACTTTGAATCGACAATTTGGTAACTTAAATAATCTGATTATAGCATTTCAGCTGTATAAGAAATCTAGCATTTGGGTTAGGCGAGAAATCTGAAAAATCCGTGAAATGAATTCCTTTACGGTGCTTGGTTTCATTCAAGCTAAGGCATGTCCAATTGACAGTTGATCTTTTCAGAGTTTCTGAATTATGTTTGTCATTGTCAAAATTTCAGCTGCTTTTTATTTCCGTCCTATCATTTCATTGTTCTTGGATCTAATGCCAATTTACTCCCCCCCCCCCCCCCCCCCGGAAAATTTTAAAGAAGCAATTTACCTCCTTAAGCCGGAAAGTGTAACTCACTTGCTGAAATTGAGTGGACCATGAAAAGTGTTTTTGTAACATAAGGGGTAAATTGCCTCGTTTATCATAACACCAGGGGGTAACACATAAAAATGTAAGGGAGGCGGTGTGAAACTTTTATAAGATTACCGCGGGGGGGGGGGGGGGGGGGTGTTAAAGTGCTCCTTTTCAAATAGGGATGTAAATTGATCATTATGAATATCGCAGGGGGGTTAACTCATTGTTCTTGAACAGGATGTGGAGGGTATGATGTCAATATCTGATGAGGCTGCTGAAGCACAAAATTCTTTAAGTGATGACAAGGAACTAATTAACACCTATGAGGTTGAGATTCTTGTGGAATTGCATCATTGTCTTATTGATAAGGATTTTATATATATCATAAACTATGCTTCTGAATTTGTTATTTTTAATTAAGTACAGAGGTTAACTGCGCTGGATGGGAAACGAAGGTTTGCATTAGCAGCTGCAGCATCTCATAAAGAAGAGGTTGGTCGGCTGAGGTCAGAAAGTTTACCCTGAATTTCAGTCTTAATATTCTTAGGTAGAAAAGGTGCTTCTCACCAAATTCCCACAGTTTGAATATATCCTTGTCATTAATTTACTTGACCAGTCTAGTATTGAGAGGATTACATCACGATCTAGATATCGTATTAGCAATTTAAACTACCTCCTGGAAGTTGTTTGACATGGGTGTGATACTTCCATGACATGGTCTTCATGATAACTGTGTTGCGTATTTTGCTATTTCGTTTTACAACCCTTGCGTATTGAGTGTTACTCTTTTTTGGTATAACATGATTAACCATGCAAATTAATTGCTAATGGTTCCAAAATGTAAAAAATACAGGGAGTAGTAATATGTTAAATATAAAATCAGTTTTCTGGCATAATTTTTTATTTTTCAATAATGTTACAAAGTAGGCCCTCTTACTTCCATTATGATGAATTAAGTACCATATTTGTCAGAGAATACTTTGAAGATATAGACCGCACATGGGAGACATTCGAGAAGACATTATGGGCTCATGTTTCGAACTTCCTCAAACTTTCTAAAGAAAGGTATGTTTGTTTCAAGTTTTATTATTTTATTTTATTGAATTTCTTTTTCATTTTTCTTCACTTTCCTGTTTATATTTTTTGTATGAAAATGTGCATTGCCAATAAATTAACCTTGAATTTGCAAATGGATGCACTGATTTTTTCCCCGGATAATGTAACTCTTGTTGGATGTGCGATGTTGAAGATATTAAGATCAATTAAGTGCTCTGTCGCCATACTAATAAATTTTTCATATTAAAGTAATTTGATAGTCACTAGTACCACATTTATGAGAAAATTTTACACGTTTAGTTTCAGAAAATGGATTCACTTTACGTATTACAGGGCTGTTGATAAAATTTGAAGTAAATGAATTACTCACTCGTCATGAAGTGGTTAATTAATATACCAAAAGAGCTTTCTTTACCAAATAAATACAATACTACGCAAAGAGTTCATAACTTCAGTTTCAAAGCCTCCGATGTGTGAATGGATATTGATGACCTACTAATGAAACATATTAAGGATATACAAATAGAGATGGATATTTGGAGGTTTAATAGCCAAGTACATATGTACTATCCATCCCAATCCCCAAGGATATATTTCTTATATGCCCTAATTTTGCAGCAACTAATGGTTCTGTTTCCCTCAGCTGTTACTTCGTTACTTTAGTTTTACCAAATCAATTTTAACCTCGATCAAATGGCCTGATTATTCATATTTCGAAGTATCTGGCGGCTGAGATAAATTCCTTCCGGTAGCAGATATAACATATGTCCAATTCTTTAAGAGTTTTATTGTAGCATTGGGCTGGGTTCTGTGAAATACTAATTGATTTGATTATTCTGATTACAGAATGTAAGAATAATAAGTTGTTCTCAAGTTCCGGGCACAAGATTTACTGTCTGGAAATCATAAAAATAAAAGAGAGAAGGTAGACTCGTCATTCTGAACTTTCATGGCAAACAGAAAAGATTCAAGATTTATGTAAAAATCTTCTAAAGTAAATACCAGCTCTTTTTTTAGTAAGTATACCAATTATTATCAACAAAATAGTAATGATGGATGAACACTAAAATTTATGATCAGAATCTTAAGCCATAATGCAAAAAGACATTCAAGGATTCCGTTTCTCAGAAAATATCAAATGCCCAAATAAAATGGTGTGAGTTTCGGCTGTGAAACATCCTTGAATGGTTACTTTTTCTTGGCCTTCTTAATACTTGCATCACTGTTTTTTGTAGTTCCCTTGTTAAATCAATAATGCGACATAAGGTTTCTTAACAATGTTCTTGGCGAAAGCAACGAGTCTAGCCAAAAATGGACCCAAACTGGGCTTTATAGTTCCATGATGAAAATCCCAATCAACCCTGAGAAAGCTCAACTCCAGTTTAGTGGTTTGCATAGCATTGTATATGAATTACTGAAACTTATACGTGAAGGAGGTCCAAGAAAGCATTCATCAGTGTTACTGCCTTGAGTGCAAGCATTAATACCCTGATGAAGTACTTAAGAATTGTGTGAGACTGGCTATACATCTCTCTTACCTGTGAAAGAGTTTTAACTACTTACAAGCATCTGATTTTGCATTTAGATGCATAAGAAATTAAAAGAAAGCTGACATACATTAGTAATAATATTTGGATTGATTCATCTACTTGGACTGAAGAAAAGAGATTGGACACACCCCTTGTTGAATAGATGCATGACAGTATATTATACACCTACTTGCAAACTACTCAAGCAACACCCTTGGTTTTCCCTTGTTGAATAGATGCATGACAGTATATTATACACCTACTTGCAAACTACTCAAGCAACACCCTTGGTTTTCCGGATTGAATAGTGTGCACCTGATTTTATGCGGTTGAAAGCTGTATAGTAATTTCGATTAAAGATTAGTAATATTTTAATGGTGTTTATACAATCTTTTGCTATATACTCCCCCCGTCCAACAATAAATGTCCATTTTCAAATGGCTCAAATATATAACTGACTAACTGAGAGCTGAAGTGAAATGTTCGGATTGGATATGTTGATATTCTCTCTTGTTGCACAAAATTCATCAACTGTTTTATTCAAAGCTTGAGTTGCATTCCACAATTTTCATTTCTGTGCTTAGCTTAATAACTGTACTGTGTATGTTTTGCTGATGCTATTTACCACTATTATTTTCTTTCGCAGCCCACAAACTCTCGTCCGTGCATTAAGGTATGGTATGGTAAATCTGAGTAAGACATATTTGTCGTAAGAGCTTTATGGCTCGGTCATCTGGAACTAATTTCTACTATACTTTACCCGTCTTAAATGGAAAAAAGGGTCGTCGAAATGCAAGAAATTCTGGATGAACAACTAGCTGAAGAGGCAGCTGAGGCTGAAGGAGGTGGTGCAATGGCATCTGTAGCAAATCCTCGTAGAAATGCCAAGTAGTTCACTTATCAACTATGCATCAGCAGTTATACTGATGATTTATTTACCTAATATATGTTTTGCGCATATGAACATTTTAATACATCTTTGCATCGTTTCGTAATTAGTAAGGTTATTTTCCTTCAGAAAATCTACAACTACAATGTCATCTTCTAGAAATCTTACTCAGCAGAAGCTCAACACTCAAGGAAAAGGCTACAAGGATAAATGTTATGAGGAGATGAGGATGTCTGTTGAATCACGTTTCAACAGATTACTAACTGAGGTATATCTATTATGATATTTCTATTATGCGGCACTCAACTACAATTGTATGAAAAACATTATATCAATTCTCAGATCCTGATAACCAAATGCCTTTCAGCTTGTATTTGAAGATCTGAAAGGAGCTTTAGAGGAGGCTCGAACGGTAATTTTTCTTGATATGTTCTTTATATTAGTAGTTTAACTGAAACTTTCTGTTTGTTGCTTCCTCTATGTGATAAAAACAAAAGGACAAATTCGCAAGTTTTGATTAACTCTTTTGTTGATAATGGTAGAATTCCATTTTTAATAACTCAGATTTGTATCATTTCTTAGTGAAGCTTTTCTATCTGCCTCTTCGCATATAAATACAATTTGACTCTTGAATAAAATCTAACCATGTTTTTCATGTATAATATTGGACTCTAAGTAAATGGCCCAATATATGTAGCTATACCCTAAATACCATCACAAGCATCACAAATATCATGTTGTGAATTCATTGTCAGTGTAATCAACACTTATCCCTTATTCATATATTTGCATTTAGACATAAGGAAACAAGTTTATTGGTTATGAAACCAGTCAATGTTTAGACAGTATAATCTATGTACACTTTAGTGTTGGGATTGTGTCTTGACTTTGCAATTCTTTCATGTTCTTCTACTGCTTTATCAAGTTTGCACTTTTTGTTTCAGATTGGTGAAGAACTTGGAGATATATACGACTATGTTGCTCCTTGCTTTCCTCCTAGGTTTGCCATGTTGATAGTTACTATGACAACACTCTGATTTACATCAATGTCTACTCTATGGGCCCCTGAAAGGGGTTTATTAATTTTGCTAGACCATTGCCATATTCGTTTTTCATGGTGATGCCACTTCTTTAATCAGATTTTCGTTTCTTCAGATACGAAATATTCCAGCTCATGGTGAATCTTTACACTGAGAGGTTTATTCAGTGGCTGAGACTGCTCAGTGACAGAGCTAACGATTTGACAAATATAGATATATTAAAGGTATGCAATCTGAATCCGTAGTTATTGTTGTCAACACTTGTACCTTAACTTCAATGAGTTTGGTATAAATAATATCTCAAATGATGCTTTTCTTTTATCATATGCATGTTCATAATCTCAACCATTTTGATGTCAATCAACGACTTGAAATTTATGCTTGTTAGTTCTTAGGCCTCCTTTTCCCCCCTCTTTTCGATACATATGTTTTGAATACCTGCTCTTCCTCTAAACTAAGTTTTAAATTATTTTAATACTCCAAGTTTTGAGATTTTTTTGTTGAGATCTCCCAAGGGTGCATTTATAAAATGATTCCTTTTAATGCCATTATTTAATAAATGTGATTTCTGAAGTGTTGTTTGTGGAATGGGGAAAAGAGTCTTGGAGAATTTTATGAATTGTATTGCATTCAAACTTATGGAAAATTTTTGTCCAAGTTTGGCTTGGCCAAACCCATTCAACCACCAAGCAAGTGTATTGCACTTGCTTTGTGATTGGTCACTCTCCTGGGAGTTACATCCAATCCCAAAGCAAGTGTATTGCACTTGCCTTGTAGTTACTTTGGGTTCGGCCAAACCGGTGTGAATAAGAGTTTCCCAAAACTTATATTTATTTTGAAGAAAAGTTGTTTCTCCAGAATCTTCACACATACTTTAGTGTGTACAAAAATACATGAAAATGTCTTAGTTGAGAGACATTTTATTTGTGACATCCCTAAATCTAGGGGTGCACATGGTTTTTGAAATCGCATCGAACCGTATCGAAGTATTGGTTTTTTTTTTCTCTCTCAAATTACAGATCTTGGTATAGACGAAAACTGTACTGAATATCTTGGTATGGTATAGGTCTTCATTCTTCAGGATTTTATACCGAAAAAATACCATACCGTACGAGTAAAAATAATATATTTTATTGATTAATTACGCATATATTTAATATACATATTTAAATATATGCCAACGATAAACTTTTTTTTTTTTTTTTAATTTTATGTGATTCATTTCCATGTTCATTTGCATCGAATATGTCATTTATAGGCTAATATAAAGGTTAAAATATTTAGACTCGTGATAAATGGAAACTATTGTTAGCCAAATTAAGTCTTACGTGATTAAAATTAATGCAAAAACACTAGGAAAAAAAATTCAGTCCAAATTGGTTAAAGACCATTCTCTGAAATTTGAAAATTTAGTGTCGAGTCAAAGTACATATGTGTTTAGATTTAGTAAATAGGTAGACTATTTATTAATATATAGTTACTTTTGTTAATATATTTACTAAAACTAAACTATTTTTTTATTGATTAAGATGTAACTGAAATTAATCCAATCAAAACAATTAATGAGATCTTTTAAGGTAATAAATGCTCTGAAATTTGAAAATTAAGTATTGAATCAAAGTATATCTGTTTAGATCTAGTAACTGTCGGAATACTTAATATGAACGCATGATTTGGGGAAGACAAAAACTGACAATAGTTTAAAACCTTCTTAAAATAGCAAATATATTTATGAATTTCGAACGATTGACCACAAAATATTTCAAATAGGTAATCTAAATTACCGAATTAAATATATGCCAACCAATAAACTTTTTTTTTTTATATGATTTGTAAATGTTCATTTGCATTAAATATGTCATTTATAGGCTAATATAAAGGTTATTTAGACTCGTGATTTAAAAATATAACAATTCTTACTATTTTCAGAAGGATTCTTGATTTAAAAATAGAACATCAATTTGGTAAGGATAAAATAGAGATTAACATAACAATTGCTCTGGAAATAGGAATATTGCTCTGTCTATATCAACATCCTTAAAAATATTATATGCTTAGCCATGAAGAATAAGGACTAATAAATCACAAACACCTATATATTCCCTAGAGATTTACACGGCAGCATACATTTATTGAAAAATATTTCATTGAAGCTTCTCCAAATTTGAGTTGTTTCTTCTTCCTCTAGCATCACACTTAAATTCAAGTATGTACTTTTTTTCCTCTATAGGAAAAGTAGATTACCCAAGCCTTGAATTTTGATGGACTTAGTTTTTATATATAAATTGTGTAATGAATGAGATTACTATATTTTCTTCAAATTTATATTTTTACTGTATTTAAGATGATTTAACATATTTTGCTAATTAAATTCGTAAAAACTAAACTAAGATCAGAAGCTTGAACATAGTTGATGTGAGCTAGTATTGTTTTGGTGGACATTAGTATGCTTTTCTTGATCATAATTAGCACTTTCGAATCTGATTGTTTAATTTTGAGATTAAAATTTTTGGTAATACTTAGATAGTTAGGGTCTATTTGGATGGGTTTGGCTCAGTTTCGCGGGTCTCGATTTTAAAAAAATTGTTTGGGTGGTTTTGGTGAAACCTTTGAAACCCCATTTGGTTGGTTTTGGATGTTGTGTTTTGTGATTCTGAAAAAGTTGAAACCCCACTTGGATTGGTTTTGGATGTTGGGGTTTGGGGAAAAAAGTAGGTAATAGGTGTCAAATCAATGCCTTTTTTAGAGAGTTTTGGGAAAAAAATAAATGGTAGGTGTCAAATAAATGATTTATAGGTTTCAAGAGTTTGGAGATAGATTTGTGAATAGGTTTGTGATGAGTTTCAACCCATTTTGAAAGGGTTTTGGCCCGGTCTCGCGAAACCCGCGAGATAGAGCCAAAACCCATCCACATACAGCCTTAAATATATACATATATATATATATATATATATATAAGCTTATAGGCAATCAAGCTTTTTCCATCTAAAAAAGTTACATTTTTTTGTTGTATAATTAAAATAGCTTGATAACTAAAAAGTTACTGTAAAATACCGCAAAATCGTACCATCCCGTACCGGAATCGCACCGTACCAAACATAATGGTATGGTATTCAAAAGGTCAGTTTGGTATGTAACTTTTCAGAAACGCATGGTATAAATTCACTAAAAAAACCGTAGAACCGTACCATGTGCACCCTACGGCTAAAAATCGATATACTGATTTATATCGAGGGTTAAAGGCTGAATGAAACCTTCGAGGACTTATTTTAGATAAATCATCCATAAAATTGTCCGGGAGTCCCAGTCTTTCGTGAGAAATATCTATGTACTATACTATAGCAACGTTTCAATTAGCAAATTCTCCATTTAAATGCAGAAGTTAATTTCAAGCAAAGCACATTCTAGTGGCTTTAACCTTTTGGGATTGGGAGATGAACACCGTTATATAATGGCAATATTATCTAGACAAGGCATGGAACTGGAAGAGTGTTCTTTATCTTTGGCATCCATGACTTTTGTCTCGAGATGTGTAGGCATCCATTTGCAGTAAATAGTATAATGCAACAAGGGTGATACGTCATTTATGATCAATTTTCTTTTGACTACTAGGGTATTTTTGGACCTTGGGATTCAGTAATGAGCACCAAACAGTAAATGTTTCCATCATTTAATTTGAACAAAAACCCCAAGCAATACGAGTGTCACAATGAATGTATGTGATAATCTTATTAACCATGTATTGACGTTTCTTTTTCATGATATCCATCTAAATTCAAGATGTTTGTGAAAATGATACTTATATTGTCCAAAAGTAGAATTTTATCGTATTCAGGTTTTGATGCTTTGGCCTTTCCTTGCTCACTTTTATGTGCTTAAACCTTGATCCAAATGGAAAATTACCATTGATAGATTCGTTTCAATGATAAAATGACTTGGCTTCACTAATGTTGTTTCTGCAAACCTAATCTTGAATATAATGGTTTTTATTACATCATTAGTTCTTCTTGCTAGTTGTGTGTCCAATAATTTTTCTACTTCTAGTTCCACATATTTGATCATTTTGCTTTTAGCTGCATGACGTTAGTTTGAAGCTGTTTTGATTGTGAATGCTGCCTCTGATATTAGGTTACTGGTTGGGTAGTTGAATACCAAGATAGTCTAATTGGACTTGGAGTTGACGAGTCTCTGGCTCAAGTTTGTTCTGAGAGCGGTGCAATGGATCCCCTGATGAATGCTTATGTTGAACGAATGCAAGCCACAACAAGGGTAATCAACTTGCGATCAGTTCCATTTTTGTCTATTTTATAATAAAAAAATTATCTGGTAAAATAATAAAGTCTAATTTATCATCAATATATTTTCTGGTCAAATAATAAATTGAAGGCTTCCTTGCATTGTGTAGAAATGGTACTTGAATATACTAGAGGCTGATAAGGTACAACCACCTAAGAAAACGGAAGACGGAAAGTTGTACACACCAGCTGCTGTTGATTTATTTCGCATCCTTGGAGAGCAAGTACAAATCGTACGAGAAAATAGCACTGATGTCATGTTATACAGAATTGCTTTGGCTATCATTCAGGTAGGTTCAACTCCAAAATCTTATCTATACATAGCAGCCTCACAATTCTTAATTATTTCCATATAGCTATCTTAGTTGTTTAAAAGGATAACTGCATCCACACCCCATCAGACTAGGTGATACATGTACTCCCAGTTGTTGCAACAATTACGAAGACAGCCCTTGATGCAATTTGCAATTGAAAAAAGTTAATAGTTCCACAGGGTGCTTGAGTGTAGGGAGCCACTGTCGCTGGTGTGTCTGGCTGTAGGGAGTGGGTGCTAGGTTAGGGTTAGGGATCGGTTTTTATATTTATGTAAAGTAATAGTCATTTAAAGAATATCTTTTTCTTCTTTTGTTTTTAATAAAAATTACAAATGAGGAAATAGGCGGTTAAGATAATCTGAAAATCGAAAAATAACAAGCATTTGCATTAACTAAAAAAAGTAATTATATTTTGTTTTAAATATACGGTAACTGAAAATGTTAGTTCACGAGGAATCTATTAAAATTTACTCTATTTATACTTTATTTGAATAATTTTATAATATTTTTCTTGAATTCTGATATCTATTGAAATTACTGTATGATAAACAAAATAGAAAGATTTTTTTTTCTAAAACTAAGTATAAGCATTCTCCTACAATCAAGTCCTCACACATGTTTGTTTTGAGAAAACATTTCGAACCCTTTATGTATTTTATTGTATCACGTAGACATCTATGAAAGGGCATTTTTATTTTTCTGAAAATACGTAAACAGAGATTCAGGGTTGACCATGGGGGAAATCTGATTTCCTTCGTTTATTAATGATTTAATCACCTACGGCATCTAAAGCCTCTGTAACTGCAATAAAACTGAGAAAGTACAGGGTGTTTCTGTATTTCAAAAGCTTCAGGGAAGTTTTAGCAGTTTTTCCTTACTGAAGGGGTCTGGTTGTTATAATTCATTTATTTAATTACTACCCATTTTCTATTTTACCTGCATGTATGACCACTTTGATTAGATTGCCAACTTTCATGTACTCCTCTGAATCCATTGAATCACTTCTTTGTACACGTTTCTCAAGTAAAAGGAACTATTGAGCTTGCAATTGCTGTTCATAATTTCATGCCCAAGGTTTTTTCCTTTATATCCTTTAATTATCGGTATCAAAGTTCCCTTCCATTTTCTCTCAAAGTATTTCAACCTTAACTACATTTTTCAATATAATTATTCAGCCAGATGATATGTTCTTCGATTGACCCTTTACGAATTTTATAAAACCTAATTTATGATGTGTTTCAAGTACCTATTTATGCACAAAGATACAAAAATCGTACGTGAGTTCTCTTTTTTTCTCAAGATTTCTTAGAGGTTGCCATAGCTAAATTGCTTAGGAGACCTATGTTTATTCCAACCAAGTGGTCAAAATTTTGGCCCCATATACCACGGCTGCATTGAGGGCAACTCCAATTCAGGTACTGTATATGCATATTATTTAGGAAAAAAGTGTTAGATGTGCCAGCAAAAATACTGGAGTTAGATGTAATGTCATATGCTCCTGATAAAGAAAAAAATGAAGGAAAAGCCTATTAATTTTTTTTATTTTTTTTCCTCTTTTCAGGTGATGATTGATTTTCAAGTAGCTGAAAGGCAGAAATTGGAAGAACCAGCTTCTGAAATTGGTCTAGAAGCTTTATGTGCAATGGTGTGTATGTCCTGCAAACTTGATATATTACCGAATGATAATCGGACCATCATTTATATCTTGATTATACAATCAATTTGTTACAGATTAATAACAATCTTCGCTGCTATGATCTTGCCATGGAGCTAAGTTCTAGCACACTTGAAGCTCTCCCACCTAATTATGCTGAGCAGGTAAAGATATTTACCTGAGAATATTTGTCCTTCTACTCCTTATTTCAAAGCCCTGAACTTATTTATGAAATTGCGTAGGAAATGCAATCAGCATTTCTTTTTTTCCTTTTCATTCTTCTCTGGTATGATTGGAATGGAAGTTATCTAACCTAAAACCTTCTAATGGTTATAGATTTCACAAAAAATTGGTCACTGCATGAAACCTCACAGGGGATGTGGTGAAGGTGTACATTACAGAGATCAAATATTCTGAATCTCGTTCATGAGATGTTTTTATGTTTAATCTATCTTGAAAGGCACTTTTCTGCCACTAACATATACAACATGCATGAGAATAAAGGATTGAAATAATTATCTACTTCGTTGGACTTATTTTATGATTACAAGATGAATATTCATCTTTCTTGCAACTGCTTTTTGATCACTTTTACAGGTTAATTTTGAGGATACTTGCAAAGGCTTTCTGGAGGTTGCTAAGGTACTAAAGAATAATGACGACTCCTTTTTACTTTGAGATCAAATTCAGTGCTCTTGCTTATCATTTGTTTTGATTCTAGTAATCTCTTGCCCTTTTCAAACTTTCTGGATTCGTTGTCTTTTTCCTTTTGTTCATTCTGCGCTCTTGCTCTATCATTTGTTCTAGTTCTAATACAATATTCTTTAAATAGTAGTTCACTTTCTGTTTATCATTCCTATTCAAACTTTCTTGGATTAGTTATCTTTTCTGGTGATGAAGGCAAATTTGAAGTACAAATGCTCTCTAAAGATTGCTATTTGTGTTATTTTGCTGCGTATTCTTCAGAAATCACTCCCCTGGTGTACCATGATGATAAATGGTTATTCCAGCTTTTCCTGGTGGCATCCTGGATCATATTTTAACATCATTTCCTGGATGCTTTCTTTGTCACATGATTGTTTGGCTACCTTGAGTCATTCAAAGAAGGCCGTCACGTCTGTTTGGCTTGTCACTGTATCTTTGATCTCTTTCCTCAATTTTTCTGTTATGTTCTGTGATTTTGATCCACATCACAGTTTAGCTGAGTCGATATTGTTCCATTAAATATGGGTCTAATTCTTGAAGGCTATAGAACTTAATAAGAGGTGAACCATAAATTGTCTTTATTTGTTTAGATGTTGTCCAATTCCAATTTTACATTATCACACGGACTACATGGACATTGCTAAGAATCTTTTTATCATCAGAATTTGATATTTTCTAATTGTTTTAGGAAGCTGTTCATCAAACTGTTAGTGTCATTTTTGAAGATCCAGGAGTTCAGGAATTACTTGTAAAGCTTTATCAAAAAGGTAATCACCTTTACTGCACCCACCTTAAACTCATTATTTAAGAGTTTACTAACAAAGTAATGCATGGAAATGATCTGAATTTAAATTTTGGAATGGATTTGCTTAACTTGTGACTTGGCAGAGATTGCTAGGATGTTACGTAGCACTGATTTTTGGACAATATCTGTTCAAGTTGTACTCTGCATATATTTGCTGTTGAATGATTGTGTTTTACTATTATTATAGGGATGCGTGTTACTGCTATTTATAGACACTTCTGTTTCATTCTCCATTTGAATAATATGGGATGATATTCCTGTGAAGATTCACAGGGCACTGGTGTGATTCTTCAAGCACACTAATAAATGATGGGGTGATGGTTCTTATTTAAGTTTGATTTGGAACATTAGGCTAAATCGAGATGCAGGTTGGAATCGTATGATGTTTTGAGTTGCTCTACAGGTTTTATACTTTCTGGGAAACATTAAGAAAGGATAGCATACCACTAAAAAAAGATAAAACTTGAAGAAATTCTTATTCCTCTATTGTTGCATTTGCATGTGTTTCAAAAATCCGTGTACCTTCATATCCTATTCCTCTGACTCTTAAGAATACTATTTCTGTATGGAGATAAGGGCAGAGGAATTAAACATTGTTTGTTGCGGTAATACATGTTTGGTACAAGTACAACAGAATAAAATAGGAAGTTTTGTTTTGGAATATCATCCATTCTCTTGATTCAACTATCAAGAATTCATG
Source organism: Penstemon barbatus (assembly GCA_003313485.2). Classification (NCBI taxonomy): domain Eukaryota; kingdom Viridiplantae; phylum Streptophyta; class Magnoliopsida; order Lamiales; family Plantaginaceae; genus Penstemon; species Penstemon barbatus. Next base: position 20,449,087 of record CM064878.1, on the reverse strand, counting down.
TTATATTCTGAAAAGTGCAATCACTGAACACTGGATATGAGATGATTTTAATTGTTTTCTTTAAAAGAAACTACTTTAGAAAATCAATGAATAAATATTCATTGTCTGTGTTGCATCACCAAGAAGTTCTGTGACTAGCTCTGTTCTAATTATTTGAATTAACTCCTCATATTCAGCAGGTTCCAAATCTAAATTGCTCCCAGAAAAGATTGTTTGATGTCCTAGAAAATACACAACCCCGATTTTAGCAAGACCTATAATATGCTCCAATTTGCAGCCTTGTTTCTTGTACTTAAAGTGATTTAGTATAGAAGCTTAAGCTCTTATATTCTTTTGATTCTTTTGGTTCTTTTCTCTTATTCACCACATCAAATAAATCAAAATAGAAAAAGTCATATCCTTCACCAGCTTTGTGGAACTAAATAGTATGATCGCCACAAGGCATTACCCAAAATATTCAGTCTCTATCCTACATAGTCCCGCAAAAAGGTAGGCATCTGATGTACACTAGCACAAGGCATAAGATGTAAGCAAAACCTGACAAGAATTGAATTAAGATAATGATTGTCCTTTTAGTGTGCGTCAAATTAAGGCTTGACATAAGGGGGAAATTGGTGCAGTGCGCGCGCGCGCGCACACACACACACACACACACACACACATATATATATATATATATATATATATATATATATATATATATATATATAAATGTAAACCTGATGATTATATTAATTTTTTTTGTTCATATTCAGATTGGTTGGAAGGACAGGTTACTGAATACCTAGTTGCAACATTTGGTGATTACTTTACAGATGTCAAGATGTAAGTCATTCCATCAGTTTGGGTTAATCTATAAAATGGTTCCAAATAACTGCAATTCCAGTGCTTATTTGAATCTGAAGTTGTGCAATTCAGATCTTCTTACTCAACATCTCTTCCTTGTGCATGAAGGTACATTGAAGAAAGATCATTTCGGCGATTTGTTGAGTCCTGCCTGGAGGAAACAGTCGTCGTTTATGTTGATCATCTGCTTGTCCAGGTTCCTATCATGAATATAACATGTTTCGTACTTAGTTTAGAGAATATATTTTTAAATATTTCACCTAGCATTATCCATTTGACCCCGATTCTGTTGCCTGGTCTGCAGAAACATTATATCAAGGAAGAGACCATTGAAAGGATGAAGCTAGATGAAGAGGTTCTCATGGACTTTTTCCGGGAGTACATAAGTGTTTCTGTAAGCCTCATGCACTTTGATGGAACTTGAACTCTTCATCATCTCACCCCTGAAATATCCCTTCCCCTCTCTCGTTTATATACATAACATTTGCATAGATGCTACACTGGAGTACAGCTTCAACCTCTCAATTCGATAATTAAATATTGCATTGCATTAAAAAGAAGAACAAAGAAAAGGGGTACTTGAACTACGCATATATATGAGTATATACAGACTAATGCAAATTTTGAGTACATAAAGACTAATGCAAATTTACTGGTCTACAGTCTATAGTTTCAATGGAGTTAGTACTTCAGTTCATACTCTATATCTCAAAAGGTTATTGGGTATATGTTTCTCTTATTAATAAAAATTTACACTTATATATTGCAGAAAGTTGAGAATAGAGCAAGGGTGCTTTCTGACTTAAGAGAACTTGCTTTATCAGAGAGCCCTGATTCTTTCACACTTGTGTACACCAATATTCTTGAACATCAACCAGATTGTCCTGTACGTACAAATGTGCATTTAAAATCTTTTTTTTTTAGTTTTGGTCGGTTAAAGCTATTACCTATTTGTTTCCTTATCATTTTCCTCATATGGAAATGAATGGGAAATAGGATTACTGCTCATTTGCTTTGTTATCAACCTTTCTCTTTCTTGGGTGCAGCCGGAAGTGGTTGAAAAAATTGTGAGCTTGCGAGAAGGCATACCAAGGAAAGATGCTAAGGAGGTAAGTGTTGATAATGTCTTAATTTCTCCTACCTGCGACTTATTATACTTCAATTCATTCATCATGGAACTTATGTAAAATGAAGTACTGCTTAGCATAGGTTCAGATCAACCAACATGAACAGGACAATTGATTTAGATTAGAGCCTTCCCCTAATTTTTTCCACTTGTGAACCCAAAAGTTGATTATGCGCAAATAGAACAATCTATTGGAATTTTTTTGATTGGTTTGTATAGAGTTGACAAAATGAGTCAAAATCCGAGTTTAACTTGGGACCCGACGCTCATTTGTTTGGGCTGGACAATTAAGTAAGTGCTCATTTGGATAAAGGGATGTGGATCTATAGATTTCAAATTCATAATCTTCTTTGGATCACTTTGACATTGGATGGATTCCAACTTCTTATATATTATTCTTGTGGTATCCTTTTGAAATCCATCCAATATTGGAGTTGATTCAGAACATCTCTCCAAATCCTTCATCAGATCCAAATACATTGATCCAAATGAAAACTAGGAGTAAGACTAGGATTTGGCTGGGATTGGAAAAGGTCAAGTAAAACAAAATCAGTATGCCTATTTATGCAATAAAAAACAAAAGTCCGTTTTCCCCTGCCTTAATGTACTGAGTAGAGTGATTGTATTTAAAAGATCAACTCGAACCCAACCCGTTTTAGACTATATCTTTGCATACCAAATCAGTTTTATTACTCTCAATTTGATACATCGTGAGTACGAATAACATAATAATTGGTGTTCATTATCTATGTGAAACAAACAGGTTGTACAGGAGTGCAAAGAAATCTATGAAAACTCCCTTGTGGATGGGAACCCTCCAAAAGGAGGCTTTGTTTTCCCCAAGTTGAAGTCGCTAGCAGCTTCCAAGAATTCATTGTGGCGTAAGCTGACCTAGTCCTAGATCACTGCTCAATAGTTGTCTCTCATTTTTATTTTATATTTTATAATTGAAGAAGATGAATTGTAAGCTTAAAGAACCACCAGAAGAAACTATTAGCATTTTGAATTGAGTTAATTGATATTGGGTTTTGATCTCATCACTTTTCATTTAAATCGAGGTTAAAAATATTCCCTCCATCCCATTTTTTTTTTACTCCATTAGCTACTGAACCCATTCAAAATTTTCAATTTTTAAGTGACGTATCATGCTAAATTATTTGCATTTGTGGTGTATTAAATTTTTTAAAAATTAATATATATATATATATATATATATATATATATATATATATAGTGTTATATGATATTATCAACTTATTAGTGAAATATATTAATTAAAACAATCGAGATCAAAGTGTCAAAATGAAACTAAAAGCGTCTATAAAGGATGAAAAACTTTCTAAAAATTGCACTAATTATGCTCTATAGAGATAGAAAAAGTTGATGAGCAAGTTATCGTTAAATTGTGATGGGAATGAAGTGTAAGATTGAAACATATTTGATATGGGGAATAAAAGAGTAGCATGGTTGATGGATTGAATCTTCATAAAGTTAGGAAATTTGATTTAATGAGAGAATTCCAATATAACATTCATGGCCAAAGTATTTCTCAAAATGTCTTTCTTACCAAAATAATTCCCTGAATATACCTTTTAGCAAAAATCGCAGGTTGGAATTGCGATTCTTTAGAAAAATCGCAGTAATGAGCTGCGAATATTCGATTATTTAAAAAAAAAAAAAGACTAAAAATGCGATCTTTAGCTAATTATCAATCCTTAACTAACGAGAGTAGATTAATTAAGAGATAAAACGCAGGTAGTACCTGCGTTTTATTGAAAAAATCCCTAAATCTTACTCAAGCCCTATTTTTCAATTCACTTCCACTTCTCCACCTCTTCTCACTACCAGTCCGCCGCCTCTGTCCTCCGTCCGCCGCCATAGATTGTTTGAAGGTACGAGGAATTCTGTCAATAATAGTATTAGCAATGTTCTGATTCGAAATTTATGAAATTGAGTCATCAATTGGATCAGGCACCAAAAGGTTCTTCTAGTCAATTTTTGTGCATATCATAATTATTATTTGGTTTATCGACAAAACTTATTCATTGACTTGTGTAGTTCTTCCGGAATTTGTTCATTTATTGTGAATTACAGATTCATGGTTGGAATTCTAATTTTCTCTCTTCACTCTGGTATATTTCTGTGAAGTTTGAATATTACTGATATGATTAAATGTCTCCGTAATTAATTTCTCAGACTTCTTAATTAAGAACTATAATTAGCTAAAAATCTTAGTTACTATCTGCGAATTTTAGTTTTCTTTTATTTTATTTTATTTAATCGAATGTTCGCAAGTCGGGATTGCGATTTTTCTAAAGAATTGCAGTTCCCACCTGCTTTTTCTAAAGAATCGCCTGCCTGCGATTTTTGCTAAAAGGTAGGGAATTATTTTGACAAGAAAGACATTTTGAAAAATACTTTGACCATAAAGGTTATATTTGAAAAAAATTCTTAATGAAACATCACATCACATGTGAATAATTTGGTGGGCTGAAGTTTTTTTGGCTGAGTGAATCATTTGGAAGTGGGCTATTTATTGGGTTTGGATATATTGGGCTGTCCAAAGAGGAATTAGTTGGGCAACCTTGTGTTGGGCTATGGTTTAGCGATATTGGGTCATTTATTTATAGTGATATGTTAATATTGTCATATTGTGGGCGGATGTATTATTTCATTTTGTGGTGCCATATATGAAATTGTTTTGGTAAATTATAGTATCAGGGTTTGGCTGATTTGTGGAGGTGGACCTACCAGCTATTTTGGGATTATTTGTTGAAGGAGGAGTACTGTTAGATGACACAAGAAATTCTAGTAACTGAGTGGGGATAAGTGTTTAGAGGGATGTGGGCCATTCAATTATTCTCTAAAAAAATATGTTAATTAAACTTTTAATTAAAGTCCTATTTGAAAGGGTTTTGGCATGATTTTATGGGTTTCGATTTAAAAAAATGGTTTCGGTGAAATCTTTGAAACTCTATTTGGTTAGGTTTTGGTTGCTGAGTTTTGTGGTTCTGAAAAAAGTGAAAACCATACTTCTATTGATTTTGGATGTTGGGGCGTGGAAAAAAAAATTGTGGTAGGGGTTAAATCAATGTATTTTTACAGAATTTGGGGGAAAAAATAGATGATATGTGTCAAATCTATGTTTTATATATTTTAAAAGTTTGGGTGAAGATTTGTGAATAAGTTTTTATTGAGTTTCATAGGTCCGAAGAAAATTCATTTAGAATGGTTTCGGCTCGGTCTCGCGAAGCCCGCTAAATCGAGCCAAAATTCAACCACATATAGCCTAATTGATTTGTTCTTGACTCGAATCCTCATCAATTTTAGTTCAACTCAAAAATTCAAATAAAATTTGGTTGAGTTTGGTTGCTTTCAAGTCGAATCCAAATATACGTACGTATTTGTGTATATTCCAAACCATTTGTAAGCGTTAATGATATATATAGGTCAACTCTTCATCATCAAGTCATCATATATTCAAAGTCACTATTTGTAGATGCTTAATGATTTTCTGGATTGAGGAAAATAGCATCATAAAGGTGTTGTTAATATAAGCACATCTTTTTTCAAAATGCATGGCACCTTATCATTAAGTTTGAAACTTTTGAGAGTAGTCAACAAAAATCAAAAATCCATAATCCCAATCTCCACATGCCGAAAAAGTATATATAGTTCAAAGTTTTATGGCTTCTATTGAGCTTTAATTACTAGGGGTTTTGCTGTTATATATTGTCAAATTTACTCAAATTAATAAACTGGTATAAGGCCATGTTTGTTCGTACTAATATTTTGTTTGTTTTTTCAGAAAATGAAGTAAATTGTGTAGCTAATAAAGATATAAGAAAAACTTGAAGAATAGTACCAACTATCAAGTGAATCGGTTCACCAAATTCACCATAGACAAACCCACCAGCTACAAACGTAGACCCAAATGCATCATGTCATATTTTATTAATATATATAAAAAATATATGACTATAAAAGAGATGGTTTGAAGAATTTAAATAGAGTAGTTATTATAACCTGAAACTCCACCACAAAAGTGTTCATGAAATATTAGTATTTTAGTTAATTTTATTCGAATAATAAATTGATTCAAATACTTTTATCTTTTTTTTTTTCTTTGGGTGAGGAGGGAAGCCCTTATGGTCTTATTAGGTGACAATTAAGTTAGTGACTTCTTATTTTGTTTAATTTTCCCTACTAACTAAACTTTTCTCAAAATATTTAAAGGTGGTAGAAGTAAAAACAATTTTGTACACAACTAATTTGTATTCATTTAAATATTTCATTCACTTTTTTTTTTCCGTTTTTCAAAGGTTTAATCACTTTCGAGTCGCATCGAACATATATTATATGAAAACTTCTCTCAATAGGAATTCAAATTTGGATCGCCACTTTGAAAGTACTAATCTCTTCTACCAGATCAATTATATGTTGGTTTAAAGATTTTAAATTCATGTTTCATTACAAATTTTGATTATGTTAGCTGGAAAACTTCTAGTTCAAATAGTAATATTTTTTTCACATGTACATATATACCTAATCATGTAACCAATGTCTTTATATGCTTTGTGATTATCCTATATAAATAATTATCGACAAATCTATGAATATGAACGCTCAAAATCTTCGACTAATCTCATAGATTTTCATCCATAAAGGAATTACTAATAGAATTAAACAGGATTAAAGGAAATAAACCTTACTAAAAATGTATTGATCCTACACGCATTATGATTTATGAACCAAAACTGAAGTTTAAACTGTATATAGACCCCTAATCTAAAATTTAGTTATCTCAACAATTAATGTGATAGATGCACCAACTAATGCTACAATTATATTTGGAAATATATAATATACTAATGTTGGGTTTTTATGTGTGAATGAAATAAATTAAAGTAAGAGATGTGTCTATTCGGTCCGAAGAGGTACCCTTTGGACCGAACCATTGTGTCCTTTCTCAAGAGGCACTTTTGCGTCTATAAATATGAGACAGAATCTGGGCAATTCTAAATCAATTAATATAGTAACAAAAGGAAAAACATTACTCCCTCTTTCTCTTACTTCCGTAAAATTTTAGTCCGAAATTTCTGTTTATTCAAGTTCGCCGTGGGTTCATTATTTGTGCAAATAATGAACAACAGACTGTTGTATCTTGGGAGACTACCGAGAATCAAACTGTATGCACCGTGGCAGCCCCGGAAATATTGTCTTAAGGAAATTTGTTTCGACAAGCCTCGGTCTAATTTCCTTACTTTTTACGTAAAGATTGAAGTGATCTCTGGTTTTGATACAAGTAAGTATTTCTCACTATTTTTTGTGTTAAATCGAAATATTTAATTACACAGATTGTTAGACACCAACAATCTTAAGACAATACCTATTTGTTTAAATAATCTGTGAATAGACGTGATTTTACATATATCATATTTTTTAATTTTTAATTTGAGTGCTGAAAAAGATAAACATCACTTTCTTTGTAAGAGTAAATGTTGACAGACCTTTTAACAAAATAATCAATGATTTAATCTCTGAAAGATATATTCTATATCTCATGTAGTGTTCTATTTAAATCCTAACCACATGGAAATAATACATTATATGCCGTATGTGATTTGAGTATCCTTGGTTGTTGATAATGAAATGGAGGTGGTGGTGTTAATATTTTAGTTCTTTGAGAAGAGACTTAAATGGAACTTTGATTAACAAACAACTTTGAAACTCCCATGATATAAAACAATTTGGAAAAAAAAAAAAAAAAAAAATCGCAGATCATGAAGAGTAAATTAATTATATTTCAATTCCTAAGTTGTGTATACTTGTAGAGGAATATTTTATTAGAAAAGAAAATCTGGAACAATACATTCTAACCGTTCCCTCTTCAATCCAAAACTTTATGCCAATTAAATATTTGTCAGTGTGAAGGGGTGTGTGTATTGAAGTGTGAAGTGGCGTGTGTATTGCAAGTGTTTTGTGTAAACGGCTTTTTCCTTCTACTTTAAACTACATATATTCCTATTGCTAAACAATTTTGATTTGGCAAATTTCTACACCCTTCGTGATGTAGAACTGTAGAAGTGGAAAACATTATTTCTTTAATTAAAAAGGAAAATCTGAATTGCTAATGAGCAAATGTGCGAAAGACTTCATTATTTTATGAGTAAATATAATGAAGAAATGTAAATTCTGAAATTATCTGATGGATTTTGTGAAGAAATTTTAGACTTTTTAAAACTTACTTTGAAATCTGAGTTAATTATAAACTCTCAAAATTGAAAATGATTTTGTGGAATGGATGAGTTCATGGATAGGTGTGTACGTAGGTGAAACATTACATGATTACATGAAGCGATGTTAACTTTCAAAGTTGAAATTACATATCCTAAGAGTAAAATATTGGAGAAGGTTTCAATCTTCACAAAACCATTGAGACGTGAATTTTCAGATAACTAAAGCGGTTTCTGAAATGGGCTACCGGTTTAATTTTGTGGAAATGTTAATTCCAGAATTGAAGAAATAATGAGAATAATAATTCTCGAAAATGAGAAATTAACTATGATTTTGACACAATCAAATTGAATGGATGTTGTAAAAATACAAGGTCACTTCACTTCCAAATTGAAGAGTTGGTGGTGTATTACTTGTGGTGTCCATTTTATCTTGAAGCAGTGTCAAAAATCGGTTATCACCGTAATCGTTTAAATTAATTAGTTTCTTTCTAAAGAGCCATAACCGTTTAAAATTAGTTGCATAAAAATTTATATATAATTATATGAAGTTATGAACAGACGTAACTTTCTGGAATAATAGCCATACAAATTATTCGGAAGTTGGAAAATAGGAATATCTAATTCTTATACTCTCAAACGTACGTAAATATTATAATTAATTAATTATCAGCTTTTGTTTTAAACATGTGTTTCTATTGTGATTGTGAATTCAAACAAAAAGCTATATTCTACTTTGAAATGAACAAGGGTATGGTCAATTTGGTTTCCAATGAAAGAAGTTTCTTACAAATTACATATACTTGTATTATTGGGTCATTACGTTTAATTAATAATATAACTAAAGTTTTTAATGACATGGACATTGAAGTATGAATCTTATTTGAGTATATGATTCATAGCTCGTGTGCATTATTTAATAAATGCGACTTATATATATGCGAGGCATATTAAAAGTATATAATTTTACTAGTACTCTTTATGTGGAGATAAGGGATTAATTAGTATTAATCTCATATCAATATTCTATTTGAGATTGATTATTTACGTGTGAAAATAATTATAATTTATTTGTGAAAGAAATATGATTTATTTTCCAAGTCAATATTTTTTGAGAAAATATTGATAAATTTAATTATGAAAAATAATTATAATTTGTTTGTGAAATAATTATAATTTATTTGTGAGAAATAAGTATATAATTATAATTTATTTGTTTGCGAAACTAATATGTAAAAGTTCAAAAATTTTGAACTAATCTAAATTAATTATGTGATTTTAAATCATTACTAAAATGTATTTAATCACATATATTTTTTTGCGCTATTTATTGAATAATAAATAAGTAACAACAAATGTATTTGCTAAATACAAAGAGATGCATTTGTGAAATACAAATTCGGATAATGGAATAAGAAAATTTAAATTCTTATATCCAAATTGTAGGGGTAAATACGAATATATTCATTTACACAAAAGTGTGTTAAATTAGGAATAATTCGTTAAATAATTTACCTAGCTCGACTCAGTTGAATTTGGTTGCTAAAATAACAGAATTTTAAGATGTGGTTAAACATCAATCTTTAAATTCAGGTTTACTTGACAACTTGTGGGGGAAAGCTCGTTAGATGTCTAGAGACATACTAAGTCGGGTTTCATACAAGAAAGTCAATTATCAGTCCATATGAGTTATGGAAGGGAAGAAAAAACCAAATACCTAAAATGTGGGGGTACTTGGGTCAAATTTCGGTTTCACCACCGAAAAAGAAAAATAACTTAAAAATATTAATTACTACTAGTTTATGCGATAAATAGTAGCAGTTCATATTTTTGGTGTTTAAATTTGAAATAAAAGTAATCATGTGAACTGAGTCACATGATGTAACATTAATTGAGAATGTAAGAAGGATTTGGGAATCAATTCTTATAACATTGATTATTCTTCTTGGCTTAGATTTATTTTCAGTAAGTGTGATTTACTGATTTTAAAATATAATAAAGTAATATTATTTATTATATTACTTACATAAACTTTTCTACAATTTATAATTAGAGTTAATTATAAATTATTTATTCTGTGAGAATAAACACTATAGTCTAACCCATTTTAGACTAGAATATTTTAAAAAAAAAAAATTTATAGAATATTTTACGAAAATATTTAATTGATTTTGATCAAGAGGATCAACTAAATATTCTGCGAGAATATACATATGAATCGATCTCTAAAGAGGTGAATCTCTTACTTCAACATGAGTTTGTTGACGAGTTGAAGAGACAAATGAGCTAAAAGCTCCAAATTCTTCGATCAAGATATTCTAACTTATATGTAGAGGATTAACCTCAAACATATTATATCACATTCCAATATCGTGGATTGGAAACAGACGATTGACAGCGAATTACATTCATAAAATTGGTAGACCTCGAGTAGTAAACCAATTAGATGTAGATGAGTTTTTTAAGTTCAAGAGTTTAAAAACTTTGATAAGTCAATCGATAAAAACTAGGCTAGACTAGTAGTCAAGTTGCCTTATAAAAGAAATAATTTTACTTCTTTGACTCATATTCACTAGCGATTAGGATAACATCCATTTGAATGTTAATAGATATATACAATGGACGTTAAAAATATCATCCTTAATGGTGAATTAAATGAGAAAATTTATAAGGAGTAACCAGAGAGTTTCGTTGTTAAATGAAAAGAAAACATAGTTTGCGAAACTTATGTGTTTTCTTGTTGACCTTTAACAAACTCCTAAATAATGTCATAACAAATCTTGACTGTCATATTAATAAATATGACTAGTTTGTCTATATAAACTAACTGGATAATTGAGTATCAGAGTTTGTTTATATGCAATTGATATGTTAATATTTGAGACTAATATTGTGAATATTAAATCCATTGAGAAAATATGAACTTATGATGTGAAAAACTTCGGTTTAATCAATCATGATTAAGAGGTCATGTGATGATATTAAACCATCTCAAGCACATTACGTAGATGAGTTATAAATAGTTTAATACTTATGAAAAGGGAGTTCATAATTATATTTAATTCATACCTTGTGTGCTATACGAGAATAAATGTGATAGAGTATCACAATTTGAGTATGCTCATATAATTAGATGTCATGCATATATCGTAAAATGCAAGAGGCTAGACATCGTCTCTTTAGTTAATAAACTAAGGAGATACATGAGCAATCTTAGCAAGATTCTTTGGGATGCATTAATGAGAATGCTTGAATCTTGATAGAATACATACATATGTGCATTAAATTTGGAAAATTTTCAAATGATCCAGGAGGGATATAGTAATGCAAATGAAACTTCTGATTTAGATGAATCAAAGTTTAAACGCGGATATGTATTCAATTTTGGAGGCACCGCTATTTCCTGAGAATCTTCCAAACAAGCGCGTATAGGTCAATCCGCTATGAAATTAGAGTGCATAGCATTGGATAAAGCTAGTAAAGAATTTGAGTGGCTTCACAAAATTCATGGAAGATATTTTAATATGACTGAAAATTGTGTTAGTCATACATAAAATGCGATAATCAAGCGGTGATACACAGAGCTCAACAAGCTCTATGTATAATGGTAAAGTCACGACATGACATATTTGTTGTCGTTGATACAATACCTAGAGACATCTACTTTCAAATAGAATGGACTTTATGAAGTCAAGAGATAATCCTGATTCCGGATATTAAAGGTTTATCTAGAGCGTAGTATGTGCATCGAGGGGAATGGGCTTAAAGCCTAAATTAGACTAAGTTACCTCGTACGGAAACCTAACCTGGCGACTGGAGATCCCATGGACCAGGTTCAATAGGACAACCAGTCTTGGCTAACTTAAAAGAAATCACTTAAGAGTATAACTCTATCCCATTCTTATGATGCAATAAGTGCAAGCCTACCGCCTCAAGTCCTTGAGAATTCTAGTTGGAAGATCCCTAGGATCCACCGATATTGAAAGAGAGGGGGCAGTAGGGGTTGTATTCTGAGCTTATCAGGATCTCTAGTAAGCGATACAATCTCAATCATTTCCAGTCAATGAGGACCGCGTTTATAAGGTTAAGCAAACGCTTTTAATGACGTCTATATCTTGTCAATACAAGTAGAGTATGGTAGGATACTCTTGATAGATGCTGTCATCTATGTTAGTGTGAGTTGGGTCGGCTCGTTGAGAATTTCTTTATAGGCTGGAATTCTCTAAAGCACTCGCATAACCAAGAATGTTCAGGGCCAAAACGAACACAACCGAGAACTTGAAACAAATCGGTTTAGTACTGTGTTAAGTTTATTGTCTTGGTTTACACAAACAGCCGACGGTTCAAGATGAAATATTTCACCGATTGGCTAAGTAAATCCGATAAGCTTTAACTAGGGAAGGTTCAAGATGAAATATTTCACCTATTCCGATGCGGTATTATTCCTAAAGAAATTTCGACATGATATGTCTATGTGAAGGAACTCGAACAACAATTTCATTCATGTGGGGGATTGTTGGGGTTTTATGTGTGAATGAAATAAATTAAAGAAAGATGTGTCTATTCGGTCCGAAGAGGTACCCTTTGGACCGAACCATTGTGTCCTTTCTCAAGAGGCACTTTTGCGTCTATAAATATGAGACATAATCTTGCCAATTCTGAATCAATTAATATAGTAACAAAAGGAAAAACATTACTCTCTCTTTCTCTTACTTCCGTAAAATTTTAGTCCGAAATTTCTGTTTATTCAAGTTCGCCGTGGGTTCATTATTTGTGCAAATAATGAACAACAGACTGTTGTATCTTGGGAGACTACCGGGAATCAAACTGTATGCACCGTGGCAGCCCCGGAAATATTGTCTTAAGGAAATTTGTTTCGACAAGCCTCAGTCTAATTTCCTTACTTTTTACGTAAAGAGAAGTGATCTCTGGTTTTGATACAAGTAAGTATTTCTCACTATTTTTTGTGTTAAATCGAAATATTTAATTACACAGATTGTTAGACACCAACAACTAATTCTGAACTATACAACCACTACACTAAATCTTGTAATGATGTCAAATATACTGGTAACATGTTCTCTTTTTGCCAAAAATACAATTCCGTTAATCCTAAAATTATAAATCAAAGGAGTGTATCTAGATAGTTATTTTTCTAAAAAGTAGCATAGGAAGATAATCGAGTCGCGACCAACATGTGATTGATCTAATGAAAATTTAAGTGACTAGTCACTATCAAGTTTAAATCCATGTTGGTAGATGTTCACAAATAATGTGTATGACGTGTCTCGAAAGGAAGTAACACCTTGAAAAAAAGAAAAAAAAAAGGATAATTGAGCCACTATTTTCTAACTATAGATCAAGCTTTCGATAGGTTTCCATCGAAATTACAGAAAAAATTATGTTTTTGAGTCGCCCGACACAAAAATATTTATTTAATGTACGAATTTTCAAACATTTGTCTAAAATTTCTGGAAAAAAAAAAAGATGAAAACTTCACAAGAAATTTTTAGTGTTTAATTGACAAAAACATTAAAGAAAAAAAACGAAACTTAATACCTAGTTTCTAACCATTATTTCAAATTTTGCATCGCAAGGATGAAAAAAAATATTATCCCCTTTCACTTTAAAATCAGCAAAAAATCAAAATGGTATGAAGTTGACTGGTACAACTTTATCCTACTTTATCGAAATTTGTTGGATCAAACAACATTAAATTAACTTCACTAACTCGAAAACACGAAATTAGTACGTATTTCAATTTAAAATATTAATTGTTCAATCGTTTTAATTTAATTCATATAAACATGATTTGACGCGTAAAACATACATTTACAACGCTCAAAATATAATCAAACTACAACGTACATGTTTTCAAATTCAAATCATAATTTAATCAACATTATCTTAGATATTAAAACTTAAAGTAAAAAAATTCAACTATGTTTCGATTGTTTCATACCCAATCAAATATTTGCTTAGATGTAGTAGATGCCTGAATATAAATTTATATATAATCACAATTAAATTTAAAAACTATAAAACTCTAATATTTCATTATAAACATTTAAGTTCACACAATTCTAATAAAGAATATATATCATACTGCTTTTTGTTTTACCCAAACAAAATAATCAATGTATTTTGAAGACCAAAAGTACACACATATGGCCCTAATAGCTAAAATTCAAAATGACTAGGTTTTGATGACAATATTCAATATTTGGAAAGGGGGTCCACCTAGTCCTCGAACGGGGTTGCGCTTGGACTCTCCGGTCACTTTCCACGGCCGTATTTTTGTGTATCAGATTGTAACGGCATTAATGTTAAAATGTCACTTTCCATCACGTGGAGATTTTAATTTGGCAAAATATTTTTGCACATTAATTAAGTTTACATATATAATATTTTATGTGTCTTTTCCTACTAATAGCATATGGAGTTATTATTACACAAAGTTTAATAAATTGATGAAAAGTTGAAAAGTATGTGAGAATTAATTTTTAAAGCTATATTTTTTCCTATTTTAAGAATAACCAGTTAACCCACTATACTTCTATTATTAATAATTATATTTTCAACTTTTTGTATCTGCACGTGAAAAGTGTGTTTCTTTGATTTGACTTATCTACTGTTGTTAATCTACTATGATTTTAAGCAAAATTAATGTTAGAGAATTTTAATAGTATCGTGTGATATATATTTATGTACCTGGTGTTTTTAATAGATTATTTATTTGACTTTTTTATAAGCTATATTATTATTAATTTTAATTTGTTTGTGATCAAAAAACAAAAAAAAAACTGCATCAAAGCAACTTCTATTTTTTGGATGGAAAATGATTTTTAAGAGAATTTTAAGCAGAAGTAATTTTTAAAGTTGTTGAAAACATTCACTTTTTAGAGGTTTTTCGCATTTCGTAATATATAATTATAGGATTTTAGCACTTTATATTATGACTTAAAAGTTTTGGCATTTTATGCTCTGAAAATATAATTTATTTGGTATTTTGCACCCTAGTGTGTATTTTGGTGAGAAGATTCATTAATAGAAGAGAAGAATAGTCCTTTTCGAATTTTTTGTCACTTTGCATCCTGACATATATATTTGACTTATATATAAAAAGAAACGGTAACGAAGTTCGACACATGTCTAAGAGAAAAACGTAAAGAAACCCTAGCACGTGTCTAACATAAATCAATAACGGAATTTAACTTATGAATAAAAAAAAATAACAAAATTCGACACATATCTAAAACGAAATAGTAATGAAACCCTAACTCGTGTCTTAAATAAAAGAAAGGGAATTTGAGCCATGTCTAAAAAACATATATAAAATAAAACAGTAATGAAACCCTAACACTTGTCTTTTAAATAAAACAATAATATAAATTGACTCATGTCTGAAAAGAAACAGTAATGATCAAGTGTCTTAAATAAAACAATAACAGAAATGAAAAGTAACAAAATTCGACACATGGCTAAAAGGACACAATAACGAAGCCCTAACATGTTTCATTAGTAAAATAATAACGGAATTTGACTCATGTCTAAAAAGAGGCGGTAACGAAATTTAACACATATATAAAAGAAACAATAATGAAACCATAACAAGTGTCTAAAATAATATAATAATGGATCGAATTTGATTTATGTCGCATCATTGAAATTTGACACATGTGTAAAAGGTAACATTAACGAAACTCTAACAAGTGTCTTAAATAAGACAATAACGGAACCAAGGAATGTCTAAAAAGAAAAAGTAATGAAATTTGACACATAAAAAAGAAACAAAGAAGAAACTCTAACATGTGTCTTAAATAAATAATAACGAATCGAATTTGACTCATGTCTAAAAAGAAAAAATAACGAAATTTGACACATGTTTAACCTAAAAGGAAAAGGTGACCAAACCCTAACGAGTAGGGCTGAGTCCGGTTCGGTAAACCGACCGAACCGGACCGAACCGATTGAATCGGTCCGGACCGATTACCGAACCGGTTGACCGGTTCGGTAATCGGTCCTAGCTTCAAAACCGAACTCAAAAAATACCGGTTCTCGGTAGAACCGGTCGGTTACCCGGACCGAACCGAAAACCGAAACCCACTTTGTATTTTTTTTTTTTTCTGTTTTTAATATTACCCGAACCCGGTCCCTTTTTAATATTACCCGAACCCACTTTGCCCTAAATCTAATTTTCGGACCTGCCTACTCTCACTTTCAAGTTTCCAGCCGCCGACCTCCATTTTCCAGTCCACCGCTCCAGTCAACCGTCCAGCTCCAGCCGCCTCTACAACCGCCGACCTCCATCTTCCATATCTACAACCACCGCCGCACCGTCCAGCCCCTTTACAGCAGCAGTTCGGAGGTAGTATTATTCGCTTTGCCCACATAAAATTCGGTTCATATGTTTGATGTAGATCTGTGATAAGTTATGAAGCTTTGAAATGTTTGATGTAGATATGTTGTTTGATGAAATGTTTGAGGTAAATGAAGAAAGAAGAAGAAGAAAGAATGAAGAAAGAAGAAGAAGAAAGAAGAAAATGGAAGAAAATGAAGAAAGAAGAAGAAGAAAGAAAGAAAGAAGAAGAAGACGACCTGGGAAGAAAATGAAGAAAGAAGAAGAAGAAAAAGAAGAAAGAAAGAAAGAAGAAAGAAAGAATAAGAAGAAGTCTCACTGTCTCAGTTTTCTTTTTCTTTTTCTTTTTCTTTTTTTTTTTTTTTTTTAAAGAAAAAGAAAAATCGGTAATATTTGGACCGAACCGGTACCGAACCGGACCGGTCGGTATTTGGACCGAACCGGACCGACTACTTCGGTCCGGTAAACGGTCCGACTTTTTTTGGGACCGAACCGGGCCAGAACCGAACTTCGGTTCGGTTCGGTCCGGTTCGGCCCAAAAACTCAGCCCTACTAACGAGTGTATGTCATTAATCAATAACGGAATTGACTCATGTCTAAAAAGACAGTAACGAAATTCGACACCCATCTAAAATTATAATACTAGGAGGAAGGTTAAAAGTACTGAGTAGCTTGATATTTTACATGTAATTTTCTAATTTTTAGCTTATCGAATCGAGCTCGAGCCGAGCTTCAAAAGTTATCGAACCGAAAATGATATTCAAGCTTGTTTGATTAGTGTGACGAACCGAGCTCAAACAAGCTTTTATCGAACGAGCTCGAGTAGCTTGGTTTGATTTCCAGCCCTATGTGTGCGGACGTGCGTTCTCCAACATGAAATATGCAAGGAATTAACTATGAATTGAACTTGGTGATGACATTACTTACTTGAGTATTTGAATTAGAGATATTGTAAACTTTAATCATAATCGGTGATACGAGAATAAAATCCGAGCTCGGGAGCGATCTCAACAAGGAATCCCCACATGCAGAAAGAACTCCAACTCAACCCAACCAAGCTAGAGGAGATCAGTTGCTCGATGTAAGCTTGAGGGTCTGCAAGAGTTGTCGGCCGTGTCTAAAAGAACAATAACGAAATTCAACATGTCTGAAACGAAACAGTAGCGATCTTTTAAATAAAATAATAATGGATTTTGACTCGTGTCTAAAATAAACAGTAACGAAATTCGACACATGTTTAAAAGAAAACAACAACACCCACGTGTCTTGAATACAACAATAATGAAATTTGACTCATATTTAAAAAGAAACAGTAACGAAATTCGACACTTGTCTAAAAGGAAACAGTAACGAATCCCTAACACGTTTATGTCATAAATCAATGACGAAATTTCACTCATGTCTAAAAAGAAACATTAACGAAATTCGACACATATCTAAAATGAAACCCTAACACGTTTCTTAAATAAATTAAAATAATGGAATTTGTCCCATGTCTAAAAAGAAACAGTAATGAAATTCGACACATATCTAAAAGAAAACAATAACGAAATCCTAACACATGTCTTAAATAAAACAATAATGGAATTTGACTCATGTTTGAAAATAAACAGTAACGATCAAGTGTCTTAAATAAAATAAAAACGAAATTTGACTCATGTCTAAAAAGAAATATTAATGAAATTCGACACAAGTCTAAAAGGAATATATAAGTTAGGAAATCCTAACATTTGTCTTAAATAAAACAATAATGGAATTTGACTCTTGCCTATAAAAAATAATAACGAAATTAAATCTATGTCTAAAAATAAACAATAACGAAACCCTAACACGTGTCTTAAATCAAACAATAATTCAATTTTGACTCATGTCTAAAAAGAAAATGTAACGAATTTCAATATATGTCTAAAAGGAAACAGTAATGATCACGTGTCTTAGATAAAACAGTAAACGGAACTGACTCATGTCTAAAAAGAAACAGTAACGAAATTCGACACTTATAAAAAAGGAAACAATAACGAAACTCTGCCACGTGTCTTAATAAAATAATAACAGATCAAATTTGACTATTGTCTAAAAAGAAACAATAACAAAATTAATCATGTCTAAAGGGAGAACCAGAACGAAAGCCTAACACGTCTCTTAAATAAAATAATAACGGAATTTGAATCATAAAAAAAAAAAAAACAGTAACGAAATTCGACACATGTATAAAAAGGAAACAATAACGAAACCCTAACACGTGTCATAAATAAAACAATAACGGATCGTATTTGACTCATATCTAAAGAAACGGTAACGAAGTTCGACACATGTCTAAGAGAAAAACGTAACGAAACCCTAACACGTGTCTAACAAAAATCAATAACGGAATTTAATTTATGTCTAAAAAAAAAAGGTAATGAAATTATCTAAAAGGAAATAGTAATGAAAGTATGAAACCCTAACACGTGTCTTAAATTAAAAAAAATTAAACGGAATTTGAGCCATGTCTAAAAAGAATAGTAACAAAATTCGACACATGTATAAAATAAAACAGTAATGAAACCCTAACACGTGTCTTAAATAAAACAATAATATAAATTGACTCATGTCTGAAAAGAAACAATAACGATCAAGTGTCTTAAATAAAACAATAACAGAATTTGACTCATGTCTAAAATGAAAAGTAACGAAATTCGACACATGTCTAAAGGAAACAATAACGAAGCCCTACCAGAATTTGACTCATGTCTAAAAAGAGGCGGTAACGAAATTTAACACATATCTAAAATGAACAATAACGAAACCCTAACAAGTGTCTTATGATACCTAAGAGGGGGGAGGGGGGGTTGAATTAGGTATATAACTTTTTCAAAGAGTTTATTTTCCAGAAGACAATTAGTAAATAGTTCAAGTAACTTTAAATAAAAGTTGATCGTTTCAATGATTTTAAGATTAAAGTTACGAAGGAAGTAAAGTGCAAAAAATAAAAGGAGAGAAGGCAAACACAATTTATAGAGGTTCGCGCCCCAACGGCCTACTTCCTCTCTTCCAGCACCCCAGGGTAAAATCCACTAATATATTGTGGCTTGCAGGACGAACCTTCGCCACTCGAGATTACAAGATCAATTCTTTCTCTCGAAACGAGCTTACTAGGGCTAACCTATCGCTCAACAAAAACCGTGCTTGCTAGGTTCCTACCTATCGCACAAAAACAATGCTTGCTAGAACACTCAGTCCTATTGCACTACGAGCTTGCAAGTACAAAACTTTCGCTCAAAAACAGTAGTAAAATTTGATTACAAATATATGCTCCAAAGTGAGCTAATTTTGCAAAGTAGTAAACGCTGATCTTTTTCTTCTATAACTTAGAGTATATTCAAGATTTCAAGAGCAAGAAGAAAAGATATTTTTAAAAAGCCCTTTTGAGAAAAATGATTTTAACAAAATTAAGAGCACTCAAAGACTTTAACTAGGAGAAATGATTTAGCAAGTGAAAATTTAGAGAAATGAGTTGTTTTGAGACATAAGAAATGATCCACTATTTATAGTTGAGTGGAGTTGGTTCAATAGGGAAAGATTTTGAAATTCAAAAATGATTTTGTCACATTTAAAAGATGTTGCAAGATTAAACCATGTGACTAATTTTCCAATGAATGTGGACAATGTTTAGTAATTAGGTGGAGATGAAATCTTTCCAAAAGAATTGATTTTAAATAAATGGGGTAAGATATTAAGCTAGACAAATTGGAGACAAATTATTTTGCTAGCTAAGTCAAGGGATTTGAAAGAAATCTTCCCTTTAAAAATTGATTTGATTTAGAATTCAAAAACAATGGCCAAATAATTAAGTATTAAAAAAAAATTAGCCTTAATTATGAAATGATTAGCCTTAATCAAGGTCACGGCTCATTTTTTAAAGTAACTTTGACATGAAACAATATTTTAATAAAGGGCCAAGAGGTTGGATTAAAAGTTTTTAAAAAAGTTTGGGCTATGAATTTTCTTGCTCTTTTAATCAATTGAAAAATACTTACTAAGTAGACCACAATTTTCTTGAATCGAAAATTGGGCCCTTCAGGGGTGCTAGGAGCATCGATCTTGATCTTCATTCATAGCGAGCCTTCTTTTTAAATTGGGCTTCTCAGGAGCTCTCTTCCAGTTTCGTACAAAGTCATTTCTTCCAAATTGGTCCTTCTTCATTGTTTGGACTTTAGATATCTTTATTGGGCTATTTCTTCTCAATTGAGCATTATTCGTCAACGAGCCTTTCTTCAAATAATAAGCTTCTCAATATCTGTTAAGATCAAACTCAAGAAACAAGCTCAAATATCAAGTTGTTTGTTAATCATTAATCATTCGGCTAACATCTTAAATAATATAATAATGGATCGAATTTGACTCATGTCACATCATTGAAATTTGACACATGTGTAAAAGGCAACAATAACGAAACTCTAACAAGTGTCTTAAATAAAACAATAACGGGACCTATAAACGTCCAAAAAGAAACAATAATGAAATTTGACACTTAAAAATGAAACAATAACGAAACTCGAACATGTGTCTTAAATAAATAATAACGAATTGAATTTGACTCATGTCTAAAAAGAAAAATAACGATATTTGACACATGTTTAAAAGGAAAAGGTGACCAAACCCTAACGAGCGTATGTTATTAATCAATAACGGAATTGACTCATGTCTAAAAAGATAGTAACGAAATTCGACACCCATCTAAAATGAAACAGTAATAAAATCCTAACAACGTGTCTTAA
Organism: Penstemon barbatus; assembly: GCA_003313485.2. Classification (NCBI taxonomy): domain Eukaryota; kingdom Viridiplantae; phylum Streptophyta; class Magnoliopsida; order Lamiales; family Plantaginaceae; genus Penstemon; species Penstemon barbatus. The sequence goes on along the minus strand of CM064878.1, from coordinate 20,427,760 downwards.
AAAAAACAATAACGAAATTTGACTTATGTCTAAAAAGAAATAGCGACAATCACTTATTTTAAATAAAACAATAATGAAATAACTTATATTTAAAATAATATTAACGAAATTCGACACATGTCTCAAAGAAAAGAGTAAAGAAATCGAACATGATAGACAAGTAAACTAACTTAGCCCCATTTTCTAGACTAGCTGACTTAGAATCCAATTACATGCCCAAAAAAATGATCGAATTTCCAAAAAAAACAAAAAAAGCCAAAAAAAAAAGTATTAATAATATTAACGCTAAAATTAATAATAATAAATTAAAAGAGAAAAGAATAGACTGACAGTCACAGTTGTGAGCGCGAAGCAGTTTGAGGCTATGGAAACGGGCAGCCCCCCACCGTTCGGGCAGCTCTCGAAAACACTGCACACAGCACACACACAATAACACACACGCCCAAAAAGAAAAATGATAATTATCCCCAACACACACACACTCACTCACTCTCTCTCTCACCTCCACACTTGTCACTGGGTGCACATTACAGAGAGAAAGAGGTAGAGAGAGAAATTTGTATTAGAGAGAAAAAAAATAAAAAGCAAAGTACAGTTCAGAGGTAAACAAAAAAGTTTGCAGAGAGCCATTAAAAGTGCCCAAGAAAATTATCAAATTCTAGTAAGAAAAAGTCCCAAAGTTGAGATTCGTACGCACATTCAAGAAATTAGCAAAACCCCCCTTTCAGTTTTGTGATGGGATCGGTTTCTTAAAGTTCTGTTATGTGGGTTTTTCTGGGTTTTCTTTTCTTCTTCTGTAAATGAAGCCCCTAGCTTTATTTGGATCTGATGTATTATCTCATGAGCTAGTGAATTTATACAACTGTTTTGCATGTACATTTAGTTTTTATATGTTTATTTGTGGATGAAGAAGTTGCTTGAAAAAGAGGCCATGGGTTTATTGGTAGTGTGGTTGATCTTGGTGGTGCATCCTCTCAGCTGTATTTATGCTAATATGGAAGGTTTGTAGCCATTGATGTATTTATTTGCTTAATAATGGTTTTTAGGGCATTTTAATTTCAAACCCTCCCCTAAATTTTTTTGCAGTGTCTTAAATTATAGTGTAAGAAGCTTTGAATTTTCAGTAGGAATATGCCTCTGTGTTCTGCATGATGGAAAAATGCTTTCTTGGATTGGTATAGTTTTCAGATATATAATGCAAGGTTGTTTAATGTGTGTTATATAAGAATATCTGAAAATGGTAATGTAAATGTGAATATGGATTATTGGTCCCCATGTTAAATCATCAAAATGCTCTTTATATTCTTCCTTTGCTTTTAGTATATTAGGCACACAATTGGACAAAATTCTAGCTCCAAGATTATGTTTTTGTTCTTATTGAAGTTGTTAATCTTCAATTGTCATTTTGCTTGTTTTAAGTACTGGAAAACTGTTTCAGAAAAAGTCCATTAAGCCCTATTATTGCAATGTTGTTCAATGTAGAGAATTGACTTCTTGAAATTGGAAATGGAAATTCTTCTGTTTTAATGTACTTCATATGAAATATAATTACGAGATTTTACTGTTAAGTATCCATAATATGTATCTTAGCTTCTTCAATATAATTGGACTCAAATCAAACTCTATAAAAGTTTCCATTTTTATGTTTGTATAGGTGATGCTTTACATAGCCTTAGAACAAACTTAGAAGATCCTAACAACGTGCTACAGAGTTGGGACCCGACCCTTGTCAACCCTTGCACATGGTTCCATGTCACTTGCAACAATGATAACAGTGTAATAAGAGTGTAAGTTTCTTTTGTAGCTATCGATTCCGTGTCACTTTCTTATGTTCATTTACTGTAAAAAGATTGTTAAATTGGATTTATATCTAATATCTTTGAATCAATTTTCTTTTTCCAGAGATCTCGGAAACGCTGCTTTATCAGGTCAATTGGTTTCACAGCTTGGTCAGTTGAAGAATTTGCAGTACCTGTATGTTAAATTATTTTAACAGTACCTTTTTTGCCAAATTCAACCTATTCTTGTTCATATAGTTGTATTTAAATATATGGTGGAAATGGAGTTTGGAAGTTCCATTTTTGTGTTGATTGGTTTTATTATGTTATTGAGATAAGTATTACACCAATACTGCTATACATTTACTAATATATGACTGGCCATTCACCTCGAGTTTTGAATTTTTGTTATGACAGGGAATTATACAGTAACAACATAAGCGGACGAATACCGAGTGATCTTGGAAACCTGACCAATTTGGTGAGCTTGGATCTGTACTTGAACATTTTCAGTGGTCCAATTCCAGACTCGCTGGGCAAGCTCTCAAAACTGCGATTCCTGTGTGTAACTAATACTTACATGAATATCTTTTCGCTTTCATTGGCTTCTCCCTGCCTTTCCCCATAACTTACATTTCTCTATTTATAGAATATATTAAAAAATAAGGAAAATAATTGATTACTGTTGTATGTCTTTGTAAGGATAGTCGGCTAAATAATAATAGCTTGACGGGCCCCATTCCTATGTCATTGACCAATATATCGTCTCTACAAGTTCTGTGAGTGCCCAAGTTTCTCTCTAAATTTCCTTGTCATGACATTTTCTGTCTGAAAGAGGCATAGTGATTGTTTCTTGTTACATTGTCAGGGATTTATCAAACAACCGTCTTTCAGGTGCAGTTCCGGATAATGGTTCTTTTTCTTTATTCACACCTATAAGGTATTTTTCATCATATGTCATTTTGATACTAAATCAACTGAAATTAATTAGCATATGAACAAGGTGATTTTTCTCGTTCACAGTTTTGCAAATAATCTGGATTTGTGTGGCCCCGTCACTGGACGACCATGCCCTGGATCTCCTCCATTTTCTCCACCCCCTCCATTTGTCCCACCACCCCCAATTTCTTCGCCAGGTTCGATATTATAGCTCATATTAGCAAGTCTAGAACTACCCAGGTAAATTGATTAACATTTTTTTGTTAATTTTACTATATATATGACAGGTGGAAATAGTGCAACTGGAGCCATAGCTGGTGGTGTTGCTGCAGGTGCCGCTTTGCTATTTGCTGCCCCTGCCATTGCATTTGCCTGGTGGCGTCGTAGAAAACCACATGAATATTTCTTCGATGTACCCGGTCGGTAGTTTGATTCTGCAATTATGTTAAATATAATAATCTTTTGTTGCTCCTTAATATATTTATCGTGTAATTAACATTTGCAGCTGAGGAGGACCCTGAAGTCCATTTGGGACAGCTTAAAAGATTTTCTCTCCGGGAGTTGCAAGTTGCGACCGATACTTTCAGCAACAAGAACATTTTGGGGAGAGGTGGCTTTGGGAAAGTGTATAAAGGGCGACTGGCTGATGGTACCCTCGTTGCCGTGAAAAGGCTTAAGGAGGAGCGGACACCCGGCGGAGAGCTTCAATTTCAAACGGAGGTTGAGATGATTAGTATGGCGGTGCACCGTAATCTTCTTAGATTGCGGGGCTTTTGTATGACCCCAACTGAGCGGTTGCTCGTTTATCCGTATATGGCCAATGGAAGTGTTGCATCCTGTTTAAGAGGTAATTTTTTTTTAAAAAGGTTACTTTTCTCTACTTTTATATTTTTTGTCCAATGAAAGCTTGTTAAGGCTTTAAGAATGGGACGAGTATTTTGGATAAGGCAAAATTGCATTTTTGTCATCAAACTATCTGGTCGTCACAAAATAGTGGTTTAACGCTGTCTTAGTTTTTCCATAATTAAATCGTTTTCTTTTTAGGCCCAAACACTTTTGGTCTTTTATATTTTAGATTACACCCATTTGATTCTCTGTCTTTTAGTTTGCGATAGGCCTCATTCCGCAGCTAACTTAGATGAATGTTTAAATCCAATTATTATTATTTTTTTTTATGTAAAATGAGAAGATAGAGGATTAAAAGTGATGACTAGTGAACTAAATGTGTCTGGTTCAAGACAATATGTGAGAAAAAAAAAAAAAAAGGTTGAGTCGAAAAGTTGATGGATTATATAAGTTAAAATTAGGAGCAAATGTGTTGGTCTGAAATATGAATGATAGTTTTGTCATAGTTTAAATAGTTAAGAAGGTTCAGAAATAAGCAATTTGCAATGCCACTATTTTCGAAATTTATTGTTTCAATCCATTTAAGTTATGTTTAATCATGTACTAAAGGAATTATTTTATAATTGCAGAACGACCTCCAAATGAAGCACCACTTGATTGGCCAACAAGGAAGCGAATTGCACTTGGATCAGCTAGAGGATTATCATATTTGCACGATCACTGTGACCCGAAAATCATTCATCGTGATGTGAAAGCTGCAAATATACTGCTAGATGAAGAGTTTGAAGCAGTCGTAGGAGATTTTGGCTTAGCTAAACTCATGGATTATAAAGATACTCACGTCACTACTGCTGTACGTGGCACTATAGGACACATAGCTCCCGAGTATCTCTCCACTGGAAAATCTTCTGAGAAAACTGACGTTTTTGGATACGGGATTATGCTTCTTGAGCTCATAACTGGGCAGAGAGCCTTCGATCTAGCACGTCTTGCAAACGACGATGATGTCATGTTGCTTGATTGGGTATATTATCTTTCTCTACCCCCCACCCCCCTCTCTCTCGCTCTCGCTCTCGCTCTCCGAGTGAAATGCAAAACTACTACCTATGCTTACCTAATTAGCAACCTTGTGTTATTTTATTAGCAAACCCCCCGTGTTATTTTTATTGGCAAAATAAACCCCTCCCATGCCAAAATTCATATTTAGCAGGTAAAAAGAGACAATTTTACCCCACAAAAAAATGCAAAATCACCCCTCTTGCCTGTATAATTATTAGTTCCCCCTATTAACTTTGAAAATTGTCATTAATCCCCCTGTTCACTTAAAAAAATGACAATAACCTTCCTATTGACTAATGAAGGAATTTCGAAAGGAGTTTATAGCTAATAAAAAAAGGAACACGGGGATTTTTTGCCAATTAGGCAAAGCACATGGGTTATTTTTGCATTTAGCTCCTCACTCTCCTCGACTCTCACTCTTCTAATTATATGGTGTATAGGTAAAAGGACTACTTAAAGAAAAGAAGCTGGAAATGTTGGTGGATCCTGATCTACAGAACAATTACGTGGAATCGGAAGTGGAGCAGCTAATCCAAGTTGCTCTGCTATGCACACAGGGTTCACCTATGGACAGGCCCAAAATGTCGGAAGTCGTGAGAATGCTCGAAGGTGATGGTTTGGCTGAGAAATGGGATGAATGGCAAAAGGTGGAAGTTCTAAGGCAAGAGGTGGAACTAGCTCCGCACCCGAGTTCCGATTGGATTGTTGATTCGACTGAAAACTTACATGCCGTTGAATTATCGGGTCCGAGGTGATCGACTTTTCATGGTTCAGGTAAAAAAAGAAAAACTGGGCCTTTTTGGATTCGATTTTTGTATTTCTTTGGTCTTTGTTTTGGCTATCTGAGTTGTCCCTTTTCTTATAAGTATTTGTTTTAGGGATACATATATAACATATTCGTAATCTGCGGGGAGCTCATTCGGACTGAAATTGGGTACAGTTGTTGTGCATAGGAAATTTTAGTGCCAGCCTTTTCAAAATCCATGCTCTGATGATGAATTTGTATAATTTAGAAAATGAATGAATACATTGGATCCTAATTCAGTTTCTTCAGATATAGATGTAATTTGATCAAATGTTGTGTGGTCTGATCTGATTATGAGCTGGATTTGGTAGAATTTAATTATTTTTTAACCTAATTTCATATTATCAACCTGTATGAAATGAAAGTATGGGTAAAACTTTTACATCTATATCTGAATTTTATTTCCCATACTTTTATGCAATAATTTTATCTGGATTTGGGTCATAACGGGCCTCGGCTGATCGTGAGCTGCCGATTGGGTCCAGACCCAATTTTGAAAACCTGCGCAAAACCATTCCCCCTTTGTGTTTCTCAAAATATTGTACGTAATCTCTTTTTAGTGAGAGGATAAAAGAGAAATTTCAAATATTATTATCGGCGTTAGCTCATTAACAATGTAATGTTTTGCGAAAAGGAAATTTTATGCGAGTTTTCCAGAACATTTATGCTTTTGTATGAAAATATGTATATCATATTTTTCTTTAGTTGTGAAAATGTAAGGATTTTGTTATTCTTTTTCTATGAGGATTTTTGTGCGAAAAATGTCAAATATGCCCTCTAAAAACATATAGGCAAAATAAATATAACAATCAAATATGCCCTCTAAAAATAAAATAGGTTAGCTTCTCGGCGAAATAAAAATAAAAATTTATCTATGCAAAATTTAAATTAAGCTCAAACACAAATTCGAACTTAAAAATAAAAATCTAATAAAATTTTAATAGATGTCACCTCCGCGTCAACACCACATTGTCATTATCATTCAAAAATTCCAAAATCCAGAATTTAGTACTCCCCGCCATAAAACATAAGACTAATTCAAGGTGGATAAAACAAAGCCAAATGCCTAAACGTGCTCATCTTCAAACCGTGTAATTAAACTAATTAATAGCCAGCAGATACAATCAATCATTTAATTAACAATTCCAAACCGCGTTTATGGTTTTTTTACGTATCCATACCCTCGTATATATATTATAATGTTATCATCAAAATTGATACATGAACATAAAAAGATACATATATTTTTATATACATTATAAATATTATTAATTAGAATGAATGCAATGGAGAGCCTTTTAGTACGTAACGCTGCAAGTATTGTACCATTTTCTCGTAAAGAATGTAAGCCCCAAAAATTTAGGGTTGTCTCTTATTATAAGGCTACAAATGAATTTCAAAAGGAGCTATCTCTTCTTGGTTCCAATAGTAAAAGTAGTTTAGATCAAATAAAGAAAATGTATCGTAAAATGGCTCTTCGTTATCATCCCGATGTTTGTGATCCATTAAAGAGGGAAGAATCGAGTCAAATGTTTATCGAGTTACAAAAGGCTTATAAAAATTTGCTGGATCAAGAATGTTTGGAGAAATTGGACGGTTTTGAATCGAGGAATAATGAGTGGGAAAGCCAGCTTTCGGAATTGAAGAGAAGATCCGAGTGGAGAAAAGAGCAAAAAGAGGGAACTACTTGGGGATGTAGAATGAGAGCAAAACACCAGTAGTTCTCCAACATTTTGTTCCATTCAAATATTTCATTCCTTTTTTTTTTAAATTATTAGCTATTCTTTAATTTGTTACAGAAAATAGTTGGAAATAAGGTTTTTTATTTTTTTATTTCAAACATTAATTTATCATTTTATATGATATAATGGCCTAGTAAATTTTTGTGTTTTATTATTTCAATAAATGATATCACATTTGTTAATTCATTATCTTTCTATAACTATTATTATAGTTTTGTTATAATCCATGATATATGATTTTACTGCATGACTAATTTGGACCATTTACTCAATTTAGGCGCTTTTGTTTGTTTGGGCCAACCAAAAGCAATTCATTTTCAAATCATGCTCGGCCCAGCCAAAAGTTGAAACAGTTGGGCCAAAATGATTCCAAACATGGCCTTATGCTTCCCACTGTAAAAAGTACGTAGAACTTTGTTCAATTTGCAGAGAATATACTTCTAGAAATGTGAAAGATTTTTAAGATATTCTTGAGTTGTTGTATATTTGAAGAAAATTATTTAATTGAATATTTAGAGGAATTGAACAGTAGGTTAATTTAATAGTACTACACTTATTTTAAAGATTATGAAAAGAAGAAAAAAAGTGTAAGATCTAATAATATTTATTTATTTCAAATCAAAATAAAGTTAATTTGTTATTTTAGAGATGAGGTATTTTTTTAGAATGAAATTATTTTTAAGAATTAATAGATAAAACTTTCAGATAACATTGAAATGCTTAAGCAATAGGCTCTAATACTTACTCTTCGTCCCATTTTTTCCTTCCTTTATATATAAAATATTTCGTGTTTTCATATGAGAGGACAATTTTTTTAAGATTTTCCAATAAAAGCAGCATAAAATTTAAGACTAAGAGAATATCAATAATTGCAAAAATACCCCTGTACTTTTTCTAATTGTCATGTAACCCACTATGTTCATTAGCCCAAAAACTCCACTTGTTAACAAGTGTACTTTTACATTCCTCCATAAGGTATTTCACTCACTGTAAGTGCGATTATTCTTCATAATTTTTGAATGACAATTATACATCTAGACGTTTTTTACCTTTGGAGTAAAATATGAAAACACTATTGTTCACTCAAAAAACTTGGCAATAATTCCCTTAACTTAAAAATTTATAATAATCCCCCTTTACTCTTAAGAATATCAATAATCCTATGTTGTCCATTCTTAATTTTCAAATTGATGCAGTAAAACTAATATACATGAATTTTTTTCGTCAATAAAATACTAACATGAGGATTTAATTATTTGCCAATAAAAATAACAAAAAAAAAAAATATTACATTGGGTGTTTTTGCATTTTACTTAAAATTTAAAATTGTTAGGATAAGAATTACCCTTCATATCATAACATGCAATTAAACTATTACGAGTTGAAAGAATAATTTGAAATCTTTTCAAATTTAAAAGAATAAAATCAAACTCAGAAAAGTGCATTCTTCCAACACCGTTCATAGTGGCTAACTAGAACATAAACGCACCCCCACTTTACACCAATTAAAAAAAATCAACATTTTTTTAGAAAAAAATAATAATAATCGAACCTAGGTTCAAAAGGCAAAAGACATCTTTATTTATATTTCGAAGAGACACAAAGTTAATTACTAACCACCTTACCTTTTTCCCTATATTTAAAGGTATAAAAATGATAGATCGAAATTATGGCACTCAAATGCTGTTCAATACATTAGTAAACGTCTAGGTTCAATGAATCTGAGGACTTGCATTTCCCACCATTTGAGTTTGGCCAGATGAGAAAATATTTCTGTGCCATAATCATTTGGAAATATGGTGGGGGGTCGACGATGCTAGAAAGGATGAGACTCGGAATTTGAACATGTTGTGACTTAGTATTTCAACGACATGTGTCACGTTTTAACATTTTATATCCTAAAATTTCTTTAATGATGTTTGGAGCAATTGTCATGTACCATGTGGCGGAGGCCAGGGTTAAGTCATATATAATCGATCCATAGGGGCTTATGCGTGAATGCTATATAAGGCTAGAGTATGCACATCTCATAACACTAGTTGATTTTGGGGCAAATGGTAGCGTCTGATGTCCTATAAGTGGTATCAGAGTCAATGTCACGAGTTCGATTTCCAGCGGGAGGATTTTGACAGCAACCCGTGGTGGAGGTCAGGGCCAAGTCACAGTCGATCCGTAGACATTTGTGTGTGAATGCACTATAAGACTAGGATTCGATTTCCAACTGAAGGATTCTGAGACAACTGATAGCGACTGAGTTCTTATATAAGAAATCTAAAAAAAAGATTAGATCATATCCTTTGACCCATATGTTACTCATATATATTAAAAATTAATTGAAAAAACATCTTTGTAAAAGTTCAAATAATAAATGAATGAGAATCGGCTTTTCGACAAGAAAATCGTAAATTGTTATGGATAAGTGATTTTGTTCAAGTGAAAAAGACTAGTCCCATAAAACGACTTCAGGTTTGAAAAATACTCCATATAACATATGTGAATCACCTCAAAATAAATTAAGTTATACTAAAATATCCATCTTAAAAAAAAACTGAAATCATAGAATGTTAGTGAAGAGAGATAAAAAGAAGTCAACGTGGTATATATATATTTATGTGGTGTTTTTTCAATTGCTTGAATTTGTACTTGGAATTGAGATTTTTGGAAAATCACAACATAATGTGGGAGATGTTTACACTTTAAGAGAAAAAATGTTTTATTGGGCAGTGTTTGTAAATTAAGAAGAAAAAATGCCACCAAAAACTAGAAGTTGCCCTTCTCCTGCTTCTGCTTTTTTCCTTTTTAACTTTTTTTTTCTAGAAAATATAATGGAAAATTTGAAATTGAAAACACACCATAAAACATTTTTAAGTGAAAAGATATTAAGCTTTTTAAAACATCACCTTATTTACCTCTCCTTTTTGGTCAGCGGCAAACGGTTCAATTATTCTGTGGCTTGGCCCTCCCGAGGTTTCAGGGCCATTGATTCTACATGAAATATTATAAATACAGTCCTTCAAGATTCATTGGCCATAATTATCAAAAAAAGGAAAAAAAAAAAAAATTCATTGGCCATTGTTTGGATTATCTCGTAAAGGAGAGAAAAAATGAGATTTCTAGGCAAAGTTCTAACTTCTAAATGTCTAGTAGATGGGTCAATAACTCAATATTAACCTTCATAGAAAAGTTAATTAAATATAAATAATCTGTACATCCATCTCACTTGAGTTGAGGGTGCACATGTTATTTAAAATCATAATTAAAAAAAATATATATTAAAACACCAACCAGAGATAATGCCCATTTACCTCCCGTGAAATAAATAATATAGTCAATTTATTCTCCTGTGATTTGAAAGATCATTTTATCTCCTTTAAAATTTTTACAGAAGCAATTTAAAATCACTTTTTAAAATTGAGAGTGAACTTGAAAAATATTTTTGCGATATATATAGAGGGTAAATTATCACATTTTTCATAACATATAGGGTAAAAGATTGTCACATTTACCATAACATATAGGGTATAAAATTGTCACATTTATCATAATATAGGAGGGTAAATTATATATTATCATAACACAGGAGGGGAGAGGGTAAAATGCCATATATAAAAATATCAAGGAGGCGGTATAAATTTTTTATAAGATTACAGGGGTTGAACATACTACTATACTATATTGTATCAAACCTTGCGAAACTTCCATTTTTTCTTCTCAGAAATGAAAGTTTTGATATGCATCATGAAAATCGTACTATATATTTTGATAACATAAGAATTTTAGAAATCTCATATCGCAAAAAGATTGAGCTTACAATTATTAAAAATAAAAATGCTATTTTATTTGATTTGACAATTAGACTTTGAGGTTATTTATTTTATAGTCCACGACTTTAGTTTATAGTTCATTATTGACAACTTTGTAGTATAATTCTTCATTTTCAATCCCCCAAAAAATATGCTTGAGTAAACCATAGGACGATAGTGTGCGGATTTAACTTTATGCCTTTCAGAAGCCCAAAAGGTAGAATTTATAATTTTTCAAATGTGAAATAATAACCACCTCAAATCATGTTATTCAATCAATAAGAATAATGAGATCGAATATATTAATGTTATTCAGTATTCGTGTGGCTTTCTTGTGATTACCGAGTTTATATTCGACCGCGTCATGGTCAACAAACAAAAATTGTAAATAATACTTATGCTATGTTTGGTGTATGAATTTTAGTGAGTAAAATGATAAGTAAAATGCAAATGAACAATTAATAAAGCTCAATATTACGTCATTGGATGTAAGAAAAAATATTTTCCTCAGCGTTTTAATCACTGAAATCCATGAACCAAAAGAACTCAATCATTTCATAGGATTTCGTTGTATTATTTAATGGTATAAATTTTTAAGTAAAACAAAAAAAAATATCAACTTGTTTCATTAGAATATCGGCCAGCCCCATGTTTTTTAACCAAACATTCGACTATTCTTATGCTTCAGCCTCCAATTAATATCAAATTGTATGCGGATATTGCAATTCCAACTTAAATTATTTCGATTGCAATTTCACTCAAATTTTCAATCGATTTAATTCGGTTGCAAAAATTTGGTTTCAATTTTAAGTTTTTCTAATAGTGTAAAAACACCATCCAATGCAGGGGCGGATCCAAGAATCTTAAGTCGAGGGGTCCGGACTATATAAGAAATGTAAATATTTTTACTAATATTTATCTATCGTAGACTCACGAAGTTGAAAGTATAATAGAACATATTTTTAATGAAAAGTAAGAATCTTCAATTTTTTGAGAAAAATAATCTCCAATCTAAAATTAGTCTAATAAAATTGATGTTAAAATTATATTATTATTTTATTTTAGACAATATATATGACATAGATATCTCTTTTAACTTTATTATTCAAACAAAATATGCAATACAACAAGTTAAATTGAATTATGAACCATTTTTCGTATAATTATATCAATAATTCTAATCATACTCTATAACAACACAACACAATAGTGGATGATAAGAATATCTAGTTATGATTTATTATTGATAAAATATATTACCTAACTTGAGTTGATGACAAATAAAATGATTACATAAATAAAAAAATATATAAGGCTAATAACTAAAAAAAATAGAAACCTTGGGGGGCCAGCCTCCCCCCCCCCCCCCCCCCCCCAACTCACAACATAAATCTACCTCTGATCCAATGGACATTACAAATATATAGTTAGGGGTGTAATCGAGCCGAGTAGTGTAGAACGAACGATATAATGTTTAAGCTTGATTTGAATTTTATCGAACTTCAAATTTTGTGTTTGAGCTTAGTTTAATTGTTAAACGAGCTGAGGTCAAATGAGCTTTTAGCGAACGAGTTCGAGCCGAGTAAATAGTAGCTTGATATTTTACATGTATTTTATCAAATTTTTGTTTATCGAGCCGAGCTTTAAAAGTTATCAAACGAAAAATGATGTTGAAGCTTGCTTGATTTGTGTGACGAACCAAGCATTTATTGAACGAGTTTGAGTCGAGTATCGAATAGCTTTGTTTGTATATAGTAATATAGCATCAATTCTAGAAACTATTATGCCACTTTTGATTTAGGGTGATGAGTTCGGCATAGAGATTTGAAAAATAATTATAGGAGAATTAATTTTGCTAAAATGAATTAGGACAATAATTTATTATAATAAAGATTAATGATAAAATAACTGCTTTTACAAAAGTAACACTTTAATAGCTTTTAAAATAAATTGGTTTTTAGCTTTTGAAGTCACACAAGTAATTATGACATTGGGGGCTAAACACCACGAATCACGATTGACCAAAATTAATTTTTATATTTAGCCAAACACTTTAAAAATCACAATATAAATCTATTACTAAGCCAAACTCACCCTTAGATGTCTGATATAATATAAGCAATAAGTTGTAAATAGCTAGTTTTAGATTTAAATAACACTCTTCCTTACACAAAAGTGAGGTGCAAGCTCATAAAAGTGTTATGGGTTCAAATTTCATTAATGTGGATTTTTCTCAAATTTAATATATTGATGGTTAATTTATCTTTGTTCTTTGAGAGTAATTGAAATAAATTCAAATAGAGTTTCTGATGTAATGATCGACATGATAATGTATTTAATCACCGGAAAAAAATTAGAATCTCAAATAGTTAATGATGATGTCACTCCCTATTGAAACTTTAAGAGAAAAATAATTTCAAATTTACTAGAAATTTTAACTCAGAATGAGGTTATTATTGTCGTTTAGGCTGAAGAAATTAAACAAAATACAAGAAAACTCGCATCAAAGTTGCGTGGAACAAACGCGTGTCAAAAAGTTGATAGGAATAAGACAGGGTATTTTATGCAAAATCTCAAAATATAAAGGGATTTGATGCAATAATCTTTTACAAGAAAGCTTTGTGTATGTTTCACATAACACATTCATGAAAGTATTGAGCATTTTTCCTACTAAATTAAAAGAAAAAAAACCCGAACTAACTTTCTGAAGAAAAAATTGTCAATTAATGCATACAAATGGCCAATTCTACACATTTTTTCCCATTTAATCGGAATTTCTTCCTCTTCTAGGTTTCTTTATATTATGTCTTATTTGTGCAAATAACAATTTTACAAAAGTTTCATTAGAATAATTTAACGAATCCGATTCAATAAGCTTATTTTTATAACTAATATAACTTAGTGTTCTGGTCAACGAGAATTAAATTAGGATTGACCATACAAAAAAATAGTTAATTGCAAAACAAATGCTTAATTAATTAATAAATTAATTAATTTTGGCATTTGATGTCATGTGACTGTACTTGTATATAAACTGAACCGCAGAGAATGCAGAATCTCGTAGCTCATCCTCAGAGTTCCCCCAAACACTTCAAAGTTTTTTAAGCACCATGTCTGCTGCCGACAACTTCGTCATGGAGTTGCAGCGCCCGGCAGATGTCGACGTCGACGGCGCCACTGGTCGGTCGGAGAGAGCCAAATGGCTACTCAACTCTCCTGACCCCCCACCTCCATTGAAGGAGCTTTTCACCTCCATAAAAGACACTGTTCTGCCTCCACCGAAATCGAAGAAAGTACTTCGGCCTCATAACCATTGTTTCTTCTTCTTGCAAGGCTTGTTTCCAATCCTTAAATGGGGAAGAAATTACAAAGCTACAAAGTTTAAGAATGATTTCATTGCTGGCTTAACTCTTGCCAGTCTCTGCATTCCTCAGGTTAATTACTCACTCGCTCTGACAAAAATAATTGTTTACTTTTATTTGTCGTTTGAGGAGTTGAATGCATAATCATTTCTTTTCTACCAATTTTTTCCTTCTTGTTGATAGTTATTATTAATGATATTTTATTGTCGTTTTTATATGGTTAAAAGGGTGTTTTGCGTTTTTCCTTTAAAAAAAGTGACTATTTACATTTCTTAATCTGTGTGCAATCCTTCAAAATGACAAATAAAAAATGGAGGGGATAATTCCTTTTAAGGTTTTTTTATGCATGTGATTGCTAAGGGCATCTCCAATGGAGACCCTATATGGGTCATCAAACCCATCAACTTCCATTTTGGGGATTGAAATCAGAAAAGTTGAGCTCCAATAGAGGCCCTATTTCAACCATCAAAATGATGTCAACAACCTCTTCCCATCAAAGATAGGGCCAATTCTTCTTGACCCCGAATTTTGGTAGGAAAGTAGGAAACTTTTCGAAATCCAACGGCTATTTGAGACTGACAACGGTAACAATTTTTTTGAAAAAGATCCGTTGTAAATTTTTTGTATAAATTAAACATGACTTTCAACAAAAAAATTACACTTGCAATTACAGATCTAGATATAAAAAAAATACAGAAAATTAAAACGAAAGGAAAAAAAGTTACAAAGATTCAAATCTTAAATCGAAAAGAGAGGCAGGAGAAGAAAAGGTAAAAAATTAAATGTTCAGGTCACCGGATAATTGGAAAGGGAGGGAGGCGGCGGCGGCGGAGAGGAAGGTGGAAGAGGAGTTCCTTTTTTTTTTTTTTTTTTAATTTTTTTTTTTGGGGGGGGGGGGGGGGGGGGGGAGGTGAGAACGGTATAGCCGTGGTCGGAGGTGGAGGTGTGGGTGGGGGCAGGGTTTAAGTTTATGTTAAGTGTGTTTAGGTTTAGGTTGAGGTTTATGTTAAGGTTAATTGGGTTATAATATTTAATTGAGTCATTTGGTTTTGGGCTTAATTTTATATAAGCCGATTTTTATTTTATTTTTAGTCTCGTTTTTATATTTGATTGCATTTTTAAATGGTTTTAATTTTGTTTTAGTATCAATTTGACTTAATTTTAAATAATGAGAAATTTTGATGTTCCATTTTGATGATTGTGCATTGGAATATAAAACATTTGCAGAGACCCCAAAACACTGTAGCAGTCATCAAATGAGTATTTGATTACCCACTTTGATGGCTTAGAATTGGAGATGCCCTAATGTCATGATCTCCTTGAGAAAATAATAGCAAGCGTTATGGCTTCTTCCTCGACTAAGTGTTGACCGAAAATTGTAGCTCGGACTTCATTTTGATGCAAAAAATGACAAATTTGACCCCATGATAACATACTCCTTTACTTTACCCCGTGATATATGCCTAATATATGGGCATTCTACGTATCGCCATGATACTTGTGATGAGTACTACATAAGTAAGGGCAAATTTTTCCTAAAATATTTTCTATGAATGTAAAAATAGGAAGGATTAAAAGGAATAATTTCCTATTAACTCATTCTTATGGTCTAAATATTTTATTGAAATTGAATGAAATCATTGCAGAGTATTGGTTATGCTAATTTGGCCAAACTCGACCCTCAATATGGCCTATGTAAGTAATTACAAAATCAGCTAATAATTAACAATTAAATGAAATTTCTTGATTATTATTAATTAAAATTTATTGTTCAATTAATTCAGACACAAGTGTTGTGCCACCTTTGATTTATGCTCTAATGGGAAGTTCAAGAGAGATTGCTATTGGTCCAGTGGCTGTAATTTCATTGTTACTGTCCGCAATGATTTCTAAAGTAATAGACCCCTCAATTGATCCAGTTAATTATACAAGATTTGTTTTCACCGTCACTTTCTTCACCGGTACTTTCCAGGCCCTGTTTGGATTCTTCAGGTTAATTAATTTCTAGATTTTTATATAAACAAGTTTGGACTTAGTTAAATTTACATATTTAGATTTGGTATTTGATTATTGTTTTTTGTGTTATATACAGGTTAGGATTTCTTGTGGATTTTCTGTCACATGCTGCAATTGTTGGGTTCATAGGAGGTGCAGCTATTGTAATTGGTCTACAGCAATTGAAGGGGCTGTTTGGTATCAGTCATTTCACCACAAAAACTGATTTGGTCTCTGTTATTGGTGCTGTTGTTAAAGCACTTCATCATCATCAAGTATGGGCTTTATTTGCAAAATATTATTCTCTTTCATACACGTGTATCCCTTAAATGGAATCTTCTTTCCACCTTAATAAGGAATTAGATGCCCTAATGACAATAAAAAGCAAAATAATTAAAAGATTAAATATATATATATATATATATATATATATATATATATATATATATATATATATATATATATATATATATTTAGATATTTAAATATTAATATGTTAGGTCTAACCTCGAAATGGATTAAGTCGAATTTAAAATTTGAATACCCTTACTGAAGAAAAAAAATTATACACAAGTATCCATTTATAAGGCAAAATAGAACAATTTAAGTTACAAAATTAATTTCATATTCTATTTCATTATGTAAATTTTAAAAAATACCAATTTTAGTACTAATTTTTTTTTAATATGAATATTTTGTTTGTTTTTCACAGTGGTCGCCATTGAATTTTGTCATTGGGTGTTCATTCCTGATATTCATCCTAATTACCAGATTTATTGTAAGTATCCAGATAAATTTAATTTCACCTTCTGTAATTATTGTTATTAATAAAAAATAGAGTAAATTTCTAATTTATAGGAGTATATGTTTGTAAAATAATTGCAGGGCAGAAGAAACAAGAAACTTTTCTGGTTACAAGCCATTGCTCCTCTTACCTCTGTCATATTATCCACTACAATAGTGTACTTAACCAAAGCTGATAAGCATGGGGTCAAAATAGTAAAACACTTCAAAGGAGGCCTTAACCCAATTTCAATTCATCAGTTGAATTTTGGAAGTCCATATGTTGGAGAAGCAGCCAAAATTGGATTGATTTGTGCACTTATAGCTCTCACTGTCAGTTTTTACTCTTATACCCTTTTCCCTTATTTATACTTATACGTATCAGTTAAATTTCACTATAAAAAAAATACCAATTTTAGGACTAAAGTTTTGCTAATAAAATTCTGATTGTGTCACAAATATGATTTTGACATATGAAAGTTCTTTTGTCACTTTTTAACCCTTAATTGTAAATGCATGGTGGTTGACATGAAAAAAAATTATTATCAAACTAAATTGGTATTTATTTTTATATTGCCACATAAATTGTGTATACACCTTAAGAATTTTTTTTTTTAATTTGAATTAATGGCAATTTACCCATGTGATATTCATAATATTCAATTTATCTCCATGTGATTTGAAAAGTAGCACTTTTATTTTATAATAGTTTCAAACTGCCTCCCTGATATTTTAAATGTGACTTTACTTCCCTGTATTATGATAAATGTGACAATTTATCCCCCTATGTTACAAAACATATTTCATACTCACTTTCAATTTCGGCAAGTGAGTTACACTTCCTGCTCAAGGGGGCAAAATGCTTCTTTAAAATTTTCATAATTAAGGGATAAATTGCTCTTTTTCAAGTCACAAGAGATAAATTGAATATTATGAATTTCACATAAGGGTAAATTGTCATTAACCCTTTCCAATTTGGTGTTTGTGAAAATCATATTTCGTATATAGTCATTATATAAGATACTTAAAATAATAGATACAAATTTAAAATTATCACTTGAATCATATAAGGTGCTTTTTAATTAATATTTTTTTTTTTTTATTAATGTGACAGGAAGCCATTGCTGTTGGAAGATCTCTTGCTTCCTTAAAAGGGTACCACCTAGATGGGAACAAAGAAATGGTAGCTATGGGATTTATGAACGTAATTGGATCTTTTACTTCTTGCTACACAGCAACTGGTAATTAGATTATCTTGCTTAATTTTTTTTTTAAAATTTAATCAAGTTGACTGGTCAATTGTACAAAAAATTTCACATTTTTTTCTAATTTCCACATGCAGGTTCATTTTCCAGGAGTGCAGTAAATTTCAGTGCAGGGTGTGAAACATTGGTGTCAAATATTGTTATGGCAATTACAGTGCTGATATGTTTGCTATTATTCACAAAGCTTTTATACTACACTCCACTTGCAATTTTGGCTTCAATTATATTATCTGCATTGCCTGGACTTATTGATTTAAATGAAGCCTATAACATATGGAAAGTTGACAAGCTGGACTTTATTATTTGCATTGCTGCCTTCTTTGGTGTCCTCTTTGGCTCCGTCGAAATCGGCCTCCTACTCGCGGTAATTTAATGTTTTCCAAATAAATTACAATTCTCTATATTTACCACCCCTTAAAATGCATAATGTTCAATTTATCTTCTATGTAATTTGGAAAAAGAGCAATTTATCCTCTATAAAAAATTTAAAGAAGCAAATTATCTCCTTCGGCCAGAGAGTGTAACTCACTTGCCGAAATCGAGAGTGACATAAAAAATGTTTTTACCATAGAGGGGTAAATAGTCACATTTATCATAACACATGGAGTAAATTGCCGCATTTATTATATAACAGAGGGGTAAACTGTCACATAATCATAACACACTGGGGTGTGGCAGTGTGAAACTTTTATACGATTACAGGGGGATAAAATTCTCTTCTTCAGATCGCGGAGAGGTAAATTAAACATTATAAATATAACATGACCGGGGTAGATTAATTGCCAATAACTCTAAATATAGGGGAAAATACATATTACTACCCTGTGTTTTTGAAAACCTGCAAAAAACTACCCTCTGAATTTTTTTTTTGCACCAGACTTCCTTGTGTTTTAAAAAACCCTGCAAATTACACCCATTATCTGTTAATCGTTGACACCGTTAATTTTTAATTGACTTGCCTAAATTACCCCTTATATATATATTACTAAAAGATTATATTTTTATTAACGGGAAAAATGCATATTACTACCATGTGATATAAAAAACCTGCAAAAAACTACCCTGTAAAATTTTTCTTTTGCACCAAACTTCCTTGTGTTTTCAAAAACCTTGCAAATTACACCCATTCGATCTCCGTTAATCATTGACGGAGGAAGACAAAATGGGTGTAATTTGCAGGGTTTTTGAAAACACAAGGAAGTCTGGTGCAAAAAAGATTTCACAGGGTAGTTTTTTGCAGGTTTCTGATATCACAGGGTAGTAATATGCATTTTCCCCCTAAATATATTTAACTATTACATTCGCGTATGATTAAGAATTCAGTTATAATAGGAAATTAAGAATTCATTCGAGTAGATCTTACCAAAATAAGTACTGCAATTTAATATTTATTAAATGGTTGCAGGTGTTCATCTCATTTGCGAAAATAATCCTAAACTCAATAAAACCTAGTACAGAAGTATTAGGGAGACTTCCAGGAACAGACATATATTGCAACATGGTCCAATATCCTATGGCATCCAAAATTTCAGGCATCCTCGTAGTTCATATTAATTCCGGACTACTTTGCTTTGCAAATGCTAATTTCATTAGAGAAAGGTACTATGTATTAACGAATTATTTAATTAATCTTTCGATAAAATTGTCATTATTAGATGTAAAATTACGTGATTGAATTTTGTATATATGATTCAGGATCCTGAATTTGGTTGTTGATGAGAATGGAATTGAAGGGGGAGGGCTTCGCGTGTTAGTTCTCGACATGACTAGTAAGTTTTTTTTTTTGTGGTTTAGTAAATATTTATTAGATCATTTAATCATCCGAGTCGAGTTTGAACTAAATATAATTTTTGATGTAAATTAAATGAATCAGATGTAAGTATTTTACTTTGCTTTTTTGTTTTTATAATTATATATTATATATAAATAATTAGCTTTATAAAATGATATTCTAGGTATTTTTATTTTTCTTCTCTCTTAGAAATAGTAGTTGAGAGTCTTGAGACTTAGAGATAGTTTGCAACTTCAAAATATATAATTTAACAGTTTACGCTCTAAAAAAAATTAATCTCACTTTACATTCTCAAAACATATATTTCCTTTCACTTTGCACCCTGAGTGAATTTTTTACCACAAAATATGGGTATTTTTCAAAAATCAACACATACTTCCCTCCAATGTATAATTATGTGAGATTTATGGGCAATTAAGGGGAAAATTGACAAACTACCCTTCAAAATAACACTAAAAAAATCATTGTTCCAAACCTAAAAAATTATTGGATCGACGAAAATATGTGTTGACTTTTTTCAATGGATTGACGAATATTTTTTGGCCAAAAATTTATTTAGGGTGCAAAGTGTGACTAATTTTTTTGATGATACAAAGTGTCAAATTGATATATTTTGAAAGTGCGAAGTGGGATTAAATTGTTTTATAACATTATATCACTATAATCGTTTTTTTATTTTTTTTTAAATTATTTCAAAAACAGAAGTTTTAATCTCATGCTATGAGCAAATTTTGTCAATCAAATGAGAGTGATTGTTTATTGTTGCAGATGTGATGAATATAGACACTTCGGGTATTCATGCTATGGAGGAACTGCAAAAGAAACTAATTTCACAAGGGGTTGAAGTGAGGCTATTTATCCATGTTGATAATAAATTAATAATCATTTTCTTCAAATTGACAAAAAAAAAGATATTTTTTTAACTATTATTTATTACTATAATTTTGCAGTTAGCAGTGGCTAATCCAAATTGGCAAGTGATTAACAAAATGAAGGCTTCAAAATTTATTGAAAAAATTGGACCGGGGTGGATTTTCCAGTCTGTAGCCGATGCTGTGAATGCTTCTGTGTGTCTCAAAATGAATGTCCTTAATAGTTGTTAATAGTTTATATTTCCTTTTTATGATGTTGAAATGAAATCTATGAATAATAATCCTACTATGTTTAATGTCGAACATGTAATATTATGTGTAATATAATCTTGATGTGGCATGATATTGTAAAAGAGGATATTTGAATGATGTAAGTAATATATTGTTCCTCTTTATCGAGATCAATTTATATTTCACTTTGATTAAATTTTTGTATGTCTGTCAATTGGGTCATGTGAGCTGAGTCTTAAGCTGCTCAAACACAAATACCTTCGAACTTTACGGCTATAGGCTCAAATTTATATACCACCAGATTTTATGTCTATAGGCTCAAACTCGATTCATGTAATTTTTCGGATTTCAAATTTATATCGGGCTCATATCGGGCTTCCTCACACTAGCAATTTTTACTAAAAAAATAAGAGATTACATTATTAAAACGCATATATATGGACTAATCTTACTTAATTCATACAAATATATAAATTTTATGCTTTGTAGGGGCCGTTTGATAGGACCTAATAGGGGGTATTATGTCATATTATATGACTTAATATGGGTTAATATAACGTTTAGTGACATTGCTCTAGTACCGGGTCAAATAGATTAAATCCTTACGACCCGGTATTAAGACTAGATTATAATCCACCTAGGCATGGGTGGATTAGTTATACCGGGTGAATATGAATTATGTAAAATGTCACTTATAACCTCAAATTTACTTATTTTCTTTTTAACATATCATTAATAATCATAGATTCTTCTCAATTGAAAATGGAAACACATTCTTTATAAATAAATCACAAATTTAAACCTCAAATTTATAACCTCAAATTTACATATTTTCTTTTTAACATATCATTAATAATCATATATTCTTCTCAATTGAAAATGGAAACACATTCTTTATAAATAAATCACAAATTTAAACCTCAAATTTATAACCTCAAATTTACATATTTTCTTTTTAACATATCATTAATAATCATATATTCTTCTCAATTGAAAATGGAAACACATTCTTTATAAATAAATCACAAATTAAAATCTATATCAATTTACAATTAACATAGAGGCATTCAAACTAAAATATTGAGCAAACATTAATCAACTCATACTCGTATACATATTAAACAAATGGCTTCGATGAATTGATATATCTTAACTAACTTAATATATTCAATTAAGTAGTGAAAATATATTAATATATTATGTCTAAACTCATAACTCTACAAAATATATTATGGTAGATTGTTTTAATAATATAACTCAATCAAATATACCAAACGTATTTTTAATGTGGTCTTCAATCCGAATCCAATCTAATTCACCTTAATCACATACACCCTACCAAACGACCCCATAATCTATGATATATACATTAAATAAAGTTTGTAAAATCCCAAGACCCAATCCATTTGACATTTTGTTAACTTTTCCCATTTTCCCTTTCTGTTAATTATTTTCCCATTTGGTCAACATATACGTTGGTTATATAATTGATATTTGTATGGAATGGACAATAGATTTGTAAAGTTATAACTGGCATACGTGAATAGAGAGTTGACTAATATTAGTATTTAAAATAATATATATTCGGGCTTTATTCACGTTGAGCCTTATTAGGTTCAAATTCGACTCATAAATTAATTGGATTTAATATAATGTCTCAAATTTAACTTGATTCATAAATTGATCGAATTTAATATAATAACTCAAGTTCAACTCGACTCATAATAATTTAATCGGGTCAAGTCGTTGGGCTTATGATATGCCCGACTCAATTGACGGTCTCAAATATTTGTTTCATATTCATCCAAGAATGATGGGCCAAAGTTAAGCTTGTACGTAAAAGCACACGTTGGGTCATTGTTGTTGCTTTCTTGACTATGGGCCAAACCAAATTGGATTTCAAAATCAAAATAAAAAGCCAAACCAAAAAGGAACCAAACAGCTCCTCCGTAAAGGCGTACAAACAAGTCCATACAATTTATCCGATTTGGCTCCAATAACCCACATTTTATAAAAGTATCTGTCTTCCAAAAAAATATTACTTCTAGTAATTATGGGTGCAGAAGAGGAGAAAAATCAACAAGCAGCAGAAACAAATCCAAACCAGAATTCCAATCTGAATCCCAACCGTAATTCCATTACAGATGCTCAATTTGCAGCCTGGAAAAGTCGAAAGGTACTTGTATTACTATTTCCTTGTTCATTGTTTTTGTTAGTCTTTGTTATGCTGCATGATTATTAGTTAGAGAAAATTTCACTCAATTTGTTATTTATTCTGGAAGATTTGTTAATTAATGAATCAAAAATGAGAAATCCGTGTGTATAAGGGTGAGAAACGGTTTGGATTAGGGCACAAATTGTCCGGCCAGTACGGGTCAGGACTCAGGTGTAGTTCCGGGTTTTTGTGTTTACAGGTGCAGTTGAACATATTATCTTCTGCGAATATGATTTGGGTCTATATGTGTTTGACCCTAAGATGTGTTGTATTTGCATTTTAGGACATTAGTTTCAGCTAAAAGAATCTACACTTACAATATTTCGAAATTCTGTGCGAGTTTTCTTTCTCTTCTTGTTTATTTGGTTGGAAACTATGTCATCTATAAAATTTGTCACAGGATGCCAATGCCTCTGCTAGTAAAGCTGAAGCTGCTAGGAAGCGTGCGGAAGATATAGCAGCTGGAGTGGTTCAAATGAATGGCCGCGAACTTTTTGTTCATGAGCCTTGGGTGTTTGATAATACACAATACTAAGGTTAGTTGTATCCGTGCAGCTCAGTTCTGTGGCAATTTAATAGCGAGATTTGTGTTATTGTATCTCAGTTATGTGGAAACAGAACAGAAGAAATTATTAAACCTTTTACTCAAATATTGCGTATGTTTGGAGTTCAACTTCACAGTTTGAAAACCACTTGTCCTTGCTATCTATGTTAGTTTACTCTGTGTTCCTGTAAAGTTATAAACACTTTACGAGCGTAATGCATGTATAAATTTTATATTTGGAAATGTATCTGCACATGGAAACTTTGTTCAGATGATATCTTTTGTTAAACTAGGAATGTGGTAGCTTAAGTGCACATGTATATAAAATGTCATCTATGGAGATAATGACATGAATCATTCGTTATCATTTTCAGTTTGAAAACATATGAAATTTTGAACTATTCCTTCCAAGCATAATTTGAGTTAAATTGTTGTAACCTTTTTTATGGGCTTGTAATTTGGAAGGGTAGAGAACATTTTAGAGTTCTTAAGCCTAGTTATAAAACAGATGGTAATATGGTTTGGATGGGGGATTGTCGTCCTTATTGGGGCTTAAAGATTGTGTTTGCAAGGTAATACTTTTTATATGTTTTATTAAGATAGGGCCATAGGGGTATCAATGTTATAAACTATAAACAATCTGTCACCCCTTAAAAGATTACAATAGCTGCTTAGTTTCAGGTCATGATTAACATTAACCAGCTGTTATTGAATCTTATGCAATCAAACTTACATTGGTCCAGCTTAACTAAATCAATCTACCTCACTCCTAATAAGGCCAACCAAACATCCCCGTAAATGATACAAATGATATGTGATATTTTTTTAGGCAGCAAATATTCTAAGGAAAATCATAGTCAGAGTTTGACTAGTGTATTGTTTGTTTCAAACTATGAACAATATCTCGTTATTCTTCAGTGATTAGATAAGCGTCGTATTTGGGAGACGTCTCAATAAAAATCAGGGTTAATATGTTGGAATCGTGTATTGGAGTATTCTGAACTGGACCTACCTTGGTCATTCAATTACAGCAAACTCTTAGTGTTACCAGATCATGTAGAAATACTTTACCTATGAGTTTTGAGTTTAGCCGAGCCGAATTTGGGCTATAATTCCCTTTATATGTATCACTTTTTAAAGTTTTACACTAATATTACTGAGAAATGAGAACATTATTCATTAGTGTCCATATCTTAGAATAGCTAATTAATCCAGCATGCACGTATTCCTCATGCACAGACTTTTCAACATATACGGGAATGGTGTACATTTCACATTTTGTTTTGACATTTACGTTGTTCATTCGGTTCAAACTGAAGCAAGCCAAAATTTCGGTTCACCTTTTTCGGAGAAGAAACAAAACCGCATGGTCCAGTTTGATTTTCAGTTTTAACCGAAATATTCTGGCTCGGTCCAGTTTGATTTGCTTTAAGCCTTTAACTGAATTTGCCTAAAAATTGCTTCAAAATCTTTTAGCCTCCAAAAAATGTTATAATCTGAAGAGTATAGCATCTAAAAAATTCGAACATCAAGAACAAATGTTAGTAAATTTGCGATCCACAAATATATTATTTAGGGCTGAGAATCTCTAAATGTAAAATGAAAAATGGAAAGAGCTAAAAATAATTGAAAATACGGATTTTTGTTTGGTTAGGTTAACTAACCCAAAAGACAAACCAAACCTATAAACAAAGTTTTGCAAACTTATAACACAAAAACTGAAACGAATTTCTTCAGTTCGATTGGATTTGCACTGATCTTTCCGGATTCAGTTCGGTTTGGTCAGTCAACCAAACTATGAAACACCCTACGGCTACTATTCATATGATTATATTAACTAAAAGTAGATAAATAGTTACATATATCTTGCTGAGTTTTGATCATAAAAAATCTACATAATTGAGCATGCATTTGGATTTTCATCATTGAATATTAGAAAATATTGCTCTTCATCTGGGTTGAGAGTTGCGACGCCTGGCTCATCTGTGAAACGCACGAAATTTGTGGGCGCCTTCTTGTCATAAACTCCGTTCACATAAGGGTGAGCAATCATGTTGTAAGGCACATAAGGCCATTTTTCGACTTTCTTCCCAGTTGCCTGAGCTGCCTTTAAGACCTCCTTAGTATCCACATACCCGTACACTGTTGCCTTCTGCTGCTTCATGTCCACCTCCACAGATTTTGCTCCTAGGTTATGCATGTTAATCATATACTCGATAAATATATATGCTTATAGGCGCGTTAAAACAGATATATGAATCAGTAAATTATATAACAAAACAAAGAGTTTTTTTCTAAGTTCAGTTTTCAATGGTTGTATTCTATTTGATCTAGTGAGAAGTACAAAATAATACTTATAATTAGCTCCTTAAGAAATAGTGAATCTTATAGTCACTTTTAAGATCTAAAGTTGGTTTTATCATGCCACTAAGAAGATCTAGAAGCTTATTTAATTATACTTTTGGTACCACATTTAGTAGTACTAGTTTATTAAAGATACAAATTTAGTACTATAGAATGCTTGCAAGACTATTAGTAATAACGATAATGTTTTGAGTGAAAACATGTGAATCCCTGTTAACTCCTAGATTTTGAAGTTTGTGTCAAAAAATTGACCAAGTAACAAACATACAAACATCCATAACTTAAGTTATTAAATTTGCATTTGCAAATTTTTTGACTAAGTTACAAACTAACACAAGCTATAGGTTTAAAAATAACATTGATGGTAGCTATACCTTTGACCCCTGAAAGAGCTTTCTTGACTTTAAGCCCACATCCTTCACAGTCCATTCTGACTTTGAGAGAAACAGTATTGAGCTGTTTCTTTTTCTTTTTCTTGCTAAACAAATCTGAAAAGTACTCCAAAGTTCCTGCAACTCCCATCTTAACTAATTCTAGCAAGCTAGCTTCAAGTTAATTCAGTTTTGAGACTCGTAACAAAAACGTAAAAGAGATTTAACTTGTAATAGATGAAAACAAAACAAAACTCTTCTCTTTTTCAGTAAGTATATAGCAGAAAAAGACTAATGCAGTTAGGCTGATTAATTGAAGTGATATTCATTATATTTGGGTTTGGAAGTAATGCCAATACTGGGAAATGTGATTGATTAATCAACTTTTTTATTGTCTTGATGTCTAGCTAGTTAGTTTACTACATGCATATATATATATATATTGTTAATTTGTTATATGTGTGATGTGTGTGTGTGAAGAGGTGTCCACAAGGCAACAGGAACAATGCAAAATAATGGAGTGGGGTTCAGTTCAAATCTGGAAACTGGAGGAAAGTTCTTAACTTGTGGAATTCTGTTCTTTCACACCTACAAGGGAAACAAAATAAAATAAAATTTTAGTAGCTATATAACCTCGAGTGAGATGAATTTATAACTGATTTTTTGTCTTTTGTGTTGTGTGTTGTTATTTCATTAAACGTTGTGAAAGTCGTCTCGTGCCTTATCTAGTAGCAGTTCAAAAGTAATCCTAGTCGTTAACTTGATTAGTATCTTTGGTTCCCATTATTTATCTTTACTACTAGTCTACTATTATTATAGAATAGTTTAAGTCTAAAGTTTCATACATCCATGAGGGTATTTTTACGAAAACTTCTTGATTCTGTTGTTTTTGGCATGCAAGTTTCCCTTTTTTGTTAATCTGATCACGCAAGTTCTTCATTTTTTTTTATATTTTGTTTCCCAAGGGTTTAATCCCTTTCGAAGCGCGTCAGACACATTAAGTGGGAACCTCTTCAATGGGGATTCAAACTTAGCTGACTAGTCTCTTATACTAGACCAATCACATGTTGGAACGCAAGTTCTTTATAATAAGGGTTGATTTCGTAGAATACCAAAGGCAAAGTAAGTGCCAAAAATTGCAATTTCGAAAGGCGTAACTATAAGTTGCGACGAGATCGTGCTAGAAATAGCAATCAAATATGTGTAGGGTGGATGTGGTTAACACGTACAGAGAAAGAAATAAGCATTATTAATCTTCAGGCGAAGTTGGTAATAGGGATTTTCACAATCTACTATTATTGTCTACTTGTGAATATTATGGTTGATTGGGCGGTGGGGTTGTGGAAAAGGGAGGTAGTTAAACGTAACAATTAAGGCCACAAAATGCTGTAGAGGTTATTTTCAGAAATAGCATATTTTGGTATTATAGTTAAGAGAGTAAATTGTGTTTTTAGTCCTCCTTATGGATTAATTTTTGCACTTTCGTCCCTCTTAAATTTTTTGTAGTAGATTGGTCCCTCTTATCAATGTGGTATATCACATTCGTCCCTCTTATAACACATTAATCCCTTTTAATTTTTTTGTAGCAAATTCCTCCCTCTTATTAATGTAGTGTAACACATTAGTCCCTTTTAAATACAAAATACATCACTTAAATTCAAAATATTAAAGTAGACAAAAATTGATGTACTTTGTAAGAGGGACTAATGTGTTACACTACATTGATAAGTCATAAGAGGGAAGAATTTGCTACAAAAAAATTTAGAGGGAAGAATGTGTTATAAGAGGGATGAATGTGATACATTACATTGATAAGAGGGACTAATCTGCTATAAAAAATTTAAGAGGGACGAATATGCAAAATTTGATCCATAAGGAGGACAAAAAATGCTATTCACTCTAGTTAAGATGTATTTGTAACAACTAAAAGTTAACATATTTTCTATTGGGATTCATTTTTGGGTTCGACTAAAACCATATTGATATGGTCAAAAAAGTTTGAGTGGTGAATGTGAATTTTTGTCCAATTATTTGCTCTCTTTCCCAACAAGTTGTGATTTGTTTGCTACAATACATGGTCAAATTTTTTATGTTTTAGGTGATTTATCAGGTCGAAGTTTTTACATTTATGATGTTATAGTTATTTTAAATATTAATATTCGTAGTGTGAGATAATATAATTTAACTAATATTGAAATAAATTAGTAGGATTTTATATTATGATACTTTGGAATCTATTTAAGTTCCCCGGTCAATACTCAATAGCAGATGAAAACAAAAAATGGTATAAAGAAGTATATCCTTCTTCGACTCATGCTAGAAACTTGTCATTTTTCAAAGATTAGTCCAATTCATGCTTTTTAATCTTAATGATGAGTCACATATGCACATGCCAAGCGTATAAGTAACTCCAATTTTCGACTTTATGTTATTTGTTTGGATTTTGGGAGAGTGGTTTGGGAAATAAGGTATGTAATTTTATTTTTGAAGAGTTTATGTTATTGGTGTAAGACTTTATATCAAATCATATTTGTTATGTGATAAGTTGTCTTAGAGATAAATTACTTTATGTATAATCAAAGTATAGTTTGTGTAGAGTTTTTCTAGAGATAAGAAAATTGTTGTTTGTTTGAAAAAAGGTAAATTTATTTTAGAAAATAGAAATAGTGTTTGTCTCGCTTTTTTCAAACACGAATTTTTTTTTTTGAGACGCCAAACAAGCCCGACTTATCATTTTTCAACGAAGTGCCTCATAGTATTGGCATAAAACTAATGCGCAACTATTCGACCAATGAGGATTAAAAATATGCGAATTACACATCTGAATATATTTTTGTAGAATGAAGTGATATATGAGAACAAAATTGAGGCCTAGTTTGTAGAATATTTCTACGTTTAACAGGATTGAGAGAAGTAAAGTCATTGCAAATCAATTGATGTATTATGTATACTTGTTTCATGTTTTCCTATAGCGCTTTGTTCGCTATAGCCCAGCCACAGCGAGGCGCTGCGCTAATTTCTACTTAACGTGCGCTATGTATGCTATTTGGACTATAGCGCAATAGCCCATAACATCAAATAGTGCGCTACTTAAGAAAAGTAAAAAACACTTAAATGAAAAATAAGTAAAATGATTACATAATTAATTGTTGATTTTTCTAATATAAAATGAAATTTACCTTAATTTGTCTAAAATTAGATTAATTTGACTAAAAATTCGCTGGTTTTGTTAATTGATTTTCTCTATGTTTAGTCGAAATTTACATTAATTTGGTTTATCTATTTTTATGAAGTAGGTTACATTGGTTGAAATTGGGTTTCTTTATTTAATGGCTTATTTTCCTAAATTAAGATGAAATTACCTTAAATATTTTGCTGAAAATTAGTTTAAATTGGTTGAATAATTTAATTGTTGATCTTCTCAAATTAAGATTAAAATTACCTTATATTTGACTCATATTTTTATGTTATTTAAATAATGTTTTTGTTTAAAATTTTGGCTTATTTTACTCAAAATTAGCATAAATTTAGTTAAAATGTCTACCTGCTGACAAATTTTACAACAATTAACTTGAATTAAGTGAAATTAACTTAAATTTGGTTGAAATATACATAATAATTATGAATACTTATTAGCTTTATGTTTTAATGTGTTAAAAGTTGATTTTTATGTTCTATAGTTTTAAAATATAGTAGTAATATTCTCGATAATATTAAAAAAAATAACTATATGCTTCATTTCAAAAACCTCGCGCTATGCGCTATAGTTCCGGGAAGCCTTGTGCGTCGCTGCGCTATGCGCCATTAACTACCATTATTCAATTCCATTCAGAGTTTAACTCAACCTAAGCTTAATCAATTACACTGTTAAATAAGGGAATCAGGTTGAAACAAAAAATTTAAGTCAATAATAAAAATAAACCTAAGTAAATACTTCATTATGTAATTGGCTTTGATTGATGTTAAGGAACATGGGATAACTCTTTTTCCAGAATCAACAAACTCTAAAGATCTAAGGTAGATGATAATAATTAAGATTAAGGAAACGAAACTGCTTTACGAATAGATATCATATACCGATTATAGACCTCAAATGAGATATGTTATCATTACAGTACAAAGTAGTTGAAGCAAAGGTGCGAAAATATAGTGAAACGGAGCAGGAACGATAAGTGGAGAAGCTACAGAGGGTTTTGGAGGAGTTCTACCGGCAACAGCAGGTGCGGTAGCCAGTCCATGTGGGTTTCGTTGTTGTTCGGTTGCTGGCAAAGGATTTGGTGGTGCATTACTCGGAGATTGTGTTACATTATCTGCACCTATATCTTGACCTGAAAGTAAAATATCCATCCATGAATGCCAAGAAATCTGATAATTCAAGACTGGATTTGAAATCAATCCAAAGTTGGAGTCATTTAAGATATTTTCACCAAATGTTTCATCATGTGAGAGATCTATGTGAATTCGAATAAATAATTTTGAAAGAAAAAATGGATGTGAAGAATTTACTTACAATTATTGGAGATAGACCAACCAAGCTTTAATCCCTCCCAATCAAAAACCATGCGATAGCCCATTAGGAAGTTTTCTGCGTTATGCAAAGAAGAATTATTATGCATAAATGAATAAATTCTTTATACAGAATATAGATTTTCAGATAGCAACTTGATGGTTCAAAAAATAATAATAGTAATAATTCCAATTTGTGCTCACGTCCGATGATACCAATGTCTCCGTCCATAGGATGTATGCCTAGGCAATGTAAATCTCCCTGCACAAACATTTCCCGTTATAACCACCGATATTACAAAAACCATATTTTGAAATTACACGAAGAGAATATATTGTGCACCTGTTCATCAACAATGTGGAGCCATGGATTTTCAACTACAAAACTTTGGTTCCCGGAGAATACAAGTTTTAGGCTAGGGAAGTTGGGCACTTTCAGCAAACTGTATCAGAAAATGTTATCACAATTATAGCTCATCGCAGGAAGAAAAAAAAATAAAAAATTTGAAACTCTTGCTAAAAAGGGTGGCGCGTTACCGATAACAGTAATCAAATCCTTGTGTGGTGATCCTTGTGGCCTTAGCTTGTCTGTCAAACTGCAACCGGAAAATTAAAATTAATAAAAATTGAATTGCAAAATCATAAGGAGAGAGAGAGAGAGAGAGAGAGAGAACCTCAGAAACAACTTTTTCGTAGCTCTCACTTGGAACATACGTAAAGGAACTTCCGGTATCAACCTGTGCTTTGTATCCAGTTTGCTTCAGACAGGAATTTCCAATACAATAAGTTTCGACTTCGACAATGTAAGCACTGCGACACATCAAAATCAAATCATTAAAAGAATAGAGTTGTGTAGGTTGGCATATGATTTATAGTATTGGCTAATCTCTGAAAACATGGTAAGAGAGTCTACATATATACATACGGATTTTCTTTTAATGGTAAGAAGGAAGTAGATTTTTGAGTTATAGGCCCTTCATCCCCAAAAAAGAGAGTGCCGGAGTAACTTTTGTCAAAGCAAAACGAGAATGAACGAGAAACGAGTCTCGATTTCGCAAGCAAACTTGGAACAGAAATATCCCCTGGTCCCAATCCCATAAGTCCATCTGGAGCAATTCCATCCAAATAACCCCCGCTTTGTTTGCTACCACATCTGCGATATAGGAGAGAAACAAAATCGTTAGAAAAATATTGTGTAAAAGTAAATTTGGAAAAGTTGGGTATTTGTCGGTGGATAATTCTAGCCCAGATCAGGTTCGGTTGCACCCATATTATTCACATAGCAAGTGCAATACACTTGTCTTCTGATTGGCTAACACTGCAAGGAGAGTGACCAAATCACAAGGCATGTGCAAATACACTTGCATTGTGATTCGGTGGATGTGACCAAGCCAGGTTTGGGTTAGAATTTTCTATCAGTCAAGTAAAAGCACCCTATAATCACGGAAGCCTGAACAGTGTCTTGTAGTTTATTTCCTTGGGCCAAATGCAACTTATCCTCAAATAGAAATCCCGAGCTTGATGTATCTTCGGACAAATAATTGACGGTATAAGGGCAATGCCCATTTGGAGTTTTACAATTGGATCCCATTTTACACAGTTCATCGCTGCAAGGTAGGCCTTTGCTGCTGGTGGAGTGTGATGGATTATACTCGCCTAGTTCTTTATCCTGCATCATAGATGCCCAAAAACGAGTATTTAACTGTCAAATCAATCACTCCAGTATTAACTGCTAAAAAGGTGTTACATATAGTTCATGTGAAATACGGATAGCTTACCAACATATAGTATTTACTTGGAGACAGGGGAGCACACTGCATGCATTGACAAGGAACCCAAGACATGTCACTTCCGGTATCCAGTGCTACGAGGAAAGATGTTTTTGGCGTCCCTATATCAATCCATGTATAATGCAACCTGGAAATAATGTTGATTCAAAATATCATTTTTGTAAGATAAAACAGGTTTACTGAGATTTAAACAATCAATTTATTAGACATCATTAGTGCTATATTGTAGTCATGCTTTTATGATAAAGTATTAGAGATGCAAAACCAAAATTAAATGAAATGTTTAATTATGAAATATTCCATATGACATAAGCGTAATCTGAAGTATTATGCATTTTGAAATGGATTGGCACAAATCATAGGGGTGAATGCACCTCCCTCATATTTTCTTCTATTCATTTCGAGTAACAATCTTTTAGGTCATGTATTACTACCTCTCTATCGAAAAAGTGTATGGTTTCCTTTGGTGAAAGTATAATCCATGATTCGCAATTATTAAATTACTCGTAATACGCTAGGAAAAGTTTATTTTATTGTATCGATGTGGCAACAATAACCTGCCAACAGAATATGCATAGACACAACTTGTAGAACAAAATGAATGATCAAGTTCGTGAAGAAACTATTCTGTAATAGCCTTCCAAATCTTAATATTTCAGGCAAAGAATAAGATAGCAAATTGGATATACAGTATCAAGAAGACAAATATTTCATAGGTTTACCCCAAAAAACCGGTGACTTTGTTGGTAAAAGGCCACTTAACATCCAAATAAACTCATAAAATTGTGGATACGAAAATAAAGGTAAAGCAGCCAATCATAAATATTCCGAAGTAGGTACGAAAGCAAACATAACTTCCGTCCTAGACCAATCATGGAAAAACGTTATGCCAAAACTCTGTGCTGATGCTAGAAATATAATATCAACTTAGAAAGATAATAAATACGTTTATGCCGACAATATGTTTGTCGTTTTCTTCTACTGACAAAGGTGTCGGTGGGCTTCACGTCGCAACCTTTTTTTTCGAGGTCAATATTACGTCATTACCTCAAATGCATCAATAAGTAATTGAAACCTCACAAACAAATTAAAATTATTGATTACGACAAAAGCATGATCGTTTTCTACGTTGTATGATATCAGATTTTCCATAACTCATATCCGACAAATTTCTCCTTTTACAATAATAAAACTCCAGCCTTTCCTATTTAAGAAGCCTACACTTCGTAGTATGGAGTTCAGCAAAAGAAAGATCAAATGCATGATTATGGTTAGCTAAGTAAGGTATGACATACTTCCATTTATTTTCTTCATCTTTTTTAGCCTTTTCTTTTTGTTTCTCCATTTCACTAGATAGGATGCATTGAATTTCAGAGATATAAATACAGCACTGCTTTTCAATCCTATGGAACATAGTTATCATATAAACACTAAAAGTTCGAAAAAGTTGATTAAGCATTTTAATGAACTTTAACTTTTAAGCTTAAACAGATCATGGAGACTCTAGATTTTGTGTTAAAACAAATCCAACTAAACAATTCGGTGAAATTAAATGTTTAAGCTAAAAAAAAAACCCAAAAAAGAATAAAGAATTCACCACAGGTACCAAAGACATAATTAAACCTCACCCCACCACACACACACACACACACACACACAAAGAGATGACGCCGACCACAATAACGATAATCCATTATTACATCATTAAAAAAAGCTTCATTTCAAATAAAATAAGAAAAATCCTCTTCTTCTTCAACCAACAAGAAGAAGCAAGAAGAAGAAAACGCATTACTACAAACCCCAATTTAATTTAACCCAAAAAAAAAAAAAAATTCAAATAAATTATAAGGAAAATAGGAAAAACACATACCAACCCAAATCATTTCCAT
Organism: Penstemon barbatus; assembly: GCA_003313485.2. NCBI lineage: Eukaryota > Viridiplantae > Streptophyta > Magnoliopsida > Lamiales > Plantaginaceae > Penstemon > Penstemon barbatus. The sequence continues at coordinate 20,392,809 of CM064878.1, read as the reverse complement.
AGTCAAAAGTTTGGCTGCCCGGAGAAGAAACCAAAAGTTGATTTTGAGCTCCAAGCTTCAACCTTTGCCTCCTCAAATCACTACCCAACAACATTCTCATCTGCCCAAAACTCTTCTTCTCCGGCCAAGACGACATCGTTTTGGTGCTCCCATTGTTTCTGCTTTTTCCACCCCACAAACCCAGACCATGTGCTTCATCTGAGAACCTGTGAATCAGTCTTGAAGAGTAAATGGGTTTCGCTGAATATGCATCGACGGCGAGAAACAACACTGTAATTGTTGCTGCAAAAAGATAAAGATGGGTCTTTTTTGCCATAGCTGAGAGAGGAAATTGAAATGGGTTCAAGAAATCTTTTTTCACTTTTTTTTTTTTTTTTGCTATTAATAATAATAAAAAGTGTAGTTGAGAATTGAGTTGAAGAGGTTTGGATTCATGTGCATAAATGTGGTTACATGGAGAGAGTTCAGTGACGAGTGGCGTTTTTTCCTTTTTGGCAAAAAAATATTCTTTTTCAAAAAAAAAGGATTTTTGCACTTTGCACCCCCAAAACATGAGACATAGGCACTTTGCACCCAACATAGATTTAACATTTTGCACCCTCAAAATATGAATAATTCAGCACTTTACACCCTCTTTTATTTTCCTTATAAGATCTAGGGACAAACTAGGTAATTTATTTTTGGATCTTTGTCACTTTACTCCCTCGAAATACGAGAAATTGACATTTTGTACCCCCCAAAATAGAATTAGTATTTAGCACCCTCGAATTAAGAATAACTCATTAACTTGCACCTCCGAAATACGAGAAGTAGACACTTTGAACCCCTTAAACACAAAATTAGTACTTAGCACCTCAAATTAAGAAAAATTCGTCAACTAACACCCCTCATTTTTAGCTTTCTCGAAACTTTTCGAATTTTCGGATATTTTTAGGGCATTTAAAAAATTGGTAATTAAAGAAATATGTTTAAACAGATTTTGCAAATGAATATTCTAGTATTCATAATTGTATTTGTAAATTTTAAGAAAAATAAAATTAATTACCTATTTTGCCCCTATATTTTTTTGACCCAGGTGGTCAACTTTGTCGAAAAAACGAGGGGTGCTAGTTGTTGAATTTTTCTTAATTCGAAAAAATAATTACATATTTTGTCTCATAAAAGAGGATACAAAGTGCTAAATTGTTTATTTTTTCGAGGGTGCAAAGTGCAAAAAATTCAAAAAAAAAGGCATAAAAATATTCTAGGCAGTGTGAGGTTTGATGAAATTTTGAAAATCCCTCTCTTGTTTGTAAATTATACAAATACCCCCTGAAGCTTGTGAAAGTCTTACCCAATAGAAAATATAAAATTTCAATTTTACCCGTTTGATTCTTTTTGACTTGGTGCCCCTTTTGGTTGTAGAATATAGAGGCACATCGTACTTTCGGAGAAATATATATTATTATTATTTTTTTTTTAAAGTTAGTAGAGATGAACTTTGACAGTTGACAACTTTGATAAAAGTTTGTGACGTACGGTTAGTTAGAGGGGGATATATGTAATTTTGCAAACAAAAGGAGAGTTTTTTTCTTTAATTTTTACAAATCTCAAGGTGGTATTGATAATTTGTCGAAAAATATTTGTACTGCCACGTCGCCTCAGGCCCTTTAGCTTTTACGAGTTGCCCAAATTGCCCTTCAGTTTTCTCAAAGTAATGATGTTGATGTCATATGGGTCTAATCGAATCGAGCAGTGTCGAATGACATAGGGCCTGTTTGGATCGATTTTGGCCCAAATGTTTCGCTCGCGAAACGGGCCAAAATCGATCACTTTTTGGTTTGGGCAGAATTTTGAGCGAGACACAAAATCTAATTCAGGCCCAAACAATCTGAAACAGGCCTAGGGGCCCTAGAGTGCTGTTCCCTACTTGCGCAGGTTGTGCAGAGAGGAGAGACAGTCTTTCTCTAATAAGCTCTATTTCTTCTCTCTCTTCATTATAGTTTAGTCTAATTATTTTAACTTGTGTGATATTTTTTAAAATTTATGTGATGAAGTTTTATATGATATTATTTTTTCAAGCGAATTTTAATTTTCATATTATATTATATTAAATGAATGTGCTATCATTTTTATTTACATCGAAATATTACTATATTATTTTTTGGATATCATATAATAACATATTTATAGATGATTACAATTTATACAAATACATTTTTTTTTTAATATTATCCTAGTAAATACATGTATCTACGTATTTCATTATTAATTTTTGCATGATTACAGAGTAATGAAAAATACATCTGCTAAACTAATATAAACATAGTTCAGTTATAATTTATGTAAGTGTTATAAAACTAAGCTAAAAGGAACAGCAAAGCTAAGCAACTAGTAGATTGTAAAAAACAATGTAGAATGGAGGGAGAGAATATTATATTATCCATTCTTGTTTTCATCAAATACATAACAATGTCCTCTATTTATAGGACTACATGACTAATACAAAAACCAAGAATTTAGACATGAGAGTTACTAATTATCTTCAATGGTGGGGGTTACAATTGTAGGAGTTACAAGTCTCATGGGAGTTACAAAACTTCCATCATGAACATCCACCAAAATATGACTATATTCATAACACTCCCCCTTGGATGTTCATAATTTTATGGAATATGCCTCGTTAAAAACCTTGTCAGAAAAACCAAATGGGAAAAACCCGAACAAGGAAAAAAGAGTACATATCCATATGGGGTTAATAAGCGTGTAATGTTGTCTCATTAAAACCTTGCCAAAAAAACCCATTGGGACAAAACTTGGGCGAAGGAAAAAGAGTACAGTGCGTAGATTATTATTGATGACATGCTCCCCCTGATGTTGGCACAAGGTCCACAAGTTGACGCATACAATGAGGTGGACCATTTATATGAATGATGTAGTCGACAATGCTTTGACTTAATTTGACGAACGTCAATATCACCATTAATCCGAAGCTCGTGGGTGAAGAATACTTAGGTGATATGTGTTTATATCATCTCCGATATAGTCAACATTATTTTCAAATAATAATTGATGTATTCCTTGTGGAAGGCAACTCACATCATTCTAAAATATATTAAATCGTAGATCTCAACCATAAACATTCATGACATGATTCGTGCAATGCTAAAATTTCATAGTGGTAGGAATAAGTGGATGCTAAAATTAGTTACATATATCGTCATGATATCGTAGCACCACCCCAAGTAAATACATACATACTTTGAGATCTACTTTTATTCGGATCAGAAAGATAAACAACATATGTATTAACCACCACTTGTGGATTGGAACCTTGCAAGCAAATTAACTGAGAATGCTATATCATGCCTTGTACATTTTACAAGATATATTAAGGCTCCAATTGCACTTAGATGCGGTACTTCAGGACCAATTAGTTCTTTAAATGACGAAAATAATTTATCTTTATATCTAAAAATCGAACAATCATGGGACTGCTCAATTGATGATCTTTATCAATATAAAATTTCAATTGATGGACAAATATTCTATCTGATAAATGCTCGATCTGCAGGCCGAGAAAATATATTATTTTTTCAAGATTTTCCATCTCAAACTCTTTCATTAAATGATTTGCGGTCATTGTGAGTCTTTCATAATTTCCCATGAGATTTAACTCGTCCACGTGTACCGTAATGATAGAAAATATATTTTCAAATCGTTTGATAAAAATACATGGAAAACTTGGATTATCCATGAGTCATTTATTTAAAAGGTAATCATTGAGCTGATTATATCACATCCATTCAGACTGTTTTAACCCGTACAAGGAACATTGCAGTTCTAATAAAATATAATCCATGAGACATTTGCTTTTGTGCTATACAAATCTTAAATACATCATGAATTTTCATATAAATGTCACTATCAAGTGATCCATACAAATATGCGGTAACTACATCCATTATACGCATGTCTAGTCTTTTAGAGACTACAAAGCTAATTAAATACCGCAACGTGATTATGTCGATCACGGGGGAATATGTCTCAACATAATAGTTACAAGTCTTTGTGAGAAATCTTGTGCAACAAGTCATACCTTGTCTCCCACATTTTTGTTTTCCTCATTTTGTTTTCATACAGGTACTCATTGTACTCAATCGATTTTCACGACTTCAGGCGTGTTGACTACTAGTCCAAATACTATACGATTTCAAAATGATCGATTTTCACGACTTCAGGCATGCGGACTTCTAGTCCATAGCGATCTGGTATCGCATCTTTCTATATTGGCCAATTATTTTATGTCGACATTCATTCAACCGATCGATCAAGGTTCAGGATCCTGATTTACAATTTTATTGCGACCTTATGAGCAAAAATATTTTCTATAAAAAAAATTTCTTTATATCCCAGTTTTCAAATAACTCAAAGAGATCTATTCATTTGTTCTGTTTCATGTGCCTCTTCATGCACGGGCATCTCTTGAGTTGGACTGATCAGTCATATTTTATTCTATAGCGCTTTGTTTTGAAACAGTTTCCTCTTCCGGAGGAATATGTACTTTAAGTACCATTTTCTCTTATCTTTTGCACCATCGTAAATCTTCTCTTTAAATGCGGTTATAATATGCTAACATATTATCCTTCAATCCATGTTGGTGCAATTTTCAAATCTTGCTCATATTATTATTTGCGCGTGGGTCCAGATGAGATAAATATTGTACATTCACGCCGTTCAATATGAACCGACATCAATTCTCACCCTAACGGCGGGAAAACTGTCTCATCAAAATGATTATCACCATATCTTGATTTAACCATATCGCCTCGTCAGGCGCTCAAGATATATGATTACAGACGGGGAATAAAAATCAACCAACACATCTGTATGGACCCATATTTTTTCTAGTGGTGGAGAAACTAGAAAATAATTCGCAAAATCATAAAATTCAGTTGAAAATATTAGGATTTGAGTCTGACGAAATTTGCAACGTTGCTATCAATCTTATAATTTGAGCAAGAATTTCAGCAAAAGCTATACGAGTTGACTATAATTTGAGCAAGAATTTCAGCAAAAGCCATACGAGTTGACAGTAGGCATACATTAGACCATAAGAAAATGCGTATAACATGACCAAAATGGTCCATAAAGTGGATATAAGTCTACATATATCCCATTAAAACCATCGTAAATATGTTTGGAATTCATGACCAATCTTCACAGGAGATGATCTTACAAGTAATTTCTTTGTGAGCAATCAACACACATAATCATATATAAAGAATTATATGGTTCTTTAAAAGATGCCCGTAATCATTCGGCGCATTGTAATTATCTCTGGATAGTCAATTTCATCATGCCATTTGAATCAATGAACTGCTGGTTCAACACAAATTTTGATATTATATTGTTATGGTCGCATATTTCATTTTTTATGAGAAAATTGGGATATATTTATCAATATTTGTCTGGCATGGAATGTTGGATGTAGTACATGTATATTCATATTCCCCTTATTTATAATTTTATATTAAAACTCGACAATATATTCATCAAGACGTATGCCTTTGGAAATTCAACAAATACATGTTGGATTGTAAAGTGTACAAAACCTCTTTCACATAAAATATTTGTTCATCCAGACAATATTATATTTATCCGCTCTTCTGGAGCTTTTATAGTATCTTGTGGTACTAATATTTGCTTTTGCTAATTTGAAGTTTAAGAATATTTTCTATCTCAAATAATCGTATGTGTTAACCCACTGTCAACCAAATAAATATTTCCACCATTCATCTACAGTGCTCACCTTTTCCATGCATCTTCGGGATGCTCACATAATTTTATCATCTAAAATGATGTTTATATTATTGTGCATCTTCATGATGCTCATATCAATATCATTATCCAATATATATAACCAAGTGAATAAAGTTTAGAAAATAATAATTTTTACCAAATTGTTTCTTTATTTGATTCAAATAAGACCTCCCAGAGTTGAGAAAATGATACGTCAAATAGATAATTTGAATTATTTAGATATTCAAGTAAGTTCAAAACGTAATGTAACATAAACTTACCATCAAACATATAATCATAGGGATTTTTTTTTTTTGTAGTATTATCTACACTTGTCTTAATAAAATAAATCACTCATGTTGTGTTAGTGATTTCTAATGATTCAATTTTATCACCAAAATCATTCTTGACATCGATGAATTAACATCATTTTCTTTACATATAATAGATGTTTAGAAAATACCCAGAAAGTGCATTTGTATTCGACATGATCAAGTCCAATGTCATTTACTTCACATCTTCATAAGTGTTATCAATTTATGCACATTTATTTTTCTTTTGCTTACCACAGTAGCCGTTTCACTTCGAGTGGTAGTAATGCATCATTCTATGAAATGCATAATATCAATTTTACTATGACTAAAACATGTCATATATATTGTTAATCACATTCTCTTCTGTGAATGTATTATTTTCATTTACTTCTGAAAATGAATAATTTATATCAACATTGCTTTCACTTTAGGTAATGCAATTATGATTTTAGAGTTCATTGTTCAACAACAAAATAGATTAGTTGAGAAATTGAGAGTATTCTTAAAACCTCTCATTCGATATTGCTTCTTCAAGAGTATTTTATAATCATAAAATATGACACTTAATCTCCATATATCTCAATTGAGATTTAATTTTATTAAAAAAGATGTGAAGTATTTTAAAATATTTTAACTTCGAGTGCAAATATTTGTAGTGAACAATTTGCGAGTAGTATTTACATTTAGTGGTTGGGTTGCTCTTTCGAAATATGATGCAACTTCAAGTTTCACCACTCATGTATTACCATCACTTTATCTTTCGTTTGGCCAATTTTTCATTGCATGATAAAATTTTCAAGGCCTTATTTTTCATTCAAATGGATTTCAACATCAATAATCCATTTCATATCATTTTCAAATATGTCAAGAGCAATTCAAGCTTGGTGAAATTTGTTATATTTCTAAAGCACAAAATAAACATAGTACTTTAGACTCAAATCTTCGGGATTGAGATGATCACCTAGGCCTTTTTTTTAAGCCGAAAATAAGCTTGTTAAAATATACTCAAATATTCGAGTTTGATGATCACATGAACTTCAAGTCTAATAGAACTCGAATCTTCTAGTTTGAGTTTCCACCAAGGCTTCAAGCCTAACATAAATATGTACTCAAATCTTGAAGTTTGAGATTATTATGTAGGCTTCGGGCCTAATATAATATATTTCATTTGTTAGAACTTCAAGTTCTTGATATAACAAAAATTCAAAATGATTAATAATTCATTTAAACACAAGATCTTCCTATAAATCATACTTTTCATTTAGTAAATTACATAAACACAATATAAAAATCTTGAAGCTAGATCCTGAGTACTAATCTGGTAAAAGCATTTTTATTTTCCCTTATAAGTATTTGTATTCGCTTTTTTTTAACCTTAACAAAGGTATCACAGTATCATTAACTATATAATAAAATATATTAACTTAAGCTCTTAGAAGCATCAAAATGACAATGAGACATATGACTATAAATTAAATCACATTGGAATAGTATAAGTAAACAATGGAATAAAATAATCATATATACCTCCAAAGCATTACTTACACATTCTTATTGAATGAGTGAATTCATTTTTAGCAGTGTACCACACAAATCTGTCAAAAGCTTTTCATATTGGTCATCTCTTTGTTGATCCAATTACCTAGTTTAGAATCAAAAGATGGACCAAATTCGTGCTGATAACGTGTTATAAAACTAAGCTAAAAGGAACAGCAAAGCTAAGCAACTAGTAGAATGTAAAAAATAATGTAGAATGGAGGGAGATAATATTATATTATCCATTCTTGTTTTCATCAAATACATAACAATGTCCTCTATTTATAGGACTACATGACTAATACAAAAACCAAGAATTTAGACATGAGAGTTACTAATTATCTTCAATGGTGGGGGTTACAATTGTAGGAGTTACAAGTCTCATGGGAGTTACAAAACTTCCATCATGAACATCCACCAAAATATGACTATATTCATAACAGTAAGTTATTTATTACAATAATATTATCATAATTATATTCTTAATCATTACATTATATAATATCATATTTTAACTCCATAAAGTCTTTGATTTGACATCTTTCATAAATTTTTCACCCTCAAACACCAACATCCAAAACCATTTCAAATCATATCTCAACTTTTCAAATCCCTTTATCTATTATTTTACTAATATTTTACCATCTCAATATACCAACCAAAATCAATTCAAATCGTGTTTCAAATGTTTCGCCAAAACCACTGAAACAATTTTGAAACATCGAAACAGGGCGAAACAGAGCCAAAACCGATCCAAACGGGGCCATATTGTTTAAGCTTGGTTTGAATTTTATCGAGCTTGAATTTTTTTGTTTGAACTTGATTTGATTGTTAAACGAGTCGAGCCCAAATGAGCCTTTATCGAACGAACTCGAGTCGAGTATCGAATAGCTTGATATTTTTGATGTATATAATCAATGTTTATCTTATCGAGCTGAGCTTCAAAAGTTATCGAACGAAAAATAATGTTCAAGCTTATTTGATTAGTGTGACGAATCGAGCTCAAACGAGCTCAAGTCGAGTATGGAGTAGCTTGATTTAATTTTCAGCCTTAGTGGATGATGACCTTTGTGACCAATTAATTAAAATGATCTCTTATATATATTGTTTTCCAAAGATTTAATCCCTTTTTAGGTGAATTGGACACATTAAGTGAGTATCTCGTCCAATAGGAATTCAAACATGAATCCGCTCATTTGTAGTGACTAGTCAAAATACACTATCTTGTACCTTTTATATATTTTATGAAAACTAATACATAAATTAATCAAAAAGTTTTGTAAAGTCTTTAAATTTTTTTTTTTTTAAAAAAAGATGGAATTAGTTATAATGTTATTTATAGTGACTTTGTGTTACAGCTTTTCCTAACATAACATTTGATACGAATGGATTATTTTATAGTAGAGTAGCAAAATATTGCACATCCATCCCTTTAAATTTTTAATAGCAGATTCATCCTTCTTATTATTGTATCTTATTATTGTAATGTAATACATCCATCCCTCTTATCAATATATTCGTCCCTTTTAAATTTTCGTACACGATGCGTCCCTCTTATCAATGTAGTGTACCGCATTCATCCATCTTAAATTTTAAATACGTTAATTTTTGTCCATTTTATGATGTACTGATAAATTTATTATCGTTGGAGAAGCAAGCGGAGCAACTTAAAGAATCGGATATTATTTATTATTGTTGTCTTAGAATTTTCGCTTTCCTTTTCTTCCAGTAATCCAACTTAGGAATACTAATGAATTAGTTGAAAAATGTGATTTGCATTCCTAAACATAAAAATGTGAGTTGACCAAATATAGAAACATAATAATAATAATATTTTCTATTCCTTTTCCAATTGGTAGAAAATCCACTGTTTTTATTAGCAAAAACTTATAAAAAAATAACAAGTTAAAACATTTACCCTATGTGGGTTGCCACGTGTTTTGCTTATTGTAAGTGCGATTATTCTATATGATGTTGTTATTATTATTAATATTTTTGGAATAAAATGTAAGAATACTATCAACCACTATTCACTTAAAAATTTGCAGTAGCCCCTTATTAACTCAGATAATAAGTAATAAGTTATAACTATTAATCTTTTACCCTCCCATTTTTTCAAACCTCAGAGCAAATTTTATTAATTTCCTAAACTGCCCTCAACAGTCAAAAGTTTACCATTTTTGATAAATAAGAACATTTGATTATGTGTCTAATTTGATACAATTCATTATAGATTCTTATGTAGCTAAGATCAACAACAAAAAATCTAATCCGTTTCCGTTTCATTTATACTAAATAAATCCAAATTCAGTGTTAAATTTTTCGAATGGAATTCATCAAAAATTACTTTCTACTCAATGGGTAGGGTAAACAAACAATTAATTGTTGCTTAAATTAATTGACAAACTGATTAATCTCGGTTTTAGCTTGACTTAATAAGCAAAAAACATACTTGTATATAAGATTATATATCAAGCTATTTGAAATCGACTACCAAACCAAGCTCAGACATAATATTCTCAAGCAATTATCATATGAGATACTAGTACATTTTGAACTTTGAATGCAATCAAGCATACAAATACAATCATGTCAAAGTCAAACACAGCAGCTTTCAAATAAATATAAGTAGAAAACATCACACCTATTTCTCAAATGCATATCTAATGAGACTTCCAAATATTCAAGTTTAATGACCAATAAAATTAAGTTGGTAAAAATAAGCGGCGGAGTGGCCTTACATCCAGGAGACGAAGGCTTAATCATATCATATTTTGTTAGCAAGGTACCTTCCCAGAGAATCAATGGGCTTTGTGGATATAGCGTTTTCCTTCTTCCGACCCCTAATCTTAATCCGAGCAAGATAGTCAGCAGCAATCCACGCAAAACTTAGCATCACCGTCTTCCCACCATCATCAAACAATAGTAAATCCTTTGACTTCTTCACCCAACTCTCATGATAAGTCACTTGATACCAAGCAGACGCCTTTCTTTCATACATCATGTTTTTTTCATCATCCGAAAGCTGATCAAATCCTGGGTCCATACGATCAAAAACTTTCCGGAAGTCCTTCCTCAGATTGCTATAAGCATGCTTGAGTCTCTCCTTCAATTCCCCCGTCTTTTTGCTACTGTACTTGGGCATGGACCATATATGTCCACTAACAACCTCTTCTTCTCGGTGCACTTTATACTGTCCTAAAAGACCGATTAACTGTCCATCATAAGAACACTTACAATTCCAAGCATCAGTGATGAAGTTTCTAGATCCGGGAATTTCAAGATCTTGATCGTACGTGATTATGTCAGCAATTTCAGGAGATGGTTCATAGTCTCGGTCATATGCATCTTTAATTTTACGGTAGAGCTTTCCTAGAATTTTGTTGGAGTTGTAGGATTGAAATGCTTCTTTCCCCATGAAGTCAGGATACATCTTTGGCTTCAGCTGAGCTGGCATGGTCACTATCTTTCCCGTTTTCGGGAAATCAACCGCAGTGGCTGCAAGTTCTGCTAATTTGATGCACTTCTCATCCAACGCCCCGTATTCACTAAGGTCCGCGTGAACCACATGAGCATTGCATATAGCACCAAGACTTTCGTTCACCATATTATTCGCAAAAAAATTAATTATGTCCTGTACAAATAAAGGGGAATTGAGTTAATTTCTACAATACTAACATTTTTAAAATCCATTAGATTATTTCAAGAATGAAGGGAATTACCGAGTGTTTCACATCACGCGGCAATTCTTTGACTTCGCCTGGTGCATATTCCATCGGAGGCCAACTTCGCTTGCTAGGAGGAAGTAGATTCTCATCCCAAGTGACAAAATAAAGGTCCCCATCTAAATCACTACCAGATGCTTCATTAGTATGTGGTCTATACCCATTTTGAGGGAAAACAAGACAGTCATTAAGATGATGCAATTCTGGTACATCAACTGCCTCAAGAATCCGAATATCTCCAGGGTGAAGACAAGGGTTCTTTCCAATTGCTACAAGGCCTTTAATAACTTGAAACTTTTTCTTTGCCTCAGAAAATTGCGATCCATGGTTCATAAAACAGTCTTCTAACGAAGGACTAGAAACTTGGATAAAGCATTGGCCCTGTACTAGTATACCGAGCTCGTCCAAACAGCCCATCAACCACCTTCCGGAAGGAACAAAAATCCTAGCTCTTTCTCTAAGGTCACCAAGCTGAGCAGCTCTAATGCTCGTTAGCATACCTCGTAAATGAGGTTCTGTTTGAGGCTTGAAACCAGCACTTAACATTATTGCAGCTGTATTTCCTTGGTCGGTGCATGAACCAGTAAGTACATCATAAGCCATATCAGTATCTTCAAGCATTTGATCGAGTCTCGAAACCATAGTTTCTTGCATATTCCAAAATATGTCATCCTTAACTTCTAAGGCAGAGAGTAAAGTGACTATCTGCCGATTTAGAAAACCGGGCTGGAATCGAGTCCAAGAACAGATCTCGAGTACAGTGTGGTTTGACTCGAACTTCTTCATGCTCCGTCGGAGAGATAACCGAATGCCATCTTTTTTCAAGGGCCAACAAGCAACAACTCCTTTGTAGCCAGCATATCTAATTTGATAAGCACATGGAGGGTTCATACTTAACTGTAGCTTTTCCGCGACTTCAATTGCAAGATTTTCAGATAATTTTCCTATACCATCAGAGAAAACATAGCCGTTTCTCTTGATATCAGAAAGCTTGGAATCGACTTGTTTGGATGGAACTTCGACTGTGGCATAAGTCGAAGAGAAGCACTGACCCATCCTTGCTGAACATTTTGCTACATTACGGTTTGTAAACCTACCCATCCAACTAATGATGTTGGATACACTAGTAGTCTGGTCTTCCGCGAAAAACCAAGCTGATCTGTCCCTCAATTGATTAGCGGAAAACGCCAAAAAAGAATACTTCCGACCACATAGATAAAACCCTTGGTTTAGTATATCTTTCACCCGTTTGAACATCGTAGTCCTTTGTGGATGGGAATTTGAGGTGATATCCCTCACAATAGGACTACTGTAGTAAGTGAGCAGATTCTTGTTAAGAGTTTGCATAGCTTCATCCATAAAAGTGACTCTTAAAAATCGATCGCCTATGCCTCGATAATGTCTAAGAACTCTGTTAGATAGCTCAACCTCGGGTGGAAGACAGTAAGCTTTTGTCGGAGTTATAATCAATCTTCGGACTTCAACAATATCGTCCATTTCTCGAGGCCTCTCGAGGAGCTTAGGGTTCTTCAAAAGCCAATTATGAACGAGCTCTAAGGCTCTGATAGCATCATAAACAGGGCGCTTGTAAGAACACATGTGCTTTAGTGCAACCATATTTAGTTCGTCGGGTTGACTTCTCAATAGATCAAAGAATTTTTCAGACATCTGGTGTTGATTTATTATTCCCTTGTGCATGACAGCATTCACCAAAAACATAACCTTGAAGGTTATACCTTGCTTGTCCTGAATACAGAAGAAAAAATCTGTTCCTGGCATCCCAAAATTGGGCTCAGTCGAAATCCGAAGCTGGTTTCTTGGACTGCGATCAAGAACCTTTACCCTTCGATTTCTTAGATAATCCAGTGCCTTTTCCAGATTAGGACCATTCCGAGGTCTGATTGAAATACGGTAAGTATTACATCTACCTAGTACCCCACCTGGTGTGAAATCTGTAGTTCGAATCCAGGGATCATCATCATCTAACAAATCATAAGGCACTGACACTTCAATGTCATCATCCGCAGTTCTGTAGTACACTAGGGGTGATGAGGCCAGCTGAAACAAGATTATTAGCGAAGAAAAGTCTTTGGACTGCTGTATCTCGATAATTTCTCGAGGCAAGAACTCAATTTTGAAATTGCATTTTATTACGGCAGGTCTGACTTCGCCTTTTAATTTAAAAGCAGTATCTTTTGTAAGATGTAGTTTGCATGTCCCGTTGAAAGGATCGACCAGAAAATCGACCCCAGTTCGAGAACCTTTCCAGCCGACAATGAGCTCATCCTGGCTCTTTAAGAGTCCAATCTCTACATAAACATCAGAGAGCTTAAATGGGGTTGTAGTTCTTCTCCTCTCATTCATTCTGTGTGGATTTTCTGGTCCCAAACTAACCTTTAAAAGTTTTCTTTCCAGTATAAGATCCCCACGGCCTGCAGCATCTAATGCCAATTGGGCAGAATGTGCGACTGCAAAATGGACAAACGCATGAGGTTGGACTTTTAAATAGTCCATCTTTCTCTGTACATTTTCTGTATCAATCTCATAGTCTGGATATGTCTCAGGTGGAGTCGAGGAAGTCTTTAATCTGCACCTCCATACAAGTCCAATATTGTCTTCAAAATAGTCCGAAAGCCTTTTGGCAGTAATGTTGTTTTCTAGACCACCAACACTGATTTGAGTCACAACCAACTCTTTATCACCTTCCCTATATCCCATTTCCTATGTAGTATGAATCGCTCGTTTTCTAGCTCCGAATCTGCAGGATCTTAGGTGGAGAACAGAAGAATAATGAATCAATATTATAATGGAGTAATAAATTAGCATTAACATGACATAGCGGAACAAACTGAACTTGGAAAAGCATGATAAAGAAATAAGTTGTTTACAACAAGAAAAAAATTCTCTCATTTGTTAATTTATAACAAGAAAACCTCAAATTCTAGTTCCAATTACTGATAAATAATGATAATAGTATGTTCTATAATTATCTCAAGTTTGAACATCTACAACAGCTAGTAAAGAAATTCATATAGATACATATACACACACGCTCGCGCGCATACGACTTCCCACATAAAATCTACCTGTCACGAACAGTCACATAAGCACAGTGGCAATTTTGAAAGGAAAAACCAACATGCATCAACTAAGTGAGATTCATTAGAACCATAATTCGAGCCTTGTCCTATTCATAATTGCAACCAAGCCAACAAATAATGAATGGTATAAGAGATTCTTACAATCAAATGGAGTGGCAAAACAACTCTGGTCTTTTCACATTATTTAATAAAGGGCATTTTCGATTCGAAAGAATAATGAGAAAAAATCCCTACCATCTATTTCATGAATTTCAATGTAAACCAGTAAACCACATCGTTATTAGGATCATAAATTTCATGCGGTCGAGTCTAAAGACACCACTAGTCCCTTTTCACCTTCAATTTCTTCAGTTTCTTGGAGCAAATAAAAGAATCACAGTGCAGAAGCCAGAAATTCTACTAAAAGTTTGCAGTCAATTTGTACAAGCAATCCATTTCATAAAATGATAAAACACGAAAAAATTGGAACACATCTGACCAAACAACTGATGAGGACATGTTCATATCGAAATCCAACTCCATTGTTGATCAGAAAATCCAGGAAAGTCAAGAAATAAGCAGCATTAATTCAGAGTGACTTTTAAGTCAATGGAGGAATGACATTTACTAAGTTGCCACATAATTACTACCTAACAGAAAGAAAAAGAAAAGAATTTTTAAAGACAATTACACATAAGGCAAACACTGAGAAATTATATCTAGAGTACAAGAAAATCACCTATACCTCAAAGATTCAATTAATTGATAAACCTGTCAATCACATAAAACACTGATCAATTAAAACTCAATTTTACTATAATATAGAGGGTGAAGAGAAGACCAAAGAAATGTGGAGTAGCTTTTTACAAGTTTATTCTTTACACTCTTTTGAGTACTTCTGGGGTCACGCGGGAAAAGGGGAAGGTACGATTTAAGAAGAAAATTATCATGAGCTGTACTCCATCTAGCATAGAGAAAGTTCGTTTCTTGATTGGTACATCTCATAAAGAAGAGTGTGAATTTTGATTGTCCATTTGTGTTAAAAGACATTAATGAAAGGGTTTCTTTCTTCAATTAAGAAGAAAAAAAATGAGATCAATTTTAAGATTTTTACATTTATTTAGTGATGAAATACTTTATTTTCTCATAATAATAATTTTGATGAAGTTGAATAATGACAATAGTTAGTTAATACCTGATTTCGGAATATGGTATACTCTGCTTCCAATCCTGTAAAATAAATGGGTGTCGGTGGGTGTCGGTGGGTAAAATAAATGGGTGCCGGCGGGTATCGGTGTCGGGTTTTGGGGTGTCGGCGGAACCTCCTCGCTTAAGTCAACGAAAAGATTGCCTAAGATTCTGTATTAGGGTTTTCTAGCAAATATGTAGTATATTTATACCCGTCAAGATTTAGTTTTTTCTTGTGAGTCAAATTTTGTATCGGGCAATTTTGGTTTCACATGAATGTGACTCGAGGTTCGACTGGCTATCTGCGACCTCGGTCCCTCCTCGCGTATTGTATTCATTTCGTTGCCCGAATCTCCTTGTGTTTTAGAAAATGTTAAATATAATTTAATTTCTAATTTCGTCCAAAACATAGAAGAGTGATTCTTACTCATGTTTTGTGAAACTGAACTTTAATTTTTATCTATTTAAATTAACAAATTACTAAATTACCCTAAAAAAAATCTTCTTCCCGCACCCCTACCCCTACCCACCCATCACGGTAACCAACCAGAATCCCCCCTCCCCAAAGATGGAGAGAATTTCTCCCAAATTACCAAGTATTTGTTTTCTATTTTTTAATATATTTTAAACTATAATAATTCTATTAATAAAATAACACTATAAATTTCTACTAATAATATGTCAAATTTATTTATTTTAATAAATAATAAGTAGGATAAGTGATATATAGATATTAGATAATAATTTTCATATTTTATATAAAAATTATTTAATTTGTTAATATCATATTAGCTTCAACAGTAAAAAAAAAAAAAGGTGCAATTAGTATATAGGAGTCATATTTTTTCTCGTGAATTGGTAACATTAGGGAAATTATTTTGTGCATTTTCTCCACATATAATGTGCTATAATATACGTATGAAATTATGTTTATATTCTAAATTGTAAAAAAAAAATTTACTTCAAATTCATGCCCCTATTGTGTTCTGATATGACAATAGTGAGTTATACCATTTAAGTATATCATGAAGTTTTATCTAATATCAACTATGATAAAAGTTGGTATGAGGACCTCAACAAAATAGTTTACGATGAATGTATAATTCATCATAGCTAAATAGATATAAAATAGACAATTCTAACTATATGAAAATTTCTAATATATTGGAATCAAACATTTGTTAACAATATTTATGGGCAACTTTTGATTAATCCACCTTCCACTTCTTCTCCTTCTCTTCTTCTTCTTCTTCTTTGTTTCTCTAATACTTTTTTGGTATCATTGAAGTTATTTTCCTTGGGTTAACACGCATGTATAAAGAGAATGAAATACACATTTCATAGTATTTTAAGAAACTGAACCTTTTGTTTTATCTGTAATTAATGAAAATAAAATAAAATCAAACAGATAAAAATATCTTTAAGAAAAAACTAAATGTGTAGAAAACCAATATAGTTCATAAATTTAACTAAAAATAATTATTAAAAAATGCTCAAATGATACTTTTTGTATTTAAGACTCATATGATACATATATGTCTCAAAGTTGTCACCAAATACCATTTAAAAAAAACAGGAAAAAAAAAAGTTGTCATCAAATACCATGCCATATATTAGTAAAAGTATATTTGTAAATGAAACAGGAATATGTAAAGTAGAAAATATTAGCAAAAACAAATATTTTACTCCAATTAGTTGAAGCTTGCAAAGAAAAAGAAAAAAAGAAAAAAGAAAAGCCATGTTTTCATTACATTCCACCTCAATCTACACAATTTTTTTTATAGTAATTATACCGTTGCATCAAGAATGAAATACAATAGCAAATTATATAAGTGAATCATACTAAGTTAAAGCAAATTATATAAGTGAATCATACTAAGTTAAAATGTAATACATTGACAATCAAAGATTTATGGAATTGGGGTTAGTCATGGTCCCTTAAAAAGTAGAAAAAATAACAAAAGATAAATATACCTATCTTCTTTAAAAAGCTTGTGAATGACAAGAAATATTGTTGTCATTCTCCACATCTCACCAACAATCTACACCAACAAAAAAAAAAAAAAGAGAAAACATTAAAAGCAAAAGATAAGAAAAACGAACATCGTATAGGGAAAAAGATGATACAAAAAAATGCAATATACATACTCATTCAACTTATGCTTTTAATTATGCAATTCCAGAAGAAAAAAAATATTGTTCTCCATCAGTTGCATTTTGTCACACACTACACCAACATATATATATCAGTCAAATAGAATAAAATATCAAAAACAAAAATTAGAAGAATTTAAATTGAATTTCATTCGAAGCTTAAGAAGTGACCTTTTCTCTTTTGTCTGAACTGAGAGGCGATCTTTTATTTTTAGATGAAAAAGGAGAGGTAGTCTAGAGAATATAAAATGAGATATATGATGAGTTATTTATAGATAAAAACGTGGCTATTCTTTCAATTTTGTTTGGTAATGTGGTAATTAAATTATGGGCATGATTGAGAAGAAAAAGAGATATATAATTAGTTTTATCTATACTATTATAAAAGCATGAATATTTCTTAACTTTTTTGTGAAGACTAAAATACCCCTACTTAAATTATAAAGTGATATTTAATTAAATAATAAATATATAAAATAATAAAAGTAATTGAAGAGGTATATTTAGACATGAAGTCTTATTATATTTATCTCCTACATAAACTCCTAAAATTTATAAATTCTCTTTTACATGAATTTTTGTAGTTTTTAATCTTAAGAAAACACTATTATATTAAATAGCCCCTAAAATATATATAAAAATTATTATATTTTAGTATCAATATTTATTTAAGTAGGATAATATTAATTTAAAGATTTAGTACAACATAAGTTATACACTCTAAATATAAATACCCCTACTTAAATTATAAAGTGATATTTAATTAAATAATAAATATATAAAAGAATAAAAGTAATTGAAAAAGTATATTTAGACATGAAGTCTTATTATATTTATCTCCTACATAAACTCCTAAAATTTATAAATTCTCTTTCACATGAATTTTGTGATTTTAATCTTACGAAAACACTATTATATTAAATATCCCCTAAAAAATATATAAAAACTATTATATTTTAGCATCAATATTTATTTAAGTAAGAAAATGTTAATTTAAAAATTTAGTACAAAGTCATAAACACTCTAAATATAAATATTTAAAATGAAATTATCTTAAATATCATTATTTAAAAAAAAAAAAAATTTAATTGCTATCTTACTATGAAAGAAGAAAAATTACTTATAACTTAGCTAATTATGTAATTTTACTTTGGCTAGAATATAAAATATCAAGAATATTCAATAATTTCAAGACATGCGTAACCTCTATGTAAATAGATAAAATATAATCATTGAAACAAGTGAAATCAATGAAAAATTCGAGTGAAATTGGTGAACATTGGCGAAGTTGATGAAAATTTGGTTGAAAATGATACAAAAAAATACCCTGAAATCGATGAAAATTCGTGAAAAAAATGAAACCGGTGAAACGACAACTATAGTGAAAGGTAGGTGAAATCGGTGAAAAATGAATAAAGTCGGCGAAAACGTGTCAAATCAATGATAATTCAGGAGATATTGGTGAAAAGAACATGTGAAATCAGTGAAAAATATGTGTGAAATAGGTGAAAATGGATAATATGACAAAAACGTTTGAATCAATAAAAAAAAAGTTTAACAGACAGAATAAGGTGAAACCGGTAGAAAATTAGTTTAAAACGGATAAAACAAGGGGACAAATTATAAAAACAATGAAAATAAGTTATAATTGATAAAAATGGGTAAAACGGTAAAAAAACAAACTAAACTGGTAGAAATGAATTAAATCGTTTAAAAAACAGGTTTAATTGGTGAAAAATGAATTAAACTGATGAATTAAATACGTGAAAACGGGTAATATACTTTATTTTATGACATAATAAAATTAATTTTACTCTAACTTACAAAACATACCAATGAAATTAACTAGACACGTACAACGTACGTGCACTTTCCTAGTAGATAAAAACATGGGTAAGTTTTTTTTGGTAACCGAAAATATGGGTAAGTTACAGGGATGGTTTTCATTCTATTAATAATGGCATTAAATCGTGCCAATTAATAAGGAAAAAAAATTCATATGATATTGGAAATTGTATGTATGTATGGTAAAGTATAACATTAAACCTAATTTACGTTGATTCCTTGTTCAAGGAGGTGAAATCGCTCACCCCGGGCGCCCCTCACCCCCTGCCCGACGAGATTGTGAGAGGAGTTAAATCATGTTGACTCAACCGACAACAGAGGCTGGGACCAGTGCTCACTGCGCACAAGGAGCCCCCCTCATTTTTTGAGAGGTTGCTCCCACACTGCCGCTGGTGAGATTCGATCCTTGGTCTCTTGTTCCAAATTCCACCTCTGAGACCAGTTGAGCTGCCCATGCGGGCTACGTTAATTCCTTAATTTACGTTGATTAGTTTAATTATTTCTATATAACAAAAACTAAATAAATTTTCGAATTATTACCAATTAATCATAATAATTATTGCAATAAAAATAATTTAAAATTAGGAGAAAAAAGAATTTCAGTCCAAATTGGTCAAAGACCATTCTCCTATATATCTATACTATTAAAAAAAGAAGCCTGTTTTTACTCACAAAGTGGCGGTTGTGACACCGTGCTATACCAAAAATTATCATTTTCCAAAATTACCCTTTTTTCAAAATTTACAATTACAAAACATAAAATAACCCAATAAAGGAAAAACTACCCACTAAAAAAAATGCATTTTTTCACTTTGATCACCATGACAAAGCCACAGTTAATTCTCCATTACTCCCTTCCCCCTTATATTTCTTTCCTCTTTCTATTATTTATCTTTTGATGTCCATAGATTTGTTAATATTTCAACTTAAACTATAATTGTTATTTATTTCATGGTTGCAGGGACAATTAATGGAACTTACTATTTTGATGGATGGATAATACTTCGGAATGTGACATAATACCCAAACAAGAAAAGAGAAACAACATATGTGAGTTGATTTTAATTATCTTTTTGGCTTTCTTTTGTGTGTCTTCGCTTTAAAGTTAATATGTGAAATGAACTTTTCTTAATTGAATCTTTGCATATATTTAATGCATATTCAAATTTAGTATGATATATTATAAAAAATTAATATGCCAAGATAAATTATAATTTAAAAAATTCAACACACGCGAGTACCGCGTGCCACGACGACTAGTATATATATAAGATAAGGGGACATTGTCTATCGACAAAAGTCTTTTACGAGTGGTTTTTAGTTTATGAGATGCCAGTTGTAAATGTTTGGTATGCTCTAATTTATGATCAGAAAACATAAAAAGAAAAAACTAAGTTTCTTTAAATATCATGTTCAAACTCGATCTTCAACAAGATAAAAAATCAAATAAAACTTGGACAATACGTTATTAATTACTCTAGTTTACATTGTTTATTCTACTATATATATATATATTAAAATAATATGTTCAATTAAGTAGTAAAAATATGATAATATATGCCTAAACTCATAACTTTCTCAAACATATTACAGTTGATTGTTTTAATGTAAAAGTTTTAATATGTTCTTTAATCTGAGTCCGATCTAATTAACTTAAATCTCATACATCATATCAAACGCCCCCTAGCTAGTGTATAGGGTGCCTAGGTAAACACCTATATCTATTCGTTTACTGGGCTTACCAGATCCGGATTGATTGTCAGTTTTCAATCCAAGAACTTCATGAGATGAGTAACTATGATCTGCCACCCAAGGCCAATGCACATAGCATGTTCATTATACATATCAAACAAAACTTAAACGTTATTTACCGAATGCATGTTAGCTCAATCGACAATTTACAAATTAGAAACAAAATATATATAGAAGCGTCAACCTTATTAGAACTTCACCTGGAGCCATTTTGGTCCAAATTCTGTTACATGCAGACCAGAGCGTGGTATGTAACATATATATGTTATTACATACTGATCAAGGGAATTTTTCTTTTGTTTTTGTTAAAATGCAGCAAACAAGATAAAATCAATGACGACTTATTCTTCTTCAGGAATGGTACTTTATGGGATTTTGATCAAATTTAGTGGAAATAGAATTAATACAAGAAACTTAAAAATAGAAATTAGTTGATGCCTTGATGGATAATGGCAATGAGCTAATAAATATTAACACAGGTCTCTTACTGATAAAATATTAATAAGGGGAAGAATTATTGTTAATAAAAACAACAGATGAGATTTTCGATCAATTAAAAAAGTCATAGGGGTACTTTTTGCATTTTACTCAAATAGAAATTTTAAACCCTAAACCCCTCTATTTTTTCTAAAAATTCATAATTCAACTTGGGAAATTCTTCATACTGTGGAAGAATAGGTAAGACAAAATAATCCGCTTTCATCTTAATCTTTCATCACAAATGGCTGTACTTGCTCGCAAAATTGGTATCTGTTTGTTTCCCAATAAAAATTCTATTTTAGTATGCAAAACCCATGTCTCTGTTTCACTCTATTTCTCTACCGATGTGGAAAAACAATCTTTTGAAAGCACTCCTACGGTTTCCAATTTCTTGATTAACAAACACCATTTCTCTTCACAATCAGCTTCACAAGTTGCTTCTGTTGTAACCCATTTGAAAAACCCACAAAATTCTGATTTGATACTGTCATTTCTGAAAGACAGTGGCTTTTCGATTGCCCAGTTGGAGAAAATCATGAAGCATAGGCCTGTGTTTCTAAATACTAACCTTGAGAATATCATTATACCCAAAATCAAGATTTTCCAAGATTTGGGATTTCCTGCTAATGACATTGCCCATATAATCTCGAACAATCCGGAGATTTTGCATAGAAGCTTAAAAAATAGAATCATCCCCGCATTATCTGTTTTAAAGGGCTTGTTGGGATCCAATGTGGAAGTGGCTAAGGTTTTAAGGAATTCTTCGTGGGTCTTGTCAGTTGATCTGGAAAGTAATATGGTGCCCAATATTGAATTTTTGAAGAGCTGTGGCATACCCGTGAAGCAGATCATTTCTCTTATTTATTGGTGTCCAAGGTTTTTCTTGACCAAGCTGGAGTCTATGAGGAAATTTGTTGATAAGGCTGCCGAGTTGGGGGTCGATAGGAGTTCCAGAACATTTTTTTATGCTGTTCGGGTGGTAGGTTCGATGTCCAATGAGATTTGGGAGCTCAAGTTAAAGGCTTTTCGGGATTTGGGGTTCTCAGAAGATGACATTTTGAGAGTGTTCAGGTGTGCACCTGCTGTGTTTTCTGTCTCGGAGTTGAAGATGAAGAAGGTAAAAAAGGTTTTAGTTAAGACAGGGAAGTACAATGTGTCGTGTATTGTTAACAATCCTACATCACTTATGTTCAGTGTTGAAACGAGGTATAAGCCGAGGCTCCAAATTTTAGGAGTTCTGGAAAAAAGGAATCTGATTAAGGAATGGCCGAGTCTTCCAGCACTTTACCAAATGTCGGATAAGAAGTTTTATGATAAATTCGTTGCCCCTTTTTTAAGTGAAATTGGAAAGGATATTGTACGTGGTAAAAGAGACATGAAACTTGCTCAAAAAGATGTGATCAAGTCTAAATCAAGATGAGATCGTGGGCAATGCTGTGGCTGTTCTTTGAAGCTATTGAACAAAATCGGTACCTTGCTTATGTATGTTTCTATTTGTATCTATCCCACCTTTATTACTAGTCTTTGAAAGATGGATACTGGATTGAGTTTCCATCTATTTGTAGCTAAGATATCGTTGTTCGCCTCGTATTACTGGATACAAGTACATCCACTGGCCACAGATTTAACTTCCCTTTTCCTTTTTGACCAAGCAAATGTGATCACGTACTTGTGTTATTTCCTCACAATAGTACTCGAAAATTTGAATCTTTAGTCAATAACAAGGGCTTCTTGAGTGTATAAGAAGTTTGAACTATATTCTCTTTATTTCTTGAAAATTGATCATTTTTAGTTTTTTTTTCTTTCTTTTTTTTCTTCATATCAAGAAGTAAATAACTCTTCATACAGAACAGCTTGCAGAATACCTTTTGCATCTCCAGCACTTGGTGATTGAATAAGTTTTAAAGTCTCTAGTACTAGATATTTTGAATAGAACATCAGAACATGAAGTAATGTAAATAGCATTGGACAATTACAATTTATCTATGCCTAATGTTGCTACTGTTTGATCTAGAAATTTCAGAGAAATCAAGGTTTCTGTGAAAACAATGTAAGAGGAAGATAGAATTGTTTATTCAGTGAGCCAAAAAATATGTACTTAATTATGCTAAAGCATGTTCTGTTCATTGCATCCATGTATTGCCCTGGCTACATACATGGCTCATTTGCTCTCTTGTTTTAGACATTTTATTAAATTGATTTAATGAGGTGTGTTAAACAAAAGAAGGTCCTTTAGTTAATTGGTTAACTATATAAATTATGGTTGATCAGTGAAGTAGACATGAAAATTACTTGATTCAAATATTAAACCCGCGTTCACATTTTATTTGAGTGATTCAATGAACAATGCATATTGTATTTATTTTGACAAGAAGTCCTGTTATCTCGTTTCAATGTCATTATGAGTGAATTTCTTTTTAGTTACTATATCCATTAGTAAGGTATTTTGATTTTCTGCATTTTGGACTAGTTTCTCTGGTTTTGTGCTAGATGTCATACTTTATACATAAATATATTGTTGAACTTAATCTCTTATACTTCAAAAAAAGTAAAGGAAAATCTGAATATTTCTGTTGTATTGTATCAAATTGATTTTGTACTCGTGCTTTATTTTCTACTTGACAAAATGGATATCGTGTTATTGCCTTCGTTTAATGTTGGAATTCCTTCAAGTTGTCTTCATGATTCAGAGTTTAAGTTTATGCGTATGAGTATATCATAAAAAATTTGTATGGAGAAGATTGATTGTAGGGCTGTTAATGGATGGGGGTGGATATCAATTCAAATATGGTCGGAATTCTGCCCGATTTATTAGGATTTTCATCCCCCTAGAGATCCGATAGATATAATCCGATTGTGAAGATTTGTCTTGTGCTGGGTTTACATCTAGTCCCTCTTCTTTTATTGTTTTGCGAAGGGTATTAGGTTTTATACCTGACTTAATCCGTTTCGAAGCGCGTCGGACACATTAAGTTGGAACCTCTCTTAATAGGGATTCGTGTGTACTTGAGTTTGCTACTTTAAAGTGATTAGTCTCTTTTATTAGATCAATCACATGTTGGTAGGTCCGCTTTAATTGTGATATGATTAAATTTAATCAAATCTCAGCGCTACATTTTATGTTTTCTGTCACAATTTGTAATGGTACGTTTGATAATTCCCCGCACTATATATTTTATTAACTTTGCTTTAGAGTTATATTGGATCTATATCAGGAGTGCTTCATGTTTTGATGGAATTAATGGAGTATATTTATGTTATTTTATTAAGCGTTATATATGGAGATTGAATTTTTAGTTAATGATTTGTATTTGGTTTGGAAACGATTTTTCATTTTTGATTGTTGGTATCATTGTAAATATACGGTCAATGAGGTACTAGTTTAATACTGAAGTTGGATCTTAATGTCTAAGAGGTCTTGGGTTTGATTCCCATTTGTGTAGCTATTCTTATAATTGATTTTATTTGTACTTGGTACTTATTGGAAATAGGGATTTTTGCACATTATCCTCCAAAACATTTTTATTTTTGTATTTTGCCTCCTATAATTGAAAAAAATGTGCATCTACCCTCCTACAAGTTTTGATAAATGAGTACACTTTGTCCCTCGGCCGTTTTTCAATAATTTTCAATGGTGAAAGCGTCACTTAGGGGGTTTGGTGCAATACCTAAAAAATTTTGGAAAGTTAAATTGCACAAAATTTTAGAACATCCACATGTGCCTTGCAATTAAAAAGAAAAAAAAATGTAATAATAAAAGCAAAAGGATGCCAAGTTATACTATTGTACAAAAATTCAAATTTAGGGGTGACGTGCAAAAATCTCTTGGAAATATTATTGATGTAATGATTAATGACTGATGTATGAATATATTTATAATCTTTTAAAAAATCATTCTAAAAAACCAATTTTAGTTATATTTTAGGGACACTCCACGAAAATGAAAAATTTAGAGTTCGACGAGACATTCTTACTTAGACCTGGTCTAGGAGATTTTTCTAGACCTTGTGGTTGAAAAATACTCCACATCATCATTGTGAGAGCACCACATCATCACAATTAATGATGTGGAGTATTTTTCAACCACAAGGTCTATGAAAATCTCCTAGACCAGGTCTAAGTAAGAATTTTCCGAGTTTTACATGCTCTAACTCGTATCATGTGGAGGTGTTCAAGAAAATTTATTGAAAATATCCCGACATGGGTGTCGGACGCGGTCTTGAGATGTTTCAGACACAATAAAAACACAACGAGGTCATTTTTGCAATTTAAAAAGTTATGGTTCAAAGTGAATTTAAAAAAAATCAGCTCAATTTGATCCGAGAGTGTCACGACTCCAAGTAGGTAGGACACTCTAGCCAATGAAGGACATTGGAACTTTGAGAGATGTCCTACTTCTTGCCACACATGCGAGATCAAGTGGAGCTTTATGTAAAAACTTGTCTTGTATACCAACAAGATAAAGTGGTACATAAGCAACCAACGGGAAATAGCCCGTACCAAAACACCCATGGGACTCCATATCCATGGACTTCATCAGTGCCAAACCGTTATCCGAGGGGTATGGGTCTATCATGGTGGTCGTAGACTGATTTTCCAAGTATCGGACTTTCATACCTTGCACAAAGGACTACACTGCAGAGGAGGCTGCTCGAGCATTTTTCAAGAATATGGCCAAGTATTGGGGCCTTCCGAGGAGAATCGTAAGTGGTTGGGACCCCCGTTTTACTGGTAAGTTATAGACCGAACTCTTCAAAATACTTGGCTCAGAACTTAATATCTACACAAGTTTCCACCCACTGAGTGATGTTCAAATCAAAATGGTGAATGCTTTGTTGAAATGCTACCAGCGGCACTTTGTGAGTTTCAACAAGAGGACTGGGCGAAACTCATGGACGTGGCATAATTTTTTTATAACTTGCAACAGAGCGAGTCCATAGGGAGGAGCCCATTTGAGCTTGCCACCAGTCAACAACCACTCATATAACATGCCTTTGATGACATCAGTTGAGAGTGCAGCCAAAATGGCGAAATCATGGGAGGAGCATGCCGATCTTGCTTGGAAAAAGCTCGCAAGCAAATGGAAAGTGGTCCAACGGAAGAGGCGGACACGTGAATTTCAAATCGTCGACCATGTATTGCCTCAACAGTATAAGGCGCTACAAAGCTTTCACAAGGGACTTATCCGGAGGTATGATGGGCCTTTTTCAGGTTGTGGCAAATGTACGCAAGATATCATACAACCTTGTATTAGAAACTAACAGTTTCATAATTTTGTATTGAATAATTCTGTAAATTTCTGGATGATTTTCTTGGAGAGAAATTTGAAAATAAGAGAACAATTTTTATTTCCAGAAAAATAATGTGTGTTTTACAAAGGGATCGAACCCTTTACATACAAGGTACAATAGGCGGTGAAGAGAGAGCAGTTACCAAGTTGCTAAACTAATCCTATCAACTAACAAAAACGTGTAACAATAATAATATACATACAAAATAATAAAAAGGAAAATAAATATACAGAAAAATAAAATCCTAATCCCTAGTCCCCAATATGCCGAAATTAGAGAGAAGGACTTCATTTTCTTCGTCAATTGATGAACTCCAGTGTGCATCAACATGCTCCAATACTCTCCCCTCAAGATGGAGAATGGATGTCGACCAAAGCCATCTTGGACAGAAGAGCTGAGAAACGAGGTAAACTCAAAGCCTTTGTGAAAGCATCTGCTAATTAATTGTCTGTTTTGACTGGCACGAGCTTTATCTTTTTGCTGTTGATTAATTCCCGTATAAAGTGACAGTCTAGTTCTATGTGTTTGGTTCTTTCATGAAATATAGGTTTGTTTGCAATGTGAATTGCTGATTGATTATCACAGAATAAGACTGTAGGTGATAAAGTAGAAACTTGTAAATCTAGAAGAATTTGTTGAATTCATATGATTTCACTAGATGCACTAGCCAAGGCTCTATACTCTGCTTCCGTAGAAGATCTTGAGACAGTAGGCTGCTTTTTAGATTTTCAAGATACAAGTGAGTCACCAAGGAACATACAAAACCCTGTAGTAGACCGTCTAGTGTCCTTACAAGATTCCCAATCTGCATCAGAGTAGGATTTAATAGTTAGAGAAGAATTAGATGAATAGAAAAGACCCTTACCTGGGTTAGATTTCACATATCTAAGGATATGGTGAACAGCTTGCAAGTGAGGCACCCTTGGTTTGGATACAAATTGACTGAGTTTGTGTGCAGCAAATGTGATGTCTGGTCTTGTTATTGTTAAGTAGAGTAATTTGCCAATAAGTCTCATGTAAGTAGAATTGTCCTCCAATAGATCTCCATCCTCATAATTAAGATTTTGATTTGGATCCACAGGCAGAGAAAGTGGTTTGGAAGCCAAGTAACCTATATCATCTAATATTTGCAAAGCATATTGCCTTTGATTTAAACAAATACCCTTTGCAGATCTTGCTATTTCCAGACCCAAAAAATACTTGAGGGTCTCCATGTCTTTTAATTTGAACTTAGTTTGTAAGAAACTTTTCAAAGAATTAATAATATTAATATTAGGACCAGTGATGACAATGTCATCCACATATAAAATCAAATCAATAAAAAAAGTCATTAGTACCCATAGTAAACAATGAATAATCAGCCTTTGACTGTTTAAAACTAAATTGTAAAAGAGAATCAGTGAACTTAGTGTTCCACTGTCTAGAGGTCCGCTTAAGTCCATATAAAGATTTTTGCAATTTGCTTACAAGTTTAGGAGAACCTTTATTTCTTGGGTAACCCAAAGGAAGATCCATATATATTTCTTCATCCAAATCACCATATAAAAAAGCATTATTAATATCTAATTTATATAATTTCCAATTTTTAAAAGCAGCCAAAACAATTTTAACAGTCACTAGTTTTGCTATTGGGGAGAAGATATCATTATAATCAATACCTTCCCTTTGTGTATACCCCTTAGCAACCAATCTTGTTTTATACCTATCTACTGTCCCATCATGCTTTCTCTTAATCTTATACACCCATTTACATCCAATAGAAGATTTTCCATCAGGTAAAGGAACAATGTTCCAAGTTTGTGTCTCTTCTAAAGCATTTATTTCAGCTAACATAGCCTCCCTCCAATGTTGATGAATAACAACTTGATGATAAAAGGAGGGTTCTGTTTCTATGGTTAGATTTAAAATAAAAGATCTATAATGTGAAGATAGATTGTCATAAGAAACAAAATTACAGATAGTAGTAGCAGAATTTAAATGAGCATCATTATGTAATAAACCACAATGATAATCAGAGAGTTAAGTAGGTGATTTAGTAGGCCTACTAGACCTTCTTAAAGGAACATAATTAGAGTTATTATTATTATTAGTGTGCTCAGTTTCTGAAAAAGTGGAAGGAGGTGTGAAATCAGGGTCCTCATGGTGAGATGAATGATCAAAAATAAAATAAGAATCTACCACAGCAGGTGGTGTAGGAAAAAGATTTGGATCTATTGAGGGAACAGTATGATCAGTTTGAGAAATATTGTGAAAAGGAAAAACATTTTCATGAAATATGACATCCCTAGATACAAAGACCTCATGAGTTTTAACATCAAACAATTTATACCCTTTCATTCCAAAAGGATACCAAATAAAAACACAAATACGTGCTCGAGGTTCAAACTTAGTCCTCTCTTTCTTTAAAGTGGAGGCAAAAGCTAAACAACCAAAAGTTTTAAAAATGTTATAATCCACATTCTTTTTATAAAATATTTGATAAGGAGACCGAAAATTAAGAATTTTTGATGGAATTCTGTTTATTAGAAATGTAGCAGTAGATATACATTATGACCAAGTGTATAGGGACCTTTGACTCAAAATAAAGGGCTCTAGCCACATTAAGAAGGTGTTGATGTTTCCTCTCAACAATTGAATTCTCAACACAAGAATATTGATGAATTATTCCTAGATTCTAAAATAAATCTGTAAAGTTGAGTTCAAGGGCATTATCACTTCGAAAAATTTTAATGT
Source organism: Penstemon barbatus (assembly GCA_003313485.2). Lineage (NCBI taxonomy): Eukaryota > Viridiplantae > Streptophyta > Magnoliopsida > Lamiales > Plantaginaceae > Penstemon > Penstemon barbatus. The sequence goes on along the minus strand of CM064878.1, from coordinate 20,362,930 downwards.
TGTAATTAAATTGGTTTTTAACCATAGCTATAAATCCAGGAAGAAACTTGATTATGTCAGATTTTTGGGTAAGAAAACACACCGAAGTGAACCTAGAAAAGTCATCAACTAAAGTAGCAAAGTATCTAAAACCTGTGTAAGAAACAGTATGGAAGGGTCCCCATAAATCACAGTGGACTAATTCAAAAGGTTCAGTAGAAGTAGTAATCGATGTAGGAAAAGGTAAACTTTTATGTTTGGCCATAGGGCAAATAGTACATGGAAAATTATTACAACTACTAAAACTGTCTAAACCTATATCTTGCTTAATCCATGCCATAAATTTGTAAGGTAAGTGGTCAAGTCTTTTATGCCATATAGTAGAGGAAACTTTATTGCAGTGAGCTGAATTAGTAGGAATAGGAGAATGCGGATAAAAAATATAAAGGCCTTGGTGCATTCTACCCATGGATCAAAGAAAAGTTTCTGTTTTTGAATCAAGCGAAACGAAAAGAGGAGTGTAATTCCGAAACTATTTGTTTGCCTTAAACTCTGTAATTTATCTAAATTTAGTAACTTTTATTACAATTTTTCCTTAGTGTTTCCGAAACATTTTCGGAAAATCTCGAAAAGTTTCCAATATTTGGCTGACCGAAACATACACTCGAAACAAAATTTTGATCCATGATTCTACCCTTTCCAATCATCCTCTCTTGATTGTCCTGAATCATAAAGGATGTAGGTGTGAATTTAATAGAAAAATCAGTTGATTTTAATAACTCACTTACAGAGATTAAGTTGAATTTAAAATCAGGAATGTAAAAAACATTATGAAGTGTAAAATGAGCGGAAATAGTAATAGAACCTATCTCAGACACATCATAAGAAGAATTATCAGGCAAGATCACTTTAGCATTACTAATAGTATGTAAAGAAGAAAAGAAAGATTTATTATTACATATATGTCTAGAAGCTCCAGAATCCAAAAACCAATTATTAATGAAAAAAATTAAAATCAAGGTTATGAGCATTGGAACATATACCTGAAATGCAGGATATGTGTGCCTGATCAGAATTGTTGGAGTTGGAACTTTGAAGAAATGTTTAGCTGACTTGAAAAGATGTTCATGAGGTGTTGACACTGTTCATCATTTAAACTTTGTAAAAGAGAGTTCATAGGAGTTGTATAGGTAGAGTTTGAATGTTGATCAGGGGAGGAAAAAGAACCAGTGTTGGTAGTATGTTGTGATGATTGATCATCAAAAATTTGATTAACTGTATTCTGGGAGGAAAAGGTTGGCTGTTTGGGTTTAGGTTGATATCCAACAGGGTAACCATGTAGTTTATAACACTTGTCTATAGTGTGGCCTGGTATGTTCCAATGGCTACAAATAGGTTTGTCTTTCTTTTTGAAAGAAGGATTAAAAGTAGGATTGGCAGGGGGGTTTGAGGGATTATTGAATGATGGTTGTTTGAACTGGTTATAGGGGCGTTTGAGTTGGTTTTGAGTGTTGAAAGATTTGGCAGTAAAAGCCATAGAATTTGTCAATCAGTGTTATGTTTCTGTCTAATAAGATTTTGGCGTTCTGCCTATGTAGAGAACACCCTACTCATAGGAGGAAGGGGATCCATAATGATTACTTGTTCTCAGAGTTGGAGAAGATGATCAAGATGATGAAGTGGAAACGGAATCAAGTACAAACTGATACCATATTAGAAACTAACAGTTTCATAATTTTGTATTGAATAATTCTGTAAATTTTGGATGATTTTCTTGGAGAGAAATTTGAAAATAAGAGAACAATTTTTATTTCCAGAAAAATAATGTGTGTGTTTTACAAAGGGATTGAACCCTTTAAATACAAGGTACAAGAGGCGGTGAAGAGAGAGCAGTTACAAAGTTGCTAAACTATTCCTATCAACTAACAAAAATGTGCAACAATAATTATATACATACAAAATAATAAAAAGGAAAATAAATATAGAAAAATAAAATCCTAATCCCCAATCTGCCGCAATTAGAGAGAAGGACTTCATTTTCTTCGTCAATTGATGAACTCTAGTGTGCAGCAACATGCTCCAATACCTTGACTTACCTATTACTTTGAAAATTCATAATGTCTTCCACATGAGCATGTTAAAGCCGTATCATGAGGACAAAAAAAATGAAAATCGTGGGCAATCGCACCGAGCACCAACCGTGGTCACTAAGTCTTACAACAAGGATATTGAAGAGGCGTTGGAGAGCAAATTTAGACGCAAGAGAGGAGTGCAACCCACCACTCAATACGTAAAAAATATGTCCTCTAACTTTGTTACGCCTGCAATTTTAAGACACTTATATTTTCAGCAAGCAAAATAAGTATCTTATATTTTACCAATCCATGATTTTCGAACACTTTATACTCCAACAAGCAAAATACACCCTTTATTTTTCTTTTTATACTAAGCAACAATAAGACATTTTTTTGAAATTTTATTATACATGTCTACATTTATCACATCACGCCCACCTCATCTTTTTTTTTAGGGAAAAGTATATATGTATTACGTATTTCCCTAAAAAAAATGGATGAGGTGGAAGGCTATGTGACAAATGTTGACATGTGGTAGTAAATTTTCCTCCCCTGTTATTCTAATTTTAAGTAAATTTGCGAAAAAGTGATAAATATCATATTTTGCTTGTCGAAATATAAAGGGCTTGTTTGTTTGGCGTTTGGGAGAGTGGTTTGGGAAAGTGGTAGAGGTTTGAGAAATAATCTCGATTTGCGTAATGTTGTTTGTTTGGGTTTTGGGAGAGTTGTTTGGGAAAAAAAGTAGGTGTAGGTTTTTTTTGTATGTTTGAGTTACTCCCTCCGTCCCATTTTAATTGTCGTTTTAGGTGTTTTCACACATATTAAGACACCTATTTAATTGCCTCAATTTTAGGGAAAAAACAAATGATATTCCTAAAATACCCTTACATTCTCTCTCTTCCTTTTTCTTTTATTCTCTCTATCTTTCTCTTTCTATCTTTCTTGGAGTAATAAAGTAAGAGAGAGAAAAAGCAAAGGGCAAAATAGGAAAATATGTAATTAATATTGCATTGAAACTCTAAAGTGACAAATAATTTGGGACAAAATAAATTCTCTAAAACGACAATTAAAATGGGACGGAGGGAGTATTTAATTAGGTGTAAGATAATGTAAGACTTTATGTCACATCAGTTAGTTATATATAATTAATTTATTGGTGTATATATTATATGTAATATATGTGGTAAATAATATTTTATAATTAGTTATTTGTGCTTTCTAAAATAAAAAAAAATAAAGTAGATTAATTTTTATTTTTTTGAAGTTTTTTTATAAAATATTATACTAAAATTCTTTTAATTATTTTATCTCACCGACGAATTCATTCAAATGACATATTACATATGCTAGAAATTACACAATATTCTTAAAATTCATTCTTTTAATAGTTTGTAAGATATTATATTATTATTTTTTATATAATTGTCAACTATGTAATCAATTATATAAGAAAAAACTGCACGAAAAAAGTTTGTTCGAAAAAACCACAAAACCGTACAGTATCGTATCGGAACCGCATAAAACCGAGTTTGTTGGTATGGTTCATAAAACTTTAATTTAGTTTTGAGTTTTTAAAAATCGCACTAATTGGGACGATACAAATTTTGTAAAAAATACCGCAGAACCGTACCATGTGCAGCCATATATATATATATATATATATATATTTTTTTTTTTTAAATATTAGTATTATATATAGTGGAAGTAGCATAACCAACAGGTGATTGGTCTAGTGGAAGGGACTAGTCACTACAAAGTAGCGGACTCAGGTTCGAATTCCTGTTGGGAGAGATTCCCACTTTATGTGCCCGACACGCCTCAAAATAGATTAAACCCTCGGGAAAAAAAAAAAAAAAATAGCATAGTATAAATATCAGAAACTGTATAAGAAAAGATGACAAGGATGAGTTCCCAATCAAATAATTAATTGGGCCCCACCTCCCCTCCCTCTCTCCTATGTCGTATGAGCGAGACAGAGGAGAGTAGTAGCCCTTTTTCTTTCAAAATGGGGTGCAGCCCAGATTCTGAAATGAGTTTCGGAAAAAAGAATTGGTAGCCGCAATTTTGAGAAATGGATTGCCGTGTTTGTCTCGCATTTCGGAAATGGGAAATAATTTTCCCAAATGCGAAACAAACATGCCCAAAGTGTCCTAAATCGCGGAACTATAAAAATTAAGGAACTTACTTTACTTATCAAGAGTCGTTCAAAATTTGCAGATTTCTAAGAAAATGACTTATTTTGTAATTTTGCCTCAATTCAATCCAAACACGACCTTAAATAATTGTTTTATAGACATCCATATTTTTTGGTCCTTCGTTCTAAGAGGTAGTGTTGTGGGCTGAGCTGCAACTTAAACCCTAAACCTTCAATTTAGGGAATTTTTCTTAGTGTCATTTTACCAAGTAAGAACGGAATTACACATTATTTTCCCTTAATCTCATCACAAAATGGCTGCAGTTGCTCGCAAAATTGGTATCTGTTTGGTTTCCAAGGATTCTTCTTCTTTAGTATGCAAAACCCGTGTTTATGTTTCTCCCTATTTCTCTACCTTTGTGGAAAATCAAGCTTCTGTAATTACCCTTCCGGTTTATGAGTTCTTGATGAACAAACACCATTTCTCTCCACAATCAGCTTTACGAGTTGCTTCTGTTTTAACCCGTTTGAAAAGCCCCCAAAAATCTGATCTCATACTGTCGTTTCTGAAAGAGAGTGGCTTTTCGAATGCTCAGTTGGAGAAAATCGTGAAGAATAGGCCTAGCTGTCTAAATGCTAATTTGGAGAAGGGCATTAAGCCCAAAATCAAGTTTTTCCAGGACTTGGGCTTTTCTGCTAATGATATTGCCAAGATAATCTCAAACAATCCAGGTATATTGCAAAGCAGCATAAAAGATAGAATCATCCCCTCATTATCTGTGTTGAAGGGATTGTTAGGGTCCGGTGTGGAATTGGCTAAGGTTTTAAGGATTTCTTCGTGGGTTTTGAGAGTTGATTTGGAGAAGAATTTGGTGCCCAATATTGAAATCTGGAAGAGCTGCGGCATACCCATGAAGCAGATCATTCGGCATATCTATTTCTGTCCAGGTTTTTTCTTGAACAAGCCAGAGACTATGAGGAAATGTGTTGATAAGGCTGACGCCATGGGGGTCGATAGGAGTTCCAAAATGTTTGTTTATGCTGTTCGGGTGATAAGTTCGTTGTCCGATGTGATTTGGGAGGTCAAGTTAAAGACTTTTCGGGATTTGGGGTTCTCAGAAGATGACATATTGAGAGTGTTCAGGTGTGCACCTGTAGTGTTTGATGTATCGAAGGAGAAGATGAATAAGGTAAAAGAGGTTTTAGTTGAGACGGGGAAGTACGATGTGTCGTGTATTATTAACAATCCTACATCACTTATGTTCAGTGTTGAAACGAGGTATAAGCCGAGGCTGCAAATTTTAGGGGTTCTGGAGAAGAGGAATCTGATTAAGGAATGGCCGAGTCTTCCAGCACTTTACCAAATGTCGGATACGAAGTTTCATGAGAAATTTGTTGCTCCGTTTTCAAATGAACTCGGTGATGTGAAACTTGCTCAAAAAGATGTGATCAAGTCTTAACCAACATATGAGATTGTGGGCAATGTTCGTGGAAACTATTGAACAAAATAGGTACCTTGCTTCTCTTTGTATCTATCTTTTAGTACTGGTCTTTAAGAGACGGTTCAACCCCATCTGTCTGCTATATGGAGTTGCCATATTTTTTATGCCTAAATCATTGACATCATTTGCTCTGGTTATTTCCTTTGTTCTCTAATGTGCATTTCAAACCAATTCATTCACAATTTTATCCGGAAAATTTGTAACATAGGGGCCAAAGTGTATCAAGTAGAATGTGTTTCCCCTAGTTGATTTAGTCAGTCGAATCCAATTTACAATAGAAGGGATAGTATTTTGGAATTATAAAAGTTGTGTTAGTATTTCAGTCAAATACCTTAAAATAACCATATTTGATAATCTTAGCGTAAGGAACTATATGCAATAACTCCGCCAGTGTGTTCGAAAATAGTATATGAATGCACGCAAGAAAAAAATCAAGAAATTAAATCACTTTCACGAGAAGAAAAAATGTGCTTCCATTTTTAATGAAAACCACCTCTAACTCTGTAGGATGCTTGGCAATTGCCTCCTACAATTTGTGAAGTTTTGGCTTCAACCCTTTAAGAGTAATTGAAGCCATTAATATGATCTGAAATATTGGTATGTTTAACAAAATAAATGGAACAGGAACCTATCAGTTTACAGCAGGAGTTGTGTTTCATTTGTTAGGCTTTTATTTTTTTAATCTAGTAAACATTGAATAATTTACATGGCACAAAAAACAGATCCTTTTGTAGAATGTATGTGATATGATTGAGCATTAAAGTATAGTTAAAAGTGAAAATTGTCTATGTCTCTAAATGTAGAATTTCATATACTCCCTCCGTCCCATTGATTTTACTCTATTTGCTACGATATCCGGTCACACTTTTCAATCTTTTAAGTGACTTATCATATTAAATTATTCACATTTATGGTGTATTAAATCTTTTAAATATTAATATATATGGTGTCATATGGTATTATCAACTTATTAGTGAAATATATTGATTAAATTACTTATTCTAATTTTTATGAATTTAGTTAAGTTGACCACTTGACCACTTGACCGTACCAAGGGAGCAAAATAAATGGGACGGAAGGAGTATAAACTAATGGTATGAGTCCAAAAGGCTGTTTGGTTTGCAGTTGAGATAATGAACCACATCCTATTGCGTTGTGTGTGTGTGTTTTTGTAATTGGTTGTATTTCAACTGGCCTTATGACCTTCATTCATCCTTGTTCAATTCCCTAATTACTTTTATGTCCAGTATTTCTTTTGCCTGTACAATGAAACAAAAATGTTGAAGTTCTTTTTCTCTGTTTTAGCAATGACCAATTAACGATTTCAGGTGGCTCGGATTAGACATCATTAAAAATTTGCCCGGAGAACAGGGATTTATATTGAACAAGTTAGGCCATCTTTAATGGTGAGGGGAGGGGGATTTTGAGTGGGGAGGGGGGGAGTGGGAGGGGAATGAGAGAGAAAGGACAAATACTTGCCCTTCGGTCATCTTCAATGGGGAGGGGGAGGGGGAGGAGAGTGGGAGTGGGAAAGAAAGGGCAAAAGCTTGCCCTTCCTTTACCCCTCGACTCTTGCTTGCTACATTTTTTTTCGTTTTTTGTTCATTGTTTTTTATTTTTATAAATTTTGTGTATGATTTAATAAATTTTATATTTTAAATTAAAACTTTAAAGGAATTAGTTTTAATTAGATATTTTAAATTTGTATTATAATTCAGAAAATGGCTTGGTCGGATTAAACACACAACTTAACAGCACACGGTGATTTATTAGGGATGTAATTGAGTCGACTAGTATTGAACGATATTGTGTTGAAGTTTAATTTGAATTTTATTGAACTTGAAATTTTGTATTTGAGTTTAGCCTAGTTCAAACGAGCTCGAACTGAGTATCTAATAGCTTGATATTTTACATACGTTTTAATCAATTTTTAGCTTATCGATTCGAGATTGAGCTGAACTTTTCAAGTTGTCGAAGATAAAATGATGTATAAGTTTGTTTGATTTATGTGATGAATCAAACTTAAATGAATTCACGAGTCATATATCTTATTCAATGAACTACATAAAAAATCTTCTTGAAAAAGAAAAAAAAAAAAAAAAAAGAAAGAGAAAACTACATAGAGTCAACATGTAACTTGTAAGCATTATGTACATAAAAAAGGAATTACATACAAAATAACAATTTTTTAGAAATCATATTCAAGAAATCTCTAAAGTGTTTGAGAAATCATAAAGAAATTGAAAATGTAAGAATTTTCACAAGACACAAAATTGAAAAAGAGATCAATTTATGAAATTTCAAATTTACATGAAAACCCGTAACCCAACACAGTATTAATGAGTTCTTCAACCGTCAATAGGAAGTAAAAAACTTAAACCGATGAGTTGTGAGCTGGTTGGATTGGATCGATTGGATGGATGGGTCGAGTTCGGCGGGTTTATGAACACCCTAAAAGTATGTAAAATATCAAGCTCGTAGCTTCTGCTCTAACCCATCTAAAAATTAAAAAACCCACATGAATCTGATTCAATGTTGTCATTACTCAAAGAAATTGGTCTTTCCAACACCCAGTTGGAGAAACTCTTGAAGAATAGGCCTAGCTGTCTAAATACTAACCTTGAGAATATCATTAAACCCAAAATCAAGACTTTCCAGGGCATAGGCTTTTCTGCCGATGACATTGCCCACATAATCTCGTTCAACCCGGCTGTTTTGCATACTAGCCTAGAAAATTGAATCATCCCCTCATTATCTGTTTTAAAAGGCTTGTTGGGGTCCGGTGTCGAAGTGGCTAAGGTTTTAAGGATTTCTTCATGGTTGTTGTTGGTTGATCTGGAAAAGAATTTGGTGCCCAACATTGAATTATTGAAGAGCTGTGGCATACCCATGAAGCAGATTATTAGGCATATCTATTTATATCCTAGGATGTTTTTGCACAAGCCGGAGACTATGAGAAAATTTGTTGATAAGGCTGACGAGATGGGGGTTGACAGGAATTCCAAGATGTTTGTTCATGCTGTTCGGGTGGTAAGTTCGATGTCGGATGAGGCTTTGGGGCTCAAGTTTAAAGCTTTTCGGGACTTGGGGTTTCCAGAAGATGACATATTGAGAGTGTTCAGGTATGCACCTAAATTGTTTGATGTATCAGTGAAGAAGATGAAGAGGATAAAAGAGGTTTTACTTGAGACGGGGAAGTACGATGTGTCGTGTATTGTTAACAATCCTATTTCGCTTATGTACAGCGTCGAAAAGAGATATAAGCCGAGGCTGCAGGTCTTAGGGGTTTTGGAAAAGAGGAATCTGATTAAGAAATGGCCAGCTCTTCCAAGACTTGCCATATTGACGAATAAGAAGTTTCATGAGAAATTTGTTGCTCCTTTTTCAAATGAACTCGGTGACGTGAAACTTGCTCAAAAAGATGCGACTATATTATCTAAATAAACATGAGATTGTGGACTATGTTGTAGCTGTTTTTGGAAGCTATTTTGCAAAATAGGTACCTTGCTTATATGCCTTTTTTTTATTTGTATCAATTTTTCATTACTAGTTTTAAAAGACGGTTCAACTCCACCTGCTTTCTACATTGAGTTGTCATACTTTTTGAAGCCAAAAGATATCATTTTTCACTTCGTAATTCGCCTAACTGGATACAAATATTGATTTTATCTTGCCATAGACTAAATTTCTCTTTTCCTTTTTGCCTAAATCATTGTGATCATGTACTCTGTGTTATTTCTCTCTAATATGCGTTGATCATGGCAAAGTTTTCATAAGGAAGTGCAGGGAAATGCCATTTCTATTACTGCTTATGTTAAGTTAGAATTCGGAGATTGAAGAAGTTCTGAAGGCTCTAAACTGGATATATGCATTAAATCATTGTATGGAGTAAAATAAATTGCATGGCGCAATAACAATTTCTTACGCCTCGTGTTTCTAGTTGTTGATCGAGATATTTCAGAGAATTTGAGGTTTCTATTAGGTCATGCCTAAAAAGATAACATTTGTTCATTCAATTAGCGAAGCGTGTCTTCTCTCTGTTTAAATAAACTTCAAAATCGCGTGCCAATCAGTAGAAGACATTAGAAAATTGGGTTAATTACAGGTACCTCCCCTGAGGTTAGGCGTAAATATCGCCCAATCCCCTCGGACAATCATAATTACAACCGTCTCCCCAGAGGTTTCAAAAGGATTACATCCGTTAGGAATCAGTTAGTTTTTGCTGACGTCATCATGTAATATTTTTTGAATTTCCTATTTTACCCCTCTATTACTGTAGCATTTTACGTGGACAATTTTACCCTTTTTAGTTTTTTGCATGGACAGGGGGTTTATTGTAATGTTTAGGATAATGAAAGGGTGTCAATGTTGTATTTTAGTTTTATCCTTAAAATCAATTTTTATTGTGTATAAATTCAGGAAATTAGTTTCAAAATAGAATAATTGGTTTTCTCAAGGTTGTTGCAAAATAAATTCCATGTAAAATGCATAAATTACCAAAGAAATCCATAGAAAGATTCTACTGTTTTCATAGCTTATACAAAATAAAATACCAGCCATAATAGCTTGTATACCAGCTATAGAAAGACCAAAGAAATCCATAAAACAAATGCATTAAATTAATAAAAACACAATTTTTTGGCAAAATGATTCATATGATAAATAACCAGCCATAATAGCTTGTATAGTTCATTACAAATACCATTACATCTGTACCCAAAATATTAACAAAACATTACTAATATCCCCCTTTACAATCCAAAACATTTAAATAACATCCAAATTTTGCCCAAAATATTACCAAAACAGAAATCCATAAACAAACACACAATAAACTGGATGTTAATTAAATGCCATCAACAGAAATCCAAAAACACATCATAATTCATCAAAAACCATATCAATAACATAAATTCTTAAACAAAATCCAGCAAATTCATTCATCAGGTGGAACTTGTGAGGATTGGGAGATTGGAGGGGCTTCTTGAGTGTTCACCACCACAGTTTCACTTCTTGATCTCCTTAGTTAATAAAATAATGGTCAAACTTTTCAATCTTTTAAGCGACTTATCATATTAAATTATTCACATTTGTGGTGTATTAAATCTTTTAAATATTAATATATATGGTGTCATATGGTATTATCAACTTATTAGTGAAATATATTGATTAAATTATTTATTCTAATTTTTATGAATTTAGTTAAGTTGACCAATTGACCAGTTGACCGTACCAAGGGAGCAAAATAAATGGGACGGAAGGAGTATAAACTAATGGTACGAGTCCAAAAGGCTGTTTGGTAAGCAGTTGAGATAATGAACCACATCCTATTGCGTTGTGTGTGTATGTATTTTTGTAATTGGTTGTTTTTCAACTGGCCTTATGACCTTCATTCATCCTTGTTCAATTCCCCTAATTACTTTTATGTCCAGTATTTCTTTGCCTGTACAATGAAATAAAAATGTTGAAGTTCTTTTTCTCTGTTTTAGCAATGACCAATTAACGATTTTAGGTGGCTCGGATTAGACATCATTAAAAATTTGCCCGGAGAACAGTGATTTATATTGAACAAGTTAGGCCATCTTTAATGGTGAGGGAGAGGGGGATTTTGAGGGGGGAGGGGGGGGGGGGGGGGGGGAGTGGGAGGGGAACAAGAGAGAAAGGGTAAAAACTTGCCCTTCGGTCATCTTCAATGGTGAGGGGGAGGGGGAGGGGGATTTTGGGGTTTTCTAGAATTGTGGTCTTCAATGGTGGGGGGGAGTGGGGAGGGGGAGGAGAGTGGGAGTGGGAAAGAAAGGGCAAAAGCTTGCCCTTCCTTTACCCCTCGACTCTCGCTTGCTACATTTTTTTTCATTTTTTGTTCATTGCTTTTTATTTTTATAAATTTTGTGTATGATTTAATAAATTTTATATTTTAAATTAAAACTTTAAAGGAATTAGTTTTAATTAGATATTTTAAATTTGTATTATAATTCAGAAAATGGCTTGGTCGGATTAAACACACAACTTAACAGCACACAGTGATTTATTAGGGATGTAATTGAGTCGAGTAGTATTGAATGATATTGTGTTTAAGTTTAATTTGAATTTTATTGAACTTGAAATTTTGTATTTGAGTTTAGCTTAGTTCAAACGAGCTCAAACTGAGTATCTAATAGCTTGATATTTTACATATGTTTTAATCATGTTTGTACCCAAAAAATCACCCTCGATTTATCGAGGAGTATTAGCTCGACGATGGGCCGATGAACAACAATGGGCCGAAAGCAATATGGCCGAATGGACTGAATTGGGTCGGACCCACTCTGGTCCAGAAACTGATCCGACCGAAACTAATACGGGTCAAAGGACCAATTCGATATCAGGCCCAATTTGATATTAAGAATTAATTATGGCCAATTATAAATTAATTAATAAATCAATTAATTAATTTATGGGCCAAAGTTGATTAATTAATAAAGCCAAACGATGGTTAAAAACGGACAAGCCCAATGAGCCAAATAGATTAATTTGGCCATTATAAGTTAATTAGTTAATTAATTGGACCGAATAGTAATAATTGGCCCGTATAATAATTAAGGCCAATAAGTGATTAATTGAATAATTAATTACAATTAAGAAATAAGGCTAATGGCCCGACTACTAGGCAAACCGATCCGAATGTCAAGGCCCAGCCAATAAAATCGGCCCAGTGGTTTAATTAAATTAATTACTAAGGTAATTAATTAGAGATAGCCATTTTAATTAAATAATGGCTAATTAAATAGATAAGGCCAATTAGTTGGAAGTGGCCATATAAATCTCTCTAACCAAAAGAGATAGATTAGAATTCAACCACTTCCTAATTTATCTCAAGTTGGTTACACAATTCAAATTGGCTACACATGTTTCTTCCTCACAATTCAAATCTGAAAATTAAAGAAGAGAGAAGAAATAACCACCATTAACACTAATTTTCAGCAAAAAGAAGGAGAAAACCACCACCAAAGTAGTGGAGGTAGTGGGAAATAACAAAAGTAGTGGGAGAAGTGGGAAAGTGGCCATCAGCTCCTTGATTTTCGGCCATCAGGAGGTTACTTGACAGCCATCAGCTCATTTTCCAGCAGCTATAAATACAACAGGAGGCTGCTACACGCGGGACACACACACACAACTCAATCAACAATTTTTCAGTCTAACACTGATCGGCTCAACGCCTCTCCAGAAGTCCAGCGCTCCGCTGCTTCTTTTTCAGCAAACACCCTGTAGAACCCCTGATATCAACCGTCACTCCTCAGCCACCAGCAACCCTCGACAGCCTGAAATCTGCCGCCGCCGCTGCTTCCGCTGTCTCGAGCGAAACCCCTTGATAGCAGGCAATTAACAGCTGTTTTCTGTCAAGTTATCAGTCTGTCAACTCGTTGATATCAGTCTGTCCCTCCTCAGCCACCAGTGATCCCTGACCGCCTGAAGTCTTGCCGCCGCCGCCGCCGCCGCTCACAGTAGGCCGCCGCCGCCGCCGACGCTCTCTTCCGCCGTCAGCTGACACTGACTCGAGCGAAACCACTCGTATCAACCAAGTAGCACGCTGGTAACTGTCATGTAAGTGCCCACGTATTTATATGACAAACTCATCAAGTAGCCATCTGCCTGATGAGCTCGTCGTCAAGTAGCCATCTGCTTGACGGCTATCGGCTGAGTAGCCATCTGCTCCGTCGATGCCTTGATCAGTGGCCACCCGCTGATCAGGAGCCCGATTGATGGCCATCCATCAAGGTTGGGCGAACCATTGACGGTGGGTCTCCCGTCGTCAATGTTACTTTCTGTCAACAAGTCGTTTTTCATGCATTATCAGCTCATCGGCGGGTTTACCTGCCGATCAAGGAGTCAATTTTCAGAACTTAAAAGATTTATAAACTCATCTGGCAGATTATGCCGAAACAGGAGACTCATCGTTTTGTATATTTTTGTAATATTTGTACATCGGGGAACTTGCCAATATTTTTTTGTTATAAATGGAAGTCGTTTGGCTCGTACGTCTTGACTCTTTTACATAAATATACTTTACGTCAACTGATTTCCATTGATATGCTATTTCCTGTCAAGATTATGTTTTCTGTGAAGGTGTTTATTTAAATTGATTGATTGTCAAGGCATTTGCTGATTTTCAAATCCGCTGATATGTTAAGTAGGCCATCGATTGGTCATAAGTTTTTGGCAATTAAGAGAGATTTTCATAAATTATTTAAGTCCTGCGGCCAGGCAGGCATAGAAAAGAACTAGGGGTAGTGTTTGCCTACTCTGTCACAATCGTTTAGAAGTCAGCCTTATCAGGACAACTTATTTTGATATCAACATGTCTTTGTCAGGACATTTACATTATTAATTTACCGATATCAACATGTCTATTTTTCAAATCGTTATGTTTGCACGCACAAACATTGGCACGCCCGCATTCATTTTATATCATATCGAGGCATTTTACATCGAGCTATTGGCTCGTCGAGGTGTCTGCTGACTGGTTTGCAAAAACAGTGTTCTGCAACTCCTCGATGCCAAGCACCCCTCGATGTCAACCCCTCGATGACAAGCACCCCTTGATGTCAGTTTTATCGCAAACAATATTTTGGCACTTCTTGATGCCAAGGGTTGCTCGATGTCGTCGAGGCGTTCCTCGATACCAAATTTATACGCAAACAGTTCCTTGATGCCATGTATTGTCCGATGCAAAATTTATAGCAAACAATATTTTGGCACGCCCGGTGGGACTCGATGCAAATCCCTCGACATCAAGGCGTAACAGGGCCAAAATTATATGCAAACAAATCAATTTTTAGCTTATCGATTCGAGATTTAGCTGAACTTTCCAAGTTGTCGAAGATAAAATGATGTTCAAGTTTGTTTGATTTATGTGATGAATCAAGCTTCAATGAATTCACGTCGAGTATCGAGTAATTTGATTTATTTTCAATGCTATAATTATAATCTCCCAATTGATATCACGGGTCATATATCTTATTCAATGAACTACATAAAAAATCTTCTTCAAAAAGAAAAAAAAAGAAAAAACTACATAAAGAGTCAACATGTAAACATTATGTGCATAAAAAATAATTACATACAAAATCACAATTTTTTAGAAATCATATTCAAGAAATCTGAAAAGTGTTTGAGAAATCATAAAGAAATTGAAAATGTAAGAATTTCACGAGACACAAGATTGAAAAAGAGATATCAATATTATTATTAAGTGGTGCCACTACTTGTACAGTTTCTGAATTCTTGATGCACAGACACCATTTCTCTCTTGAATCGGCTTCACGAGTAGCTTCTGCTTTAACCCATCTAAAAAACCCACATGAATCTGATTCAATGTTGTCATTCCTCAAAGAAATTGGTCTTTCCAACACCCAATTGGAGAAACTCTTGAAGAATAGGCCTAGCTGTCTAAATACTAACCTTGAGAATATCATTAAACCCAAAATCAAGACTTTACAGGACATCTTTTCTGCCGATGACATTGCCCACATAATCTCGTTCAACCCGGCTGTTTTGCATACTAGCCTAGAAAATAGAATCATCCCCTCATTATCTGTTTTAAAAGGCTTGTTGGGGTCCGGTGTCGAACTGGCTAAGGTTTTAAGGATTTCTTCATGGTTGTTGTTTGTTGATCTGGAAAAGAATTTGGTGCCCAACATTGAATTATTGAAGAGCTGTGGCATACCCATGAAGCAGATTATTAGGCATATCTATTTATATCCTAGGATGTTTTTGCACAAGCCGGAGACTATGAGAAAATTTGTTGATAAGGCTGACGAGATGGGGGTTGACAGGAATTCCAAGATGTTTGTTCATGCTGTTCGGGTGGTAAGTTCGATGTCGGATGAGGCTTTGGGGCTCAAGTTTAAAGCTTTTCGGGACTTGGGGTTTCCAGAAGATGACATATTGAGAGTGTTCAGGTATGCACCTAAATTGTTTGATGTATCAGTGAAGAAGATGAAGAGGATAAAAGAGGTTTTACTTGAGACGGGGAAGTACGATGTGTCGTGTATTGTTAACAATCCTATTTCGCTTATGTACAGCGTCGAAAAGAGATATAAGCCGAGGCTGCAGGTCTTAGGGGTTTTGGAAAAGAGGAATCTGATTAAGAAATGGCCAGCTCTTCCAAGACTTGCCATATTGACGAATAAGAAGTTTCATGAGAAATTTGTTGCTCCTTTTTCAAATGAACTCGGTGACGTGAAACTTGCTCAAAAAGATGCGACTATATTATCTAAATAAACATGAGATTGTGGACTATGTTGTAGCTGTTTTTGGAAGCTATTTTGCAAAATAGGTACCTTGCTTATATGCCTTTTTTTTATTTGTATCAATTTTTCATTACTAGTTTTAAAAGACGGTTCAACTCCACCTGCTTTCTACATTGAGTTGTCATACTTTTTGAAGCCAAAAGATATCATTTTTCACTTCGTAATTCGCCTAACTGGATACAAATATTGATTTTATCTTGCCATAGACTAAATTTCTCTTTTCCTTTTTGCCTAAATCATTGTGATCATGTACTCTGTGTTATTTCTCTCTAATATGCGTTGATCATGGCAAAGTTTTCATAAGGAAGTGCAGGGAAATGCCATTTCTATTACTGCTTATGTTAAGTTAGAATTCGGAGATTGAAGAAGTTCTGAAGGCTCTAAACTGGATATATGCATTAAATCATTGTATGGAGTAAAATAAATTGCATGGCGCAATAACAATTTCTTACGCCTCGTGTTTCTAGTTGTTGATCGAGATATTTCAGAGAATTTGAGGTTTCTATTAGGTCATGCCTAAAAAGATAACATTTGTTCATTCAATTAGCGAAGCGTGTCTTCTCTCTGTTTAAATAAACTTCAAAATCGCGTGCCAATCAGTAGAAGACATTAGAAAATTGGGTTAATTACAGGTACCTCCCCTGAGGTTAGGCGTAAATATCGCCCAATCCCCTCGGACAATCATAATTACAACCGTCTCCCCAGAGGTTTCAAAAGGATTACATCCGTTAGGAATCAGTTAGTTTTTGCTGACGTCATCATGTAATATTTTTTGAATTTCCTATTTTACCCCTCTATTACTGTAGCATTTTACGTGGACAATTTTACCCTTTTTAGTTTTTTGCATGGACAGGGGGTTTATTGTAATGTTTAGGATAATGAAAGGGTGTCAATGTTGTATTTTAGTTTTATCCTTAAAATCAATTTTTATTGTGTATAAATTCAGGAAATTAGTTTCAAAATAGAATAATTGGTTTTCTCAAGGTTGTTGCAAAATAAATTCCATGTAAAATGCATAAATTACCAAAGAAATCCATAGAAAGATTCTACTGTTTTCATAGCTTATACAAAATAAAATACCAGCCATAATAGCTTGTATACCAGCTATAGAAAGACCAAAGAAATCCATAAAACAAATGCATTAAATTAATAAAAACACAATTTTTTGGCAAAATGATTCATATGATAAATAACCAGCCATAATAGCTTGTATAGTTCATTACAAATACCATTACATCTGTACCCAAAATATTAACAAAACATTACTAATATCCCCCTTTACAATCCAAAACATTTAAATAACATCCAAATTTTGCCCAAAATATTACCAAAACAGAAATCCATAAACAAACACACAATAAACTGGATGTTAATTAAATGCCATCAACAGAAATCCAAAAACACATCATAATTCATCAAAAACTATATCAATAACATAAATTCTTAAACAAAATCCAGCAAATTCATTCATCAGGTGGAACTTGTGAGGATTGGGAGATTGGGGGGGCTTCTTGAGTGTTCACCACCACAGTTTCACTTCTTGATCTCCTTAGTTGATCAAGCACTTGACTTAGTGGGATATTAGCATCAAAATCAACTCCTCTAGCAGCATTTGATGGTCTAGCACCTCCATCTTCAGCTACCTGCAAATACAATGAATGAGTTAATCAAAAACATTCATTTTAGTAAATTTAGGCTAAAACATAAGTTTGAATATAATGACATGTGCCTCCTCTCTGTTGGTTGCTCTCTTAGTTCTCTTATTTTTTTTTTCTCCCACCCTCACAGGTCCTTTTGTTATGCCCTAATTGCCCACACCTACCACACTTCAAGGTTGCTGACCTTTTTGAGGGGATTACCCTTGATGCTTCTCCTTCCTCCCTTCTCCTGTGCTTCTTTGGTCTTCCTGGCTGCCTTTTCAGAGGTGGGGGCATAACTTCTTGAGGTTCAATATGCTCCATTGAAGGCCAGAACATAGGATCAGGAATGCCCTTGATCTTGTTATGGTAGGCCATCATATAAAATCCCTTGAAATAACTTTTGTCTGTGTAGCTTTCCACATTCTCTCTTTTGTGTTCTATAGCTACCAAAGAATGCTTGCAAGGAATTCCACTAACCTCCCAATATCTACAATTGCATGTCCTATTTCCCAAATTCACTATGAAGTGAATATTGTTCTCCTTGACTTCAAACTCATTTTCACCACCAATCATCAAAACACACATATTGGCTTCGGTTTTTAACACATTTATTTTCTTAACAATACCATCACACAAATGACCAGTCCATTTCATCCCATCAACATACCTTTTGTTCACCCTATTCATAACTTTTGATCTCAACCCATCCATCAAACCCAAAATAGGTGCAGCTCTCACATCCCCAATCCAATTATTAAAAGATTCAGACAAATTGTTAGTAACATTGTCATTTTTTATCCTAGTATCAAAAGCATGTCTAGACCACATACTAACATTTATTGCCATTAACCAATCATAAGCTTGGAGTTTTACCTCTTTTAACTTTCTCATGGCAAAGTCAAACATGGCCCTATTGTATGCCCTTGCAGCTGCCTAGTACCATTTTTTTACCACCAGGCCAGGATAGAGGGTCCTCATGTTTGCATATATGTGTCTGGCACATTTCCTGTTGATAGCAGTAGGCACTTTCTCAAGAATTGCCTCAACAAGCCCCTGAAAAATACCACACAGTAAAAATACAATTAAACCCAAATACATGCACTACATAACAAATAAGTCCTTACCAACTTAAAATTATTACAAATAAGTCCTTCTAACTAATGAGACTTAATATATTAAACCTTCAAAGAAATAATATCTTACAACTAAGTTCATACCTTTTGCCTGTCTGTCATGAAAGTCCAAGGCCTTTCTTCATTGAAGCCTCCCAACATGTTCTCCAAGCAGTGAAAGAAAAATCCCCAACTATCCTTGTTCTCACTTTCAACCACAGCAAATGCCAAAGGAAAAAGACCATTATTCCCATCCAGTCCAATGGCAGAAAGTAAAATCCCCTTATGAGGTCCTTTTAAGTGACACCCATCAAAGCCCAAGAATGGACTACATCCAGCTAAAAATCCTATCTTCAATGGTTCCAAACCCAAAAAAAATCTTTTAAATGTAGGAGCATGTGGAATGGATTCAATTACTTCATCTCCATCACCATCTCCTGTGTCCTCATATTGAATCACAACAAGACTCCCCACATTAGTTGTCCTAACCATGTCAGCATACTTAGGCAGCATAGAGTAAGACTCTTTATGTCCACCTTCAATATCCTCCATAGCTTTTAGCTTGGCCCTGTATAACTGCATGTAATTTGGATTAATCCCATATTTCTTCAACTCATTCCTCATCCCTTTTGACTTCATATCAGGATTTGCCCTCAGAATATCCACCAACTTTTCAGCCATCCAGCTTGCAGTTGCCTCCTTAATCCCACATTTCCTAACACATGTATGCACAGGATTGTATGACTTGATCATGAAAGTAGCTCCATCAGGCAAAGGAGATGCATGAACTCTCCACTTACAGTCTGCAGCATTGCAAGTTGCTGTCACTCTTGTTTTTTCATTCTTTAGCCTGAAAAGTTCAAACCCCTCTCTGACTGCAAACTCCCTCAATGCCTCTCTAAAATGATCAACTGTTGGGAACTCCATCCCAACTCTAAATTCCATAGGCTCATAAATATTGGCAGGAACAAGGAACTCATTTCTCCCTATATATCCAGCCATTGGATCATCTTCAAATTCCTCATCTGAACTATGATGAGCTTCACAGTGATCATCAGATTCATAATCACTCAGTGCACTATCAGCAGCCACTGGTTGTTTTCCTTTATTTCTTTCACCCCCCTGAGTATTTTCAACCCTTACATTTTGATCCCCTCTCTCATTATTAGCAGCCACTGGTTGCTTTCCTTTGCTTCTTTTAACCCCCTGAGTATTTTTCACCCTTACATTTTGCTCCCCTCTCTCATTATCACTGTCTCCTAACTCACCCTTATCAGTTTCTTGACCTTCACTTTCACCATCACCAGAACCTTCACCCTCATCACCTTCACTTTCCCCATCACCAGACTCATCACCTTCACCCTCATCATCCTCACTTTCACCATCACCAGACTCATCACCTTCACTTTGATCCTCATCACCCTCACTTTCACTAGATGCATCCTCATCACCCTCACTTGCAGCTTCTTCATTCTCAGACCCTCCTTGGTTTACACCCTCATCTTCATTTTGAAATGTCTGAATAAACAAGTCAATTTGAGAATGGTCCTTGTTCTTCTCAAACATATGGTTTACATCACTGTCACCCCATATCCTTGATTTGCAAAGCCTCCCCAGGTATGTTTCACCATAACTCATCACAATAAGAGTGTCATCTCTCCCTGGTAAGTTTCTCAAAGCAACATCACATACATCATTTAGCAGGTCCAAGTACTTATAGTTCCTTGATTGAATGTTCTTGAGGATGAACATTTCATCTTTGTAATGGACTACAATATCATACAACATTTTTCTGAAAATGAAAAGAAAGTAACAAAATTACCATATTATCATACAAAATTTTGCAAAGAAAGTAACAACATGAAAAGAAACCTTCAAAGAAATTTTGCAAAGATAGTAACAACATGAAAAGCAAGAGAAACTAACATAACTCAAAACTTTGTAACATACAAAAACTTCAGCAAATATAACTCAAAAAACATGACCATATTACCCATATTATCATACATACCAAACAACATGCAATATTGAACTATGAAATCAACAACATAATCATATTTTGCTTCGTTTTATCAACAAAAACAACACCAATCAAAATCAAAACTATGAAATCAAAACATAATCATATTATCACATAAATATTCAGAGATATTTTCAAAAAAAAAAAAAACAAAGCAGTGATCAAAATTTTGTGCCAAAAAAACCCTAGGTGACTGAAAATTCTTCATTTTTTGAGAATATACAAGAGTATTACTTAACTAAGCTATTTACAACAAAAAAAAAAAAACAAAAATCGATTGAAAATAAAAGATTAATTTTCGATTTTACCTTCGGTTCTTTGGATGTTTTGCTGCCCAGAAATGGTACGGGAATGGGGCTTGTGCTTTCTCCTTAGTACGGTTTTTCAACACACTAAAATGGGGCTTGATAGTTTTAGAAGTTGGAGAAACAATGGTGATTGAAAATGGTGGGGAAGATGAATGGTTTGAGCGATTGTGAGGATTGTCTTGTAAGTGTGTGAGTGTGTGTATGTGTTTTGAAGCGGGAAATGAAGCAGGGGCAATATTGTCAATCCGGGTCGAGATATTTTATGGGTTTTTTTTTTTAATTAAAAAACTGAAGGGCATAACCGTCAATTCACACATTCCGTCCAAGTCCGTTAGTCTCCGTTAGGGTTTTGTAACCCTTTTGAAACCTCAGGGGAGGTGGTTGTAATTATGATTGTCCGAGGGGATTGAGCGGTAATTACGCCTAACCTCAGGGGAGGTACCTGTAATTAACCCTAGAAAATTTAAGTTACATTCTTGAAAAACCAGTAAAGTTCTCTCCCTTTCTTCTAGTAGACATTTGATAAATCATAAGACAGTTGGTCTTCGAGTGAGCACCAAACAGTTAACACTATGATGCGAAAACAGGGCGGCTTCTTTACATCGTGTGCATCTTTAGATGTTGATCAGTGGCGGAGCTAAAGGTAGACTGGTCGCCCCCCTCCCCCTCCCCCCCCCCCCCCCAAAGAATATTTCATTAAATAATATTAGTAGTGAGATAAAACAAAGTAAGTCCCTTGGCCGGATGGCTAGAACGTTTTCCAATGTCCCTTATAGACCAGGGTTCGATTTATACTAGGCGCACATTCTTTTAAACCAATATTTGTGCATTCTTTTAATTTTCCTTTCTCTTAATTCAATATTTATGCCTTTTTTTTGTTTTTCTGTCTCTTGACAGTATTTATGCATATTTTTAATTTTTCTTTTATTTTACTATTATTATAATAGATCATTTACTTATTATTTTCTTTATTTAATGTATTGTTCATAAATAATAAGAATTCAATTTTTTATATTACTTCATAAAAATGTCTTCCCTTTATAATTATATTGATTTAGTGCACTCTTTTTCAAATTATCTTCTTTATTTAGTGTAATTCTTCGAAAAAAAAACTTTATTAATAATTGTAAAAATGATATGGTCTTTTATTTTATTTATAATACTCCTTTCTTATTTAATGCGTTGCTCGGAAAAAAATTCCCCCCCCCCCCCCCCCCCAAGAAAATCCATCTAGCTCCGCCACTGATGTTGATCATGATAATGATTGAACTAGCAGTGAAGTAGAAATGAAAGTAAAAAATATCTACATTTCTAGTTAACTTACTAGATTCAATATTAACATGCATTCACATTTTATTATATTAATTAGTATTTGTTTCGCCAAGAATTGCTACTTATTATATGTTTGTGACGGAAAGAAACAGAAACCAAAAGGGAAAATGATAATGAAAGGATTCTTGTTGTTGCTAATGCAAACTTTTTATTGTGTTGTTGCAACTTCTGAATATATTCTTGTTTGGTTGACATTTTTGAACCGTAAGGAGAAATGTATTGGTTTATTACATGAAAAACGAAAATCTAGTTTACACGATAACATAACTTTTACTTGCCACGGCGATTGTCTATTGGTGTAATTACTATTGAATGATGGTAAAGTCTTTAGCGTTTTATTCACTTAAAGAATCAAACGTAGCCTTATAGAATTGATCTATTTATTGGACCTTGACGTGGAATTGATCCTGCTAAACTTGGACTTTAAACCTTGTTTGGATTCAATTATAATAAGAAAATATGCACCCAAATATTGTTTTATATGCCTCAAGCCCGGAAAGAAAGACAAGGATCTTTGTGTTATCGAATAATAATATTTTGTAGTGAGACGATGAATACATTATATCGACAACTCAACTTGACTAATACTAAAATGTTCAATTAACAATTGAAAAAAATATAAATATATTAACAAAACTAATACTATAATATTAAACTTGTCAGCATTTTCTAGGTCGAGCTCGTCACATCTGATTTATCTAAAGTGGTTTAATTCTTTCATGTGATTTTCGAGCTATTGCATAAGGACGGGGTTATCTTGTGCATTTTGATGGCTACGGATTCCCTTGTTTTAAAAAAAAAAAATCTTGTACACTTATTTTCGCAGAAAGTTTTAAAATATCCGCTTCGTTACTTAATTGCATGAATTTAATTCTCTATTATGAGCCTTTCTATTATTTTTGTTTATAAATTATTATTATTATATGACATTCTAGTTGTAGAGCAAGAAAAGGCGAATTAGGGACATCATATGTAGCGCCGTCGTGTAATGTCGACCATGGGAATTGGGGTAGGCTCAGGTGAGACTGCGCAGAGCCTGTTTTCCTGTTAATGTTAAACATAGTCACTCATCCCCCACGTGAACTTCACATGACTACGCGTAACCTACTACTATTTATAGGCTTTCACCGTTCACCGCAATTCTATTATATATATACTGCTAAATACTATTTAATTAATTTATTCTTGAATTCCATTCCTGGCAATAAGGAAGTTTATTTTCCAAGCTCAATATGTCTCATGGTAAACATTTTATTTTTATTTTGATTTAAAAAACTTTATATTTACAGTTCGGATTAAATAGTACATTTTTTTTGTCTACTAAACTATTAAGCACAATAGTTTATAGAATTTTGACATTTCTTAATTATAACCATGTTCTTAAAGTTTAATTTTTAGTATTTTGCATCTTAAAATATAATTATTTATGAGTCGGTTCAAACATATGAGAAATTTTGCATCCTCATACCTTTTCCGTGAGAAAAGTTCATAAATGGAGGGTCAGTAATTCTACCATTTTTGGCAATTTCTGCCATGAAAATATATATTTTTGATACTTGGCGCGCTAAAAATGTAGGTGTTGATATTTTGCAGTATGAAAATATAGAATTTTCGTATTTAGCACCTCAAATTTAAAATATTGGCAGTTTATAATCTAAAAATATAATATATTTGACATTTCACACTCTTAAACTAAAATTTGTTTGAAACTTTACACCATGTATGTAACCTTTCTAAAAGGAAAACACAATACGATGCTGAGTAACACATTATATTTTCAAGATTTAAAATATCAAATGAATTATATTTTCAGGGTGTAAAGTATCAAAAATTTTAAATTTGGGTCAAAATGTCAAAAACCTAAGTATTTTTGGTGCAAAGTTTCGAAGTCTATAATTTGGGGTGTAAATGCCACATATATTTGGTTTGCATGACTATTCTGCCCTCCATTGAAAACCGCACTAAGGTTCAAAGTGTACAGATAATATTTTTAAAACGAGAAAATTGTATTTTTATACTAAACTTTACCTACTTTAGGTATTTGGTACCAAACCTTAAGAAAATACCCATTTAATACCAAAATTGATGGATTTTTTTCACATCTGCTTGAGCTTTGATAGCGAATTTTGGTATGCTTAAAAAATATGCTCCAATTTGTTTTCTTATCATAGCATGCTTATGTGTCCTATATCATATCTGAAAATTATTGTGACATGATTCCTTGTAGATGGTGAGATATGATTTAAATTTGATTAAAATGACGAAACTTTGTTAATTTTATGTGGATGGTTTACTACGTTTCATGAACTGAAACTTGTACCATTAGAAAGCTAACTATATAAAAAAGAATAGAAAATTTGGCCCCAAAAAATTGATGGAGAAAGAAAATATGAAAAATATCATTCAATTTTAATATTAAATTTGTAAAAATTTGGTACTAAATATCTAAAGCATATTAAATTTTGGTATGTTAAAAATTCTGACGTGTCAAAATTCTGATGAAAGATGACAAAACAAAACTCTCATATATCGGCGAGATTTTCCGAAAATACGCTATTCACGTAGAATAAGGAGGGGATGGGGAATCTATCTTGGAGTCCAAGTGTGATTCATCGTTTTATTTTATAAAACTCGTCTATCTCTTCAATAAATCTGGTGAATAATTGTTATATGTAAACATTGAGGGCATGTTTCTCTGACATTATAAAAAAAATTGTATTTGAGAAATGCTAAAAGAAAATATGTTTTCTATTTTCTGAAATAAAATTTTGGTCTCTCAATTTTTTCAAAATATTATTTCAAAAACCAAACAAACAAAACATATACAAATTCTACTCTCATTTGACATAAAATAACATATCTCGTACACAATTTATCTCACATAACAAACATGATTTTACATAAAATCGTACACATCTTACACCTGCAACATAATTCTTCCAAAGAAAAAATTCAGACCTAATTTATTTCTCAAACCACTCTTTTAAAAACCAATCAAACACATTACACAAATTAATATTATTTCACAAACCACTCTCTTAAAAATCAATCAAACACATTACACAAATCAATATTAATTCACAAACCACTCTCTTAAAAATCAATCAAACACATTACACAAATCAATATTATTTCACAAACCACTCTCTTAAAAATCAATCAAACACATTACACAAATCAATATTATTTCACAAACCACTCTCTTAAAAATCAATCAAACACATTACACAAATTAATATTATTTCACAAACCACTCTCTTAAAAACCAATCAAACACATTATACAAATCAATATTATTTCGGCTTAATCCCACTTTGCACCCTAGAAATGCATCAGTTTGGCACTTTGCACCCTCGAAAAAAATCAATCCCACTTTGCACCCTCAAAACATATATTGTCTTTCACTTTGCACCCTAGCTAGGTGAATATTAGGCCAAAAAGTAGGGGTATTTTTGTCACTCCATTAAAAAATCAACATATATTTCCTCCAAAATGTATTAATGTGAGATTCATGTGCAATTAAGAGTAAATTGACAATTGCCCATTAAAATAACTCCGAAAAAAACATAAAAGAAATTGAAACGTCACATGTTAATATAAATTTGAATTTAGGGTTTTAATGTTTTAATTCATGTGCAGTTAAGAGTAAAATTGATAATTATCCATTAAAACAACTCCGAGAAAAACATTAAAAAAAAATGAGATGTCACATGTTGTAAATATAAATTTAAAAAGAACGATATCAAATGATATTTTTGCCCATGTTGGAGTTTAGGGATCCTAATGTTATTTAAATGCACAAAGCTCTAATATATATATCGTTACATAGACCTTCATATATTATATTTCGTATGGAACATAATTTTAACCAACTACGTTAAATTTTTAGCTCACTACAAGAAAAACGTAAAATTTGTTGCGGCTTGGGACCGAAACATTTCATCGAAAAATATCGTGTCGGAATTTTTTTTGATGAATTTTCGAGTGACAAGTATTTTCGATGATCGTTTGGCGTCATATAATTACTTATACTCCACCACTTTACTGTAAAAACAAGACTATGTTTTATTTATGTATTGATATTATATTTTCTTATTTCAAGTTATATAAATAATTATTTAGAATAATATTTTATATTAGGTCGAATTAAGAGTAGTAAATTATTCATTTAACTGCCCTAAAAATGATTTTTTCCAGAGTTATTTTAATGGATAATTTTTTAATTATACTATTAATATTACATATATGTCACATTATTATATCTTGGAGGGAATATGTGTTGATTTTTTAAGAGAGTGGCGAAAATACCCTTGTCTTTTGGCTTGAAATTCATCCAGGGTGCAAAGTGAAATACAATATATGTTTTGAGGGTGCAAAGTAGAATTTATTTTTTTCGAGGGTGCAAAGTGCCAAATTGATACATTTGCAGGGTGCAAAGTGGAATTAAGCCATATTATTTCACAAACCTCATTATTCTCTCAAACTACTTTCTCAAACACCAGATAAACAAGCCCTGATGATTTCTGATATAAATTTTTCAATAATTATATAAAAGCCATTCCACCAAATACATTTTAATAATAATAATTCACTTAATATTTGTGAATTGAATTATTATAGTCAAGTGAATAATATTTTCTTCGAACGACAATCAGATCTCACATTAGACTTAATCCCTTTCGAAAACATAATATTATAAAGATATGTTTTAACAAAAAATTAAACCTAATTAAATTCAAACACTAATGAAAATCATAAATGTTAGTAAATCGTATCTCTATCCAAATTATTTAAATTCACCCAATCATAACAACACTCTTAGCTGTCACTCACACTCCTTTCTCTTTCTTCAATATTCTCCTCTACCCCCTCAACCGCTCTATAAATACCCACCCACCCATGCATTAAAAAAAAAAAAAAAAAAATCCCCAAATCAGATTTCATTTTAAAAATAAAAAATTCGATTAAAATTTTCCCTAATCTCCATGCAAAATCCAGAACTAGTCGATTACATTGGGATGGAGAGTTGCGTCGATTTGGAATCCGGCGCAGTGGATAGCACCCCATCACCAGCCGTCGGATTAAATAACCGGCGACACAGGATCAGATCATCAACGGCTGATATGAATTACCCACCGCCAATCACGTGTCTGGCACGCACCGAAAATCTTCCGTCACACATGCCGTGGGTCATGAAAAAGTATTACAGCAGCGACGGGAGGTTGATAATTAAAGAAGAGAAAGTGAAGCGTCACGAATATTTCACGGCGCATCGGTCTAATGGACGACTCGTATTGAATCTCGTACCCCTTGACGACGCCGTTGAGGAAAGCTGTAGAGAGCATCAAAACGCTGTTGAGGAAATAAACGGTGGGGATGATGTTGATGATGATGATGATGATCCGACGGTGGAGGAAGGGTTTGTGGAGTGTTTTAAGTGTAGTGGCGGTGGGTTTGGGGTTGCGGTGCCAGATTTTAGACCAACTCTTCATACATAAGCAAACAAATGCAATTTTTATTTTTTATTTTTTTTCGCGTGATCGTCGTAATTGTATTTTTGAGTATTTTTTTTTTTAATTGAGATTTTGTTTTTTTTGGTATTCTTATTCTAAATTGATCTCTACCTTAAATTATGTACTACTTATTAAAGATATATTAGAAAATTAAAATGAAAAAAAAGGCTTTATTAAAGTAGTAAAAAATACGTCCCTTAATTAAAACGTTGGTTACAATTACAGCATAAAAATTTATATTTAAGTTGAAAGTTTTGACATTCTTATTACATTTTCTTATTAATAATTTGATTTGGGGTCTTCTCTTTTTGCAACTCCTTTAATTCTGGCTGAAATTCAGAATTTACTTTAAATTATCAAAATTTAAAATTAAAGAGAACTTGTGTGTACTCTCTATTGTTGATATATGCGGGAACCATGAATCAAAATTCCCATCTTTTCCTTCGAAAACATCGAAAAGTTTCCGTTTCTGAATCAAGCGAAACGAAAATAAGATGTAATTCCGATATTATTTTTATTACAATTTTTCCTTAGTGTTCCGAAACATTTTCGAAAAATCACGAAAAGTTTTCAAAATTTGGCTGACCGAAACATACATTCGAAGCGAAATTTTAATCCATGGCGGGAACTAACTTGGAAAAAATCAAACTATTAAAATTTGATTTATGTTCGGGTACTATTAAAGTTGTTTGAGCTTAATTTGTTTAATAAATTATAAAATCAAAATAAAAGGACTATAAAAAAATCCACCAGAATTTAAGTAATTTATCGTTCGACTTATGACTTGTTAACGTACAACTTATTTTCAGATGGGTCATTCTCCAATATGATATCCAGCTTTTCTTTCCATTACGAGTGATAAATGTGTTAATTAATTAACTAATTAAGATGGTAATTAATTTGACAGAAGATAACATGTTAACAATAAGTTTGCACAAATGTCAGGGTAATTAATTTCTGTCATTATATATTGAAACGGAAAAGCATTTACAGGATTAATTTGGGTAATCAATTTGCTTAATCACGTCACAATTCAAAGGGGATAGGGATGCTATATATCTTAACTGGCAATTCTATATAGTAACATTTAAACAAATTTATTTATTACAAATTCATGAGGGAAATATTTAATTATAATAATTAATAGGTTACTATTATTTTCACCTTTGATTAGGATGCAGTTCATATTTTATAGAATATTTGTTAAAAAATTTAAGATAAAACCATAAATTAACTAAATAAGGTTAGAATTTACCTGCATATATTGAAATGTTTTGGTAGACAGCTCAACATCGATAAGCTCTCAACCAGACCTGAAAATGCAGCTTCGTTTTAGTAACGCCAAATCAATATTTTGCATTTATTATGACTATTAAATTTACTGTTGAATCTTAAATTATTTTGTTAGTTCAATGCATTTTTTTTTAAATTATTGTTATTATTATTATTGACGTTATTGTTATCTGTGTGTGTATGCATTGAATAATTTTATTATTATTATTATTATCTTTGTTTGTTATTAATGTCAATGAAAATATACTCATTGTTTCACCTTTTCTAAACATAAAATATGATTAATGAATAATAACAAGGAAGAATCATACAAATTATACTTGAAGTTTAGTGCAATAACATTAACCACCCTCCATGTTGGAAAAATTCCTAAACTACCCCGAGATATTGGATTAGTTACAACTACATTTTATGTTATTAATTTCATAAAAAAAGGGTTTTGAATACTATTAAAAAAAATCACAAACCTCAATTGTAGCAACCCGATTTCATCCGTTTCTCTATCGATTTCATATATTATTTTTTCAAGATTTTAAGTTTAAGTCTTTTTCACCGATTTGATCCAATTTGACCATTTTTCACAAATTTTACCCCTTTTTTCACATTTAATTTTTTTTTGAAGATGTTAGCATCTGCTATAAAAAATTAACGTCGTGAAGAAGGTCCATGATAATTTGTATAATTTCTCAAACATTGAGAGTAATTAGTGTTATTACGTTAAACCGCAGGAGTAATTTGAGTAATTCTCCCATGAAATAATTATGTACGAGAATATCTCACTAGTAACCTAATATGTTTCCTAATATTTTACTTATTTTGTCACAATGAACTCTGCCATTGCTGACCGATCAAATAATACGAGGTGTAATAATTTAATAAATTGATTCAAACACAAAATAGTTAGAAATTGAAAAACTCTAATTCGTTTCATTTTTATTGGATGTTTTAGGTTTGATATAGAATTTAGGATCAAAGAGTAATTGATTTAGTAGATGAAATTAACCCAACAAATTGACGATCCATGTTGAGAGATATTTCCATAGCAATATTTTTTACTCCCTCGCGTCCCTTTTGTTTTGCTTCCCTTAGTGTTGACACAAAAATTTATGAAAGAGTTGAAAAAGTTAAAATTTTAGACAACTTTATAATTATGTCCTTAAAGTAATGATAGAGAATCAGTGATGTCAAATTATAACTTTATATGCAATAGTACTTTTGAGAAAAATAATTTAAAATTAGAAAAAGGAGTGTTATTTTATAAAATTCGGAAAAAAAAAATAGGAGAAAAGAAAAATAAAAAGACGGAAGAGATAATAGAGTTTGTTTAGAAAAAATAAGTAATAGCTCTTTCAAAACAATGTTTTATAGAATCTCAAAAATTTGAATATGAATATATAAATATGTTTATAGAAATGTTTAAAATTCTTCTTCTACTAAATTATATTATATATGTGGTGCGTTTGTAAAGACTGCAAGTGTCAGTGACAGAGGAAGGGATACCAATATCTGGAACAATTACCGATGAAACAAAGAGGAGTATAAATTTTGTACTACATTATTAATTATTATTACATCATCATCATATATTTGATGGTGATGGTGTACAGCTACAGACACCTTCAATTGTCATGATTGGACACTTTCGGAATACAACGGGCCTGTTTGTAAGATGTTTTTCAAAAAAAATTCGTGTTTGGGAAATATCAAATAAATATGTTTTTTATTTTCTGAAATAAATTTTTCATCTCTCAATTTTCTCAAACTACTCTCGCAAAACCCAAACAAACAACAATTTTTTTATTCCTAAATAAAACATATACAAACTCTATTTTGATTTGACATAAAGTAACCTATCTCTTACACAATTTATCTCACAACAAACATGATTTGACATAAAGTCTTACAAATCTTACACCTACAACCTAACTATTCCAAAAAAAATCTACACTTACTTTATTTCTCAAACCACTTTCTCAAAACTCAAACAAACAACATTACGCAAATCAAGATTATTTCACAAACCTCTACCACTCTCCCAAACTACTTTCACAAACACCAAACAAACAAGTCCAACATCTTTAATGAAATCAAATGACTCTACTTGAGGAAAATTCTAACTCAAATCAAATTTAATCCAATTCATTCAATTATAATATTATTAGGCTGCTTTCACCTTGGACAATTGATAATAAGTTCAATTGTCAAATCGGGCCAATTAATTAATCAGTCCAATTAATTAATTATCCATTCGGCAGATAGTAGTGGCCCGATTAAGTTAATCAGCCCATAATTGATTGGGCTGTTCGGTTGACCTAATTAGTTATTTAAGACAATTTTGTCCCTAGAAATGTAGTTGATCTGACCGTTGGTTTGGAATAATCCTGGTCATTCATTTCATCGTATATCAACATCTTCCAAACCCTAATTCATTCCCATTTTGAATCTCTCATTTTCATGGCATTTGTCAAGGGGGAGAAGGATTAATAAAAAATCAACAAGAAATGCAAAAATCCCGCAGCTTGAGCCTCAAAGTGCACCCTTCGTCCTGGAAAAACGAAAAAATGTTCAAAAATCAAAAAATCCAAATCAGCCCGTTGAGCTAAATTTCATTGTACCAAAATCGAAATAAATAAACATAAAAACCATAGGGGTCATTTAAGCAATTTAGTACTAAATTTGATGAAGAAATTTAGATCTCACCTTCCCTGTAGATGTATTCGTACAGCAAAGCTTCTTCTGGGCAGTGATCTTCGAATGGAGAAATGGGAGAAGTGATATGCTTTTATGTTTTTTTTTTGTATATGGTAATTTTGTAATTTAATGGAACAGGAATGACATTTTAGACTTTTTGTATCTGGTAATTTTGTAATTTCAGGGAAGAATAAAGGCAAGATGGACCGATAAATATGCGATTGGGCCATTAAATCGTAATCGGAGGGTGGGAGGAGGAATTATAATTGACCCAATTAGGGGGTCTGGCCCACATATCGGACCGAAATGGTCGGGCAGCCCGTGTTTTAATGAGCTCAACTGAACACACAAGTAACCCTCAAATTTACAAATGCTAATGGCCCAATTGGCAGCCAATTGAGACCTAATCTTGCAAAGTGAACGCAACCTTAGAATTTAGAAGTGCAGTATGTGTATATAAGGTCAGACCTTAATTATAAAAATCAAATTGAGAAAACTGTGTAGCCAACCAACCAACCAACCATAATAACTATGAACAAACATAATTTAATAAATATTCACCGATCATTCACTTAATTACACAACTCTCATTATCTACCCAAACACATCCTAGAGTTTCTTGAACCTCCTTCAATGATTAAGTCGGTAAGAGTGCAAAGAGACTTAAACTAAAAAGTTACAGAAGGAGGATACGACGTAAAATGCGTATTAGAGTTTAATTGATTATACCAGATGATTATTTATACTTTTTCAAGAAAGCAATAAAGAATTTTTTCACTACAAAAAAATTGAATTTTTTGTAGAGAGTATTAGTTACGATGTCGTAAACAAGCTCTAGAGACAACTGCAGCACTGAGATTTGAACTCTAGTCCCTGATTTTTTGCAACACCTCAAGTCCCCAACCAGTGAGCCAAATTACATTTTATGTCTAAATAACTAATACTCTCTCAGACGTTCAAAAAAAAAAAAAAAAACTAATACTCTCTCAATTTCATATTAATTGGCACATTTCTACTTTTCACACATATTAAGAAATCTTATCATTACATATTTTTTTTTTTATGGTAAAATATTTCAAATACCCTTTATAATAATGACTACATCTTAATTTTTTAATAGTGAGTGATGACCATTGAATTTCCCAACTCCAATTACAGAAGTTGACTGAATTGAAAAAAAATGCTTTAAAAATCCAAACATACCAATTAAGTTGAAATTTTCTTTTTACAAATATGCCAATTAATATGAAATGGGAGAATATTGCGGAGCATAAAAATTTGAGTGGGGATTGTAGTCCCCACCTGTCTCCATGTAGATACTCCATGGTTCCTACTAAAAATATCAAAATTATATTTCAATATATCTACATAAATATTCCGTAGGATATAGTGTTGACAAAGTGATTATATTGTGGTATTCTATCATTTATCTTTTAAATTTCATTAATTTGGTTCCTTGACCTTCAATGAAATCTTCGGCTATAAAATAAATCACATGACATTGGATGTACAAAATATTTCTTGTTGAAGGTGAGGGATGAGTTTGGCCTAGCGATTCGAAAATTAATTATAGGAGAATTAATTTTATTAAAATTGATTTTGGTAAGAATTGATTATAATAAAAATTAATTATAGAATAATTGCTTTTGTGTAATAACTTTTGCAAAAGTAACACTTTAGTAGCTTCTAAAATAAGTTGATTTTTTACTTTTCGAAATCCCAAAAGTGATTATGATCTTGATGGCCAAACACCATAGAAATCAAGATTGAGCAGAAGTAATTTTAATAATTAGGGCCATACACTGCTTTTAAGAGCGGTTGCTACAACCGCTGGGTCAAACTCACCCGAAATCTTCCCATGTTTATTGCATCATGGGGCTCATCTAGAAAAGAACTACCAGTATTAAAATGGTTTCAGACCGACCCAGGACCAAAATCAAGAGTGACTAACATGATTGGTTAGAAGTTCGAGCTAGACTAGGACCGGTCCTAACCGAGTCAATCCCGAGATGTGAAGAAAATTGGCTGCCCGCCCCGAAGCGTGATCCACTATGTTTTGGGCTGGTCCCATATCAAGTTGTTCCTAGCTAGAGGACCCGTTTTTTACTGATACAATTGTTAATAATTTTATTTAAGTTATTTTGGGTTTAAGAATCATTATATAACATTTTCTTGAAATAAAATTTTAAGAATCACAATGACTTAATGTTTTATACTTCACTTTACAATTTAAGACTTCAATTATTTTATTCAATACTATGACATATACACACAGGAAAGACAAAATAAAAAAAAAAAAACCTCAAGTTTCGTTAATTAAATAAATTTTCTAAGAAAGATTATGAAAACCACGTACTACATTACTATAATGAAGTTTAAATACTCCATGAATATATAGTGGAATTTGATCAAATTTAGGGCAAGAAAATTGAATAAATTGAGGTATTTTCGATATTTAATCGGGCAAAAATCTTGAATATATTTATATATATTGTCAAGCTCTTAGGTAGGTCTAGGATCGTTTATGGGCCAATTCGGGCCAAGCCCAACCTGTCCGCGTGGCAGATACCAGATTGATCATTCATATCCCTGGGCCAATCCTTAAAAGTTGGGACTACTTGGGCCCCAAAGTTCCAAGCTGGTCTCGGGCTTGTACCGCTTTGGCAATTTAACTTTTATGTAACTATATAATCATTCACCAACTTCTATTGCATCTTAATCGTCTAATTTAACTTAAATTTTGGTATTAAGTTTTATTAACTTGGCTAGCAAACTCTATCTACTTACTCTGAATTGATTTCATCAAGTAAGGAGTTCTCATTAGGCTTCTCTATATCATGATCGAAATTTTCATCTTCTCCGTCGAAAACATAAAAAATTCCCATTTTTTAGTCAAGCGAAACGAAAACTATATGTAATTTCGAAATATTTGTTTGTCTTAAACTCTTCTATTTTTCTTGACTTAGTAATTTTTTTACAATTTTTCTTTAGTGTTTTCGAAATATTTCCAAAAAGTCTCGAAATTTTTTCAATATTTGTCTGATCGAAACATACACTCGGCACGAAATTTTGATACCAAAGCTCTAAATGTGCTTGAACATTGGTTGATTAAAATTTGCCATTTTGAAAAGAAAAAAGAAAATAGATTTATACACAATTAGCTGTTGGGTGGTTGAAAATAGGTGGCAAGTGAAGTGTCAAAGATTCCAAGATAAAGAATCAAAATTATATTATGGGCTGTTGATACATCAGATGTACCAAAATTGATGAAATTGAAATATATAAGTATGTTGAAGATTATACTATTATATTACTCCCTATGTCCATTATTTTTACTCCATTAACTACAATATCCGGTCAAACTTTTCAATATTTTAAGTGACTTATCATCTTAATTATTAACATTGTTGGTGTATTAAATTTTTTAAATATTTATATACATAGTGTCATATGATATTTTTAAATTATTTATGATTATTTTTTAAAATTTAGTCAAGTTGACTGATCAACGGTACCAAGAGATAAAGATTAATGAGACGGAGATAATATATTATAAATAGAAGTCATGTAATTGTATTGCAATCTTTTGATATTCCTATTTTATTCTTAATTTGATTATACAACTTATTTATTTTTTACTTATATTATTTCATTCTTTAAATAAAGTTTACTTTTACTCATGTCTAGAAATAAATTCTTATTTATTATGTTTAAAATATTTAATAAATAGGAGAATGCGTGCTGAAAAATTAAAGCACACACACGCATCCTAAGTATATACACTATAATTAAATTGAAGGAATTGTTGGACTAGAGTCACAACCACCGGTCCAGTTATAAGCCCAATAAGAACTAAAAATGGGTTAAGTTAAAGCTAATCACGGAAAATGCTTGTCCAAGCCTGGCTTGACCAAACCCATCCAACCACCAAGCAAGTATATCGCACTTGCTTTGTGATTGGCCACTCTCCTGGAAGTTACATCCAATCCCAAAGCAAGAGTATTGAACTTACTTTTTAGTTACTATGGATTTGGCTAAACCCGATTTGGATAAGAATTTAAAGAATAATATGTGACTTGGAACTTTCAATTCGTGTGTACAGGATTGCAAATTTGCCAACTAAGTCTGAAAAAATAATCAAAATTAAAGAGTTTGAACTATTACTTAGTTGAGATAATCTAGTCATTACAAAGTGTAAATTAATGTGAACTATGACTCACTCTTTGAGTACTAAAACAAATACTTATGTAATAATATTATTCTTGATATAGATAAATATAATTTGATTTGCCTGAGTCAAATGAAATGTTGCAGTTGCTAAATTAACCATTAAATTGAGGGCAGAAAAAAAATAATTGACAAGAAAAGTAACTATGAATGAAAAGAAAGTTAAAGATAAAGAGGTGACTATGATTACTCTCCCGTGAAGAACTCAATCCTAAAACAAGTGTATTACATTACTGAAAGTTAAAATAATTATTATTGAAGTTAGATATTTTGAGTTCGATAAAACTCGATATGAATAATAATTTTCCGAAACTCCTAATTTAGTTTGTCTTTTGCAAATCACGTGTCACTTTATAGAACTATAATATTCTCATCAAATTTGTTAATTGATTGATTGTTTCCAAAATATTGATTGGTAGATGGGGCCTTCTTCATCCTTGGGTGGTTTGTGAATCATTGAGTACATGTTAAATGAAAAGAAAAAACAAACAAGTTGAGGGGTGGGGGAGGGGGTGCTTATTTATTGTCTACATACAGAAATTAATGGGACTCAAGGGATTTTTTTTTTTATTTTTTTAGAAAAAGGAAAAACTGTAATATTCAAGTTGACAGTCAACTTGTTATTCTTCATAGTCAAATTTATCCAGCTCCAAGCCTCCAATTTACATTTGGCTTCATGGCTTATTAATATTTGATTTTGATACTTGAATTTGAAGCAAATTGCTAAGAAACATATTTTTTAAATTTACTTTCCGTTAATTTCTTATTTTCTTTGTCATTTTTCTCGTCGAAATTCAAAAACTCATTATAGATTAAGTATTTCCGTATTTTAATATTTTCAAAGTTTAATATTCAAATTTCTACATTTTATACAATTAATCAAGTTATTTAAAGGGTTAATGTTAGTTTACCTATATATGATATGCATAATGTTGAATAAAATTAACTCCATCGTTATTTGGAAAAGAATATTTTATGTTTTTGTGAAAATTCTAAAGGAGCAATTTACCTCATTCAAACGGATAGTGTTACACACTTGTCCAAAATTGAGAGTGCGCATGGAATGTATTGCATAAAAAAATAAAATCACCCTTCAAGCCTCCCGTAGGAGTAAAGTGTCATATTTATCATAACACTACACGGGGTTAAAGTTTCACATTTATAAGAGTGATAGTTTTGTCAATTCATTTTTTTAAGATTTAAAAATGTCAAGGAATCTGTGTGAAATTTTTATTAGATTATAGAATGTAAAATACTATTTTAATTTTCAAATAACAGGAATAAATTAAACATTATGCATATCACATGGGGTAAATTTTTCATTAACTCATTATTTAAATATATTCATATAAATAATTTGAAAAACACAAACTCAATTACTCCCTCAGTTTTATTTTCTGTCGTTTTGGCAAAAACAAATATTTATGTTTGTTGTTTTAGGAATTCAATGCAAAATTATATTTTTCTATCAATTTTAACATTCTTGTTAATGTTTATAATAATATTTTTAAAATTATTATTTGATTAAAATAATATTTTAAAATTTTTATTTCAAAAACATAATTATTAATTATATTTTTTAATATATGTGCAATTCTCTAAAATGATAAATAAAAAAAAAATATGGGAGAGAGTATTATCATAATTTTGAAACACTCAAAAGTCAAAACTTATGATTATTCACACCCTAAACTCTAAATCTAGAAAGTCACTACAAAAATACCCAAATTACATTCCACAAACTCATCATTTACTAATTTCCGGAGAGATTCCAGGTTCAAGAATCTCACTTGGATCGCTTGCATTTCCTAATCAAATACTTTATTTATTCCCACATATAGCATTAAAAATAAAAATTCAATGAACAAAAGAAGTTTCCCCTTCAGCTACTAAACATTCACCAACTCCATCTGCATTATATTTCTCTCAAAAGTCAAATCAAAACCCCAAAACTCTCTGTATTTTTATTTCCTTTTATATGACCCTCTATTATTACATCCTCCAAGAAATCTTTCCGCTCAAATTTTGATCTGGGTTTTCTGAAAAAGAATCCCTTTTTATTTGAAAGCTGATTTCTTTTGTATTCTTGATTGGCTGTGCAATATCCGTACGAAACTTTTAAGTTCTGATCTGGGATTTTGATTTATGATCTCACTTTACTGAATTAAGAGAGTTATTTTCACAATTGATAGTTTGTGATTTGTTTTTGGTTTTTTATATAGTTGTAATTAAGATTTGTTGAATGGCTGCTGAAGAATTGGTTGAACTGAAATTCAGGCTTGCTGATGGTAGTGATATTGGACCTAGCAAGTATAATTGCAGTGCAACTGTGACCTCTCTCAAAGAAAAGATTATTACACAATGGCCCAAAGGTTATCAATCTTCTTTTCTTTTTCCCCATTAATTTTATGAAGATATGTAATATTATGATTTTGGATGGGTAGTTCAATTCCCCCCCCCCCCCCCCCCCCCCCCCCCCCCCCCTCTGCTTGAATTAAAGTATTTTTCTTGTGATGTTCAAAATGGTGCATAAATTATTGATGTATTTATGTTGCTAAGTGCTTAACTTTTTTGAGCATTTTGGCATGTTTTAAAGAACAACAGGGAAGGGAGTTTCTGATATTTTTGTACTGTCTTGCAGTATATGGAACATTTAATTAAAAACAGTTTTTGGTTTGCTTATTATCTTCAATCTATGTCTTCATCAAATTTATATTGTGCTGTTTTATATGTAATTTCTCAGATGGGAACTACATGTTCATTTGATCATATAATTACGAAAATAGTTCTAATGGTGTTCGACAGTACGTTTTAAGGACTCAGCTCTGTAGTTCACATTTGTTTTTGTACGATTTACTCGTGCAGCTTATATGGTTGTTGAGCAAGTTTAGCTACCAATTTGTATGTAGCATAGGTAGGTATCATTTGTCTTCTCTTTTGTAATCCTTTGCTTAAACGAGGGAAACAAGTCGATCATACAGTTTGTCGTTTAAGCATAATTTTGTGCTGAACTATTGGAACTAATATTAAGCTCGATTTAGTTATTCCCTTTGGTATTGGGGGAAAAAGTTGAAAAGTAAATCATGCTTGTGGGAATGAAAGATAAAAAGCAATGGTTGATTTAAGAAATAAGGCTTTCGTTACTTTTATCAAGCTTTTCTAATTTGTAGAATATACTTGGCTTTTTTTTTTGACCAATAATCCTCTAACATACTAAAGAAACACGGTGAACGAGATTCCATTTGCAATCTTACATTATATTGTTTGGAAAGGGATGCTAAATGTTTTGAAGTTTCTTTCTAACCATAGTTTGGTTATCTTCATGGATCAGAATTTCGTTTCGAATGTATGTTTCGGAGAGCCAAATATTGAAAACTTTTCGAGACTATTCGGAAATATTTCAGAAACACTAAGGAAAATTTGTAAAAAAAGTTACGAAATTTAGGAAATTAACTGAGTTTAAGGCAAATAAATAGTTTCGGAATTACATCTTGTTTTCGTTTCGCCTGATTCAAAAATGGAAACTTTTCGATG
Source organism: Penstemon barbatus (assembly GCA_003313485.2). Classification (NCBI taxonomy): domain Eukaryota; kingdom Viridiplantae; phylum Streptophyta; class Magnoliopsida; order Lamiales; family Plantaginaceae; genus Penstemon; species Penstemon barbatus. The sequence goes on along the minus strand of CM064878.1, from coordinate 20,323,281 downwards.
TTTTCGATGGAAAAGATGGAACTTTTGATCGGTGGTTATCTTATAAGTAATTATTCTGGTTTCGGCCATTATCCTCATAGAAATGCTTGTTTTTTGCAGAAAAAGAAAATGGGCCTAAATCCATAAATGATATAAAGCTTATTAATGCGGGAAAGATACTTGAAAATAACAGAACAGTTGCTGAATCTCGACTTCCACTCAGTGAAGTTCCAGGTGGTGTCATCACAATGCTTGTCGTTGTTCGTCCTCCCCTTCCAGACAAACATAATGGTACGTGTTCTCATTGATATAAACTTCATATTGTACATGTATATTGGATTATCACTCAAAATCCTTGTTGCAGATAAAGTGCAGGATAATTCTCGGAAGAAAGGCGGATGCATGTGCACTATCTTGTGACTTGTCCGACAAAAATTGCATTTTGCGCATGTTAATATTTTAAATTAAATTAAAATTTTAGTTTTCGATGCTTTGTTCGTGTGCCCAGTGTGGAATATTGTGCAGTTACATATATTCCAGGTGAGCAGACAGAAATTTGTAGAAGCCAAATGGATTAAAAGGAGCACAAAACAAAATTGAATAGACGATAGCAGAATTTGATTATTGTTTGTGTTTCTAAATGAATGGTATATATGTATAAGTGTATTGGAAAATATCTGACTTTCTTTTCTTACATTATTTGTTTGGCAGCATTGTTATATATATACACGTGATTGTTTAATAATTTATCGCATTTGAATTGAATTATTATGTTCACTTATGTTAAGGTGGAAAAATCTCTAAATTATAAAGCAAATTTTGCTGATTTTTTTTTTTTTTTTTTTTTTTTTTTTTTTTTTTCTGGCTGTCATTGTCATGTTAGCTTTCTTAGAAAGAAATCCGCACGTCATCTTTGTGTTAGGCTCATTAGTTTACATGTCAACATGAATGAGACATTGCATTTATCTATATCCTCTACCTTGTATGTGTTAGGCTATAAGGTTGGGCAAAAAATTAAATGGTAGAGAAAATCTAGAAATTTTGAAGGATTAAATTTGTAAGTATTCTTTTATAAAAATAGAAAGCTACCAATTTCTGCCGAATTATACAATGTGTACGTCCGATTATTAATGTCATTGGTATTCTTATGCTTTTGAAGTGATCAAATTTGGGTTGGTGCATACATGTCACATTCTGCAAGGTTGAGATTTAGTAATGTCACGTGTTAAGTTTGCTTCAAGCACACATTCATTTCGCCTGCACGTTAAATGAGAGCAGTGTTGACCCTAGATATTTTGGGGTCCTAAGTAAAATTTGGGGTCCTTCACATATTTTTTTTTCTTTATTTTTTTAAATTTGAAAATACAAAAGTATTGATTAAATATTTACGTTGTAGTTTTTACCAATCTATCTTAAATATTTACTCTTAACTATTACCCGGGTAATTCTTGTGTTGAGCCCTTATTTACAAATTGCAATTCGCAAGATTGAGCTATAATAACATGGCAAAATTGTAAAAATCGTCCCAAACTAATCACTGATTTTGGATTTTTGTCCCAAATTATTCAATTTGGCGAATTTCGTCCCGTAATTTAATATTATTTTGAATATCGTCCCGCCGTTAATTATAAGACGAAAATTGCGCATTTGCCATCAAAATTATCACATGGCTGCTTCCGTGACGTGATAAATTTTAACATGAATAATTATATAATATTGCAGAATTCGTCCCAAACTAATTACAAGATTGAACCGTCATTTCCATTAAATTGGAATTTAATAAATTCATACAAAATGATAAATTATGGGACGAAATTCGGCGAGTATATATAGTTTGAGACGAAAATTCAATACTAGTAATTAGTTTGGGACAATATTTCAAACAAATATTTAATTGTGGGACGAAATTCGGTGAGATAATATAATTTGGGACGAAAATTCAAAATCACTAATTAATTCGGAACATTTTCTGCAATTTTACCTAATAATATCATCGGGAATCCTTGCCTTTTAAGCCTTCCAAAATTCAGCTTATTATATGAATTAAGAGAATGTAAAATAAGAATCTAATTCATATACACATAACACATGATATATAATAATTACGTTGTGTTTATACAACTAGAGTTGATGTTAGTACACCTAAATTTGTGATTCCAAATGCATGTATTAATTCAAAATTAATCAGAAGAAACCATGCTAACTGTTTGGATGAATTTTCTTGAACTTCAACATGGAGAAGCAACTAACACCAAAAGCAGAAGCAGAATTAGTGATTTTCCCCTGATCATAAGTACTTAGAAGTGCTTTTTCTTGAGAAGATGGTTTCTGCTTATGATCATCATCATCATAAGTGGTCTTCATCTTCTCCTTTTGATATTTTCACATTCCATAAACTTCTGCAAGACCCAAACCAGCTGCCCACATGGTAATTTAATTTCTTGATAAAATATTCAAAATCAGAATATAATATATGTACAGATTAACCTGTAATTGCTAGGAAGTAAAAGTTTGTGTTTTTATTTTGAATGAACAATATTTATAGATTTTCAGAACTTGGGCAGCAAGCATATTAATCAATTATGGAGTATATACATTTATAGGAGTTGTGTAGCTTCCTCTGCTAACTGAAAAAAAAAAGAAATACATAAATTATTTAGTCAGATAATTTAATCCCATATAGTACTTAATTACTTATTTAGGTTGCCAAACATACGGTCAACAATGACGCCATGAAAATATTTGTACATTCTTTTTCTTTTTTATTTATGTTCAAAGAATTGGGTTGTGTTTGTATTCCTTCATGATTACAATATATCATGTTCAGATTTTTATCCAAATTAAAGAGGTATGAATAACAATATATATTTTTATCCAATAATCCAAAGCATTAGATGTATAGGTTGTCTTTCGTTTTTTATTTTTATTTTTATTTTTATGTCCTTAAAAATAATGGTCGAAATTACTTTTATGTCAAATTATTACTATAAGAGATGATTGTTTTAAGAAAAATAATTGAAGTTTGAGAAAAAATTATTTTCTATTTTAGGAAATAGACATCCCCAAAAATTGTACAAAAAATAGGGACATTCTCTAGATTTTGTTTTGTTGGGGGGGGGGGGGGGGAATATAAAAAATATTTAAACTTATTTCATGTATTGGGTTTCTTGAACATGTAAAACTAGAGTAACTCAATTATCAGAATACAAATTATTTTAGGCTAGCTTTTCGATCTGAACATAAATTTGTAAAACATTTACTGTATTTCTTTTCTGACAATAAATCTGAAGACGTGTCCCCCCCCCCAAAAAAAAAAAAAAAAGGAATAAAAGCCAATCACACTAGAAATTATGGTGGCTATGAATTATGAAAAAAGCGCCAAGCATTAGCCAAACCTTAGGATATATTATGGGGGTTAATTTAAACTTATCTCGTTTAATATGCATAATTAATGTTTAATTTAGTTCCTATAGTTTGAAAAAAAACATTTTTAGTAATCCATGTTAAAATTTTAAATATTTGCCTTCTTACTAAAATATATGGATTGAGTTAAGGCCCATAAAACTTGGATATAACTCAAATAAAAAATTTGTTCAAGGGGTATGGATTGTTAGAAAACTTTAGAAGACGAATTTACTCATGATTTTCATTTCAAGTGAAACATTTAGTCTCAACTAGAGCTCTTTACGTATGAGCAAGCTGAATATCTGAGTGAGACAAACCCAACTAGCTCGTAAATAATAAAGTCCAACCTTGCAAATTGCGAAATATATATGGGTAAAAGTCCAATACGCAGATTTGCCCAGACCATGTGGATGATTAATAACCAATTTTTTCATATCGTGTGTTGAAGAATAAATCACATCATGCAAACAAGGAGGATCCCATTACTGAAGAAGGTGATCTACATTAATTTGGGACTCATAAACCATATTAAAACACATGAATTGGGCTAAAATTCATAAAGATTGAGTCTATCTCACCTCAAAAGCTATCTTAAGATGTAAGGATTATTCAAGACATTATAAGGTGAATCTAGTAATAATTTCCAGTCCATGTGAGACATTTAGTCTCAACTCTCCTCCCGTTGGAGAGTGTAACTCATTCGCCTGTAATTGAATGTGAGAGTGAAAAATATTGCAGAAAAAGGTATAATTATCCTTCTCTATGTAAAGTTCTACAAAAGGTAAAATGCTAAGTATATAATGAGGGGGGATGATACAAGTAAAGTTATACATAAGGCTAAATTGATCCATATTAAGTAAAATAGGGGCAAACTACTTCTTTTTCTCTCATGTTTAAATAGGTCTAGTTATATGATATATAAAAGATGATTTTTTTTTTCGTCAAATCATATTTTTGTTAAGTTTTAAAATATTAGAAAAGTAGTGTGATTCCTTTACAATAATGTAGAGCGATAAATACATATTTTTAAATCACAAAAGAGTAAATATTGATTAAATTGACTCTACCACTATACATACATCAAATAATGGCAATTCTTCTCCGATGGCTTATTCTATGACAAAGAATTCGAGCTCCATCAAAGAAACGTAATGCACTTTATTTTGAATATATGGGACCAATCTTTTACGGAATAGAATACAAAGGTGATTCCTAAGTTCAAATTAAGTTTCTTATAAGTTAGTCAAAGTGCCGGGCCTGCCGGCAACTATTTATCTATCTACTCTACTGTAATGAAATTTATGAAACTTATAGAAAATTATTAGGAGTGAAATGCAAAAATACCCCTTATATTATTATTTATTGGCTGAAAATCTCTCATAATATTTTCATAGATCAAAATTTCCATCTTTTCCGTAAAAAATATCGAGAAGTTTCGGTTTTTGAATCAAGCGAAATGAAAACAAGATGTAATTCCGAAACTATTTGTTTGCATTAAACTCTGTTATTTTTCTAAAATTAGTAACTTTTTTTACAATTTTTCCTTAGTGTTTCCGAAACATTTCCGAAAAGTCTCGAAAAGTTTCCAATATTTGGCTGGCCGATACATACACTCGAAACGAAATTTTGATCCATGAATATTTTATTATCAGAAAACCCCTACGTTAATAAGCCAGAGGCACTTATTCCCCTCCGAGGCTGCAATCTAAGTGCGAGTATTCTTCATGACATATATGTTATTTTTCACTTCAAAAATTGACAACAGACCCTAAATAACTTAAATATAGGAAATAAACCACATTATAAAAATTGCTCAACTCATAATTTTCAAACGAGTGTAATAAGCTAATAAAATGACAACGCAGGAGGTTTTTCGTCAATAAAATATTAACACAGAGAGCTTTTTGCTAATAAAAAAAAATAAAAGTAGGTCTTCATTCTATTAAAATTCATACAGGAGGTGTATTTGCACATTGCACAAACCATTAGTTTTGCTAATAGTTAAAGAACAATGAGTAATTACAAGCACTAATAAACATAAAGATAAACACAAAACCAATAATTTTAAGTCGTATTAATTAGTCTAGACTAAAACATTAGACATGATTTTAATACTCATTAACTTTGAGAAAAAATTGGATTTGGTATCAAAGTTGGAATGAAAATCTATCATATGGTACCAAATTTGCATTTTCATATTCAATGATACCAATATTACAAATAGATATATCCTATGGTACAAAAAAAACAGTTTCCTCCATAATTAAAGATAAACACAAAACCAATAATTTGAAGTCATATTAATTAGTCTAGATGAAAACATTAGACATGATTTTAATTCACAATTTGATTAAACTAAATTAAAAACGTCCAGTACAAATTCTACCATGTAAGGCATTCAACAAAATGAGAGTCAACTCCTTCTCAATCATATCATTTTCTTGTTGAATTTGCATAAGATGATACTCTGCTACAATCACCTCAGGTACAACAGAACTCCTGCACAACGGACACGTGCCGCAATATCCCTGCAGCCATTTCTCCAGACAATTTCTATGAAAAACGTGCTTGCAATCTTTGATTTCTCTACCCTCATCTCCAGCAGCGAATTCTGATAAACAAATTCTGCATTCGACTGGCTCTGTTTCCGCCTCTTTACGATGAACGAATTTGGAGCTTTTTTTGTTGATCATGTACATGTACTTGTAATTTGAGCTCACGAGTTTGTAGTGTTTCCAGATAATGCAAATTGAGAGTATGATTATTCGGAGAATTTCAGGAACAATTTTGAGGAAAAAGGATGCAATAATTTTATCAGGGTAGGAGAAGAGTTTTGCTAAAGTTCCCATTTCTTGTGGTCTTTTAATTTGGGCTAAAAGTTAAAGTTGTAGTCGGGCTTTATATAGATGGTCATTTTTTTATTTTATTTTATTTTTTTGAGCTTTTTTATTTTATTTTTTGTGGTCTTTTAATTTTGAGCTTTTTTATTTTATTTTTTTTCATTTAAGTGTGATATTTTGGATGAAGTGGTTGGTTAATTTATGACGGATCGAGACGGGTATGTTAATTTATAAGTATTAAATATTTAAATAGTAGCGAACTCATGTTTGAATTCTAATTGAGAGAGATTTCACTTAATGTTTCTAACGCGTCTAAAAATCGATTAAACTCTTGAAAAATAAAAATATTAAATGTATATCTAATCTAACAATTTAACTTGTCTTTTGTTTCTTAATTTTTTTTTTAATTTCATTTCTTAAAGTTTGGTAATCATGATATCTAATTTTTTTAATTATGTATCAAAACCCCACAGATTAATATAAATAATAGTACATGTAATTAAAAACAAAAATAGGGACGTAGATGTTTTTGTCATATACTTTCAAAGTTTTAAACCTTTGTCAAATTTAGTCCTGCACGTACTACAAGAAAAACAGAAAATTCTAAAATTTACTGTATTAATTGGAAAATTCTTCCACGGACAACTCGTGGACCATGTGGTCCAGAATTTTTCTTTCTTTTCTATTTTTTTTCTTTTCTCTTCTTCTTTTCTTTTTCTTTTCTTGATTAATAACTAAATTTGTCTTATACAATTAAATTTTTTTGACATATTTTGTGGTGTAAATTTATAATATGATTTTTGTTTCTATCAGAATTATTATTTGCATTTTTCACGCATTATTTCTTCTTTAAAAATATTTAATGTTTAAATTAATTCTATAAAAAAAATATCTAACTTAATTATTTCATAAATTATAGAACAAAATGACACAATGAATTTACAAATTCACATCTTTGGAAATAAATATAAATATAGCTAGAACAACATTGAACGATTTCGAAAAATACATAATATATATAAAAAAACTACCACTACAAGAAATTTTCAGTTTTTGCATATATTTAGTGAAAAAAATAATTTTTTCACAATAACAATAGTGACAAGTACAATAGTGATAAAATATATTTTTAAATTGTCACTAATGGCTATTTGTGACAAGTGTAAGAAGTTAGTTATCATTATTGATAATTAATGACACCCTTTTAGAGACACACTACAAGAAAAATGAATTTTAGTGATAAAATATTAGGTGACATTGTTAAAATTATCATATTCTCACAATAAAAATAGTGACAAGTGCAATAGTGACAAAATATATTTTTAAGTTATCACTAATGGCGATTAGTGACAAATTAGTGACAAATGTGTGGAACTTAAATTGTCACTATTGACAATTTGTGACACCCTTTCAGTGATAGCCTAGTGACAATAAATATTGCCATTATAATTTAGTGACAACTTTTTAGTTGTCACTTTTGGGGTATCATTAAATGTCTGATAACTTTTTCACAACTCTTGTCACTAGTGTATCTATAAATATCACTTTCGTGACAATATATAATTTTTTGTCACTTTGTCTTTTACTATTTTGTCATTAAAATTTAAATTTTTTGTAATTACAACTTAGTAACAATAAATATTGTTAATAATTTTTTTAGTTGTCATTTTTTGGGACGTCAGTAAATGTCAATAGTGACAATATTTTTATATTTCTTGTCAATAATGTGTCTATGTACATCATTTTAGTGACAATATTTAAATTTTTGTCACTTTGTCATTTAATATTTTGTCACTGAAATTAGACTTTTTTGTACAATATTATTTTGATAGGAACAATATATTAACTATAAATTTGCAACAAAAGTAAATAAATGTGTTTGATTTGTGTAAAAGATTTTAGTTATAAGAAGGAAAAATTAAAGAAAGAATGAAAAAGAAAATAAAAAAAAAAAGAAAAAATGTAGACCACACGGTCTAGAAGTTAAGTCTACAGAAGAATCTTCCGTATTAATTTTGAATTTTCTCCAGATGGTTAATTTTAAGCCAGGCAAACCAAATTAAAAAAATTGTAGAATTAGAGTAGAATTTGGTTCAAATCAAAATTTTAGGTCGACCATGGGTCCCATTTCGTTTGTCGAATCTTTGGTTCCCGGAAATTAATGCACGTATATGTAATGTAATTTTTCTGTCTTGTTTAAACTTGTGTATATATAGCCAACTTGGTAGATTCGATTTGTCCACCTAATTATTTAATAATACTACCTATATGTTTATTATTATTCCACCAACCCTTTTGATTACGAAATTTGCAGTAAATAACTAATTTAAGGATTATTTAATAGGCATTTTACCTTGTAAGAAGAGTTGCTGGCCTGTTTGTTTTGTTACAATTAATTAAAAAGGTTTAGTTAACTAAACCTAACGTTTTCTAGGACAAGTAGTACAAGAAAACAATTGCCACTTAAAGAAGTAGGTTTGTTCTAGAACTACCATGTAGAAGGATTCTTAATTAATAATCATTGTTTATGGTTTTTAGTACGTATATAGTATATTTAAATTTGTCTCATTTTTATCTGATATGTGGAAAAAGAGATAATGATTAATTTCTTCAACTAATTTTGACCTGTTTCTTTTATCTACTTTGTTGACATGTGTTACCTATACATTTTTATGCTTATATAATATATGCTACAATGGACTAAATTTAGATTGAGTCAAACTTGAGTGTCATGGAATCAATATATAGTGGGTCTACACAATTAATAGTTCGTTTAAATTAATGAATAAATTGAAATAAAAATGATTTATATGATAATTGAATGTATGATAAATTCGAGATAGATAAAGACATAAAAAATGTTTCACTGTTCAAACTGGACATAATATATTCAATATAAGGAAAAAGTTGGATATGGATATGAGTTTCAACCGCTATTATCTAATCTACTATTTTAATCGGGCTACAAAATTTATATATCATATTTAAGTTAGGTTAATTATGTTAGGTTAAAGTCAAACAACAATCAACTACTTCAAACGGTCAAGATCGGATCGGTTCATTCTTATCTAGGTTATATATACTGAATCAATATTAGAAGATCGGATTCTCTGAGGCCACTCCGAACAACATAAAATTTAACCTGGAATTGTACGAATATGTCCACCCATCTGACGGCCCGGATTAAGGGTCACATGTCTTCTTCAATGATGTCATTTCGTACGACCCGATTCGATTAACCAACCAATATTCAGTAGACCAGAGCTTGAATTATTGAATGACCAACTCATCTAAAAGCTTAAACTGTTAGAGAGAGGAATCATTTAATATATATCTTATTTAACACGCCCCCTCACGTGTAGGCGGTATTAATTTACTCAAGCCTAACACGTGGAATTTAGAAATGGGTGGCAGAGGGATTCGAACACAAGACCTCTTTGAGTCTGAGAGATGAATCATTTAATATATATCACTTAACATGAATATCGTTTTCACATCCTGTTGTTTGTTGGGCTAGCTTTTTTAGATCGTTAGATTAGTTCCCACATTATAAACAGAATTTGTATTAGGATTCTTTCTTGATTTGAACTGTTTGTTGACTTGTTTGACTTGTACACATCATTATACAATTTTTACTCAAATCACTACTCTTCTGTTGAAAATGATATTGCTTTCAGTTTGCTTTGGCTTGTTTTCAGGTTGATCAACTTGGTTCAAGCAATCTGAGTCCACCAATTAAATGTATGGAACCATGTGCGCCAAGTTATGTGGTCTTTGAGCTACTATATATCAACTTCTTGGCTATTGGAAGGGCATTACTCAACATCCAAAACGAGCTTACGATGCACGTTTAAGGCGATCACATAACATTTAGCACGTTTAAGGCGATCACATAACATTTAACGTGCTTAAAGCAATCAAATTTTCTGATGATTGTTCTTACATACTTGCAAAAGCCTCAGGTGAAGGCCAATTCGAGCGATAAGGGGTTGGTGCATCAATGATTTTTTTCGCAGCGAGTTTTCTCGGAGGGGGTGGCATGTCAAGCAACTGCTTTCTAGCTATTACAGATCTCACATGAGCTCTGTATGCAATAAATCCTTCATCTATCATACATTCGTTCCACAAATCCCGACTTGGTGAAATGCATCCATTTCCCATATCATACATCCACCATCCATTTTCGGATCCTTGATTGAAATATACACAATCCCCCCTACAGCCAATTTCTTTCGAATTTACCCAAACACAACACTCTTTCTCCAAGAACACTGCCCTGCCTTCAATCCCCTCAACCTTAATCCACTTATTTTTTGGAAAACTAAATCGAAAGACCTCAACTTGATCCACGACGCTCAATGACTTTCTATAGATCAAGAAAACCAACAAGACTTCCCCATTTGATTCGAGTAAATACTCTTTGAAATATTTTGAACTTACCGAAGGAACAGCCCTGTTCGTGCTTATAACAGTCATCTCAATACGCGAATTGATCATCGTCTCTTCAATGACGACAAAAGTACCCTGCAAACTCAATGCATAAAATTTTCCTCCAAAACCAATTACATTGCTGAATTTCATGAACTGATCTTTCTTGGAACCATAGGGATCGACTGTATAGCAATCGTGTGGGATCCACGCAGCTCTATAAGGAGAGTTTACCATGAAAGCTGGACTAGAAAGGCCAGTCGACACTATAACAGTAAAATTACGATTCATGTCCATTGAGAGTGCAGCAACTTTGAAAGAGATGGTGACATTCCATGGCGGAAGGTGCGATTCGTACCCCCTTGCAACATTTAATATGGAACATTGTATTTGATTAGTCGATCCTCGAGTCATGACTAATCCACCATGGGAGTAGCCAACACAATTTAGTGTTGGATCAAACCAGAAATGTGTTGGGGGTTCTCTGCAAAAATAGCGCCAATAGTCTTTAATGAAATCATCGCGAAAATAGATGTCCATATATTTTTGTATGGTATTGTTTGGAATAGAGCGAAAACTGGAATCGTGTAAATCGTAGAGTTGAGGCCATTGGAGTTGTTCTCTGCTTCCGTTCAATCCGTTGCATCGCTTTGTTGTGGTTAGCCATGATTTGGTGGTGCAAGAATAGCTCATTGGTGCTGCAAATTTGGTTTCTTTGCAAGTAAGTTGATCAGTAGTTGTTGGGGAAGATTAGGACATGGCTTTTTGTTAATGGCTTCTTTTTTGTTGGACAAATATTTTTCCTTTTTTGCCATATAGTATGAAAAATGCATATATATTTTTTCTTTTTTTTTAATTTATTATGCTTGATATGAGATGAAGAAAAGAAGAAGAGATGCTGGAATGATATATAGCTAGATAGACTTGATCTCCAAGCTTTGTAAGTTTAAAAATATTTAAAATGAACTAATTAAGTTCCTTGGATAATGAATGGATGCATACATAGTGGCAGCACATATATTCAGATTTGGTTAATGTTGACTTTGTTTCATATTGAGACTGAATGTCACGTTAGCTTTAAATACAAAATATGTACTTAAAATATTCTTTAAATAAAGAGTAAGAAGGTGATGAGAATAGATAGAGTTTTTATTCCCTCGAACAAAAAAAAAAAAAGAGATACAGTTGTTGGTTATGATAACTAAGAACCAAATTGAAAAATGAGTAATAAATATTGGGAAAATTGTTTTTTTGGTACCATAGGATAGACTAATTTGCACTTTTAGTACCATTGAATACGAAAATGCCAATTTGGTACCATAGAATATGTTTTCATTGCAATTTTGGTACCAAACTCAAATTTTCTACAAAGTTAATGGCAATTTACCTCATATGAAATGCATAATGTTCAATTTATCCCTCTATAATTTGAAAAAAAATCAATTTACCCCCTGTAAAATTTTAATGAAGCAATTTACCCCCTTCATCCGGAGATTGTAGTTCACTTGCCGAAATTGAGAGTATGCATGCCAACTATTTTATTTAACATAGGGGGATAAATTGCCACATTTATCATAACACAATGGGTAAAAAATTACATTATCATAATAAAAGTGGATTAAGTGCCGCCTATAAAAATATAGGGAAGGCGATGTGAAATTTTGGGTAAAATGCTCTTTTTTAAACCACGAGGGGTTAAATTGAACATTATGCATTTAGTAGGGGGTAAATTGCCATTAACTTTGTAGAAAAATTGGGTTTGGTACCAAAATTACAATGAAAACCTATCCTATTGTACCAAATTTGCATTTTCATATCCAATGATACCAAAAGTGCAAGTCAGCCTATCCTATGGTACCAAAAAAATAATTTTCCCAATAAATATTGGATTGATATCATAAAGCGTTGAATATTTTGAAAAAAAAAAAACTTCAACAACAATTATTTTGGAAGAGGAAGTATCTAACAATACTTTTTCTTTATTACATAATTAAAACAGCATGTAACCTACTGCACAGAGGATCCGCTTCTGATTTCCACCTGCAAATCAGCTTCAAAAATCAATTATCCAAACTTCAAATTATTATGTGTAGTTTTTGGGGAAAATGCAAGATATTCCCTGTGTTATGCTAAACTTGCAAGAAACTGCCTGTGAAATTTTTTTTGTGTCAAACTTCCTTGTGTTTTCAAATATCCTGCAAAAAACACCCAATATGTTAAAAATAGGTCGTTTTGGATAGACTTATTTTAAGAAATCATTTTAAAAACACTTGAAGTTGGTTCCTACAACTTCACGTGATATATTTTTACAATTATTTCTTGAAAAATGTCGATCCAAAACGACCTATTTTTACAAATTGAGTTTTTTTTGCAGGGTTTTTAAAACACAAGAAAATTTGGCACAAAAAAAAATTCACAGGGTAGTTTATTGCAGATTTAGCATAACTCAGGAGAGTATTTTGCATTTACCCCGTAGTTTTTACTTAAAGGAGGGATTTATATATTAATCAAAATGGAGTTAATTAAGTTTCTGGAGATCACTTTTTCGTTGAATAAGTCCAAGAAAAAGAGTATTTTGTCATTAAATAAAAAATTAAAGGAGCAATCTACCTCATTACATTGAAGAGTGTAACTCACTCGTTCGAAATTGAATGTGTGGATGAAAAGTACTTCATATCATAAATTGCAAGAGTCTATAAACTTATTTAAAATGCTATAAGATGGAATGCACCAGTTGTGCTAAGTTTCGTACCATATTTTGGTGTCACATATAATATAACATTGATCGACAAATATGATAGTTTCTTTTTTTTTTTTGGTACAACAAATATGATAGCTTTGAAACGTCTCTATTCCATGCAAAGGTAGTTGTGCCACTTGAAAGAAAAAATGTATTACATAGTTGCTAAATCATTAGGTGAGGGCCACTTCGAGCGATAAGGGGTTGGTGCGTTAATGAGCTTTTTCACAGAGGTTTTTCTCAACAAGAATTTATGCCCAAGCCGATCTCTAGCTATTACAGATTTCACATGAGCTTTGTATGCAATTAATCCTTCATCTATCATACATTCGTCCCATAAATTTCGACATGGTGAAATGCATCCATTCCCCATATCATACATCCACCATCCATTTTCTGATCCCTGATTGAAATATACACAATCCCCCCTGCAACCAATTTCTTTCGAATTTACCCAAACGGAGCACTCTTTTTCCAAGAAAACTGCCCTGCCTTCGATCCCCTCAACCTTAATCCACCTATTTTTTGGAAAACTAAATCGAAGGACCTCAACTTGATCCACGACACTCAATGATTTTCTATAGATCAAGAAGACCAACAAGACATCCCCATTTGATTCGAGTAAATACTCATTGAAATGCTTTGAACTTACCGAAGGAACAGCCCTGTTCGTGCTTATAATAGTCATCTCACTATGCGAATTGATCGTATCTTCAATGACCACAAAAGCACCCTGCAAACTCAATGCATAAAATTTTCCTCCAAAACCAATTACATTGCTAAATGTCATGAACTGATCATTCCTGGAACCATATGGATCAATTGTAGTGCAATCGTATGGGATCCACGTAACTTGATAAGAACTGTACACAACGAACGCTGGACTTGAAATGCCGGTCAACACTAGAACAGTAATTCTATGAGGACTCCAATGTTCCATATAAGAATAAGATAGTGCAGCAAATAAAAAAGGGATGCTAGCACTAATCCATGGTGGAAGAACCCATTCAAGCCCCATTGCAACATCCAAAATGGAATAACACTTTTGATTAGTTGATCCTCGACTCATGACTGGTGAACCGTGGGAGCACCCAACAAACTTTAGTGTTGGATCAAACCAGAAATGGGTTGGGGTTTCTCCACAAAAATAGCGCCAATAACCTTTAATGAAATCATTGCTGTAGTAGACGTCCATATATTTTTGGAGGGTATTGCTTGAAATAGAGGAAAAATTGGAATAGCCAGAATCATAGAGTTGAGGCCATTGGAGTACTTTTGCACTTGTGTTGCATCTCTTTGTGGCCGGTTGCCACGACTTGGTGATGCCCGAATAGCTCGTTTGCCCCAGCAAATTTGGTTTCCTTGCAAGTAAGTTGAGTAGTTGTTGGGGAAGATTAGGACATGGCTTTGTGCTAATGGCTTCTTGTTTTTTGGACCAAGATTTTTCCTTATTTGCCTTTCTTGACATTTTTTTATTTATTTAGTTATTAGGGTTGATATGAGATGAAGAAATGAAAGAATAGATGTTGGGATGATATAGCAATTGATGGCCGTGACCTCCAAGTTTTGTCAGTTTAAAAATATGCTAGTGTTATAATATTTAATCAAGTTGAATTACTATAAATTCCTTGGGACCAATTCCTTTTCATTGAATAAGAAACTATGGCCTACATGTTTTCAGAAACTTAATCTATATTTTTTTTCTATATAAAAGTGGAGTTCAAAAAATAGAATTTCTTGAACTTTTTGTGAAGACTAATATACCCCTGCTTAAATTTTATTATAAATGGCAAAATATAAAAAAAACTTAAAAGAAGTATACTTCTACATAAAAACTATCACTTGAAAAATATATCTTAGATATTATTTCTCTATCGAAATTCCAAAAGTCCATATCCAACCACATAAAGTTAACACTAGCCACCGCACTGTGGAATTAGAATAAGGAATATTAATATAGTGAATTAGTGAAGACTTTAGAAAATAAATCTAAAAAAAATATATTGTGATGTGAAAAGTGGATGAAATTGATGATACTCGAATTTTCATGGAATACGAGATCAGTTAATGAAAATTGATGAAATCGAGAAAAGTCGGATAAAACATGTGAAAAAGATAAAATTTGGGTGAAATTGGTGAACACTTGTAAAGTTGATAAAAACGATTAAAGCCAGTAAAAAGGCGCCTATGAAATCGATAAATACATATGGAATTGCATAACTTTGGATAAAACTCGTGAAAATGCATAGGCTGATCAACAATAGCCACCACACCGTGGCATTAGAATAAGGAATAAATAATGCTCTTAACATAGTGTTTTTTAAATGAAAACTACTATAATGGAATGAACTAAATAATTTTTCAATGATCTTATTTTAGAAAAGAATTTACAAGTTCTTAAGAACAAATCGATCATCATTTTATATTTGATTACAATAATTTAGATTCATCATTTTTTTGATGAAATAATAATTTTAATAATAATTAAATTGAATATTAATCATTAATTTGTGTTATTTTGTGACATGACAAAGTTAATTTTACTATAATTTATAAAATTTACTAATGAAATTAACTAGACACATACAACATACGTGTTAAAGAAAAAATGCTTATGACTTAGCTAAGTACGTAATTTTTCTTTGGCTAGAGAAGAAAAATATAAATGAAATCCAAGAATATCAAGACATGAATAACCTCGAATATAAAAATTAGTAAAGTTGGTGAAAAAACGTGTGAAACTGGTAAAACAAAAATTGTGAAATTCGTGAAAAATATGATGAAATTGGTGATACTCGAATTTTCATGGAGTTCTTCTCATGGAAATAGGTGAAATCGATTGATTAAATCGATAAAAGTCGGTTAAAACATGTAAAAATGATAAAAATTTGGGTGATATTGGTGAACACTGGTAAAGTTGGTGAAAAACGAGTGAACCTGGTAAAAATGCACCAATAACTCTGGAAGGAATTCGTGAAAAACAAATGAGATCGGTGACATTAGTGAAAAACGAATGAATCGGGAAACAAAGGTGAAGTCGGTGAAAACATGTGAAATCAATTAAATATGAGGTGAAATTGGTGAATTAACATGTAAATCAGTGAAAAAATTAACGAGTGAAAACTATAAAAAGACAAAAAATTAGTCTAGGGTGCAACCAATATAAAATGGTTTAAATAGAAAAAAAATAAAAGAAATAAAAAAATGGCAAAAATAATGAAAGTATGTTAATTTCGATAAAAGAACGAGTAAATTAGAGAAAAAAATATTAAATCAATGCAAAATAAATAAAATCGGTAAAAAAAAATGAGATAATCCCATGAAAAAAGTGGATTAAACCAACGAATTGAATAGATGAAAAGTTGCAATGAAAACCTATCATATGGTACCAAATTTGCATTTTCATATCCAATGGTACCAAAAGTGCAAGTCAGCTTATCCTATGGTACCAAAAAAATAATTTTCCCAATAAATATTGCATTGAAATCATAAAGCGTTGAATATTTTTAAAAAAAAAACTTCAAAACAACAATTATTTTGGAAGAGGAAGTATCTAACAATACTTTTTCTTTATTACATAATTAAAACAGCATGTAACCTACTGCACAGAGGATCCGCTTCTGATTTCCACCTGCAAATCAGCTTCAAAAATCAATTATCCAAACTTCAAATTATTATGTGTAGTTTTTGGGAAAATGCAAGATACTCCCCTGTGTTATGCTAAACCTGCAAGAAACTGCCCGTGAAATTTTTTTTGTGCCAAACTTCCTTGTGTTTTCAAAAATCCTGCAAAAAACACCCAATATGTTAAGAATAGGTCGTTTTGAATCGATATTTTTCAAGAAATAATTGTAAAAATATATCACGTGAAGTTGTAGGAACCAACTTCAAGTGTTTTTAAAATGATTTCTTACGTGATATATTTTTACAATTATTTCTTAAAAAATATCTATTCAAAAGACCTATTTTTACAAATTGAGTGTTTTTTTGCAAGGTTTTTGAAAACACAAGAAAGTTTGGCACAAAAAATTACTCACAGGTTAGTTTATTGCAGGTTTAGCATAACTCAGGGGAGTATTTTGCATTTACCCCGGAGTTTTTACTTAAAGGAGGGATTTATATATTAATCAAAATGGAGTTAATTAAGTTTCTGGAGATCACTTTTTCGTTGAATAAGTCCAAGAAAAAGAGTATTTTGTCATTCAACAAAAAATTAAAGAAGCAATCTACCTCATTACATTGAAGAGTGTAACTCACCCTTTCGAAATCGAATGTGTGGATGAAAAGTACTTCATATCATAAACTGCAAGAGTCTATAAACTTATTTAAAATGCTATAAGATGGAATGCACCAGTTATGCTGAGTTTCGTACCATATTTTGATGTCACATATAATATAACATTGATCGACAAATATGATAGTTTTTTTTTTTTGATACAACAAATTTGATAACTGTGAAACGTCTCTATTCCATGCAAAGGTAGTTGAGCCACTTAAATTAAAAAATGTATTTTATAGTTGCTAAATCATCAGGTGAGGGCCACTTCGAGCGATAAGGGGTTGGTGCGTTAATGAGCTTTTTCACAGAGGTTTTTCTCACCAAGAATTTATGCCCACGCCGATCTCTAGCTATTACAGATTTCACATGAGCTTTGTATGCAATTAATCCTTCATCTATCATACATTCGTCCCATAAATTTCGACATGGTGAAATGCATCCATTCCCCATATCATACATCCACCATTCATTTCCTGATCCCTGATTGAAATATACACAATCCCTCCTACAACCAATTTCTTTCGAATTTAACCAAATGCAGCACTCTTTTTCCAAGAACACTGCCCTGCCTTCGATCCCCTCAACCTTAATCCACCTATGTTTTGGAAAACTAAATCGAAAGACCTCAACTTGATCCACGACACTTAATGATTTTCTATAGATAAAGAAAACCAACAAGACTTTCCCATTTGATTCGAGTAAAAACTCTTTGAAATACTTTGAACTTACCGAAAGAACAGCCATGTTCGTGCTTAGAACAGTCATCTCAATATGCGAATTGATCGTATTTTCAATGACAACAAAAAGCACCCTGCAAACTCAATGCATAAAATTTTCCTCCAAAACCAATTACATTGCTGAATGTCATGAGCTGATCATTCCTGGAACCATATGGATCAATTGTAGTGCAATCGTATGGGATCCACGTAACTTGATAAGAACTGTACACCACGAACGCTGGACTTGAAATGCCGGTCAAGCAAGCAAAAAAAAAAAAAGATGGAATTTTTTTTCTCTCTCTAGAAAACTTTCTCTCTCCCCGCACACACACTAAAAACATACACTAACTCACAAATCCGGCGTTTCTGGACGGAATTTGCAATTGTTTGGGTGCATTTGATTTGTCTCAACAGCGCGCATCTTCCTATCCGAACAATTTGTTGATTTCTGGACGAGTTTGAGCGATTGGGGTTTTGCCCCAATTCGTAAGGTTATTTAACGTAAGGCAAAAATTGAGCGAGTCACGAAGCCATATGAATTTCTGTTGGTGGGCCGGTTTAGCCATGAGGTCCCCGGATGTCTTGCTCTAAAAAAGGCGTTTGCTAATATCGGTTTGAAAGGGGAGTGGAAGATTGATATGTTGGATAGGAAAAGTGTCTCTATTTTATGCTCACTCGAGGAAGACTATACGAGGCTTTGGATTAAGGGTGATTGGTCTTTCTATAATTGTCCAATGAAAATCTTTAAATGGTCTCTTTTCTATAAGTCTTCCGAAGAGTCCTCTATTGTCCCTTGTTGGATCGTTCTGAAAGGATTGCCACTGCCGATGTACGACACTAAAATGCTTTATGAGATATGTCTGCGGGTAGGCAAACCACTACGGACTGATGAGGCTACAAAGAACAAGACCAATTTATTTGATGGCGCTAGAGTCTGTGTTGAGATTGATCTTTTGCATGATCCAGTCACCGAGATCGCTTTGGGGTTGGACGATGGGGAGAATTGCATTTATCAGGAGGTTACCTATGAGAATAGACCTCTTTACTGTGCCAATTGCAAAGTCATTGGGCATCAGGCTAATAATTGTACCCATGATGGGGTTGAGAGTCAGAACATGCAACCTGCCTCAGAGGCTCAAAGAGACTCCAACAAAGGACAACAGCTAGTTGTTTGACTTCTCTTTGAGCCTCTGAGGCAGGTTGCATGTTTTGTCACTCAACCCCAGCATTGTCTCTTGCTTTAGCATGGGCACAATTATTAGCCTAATGCCCAGTGACTTTGCAATTGGCACAGTAAAGAGGTCTATTCTCATAGGTAACCTCCTGATAAATGCAATTCCCCTCATCGGCCAACCCCAAAGCGATCTCGATGACTGGATCCTGCAAAAGATCAATATCAACACAGACTCTAGCGCCATCAAATAAATTGGTCTTGTTCTTTGTAGCCTCATCAATTCGTAGTGGTTTGCCTACCCGCAGACATATCTCATAAAGCATTTCAGTGTCGTACATCGGCAGTGGCAATCATTTCAGAACGATCCAACAAGGGACAATAGAGGACTATTCAGAAGACTTGTAGAAAAGAGACCATTTAATGATTTTCATTGGGCAATTATAGAACGACCAATCACCCTTAATCCAAAGCCTCGTATAGTTTTCCTCGAGTGAGCATAAAATAGACATTTTTCCTATCCAACATATCAATCTTCCACTCCCCCTTCAAACCGATATTAGCAAACGCCTTTCTTAGAGCAAGATATCCGAGGACCCCACGGCTAAACCGGCCCACCAACAGAAATTCATATGGCTTCGTGACTCGCTCAATTTCCGCCTTGGTGAATTGGATATAGGGCTTCCCTTTCAACATCAGAAAAGGTTTCAGCGCGATCAGTCTCTCCGCCACTGGTTTTTTCGCAATATTAATAAGGGACTTGTTCCGACTTCGAGGGTCGGAATTCAAAACAAAGCCACCGGAAGGAGGAGGGGTGGATTTGTTCTCAGTCATATCCACAGGTTTGTTACCCTTCAATACATCAGAAAACTTAGTAAAAGTGGCTTGGGTCTTGTTTATCCCACTACTCGAAGAAGCCATGGAAGCAAAAATCACCAAAACACCACCAAATAATAACAACGAACACCAAAAACAGTAGATATCAACCCAATACAACTGAAAACACTAGGAAAATGCAGTAGGAAGGCAAAAAAGGTCCGGCCCAAAACTGTTCCGCGGCCCGAACTCCAAATCCAAAATTGATTGAGGGGAAATGAAATTCACACCTAGGCGAACTAAACCCCTAAAAAAACTCGCAGAAATTCGGACGAAAACCCCTCCAATTTGCAGATTGAAGATCGCGTAAGAACCCTAGAAAACCTAATTCGCGATCGAAGCTTAATTCCCGTAGCAAATGTGAAACTAAACCGACAATTAGGAGTAACAAGTGCCCAGATGAAGATTCATGAACCCAATTTCACAAAATTACACCGAATTGATTCGGTTTGATGAACTTTAGAAAAGGGGATCGCAAAATTCGAGCAAACTCTAAATCGCGAACTGGAACTGAAAATTGAAGCTATGACCAACAAAAACCAAGTAAAACTAACACAATAACGAACACAATCGAGCAGGAACAACAACGAACGAAGAATTGAAGTCTGGGCAAAAATGGGGATCGCGACCCAATATTCCCAAATCGAACCCAATCCTCAATTACAGCTGAATTCGTGAAATTGAACCGACAAGATTGACGAAATTAACCTATAGAACTAATCTACGAAAGCAATTTCCAGAAACTAACCGAAAATCTAAGGATTCGAAGAACCTACGAATTGGGGCAAAACTCCAATCGCTCGATCCCGTCCAGAAATCAACAAATTGTTCGAATAGGAAGATGCGCGCTGTTGAGACGAATCAAATGCACCAAACAATTGCAAATTCCGTCCAGAAACGCCGGAGTAATCGCCGGATTTGTGAGTTAATGCGTGTTTTTAGTGTGTGTGCGGGGAGAGAGAGAGTTTTCTAGAGAGTGATAATTTTTTTTTCCATTTTCTTTTTTTGCTTGCTGCCCAATTATACATGTCGACCAAAATGGAGTGGCAAAAGAAAGAAATTGGACAAGATGATGAGCATTAATTCCTAACAACTACTCCCTCCGTTTTAAAATATCTGTCTTTTCACATGTATGCACATAAATTAAGAAAATCAATAAACATGGCTGAAATCTATTGAAAAAAAATTGAAAAAGACTAAAATATCCTTTTAATTAATTATCCTCCACTAATGTTTGAGATAATTTATGAGCATAAAGGGCAAAAATGGAAAAAGAGCAATTAATGCTTTATTGAAAATTCAAAGTGACAGATAATATGGCACAAGAAAATCTTTCCAAAGCGACAGATATTATGAAACGGAGGGAGTACAATCTTCCTAAGTCTTTGTTGATTGAAGTACTTAACAGAATAGCGTATATATTAAACCGCACGGATTTCAATCAAGGTTGCTTTAAAACACCATTATGAAATTGTTGAAAAAATCGAGTTTGCAACATATACACGTTTAGGAAAGTTGGTCTGGTGTGAAAATTTATGATCCAGAAGAGAAGAAGTTCAAGGATCATTAATAGACAATTAATTAGATATGTTGAGAGCTACTAAGTTTATATTATTAATCTAACGTCACTATGATTGAGGAATCAAGATATGACTTGATCAATGGGAGCAAGCAAAACATAAACTTAATTAGTTTAGCAAGTTCCATGATATGTTTTCTTATTTGGTTATGTAGAAAATTAATATGATAAAAAAATTCATTCATATACCTTAAGATCAGTGGGAGTAAGATTTGTTTCTTGAATGCTAACTGACTAGCAACCAATGATAAGTTTTATTGAATGACATGAATTTATTTCTTTATAAATTTTAATAAAGTTATTATAAAAGGATATCGGAATAATCCAGATTTAGAATGCTCGTTAGCTGCACATAAAGTAGGAAGGTACATTCAAGCAGTGGCGGAGCCACATAGGGGCAAGGGGGGGCTATAGCCCCCCCTGGAATTTTTTTTTTTTTTTTTTATATATATGTGTTATAATTTTTTTTTTTAACAAAAAATTTAATATATTAGCTCCATAGCCCAAATATAATTTTAAGTCCAATAATATACCCACTTTAACAATAACTTACTCTTCCAATTATAAGAATGGAGAAGCAAGCAATCTATTGGTAATATTGCAATCATTTTCCTTTGTCTTCAATTTACATTTGATGGCGTCGATATTGGGGATCACTAATGACTTGTCTCAAGCTTTACAAAGAAAAGATCAAGATATAGTGAATGCTATGAAATTAGTCAAATTAGCGAAAGATCGTCTTCAAGAGACAAGAGATGATGGATGGGAAACTTTGTTGGAGGATGTTACTTCTTTTTGTTCTAAACATGAAATTGAAGTTCCTTCAATGAGTAATGTTTATGTTCCATATGGGAGGCCAAAGCGTAGGATTGAACAAGTGACTATCGAACATCATTACAAAGTTGAGAGATTCAATTCGGTGATAGATAGACAATTGCAAGAGTTGAACAACCGTTTCAATGAAGTAAACACGGAGTTGCTTCTTTGTGTTGCATGGTTAAACCCATCCAATCACTTTGAAGCTTTTGACAAAGGAAAACTCGTTCGTCTTGCCGAATTTTATCCAAATGACTTTTCTTTTCTTGAGCTCTCGGCTCTTCCCAATCAACTTGAAAATTATATTAGGGATGTTCGATCAAGTGATGATTTTTCTAGTTTGAAAGGGATTTGTGATCTTGCTAAGAAGATGGTTGCAACTAAAAGACATGTCGCATTCTCGATGGTTTACAAACTTGTGACATTGGCGCTTATTCTACCCGTTGCAACTGCATCAGTGGAGAGAGTTTTTTCGGCTATGAAGATAGTAAAGAATCGACTTCGTAACCGAATGAACGATCAACGGCTAAATAATAGTTTAGTTGTCTTTATAGAGAGAGATATATTTAGTAGTATTTCAAATGATGCTATCATGGACCGATTTCAAAAGATGAAAAACCGTCGTGGTCAATTATTAAAGTAAATATGTAGATATTTTGGGTTCTTATGTGAATATTATAAACTTTATGTTAACTGTTTGATTTTTTTTTGTGTGTATAATTTTAGCCCCCCCTGACCCAAATTTCTGGATCCGCCCCTGCATTCAAGGGACCAAAGGATCACATATTCATGTATGAACGAACAACAAAGCTGGAAGTAGTTGGCTATTCATATTCAAACATTACTGGTTGTGTTGATTCTGCGAGTTCATTAATTTAGTCTTGAATGCTACTTTATATTCCATGTGTAATTGAAACTCTTCTTAAGTTATTTTCTAATATTCATGTGCACCTTAAGTTTAATTTGAGAAAAACTCATTATGTAGGACCATAATAAACATAGGGTGTATTCATTGAGAAATTATTGTCAAAGTATAATATTTAAGAATCAAATAGCTTGTAATACATGAAAGATACTACTCGCTATTTAGAGGACATGTATTTTTTGATGTCCATATTTTTTTTGATGGTATTGTTTGGAAGAGAGCGAAAAGTGGAATCGTGTAAATCATATAGTTGAGGCCATTGGAGTTGTTCTCTGCTTCCGTTGCATCGCTTTGTTGTGGTTAATTAGCCATGACTTGGTGGTTCTAGAATAGCTCATTTGGTGCTGCAAATTTGGTTTCTTTACAAGTAAGTTGATCAGTGGTTGTTGAGGAAGATTAGGACATGACTTCTTGTTAATGGCTTCTTAATTTTTTGTTGGACAAAGATTTTTCTTCTTTTCCATTTCTTGCCATTATAATCTTAGAAGTCCATTTCTTGCCATTATCATCTTAAAAAATGTATTATATAGTTGCTAAATGCGCACGAGCGATAAGGGAGTGGTGCGTCAATGATATTTTCCACAGAGGCATGTCTCCTCAAGAATTTACGTCCATGCTGATCTATAGCTATTACAGATTTCACATGAGCTCTGTATGCACTAAATGCTTCATCTATCATACATTCGTCCCATAAATTCCGACTTGGTGAAATGCATCCATTCCCCATATCATACATCCACCATCCATTTCCCGATCCCTGATTGTAATATACACAATCCCCCCTGCAACCAATTTCCTTCGAATTTACCCAAACGCAGCACTCTTTTTCCAAGAACACTGCCCTGCCTTCGATCCCCTCAACCTTAATCCACCTATGTTTTGGAAAACTAAATCAAAAGACCTCAACTTGATCCACGACATTCAGTGATTTTCTATAGATCAAGAAAACCAACAATATTTCACCATTTGATTCGAGTAAAAACTCTTTGAAATACTTTGAACTTACGGAAGGAACAGCCCTGTTCGTGCTTATAACAGTCATCTCAATACGCGAATTGATCATCGTCTCTTCAATGACGACAAAAGTACCCTGCAAACTCAATGCATAAAATTTTCCTCCAAAACCAATTACATTGCTGAATGTCATGGGCTGATCATTCTTGGAACCATATGGATCAATTGTAGTGCAATCGTGTGGGATCCACATCCGCGTAACCTGATTACCACTGTACACCATGAACGCTGGACTTGAAATGCCCGTCAACACTAGAACAGTAGAAGGACCAGCCCGTTTCATACAAGAAGATGATAGTGCAGCAAATTTAAAAGGGATGCTAGCACTAATCCATGGTGGAAGAAACCATTCATGCCCCAGTGCAACATCCAAAATGGAATAACACTTTTGATTAGTTGATCCTCGACTCATGACTGGTGAACCGTGGGAGCACCCAACAAACTTCAGTGTTGGATCAAACCAGAAATGGGGTGGGGGCGGTTCTCCATAAATATAGTGCCAAGAACTTTTAATGAAATCATTTCTATAATAGATGTCCATATATTTTTGGAGGGTATTGCTTGAAATAGAGGAAAAATTGTAATCATAGAGTTGAGGCCATTGGTGTACTTTTGCACTTGTGTTGCATCTCTTTGTGGCCGTTTGCCACGACTTGGTGATGCCCGAATAGCTCGTTTGCTCCAGCAAATTTGGTTTCCTTCCAAGTAAGTTGATCAGTAGTTGTTGGGGAAGATTGGGACATGGGTTTTTACTAATGGCTTCTTTTTTGTTGGACCAAGATTTTTCCTTATTTGCCTTTCTTGACATTGTTTTTTTTCTAATTGGTTCTTAGGGTTGATATGAGATGAAGAAATGAAAGAATAGATGTTGGTATGATATAGCAATTGATGGCCGTGACCTCCAAGTTTTGTTAGTTTAAAAATATGCTAGTGTAATATTATTTAATCAAGTTGATTTAATATAAGTTCCTTGGGGACCAATTCCTTTTCATTGAATAAGAAACTATGGCCTAGATGCTTTCAGAAACTTAATATTCAAATAAGTCCAAAATGAAAGCTCTAACTAAATGCATTATTGCTTAGAAAATCGGATCAAAATTTTCTTGCCAAAAAATGCCAACTGATTGATGGTTGACTCTAATAACAGCACCATGAAATCAAATTCATTTGTGATTTGTGAAATTTTACATCTATTGGAGGGTTTTTTGCACTCTGCACCCCGAAACATGGAAAATAGACACTTTGCACCCCCGAAACTTAGATTTATCACTTTACACCCTTGAAATATGAAAAATACAACACTTTGCACCCTCTTTTATTTTCATGCAAAAACTCAAGGGCAAAATAGGTAATTCTATAGTAAATATTTGGCACTTTGCCCCTCAAAAATAAAATTAGCACTTAACACTCCCTAATTAAGAACAAATTAACAACTTACCCCCCCCCCCCCGAAACACAATAAATGGACACTTTGCACCCCCAAAATACAAAACTAACACTTAACACCCTCAAATTAAAAAAAAAAAACTCAAACCCCTCATTTTTTCTGGCAAAATTAACCATTAAAGTTAATTTTTTAGGGCAAAATAGGTAATTATTTTGGGTCTTTGATACGTTGAAGTAGACAATGGGTCTTCGAGAAGTTTAATTGAACTTTATTTAGTTATTTATGGTTATATTGTTGAAAAGAAAGATGGAGGAAGCAATGAGTATTCGAGTATTTATAATTGTATTTTACAAAATTTAAGTAAAAAAATAAATTACCTATTTTGCCTTAGATTTTTTTCACTCCGATAGTCAACTTTGACGAAAAAAACGAGGGGTTTGGGTTTTTTTAAATTTAAGGGTGTTAAGTGTTAATTTGTGTTTTGGGGTGCGAAGTGTCCATTTATTGTGTTTTGGGGGTGGAAATTGATGATTTGTTCTTAATTAGAGGGTGTTAAAGTGCTAATTTTTTTTTGGGGATACAAAGTGCGAAATTCTCAAGTTTTGAGAGTGCAAAGTGCCAATACTATTGAATTACCTATTTTGCCCTTGAATTTTTGCTTGAAAATAAATGAGGATGCAAAGTGCTGTATTTTTTATATTTCGAGGGTGCAAAGTGCCTATTTTTCATGTTTCGGGGGTGCAAAGTGCAAAAAACCCTCTATTGGAGAACATAATGGAAAATGTCTTGAGGATATGTTTAGACAAACATTAATTGAAAAATAGTTGAAATCCTATTATTTTCATCATTATTATTCCAGAACAAAAGTCACATTTGTTGTTTAAGCACTTGGTTACACTTAAAATAATGGCAAGAATTTGTGTTTTTATAGGGTATCATTTTGGCATTAAGGGATATAAGCTTTTTGATATTCAACCTAATGAAATTTTTATATCAAGGGATGTTATTTTTCATGAAGGAAACTTTTCATTTCACATTGTTATATCCTCCAGCAACTGTTAAAAGTAGATCGTTTTGGATCGACATATTTTAAGAAGTTATTTTAGAAACACTTCAAATTGGTCCCTACAACTTCACGTGATATATTTTTAAAATTATTTCTTGAAAAATGTAGATCTAAAACGACCTATTTTTACAAATTGAGTGTTTTTTGCAGGGTTTTTGAAAAAACAAGAAAGTTTGGCACAAACAAAAATTTCACAGGGTAGTTTCTTACAGGTTTCGTATAATTCGGGTGAGTATTTTGCATTTACCCCGTAGTTTTTACTTAAAGGAGGTACATTGTATGTTTTTGCTCATTATATGCGTTCATATTCAAATTACGATTTCTAAGCCTTTTGGCCTAGGTATAAAATAAATAGGGGTAATCTGATATATTACAGATATCAGGAGGTAAACTGGTCGATATAATATAAGTTATATAACATAGGGGATAAACTGCTTCAATTTTTAAGATTTAAAATAGGTCTAAGTATATAGTAAATAAAGAAGGGTATATTTGTCAATAATTTTTTAAGGTTATGACGACAAAGTGAGTGTTAAAAATAGGAAAGTAAATATGAATATAACAAAGATTGAAAACAAAAGTTAATATAAATCACAAAAGCTTGGAGATTACAATTTCAGAAAGTTGTGTTCATAAATAGTACTTCATATCATAAATTACAAGAGTCTATTAACTTATTTAAAATGCTATAAGACGAAATGCACCAATTGTGCTAAGTTTCGTACCATATTTTGGTGTCACATATAACATTGATCGACAAATATGATAGCTTTTTGAAACGTCTCTATTTCATGCAAATGTAGTTGAGCCACTTAAATTAAAAAATGTATTACATAGTTGCAGGGGCGGATCCATGAATTTTGGTCAGGGGGGCTAAATTTATGCACAAAAAAAAAAAAATCTATCAAACAGTTAAACATAAAGTTTATATTATTCACGTAAGAACCCAAAATATCTACATATTTACTTCAATAATTGACCACGACGATTTTTCATCTTTCGAAACCGATCCATGATAGCATCGTTTGTTATATTACTAAATATGTTTCTCTCTATAAAGACAACTAAACTATCATTTAACCATGGATCGTCCATTCGGTTACGAAGTCGGTTCTTTAATATCTTCATAGCCGAAAAAGCTCTCTCCACTGATGCAGCTGTAATGGATAGAATAAGCGCAAATATCACAAGTTTGTAAACCATCGAGAATGCGACATCTCTTTTAGTTGAAATCATCTTCTTAGCAAGATCACCAATCCTAGGGACGGATGTAGCCTATTTTTTTTCGGGGGTGGGGGGGGGGGGGGGAAGATTTTTTTAAAAATATATTTATGCTTTATATGTATATATGTGTATATATACAAACAATATCTTAGTATTAGTATATAGTCCAATTATAAATGAATTTGACTTGTTATAGTGGATGTTTATTGCCCAAATTACAAATAATGATGCATTGCTATTAGCTAGTTTATTTGTTATACAATAGATGGTGAGTTATTAATTATATAAACTTGAAATTATAAGAAAATCAACCATGATTGATGCATTTTATCAAATAAAGAATGTTAAGAATCTGGAACATAAATTCTAATGTATAAAATTGTGTGTTGAAGGTTAATCCATCTCTATGGTTTATCCCATAGCAAAATTATCTTCATAAAATGTAACGATTGAAATAATAAAAAAAATTATAGAGTTATATAAAGAAGTGAATTTGAAAATCACTATAAGAAAAATAACAATAGTGAAATTCGGCCCCCCCAAGACTTCATTCCTGGATTCGTCCCTGACCAATCCCTTTCAAACTAGAAAAATCATCACTTGATCGAACATCCCTAATTATAATTTTCAAGTTGATTGGGAAGAGCCGAGAGCTCAAGAAAATAGAAGTCATTTGGATAAAATTTGCCAAGATGAACAAGTTTTCCTTAGTCAAAAAGCTTCAAAGTGATTGGATGAATTTAAGCATGCAAAACGAAGAAGCTACTCCGTGTTTACTTCATTGAAACGGTTGTTCAACTCTTTGGTTTGGAGATGTTGGGAGGAGGGAAAATTTGGGGCTTACAATTGAATAGAGTAAGTTATTATTAAAGTGGGACTGGGTTGTGTATATTAATTAGATTGAAGTTATATTTGGGCTAAAAATTCATATTGGGCTAATATATTAAATTTTTTGTGAAAAAAATAATTACAACACAACTATATATAAGAAGAAAAAAAAATTCAAGCTATAGCCCCCCTTGCCCCTATCTCGGTCCGCCTATGCATAGTTGCTAAATCATTAGGTGAGGGCCACTTCGAGCGATAAGGGGTTGGTGCGTCAATGAGCTTTTTCACAGAGGTTTTTCTCACCAAGAATTTATGCCCAAGCCGATCTCTAGCTATGACAGATTTCACATGAGCTCTGTATGCACTAAATGCTTCATCTATCATACATTCTTCCCATAAATTCCGACTTGGTGAAATGCATCCATTTCCCATATCATACATCCACCATCCATTTCCCGATCCCTGATTGAAATATACACAATCCCCCCTGCAACCAATTTCTATCGAATTTACCCAAACGCAGCACTCTTTTTCCAAGAACACTGCCCTGCCTTCGATCCCCTCAACCTTAATCCACCTATGTTTTGGAAAACTAAATCGAAATACCTCAACTTGATCCACGACACTCAATGATTTTCTATAGATCAAGAAAACCAACAAGACTTCCCCATTTGATTCGAGTAAATACTCTTTGAAATACTTTGAACTTACCGAAGGAACAGCCCTGTTCGTGCTTATAACAGTCATCTCAATACCCGAATTGATCACCGTCTCTTCAATGACAACAAAAGCACCCTGCAAACTCAATGCATAAAATTTTCCTCCAAAACCAATTACATTGCTGAATGTCATGAACTGATCATTTCTGGAACCATAGGGATCAATTGTAGTGCAATCGTATGGGACCCACTTAACTGGATAAGAACTGTACACCACGAACGCTGGACTTGAAAGGCCGGTCAACACTAGAACAGTAGCACTACGAGGCCATTCCCTAAAAGAATAAGATAGTGCAGCAAATTTAAAAGGGATGCTAGCACTAATCCATGGTGGAAGAACCCATTCAAGCCCCATTGCAACATCCAAAATGGAATAACGCTTTTGATTAGTTGATCCTCGACTCATGACTGGTGAACCGTGGGAGCACCCAACGAACTTTAGTGTTGGATCAAACCAGAAATGTGTTGGGGGTTCTCTGTAAAAATAGCGCCAATAACCTTTAATGAAATCATTGCTATAATAGATGTCCATATATTTTTGGAGGGTATTGCTTGAAATAGAGGAAAAATTGTAATCATAGAGTTGAGGCCATTGGAATACTTTTGCACTTGTGTTACATCTCCTTGTGGCAGTTTGCCACGACTTGGTGATGCCCGAATAGCTCGTTTGCTCCAGCAAATTTGGTTTCCTTGCAAGTAAGTTGAGTAGTTGTTAGGGAAGATTAGGACATGGCTTTTTGCTAATGGCTTCTTTTTTTTTGGACCAAGATTTTTCCTTATTTGCCTTTCTTGACATTGTTTTTTTAATTAGTTCTTAAGGTTGATATGAGATGAAGAAATGAAAGAATAGGTGTTGGCATGATATAGCAATTGTGGCCGTGACCTCCAAGTTTTGTTAGTTTAAAAATATGCTAGTGTTATATTATTTAATCATATAATTATTTAATCTAAGTTCCTTGGGGACCAATGCTTTCTCATTGAATATGACTAAGAAACTATGGCCTACATTACATGTTTTCAGAAACTTAATATTCAAATAAGTCCAAAATGAGAGCTCTAACAAAATGCATGATTGCTTAGAAAATCGGATCAAAATCTTGCCAAAAAATACCAACTGATTGATGGTTGACTCTAATAACAGTACCATGAAATCAAATGCATTTGTGAAATTTTAAATCTATTGGAGAACATAATGCAAAATGTCTTGAGAATATATTTCAGGCAAACATTAATTGAAAAATAGTAGAAATTGTTATGAAATATATACAAGTTGTGGATGCCCATTGCAATTTACACTTCAAGTTACATAGTGTCAAGACAATACTTTTGCACTTGGTTGCATAAGGAGACAACACATACCCCAATTATGTGTCAAGACAAGATTAAGTGTGGCATTTCATATGCTATATGACAAGACATGAAGAAGTGTGGCAAATCACACATCTATGTGGAAATCTCTTGATATATGCAAGTGTTTAACATGTAACATAGCCATGTAACACAATTGCATGGAAGACACCTAGAAGACATATGTCTAGTGTATAGATGTCTTGAACTTGTATAAATAGATGGGTTTCATCCATCACTTGGGGAGTAGAGATTTGAAGAAAAACCACAACTTGAAATGAAATAAATGAGTTGATGAGTCTTCTCTACATATCACTTTGTTTACTACAATTTGTTCATACTTTCATACTAAGTTTTATAACACGTTATCAGCACGAGTTTGCTCTATAACTCGATTTCAAGTTATCACAATATATCCCACAAACAAGAGAGAAAATAGGCAAAAACCTTTGAGAGGCATATTCTCGGATTTGTAAAAGGCACCTTCGGGTTTTCTATCATTCCGACCATATTAACCGTTGGATCATGCTCAAATTTTAACCGAAGATTCCTCACACCAGCTTCTTCATTCTGACCGTTCGGATCGTCCTTACAACGTTTGTAGGTGACACGGCATCCATCAGAAGTTGATGCAAAAAAGAAGTGGGTTGAGGAAAGTAGCATTTGCCTCTATCCGGAAGGATTAAAATCGACAAACAAGTAATATGCATACTTTATTATACGTCGTATAAATAACTTGAAATTCGAAGTAATATGCATACTTTATTATACGTAGTATAAATAACTTGAAATTCGAATATGAACAAATTGTGTTCGGCTTGAAAGAAAGCCTAATAAGTTTTGAGCTTGAAATAAAGCTTGAAAGAAAGCTTCGAAAATCTTGGACTTGAAAAAAAGTCTAGGAAAAAGACTCAAACCCGAAGATTTGAGTATATTTTCGGCTTGAAAGAAAACCTACTACTTGTGTGCCTCCATTAGGCAAAAGACTCAAACCCGAAGATTTGAGTATATTTTCGGCTTAAAAGAAAGCCTACTACTTGTGTGCCTCTACAAGGCGAAAAACTCAAACCCGAAGTTTCGAGTATATTTTCGGCTTGAAAGAAAGCCTACTACTTGTGTGCTTCTACAAGGCGAAAAACTCAAACCCGAAGTTTCGAGTATATTTTCGGCTTAAAAGAAAGCCTACTACTTGTGTGCCTCTACAAGGCGAAAAACTCAAACCCGAAGTTTCGAGCATATTTTCGGCTTAAAAGAAAGCCTACTACTTGTGTGCCTTTACTAGGCGAAAAACTCAAACCCAAAGTTTTGAGCTAATTTTTGGCTTGAAAGAAAGCCTACTACTTTTGTGCCTCCGTTAGGCACCCAAACCCGGAGATTTGAGAACATTTTCGGCTTGAAAGAAAGCCTACTACTTATTATTTTTGTGCTTGACTTGAAAGAAAGCCTAATAAATTTTAAGCTTGAAAGAAAGCTTCATAAATTTTAAGCTTGAAAGAAAGCTTCAAAGATTTTAAGCTTGAAAGAAAGCTTCATAAATTTTAAGCTTGAAAGAAAGCTTCAAAGATTTTAAGCTTGAAAGAAAGCTTCAAAGATTTTTAAGCTTGTAACAAAGCTTTGTAAATTTTAGACTTGAAAGAAAGTCTGGGTAAAAGACTCAAACCTGGAGATTTGAGTATATTTTAAAGAAATCTTATTATCTATTTCTGCTTAAGAAAAATAAATACATATATAATAATAAATAAATAAAAATCTAAAAAAACATTGATGTGAGCATGAACAATGAAGATATTTGTTTAGTTGGACCACACACACAATTCTTCGAGATAAGAAGTATTTCTCGAATTTGAAATTATCAAAGGCTAATGTTAGTACAATTTGTGGTACTACAAAAATAATTGAAGGCTCCGGAAGAGCCAATATGATATTGCCCGGTGGTACAAATATTTTGATAAAAGAGGCATTGTACTCTCCGAAATCCAAAAGAAACTTGTTAAGTTTCAAAGATATACGTTTGAATAGATTTCACATTGAGACCATGAATGAGGGGAATATGGAATATCTTTGTATCACATCCATGAGTTCATGCCAGAAGCATGTAATCGAAAAACTCCCAGTTTTCTCATCGGGTTTATATTATGCGACCATAAGAATTTTTGAATCAAATGTTGTATTGAACCGGAAGTTCAATGATTCAAAACTTTTCTCGCTTTGGCATGACCGACTTGGCCACCCGGGAGCAATTGTGATGCGCCGAATAATAAAGAATTCGAGCGGCCATCCTTTAAAGAACCAGAAGATTCTTTTGCCGCATGAAAATGTGTGTGTGGCATGCTCACAGGGGAAATTAATTATCAGAACATCTCCTATGAAAATTGATACTGAATCCCCAGTGTTTTTACAACGAATTCATGGAGATATATGTGGGCCTGTAGATCCACCATGCGGACCTTTTTGTTATTTTATGGTCCTGATAGACGCATCTTCGAGATGGTCTCATGTATGCCTACTGTCAACGCGTACAATGGCTTTTGCAAAGCTTCTTGCTCAAATTATAAAATTGAGGGCACAATTTCCTGATTATCCGATAAAGACAATCCGTCTTGATAATGCCGGTGAGTTTACATCTCAGGCATTTGATGATTATTGCATGTCAATTGGAATTGATGTTGAACATTCTGTTGCACATGTTCATACCCAAAATGGCCTAGCTGAGTCATTTATAGAGAGGTTGCAATTAATTGCTAGACCTTTACTTTTGAGGTCAAATTTACCCACCTCTGTTTGGGGACATGCAATATTACATGCTGCTTCATTGGTCCGGATTAGACCAAGTTCATTCGAGGCGTATTCGCTATTGCAGCTTGTGACAGGCCAACAGCCTGAAATTTCTCATTTGAAAATATTTGGATGTGCGGTTTATGTTCCAATATCACCGCCACAACGAACAAAAATGGGTCCACAGAGACGATTTGGGATCTACATTGGTTTTGATTTCCCGTCTATTATCAGATATCTTGAACCCCTGACGGGTGATATGTTTAAAGCAAGATATGCTGATAGTATTTTTAATGAGACAGTTTTCCCGCCGTTAGGGGGAGATAAGAAGCCGATTTCTGAAGAACGGCGTGAAATTAAATGGAATGTGCCATCTTTGTCTCATTATGACCCACGTACAAATAATTACGAGCAAGAAGTAAGAAAAATTATACATTTGCAAAATATTGATACGAAAAAATTAACAAAATCTCATATACCGGCTGTCAACGCACCAGCGTGGATTAACGTCCCTGAAGGACAAGTCCCTGCAGGACAATCTGAAAAACCACGAACGAAACGTGGACGCCCGGTTGGTGCGAAAGACAAGAATCCCCGAAGGAAAAAGATACCAGAAGTATGTATTCCTCCTGAAGAGGAAACTGTTTCAAAACAAAGCGCTATAGAAAAATTAACTGATCAGTCTGAATTAAGAAATGCCCCAGAAGAGGCAAATGAAATTGATGCCCCTGAAGAGGCGATATTTGAAGAGATCTCTTTGAATTATTTAAATACCCGAGAAAACTGGGATAGAAAGAAAGTGGTTGTAGACAATGTCTTTGCATATGGGGTCGCACTAGATATTATAAATAAGGATCCCGAAGATCCCGAACCGATATCGGTTGATGAATGTCGACATAGAAATGATTGGCCAAAATGGAAAGATGCAATTCAAGCTGAGCTTAACTCGCTAGAAAATCGTAAAGTTTTTGGACCGATAGTTCGCACGCCCGAAAACGTGCAACCGGTCGGGTACAAATGGGTATTTGTACGAAAACAAAATGAGAAAAATGAGATTGTGAGATATAAGGCACAACTTGTTGGACAAGGATTCTCACAAAGACCTGGAATTGATTATGATGAAACATATTCCCCTGTGATTGATGTAATCACGTTGCGGTATTTGATTAGCTTTGCAGTCTCTGAAGGACTAGACATGCGTCTCATGGATGTGGTTACCGCATATTTATATGGATCACTTGATAGTGATATATATATATGAAAATCCCTGAAGGATTAAAAATCCCTGAAGGATCTCATAATCAAAGGTCTCATGGATTGTATTCGATTAAATTACAACGATCCTTGTACGGATTAAAACAGTCTGGCCGGATGTGGTATAACCGGCTCAGTGATTATCTCATAAAAGAAGGATTTGTTAACAATCCAATTTGTCCATGTGTTTTCATTAAAAGATTTGAGAATGGATTTTCCATTATTGCGGTATACGTGTACGATTTAAATCTTGTGGGGACTCCTGAAGAGCTCACAAAGACCGCAAACTATTTAATGAAAGAATTTGAGATGAAAAATCTCGGAAAAATAAAGTTTTGTCTCGGCCTGCAGATCGAACATTTATCAACTGGAATCTTTATTCATCAATCGGCATATACATAAAAAATCTTGAAGAGATTTTATAAGGACAAAGCTCATCCATTGAGCAGTCCCATGGTTGTCCGTTCTTTGGATATAAAGAAAGATCCTTTCCGTCCTCGAGAGGAAAATGAAGAATTGCTTGGTCCTGAAGTACCCTATCTAAGTGCAATTGGAGCCTTGATGTATCTTGCAAATTGTACGAGACCTGATATAGCCTTCTCGGTTAACTTACTGGCAAGGTATAGCTCCGCACCAACACGAAGACATTGGAATGGAGTTAAACAAATATTGCGCTATCTTCGTGGGTCAATAGACTTGGGTCTATTTTACTCTAGAGATGCCGATGCACATGTAGCAGGTTATGCAGATGCCGGCTATCTTTCTGATCCACACAAAGGAAGATCACAAAGTGGGTATGTATTTACTTGTGGTGGTGCTGCAATATCATGGAGATCTGTTAAACAAACTCTAGCAGCCACTTCTCCCAATCATGCTGAAATTTTGGCATTGCATGAAGCAAGTCGAGAATGTTTATGGCTGAGATCAATGGTTCAATATATCCAAGAATCTTGTGGGTTGCCTTCAACAAAGAATATACCGACATCATTATATGAAGACAATGCCGCCTGTATTGCTCAAATTAAAAATGGATATATCAAAGGAGACAGAACGAAGCACATATCACCAAATTTTTTCTTTACCCACGAGCTTCAGAAAAATGGTGATATAGACGTTCTTCAGATTCAGTCATGTAACAACTTTGCCGATTTATTCACTAAAGCATTGCCGACTACAACATTCAGGAAGATGGTTTACAACATTGGAATGCGGCGACTTGTGGATCTTATGACGGCATCAGGGGGAGTGTGTAATTAATGACACTTACACTGTACTCTTTTTCCTTCGTCCAAGTTTTTGTCCCACTGGGTTTTTCTTGGCAAGGTTTTAACGAGGCAGTGTTACACGCTTATAAGCCCCCTCTTTCGGATATGTACTCTTTTTCCTTCGTTCAAGTTTTTGTCCCAATGGGTTTTTCTTGACAAGGTTTTAACGAGGCATACTCTTGAAGCAATGGACATCCAAGGGGGAGTGTTATGAAATATATACAAGTTGTGGATGCCCATTGCAATTTACACTTCAAGTTACATAGTGTCAAGACAATACTTTTGCACTTGGTTGCATAAGGAGACAACACATACCCCAATTATGTGTCAAGACAAGATTAAGTGTGGCATTTCATATGCTATATGACAAGACATGAAGAAGTGTGGCAAATCACACATCTATGTGGAAATCTCTTGATATATGCAAGTGTTTAACATGTAACATAGCCATGTAACACAATTGCATGGAAGACACCTAGAAGACATATGTCTAGTGTATAGATGTCTTGAACTTGTATAAATAGATGGGTTTCATCCATCACTTGGGGAGTAGAGATTTGAAGAAAAACCACAACTTGAAATGAAATAAATGAGTTGATGAGTCTTCTCTACATATCACTTTGTTTACTACAATTTGTTCATACTTTCATACTAAGTTTTATAACAGAAATCCTATTATTTCCATCATTACTATTCCTGAACAAAAGTCACATTTGTTGTTTAAGCACTTAGGGTGAGTTTGGCCTAGCGATTCGAAAAGCAATTATAGGATAATTAATTTTACTAAAATTGATTTTGGTAATAATTGATTATGATAATAATTAATTATAGAATAATTGCTTTTATATAATAGCTTTTGTAAAAGTAACACTTTAGTTGTTTCTAAAATAAGTTGATTTTTTGCTTCTGAGGATCCCAAAAGTGATTATGATCTTGGGGGCCAAACACCATGAAAATCACGATTGAACAGAAGTAATTTTTATAATCGGGGCCAAACACTTCAAAAATCACAATAGAGATGTAAAAGTGATTTTAAGAGCTCCAATCGCTGGGCCAAACTCAACCTTAGTTACATATAAAATATGTTAGCTTAGCTAAACTATGAAGAAAACAAACGGGAATTTAATTTGAAACCCGCTCGTTGACATCACCAGATGAGTATAAATCATAAACCGGAACTTATATAATCAGAATGTCTATCCACAATGAGTTTGATGAGTGGACTTTCTACATCGGCATCAGCTTGAGTCTTGTCTCTGTGAACTGTGATCTTTCCACTCTTTGCTACTACTATAACTTCTTCTTTACGAGTTAAAAGCTCGATAGCTACAACCATATGCATATTATACCTTTCAAGGGCCATATCAGCCTTCTTCAGAAGAATATCCGTATCAGTCTCCAGCTATCAATTAATAAGTGAACTTTATTAAATCTAGACAACAATCTTCGTATATTATATGCTTTTTACGAAAATTTGAAAATTAATAAGTGAACTTTAGTGCACCACAATCATGACTTTACTACTCATTGAAAATTTGAAAACTGTTAAAGATACTAAATCATTATTTCATTTTTAATTAATCCTCTAGTTCACAAGAACTTAGGTGGACATGCCATATTCATTAAAAGGTATTATTTTGGCAACTAACCATATATTTTTAATTAACAAGAAAAGCTGGCCCACCTTATCAGTAGATTACTGAGTTCCATCAACCTCAAAAAGATTTGGGAAAGCTCAAATACTTTTTAGGTATTGAGTTGGCTTATTCTAAACAAGGTCTCATAATTTCACAAAGAAATTATGCTTTACAACTCCTACAAGATACAGGTTTTCTAGGGAGTAAACCTGTTTTTCTACCTATGGATCCTAAGGTTAAACTTAGGAACAATGATTCTGACTTGCTTACTGACCCCTCACCTTATAGGAGATTGGTTGGTAGATTAATTTATCTCACTATTACTAGACCAGATATTACATTTACTGTGCATAAATTAAGTCAATACTTATCTAAGCCTACTCAAGCTCATTTAACAGTTGTGCATCATTTATTAAGGTATATAAAATCATCTCCAGGTCAAGGTTTACTATACACTAAAAATCCTAATTGTTCATTGTCAGGATTTTGTGATTCTGACTGGGCTTCTTGCTTAGACACCAGAAAATCTACTACTGGCTACTGCACCTATTTGGGAAATTCCTTAATTTCATGGAAGTCAAAGAAGCAGCCTACGGTGTCAAAATCCTCAGCTGAAGCTGAATTTCGTGCCCTAGCCTCTATCACAAGCGAAATACTATGGATTAAGCAAGTTCTAAAAGACTTACATATTGAACAGACGGCACCTCCTCCTGTGTTCTGTGACAACTTATCAGCTCAACACTTGGCCAAAAATCCGGTCTTCCACGAGCGTTCCAAACACATAGAGATCGATCTTTACTTCATCAGGGACCATCTCCAGCAGAAACATCTCACCTTGATTCCAATTTCATCACAATCGCAGCTGGCAGATATATTGACAAAAGCTCTTCCCCGTCCTCAGTTCTATGATATCTTAAACAAGATGGGTATACGGAATGTATACTTGCCATCTTGTGGGGGGTGTTAATTACAGAAAGTGAAGTTAAAGATG
Source organism: Penstemon barbatus (assembly GCA_003313485.2). Lineage (NCBI taxonomy): Eukaryota > Viridiplantae > Streptophyta > Magnoliopsida > Lamiales > Plantaginaceae > Penstemon > Penstemon barbatus. The sequence continues at coordinate 20,284,017 of CM064878.1, read as the reverse complement.
AAGAGATTAAAGAAATCAACAAACGAGAAGAAGAGCCCTAATTTTCCTTTCAATTTGGGGATGATTTATGTCTGGTTATTTACTTAGGCAGATTAAGTTAGTTTTATTATTTAGCCGCCTCATTCATGTAATTACCATATTACCCTTGGTTGTTAAGTAGTTAATATATTCAATTTGGGGATGATTTATGTCTGGTTATTTACTTAGGCAGATTAAGTTAGTTTTATTATTTAGCCGCCTCATTCATGTAATTACCATATTACCCTTGGTTGTTAAGTAGTTAATATATAAATAGGCTGTTGTACTGAGTTTAACTTACTCCATGAACATATACACTCTTTGTAATCAAGAATTAATAGATACAGAATTTCTTTCCAAATTTCTCTCGGCAAATACATATTCTTTATGTATACAATAATATTGATTTACACCTTCTGAATAAATGTGGTGGGAAAACCATGAGTTTATCTAACTTAAAAATCACCCTATAATTGTATCGAAGTAGCCACAAAATTCAAAATTACATCAACAAAGTTCCAACCTGTTGGTGTAAATTAGAGAAGGTTTTGAAGATGACAAAAAGGCCATAAAGGTTTTGAAGATCAAAAGGTTAAGTCATCAACTAAGAACAGCTTAGTGAAATCTATCTCAAGGTCTGGAAGCTATGTGATCGAATCAGCCGAGTGGGATATCAGATCAGTGAAGATCAGACTGGTTATCATCAGCCGAGTCAAGACAGATGTGTTCATTCTTGAATCAGCAGAGTAGCCATCAGATTAAGTACTCCCATCAGCCAAGTGAAGACGATCAGCAAGCTGTCCAACGGAAACCTGCTGAGTGCATTAAATGCGACTGACAGAAAGTACAGCAGACTGTACTGTAGCAGTTGCAGGGAGCCGTTCCAGAAAATGGGGACCAGAACTCGAGGACTGTAAATTTCTGTCTCATCTTCAACGAGCAGAAATTCAAATTCGAGAGTATAAATAGAAGACTAACTGAAGATCTAAAGAGAGACTTGCAAAATTCAAGATCACATCTTAAGAGCAAGATCCATCAGTTGAGTCGTCTGATCACAAGCGAAGTCATCTGTTGACAAAGCTTTTCGTTGAAGAACAGTGAACTTGCGTTGTCTGTTTGAGTGACTTTCAACTGAGAAAAGAAAGGAGTGTATATCCATCTGTGTGAAGTGATATAGCTTCTTAGTGTAGGTTTTCTTTGTGAGCTCCTATACTGAAAATAGCGTGAGGAGTGTAGATCCGTCTATGTGAGTGATCTAGCTTCGGAGAGTAGGATTTCTGTGTGATTTCTTACTGCGCACTTGTGGCCATTTCATTTGTTGTTTGGCGCAAGCATTGTATACTGGTTACTTTGTGTTTCTAGTATAACCCAAGATCTTTGTGACTTGGAAGAGTGGACTAAAGGATTTTTATCCATATAACCACTATAAAAATCATGTGTGTTTGATTTAGTGTTTCTTTATCTTGCATATTTTCAAAAGAACTCAAACATACAAACTGAACCAAAAGATTTTAAAAGGAGTTGTGAAAACTGGGGATAAAATCTTTTGAGTAAGAAAACTTAAAGAGGAACAGATTGGTTGAAAAACACTTGATAAATCCGCTGCCAACTAGTTTCTAAAACTCTGATATTTCATCTGAACCAGCTGAGTGAAATCAGATGAGTGGTCAACTCTGCTGCTCAAAGCTTTGTGCGCGAACAGCTTAGTAGTCTTACGAATTCTAGACCAGCTTAGTCTGCTGACAGAAAAAGATTAGAGAAAAAGTTTTAAAGTTTATGAGATCTATTCACCCCCCCCCCCTCTAGATCTCATCTGACCACTTTTGGGACCAACAAGTGGTATCAGAGCAGGTTGGTTCATCTGATCCTCTGCCTGATCAAACGAACTTGATCCAAGGTGTGTTTTTCAAATTTTTCAAAAAGAGAGCATATTTTGAAAATCAAAAATTTTTTGAAAAATGGATGTCATAAGCCATGTTCCTCACATCGGCCTTATGGACTTTGAAAGCTGGAAAATCAGAATGGAAATCCTTCTTGCCGCTTATGACGACAACATGCTTACTTGTTTTACAAAAGGACCATTCAGATTTCAGAAGACTGTGAAGGTTGCTGGCCAACCAGATCAGATAGTTGACAAAGAGCTGGATGAGCTGACTCCCAAAGAAGTCAAGTTAGTAAACCTTGATAAAAAGGCTAAGCTCATTATGTTCAAAGCTGTAGACGAAGAAAGATTCCAGAAGATCAAGCATTTCAAAACTGCCAAAGAGATGTGGGATAAAGTCTGCGAGCTAAGCGAAGGAAACGACGCTATCAAAGAACACAAGCTCAGTGTGGCTCTTGAGGAGTTTGAAAATTTCAAGATGAAGTCTGGTGAAACGATTGATCAGATGGATACCAGATTTACCAAAGCTCTGAATGAAGTTCTAAGGTTTGGTAAAGAATTTTCGAACAAGGAGATCACCGCAAAGGTTCTCAAGGCTTTGCCGCCTAAATTCAACATGAAGGTGACAACCATGGAAGAATCAAGGGATTTAGGGAAGATTTCCCTTTCCGAACTGTTCTCATCCCTCAAAGCTTTTGAATATCAAATGCCAAGAATGGGATTAGAAGTGTCAACCAGTTCAGACCCTACTGCTGCTCTAATGGCGTCAGACAAGTCAAGAAAATCAGCAGACAAGTCAAAACAAAAGACTCTGCTGAGTTCAGAAAAAGTCTACACTGCTGACGACGTGCTGAATGATTTTGAGAAGTTCTACAAGAAGAAAATGAAATTAAAATATAAAAATGCTACTTCATCTTCTTCTGATCATTTTCAGGAAAACAGGGATTTCTCCAAAGCAAAACTTAAGAACTACAATGAAGAGGAGTATGGACTCTTGATCAAAGATCATTCTCACTCATCATCTGGAAAGTTTGCTGAAAAGGAAAAGAGTGCCAACGAGGAGTGTAAGCTTAGAAAGAGCAAATCAAAGTTAGCTATTGCAGCAAAGCTAATAAACTCCGGCATATCTTATTCAGACAGTCAGTCGTCTGATAAAGAATTTGAAGAAGTACCTGAAACTTTATGCCTAACTGTCATAGAATCTGATGATTCTGAAACTGAGGTAACTTCTACAAATTAATGAACTTGCATTATTTGAATCGTTTGAACAAATGTTAATTTCAAATTCAAATATTGTTGGCGTGCTTGCCAAGCTTAATGAAGAGATGACTCTGCTAAAAAGAGCAAAACAGATCACTGAAACTTCAGGTTGAAAAACCTCAAGAATCAGCTGACTATCAAAAAGCTTGAGCATGAGAATGAAACTCTAAAAGCTGAGTATGCAGTTTGTTTTGAAGATAAATGACTTTAAAAGAAAAACTTGCATCATTCTCTAAACAAAAAGAAATCAGAGGCTTGAAAGAAGAAGTCTACTGATGCTCAACAGGTTAGAACACCTAGTAAGCTACCTAAGACGAATCAGACTACTAAAACCCATCAGCCTAACAGGCTACTGATAGGAGTAAAATTTAAATGTCAAGTCTGCTAAATCTAAGGTGAGTTATTAAATAACTCGGGTAAGAAATTGAGGGATAAATGAATCATCTGGCAAGAATTTGAATCACATTATGATAATTGTTATTATGACATGCACTATGCTTATTCATATTATCATATTGATCATGTTCACTGTGCTGATTGCCATCCTCATTTCAATATGCATGTTTATCACAAACTTCATGCATCTTACCTTGCTTATGAGCATTGTTTTAATCATGACCAGTAAAGTGATATCATAATAACAAGTGATATCATCATGATAAAACACAAGTCACTAGATCATCACATGTTAAAGGTTTTACTAACCCTGCTGGACCCAACAAATAAGGGGTACCAAAAATAGTCATCTGTTTTACAGGGGAATTGCATGTGAGATGACAAAGATGAGTTGACTGCCCTTGCAAATTTCAACAAATTCAACAAGTGATCTTACCATCAAGTATGCACCAGGAAATGGTACTATCAAGCTGCTTATATCAGATTGTTCCAAACCATAAAGTGATATCAGTCAAGTGAGTGATATCAGACAAGTGGTGTCAGACAATTGGTATAAACCAACAAGTGGTAGACGCTACATTTGGAGATTTCAAGGAAGAAAGATTGTTGGAAAGCTGAAGCCTATCAAAGGATTACAAGTGGTATAAAGACCATCAGAAACCAACAAGTCAACCATGTGACAAAGAAAGTGGTTTGTTGATTTTGAATTCATAAGTTGAGGGGGAACTTATCAGAAGACTAACCCAGAAAAGCTTACTGAAATTCAACAGCTGAGTGTCTTTGAAGAGAAACTCTCATCAGACTACTTGACCACGGATTCTTGAACTTAGGGGGAACGTGTACGACTAGCGGTACTCCTAAATAAAGATGAAATTGTCAACAAGTCAAAATGAAGCTATCAGAATACTGCTTCTTATCAGCTGACTGGAACTCAACAGCCAAGTGTTATTCAAGAATGTACTACATCAAGTGGTATCAGCAAGTGTTATCACATCAACAAGTGATATCAGCTGACTAATCTGATTTACATTCATACAAGTAGTATCAGACTACAAGTAGCATCAGACTACAAGTGGAATCAGACCACAAATACCAAGTGGTATCAATTCTTGAAGTTAAGGAAATTTTCTAAGCTGGAGTGATAAACAGCAACGAAGACTACCTAAATCAGCCTAATACTCACCTAATTGTCTTCAGCATACTAAGTTTGCAATCCTATAAAGAGAAAAAGGGGAAGAAGAGATGCAACTCAAGTATTATTGTTGATGACAAAAAGGGGGAAGATAAAGGATGCAACTAAGAATCCTTTAAACAGAAGATCAGAAAAGGGAAAAGAACCAACTATTGGTATTTTTTTAAAGTTATATCAGATCAATAAATTTCCATCTTAAGGTATGAAGACCGAATCTGAAGACTTAGAAGACGTTCTTAGTTGAAGGTTTTGTCATCATCAAAAAGGGGGAAATTGTTGGTGTAAATTAGAGAAGGTTTTGAAGATGACAAAAAGGCCATAAAGGTTTTGAAGATCAAAAGGTTAAGTCATCAACTAAGAACAGCTTAGTGAAACCTATCTCAAGGTCTGGAAGCTATGTGATCGAATCAGCCGAGTGGGATATCAGATCAGTGAAGATCAGACTGGTTATCATCAGCCGAGTCAAGACAGATGTGTTCATTCTTGAATCAGCAGAGTAGCCATCAGATTAAGTACTCCCATCAGCCAAGTGAAGACGATCAGCAAGCTGTCCAACGGAAACCTGCTGAGTGCATTAAATGCGACTGACAGAAAGTACAGCAGACTGTACTGTAGCAGTTGCAGGGAGCCGTTCCAGAAAATGGGGACCAGAACTCGAGGACTGTAAATTTCTGTCTCATCTTCAACGGGCAGAAATTCAAATTCGAGAGTATAAATAGAAGACTAACTGAAGATCTAAAGAGAGACTTGCAAAATTCAAGATCACATCTTAAGAGCAAGATCCATCAGTTGAGTCGTCTGATCACAAGCGAAGTCATCTGTTGACAAAGCTTTTCGTTGAAGAACAGTGAACTTGCGTTGTCTGTCTGAGTGACTTTCAACTGAGAAAAGAAAGGAGTGTATATCCATCTGTGTGAAGTGATATAGCTTCTTAGTGTAGGTTTTCTTTGTGAGCTCCTATACTGAAAATAGCGTGAGGAGTGTAGATCCGTCTATGTGAGTGATCTAGCTTCGGAGAGTAGGATTTCTGTGTGATTTCTTACTGCGCACTTGTGGCCATTTCATTTGTTGTTTGGCGCAAGCATTGTATACTGGTTACTTTGTGTTTCTAGTATAACCCAAGATCTTTGTGACTTGGAAGAGTGGACTAAAGGATTTTTATCCATATAACCACTATAAAAATCATGTGTGTTTGATTTAGTGTTTCTTTATCTTGCATATTTTCAAAAGAACTCAAACATACAAACTGAACCAAAAGATTTTAAAAGGAGTTGTGAAAACTGGGGATAAAATCTTTTGAGTAAGAAAACTTAAAGAGGAACAGATTGGTTGAAAAACACTTGATAAATCCGCTGCCAACTAGTTTCTAAAACTCTGATATTTCATCTGAACCAGCTGAGTGAAATCAGATGAGTGGTCAACTCTGCTGCTCAAAGCTTTGTGCGCGAACAGCTTAGTAGTCTTACGAATTCTAGACCAGCTTAGTCTGCTGACAGAAAAAGATTAGAGAAAAAGTTTTAAAGTTTATGAGATCTATTCACCCCCCCCCCCCTCTAGATCTCATCTGACCACTTTTGGGACCAACAAGTGGTATCAGAGCAGGTTGGTTCATCTGATCCTCTGCCTGATCAAACGAACTTGATCCAAGGTGTGTTTTTCAAATTTTTCAAAAAGAGAGCATATTTTGAAAATCAAAAATTTTTTGAAAAATGGATGTCATAAGCCATGTTCCTCACATCGGCCTTATGGACTTTGAAAGCTGGAAAATCAGAATGGAAATCCTTCTTGCCGCTTATGACGACAACATGCTTACTTGTTTTACAAAAGGACCATTCAGATTTCAGAAGACTGTGAAGGTTGCTGGCCAACCAGATCAGATAGTTGACAAAGAGCTGGATGAGCTGACTCCCAAAGAAGTCAAGTTAGTAAACCTTGATAAAAAGTCTAAGCTCATTATGTTCAAAGCTGTAGACGAAGAAAGATTCCAGAAGATCAAGCATTTCAAAACTGCCAAAGAGATGTGGGATAAAGTCTGCGAGCTAAGCGAAGGAAACGACGCTATCAAAGAACACAAGCTCAGTGTGGCTCTTGAGGAGTTTGAAAATTTCAAGATGAAGTCTGGTGAAACGATTGATCAGATGGATACCAGATTTACCAAAGCTCTGAATGAAGTTCTAAGGTTTGGTAAAGAATTTTCGAACAAGGAGATCACCACAAAGGTTCTCAAGGCTTTGCCGCCTAAATTCAACATGAAGGTGACAGCCATGGAAGAATCAAGGGATTTAGGGAAGATTTCCCTTTCCGAACTGTTCTCATCCCTCAAAGCTTTTGAATATCAAATGCCAAGAATGGGATTAGAAGTGTCAACCAGTTCAGACCCTACTGCTGCTCTAATGGCGTCAGACAAGTCAAGAAAATCAGCAGACAAGTCAAAACAGAAGACTCTGCTGAGTTCAGAAAAAGTCTACACTGCTGACGACGTGCTGAATGATTTTGAGAAGTTCTACAAGAAGAAAATGAAATTAAAATATAAAAATGCTACTTCATCTTCTTCTGATCATTTTCAGGAAAACAGGGATTTCTCCAAAGCAAAACTTAAGAACTACAATGAAGAGGAGTATGGACTCTTGATCAAAGATCATTCTCACTCATCATCTGGAAAGTTTGCTGAAAAGGAAAAGAGTGCCAACGAGGAGTGTAAGCTTAGAAAGAGCAAATCAAAGTTAGCTATTGCAGCAAAGCTAATAAACTCCGGCATATCTTATTCAGACAGTCAGTCGTCTGATAAAGAATTTGAAGAAGTACCTGAAACTTTATGCCTAACTGTCATAGAATCTGATGATTCTGAAACTGAGGTAACTTCTACAAATTAATGAACTTGCATTATTTGAATCGTTTGAACAAATGTTAATTTCAAATTCAAATATTGTTGGCGTGCTTGCCAAGCTTAATGAAGAGATGACTCTGCTAAAAAGAGCAAAACAGATCACTGAAACTTCAGGTTGAAAAACCTCAAGAATCAGCTGACTATCAAAAAGCTTGAGCATGAGAATGAAACTCTAAAAGCTGAGTATGCAGTTTGTTTTGAAGATAAATGACTTTAAAAGAAAAACTTGCATCATTCTCTAAACAAAAAGAAATCAGAGGCTTGAAAGAAGAAGTCTACTGATGCTCAACAGGTTAGAACACCTAGTAAGCTACCTAAGACGAATCAGACTACTAAAACCCATCAGCCTAACAGGCTACTGATAGGAGTAAAATTTAAATGTCAAGTCTGCTAAATCTAAGGTGAGTTATTAAATAACTCGGGTAAGAAATTGAGGGATAAATGAATCATCTGGCAAGAATTTGAATCACATTATGATAATTGTTATTATGACATGCACTATGCTTATTCATATTATCATATTGATCATGTTCACTGTGCTGATTGCCATCCTCATTTCAATATGCATGTTTATCACAAACTTCATGCATCTTATCTTGCTTATGAGCATTGTTTTAATCATGACCAGTAAAGTGATATCATAATAACAAGTGATATCATCATGATAAAACACAAGTCACTAGATCATCACATGTTAAAGGTTTTACTAACCCTGCTGGACCCAACAAATAAGGGGTACCAAAAATAGTCATCTGTTTTACAGGGGAATTGCATGTGAGATGACAAAGATGAGTTGACTGCCCTTGCAAATTTCAACAAATTCAACAAGTGATCTTACCATCAAGTATGCACCAGGAAATGGTACTATCAAGCTGCTTATATCAGATTGTTCCAAACCATAAAGTGATATCAGTCAAGTGAGTGATATCAGACAAGTGGTGTCAGACAATTGGTATAAACCAACAAGTGGTAGACGCTACATTTGGAGATTTCAAGGAAGAAAGATTGTTGGAAAGCTGAAGCCTATCAAAGGATTACAAGTGGTATAAAGACCATCAGAAACCAACAAGTCAACCATGTGACAAAGAAAGTGGTTTGTTGATTTTGAATTCATAAGTTGAGGGGGAACTTATCAGAAGACTAACCCAGAAAAGCTTACTGAAATTCAACAGCTGAGTGTCTTTGAAGAGAAACTCTCATCAGACTACTTGACCACGGATTCTTGAACTTAGGGGGAACGTGTACGACTAGCGGTACTCCTAAATAAAGATGAAATTGTCAACAAGTCAAAATGAAGCTATCAGAATACTGCTTCTTATCAGCTGACTGGAACTCAACAGCCAAGTGTTATTCAAGAATGTACTACATCAAGTGGTATCAGCAAGTGTTATCACATCAACAAGTGATATCAGCTGACTAATCTGATTTACATTCATACAAGTAGTATCAGACTACAAGTAGCATCAGACTACAAGTGGAATCAGACCACAAATACCAAGTGGTATCAATTCTTGAAGTTAAGGAAATTTTCTAAGCTGGAGTGATAAACAGCAACGAAGACTACCTAAATCAGCCTAATACTCACCTAATTGTCTTCAGCATACTAAGTTTGCAATCCTATAAAGAGAAAAAGGGGAAGAAGAGATGCAACTCAAGTATTATTGTTGATGACAAAAAGGGGGAAGATAAAGGATGCAACTAAGAATCCTTTAAACAGAAGATCAGAAAAGGGAAAAGAACCAACTATTGGTATTTTTTTAAAGTTGTATCAGATCAATAAATTTCCATCTTAAGGTATGAAGACCGAATCTGAAGACTTAGAAGACGTTCTTAGTTGAAGGTTTTGTCATCATCAAAAAGGGGGAAATTGTTGGTGTAAATTAGAGAAGGTTTTGAAGATGACAAAAAGGCCATAAAGGTTTTGAAGATCAAAAGGTTAAGTCATCAACTAAGAACAGCTTAGTGAAACCTATCTCAAGGTCTGGAAGCTATGTGATCGAATCAGCCGAGTGGGATATCAGATCAGTGAAGATCAGACTGGTTATCATCAGCCGAGTCAAGACAGATGTGTTCATTCTTGAATCAGCAGAGTAGCCATCAGATTAAGTACTCCCATCAGCCAAGTGAAGACGATCAGCAAGCTGTCCAACGGAAACCTGCTGAGTGCATTAAATGCGACTGACAGAAAGTACAGCAGACTGTACTGTAGCAGTTGCAGGGAGCCGTTCCAGAAAATGGGGACCAGAACTCGAGGACTGTAAATTTCTGTCTCATCTTCAACGGGCAGAAATTCAAATTCGAGAGTATAAATAGAAGACTAACTGAAGATCTAAAGAGAGACTTGCAAAATTCAAGATCACATCTTAAGAGCAAGATCCATCAGTTGAGTCGTCTGATCACAAGCGAAGTCATCTGTTGACAAAGCTTTTCGTTGAAGAACAGTGAACTTGCGTTGTCTGTCTGAGTGACTTTCAACTGAGAAAAGAAAGGAGTGTATATCCATCTGTGTGAAGTGATATAGCTTCTTAGTGTAGGTTTTCTTTGTGAGCTCCTATACTGAAAATAGCGTGAGGAGTGTAGATCCGTCTATGTGAGTGATCTAGCTTCGGAGAGTAGGATTTCTGTGTGATTTCTTACTGCGCACTTGTAGCCATTTCATTTGTTGTTTGGCGCAAGCATTGTATACTGGTTACTTTGTGTTTCTAGTATAACCCAAGATCTTTGTGACTTGGAAGAGTGGACTAAAGGATTTTTATCCATATAACCACTATAAAAATCATGTGTGTTTGATTTAGTGTTTCTTTATCTTGCATATTTTCAAAAGAACTCAAACATACAAACTGAACCAAAAGATTTTAAAAGGAGTTGTGAAAACTGGGGATAAAATCTTTTGAGTAAGAAAACTTAAAGAGGAACAGATTGGTTGAAAAACACTTGATAAATCCGCTGCCAACTAGTTTCTAAAACTCTGATATTTCATCTGAACCAGCTGAGTGAAATCAGATGAGTGGTCAACTCTGCTGCTCAAAGCTTTGTGCGCGAACAACTTAGTAGTCTTACGAATTCTAGATCAGCTTAGTCTGCTGACAGAAAAAGATTAGAGAAAAAGTTTTAAAGTTTATGAGATATATTCACCCCCCCCCCCCCCTCTAGATCTCATCTGACCACTTTTGGGACCAACACAACCTATTAAACTTCCACAAGTTAATACACAATCTTTCACTAAAATCATCGCAAAAAATTCCATGAGAACCTATCTTTATTACATAATTAAAACAGCATGTAACCTTCAAATGCACAGAGGATCCGCTTCTGATTTCCACCTGCAAATCAGCTTCAAAAATCAATTATCCAAAATTCAAATTATTATGTCTAGTTTTTGGGAAAAATTAATAGATACTCCACTGCAAGAAATTACCTGTGAATTTTTTTTGGCCAAACTTCCGTGTGTTTTCAGAAATCCTGTAAAAAAACCCAATTTGTTAAAATATGTCGTTTTGGATCGACATATTTTAAGAAATCATTTTAAAATGACCTATTTTTTAAAAATTTGATTATTTTGCAGGGTTTTTGAAAACACAAGAAAGTTTGGCACAAAAAAATTTCACTGGATAATTTTTTACAGGTTTAGCATAACACAGGGGAGTATTTTGCATTTACCCCGTAGTTTTTACTTAAAGGAGGTACATTGTATGTTTTTGCCCATTATATGTGTTCATATTCATAATACGATTTCTGAGCCTTTTGGCCTAGGTATAAAATAAATATGAATCATGTATTGTGCCGTGGCCTCTAAGTTTTATAAGTTTAAAATATTGCTAGTGCAGATTTATATATTAATCAAAATGGAGTTAATTAAGTTTCTGGAGATCACTTTTTTCGTTCAATAAGTCCAAGAAAAAGAGTATTTTGTCATTCAATAAAAAATTAAAGGAGCAATCTACCTCATTACATTGAAGAGTGTAACTCACTCGTTCGAAATTGAATGTGTGGATGAAAAGTACTTCATATCATAAATTGCAAGAGTCTATAAACTTATTTAAAATGCTATAAGATGGAATGCACCAGTTGTGCTAAGTTTCGTACCATATTTTGGTGTCACATATAACATTGATAGACAAATATGATAGTTTTTTTTTTTGGTACAACAAATATGATAGCTGTGAAACGTCTCTATTCCATGCAAAGGTAGTTGTGCCACTTAAATGAAAAATTGTATTACATAGTTGCTAAATCATCAGGTGAGGGCCACTTCGAGCGATAAGGGGTTGGTGCGTTAATGAGCTTTTTCACAGAGGTTTTTCTCAACAAGAATTTATGCCCAAGCCGATCTCTAGCTATGACAGATTTCACATGAGCTTTGTATGCAATTAATCCTTCATCTATCATATATTCGTTCCCTAAATCTCGACTTGGTGAAATACATCCATTTCCGATATCATACATCCACCATCTTTTTTCTGATCCCTGATTGAAATATACACAATCCCCCCTGCAACCAATTTCTTTCGAATTTACCCAAACGCAGCACTCTTTTTCCAAGAACACTGCCCTGCCTTCGATCCCCTCAACCTTAATCCACCTATGTTTTGGAAAACTAAATCGAAAGACCTCAACTTGATCCACGACACTCAATGATTTTCTATAGATAAAGAAAACCAACAAGACTTCCCCATTTGATTCGAGTAAAAACTCTTTGAAATACTTTGAACTTACCGAAAGAACAGCCCTGTTCGTGCTTAGAACAGTCATCTCAATATGCGAATTGATCGTATTTTCAATGACAACAAAAGCACCCTGCAAACTCAATGCATAAAATTTTCCTCCAAAACCAATTACATTGCTGAATGTCATGAGCTGATCATTCCTGGAACCATATGGATCAATTGTAGTTGTTGGTCCCAAGTGGTCAGATGAGGTCTAGATGGGGGGGGGGGGGGGTGAATAGACCTCTGAAAATTTTTGAACTTAAAAACGTTTCAGTCTTCTGTCAGCGGACTAAGCTGATGAAGAACAGTAAGATTACTACGCTGATCAAGAACAAGTCTAGAACAGCAGAGTGACCACTCTTCTTATAAATACTTAGTTGTTTTACAACAGAATAGTTTTCTCAAGAGTTTACTTGCAGCGGATGTTTGAAAGTGTTTTTCACAAGTAGACTAAGTTCTTAAAAAGATTTTATCCCCAGTTTTACAAACTCCTTTTAAAATCCTTTAAATAATTCAAAGTGTTTTCTTATGCGGTTTGAAATATGCAAGAAAAACTTAAATGCAAATCAACACAAAGAATTTTTATAGTGGTTATATGGATAAAAATCCTTTAGTCCACTCTTCCAGATCACTTAGATTCTGGGTTATACTACAATCACACAGATTACAATATTTCTCCACTTATACCTAGACAACTAATGAAAAGGCTATAAGCTCGCAATAGAAAATCACTAAGAAATTCTACTCTCTGAAGTTTGATCACTCACAAAGATGGATCACAACTCCTCACAACACTCAGCTATTACAAGATCACTCAGATCGTAATTTTCTGTTTTCTTCAACTGGGTTTCTGTCAACAGATGACTTCCACCAGACGAGTGAGCTGTTTGAGCTTCTTGAGACTTAGATAAATTTCTGCTTCGAATGCAAAATCTCTGATTGTTGTTGTGTGTCTCGCTCGTTGAAATCAGCTCCTTTTATACTTGAATTTGAAAATAAGACCGTTGAAGCAAATCAAATCTTCAAATCCATAGCTTTAGCCCGAAATTAGAACGGTAACCTGCTACAGTACCTTTTCTGCTGTACTTTCCTGTAGCTGCATTAAATGCACTCTGCTGATCCGAGAGTTAATTCCAATCATTTGCCATTACTACCCTTCTCTTCCAGCATTTATTACACTTGGGGCATTTATTACCGTTAAACTAATCTCTTGATCTCTTCTACTCTGCTGATCAAAACGACTCATCTGATAGGCACTCTGCTGATCAAATACTGAACTAATCTGATTTGACTCGGCTGGTGACCTACCCTTCTATTCGTTGTTTCAGCATGAGATCACTAGTTTTCTGGACTTTGAACTTTGAACTCTTCTGATGTCTTCTTTTACTTGTTCAAAATTCTTCTAAGGGAACTAAGCTTTCCATACTTAGCTGATTATGATGTTTTGGAAATCATCAAAACCATCCCTTAATTACTTATCTTCTTTGCACTCCATCTTCATCTTCATCCAACAATTTCCCCCTTTTTGATGATGCCAAAACTTCAGCTAAGTACCTGTACCTAAACTAAAGTTTTGATCCTCAAAAATTTCTGAGATAGAAATAGTCTGTTGGATTAAAACTTGCAATTTTATAGATATTGAGAAATGTTATATTACAAGTTTGTTCAGATGAGTTGTGCAAAAAAAAATTACTAGGAGATACATAAGTAATTTAAACATGACTAGTCTATTAGCTTGTCTTCTTTATCTTCCTTGCTCTCTTTTTCTTCTTCAGCAGGTTTGGAAGTTTCAGCTTCCAAATCTTCAGAGAGTTTCTGCTTCAACAGCTCTAACTTCTTCTTTTTGACATCAGGGTCAAGCTGTTCTTCAGCTGAGTCCTTAGCAGCAGCTCTTTCCTTATCAGACTTAGCCTTTGCTTCAGCTTCAGTTTCTTCAGCAGCTTCACCTTCTTCTTCTGTGATTTTCTCATCTGTTGATTTGCTTGTGCCTTCATTTTCTGCATTATTCTTTTCATCATCATCAGCAGATTCTTCTAACACTTCTGTTCTTTCAGCAGATGATGCCTTATCTTCCCTTTCTTCCCTCAGTACCTTATCTTCCCCCTTTTTGTCATCATCAGTAGGGTTAATTTGATAATTTGGCAAGATTGGGGTGATCAGAAGTGAATCACATAGAAGCTTGATGTTTTCTTCCATAGCATGCATTTGAGCTTGTTGTCGTAGTTGAGTTGCTCTAAATGCATTCAGTTGAGCTTCTTGTCTCAGTTGATTGGCTTCAAAATCATCCATTCTTTTGAGAACAGCTTCACCTTGGTAACCTAGCTGAATTTGAGTTGCCAGAATCCAATCAGCAGATGCCTTGAAGTCTCTCATCATATTGTCTAAGGTTTCATCCTTAGCTTGGATGGCCATTTCAACCGTTTCTATAATATCTCTCCAACCTTCAGCTGTGCTTTGGGTTCTTCTTCTGATAATGTCCATGTCTTGATGGACAGATTTGACATTCTGAGCAGTATCTTCTATCAGATAGATTGGAACAGCAGTAGCTTTCTGATTTGCAGTTAACTTCTCCTCCATTTCCTTCATTGATTTCGATATCATTTGTTGAATATAATCCAACAGAGATGTTTGCTGTAAGTTCTGAGAAGTAGAAGCAACTTCAATTTGAGTTGGAGGTAAGGCAAGAACTTCCTTTTCAGTGGACTGTTCCTCTGCTTGAGTTGACTCTTTTGTAGTCTGATCTGCTGACCCAGAGGCAATCTCTTCTTCTCTGGTTTCATCAGCCTGACCAGGAGAGCTTTCCTTCTCCTTGGTTTGATCTTCTTGCTCAGCAGTAGCCTTTCTTTCAATAATCTGATCAGCTGGAATGGTTTCTTCTTCCTTTGATTCATCAGCTGTGTCAGACTTGTCACCCTTGTCTTTGTTCTGATCAGATGGGTCAGATGTACCCTCTTTGTTCCTTTGTTGATCAGAAGATTCTTCTTTTTCTTTGTCAGCAGGGGACTTGATCTTCTTAACAGTCTCAACTGTTTTCATCAAACCTTCATTATCTACAGCAGACCTGTGAGAAATCCATGTAAAATTGTCAAGAGGAATAAAAGGTGAGTATGGTTCCTCAGGTAGCTCTTCAAAAGGTTTGATATTTGGACCATAGACGATGTGCTTGATGTTAGGAAGAGGGACCAATGAGCTGGGTTGTCCCCTCAGCTTCCTAGACTTCTTTGCCCAAAGTTCCATTGCTTGAGCAATGGCCAGCTTGATTGATCTTTCCTTGAGGTCTTCTGATTCATCATAATCCTCAGGAACAGACTCAAATATCGTCTTTGCTTCAGCCTTGACTATGTGACTTATTCTCAATCTTAACCTGTCCAGAAAGAATTCTGAACCAAGTGCTTGAATTAATGATCCAGTCTCAAGCCACTTCAATACCCAGGCTTCTTCAGCAGTGAAGGCTTTCCACTTGGCCATTTCAACTGGACTCTTTGTCAGTCTGAATTCTCTCCATCTGTTGTATC